>HG992313.1:12850833-14270000 GCA_905220615.1 Tinea trinotella
CTTACATTAAACTGCTTATATTAAAATAATATTATTGGAATTAATTTATAGTTATCAATTCCAAGATCAAGATTAAGTCAATTTTAAAACCATAAGGAATAATAAAAATTATATTTTTTTAAATAAAACCAAAAATATAGCATGTCGGTTCCAGTGTTAATCCCTTGTTTTCTAGTACGTTCGCAGTTGTCACTGCCTGGTATTTATTTATACACGACTCATACAAGATCGATAGTCGTGCATTCGTTACTCAATGAGTAAGACGCTGCACGCTTACTACCGCGAATCGATAAAAAAGATCGATAAAAATACATTTTTAAATTCAAATTGTAAAATTGAATGAACAAATAAAAGTGAATTAAATATGACTTTTAAGTGTTTTTAATTAAGTTATAATTAGTTATTTGTGTTTATTATAAGAAGATTCTTTTATTGTAAGTTTTATTTAAATTTTATTTTATTTTTTATTCTGATTTCGATAATTTTAAGTATCTCCTATAGGATTTAATTCCTAAATGCAATTTCAATCCAAAATGAAAGATTTAAAGAACATTGTGGGTAGAAAGTGAAAAGGTAGTATCAAAAAAGTCGAAGGTGGCACTCCATTGTCTCTGCCTATCCCTGTGAGAACTAAGGCGTTAAATTAAAGATGAATAGATTCTATGAAGTTCGAATAAGTTTACTCCTTTTGCATTCGAAGATAAAAATAACTATGAGTTGTCATAAATGGTGCCAAATATTTCATTGTCTAATATGAATAAGGCCGCGTTTACATTTTTTGTTGTGGCTCGACATATGACAGCAGTTTGCCTGATGTTAAGCTGGACTACGGTCTATGAATGCAGGTGACTGCTAGTACAACATTTTATAACATACTTATTATTCAATCAATCAAATTGTCACGCCTTCTTCTTAAAGGGATTGGCAGAGACAATGGAGCGCCACTTCCAACGATCCTGACACAATTCCCTTGCTTCCTTCACATCCACAATTTTCTTCATACAAGCTCTAAGGTTATGGGCACTAGGCAACCTAGCTTTCTTTAGGATGTTTCCGATTTGGTCAGAAAACACCCTCTTGGGCCTGCCTTGTTTAACGCATCCATCCACATTAGATTTATTAATTAATTAACATGTTTTTTAATCATTATAAATGTATTTTATTGAATGGCTGGGTACAAACAAGGCGACCGTGGGGCATTGGCAGTGCAATGGTTACGCAAGCCGAGAGCACGGGTTCGAAACAACCCACCGGTACCAATGTATCTTTGATATATGTACCTTGGTTGTTCTTCATATTTCTATGATACAAGCACTTTAGTAGCTTAGTATAGAAATGTAAATAAATAATTAAAAACAATAATTTATTATTATTAAAAAATATAAATAAGTACATATTATAACATAAACACAATTGAAAGGATATCTACGAGTATACGAGTACT
Organism: Tinea trinotella; assembly: GCA_905220615.1. Classification (NCBI taxonomy): domain Eukaryota; kingdom Metazoa; phylum Arthropoda; class Insecta; order Lepidoptera; family Tineidae; genus Tinea; species Tinea trinotella. The sequence continues at coordinate 12,852,278 of HG992313.1, forward strand.
TGAAGATAAATGAATCATATTTCAATAAACTAGCTACAAAAATAACAGATAAATAATACAATTTAATGTATAAAAACAAATTTATATCGATATATATATACCGATATAGAGTAAGTACATATATTTTCTGTGTCTCGACATCTGACCTTGACTTGCCTGATGGTAAACAAGGGGCCGTCCAAGAGTGACAACGACTGAAAAAACCGACTCAGTTCACGGTTGTATCGGTCGCCGATACTACGCCGGCCAATAAAATCCCAAGCACTTTTGGCTGGCATAGTGACGGCGACTGGGGCAACCGTGAACTGACCGACTCAGGCGGGTCGAGGTCAGATGTCGAGACACAATAAAAAAAGAAATTATGATTCATTATTTAAAAAAATTGGGTCGCCTATTCATGAACCACATGTTAGCCTAATATCAGACGGAATGCCGTCATATGACGAGCTACAAAAAAAAAATATATAAAAAATATAGGATATCAATATAGGATATCAAAACGTAAGATGACCTACGAAAGCATATTATGTTAAGCCATTTTAGTTTAATTCCTATAACGAAGCGTATGCAAAGCATTTGCACGCTTTCAAGCTTATTTAAAAGATTTTCGCTAGTCATTTACGGATAACGCAAAAGCGTAGTGTGCCTTGGCGGTGCCCCTTATAAAAAATTGTTTGGGGGCCCTTAGGATTTCTCACAAAAGAAAAAAAAGTTTGCATTAATTTTTACAAATAATTCAAATACAGAGTGTATTTGAATTATTTGTCTTTTTTTCCGGCAAACTGATTTATTAAATCATTTATAGCTGATGATGACTAGTTTTTCTAAAGTTTCTTCTTGGGAAGTTTTTATTAATTTTTGCTTACGCACGTTGGGGGCCCCGTATTTCTCACGTTGGGGGCCGCGGTAGCTACGCCCCTGGGATAACGTCCTAAAATTTAGCATCCACAGTATGTTCTATTCGCGTCGATCCACTTCATTTCTCGAATGACCTTGGTCGAGTTAAGAATCAGCTTGTAAGTTGCGGGTTCCAACTAAGCCGGCATAGTTGATGTGACTGCTACTTACAACCTTATACGTAATACAGAACTAATTTTGTTAGTAAATATATTTTATTTATTGTTGTGACCTTGAATCAACATCCCCGGTTACCCTTAAGGGATTAGAGGAGTTTTGCTATGATCATAATTGGCTTTATTGAGTCTGTCTTAGCCGAAATGACGCGCCCCTCCACCACATTTGCGCACACGAGAAAACATAAAATATGAATGCAACACACCGAAAATGCAATTTTAAATAATCGTTTAGTAGCTGGTTGGACACAAAACGAGGAGCACAATAATAAAGTATATTAGTATAGTTAGAAATATTTGCATTCACACATTTAAATAAACTAATAAAATAGAGAAGCGCGTCAGTTATAGTTAGACAAGCTTTACGAACAATTTTGCTCACCAGCCTAACTTTAGGCGGGGTGCTGTCATAATGTCGAGTCACAATAATAAAAGTTGTTTCAAAATTTTATTTATTGAAACACGTGTTAAGTGGGTACTGCCGATCCGGGGTAGTATCACCACTTACAAGTATACAGACCGTAAAGTGATTTAGTCGCGCTTCGGGATCAGCTTGTAAGTTGCCGGTTGTAACTGCTACTCCGTTGTTATTGCCTATTCCTGTGGGCCGATCGCGTAACTCAATGACAGTGAGAATGAGCTTCGTTTTGACAGTTGAACTCCATTAATGAGCTTCAAAATTAAAATTGGTCGCAACACACTGAGAATCGATGTTCATTTTCATTTATAGTTGATGCTCATTGAAACTCATTATCCGAATGAATGAAAGTTATTTTATTTATCCGGACACCGTAAAAAACAGCGACCGCATAACTTTTTAATAAGTGGGAATGAATTTAATTTTCATTCCTGTGGATTTATCCTAGCTCGGTCCCAGTAAAAAGTCGCAGAAAATATATGTTATCTGTTATCTGATGTGGATGGATGCGTTAAATAAGGCAGGCCCAGGAGGGTGTTTACCGACCAAATCGGAGACCTCCTCAAGAAAGCTAGGTTACCTAGTACCCATAACCACAGAGCCTGTATGAAGAGAATTGTGGATGTGAAGGAAGCAAGGGAGTTGTGACAGGATCGTGGTAAGTGGCGCTCCATTGTCTCTGCCTATCCCTGTGGGTAAAAGGCGTGACAATTTGATTTGTATTTCAGCTTGTAAGATGCCAGTTTCATCTAGGCTTGCATAGTGGATGTGATTGCTACTCACAGTTATTGAATTGTAGTAGCAGTGACATTCATTTATGGACCACACTTCGGCTTAACATCAAGCGGGGTGCTGTCATATGTCGAGTCACAATAAAAAAATAAAAAAATAGATTTGATTTGTTCGGAGAGATGACGTCTTTTGACCTATATGCCTTAAATAAAAAGTATGTAAATATGTCTGCGAAACGCAATTTAATTATTACATTTCTTTTATCGCCTTGATAACAAATTAAATAATTTAGGTCGAAAAATATTAAACTATTAATTAATTAATGTTTAACGACTTTTTTGTTTATAAAAGACATTCGGATCTAAGTCACTGAGCTAATATAACTGATAAACAGGGTCTATTACTCACCCGATTTCCGGCTAAAAGTTTTGTTTATCAAAGTTTATCTTTGGCCGGCATACTGACCACGGCTGAGACAACCGTAAACAGAATCAGTTTTTTCTCTCATCGGCGCTCTTGGACTACTCTTTGCTTACCATGAGGCAAGTCGAGCTCAAGACCTCAATTTTGCCAAAAACAAAAAAATCCGCAAAAGAGCCAAGCTTTTGCGTAGTAGCTCACTAGCCAAGCTAGTGTAGAAGCTAAAACGTCGCATACTGCAATGGCATCGCTTAAACACGAGTTTTTATTTTTAAAGTTTTTTTATTAGTGCATCAATTCATGCCTACAATAGGGTTCCATGTTTACCAGAAACAAATAATATTTTAATAAAAACTCTAAATATTGACATCGACACGAAAATTCACAATATGTTTAAACTAGTTTTTAACGTGCGATTCTTACAATTTTAGAAGCAAATAAAAACCACATAAAAATGATAAGGCGTCCGTGGTGGCAGTGTACCCACCGCCCGGTACCAATGTATCTTTGATATACGTACTATGATTGTCCCGTTACTATATTTTTTTTATTCACCATTCTATACTAAGCTACTACTAGAATGTTTGTATCAAAGATACATTGGTACCGGCAGGTGGTTTTGAACCCGTGCTCTCGGTTTGCGTAACCATGGCACTGCCACTACACAACGGTCGCCTTATGACACAAGCACTTTAGAACCTTAGTATAGAAATGTATAATAATAATAATAAATGATTGTTATAAATAAATAAAATGACATATTAATACGTACATTTAAAAGCTATACTTCCTTGTAGGAAGTAACACATAGGAAACCTATATGCAGCTATATTCACCTATATCCAGTTACTAGCTTCCGTGCTAATTGTTTACTTTTTTTATTGAGACGCGACATCTGATTTCAACTTTGCTTGGTAAGCAAGATAAGGTCAAAGAGCGCCGACGTCTGAAAAAAAAAGATTCACTTTACGGTTGCCTCAGTGGCCAAAATATCTGTCATACAATCAAATTGTCACGCCTCTTTCCCACGAGGATAGGCAGAGACAATGGAGCACCACTTGCCACGATCCTGAGACAACTCCCTCGCTTCCTTCACATCCACAATTCTCCTCATACAAGCTCTACGGTTATGGGCACTAGGCAACCCAGCTTTCTTGAGGATGTCTTCGATTGGATCGGAAAACACCATCCTGGGCCTGCCTCGTTCAACGCATCCATCCTCATTAGATTTATTGCTTTCGTCAATCTTTTGGGGCCAAAATAAATATAAATAAATGTTAAAATTTGTATTACTATAAAAGTTGGACCTCCCATAGCTAACCATCGAGGTCCAAATCACGTCTCCATTTAAAAACATTTGGAGCTGAAGAGCTAGAGAATCGTGCAGACGTTTAAGATATTTTGATAAAATATTATTAGGTAAATACAACGCAATAAATAATAATCTAAAGATTTCGTAACCCCTCCATTCCTTCCTTTGGTCTTTATGATTCGATGAATTTTGACAAATGATAAAAGTTCTTGACACAAATTATCGGGTGTCAATCCAAATTCCAAAAATGTGTAGGGGTTACCATGACCGTGTTATACTACTATGAAAATAGTGTCCTTCACGATAACTGTTACCGAATTACGCTTCCAAATTCTAAAAACATCTGCTTGGAGAAAATGTCGCCTCTACACAATCAGACATGCAATCCAGCTAAACAATAATTTGTTTTTTGTTATAATTCCAAATTCCAATTGAGACGTACTACAACAGTTAAATAACTTCAAGTAGCAATCACATCCATTATGCCGGCCTAGCTGTAACTTACCAACCTGATCCTAAAACGCGACTAAGTCACTTAACTGTAAGTACACTTAAGAGTACCCCGGATAGGCAGACTGGGCAAATAACCACCAACTGTCTGCCTACTACTCAAAGTAGCGTGCGGTCTCGCGCCAATATAAGACGTTTTCCAGTAGTAAGACTTTGTTGAGACGCAAAAAAACGTTCATGGTATGGACTTAGATCAGAGAAGTTATTATCTCTATCGGGAAAGTTTTGCGGTTTTCTTTCAGATTGACTTTAGGCACACTTCTCTGTGACTTTATCTCAAATCATGCTGAAATGCGTAATATTAATTTTGGATATTTTTTATTTTCATTTCTATACTAAGCTACTAAAGTGCTTGTATCATAAAAACAGGACAACCAGAGTACATATATCCAAGATATAGTACATTGGTACCGGTGGGTGGTATCGAACTCGTGCTTTCGGTTTGTGTAACCATTGCACTGCCACTGTACCACGGTCGTCCTGATATACTATAAATCTCTATTAATCACCCAATGTATAATACACCTAATTAAATATTTTTTTAAAGTTTCGCATAGAGTTCAGCATACGATTGGATCAGTTGCCGTCACTGTCGGGTAAAAAAATATAATTAATTATTCAGTCATTTGAACAAGGGCCTGTTAAAATTTTCAAGGGATTTAAATCATTGCTACTCCCTTTTAGACGTTTATTTGACAAGTATTTATAATTAAAATGTCTAAAAGGCAAACTTTCGTTGTACAAAATGTTATTAAAAGCCAATAATATTTGGAAAAGCTGAGCCATAAAAACTGAGAAACGGTTGTCAAAATAGCAATTTCTTTATATTTAATTGATTAACATTATTAACATTATTAAACTATAAAGTTATATGCGGTTTTAAATATTGTATTCTAGTTACTGTTGGTAATAAAATTTAGCTTCAAATTAAATTAAAAATACTAGCGGAATATTGCTGGATTGTGTATTCAGAATACGATTAAGGCGCTATTAATCAAAAATTGAACAGAAAAAGTAAAACTGCACGTAATTTTTTATAGCTAAACATAACAATACACCTAATTTGGTTTTTGGTTTAACTTTGGATTTTGGTTTAATTTGGTTTAACTCGTTTTTTTAGTCGTCGTCACTCTTAAACCTCCTCTTGTTTATCATCAGGCGGATCAAGATCAGATGTCGTGTCACAATAAAAAAACTAATGTCGCTTTTCATAATTTTTAAAAATTTATTTTAAGCGACATTTATTTTTCTTTTTGTTTATTGTGGTTCGACATATGACATATAACAGCCTACCGCCTAATGTTAACAGAAATGGACTACAGTTAAATAACTGTAAGTAGCACTTGCATCCACTATTCCGGCCTAGTTAAAACCGGCTACTTACGAGCTGATCCAAGTTTATTGTTGCCTCAGCCATCGTCACTATTTTTTCCGTCTAATCTTATATGTATCATGTAATTGGTTTAATTTTATTAAACTAAATGACGTTTTATTTGACACTGTGTAGTAAGTTCAATGACCTCACTAATCGCTTTAGTTGTGTGAATCGACGTTGCAACGTGACATACAATATTCAGGCGTACTCGTGTGTATGTGTCCTGCAATGCGAAATGCAGTATGCCGATGTAAATAATAAACTCAAGGCTTCGAGGTTTAAATTTATAGCAAAGGATTTTTATTTACATTTCAATACTAAGCTATTAAAGTGCCTTGTATCATAGAAACAGGGCTTTGGTTATGTATATATATAGAATATATCAAAGATACATTGGTACCGGAATGTGGTATTGAACCCGTGCTCTCGGTTTTCGTAACCTTAGCACTACCACTACACCACGATTGCCTTAAAAAAGAATATTATCTTTTATATAGAATCGAAATAATCGAATTTGAATGCGATAGTAGCAGTAAATATAGCTTTTCAAATTATTGTTATAGTATTTTGTTTATTTACATTACTAAAGAATCTGAGGTCAGATAACAACTAGGTTATTTTAAAACTTCTATAAATTAAAAACAAAAATAGAAATACATTTACTTTATTTACCTTATCTTGCTGGATTCTAAGCAAATCAGTACAGACGACTTGAAAAAAATATCCAGTAAATGACTGCCTTCGTCGCCGTCATAATTGGAACGGCAGCCATTGTAGATTTAGTACAACTATTTCCCCTCCCATCCTCCTTGTCAGCAAAATTAAGCAAAGTTTACGTATAGTGCTGACGTAATATTTGAATGGGCCCCAATTAACGATACAAAAAAACAGTGTCTGACCATAGTATTTCATTTTCTATTTTATTCCTATCATTTCCTTTCCTATTATTACATATTAAGCAATTTCCAATAATTTAATGTGATAAAGGCATACTTACACATACATACATACTTATGTATGTATACATAAAGGTATACATACATACTTGAATAGCCCGTCAACATACTCTCTTATTTACATTAAGACATTGTTGGTTCAATTAAGGCCAATTAATAGATAGTTACATTGAGCATTGTCAATTGAACAGCTTGAGGTTTTGCAAATAAACACAACCGACAGTGGCGTTCATCATAAGTTAATTATATTAAATATAATAATATATATTTTCCAAGTACTAGCTTGTTTTATAGCTTTACTTTCTTTTTAACCTACTTTTGCTCTTAGCACAACCAAAGGTTGACAGGCAAAAAGATCCTCTCTAATTTTGTACATTTTTTACTAATAAAGAAAATTATATGCAATGCTTCAACAAAGTACTTATTTATTAAGTACCATTTCAGGACATCTGTTCTGAAATGGACGCACAGCCACAATGGCTGAATGCAGACCACTGTGCCGATCGCTGTAAAATAGATAATTACACTGTAATCTATACTAAGAAACATTAGGATAGTGCCTATCCGTCGTCCACCAGTAGACACTTTATTTCAAATAAGTTTTTTTTAGATATAGCGGGGAATCTTCCGCGTTTTGTCGACCGGTTCGGCAGTCGAACTTAAAGGTTTGGTGCGTAGTTTCTTTGTAAAACGATCAACAAGTGGAATGCTTTGCCAGCCCATGTGTTGTCTTCAACCTATCTCTCTTCTAAAAGTCTTCATAAAAATCTCGGTTTTTACCATCAGGCGGGTCAAGTTTCTCTTATTTTCATTGAGACCCTGCTGTTAAGCTAGAGTACGAACCATAAATCTCCTTGATTGCTACTGCAGTTAATCAATTGCAAGTGGCATTCACAATGCCGGCCTAGTTTAAACCTAAAACTTTCGAGCAACTTTCGAAATGCGACTAAGTAATTTTCTGTCCTGTACGCTTGAAATGACCGACAACTATCTGTCTACTACTCTTAAATTAATAAAGATTTTGACGTCATGCAGTCTTATAAAAAAAAACAGCGTTTACATCAATATCAAAGAGTGGTAGGCAGTGGTACCCAGTCTGCCGATCCGGGGCAGACTTGTACCACCACTTACAAGTATACAGACCGACAGTGATTAGGTCGCGTTTCGGGATCAGCTTGTAAGTAGCCGGTTCCACCTAGGCCGGCATAGAGGATGTGATTGAAAAAGTAATTAATTCACATTATTCTTTACAGACATGGACTATAAAACATCAAAACACTATTCAAAATGGCTGACGAATTTTCATTCGCGAATGCTAGTTCCGGAGATGATTTTAGTGGTACAATTCAGGAGCATTTCAGGAACGTAGGCAGATTATTTTATATTATATCACCAAATGAAAGTTTTCAGAATAAGGACGAAGTACCTAATTTCTTTAAACAGGTATTTATTATTTTTTAATTTTATCATTATTGCAGTCCAATCTATCCATGGAAAGCTATAAAAGAATGCCTTTGACTTCGACCCGCCAAATGATAAGCAAGAGGAGTTCCAAGAGTGACGACGACTGAAATAACTGAATTAGTTCCCGGCCGCCCCAGTTGCCGTCACTATGCCGGCTAAAGTTGCTTCTTCACGCATCGCTTGAGGGATCCAAGGTTATAGGATGGAGTAAACACATGGGCTGGCAAAGCATTCCACTTGTCGATTGTTCTACAAAGAATAGACGCGCCGAACTTTTTCAGTTGAATTGCCGATTAAGCGACTAAGTATTTTAAAGTTTACTGCATTAAAATGCTTTGCCTGCCCATGTGTTCTCTCCATCCTATGACCTTGGATCCTTCAAGCGATGCGTGAAGAAGCATCTTAGGCCGGCATAGTTACGGCGACTGTAGCAGCCGTGAACTAACTTGTTTTTTTTAGTCTTCGGCATTATTGGACTTCCATCAGGCAAATAAAGGTCATAATAAAAAAGGTTTTTACCTGAGATGTTTATAACTAAAAGGTTAGGCTGCAGTGTTCTCTTAAAAACGTACATACCATTTTTTATTGTGACTCGAAATATGAAAACACCCCGCCAGTTGTTAAGCTGGAGTGCGGTCCATAAATAAAGATGACTGTTAATACAGCCTAGTTGCCTTTTCTATTACCTTTTTTACTCAAAATATTTACTAACTAAAGAATATTAAGACCAAATGTAAAATACATAATATAAAATCGCATAAATATTTTTCTATATATTTAACCTTATCTGCATTGGAATAATACAACTGGACATATCTGTTCAAATATTATGTTTCAGTGGTTTTCTAACCAAACCGCATGCTGACACCGAACATTACACAACTATGTACCTACCTACCTATATCAATATTTACTAAATGTCTTATATATATATATATATATATATATATATTGTCATGTAGGTTATGTAGATATTTGTTATATTAATTAAACACGCAATTTGGACACACATAACACGAAATGTGAATCCTAATATTGAAGTCAGTTTTTATTTAGGTATTGAGCAGTGCTACCTAGTCTGCCGATCCGGGGTTGTACCACCACTTACAAGTAACCAGACCGTGTAGTGACCCAGTCGCGTTTCGGGATCAACGGTTTCATCTAAGCCAGCATAGTGGATGTGATTGCTACTTACAGTTAAATGACTGTAGTAGCAGTCACCTCTATTCATGGACCGCACTCCAGCTTATTAGGCAGTGATTTATTTTTTACTTGACTTGCCTGATGCTAAAAATGATAAAAAAATCACAGTAATCTTTTTTTTATTGTGTCTCGATATCTAACCGCGACCCGCCTGATAGTAAGCAAGAAAAGGTCCAAGAGTACCGACGACTGCAAAAACCGAGTCTTCACGCCTGCCCCAGTCGCCGTCACTATGCCAGCCAAAGATGCTTCTTCACGCATCGCATCTCAAATATTTCCCTTATATTTAAAACTATAAAAGGAACCTGAGTACCTACTTATACTAAAAATATTCTTTAATACATTCCTGAAAACTGAATTTATATTAAATTTTTCAGTCATGGCCATATTTTCTAATATTCATGATATTGGAGCATTGCATATTGAGGCTAAAGGGGAAGGAAGGTATTCGACTCAACGATGGACTGACGAGCATATCACACGGAATATTTCAGGAATGTGGCAGGTACGTTATACTGAAAATATGTTTATGAAGCATGAAAGAGTATGGGATGAATTCCTAACATAATTTAAAATTTATTCAAAGTATTTTAAAGGCATTTCACTGTCTTTGTGTTCCATCCTCTATTTCGGTTCTCTTCCGTTTATTTCTTCGGAGCAGAACCGACATAGTGACGGTGACTGAGGCAGCCGTAAACTGAATTCATCAGATTTAACTTAACATCATAAAGTTAAACATAAGTCATGTTCTACGTTATAAACCCACGCTTCTTCCAGTATAGGAGGGTACTTTTTTATTGTGACTCGACATCTGACCTCCACCCGACCCAATGGTAAGCATAAGGAGGCCAAGAGTGCCGACGACTAAAAAACTGTTTTTTTTTATTTTGACTTTTTTATGACCACGACCCCCTTGATGGTAAAGATCCAAGAGTGCCAACGACTGTAAAAACCAAGTATTCATAGTTGCCCCAGTTGCCGTCACTATGCTTCTTTAACGCTGTTCCCTATTTTTTAATTTTTAAGCTAATTATTCTCCTAGGTTATGTTGGCGAGGTGCAGAATCATTTCTTTATGCGTGGGTTTATACAAATTGGAGGATAGTCAGCTTACCCTGGGATCACCCCCTCACCTGGTATGCAGCAGCGCTTGGTGTAGATTTCTGTTACTACTGGATGCACAGAGCTTGTCATGGTAAGTTGTTACATAATATTATACTTAAAGAATCAATCAAATTATCATGCTTTTTTCCCACAGGGATAGGCAGAGTCAATGAAGCGCCACTTGCCATGATCCTTCAGTTTCCTTCACGTCCACTATTCTTCTCTTTCAAGCTCTACGGCTATAGGCACTAGACAACCCAGTTTTCTTGAGGAGGTGGAGGTCCTGCATATTTGTTTGTTATTTTTTTTACATTACTATGCTACTAAAGTGCTTGTATCATAGAAACAGGACAACCAAAGTACATATCAAAGTTGCATTGGTACGAGTGGTTTCAAACCCGTGCTATTTGCTTGCGTAACCATTGCACTGCCACTACACCACGGTTAAAAAACTGTGAGTAGCAGTCACATCCGCTATTCCGGAACTGGCAACTTACAAGCTTATTCCAAAACGCGACTAAGTCACTTCACGTTCTATATACTTGTGGTGGTACTACATCGGATCAAAAGACTGAGCACCACTGCCTACCACTTTTTAATAACCAGATAACATTTCATAATTTTAACCAGAGGTAAAACCAAAATCATTGATTGATTTTTTAAATATTTTAGAGGTTCACATTCTCTGGGCTCAACATCAAGTCCACCACACGTCTGAAGATTTCAACTTGGGAGTCGGCATCAGACAATCTGTGCTACAAGGATGGTGTGGATTTGTAAGTGTTTCTAGATTATTATGTAGCAACTTGGGTAAGACGCAACTAAGTAGATGGGGTTGCAAAGGGATTTCAATACAATGCAATCGGTATTTGATAAAGATTTACTTATTGATACAAAGTATCGGCCGTGGTGGAAAAACCGAGAGTCCCCGGTTTAAAACCACTTACAGGTACCAACGTATCTTTGATATATGTTTTTTGGTCGCCCAGATTCTATGATAGTTTAGGAGTAGTTGATAGTGGTACCCAGTCTGCCGTATACAGCTGATCCGGGGTAGTACCACCACTTACAAGTATACAGACCGTGAAGTGATTTGATCGCGTTTCGGAATCAGCTTGTAATTTGCCGGTTCCAACAAGGCCGGTATAGTAGTTGTGATTGCTACTTACAGAAATTGAATTGTAGTAGCAGTGACATCCATTCATGGACCACACTTCAGCTTACTATCAAGCGGGGTGCCGTCATATGTCGAGTCACAATTTAAAAAAATACTTTTAGTACCTTAGTATAGAGACAAAAAAGTACAAAGTAAAAAGTAGTAAGCAGTTGATAGTTATTTACCCAGTCTGCTGAGCCAGGAAGGTACTACAACTTTCTTTCTAGGGCTATGTTCATAACGCTACTATTTTTTCTTGTGGCTCGACACATGATATCACTTCGCCTTAAGCTGCGGTGCTGTCCATAAATGGCGAGTATTACTACAGTTAAATTACTGCAAGAATCGAATTGTGTCAAAGAATCGAAGGGTATGTAGGTATTCCCACTTCCAGTTAGGTACTAGGCATTAATGAAATACGTCAATTCTATTACCCGCACAGGTCGGGGAAAGCATCTACATTTTATCGACCGAATCGGCATTCGAACTAAAAAGTTCGGTGCGTCTTTTCTTTGTAGAACAATTGACAAGTGGAATGCTTTGCCTGCCCATGTGTTCTCTCTATCCTATGACCTTGGATCCTTCAAGCGATGCGTGAAGAAGCACCTTAGGCCGGCATAGTGGCGGCGGCTGGGGCAGCCGGGAACTGACTCGGTTATTCCAGTCGTCGTCACTCTTGGACCTCCTCTTGCTTATCATCAGGCGAGTCGAGGTCAGATGTCGTGTCACAATAAAAAAATAATAAAAAATCTTTTTTTACAGATATTCTACCTTCCACTGGCCCTTATAATTCCACCAGCTCAATTTGTAATGCATCACCAATTCAGTTATCTCTATATGTTTTGGATTCACACGGAAGCAGTCAAGAACCTTGGACCTTTGGAATATATTTTGAACACTCCAAGTCATCACAGAGTGCATCATGGTATGTTTACGTTTATTTTATTTCACTTTTTTATTTACATTTCTACTAAGCTACTTAAGTGCTTGTATCATACAAACAGGACAATCAAAGTACATATATCAAAGATACAATGGTACCAAGTGGTTTTAAACCTGTAGTCCGTGGTTTGGGTAAACCTTACTTTTAGTTTTTTTTATTGTGGGTCGACACATGATAGTATGACATTGTTTAACACACCATTTTGCTACGCGTAAAGTTCCGGGTTCGATTCCCAGTTGGAACAAATATTTGTTGAAATAAAAAAGAATTGGATATTTGCTGTGGGTATAGTTTTCAAATAGTGGTAGGCAGTGGTGCTTAGTCTGTTGACTTGGGGTAGTACCATCATTTACAAGTATACAGACCGTAAAGTGACTCACTCGCGTTTCGGATCAGCTTGTAAGTTACCGGGTTTCAACAAAACCGGAATGATACTTACAGTTACTATAGTAGCCGTCACCTCTATTCATGGAACACACTCTAGCATCAATTAACATCAGGCCATAGCTTAACATGCTGTCAAATTTCGAGTCACAATACATAAAAAAATGGGTTTCTATACTAAACATGATTGTATCATACAAACAGGACGGCCAAAGTATCAAAGGACTGTATCAAAGATACTTTGGTACCGGTTTAAATAAAGATTTTTTAAATAGTGGTAGGCAGTGGTACCCAGTCTGCCGATCCAGGTTAGTATACAAGTTACTTACAATTATACAGACCGTGAAGTGATTTGGTCACGTTTCGGGATCAGCTTGTAAGTTGCCGGTTCCATCTAGGCCGGCATAGTGGATGTGATTGCTACTCACAGTTATTGAATTGTAGTAGCAGTGACATTCATTCATGGACCACACTTCGGCTTAACATCAAGCGAGGTGCTGTCATATGTCGAGTCACAATAAAAAAAAAGATGTAATTATTTTACACAATATATTTCAGGAAGCAATAAGTATTGTTTGGATGTAAACTATGGCGGAGTTTTAATAATTTGGGATAGGCTGTTTGGTACGTTCAGGCCTGAAACGGACAAATTCGAGATAGTTTACGGGCTCATCTATAATCAACCCTCGTTCAACCCTCTTCATTTGCAGGTGAGTTTTAGTAACAAGTTTTCTTATAAAGGAATTCGTAAGCATAAAACTGTTATTCCAAAACGAATTAAAAACTATATGAAGTAAAATAGAGATCAGGCCGGCATAGTGACGACGGCTGGAGTAGCCAGGAACTAAGTCCGTATTTTCAGTCGTCGTCATTCTTGGACCTCCTCTTGCTTATCATCAGGCAGGTCGAGGTCAGATGACGTGTCACAAAAAAAAACACTAATTTATTTTTCCTTGTAAAACGACATTTGGCAGCACCCAGCCTGATGTTAAGCTAAAGTGCGGTCCACGATTGGAGGCGACTGCTACTGAAGTTGTCGTAAGCCTAGTTGATACCAGCAACTTACAAGCTGATTCCGAAAAGCGACCCAATCACTTCACGGTCTGTATACTTATAAGTGGTGGTACTACTCCGGATCGGTAGACTGGATACCACAGCCTACCACTCTTTGATAACCAGACTTGAAGCAAATATCCACCTCATATTTTATTAACAAATATCTGCAATATTTAATATAATTATTAAATATTACAAATAAAAGCTATGAAACAAATATTTGCTCCGACCGGGAATCGAACCCCGGACTTTACGCGCAACAAACCAATCGCTAGTGATGAAACCAACACATGTTAATTTTAGTGATATATAACACCTAGGCTTAGCTCGGGCTTACATACAACTCCTAGAACAAACATTCATGAATATTCATACGAAATGGCTGTTGCCGTTCCATTTTCAAATCTCGCCTAGTCATTGTGACAACACAGCAAACACAGCCTTCAGAGTATACATACTCGTACCTTTGAATATAGATGAAATTACTATTTTGCAATATATCAATCAATCAAATTGTCACGCCTTTTCACAACTCCCTCGGTTCCTTCACATTCAAAATTCTTTTCATACAAGTTCTATGGTTATTGGCACTAGGCAACCTAGCTTTCTTGAGCATGTCTCCGGTTTGGTCGGCGAACACCCTCCTGGGCCTGTCTTATTCTATACTAGCTGTTTCCCGCGGTTTCAATGTGAGTACATGACAGGAAAGGGGTCCTCATGGTCCATCATCAGGTAATCCTGGTTTTCAATATCAAATCAACCCAGATAGACGATCAGTTAGCGATTGGTTTGTTGCGCGTAAAGTCCCAAGTTCGATTTTCGATCGGAGCATTTGATTTAAAAGATTTTTTCTAAAATAAACGTAGCCTAAGTTACTTCTTATTACATCACCTACCTGCCAATAAAAGTCCCGTCAAAATCGGTCCAGCCATTTCAGAGATTAGCGGGAACAAACAGACAGACAGACAGACAAAAAATTGTAAAAAATGTTTTTTTGGTGTGTGTACCGTATATAGATTCATATACATGTAGTAAAAAACCGTTATTTCAATATTACAAACGGAGTATTCTCTTAGATTTTGCGCGAACATTGATTAATGAATTAAACAAATTTTATGCGGCTTACTATCGCGTTTATTTTGGTTTTGATTTTACAATTTTTTATTATTCCGACGTTTCTCCGTGACCACGATGGCTGCAAAGCTCTCGAAACGTCGGAATAATAAAAAAATGTAAAATCAAAACCAAAATCAACGCGATAGTAAGCCGCATAAAATTTGTTTAATTCATTACAAACAGAGTGTTTATTTATATGTATAGAGTATAGATGTATAGATATGTATAGATGTATAGATTATTAATGTTCGTATAAAACTTGTAGAAAGAATACAAAAAGGTTATGTTGCAAAGATCAATAAAAACTAATAACAAACTTCCAAAAATACGTAACTTAAATTACTTGTTACGTACAATTGAAAGAAAAACTTCATCTCCCCAAACGTAAAGAATAAACTTTTACAATATTTACTTGTTACTGGAATATATACCGCTATTACGATTTACTATCGTAACTACAGTCAATTCCTTCACAGGGATAATCGACTGTATGCTGATATAATGCGATTAAAATAAGAATAGGACGGAAACTGCTGCTACATTTTTTTTTATTGTGACACGGCATCTGACCTCGACCCGCCTGATGATAAGCAAAGGAGGTCCAAGAGTGACGACGACTGGAACAACCAAGTCAGTTCCCGGCTGCCCCAGCCGCCGCCACTATGCCGGCCTAAGGTGCTTCTATGTTCTACTATGTTCCCAAAACTTGACATAAACCGCGTTTGCAAATCTTGATACGTTATACTATTTGGAACATGCAAGTTTTTACAAGTATAATGCGATTAAAATAAGAATAGGACGGAAACGGCGCCATTTTGTGAACGTCTAACTCTGCAACCAACTTCACTTTAGTATGGTGTCTTTTTCTTTGCGGACCGTCAAGAAAAAACACTTTGAATCAGTCAAGTGAAGTTAGTCAACAGCCCGTCCTATTCTTATTCTAAAAGCATAGTAACAATTGAGTATTGGGACATGAACAGATCTGATATTGGCTTAGTAATATTATGATTATTAATTTTTTTTTTTTGTGGATGTGAGGTATTCGAGAATGTTGTGTCAGGATCGTAGCAAGTGGCGCTCCATTGTCTTTTACTATCTCTTTGGGAAAAAGGCGTAACAATTTGTTTTATTGATTATTTAAATCCTTGTTGGCGAGTTTAATGCTGTTAGGCATTTTCTTACAACTAACCTTTTTGATTATGATTAATGAAAGATCCAAAAGCGCCGACTAAAAAAACCTACTTAGTATACGGATGCCTAAGCCGTCATCGCTATGCTGGCCAGAGGTACTTTTGAAGAATCAAAGGTTATGGAATGGGAAGAAAACGTTATACTTATCTAAAATTTAAAAAAACGGCTTATTATTGTTATGATAATAATGTAGGGTCACTTTCGTGCGACTGTCTCAACTCGTGCCTTACCTAGCGTAACATCAGGCAATATACCGTCGTAATGTCGCGTAAAATATAATAAATAATTATACGTAATAGGATATTATACTCTAATTACAGTCCCATACGTCCTAAAATTCCATGTTTATGAACTCCCATTTCATGGTAGAAGTACAAATTTAAACAGTCTTATTTGTTTTGACATTTCTACTTTATTACTTTCAAAAAGTAATATTTTTTTATATTGTATTAATATTTTGGATGATGACAGCCCTTCGCCTGATCATAAGCTGGAGTGTTGCCCATAAATGGAGGCGACTACTACTACAAGTAAATAAGGGCAAGTAGTAGTAGTCAGACAGTTTATAACTTACTTTATAGACTTTGTAATCATTTGTCTGTCTATTAATGTTTAATCTAATTCGGAATTTATACGAATTCTAATTATTTAAGAGTTGGAGGCAGACAGTTCGAGGTCTTTTGCTCAGTCTGCGATCCGTAGTAGTACCACCACTTACAAGTCGCGCTTCGGAAACAGCTTGTAGTTGCTGGTTCCAACTAGACCAGCATCTACTAGGTGCTTCCAACTAGGTGCAACTGCTACTTGCAGGTGTTTACCTATAGTAGCAGTCGCCTCCATTTATAAGCCGCACTTCAGCCTAACATCAGGCATAACCTAAAAAAAATATAGTCAAATTATATGCGGCCTACTATCGCATTTATTTTTTAACCGACTTCCCAAAAAGGAGGAGGAGGTATACAATACATAATGATTGTAAAAAAAATACTCCGATGTTTCGAGAGCTTTGCAGCCAACGTGGTAACATAAAGTTTGTTTAATTCATTAATCAAACTAAGACTATTCTAAAACTTTTCTTTCTTTTTTTTGTGATTCGACATATAACCGCACCTCGCTTGATGTTAAGCTGAAGTGTGGTCCATGAATGAATGTCACTACCATTCATAATTCAATAACTGTAAGTAGCAGTCTTATCCACTATGCCGGCCTAGTTATGAAATTCCGTAGAATATTAAACGTATTTTTTTCTCTTCTAGTCATTCTACACGCGTTATGTGATGCAAAAGTATCGCAGCTATAAAAACATTGGAGATAAATTAAAAGCCATCTTCTGGGGGCCAAGTTGGGAACCTGGTACTCCGAGGCTAGGTGATGAGGCTTTAAAAGTTGATGTAAGTTTTATTTTTTATTTTTCTTTTGGGACTTGACATATGACAGCACACCTCCCAATGTTAATCTGGAGTGCGGTCTATGAAAAAATGTGACTGCTCTTACAGTTCAATAGCAAATGCGACTTGCGCTTTATCTTTTAGCAGTACACATTGAGACTCGACAGACTTGATTGTTAATCACGCAAGTCACGCGAAGTCAAAAAGCGCCGACGACTAAAAAAACAGTGTACGGTTGTCACAGTCGCCGTCACTAAGCCGTCACCAAATTTTACTTGGCTGTAACTCGTACTCACAGGTACAAGGCCGACTTAGTCACGTTTCGGGATCAGCTAATAAGTTAGCGCTTTCAATTGCTACTACTAAGTACAGTGAGTACTAGCTACAGCTAGTACTACAGCTAGTACATACTAGCTACAGCTAGTACTACAGCTAGTACATACTAGCTACAGCTAGTACTCACAGCCAGCATAGGCATAGTGGCGACTAGGGCAGCCGTGAACTAACTCGGTTTTTTTAGTCGTCGTCACTCTTGAACCTCCTCTTGCTTATCATCAGGTGAGTCGAGGTCAAAATCCGTATCTACATCCATATCATCCCCACTTTCAACACGACAGTTTGTGTGAAGAAATTGCGTGCTTTATGTTGCTTTAATGGGCTTACGTGTGTGGGCGTAGACACTTAAGAATAACTGCGTAAATCATATTTTTATAAATATTTGTTTTCTTAATAGAAAAACATTTCGCCTTTCATCCCCAGAAATAGGTTATGTTATACCAATAAATCTCTATTGGTTTCAGGTCGAAGGCCGTGAGAAATACGACATGAAACTACCATTGTGGTGCAATATATATTTAGTATTACATTACGCTGTCGTGTTGTATGGATTCTTCGAGTTAGCTTCTAAATATATGGTAAGTACGCAATGTATAGTGATAGTTTTTCCTTCATAAATTAAAACGGGTTTTAAACCGCCAATTAACGCAGAACTTGTAGAAAAGAGAGAATTGTTTAAGATTGAGTCCAATTCTATAAATATTTAATAATATCTTTATTGATTTTTATATTTTTTGGTATTATACACATATCTATATTAAGCTAATAAAGTGCTTGTATTATAGAAACAGGACGACCAAAGTAATATATTGATACAGGCAAATAGTTTTGAACCCACGCTCTCGGTGGGTAGTACACTCTCGTAAGTGGTGGTACTACCCCGGATTGGCAGACTGGGCACCACTGCCTACCACTCCTAAAACAACTTAAAACATGAGTTTTATTTATAAAATATATGTTATAATTTTATAAATAATACTCTATTGAAGCAAATTATACTCGTACAACTATATAGACCGCGATCACGTTTCGGGATTAGCTTGTAATTGCCGGTTCTAACTAGGCCAGCATAGTGGATCTGACAGCTACTTACAGTTATTAGACTGAAGTATGCCTCCATTCATGGATCGCTCTTCGGTTTTATTCCAGGCGGTGTGCTGTTATATGTCGAGTCACAATAAAAAATATATATAAAAATGTAAACCGGTGTCATACAAACGAAAACTTTTAATTAATTGTTCGCGGTTATTCCTCCTTTTATTGCATGCATCGTGAAAAATATATTAAAACCACAGAGTACAAATACACTAAACGGCCTATAGGATGATGGCCCTTTGACAATTTAGAGAATGAATTAAACAAATTTTATGCGGCTTACTATCGCGTTTTTTTTTTGGTTATTGATTTTACATTTTTTATTATTCCAACGTCTTGAGAGTTTTGCAATCATCATGGTTACGGAAATAGTAGGCCGCTTAAAATTTGTTTAATTCATTATTCAATTTTTGCGCAAAATCTAAGAACGTAACACAATGCTTTTTGTCCTCGTCTTCTTTTATAATTTGGTATATATTGCGATATATTGGTATATATAAAAAACTGTGAATATCGGTAATATTTTTGATTGTTTATTTTTCATACAGTTATCATAAATACCTATTAACAATAAAAATTTAATAAACAATTTAGTTTGGGGCCGTGGCGTTTAGGAAGCTATAAAAGGCACATCGCAAGCTCTATAAATACATAATTATATTTTGTTATTGCATATTTTATTTAGCTAATAATTTTGTTTTGTAAATGAAGTCTAGTAATGTTTGGTCTGTCCTTAAAACACATTAATGAAACAAAAGGTGTACAACGAATAGGATTCCCAAACGAAGCTTTTTATTGCTAATTGGAAAGCAAATTAAAATTTTAATATCCGTGAAACGAATTAATATTACCCTTTTAGATTGATATTAATGTATTAATCAGTTTGTTACGCCTTTTTCCCGCAGGAATAGGCAGAGACAATAGCGCGCCACTCGCCACGACTCGACAACTCCATCCCTCTCTTCCCTCACATCCACAATTCTTTTCAAGGCGTGACAATTTACTTGATTGATTAATATTAATTTACTTAAAAATAGACTACAATTCTTTTGGATTCACTATAAATGTTGTCCTGTAATTTGAACTGAACTTGAAATTATAGGATGAATTTATTCCCAATCAAAAATCTATAATATTTAGACCTAAAAACACCCAACCTTAATTACGAACATTGCCATATTAGTTTTAACATACGAGTAATACAATATCAATTTTCTTAAAATTTGCGCGAACATTTATTAATGAATTAAACATATTTTATGCGGCTTACTATTGCGTTTATTTTGGTTGTTTATTACCGTCAGTTATTTTTGCAAAAATTTAAATTAAACCGGGAACAAAATAAATCAAAACATTTTATATTTCGACGTACTCTCCGTGACCACCACGCAAAGCACTCGAAACGTCGAAATAATAAAAAAGTACAATCATTAACCAAAAATAAACGCGATAGTAAGCCGCACAAAAATTTGTTAATCAATGTTCGCGCAAAATCTAAGACAATTCTATAAATATATTTTTTATTATTTGCAGGGTATGACTCCCATATCTGTACTCTTCTTTGCTGTCTACATAATAGCATCATTGACAATAATTGGCATGCTGTTTGATGCGTCACAAAGAGCACCGCTCTATGAAGTAATCAGATGTACGACTCTGGCATTCATGACTAGAATATTGAGTACATCCATTAGTCCAGTCATGGTGACAGGACTGCAAGTGTTCTATGTCGCATCTGCTATGTTCTGGAGTTTGTACTCTTTGAAACTATTGGAATTGAAACGTGATGATAAGGTTATTAAGAGTTCTTAATGAAATGTCTCTTCTGTATTTTGCAATAACTGAGCCACGGTTGGGATAAATAAATGTACACATTTTATTTTACTATGTTTTCATCGAGGTATTTTTTTTATTTACATTTCTATACTAAGCTACTAAAGTTCTTGTATCATAGAAACAGGACAACCAAAGTGCATATATCAAATAATGTATATTTGGTACCGACAAGTCGTGTTTTAACCACTACACCATGATCGCCTTAAATCGCTAACACATAAAGCCATATTAAAAATAAGCTATAAAATCAAGCAATAAATTCAGTGAAAATCGCCCGTCTTTTCTAAACAAGTAACTCTTGTGAAAAAATAACGTTTGTAACATTGGTAAGTGAGAACAAAGAACATAGATTTATATGAACTCTACAAATACTCGTGTGTAGCATGTACATGTACCCCAGCCGCCATGTACTTGTGTAAATATAATAAAGTATAATATAAATGTAAATTTATTACCTATGTATCTTACATCTAATTTTCGCTTGAGGAACCAAAAACCAATGGGGAAGAAAGGTTCTAGAGTGGAGACCACGAACCGGAAGACGCAGCATAGGTAGGCCTCCCATTAGGTGGACTGATGACATAGTGAAAGTCACGGTGGATGCAACTGGCATCTTGTCGTTCGGAATGGCGTTCTAGGGGGAGTGGACGTCTTATGGCTGATGATGATGATGAATTTTGTTGAATGTTATTTGTATATAAATATGTATATAAAGCATTTAAAGTTGTATAATGTAAGTGATAATATAAAATATAATAAAATATTTGAATATAAATAAGGTATAGGTATTTTCTATATTTATAAACCAGTGTATTGAAAAGTAACAGCTAGTCAAGATAAAACATAAATTATAAGATTATGGAAAATATATAGTTTCAGTTTTCTTAGATTTTACATTAATAATAAAAGGTTATATTTTTAATAACGATTTATTCTTATGATTAAGAGATTCTGAATTTTTTTTTTAATGTTTATTATTAGTTTTGAGACTCAACATCTGACCTCTAAAATAAAAAATATAAAACGTGATTACGGCGAAAATCAGCAATAAATTATTTAATCCGTTTTTGTGGATTAGATAGTTTTAGTTTGTAATAATTTATAATTGTTAGTATTTTTATTGTATAAATAATTTATAAAATGTTATTATTAATTATGGTTTCTTTATAGTCTCCTATATTTAAATAAAATAAAGGACATCATTCATTTTGAGCTTTTATGTACTACTTTTGTAATGTTCAATGATAAAAAATATATAAATGTTAGTTTAGATACTTGAATTAATAAAACTGATTTTGCTTTTAATTGGTGTGCAAATGAATGTGCGTCTGTCAATCACAAAGACACACTATATTAACAGTTCTGCTTTGAACTGTCATAATTATAGTTTGATCATTTTTCACACCTTAACTATGCATAATAAAAGATAATATATTCCAATTACATTGTAATCTTCGTACATAAAACTATTTTAAAATGTATATGCAGCTGTTAATACAGTTAAGCCCAAGTCTCTATACAAAATGAATGATATCCTTTAATGTAACTACTCGTAGAGTTTGTGTAAAGTGAATTGTGGATGTGAAGGAAGCAATAAAGTGTCAAGATGGTGGTACCTTTGCTTATACCTGAAAGATTGAGGCGTGACAATTCCATTGATCCGTTTCATAGCTTGTAAAGTAAGTTTAAAACTGACTGAAATTTTGTTACTTAATTTATAAAAAAATAATGTATTTTTGTAATAAGTATTTTTAGAGATATCTATTTTAGAAAAATGTTTACTTAATATTTGATATTAAAAATCATGTTTTTTGACAAAGTTGTTTTATTTTACATCTTCAATCTTTTCTAGCAATAAATAAGCCTATGTTACTCAGCGTAAATGTGGCTTACCAATGGTGAAAGAATTTTCGAAATCGGCGCGGTAGTTTTTGAGTTAATCATTACAAACATACACACATACAAAAATACAAATCTTTCCTCTTTTTTTTATTGTGACTCGTCATTTGACAACACCCCGCTTGATGTTAAGCCGAAGTGTGGTCCATGAATGGTCTACTACAATTAAATAACTGTGGGTAGCAATCACATCCACTATGCCGGCCTAGATGGAACCGGCAACTTACAAGCTGATCCCGAAACGTGACCAAATCACTTCACGGTCTGTATACTTGTAAGTGGTGGTACTACCCCGGATCGGCAGACGGGGTACCACTGCCTACCACTCTTTGATAACCAGACCCGAAGCAAATATCCATCTCTTTTTTTTTATTAACAAATATTTGCAATATTTAATATAATTATTAAATATTACAAATAAAAGCTATGAAACAAATATTTGCTCCGACCGGGAATCGAACCCGGGACTTTCCACGAATCATCCACGTCTGTCGCCTGTTATAATATTAGTATAGATTATACACCGTAAGTTTGCGCGGCGCTCCATTGTCTTTGCCTATCTCTGTGGAAAAAGGGGTTGACAGTTGGATTGATTAAATTATTTAAATAAATTAAATTATTTAGAACCTTATTATACTTATATAATGTAAAGTCCCTGTAGTAAGATGAAATGAGGTTGTATCATAAACACTTGATGAGTATAATAAAAACCAATATATATAAAAGAAACTCTTAAAATACATTAAACCTAATAACATTTTTCTTTTAAATTCGTAGTCGATTCCAAAACATCAAAGTAAAAGTAATATGTTATCGAAATATAATAATACTCGTAGAGACACTTAAAAAGACGGATATTTACTTTGTTGATAAGAAAAATTGTTAAAAACATATACTGCTGAATACCCCATTTTCAGGATAAATCATTAATGGAAAATTTCCAAGAATAATGTAAACATGACTGTCTAAAAAGCACGTCTCTAATTAATTTTACGTCTAAGATATTCAATTGAAAATAATTAACACGAATTTCCTTTGTGATTTATTAATTTCTAAATGTACATTTTAACTTTACAAAATATATATTTTTTTGAAGCTAACGAAGATAAATTGTTTTTAATTAGCGCCTTCGAAGACTATGTTATTTTTATATATTGATTGTGGCTCGACGAGTGACAGTATTTCTTCCAATACCAAGCTGAAGGGCGGTGCAACAGTGGATGCGACTGCTACTGCAGTTAGATAAATAGAAATCGCATCTACTATGCTGGTTGGTTTTGACAATGTGGTCATAAATTATCCAGACCGGACTGGATAATTTATGACTACTGTCTACCTGCTTTTCTTAAAATGATGTAAAATGAACGACGGATGATCAAGTAAGTAGTTTTAAAAAGTTAGAAATGATCGTAAATTGACAAAAATAACACGAAGATAAAAATAATATGATATTTTCATGTTCTAGTTGACGTCAGATGACGTGAACTGTTTTTTTTATTTTATTTTTACTGACCTCGACCCGGTTCAAAAGTGCCAACGACTGAAAACACCGAGTTAGTTCACGGTTGCCACAGTCGCCGTCACTATGCCCCCACTTAGTGGTAGGCAAGGGCAGGTCTAAGAGCACCAACACGACGCCTAAAAAATCTAAATCCAATTATCATAAGACTCATTAGGAAAGCTATCTAGCGTATTAATTTTCTTCGTTAAATAAAGTACTATCCATAGTAGAATCTATGGATAGTCTTTGGTACTCTTTATTGTAGATGGAACGTGGTTGGATTTGACAATAAATTCTTATAAACGTACAAAATAAAGTACTTACACCTATAATCGTATTTATAATTAAAAAATTGTTGTATATATTTATTGTAGACCAAATAAACAAATAATTTAGTACCGTCGCGCATCAGTCCGCTACGCGTAAGTGCTGGCTTTAATTCCTAGTCAAAGCAAATATTTGTTCATGTTGTTATATTTAATAATCAAAATAGGTATTAAAAAAATTGTTATAATAGTCTGTACACTTAAGAATCTAAAAGAAGAATAAGATAGGCAGCCAGTTTTCTTAGATTTTGCGCGAACAAATTTGTTTAATAATGAATTAAACAAATTTTATGCGGCTTACTATTTTTGGTTAATGATTGTACATTTTTGGTTTAATGATGGTATTCCACGGTTTTTCCGTGACCACGATGGCTGCAAAGCTCTTGAAACGTCGAAACTAAAAATTGTACAATTATTCACGCGTTAGTAAGCCGCATATTATTTGTTTAATTCATTAGGCAGACAGTTACCAACTGCCTGAAGCATTTCGTATTAATTATTTACAAATATTTATTACACTGCTGTAAATGTCGGTGTATACAAAATTTAATCACGGAAGAGATTGTATTTTCCTTTGACAGATTAATTCACAAATCGTTAATAATGAAAATTACTCAAACACTTTGTATCACTTCTGTGGAGATCTATCATGAAATGAAACAATTTCTTAGCATCCATGGATTCTCCGTGCGGCTGCTATGGCTTGGCAGGCGGAAGAGTGAAGGCAGCGTTCCGGACTTGTGACCGAAATGTAGCTTTCAAAGCTTTTTGTGACATGTCAACACACACCTTCCCTGCCTTCACTATCCCCTCTACCCAATCAAATATTATAAGACCCCACCAATGGCGCCGTCTACTTTTCTTTCACGTAGACCTATGTAACCTGACTGTTCAAATGGGCTTAAGTAGATAATAATATTCTTTATTAGCTTATGAATAGAGTTTAAAATCTGATACACTGTTAAGTTTTGTATATAATCCCCCATAATAAGTCAACTGAACTACAGACTACAGAAAACCTCGAAATAATGAGTAGTGAAATAAAATCAACAAGTGAAGAATATTTTGACGAGTAGTTTCCACCGCTTTGGTAAAACTATCATCTTCACCCTCATAATAGTTTAAAAATGGTTACTATTTAGATTATATTTACAATAGAACCAAACATGGACAAATATCTAACAAATATCTATCAAATATCTAACATGTATTTAGAATATAATTACATTTAAATTAATAATGACATTAAATTAAATGTAAATATAAATGGTAGATTAAAGTGGATTAATGGTTATCATGCGGGGTTCGATTTCTAATTTATTAAGTTTAACTTAAAGCGCATTTAACGAGTCTTACGACCCAAAGTGGTATCTGTCTGACCGGCATAGTCACGGCGACTGAGACAGCCGTGACCTATCTCGGTTTTTTCGTGGACCTCCATCATGGCAGCTCGAGATCAAATGTCGATTCACAATTAAAAAAACTTTACTGTATTAACTCATGGTTGAGTTCTGTTTCTATTCATTGTAACCGCACCCTCGAGCCCTTGACAGATGTCACCGAGTTATTTGAATTATTAATATGATTTTAGACCCATTTGCTCTAATAACTACATATACTTATTATAGATTTATAATACAATAACATAGATACGTTATAGAGGTTGTGGTTAAGGGGGAAGTAAGCCTCAACTTCGGGTAGAAACACGATCCTAATGTTTGATTTCCTAAAGTATTTTATACATATACCTACATATATTATCAAAATCATATTCGTAATGTAACGGGTGTGACAGTTTAAGACTTTTTTTATCTTCTTCTTATAATTAATGGCGCCTGTGTTGTTCGTATTGAAACAAAACAATATCACTAAGCAAAGCAGAGGGATACGTAGAGCAGCGCCACATGTCAGATTTTTTGCCATCACCCAACAAGAACCACCTTAAAGGAAGTGACTAATGCCCAGGATGTATTGGCCCATCTGTTTTCCGATCACCAAAGCGATATGGCAAACAGACAGACACACGAGGAGGTAGTCTGACGACGCTGGAACCTTTTTTTATATTGTGGTTCAAAATATAACAGTAACCCGCCTAATGTTGAATTTAGTTTATGAATGAAAGCAACTGCTACTACAGTAACAAGTAGCGACTGCAAGTAGCAGTCTCATCCACTATGCCGACCTAGTTGTAACTAGCAACTAAGACGTCGCGGTTTATATACCTTAAAGTGGTGATACTTACCCCGGATCGACAGACTACTGCATCTGCCTGATCGGTGGGATATTGTTTTCATCCGTAAACGCATTACTATGATACGCCTTCTTTATACCAGGGGCCACTGATGGCTGTTTTGACGTTTGAACCACTTATGAAGCTTCACACATACAAAACTTCATGAGTGGTTCAAACGTCAAAACAGCCATCAGTGGCCGCTGGTATGAAGAAGGCGTATCATCGTAATGCGTTTACGGATGAAAACAATATCCCACCGATCAGGCAGATGCAGTAGTCGGTCGATCCGAGGTAGTATCACCACTTTAAGGTATCTAGACCGCGACGTCTTAGTTGCTAGTTAATGTCACTATTAAGAACAACAATTTTATTTTTGGTTATTGATTTTACAATTTTATTGTTCCAACATTTCGAGACCTTTGCAGCCATCGTGGTCACGGAGAGACGTAATAAACGCAATAGTAAGTCGCATAAAATTTGTTTAATTCATTGATGTCTTATTTCTTAACGACAGAGGAAGTTTTGGGTTCTTGTTTAAGTAAGAGGCCTAAATTAAATACAACACGCCATATACAAAAATGAATGAAACGTGTATTTATCTATGTGTGAAGTTCTGAGCAAAGTTGGAAGGTTCCTAATGATAAGTTATAAACTTTTCGGTCAGCATAAATATTTTTCCTTAGAAACTCTACTCAACTTTTTTATCACATTTGCATGATAAGACCATTTGTAATTTCACTGAATTGTATTAGAACTTATATTAGCTGGCGTAGTGACGACGACTGAGGCAACCGAAGGCAAGTCAAGTCAGATGTCGTGTTTGAATAAATAAAATAATTTTACGCAATGTCAAAAAAGTAATAATATGTTTTGTATTTTCATATAAATCAATCATTCAATCAAATTGTCATGCCTTTTTCCCAAAGGAATAGGCAGAGACAATAGTGCGCCACTTGCCACGATCCTGACACAACTCCCTCGTTTCCTTCACATTCAACAACTCTTTTCATACAAACTCTATGGTTATGGGCACTAGGCAACCTAGCCGTTTTAATTTATTAGGAGTCGTTTCATTATAATTATGATCGTTTGCTATAATCCGAGATCATAATTATTTTAAACAATAATAATAAACATTTAATGTAGAATAAATCAAACGCCATCAACATTATATTTTAATAATTGTACTTAAACCACGAGCAGGAAATTGCCTAGTTTATTTATTAATTACCTATAAAATAATAATAGTATTCCGAAAAGGAAATCTAATAACGACCAAAAATCTGAATTTTATTGCTACGACGCATCTTAAATACTTTTCTTTTAATTCCCTTTTCTCCTAAAACTTAACATTTTCAAGATTACGTGTCAAAATTCACAAATTTGCATTGGTGAATTGCTTATGTGTGATGAGAATTTTAAGTGCCAGTATAGTGATGACTATTGTATAAAACTAAAGCCTTTTAACTGAAAAGAAAAAATAAATCAGATTTGACGACACGCGTGGCGCATTAGTGAGTTAATCATTCCGTTGCGCGTACGTCCCTGGTTCGATTCCCGGTAGAATGTAAGATTTATTTCATAGCTTATATTTTTTAATATTTAACAGTTAGATTAATGACAATATATGACAAATATTTAAAAAAGACGGATTTATATCCCGGGTTTTTTTATTATTATTTTTTGGATTTTTTCCCAGTCTACCGATCCGGTATAGTTCCACCACATACAAGTTACACTTACGTTTAAGTTGCCGGTTCTAACTAGACAGGCATAGTGGATATGACTGCTACTTGCAGATATTTACCTGTAGTAGCAGTTGCCTCGATTCATGGACTACACTCCATGACATCAAGCGGGTTGCTGTTAAGCTTCAATAAAATGAAAACACATTTATTTGCGCATAGGTAATGTAATATTGCCTTGCCCCGTGCTCCAGATTTACACCAGGGTGTTACGTGACGACTCTAATTTAGAAACCTTACAATTACAGGAAAACTATTAAGTTCACGTAGCTAATGGTTGTCTGTTGTCTCTGCCTACCCATTTAAGAATTAGGATTTACGTTCACTAAATTCTGGTCTATATATTTCAACTGCTAAATTATTATCACTAATCATTTTCCCAACGTATTTTTTACTTTACTTTGTTTTAAAACAAATAAAATCAAGCAAATAAATAATAATATATACTAAGCTACTACATTCGCTTGTATATATCAATCAATCAATCAAATTGTCACGCCTTTTTTCCCACAGGGATAAGCAGAGACAATGGAGCGCCCTTGGCACGATCCTGACACAACTCTCTCGCTTCCCTTACATTCACAATTCTCTTCACACAATGCATAAGAAACAAACTATTACCAGACGAGATAGGCAGGCGTAAAAATGTGATTTAAAAGGTGTAGTAAAAATAATTAGGAATTAGTTGCGTTAACATTAAAATTGATTATATGAATGAAAGAAGATTGACGAAAGAGATTTATTAATTAAATATGCAAACAAGTACGATTCATATGATTGTATTTCGATTAAATCGGGAACATTCTTTAAAAAGCAGAGATTCGAGATCACCTTAACCATTAAGCTCATATGAGGAGAATTGTGAATGTGAGGGAAACGAGAGATCTGTGTCAGAATCGTGCCAAGTGGCGCTCCCTTGTAGTAAAAAGGCGTGACAACTTGATTAATTAATTTGTAAACGAAATTCCAAATGTATTGTGTGCCCTATTCAGAATGTTTAGTACGCCTCTGATACAGGTAGAGCCACTTTCCACGATCCTGACATAACTCTCTTCTATCCTTCACATCTACAATTATCTTCATATGATTTAAAGTATTTATTGGTTGTATAAATAAATAAAACCTAATTATAAAATTTAATCCGATCTGTATATCATGTTACTTTAACATTAATTAAAATATAAAAAATATAGATATTTTAAAATTGCGACATAAAGATCTTTTGGGTGATTTCATTAGCAACAATTGCGTCTTGTCTATAATTTTCAATGTATCTCCTGTCTCGCTCTCACTGAGATAATGTTAAGTGTACAAATTTCTTTGGGCGGTTCTCACCAAAATATGAAAGTTTACCTAATCATAGCGATGTGGAGTGAAATATATTAATTACAGTGAGTTACTAAGGATTGTATCACACGTACCTCAACCACAACGCTACAACAATACGTAATTTGTTGTTGCATTGCGCGCTAACTTTAGATTTTGCCGCATAGGCACTGGCCACATCGCAACAACAACGCAATCACAGCGATACATCTACATGACAAAAATGTGCGACGTTTTACTAGTACATTCATTTAGCAACAACAACTTTTTCTCTTCAAACTGTCAATTTGTTCGTTCAGTACAAAAGTAGTTTCTTCTACGAAAGCCGTAGTCGATACGCTTGTTTGCAAACGTAACCATATCTCAACTACAAGCGACAACGCAACAACATCGAAATTTTATAGTTACCACAACGCAGGTACAAATAGCTGCAGAGACACTATCCACACGTAACCACTGCTTGAACACTTTTTGTTGGTACGTGTAAAACAGGCAAAAGTATTCACTTTTGCCTGTTTAAGAATTAAATTTTACCTACGTGCAGAACGTGGATTTTAGTTCATTAAAAGGTTAATTATTATCAGACTCTATTGCTGTAACTTCCATGATCTTTTTTTATTTCCTAAAAAAAATAAATGTGGTAAGAGTCGTAGTCTTGTCTGTCGATCCGGGGTAGTACCACCACTTACAAGTATACAGACCGTAAAGTGACTTATTTGACGTTTCGGGATCAGCTTGTAAGTTGCCGATTTCATCTTAGCCATCATAGTAGATATGACTTCTGCTTACAGGTATTTAACGTTATAGCAGTCACCTCAATTATGGAAAGCACTCTAGCTTAAAACCAGACAGGGTGCTGTCATATGTCGAGCCACAATAAAAAAACGTATATTTGGCGTTTAAACATTGTTGATCACAATCCTAACAGCCGGTTGTACCAAAAATTATAACTTGCGAATTTGTAAAAAGTATCGTATAAGTAAAAGAAATAAAGAAAAATGGGTTGCGCCACTCTTTAACTTCACATTTTACTTTTACGTTTAACAGATATTTTATACAGAGCTAAAGGTCATCATTCATTTTGGGTTTCTATATGCACTACTTTTGTTATTTCTAATGATAAAAACATATATAAATGGTAGTTTCGATATAAAATTATCAACATCCCAATTAACGAATAAGTATAAAGTAAACCTAAATTCGTAAATTGAAACTTTTTTGGTACAACCGGCTGTAAGTCAATTTACAACTGCCCTATAATTTATTATTTATCACACAAACTTGAATAGAAATTTTTCCTTTATGAATTTTCTTTCATAATTCATATTCATGAAAATATTTCTTACAATATATTCATATAATATATTATTAAATTATACAGGCAAGATAGTATCATAAACAAAAGTGTGGGAGTAACTTAATTTTAGTAAAAAAAAACATAAAGAGAAAATCTCATTATTTTAAAGTAAGATTAATAGGTTTTTTTAGGAGGTAATTTAAATCGTCTTATTTTACTTATTCACGTTATACTGCTGAACGTTCTTGTTCTTATATCATAGACACAGGACACTGGGCAACGAAAATATTAAAGATGCGGTTCGAATATGACGATATGACGAATATTAGGTCTTGATATTTTAAATATAATAATTATATGTTTAGTTTTTATGAGAAGCATTCAAACAAACTATATTACAGGGATAGACAGAACAACGCGCCACTTATCCTAATCCTGACAAAACTCTCTTGCTTCCTTCACGTTCGCAGATCTCTATATAAGATATAGGATTTATATTTATAGGTATGGATACAGAAAACCTTTACGTGTTTTATGAATGTTGTCCATTTGATCGAGCAATAATCATCGCATTATAGTTTCTCTTACCTGTGATTTATAAATCTATTTCGTCAATCTCCTTATATCTTATCTTTCCAACATTTCCGAGAGACAATATTATGTAATGTCTGTAAAATAAATGAAACGATCAATAAATAAAACCAAATTTGTGTTTACTTGTGGTTAGTTATAAAATGATTTCGATTTTACATTTTTATAAATCTAAGCTAATAATAAACGTAGAATATCATAGAAACAAAACGACCAAAATACATAAATATCAAAAATACGTTGGTACCGACCAGTGGTTTTAAATCGAGAGCACTTATACACCATTTATCCACCACTAATCCACGGTCGCTTTAGCTAGACACAAAACACAGATTTTGTATTTAAAAATGAAATAAAAACTAAGCCGTATTTAAAACGTATTTTTCCTAACAATTTTACAGGCAACTCGTCTATTATTAAGTCACTGAACAATTTCCTCCTATTCACATTGTTCAAAGCGAAAAGGCATCGGAGATTCAGTAGATTTTCAGCTCTCCTCTTAAGCGCACGTCTCGCTTTTCATGAAATTCAATTCAAGTGCCGGTAAATATGAATTTTCACATATTTCGTGCAAATATTTGCTAAAAGGAAACGTTGTTTGGTGTTTCGTTTACTTTTTTATATTAATGTGGTGAATTACTTGGTAAGATAT
Source organism: Tinea trinotella (assembly GCA_905220615.1). NCBI lineage: Eukaryota > Metazoa > Arthropoda > Insecta > Lepidoptera > Tineidae > Tinea > Tinea trinotella. Next base: position 12,884,915 of record HG992313.1, read on the forward strand.
TTCAAAAGTATTATTTTATTTCTTATAAAAAATGTGTTTTTTACTGTTTATTTATACTTGTAATAGGTAAGTTATTAGTATAATATTATTTAGAAATGTAAGTTTAATTTTAGCTACGTTAAGCACAATATAAATTAATTATAAAACAATATAAATTAACAAAATAATAAATTATTATACTAAAAATTTTTTTTCAAAAAGAAATACGTAGGCATATTTTTCATGCCTACGTATTTTACTATAATATATATAGAGAATGTACCTGCAAAGTAAAAAATATATATGAAGCATTATTTTGTGTTTTAATTTTGAAATGATTTTTTACAGTAAATTTGTCACAAGCTATAATTGACGAGTTTCTTTTTTTATATACCTTTTTTATTGTGTATACCTTGCCTAATGTTAAGCTGGATTGTTAATGTTAAGATAGAGGTGACTTACAACCTGATCCCGAAGCGCGACTAAGTCACTTCACGGTCTGTATACTTTTATATTTCATATAAAATCATGGTTTGATTTTGAATTGATACTAAGCCTGGTCGGCACGTGTGAACATTTTTTTTGTGACGCGACATCTGACCTCGAGGCGCCTAAAGGTCAAAAAGAGGAGGTCCAAGAGTTCTAACTACTGAAAAAACCGAGTCAGTTCACCGTTGCCTCAAAAATTTATATATACCTACAAAGTATATACGAGTACAAGCTGTAGAGCTTGTATAAAACCGTAGAGTTTGTATGAAGAGAATCGTGAATGTAAGAGAAGCGAGGGAGTTGTGCCAGGACAGTGGCTAGTGACGCTCCATTGTCTCTGCCTATCCCTGTGGAAAAAAGTAAATATTATTTATTTACATTTTCACTTCAATACTAAATCTGCTTAGATTACTGAAATTACAGCGAGTGTCCCTGAAACGCTTCAAGCTCAAGTGGCTCTTGTCATTGACACTCAACCACTATCAATTGAGGCTTGGATTGGGTCCATGTATGATATATTCTACTTGAAAAATATAACTATACTAATACTACAGATATTTTTTAAGCGCAAAGCTTTTAAAATATCTGTAGTATTTTTAATTTACATATCCAATAAATCAAAAATTAATTGGAATATTTAAAGGCGCCCGTGGTGTAGTGGCAGTGCAATGGCTACGTAAGCCGAGTGGCACGGGTTCGAAACCGCTCACCGGTACCAATGTATCTTGATATGTGTACTTTGGTTGTCCTGTTTCTATGATTCTATACTAAACACTTTAGTAGCTTAGTATAGAAAATAAAATAAAATTAAATTAAATTAAAATATGTAATAATTATTATGACCTTATTAACCTTACATAATTATTAAATTATAATTGTTAACAATATCTGTTAATTATTACGAATCAAAATTTTCGCACAGGGATAGGCAGAGACAATGGAGCGCCACTTGCCACAACTCTCTCGCTTCCCTTAATCTACAATTCTCTTCATACAAGATCCACGGTAATGGGCACTAGGCCCATACTATTGTATGGACCTCGACCTCGGCCTACGATTTAGTCCACGGTTGCCTTAGTAGCCGTTACAATGCCTGCCAAACATTATGAAAATCTGTTTGCAGATAAGATTTTGTTCAAGTACTTTACTTTTAATTACATTTTCCACTTACTCGTTTAATAATTGCTTTCTCAATTAAACCTAAATATTATTCTCCTAAAATATTACTTCGCAAAGTTTTAATTGCTTAATTTATAAGTACCTATATGTGGTATACTACAAAGTGTATCAACAAATAACATTAACTCGTTATTTTCAATTATTTTTTTTATTTTTTATTATTGTGACTCGACATATGACAGCTCCCGCTTGATGTTAAGCCAAATGGTTGGTCCATGAATGAATGTCACTGCTAATACAATTCAATGATTGTGAGTAGCAATCACATCCACTATGGCGGCCTAGATGGAACCGGCAATTATTATTATTATGAAAGTATTTGTAATGTTCAATCTAAAATCGTAGTTATAAATGAAAGCTATAAAACTTATATTTGCCCCGACCGAGAATAGAACCTGGGACCTTTCGCGTAGCGGATTGGTGTGCTAACAAATGAGCCACGTACTATATTAATATCGTAGTAAACGGTGCAACTTGTCTTCGCCTATCCCTGTAGAAATTTGGGCGTGAAAATTTTATAGATTAAAGGATTGTCTTTGTCTAAGAAAGTTAAATGTAAAAATAAAATAATTCCCTTTTATGTTTAGATGTGATAATTTGATGGTTGTTTTTCTAAGAATCGTGTTCTTTTTACGTAGGTTAAGATAAAATTAAATTTCTTAAAGGATTAAACCTTTGTTCTTATATTTCAATACTAAGCTACTAAAAGAATATACCTACTATTTATTTGTTCATGCCACCAAACTTTTATCATAGAAACTGGACGACCAAAGTACATATATCAAAGATACATTGATACTGGCAAGTGGTTTTAAACTAATAACTACCAACCCTGAAAAGAGAAAAAATAATAATTTCCTGAATAAATTTAGACAGCATATTATGGGGTTTTTGCACCTTCATAATTTCAGAGACCTTTTGAAGAAAAACAGCGAAAATCTTCAATACTTAAAAGGTGATAAGATTTTTATTGGACATTGAACGAGCGATTGGATAAGTCATGAAATTTTATGAGATAATCCAAATGACGTGCATTTTGTAGAAATTCTATTAAAACATAGCGATATACTATATTTTAATATACTGACTGAAATTTACTTTATTTGATTGACTATCTAGAATATCACGCTTATATTCGCACAAGGATAGGCAGATTCTGACATAGCTTTATTTTCATTCACAATTCCTTTCATATCAGCTCTTCAAGCTTTAAACGATTATTCAAGTAAATCGTTATAAAGCATTTTTGGCCAGCATAGTGTCAGCGACTATGGCAACCGTCAGCACATTAAAGAGTGGTCTCCCCGATCCGGGGTAGTACCACCACTTACAAGTATACAGACCGTGAAGTGATTTTGTCGCGTTTCGGAATCGACTTGTAAGTTGCCGGTTCCAACTAGACCGGCATAGTGGATGTGATTGCTACTCACAGTTATTGTAGTAGCAGTGACATTCATTCATGGACCACACTTCGGCCTAACATCAAGCGGGGTGCTGTTTTTTTATTATTGTATCGAGTCACAATAATAAAAAAACAAACGGTTATTCAGGTCTTCGGCTTTTTGCACCTCCCCTTGATGGTATCATGAAAATCAAAGGTTCGATTTCCGGTTGGATCGAAAATTTGTTTTATTAACCTTTATTTGTAATACTCGTATTTAGTAATTAGATTAAATATTACAAATATTCATTTGTTAGTAATAAACGGATATTTGCTCTAGTTAATCAAGAGTGGTCGGGAGTGGTGCACAGTCTGCCTAGAAGTGACTAATTCGTGTTTCAAGATCAGCTTGTAAGTTTCTGGTTTTAACTAGGTCGGCATAGTGGATGTGGCTGATATTTAGAGTAATTTAACTGTAGTAGCAGTCACATCCATTCAAAGAACTTAAATACTTATTTTAATTAATTTTGATACGCGTCAAGTTCTTTACCCATAATATATAAAAATAAACAATTGACAATGTAAACTAAAAAGTGAATAAATGGTAAGCAAAAGGAGGTCCAAGAATGCCAACGACTTATAAAACTGAGTTAGTTTACGGTTGCCTCTATGCCGGCTATTTCTTTTAAACAAAATTATTGTATTGTCATCGTTTATTTAATACGTGTAAATATTGGCAAAGAATTCAAAAGAACCTCTAAAAGTGGGTGAAAATTAATTAGGAAGATTCCGTTACATATTTACATACATACAAGTCAAGCTAAGAAAAGCGTGTTAATATTTTTTTTTATTGTGATTCGACATATGACAGCACCCCGCTTGATGTTAAGCCGAAGTGTGGTCCATGAATGAATGTCACTGCTAATACAATTCAATAACTGTAGTTAACTGTATTAATAATATCCACTATGCCGGCCCAGTTGGAACCGGCAACTTACAAGCTGATCCCGAAACGTGATCAAAAAATAAGTCTTATTTAAGTAATTGTATAGTCATCCTAGGTTGTTTCTAGCTTTCAGTAGTGCCTGACTCATGTAGACATAACCTTGATTATAACAGAGAAAGGTGCAGTTATTGCCTCATTTATTCTAACGACACTACACACCCCACTTAACCTGATAACACGAGTAAAACTTATGGATACGCATCGATTATTGATAAGCATTATTTGCCGATCCTGGGTAGAAACTAGAGATGTAACGACTCAAATTTTCAACCCGGGTTAAATCGAGTTAAGGGTATAAGCCTAAACCGAGTTGGGTCAGTTAACATCTATAATAAACCGGTTTGAACGATTATATATAAAATTATAATAGATCAGGCACCAAATTTATTAGGTCATAGATACACATCCGAAATTCTATAGCAAACCATACTGTGTATTAGGCAATTTAGATTGTCGGACCGAATTGTCAACTCGGTTTGTAAGCCGGTTTAAATCAAATTCGCTAATTCCATTTGCGAATCGGGTTATCCATATTTTTAAATCGACCTAACTCGGTTTGGAAAAATCCAAGATCGGAACGATCTTTGGTAGAAACACCACTTTTAAGTGTGCGGTAAAGAGGATCATATGCGTTTCGGGATCGGCTTAAAAGTTGCCGGTTTTAATATTGTCCATATATGTAAATGATAAATCTCATTAATAGGAAAAACACTAGTAGTCTTACTATCGCGTATATTTTGGTTATTGATTTTACATATTTTTATTATTTAGACGCTTCGAGAGCTTTGCAGCCATCGTGCAAAGAGACTGTTTATAAACGCAATAGTAAGCCGCATATAATTTGTTTAATCAATGTTTGCGCAAAATCTAAGAAATTACTAGTAGTCTATTTTTTGTTATCAATTTACAATCATTCTGGTACATTCTGGTGATTGTAATAAATAAATATAAACTCTCTATAGCAAAACATGACGACTGCTGGAAATAAATGATCTTCCTTAACCATGGCAAACTATGTATTATCATCAATTGTCACGCCTTAATTCCCAGGAATAGGCAGAGACAATGGAGCGCCACCTTCCACGATCCTGACACGACGTCTGTCCGTAACATCTTTAATTCTCTTATGGTTAGGGTCTTGCCTTTTAAAGAAGGAACAATCTACTGAGTCGTTATGTAATTTTAGTTATCACTTTCTAATATATATTTAAATTAATTTATCTAATAAACTTATTTGTTAGATATGAACATGCGATAGAAACTTGAGAATGAAGTAGAATTATGAAAACCATAAATCTCACTCCCAAAAATATATTTTTTTTTTATTGTGACTCGACATATGACAGCACCCCGCTTGATGTTAAGCCAAAGTGTGGTCCATGAATGAATGTCACTGCTACTACAACTCAATAACTGTGGGTATCAATCACATCCACTATGCCGGCCTAGATGGAACCGACAACTTACAAGCTGATCCCGAAACGTGACCAAATCACTTCACGGTCTGTATACTTGTAAGTGGTGGTACTACCCCGGTTTGGCAGACTGGATACCACTGCCTACCACTCTTTGATAACCAGACCCGAAGCAAATATCCATCTCTTTTTTATATCAATCAATCATTTAATCAATCAAATTGTCACCTCTTTTCCCACGGGACTAGGCAGATACAATGGAGCGCCACTTGCCACGATCCTGACACAACTCCCTCGCTTCCTTCACAGCCACAATTCTCTTCATACAAGCTCTACGGTTATGGGTTACTAGGCAACTAGCTTTCTTGAGGATATCTCCGATTTGGTCGGAAAACACCCTCATGGGCCTGCCTTGTTTAACGTATCCATCCATATCAGATTTATAAATTGCTTTCAATCTACTTTCAATTAAACTGATTCTTAATATTAAAAATATACTTTTAGATACAAAAAAAATGATTATAACTGTCGACGTAGCGGGGAAGTTAGCAACCCTAATAACATCTAGAAATTTAACGATTTGCCCGACGACGGTATCGTTCATTTTTACTTCATATTCAGGTCAGATCATTTCGCTATATTACCTGCGTTATAAGCTTAGTCAGCGCCAAGTTTTATGATAATTATTGCTTTTCTACTTTTTTATATTAACAAGTTTTTAGAAAAATTATTATGTGGTTACATTATTTTCGTAGATTTTGCGGAACAATGATTAATGATTTAAATAAATTTTATGCAGCTTACTATCGCGTTAATTTTTGGTTGTTGATTTAAAAATATATGTATTATTCCGATATTTCATGAGCTTTGCAGCCACCGTGGTTAAAATATAAATGCGACAGTAAGCTGCATAAAAATGATTTAATTCATGTTCAATAACGATTGAGAATTATGGATGAGAAGGATGCAATATCATTATATTAGGTTTGTCTAAAACATTCTAAATGTTAGGGCGGAATTGAAATTGATTATTATTCATTCCAAATGCAACAAATGCAAACAAAATGTCGCAAATTGGGCCAAACTTTAGAGACACCATGGCGCGTTATTGCGTTTGAATTAAATCATATTCAATTAAACTACGATACACTTGAGCAACTATAGTTCGCCACGAATGTCAAGGCTTGACGTCCTTAAGCGGTTCAAATCTTAAGAATTAAGATCATAGCTTCAGATTTTACTGAATCTTAACTATGTGGTGAATAGTTAGTATTAAACAATCAATCAAATTGACATCCCTTTTTTCAAACGGAATAGGCAGAGCCAATAGATATTTTATTTATTCATTCGTGGAAACGTCGAAGAAGATAAACAAAGCTGTCGAAGGCGAAATATTATAAAATTTTAATATTATTTGATTTGAAATATTATTTTACTAGAAATCAAGCGACCTTCCTACAAGCGATGCGTAAAGAAGCACCTTTGGCCGGCATAGTGACAGCGACTGGGGCAGCCGTGAACTGACTCGGTTTTTTCAGTCGTCGGCACTCTTGGACCTCCTCTTGCTTGCCATCAGGCGGGTCGAGGTCCGTGACGAGTCACAATTTATGATTTAACTAGAAATTTTCTTGAAAATATTGAAAATTCAATCTATGTAACTAATGACAACGCAGCTTTTCCTCCGCACCTGCGAATCACTAATGAGTTTTCATGTCAAAAATAGACCTAATCGCATTTGAAATTAGGGTGTATTTTGTATAAACCCGCTGTTAGCCTTTTAAATAATTCTGCGGCTTAAATAAAACCGAAATTAGTTCGAAGAGTTAATCGTCTGATAGGTATCGATTTAATTTTAAATCCTATTAAGCCTATTTTCAATCTAAAATTTTAACTGAGATATTTAATTTATGCATACTTAACTTTTAACTTTAACTAATAATTAACTTTTAACTTTACAAATTGTATACTACTTATTAAGAATACAAAGCACTTGCCTCGATCCTAATACAACTCTTTTGCTTCCCTTACATCCATAATTAATTCTCTTCATACAAGCTCTACGGTTATGGGCACTAGGCAACCCAGCTTTCTTAAGGATGTTACCGATTCGGTCGGAGAACAATCTCCTGGGTTGATCCCAAAACTTTATAAATATGTTTTCGAACCTTTTTGATTTAAGTGTTAAAATGAGTCACAATAACATTGCAGGTCTTTATCTTGCTTCTTGGATTGCCGTGATAGGGGGGCAGATTTATTTTTTCTTTCTCGTCAATCTAATTTCACTCATCCTTTCCATGTGTCCAAACCATCGAAGCATCCCTTTGTCAATCCTTGTCACAAAATCTTCTTCTAAATTAATAGCCAAATAATGTCCGAAAAGTCACGGATGGTAATGTTGCGGTTCATAATGCGGTATTTGTTCCTACATTGAATGTTGGGTATGGCAGAAAGCGCATGAGCAACGATAGCGGATATGAGAAATAGAACAGTACGAGATATAGCACATCTAAAATAAATCTGCCCCCCTAGCAGTGCAATCCAAGAAGCAAGATGAAGACCTGCAATGTTATTGTAACTGTGTGTTTAAAAGAAGATTTAATATTAATAATACATTTACATAAATAATATTTATTTATATTCTAAGGTAAAGCGTATTTAACTGATAAGTTGTAAACGAAAACTAAATTGAGAAAATCCATTAAATGGAACACGAAACCATTAAAAATACATTAGTCTATTTTCACAAGAAAATTAAAGTAAAATTTTATAAGAAAAATACAATTTCATTTGAAACAGTTACAAGCCAAAAAGCCTTTGAACAATAAATTAGATTTCTTTGTTCAGAAAATAAGACAACATAGTTACAACACTAACATTGTACAAGTTGCCAAATACTATCATATTTTATTATTATATAAGAAAGAAAATATTGCTAAACTCAATTAAATTAATTGTTATTTATTTGTTTAATTCGGTATATACTTCAGCGGGGTTAGGTTGGGCGCATAAAACGACAATCGTTTCGCGTCGACGATAGTCAAAGCTAGGTTGGAGCCACTAAAACGAGACGAACGTTCGTTCGGACGAGAGTCGTCGAAGGATGACAGCTGCGAACGTTATACTTCATATAAAACTCATTTATTTGGTAGGTTGGCGCACAACTGTCTGTCGTCGGACGAGAGAAGAAATGTCAATTGTCGACGATAGTGAAATTTGCGTGTTTGTATTTGATAATATTTTTTATTTATCCTAATCTTAATTTGGCGCTAATATTTCAATATATTTTATGTGCCAAAGTTGTGTATGTATATTTATAGCAATTATAATTATAATTTTAAAGTTATATTTAATATAGTAATTTAAAGTTGTATTGTATTGTATATAAATTAAAATTTATATACAATCAATCAATCAATCAAAATGTCACGCCTTTTACCACAGGGATAGGCACAGACAATGGAGCGCCACTTTGCACGATCCTGACACAGCTCGCTCGCTTCCTTCACATTCACAATTCTCTTCATACAAGCTCTACGGTTATAGGCACTAGGCAACCTAGCTTTCTTAAGGATGTCTCCGATTTGATCGGCGAACACACTCCTTATTTTATTATTTATTTTCGTCACTCCACATACACTTCTTAACAACCGCATTTCTACAGAGTTAATTCTACTCACATGCTTATTCTGCCACACCCAACATTCACTTCCATACATTAATGTTCCTACCGCATTATGAACAATAATAGTAACCATTTTATGTTACTCATACGCCTAAGATGCAAGGATTACTTGATAGTCGGCGTACAAGAGACATTTGATCACCAAGACATTCATTCTCAAACCATACTCCCTTTCGCGCAACTCTTTTAGACATTTATATACTAAGCTACTAAAGTGCTTGTATCATAGAAACAGGACAATCAAAGTACATATATCAAAGGTACCGGCAAGTGGTTAAGAACCCGTGCTCTCGGTTTGCGTAACCATTGGATTGTCGCCTTTCAATCTCGGGTTCGATTCCCAGTCAGCGCAAATATTTGTTTCATACTTTTATTTGTAATATTTTATTGTGACTCGACATATGACAGCACCTCGCTTGATGTTAAGCTGGAGTGTGTTCCATGAATGGATGTCACTGCCACTACAATTCAATAACTGTGAGTAGCAATCACGTCCACTATGCCGGCCTAGTTGGAACCGTCAACTTACAACCCGATCCCAAAATGCGACCAAATCACTTCACGGTCTGTATACTTGTAAGTGGTGGTACTTACCCCGGATCAGTACACTGGGTACCACTGCCTACCACTCTTTGATAACCAGACCCGAAGCAAATATCCACCTCTTTTTTTATTAACAAATATTTGCAATATTTAATATAATTATTAAATATTTCAAACAAATATTTGCTCCGACCGGGAATCGAACCCGGGACTTTACGCGCAACAACCCAATCGCTAACCAGGTTGCAAACTAAACTTAGCAAAAAATGAACATTCCAAGATTTAGGCTGGTTTGCAACCCATAAATATATACACAAAAAAAAACATTATAAAGTTAATAATAAAAATAACAGTAATACAAAAGAAAAATAATAACAAATAAATATAATAAAAACAAAAGTAATCAATTAAAATTAATAATTTAAAACTACTTAATTAACCTAGAACCTTAGTACACTAGGTACAAAGATCATTTTAATGTCACTAGACAGCACCCCGACTGATGTTAAGATAGAGAGGGAGAAAACCTAGAGAGACTTATATAACATGAAAGGTTGAAGGCAGAAGTAAAGAGACTACGCGGCAGAATTCTGAGGCGCTAGATCGACTAGATCAGAAACTACATTCAGATGCATATGTAAGATTATGCTTATATAACCATAGAGCTTGTATGAAGAGAATTGTGAATGTGAAGGAAGCGAGGAAGTTGTGTCAGGATCTTGGCAAGTGGCGCTCCATTATCTGTTCCTATCCCTGTGGAAAAAAGGCGTGACAATTTAATTGATTAATTTTGACTTTAATTCAAGCCAGAAACGTAGCCGTAGAAAATAATGACAGCGAAAGCCTTGGTGGAGTCATGATACTAAGAATAGAGGAATGGAAGTGAAGACAGAGATAAAATCACGTTTACTTGTTTAAAATAGACATGATTAAAGGCGACCATGGTGTTGTGGTTGTAGAATGGCCTCGGAAACCCACAGCCTTCGTTTCAAAACCACTTACTGGCACCAATGTTTTTTGTTTTAATTTTATATTTATTGTGACTCGACATTGCACCCCGCTTGATATTAAGCTGGAGTGTGGAGTGTGTTACTGCTTTCAATAACACATCTACTATGCTGGCCTAGTTGGAACCGACAACTTAAAAGCTGATCCCAAAACGCGACTTAATCACTTCACGGTCTGTATACTTGTAAATTGTGGTACTACCCCGGATCGGCAGATGGGTACCACTCTTTGATAACCAGACCCGAAGCAAATATCTGGCTCTGTTTTTTATTAACAAATATTCAATTTGTAATATAACTATTAAATAATACAAATAAAAGCTATGAAACAAATATTTGCTCCGACCGGGAATCGAACCCGGGACTTTACACGCAACAAAGCAAGCGCTAACCGTTCGACCACGCCTGTCGTTAAAATGTATATTTGATATAAATGTACCTTGGTCGACCTGTTTCTATGATACAAGCACGTTTTACTAAAGTGTAAACGTATAATAATGTATTTATAGAAAAGTTCTAACATGCTGGAATCACAAAGATTAAATGACGAAATCACTTGCATCAAAGTTAGACTGGCACCGAGAATGAGTTTGAACCGTTCCCTTTGATATAGCAATTCCATATTCATTACCACTTGACCACGATCCCCTGTATAATCCACAAAGCGATGAGTTTTGCATAACTGCATATTAAATACAATTTGAGTAATGCTGGGGAATGTCGTTTATGAATCAATTATTTCGAAATGATTATGCATATACGAAATGAATTTTTAATATTCATTTAATTTATTTCAACTCGTGTGTTAAAAATTTATTTGGTATTTCGTCAATCCCATTTGCGAAGAATGGGATTGACGAAAGAGTTTTTGAATGAATAAAAGGTTAAATAGATAAAGATTGATTAGTACCCATTATTTTCATACAAGCGTAGAGCTTGCATGAAAAGGCGACCGTGGTGTATTGGCAGTGCAATGGTTACGCAAGCCGAGAGCACGGGTTCGAAACCACTCACCGGTACCAATGTATCTCTGATATCTGTACTTTGGGTGTACTGTTTCTATGATACAAGCACTTTAGTAGATTTAGTAAAAGAAATGTTTAATAAAAAAAATTTGTGTATGTGACGGAAGCGAGGGAGTTGTGTCAGGATCGAGGCAGTAGAATATACAAATCTAGATATGTATTAATACACATATCTGACGTGATCACAATACCAATATGAATAGTAACCTCGGACCCCTTCTTTTTAAGAATGTCCTCCGTAAATATCTTGCCCTAATATATTGTATGTTGATATAGGACATATCAATTAATCAATCAAATATTCACGCCTTTTATCCACATGGATAGGCAGAGAAAACGGAGCGCCGCTTGCCACGATCCTGACACCACTCTCACGCTTTTCTCACATTCACAATTCTCTTCATACAAGCTCTACGGTTATGGGCATCCGGCAACCCAGCTTTCTTGAGAATGTCTAATATAATATTAATATCAATAAAATTGTCACCTCTCCCACAGGGATAGGTAGAGGCGTTATTAATATAATTTATAAATATGGCAAAACTTTTCATAAAGATTATAGAGATTACGATACACGCCCTGTCATAATAAAGATCGCCATATGAGTTTTATCCCCCGGGGGTGTATTATTGTGTGGACGCAATTTTGGTCTATCTTAGACACTGAATGGCAATATAGCCTTACGTATAAACACAATAAAGTAGCTATGTTATTTAATGATAACGTATTTTTATAAGATACTAGTATATAATGAGGTTTATTTATAATATTAAATAAGTAAATACTCGTATACAACTTGTTTTTATTGTGACACTACATTTGACCTCGATCCGCCTAATGATAAGCAAGAGGAGATCCAAGAGTGACGACGTCTGAAACAACCAAGTAAGTTCATGGCTTCCTCAGTCGCCGTCACTATGCCGCCTAAAGGTGATTCTTCACGCATCGCTTGAAGGATCCAAGGTTATAGGATGGAGAGAACACATTGGCTGGCAAAGCATTCCACTTGTCGATTGTTCTACAAAGAAAGGACGCACTGGACTCTATTAAATGCAGAAATAACTCAATATAATCTTGTCCTAGAGACAGTTTCTTTCCGCGAATTAATAGATAATTTAAACAAGTTTTATGCGGCTAACTATCGCGTTTACTTTTGGTTACTGAAAAATTGGAATTAAAGCGGGAGCAATAAAACAAAAACATGATTCGTGGTAGTTTTAGAAACAATAAGATGGAATCAACTAATAGAACGACCAACACCTCAGTCTCTCCGTGACCACGATTTCTGCAAAGCTCTCGGTAGTTTTGATACTTGTGTTGGTAAAACTAACAACAATATTGCTTTCAGTCGTTGTACAATTGATTTATTTGGAAAATTAGATGGATTTGTATCCTCTGTCAATCACCAAGACACGCTATATTAACAGTTCTGCTTTGACCTGTCATAATTATAGTTTGATTATTTTGCACACCTAAACTATACATAATAAAGTATAATCCAATCACATTGTAATCTTCGTACATACAACTATTTTAAAATGTATATGAAACTGTTAATACAAATAAGCCCAAGTCCCCACAAAAAATGAAATCCCCATCCCTTTGTTTAATTCATTGCTCAATGTTCGCGCAAAATCCAAGAGAACTAATAGATACGAAAAATCTATCGCCAACTTTATTATTTCAAATCACGCAACCCGCGCTTTTTCTGACTGTCTTCGGAACGTTGTCTATGATATGAGCAACAAAAGATATACAAAACTTTAAAGTGAAAAGCATGTTATTTCGTTGCAATTTATTTTCCAATGTTCTCAAGCAAACCAGCGGAACAAAATATTGCTTTTATTTATAAACTTTGTATTATATTATGAAAATGACTACTTTTTACTTAATTACTATATCAGTTTCTGTGAAAAACTTCACAATATTTTTTAGATTATATTTTCTTATAATTGTTTAATGCTTTTCGATGTTTCATTTAATTAAACGATGTTTTACTTGAAATAATATACGAAGAAATTTATTTTCATTTTTTGTTATACTTATTTCACTCATTAAAATTGAAGAACTTTCTGAAATTATATCAGAACTTTTATAATTATTTTTATAAAAGTTCGCTTTTAAAATATATTTTTCAAAAAAATACGCCTTTTTTCCACAGTCATAGGTGGAGATAATGGAGCACTACTTTCTACGATCCTGGCTAAACTCTCATCCTAAATTACGCATACACTTTTTTTTATTGTGGCTTTTTATATCTTTTTATACCGGCTAAAACGATTATGATTATGACGGATCCGGTGGCCTCTGTCATCACGAACGCTGGAGATTGGGAGCTGAAGTACATTCGTCAGACTGGCTGGACAGTACCCTGCCTTATGTTAAGCTAGAGTTCGGCTCAGGAATAGAGACGACTGCTATTGGAGAAGTAGCATTTGCATTCCACTCAGCCCGCAACTTACAGGCTGATTCTGAAACGGGACTAAGTAACTTCACAGTGTGTTCACTTGTAAGTGGTGGTACTACCCCGGATTGGCAGACTGGGTACCACTGCCTGCCACTTAGACAACTAGACCCGGAGTTAATATTCGCTTCTTTATTAATTATTGAATATTTTTATTAAAAAAATAATAGTATTTTTCATCTATTTTTCATCATAGTATCTAATTAATAATACAAATAAAAGTTATAAAACAAATCTTTGCTCCGACCGAGAATTGAACCCAGGACTTTATGCGAGCTGGTGTACTAACCAATTCGCCACACGTTTCGTCAAAATATATATTTATTGTTGTTTTAAATTACTTACTTGATGTTTCTTAAGATAGGCACTGAAATAGAAAATCAAATAGGGTTGTACACAATGAACGGTCCACAAAAGCCTTAAGGTCATATCGTCCTATTTCAGCGATAAGATACGACTAAGAGTGACGTCCCTAGATAAAAATGTCCAAGAGAGTATTTTTAGAAAATATTTTTTTCTTATTTCAGGTGACTTGTCGCGTTTCAGGGTCAGCTTGTAAGTTGCTGGTTTCAGCAGTAACAGTCGCAAACAGTCATGTCCACACTCTAGCTTAACATCAGGTGATGTGCTGTCATATGTCAAGCCACAATATGAATATAAAAAGACTGAAAAGAAACTCAGTTTACAGTTGCCTCAGACGCCGTCACTATGCCGGCCAAATAAATGTAATATTTGTACAATTACTTTATGGGTATTAAGCCTAGTAATCTTAAGACTCTTGATGCTCTGAATTCCTTGCAGCGCACAGATTTCAGATTAATAGGCCAGATACTGCGATCTCGAGAACTCGTGAACTCAGGCAATTTCGCAGACATATGGATGCAACTGGCATCTTGTAGTTCGAAATGGCGTTTTAAGGGGGAGGCATATGTTCAGCAGTGGACGTCTTCTGGTTGGTGATAATGATGGCTGATCTGTGCTTTTTTGATCGCCTGTACTACCTCTATTCTGAGATAGTTTAGGTTAACAAACCAAATAAGCCACGTGTCGTCTAACTTTTGTGGAATAAAATACGTAAATATTATTATATCCGAAAGCAATTTATGTGCTCCAAGTTTTATACGAGAATTACTTTCAAATATAAATGTTACTAAAAAAAGATAATTCGTATAAAATTAATGACCCAATAAACTTTTTATGGCTCTGATTTATTACGAGGTTCAAATCCCGACATATTATATGGCATCCTGATCTTTTTATTATTATCACGATTTGTCGCGTTACTTCTCAGATTTATTATTTATTCGTATTTAACGTGTTAAATGTTTTTTTGTGACTCGACATATTTGACAGCATCCCGCTTGATATTAGTTGGCCTAGTTGGAACCTGCAACTTTCAAACTTATCCCGAAATGCAATTAAGTTACTTCTAGGTCTTTACACTGTTGGTGTACAGACCCCAACTGCGTCATGACAATAAAGACGTTTTTACATAAAGTAAGAAACGGAAAAGAAAAAAGTTTTATGATTAGTAAATAAAAAAAATTGCTGTCTAGAAGAAAACTCACGCAAAATTTATCTTTATTTTGCATGAAAATTACTGGTAAGCCAAATGACTACTGATTGTCTGACTACCAGTCTATAATTGAAAGAAAATGCCTAAGCTCGCCAAATTTACTGTAAATTTTAAGGTGTCTGTAAAGTAGTGGTTGTAGAAATACCTAGCAAACAAAGAGCAGGAGGTTCAAATCCACTCGTCGGTATCAATGTATATTTGATATATGTACTTAACTTGTCCTTTTTATAATACAAGCATGTTAGGTAGCTTAATGTAGAAAAATAATCTATATTCATTTGAACAAACTCTAAGAGGTGATCAAACATTCGTTAGTTGATTATATACTGTTTTTCGTGCCTACATTAGACGGTGCTAATTTCATATCCCGTTAGTGGCCTAGTTCATTTATAGGTTACTAGTTGACCCTAGTGTAGAATAATTTCATCAGTTGCATGTAGCAAAGCACTATGTGGAATTGAAATGATGTTACGATGCGGTATTAAACGAGTTTGTAGTTTAATGTACAGAAATAAATGACAGTCGTTAGGGCCACCCTGTTTGACTAAAACTAACAAATATAAAATTTAAGTGACTAAATTATATATTTATATATTTTTTTATATTTAAATACTAAGCTACTAAAGTGCTTGTGTTACAGAAATAAGACAACTTAAGTACATTATCAAAGAGACATTATTATGGTTTGAACTCGTGCTCTCGATTTGCATGACCATTCATTATACCACGGTCACCGTATATGCTATTTTGTTTAAAATAATAAAACTAGCTATGCCCGGGGTTTTACCCGCGTAAAATTAGTATTATAACACAGTCATAAAAAAGGAGGAGGTTCTCAATTCGACTATACCCTTTTTAGTATTTATAACTCGATAACTCATATAAAACTACAGACGGAAATAAAAATAAATATATAAAAATTCCAAACAGCTGAAATTTGTCAATTGGAAACAATAGTAAAAAAAATATTTAAATAAAATTAAAAGTATTATATTTTACTTCTAGTACCTCCAAAAGTATGGGTACAAAGTTTCATGATGATCGGTTAGGTAGTTGTTGCGTAAAAACGTAACAAACAAACTCAACCTATATGTAAATATAGGATAGTATGATCATACGATATTATAATTGTGTGCCTAAAATGTTTATTACATATTATTTATATGGTTATACCAAGTATCTTCTTAATAACTAAGCTTCGTCATTATAAATAAAATTACCACAAAAAGCATATTTTGACAGTTTAATGAGGTAATTTTGATGAAACAAAATTTACGAGTTGGCATGTAAAAGGTAATTATATAGAAATTGATATCACATTTGTAGATTATATTCTACTAGACTCCCCACTCGCGAATCGATAGCCAAGAGACAAAGAGTCCCTGGTACAGTTAAATAGCGACCTATCTTACCGGGTGTCCTGAGTAATCAACGAACGCTTGAACTTTTGTTAGCCCGTGCATTACAGTTGTAATAGGCTATTATGATTTTGCGACTGTATGAGAAATCGTAGCACAAATTAATATCTTTTACCCAACCAATATATTTATTTATAAAACTTTTATTATTGTCAGACAAGATTTCCGACAGGATTTAGTTATACTTCTCTCTTGCAAAAGCGAATTAGGTGCTTTAAGACATACCGAAGTCTGCCATCTAGTACCTAACAACGACTGGTATTGTGCGATTAAAATAAGAATAAGATGGAATCGGCGCCATTTTGTGACGTCTAACTCTCCAACCAACTTCACTTTGGTGTCTTTTTCTTTGTGGACCGTCAAGAAAAAGACAACTTTGAATCAGTCAAGTGAAGTTAGTCAACAGCCCGTCCTATTCTTATTCTAATAGCACAGTAGCTACGGTTTAACATGCCATCTGAAACATTTATTTTTACACAAGCGGTCACCTATCTAGATATATAAATATATGCGGACAAATGAACAAATATATGTCGCAGGACAAATTTTATCCCACTAAATAGATATTATAATACTATTAATAACATTTATATTGTATATTTATATTTACATTCATTCAGATAATTGTGAAAGTGAAGGATGCGAGGGAGTTGTGTCAGGACCGTGGCTCCACTGTCTCTGCCTATCCCTGTGGGAAAAATGCGTGACAATTTGATTGATTGATTGATTGATCATATTGTAAATAGTTAATAAAACAGAGTCTAATAGCATTTAGTCTATGCGCTATGTACACCAATTTCCTAATGGATGCTTTCATTAATGGTTTGCTAATGGAGTCTTCTTAAATAACTAGCTATACTTAGCTAGACTTCCTTAGGAAGTATCACGTCATAAGAGGAGAAATTGTATTTTTCATTTCTACAACATTTTATTTTAAAATAAACCTAACAGAAGAAATACGATGCAGAACAGATAACAGTTGAAGCAGACGAGATTAGAGTATAATTATAGACAAGTAGTGTAGGACTCCCTGCTGCTAGACGGACTGGCATCCTGCAGAGAGTGACAGGAAGGGATGCTTTAAGTGTGGTAGGTAGTCATTGATAGTGACTGATGGTGAGCCGATCCGGGGTAGTATCACCACTTTGTACACTATCATCTGTAGCTGTGATAGCAACACTTGAAGTTTGGTGAAGTTTCGAGATCAGCCTAAAAGTTGCCGGATATGTATATACTAAATTCGCTAATTAACTTTAATGAATACTTAAGTTTTAGGACAAGCAAGAGTTACTCATGGTAATAAATTTGTAAGGACGACACACTAAATCAGAGAGAGAGTTACTGTTACAGGGATAAACTGTGAACTTAATCAATGGAATAAAGTAGGGAAATAAATTTAAAACTACGGAGATTAATAATAATTAATTTATTCGGCTCAGTGACAGCGATACCGTAAAATAAAAGGGTTTTTAGGAACCTTACCATACTTACCATTAAGCAAGTCGGAGTCAATAAATAAATACATAAATTATGATTGGGTAAAGACAACAGAGCGCTTTACACGATCCTTATAAAACTCTCTTGATGCTTTTTCATCCACAATTCTCTTCATACAGACTTTATCTAAGATTTTGTAAGACGGTGCGCGATCTACGGTCAAAAAAAAAGCATTGTCTTAGGACAAAATCTTAGGTATCTAGTGTGTTTTTAATCTTCTACAATCTTCTAGTTCGTCCCCGTTATTCTTAAACACATCTGATTTATAAATTGACCTCATTGACCAGCTTAGACCATCCCTATAACTATCTATTTTCAGATAACATTTTTCATACACAACTGTTTTATGCGAAAATTTCCATGCTGGATGTCGAATTATTACCCCACTAATCTGACATAATTTTTCCATAAACGTGCATGATTCAACAAGAAAATTTGATTTGATTAGATCCGGTTAGGACCCACGTTTTTTTCAGGTTCTCCAACTCCACCCCCTCTCCGAAAACGCCACAGTTTTATCTGCGACTAATTTTCCTGGATAAATGGTGATAAATGGTTGCTTTAAATAAACTGATAAAGTGGAGGGATGCGTCATTTATAATTAGACAAGCTATACCAATGTATGTTGGATTGTACACTGGTACTCAAAGCATTGTATTAAATCTGATTTTATACTATTGTTATGAAATGAAGAAATAAATTAGCGAATATGGCGTAAAAAAGGGGTTGATGTATTAAGAATAAAATAGCAATTGTTTTTGTAACACAAAGCATAAAATTGTTAAAGAATATTCGTTTCTAACTGCACAAAATTAAGATTTAATTTACTGGAAAAAGGTTCTCCTAAATGTGTCGTATTATGTACGTGACTAGCCTGTTTTGTGATCCTTGTGCTGTTCTATTTTCCACTTACATTGTTAAGTAGTTTGTGAAATTCGCTTATAGATTTCTTAATAAGAATTTATTTTTATCTTAAAGGTTTTCCATGCATATATTTTAGAAATCACATCCATAGAAAAATACAAGCAATAAGACAATTTATTTTTTATTTTTAAATTAAGCTACCAAAGTGCTTTCCAATCATAGAAACAGGACGACCAAAGTACATTGCTACCGGTAAATGGTTTCGAACCCGTGCTCGCGGTTTGCATGACCATTGCACTGCCACTACACCACGGCGCCTTAATGGAAGTAAGAAATCCCTTTTTATTAATATACGTAATAATAGGGTGAATTTACTTTTTCCTATTTTTTTACTGCGACCGGGGAACAAATCAGGTGTCTTTCGTTTAACCTGCGACAACTCTGAGCACGAAGATGCACCTTCAATATTAACTATTGTTGACGAAAAGAGTTTATAAATATGATGTGGATGGAAACGAGGCAGACTCAGGAGGGTGTTTTCCGACCAAATAGAAGACATCTTCAAGAAAACTGGATTGCCTAGTGCCCATAATCGTAGGGCTTGTACTCGTGTGAAAAGAAATGTGGATGTGAGGAAACCGAGGCGAGGGTGTTGTGTCAGATCGTGGTAAGTGGCCTCCATTATCTCTGCCTACCACTGTTGGAGAAAGGCATGACAATTTAATTGATTGATTGATCCTTAAGGAACATTGAATCATTCTTAAAAATTGATTTTATGAATTTATGGAATCAGATTTAGCTATGAATTGTTTATAGAATTTACATTAAATTCTTTTAAGAACATAACCGAAATTTATTTGAGTTCTTGTTGATCATAATTTATTTTGTTGAATGAAATTTTAATGTTTTCATAATAAACGTGGGTGTAGATCTTTCATGCTTTATTTAAGAATGGATAACTTCTAAAAATAGATTTATATAAACACAAAAATAAGCGACCGTAGTGTACTCAAATGGTCAAATGGTCACGCAAACCGAAAGCTACCGGTTCGAAACCACCTTATATCCTTGTACACTCGGTACCAATTTATCATTGTACGTAACATAGTGAAAGTCACAAGGATCTTGTCGTTCGGAATGGCGTTCTAAGGGGAAGGCGTATGTTCAGCAGTGGACGCCTTCTGGCTGATGATGATGATGATACGTACGTTGGTCGTCTTGTTCTATAATAGAAGCACTTTCAGGAGTTTAGGCAGAAGTAATTCTTTTAGACTGGGGTGCACTTCCAAGTGCAAAGAACACGAAGGGTCTGACATTTTGTTAGGCCGGCATAGTGGATAGGAGATAAATATCACTTATGGTATAGCGAGCAGTTAAACTTCCGGTTGGCGAAAAAAAAACGACATGCCCGGTTCATATAATAAACTATCCGTCATCGGTAACAGTGACCATTCGTTGCTTACTTCACAATTCACTGACGTATGAAAAATAATAAAAAAACAGTTTTAATCTTTTTCATACTTCATGATAGGAGTTGTCGGTAACTTGACTTACGAGGGGTATTTTATAAGAGCGGGTTTTGACCAACGGCTGGTACATAATTTAACTGTTCGTATCAAAAACAATCCGTTGGACAGGTATAGGAACCGGGCGTTGAAGTAAATTCAGTCATACCTAACTTTTTTTGTTGTGCCAACTTTTTTTGGCCTAACTTATGATGCGACCTCGCCTGATGTTGACCTAAAGTGCGGACCATGAATGATAGCGACTTAAGTATAACTACAAATAGCTGTCGTATCGTAATATTATGCATAGTGATGCCGGCCTAGTTGGAACCGGCAACTTACAAGCTGACCCCAAAACGCGACTAAACACGCTTTGGGATCATGTCATAAATTTAATCGTTTATTGAGTCGTCAGCGCTTTTGGACTTCCCCTTGCATCAGGTGAGTCGAAGTCAGATGTCGAATCATAATAAAAAAAGTATAAATAGCATTCTACATTTTTCGCTCCGATTGTTTTTTGAAATTAAACAAGAATAAAGTATATCTTGAAAAATGTCGACTGTCCTACAGTTTAAAACGTTCTGTAAAGACTAAGTAAAAAAACTGTTTTACTCTGAAAACGGAGATTTCTATAGAAAGGTTTTCTTAAGCAAGAGAACAAATTACTTTTTTATATCAATTATCTTTTGAAGCGCATAAAAAAGATTGTACTTACCTTCTTATTCTTCTTTTACAACGCTTTTTAAAATTCTTTAAATCACTTATATTCTATTTAATTATTTTTTAATTACAGTATACAGACCATGAAGTGACTTAGTCGCATTTCGGGACCATCATTGTTGATGTGACTGCTACTTACAGTTATTTAACTAATCCCGAAACGCGCCTAAGTGACTTTGACGTTCACGATCCCCGGATCAGCAGACTGAGCACCACTGCCTACTACTCTTCGTAGGGATCTAAATGGGAATACACCGAAATAACAAAAGCGCCCATATGTATGTTGTTGACATACCAGTTCAATAAAAGCACAGTATCTATCACTTCTAAAGAAAATGATCGCTAAATAAATAATATCGTAATAATACTGTGCTTACTGTGTAAATAATTCATTTTCAATTTATTTTGATAAAATGGACACAAACAATTAAATGTATCATTTAAATTCCAATTAAATTAAATTGTCACACCTTTTTCCACGGAGATAGGCAGAGACAATGGAGCGCCACTTGCCACTATCCTAACACAACTCCCTCGTGTCCCTCACATCCACGATTCTCTTCATACGAGCTCTATGGTTATGTGCACTAGACAATCTTTGGTCTTCCTCACAATCTTCAAGCTTTCTTGAGGTCGGAAAACACCCTTCTGGGCCTGCCTTATTTAACGTATCCATTCACATGAGATTTATAAATTCTTTTCGTCAATCTACTTCTTCTAATAAGTCTTTAATGTTTTTGTAATAACAATTTATTACTTTCTTTAAATATAAATAACTAAAAGAGCAAATTTCAATCAGTCAAATTGTGAAGCCTCACTCCCAATTACATGAAATTACATGATACTAAAACAGTTCCCTTTTTACCTTAACATCCACAATTCTCCTCCTTAACCCAACAATAAAGAAAGACGGAACGGACATCGCGTGATTACTGTACAGTTTTCCTCACTTGTCAGAAGTAGTCAACAAACTCGGCAATATGGCGAATTAGGGATTACGAACGGTTTAGCGATTGGTTTGTTGCGCGTAAAGTCCCGGGTTCGATCCCGGTCGGATCAAATATTTGTTTCATAGCTTTTATTTGTAATATTTAATAATATTAAATATTGCAAATATTTGTTAATAAAATAAAGAGATGGATATTTGCTTCGGGTCTGGTTATCAAAGAGTGGTAGGCAGTGGTTCGCAGTCTGCCAATCCGGAGTAGTACCACCACTTACAAGTATACAGACCGTGAAGTGATTTGATCACGATTCGGGATCAGCTTGTAGGTTTCCGGTTTCATCTAGGCCGGCATAGTGGATGTGATTGCTACTCACAGTTATTGAATTGTAGTAGCAGTCACATTCATTCATGGACCACACGTCGGCTTAACGTCAAGCGGGGTGCTGTCATATGTCGACTCACAATAAAATAAAAACAAATTACTATACCAGCAGCACGCTATGATGGCCGAATGAACACTCGTGAAGTTTCGTGAAAAAATATAACCACGTTTGAACTAACATATTTCTTTTATTACATTACTAGCGGGATGTCGTTGTGATAAGTATTTATTATTATTATGGAGTATCATTAAAATAATTAATTATTTAAATGTGTTCATTTTTTTTCGGTTAAAATAGTAGCCTGTGTACTATTCCGTGCTATAATACGAGTATATCTCTGTACCAAAATTTATTCAGATCCGTTTAGACGTTCTGGCGTAGTTAGGTAACATCCATTTATTGATCAAAACTATCGCAGTTATAATATTAGTATAAAAATATGATAGTGTAGTGTATGGGCAGCAAAGCCATACATCCATTGTCTCGTACACGTGTGCGTGAGAGTTGAAACGTCAGAGTTACCTTGCCTGCGGGCGGGGGCGGACGTGTGCAAAGTCACATGCGCGTGCGGCCGAGCCAGTGATTCTCGTAGGGAAAGGCAGACACTACAAATGGCGACGAGGAAAAAGTTATAATTGATACCTACTAAAGGAAATAAGGAGGGATAATACGGTGTTATAACTGCTTGAAACGGTTTAGGGTTCCATAGTAACTTCCGTCGAAACAAATAGTGGACAATAATGAGTGAAAGAATCACGAAATGTTTGTAAAGTTTTGCAAGCACCTACAGACTGCGGCGGCCCATTGTCGCCGGCGCTGGTTGGTCGTATTACAGCATGGATTTGTTAATAAATTTTGACACTACCAGAGTATGCTGGAGCCTTATTTGTGCTGGGCGCCGTGCATCATACTGATGGCTGGTACAAAGGTCAAGGGTGCGCAGTTTGACGTGTTCTCGAGTGTACCTTTATTATAAGGTTAGTAGTTGCTATTGTAAATGGTAAATTGAACAGAAATAATTACATGGGATTGTTAATCGGAATGCCTCACAGGTTTCCAAGTGAATCGGAAAAATATGCCTCTTTTTAACCCTTGACTTGAAAGGAGGGGTGTTGTGGGTTTGACGTGATCGAGATGGTTCTTGGCTTAAATTAGTCTGATCAGGAGTTTCAAGGTCATCAGCTCGTTTGTTGGCTGCGGTAGCGATCTTGGACGCATGATCGGTGTTTGCTTTGCTTTTGAACATATCTGTGACTTAACATGTGGAACACAGACGTATATGCATGCATGGGTGTCTTGTTTGGTGCCGCTGAGCTGCTCTGATGACGGAACTCGGGGGCAGGAGACGAAATCCTGGATGGGTTTAGGCTTGATGAGTTTGCTGGGCTTGGGCTCATTGGATTCGTCTTGACTGTGGGAAGCTAAGTGTAGGAAGGTTGGTGAGATGGAGGAGAGCTGATCATGGATCCTCTCGGATCGGCAATTCAACGGGGGATGAAACTGTGGTGCTTTGACTAGAGTTGTTACTCACTGTGAGCCATTGGCTGGACCGTTGTTGGACGGAAGACCTGGAGTGTCTGATGATGCACCGTGGGGATGCAGGGGATGTTGAAGGGATGTAGCTAGGGAGCCATGACTGATGTTGTTTGTTACTGTAAGACTGGTGATGTGTCTAAGTTGTATAGAGTAATAATAATAATTAAAAAGGTAAAATGGTGTTAATTATATACCTACTATTAAATTTCAGTCACAGGTACTATTTTAAGCTTAATGCCCTTATAGCAGTGAAAGTGCAGTAGGTGCCCGACAGAAAGAATATTTCGTTGAAGGAGGACATTCTGGATCTGAAGAAGCTGATGGTGGAGTGGTGGGCAGAGGTGCCCAGGCTGCCGATCCGGGGTGGTGCCACCACTTGCAGGTGTACGGACCGTGAGGTGATTTGGTCGCGTTTCGGGATCAGCTTGTGAGTTGCCGTACCCAGCTGGGCCGGCATAGTGGATGTGGTTGCTGTTTGCAGTTGTTGAATTGTAGTGGCAGTGGCATCCATTTGTAGACCGCACTCCGGCTTGACATCGGGCGTGGTGCTGTCTTATGTCGAGTCACAATATAAAAATAAAAAATCCTCTCAGATTTCACAGGAGCCACAGGAGAGGGAGCTTTGACTAGAATTGTTTCATACTACGTTAACAAATGGGTCTGGTGAAGCATTGTCGGTTGGTCAACAGAGAAAAGACGCACGTATGTGACAGAGGGAGGCCTGGGTTCATAACAGTCGGTTCACCCAGAAAAAAAAAAATGATGAAACAAAATTGGATTGAAATTAAACTGGAAGTTTTTTGGTAGTGTGCTATTTTATTAAAATATGTCGTGAACTACCTCCATTAAATTCGAAATGCGAAAATTACCTTTATTAAATTCAAAATTGGAAAAACTTCCTACATTAAACTGGAAACAGCTGGAAAGGTAAAGCTACCACCATTAAGTTGGGAACAGCTGGAAAGGTAAAGCTACCACCATTAAGTTGGGAACAGCTGGAAAGGTAAAGCTACCACCATTAAGTTGGGAACAGCTGGAAAGGTAAAGCTACCACCGTTAAGTCGGGAACAGCTGGAAAGGTAAAGCTATCACCATTAAGTTGGGAACAGCTGGAAAGGTAAAGCTACCACCGTTAAGTCGGGAACAGCTGGAAAGGTAAAGCTACCACCGTTAAGTCGGGAACAGCTGGAAAGGTAAAGCTACCACCATTAAGTTGGGAACAGCTGGAAAGGTAAAGCTACCACCATTAAGTTGGGAACAGCTGGAAAGGTAAAGCTACCACCGTTAAGTCGGGAACAGCTGGAAAGGTAAAGCTACCACCATTAAGTTGGGAACAGCTGGAACGGTAAAGCTACCACCGTTAAGTCGGGAACAGCTGGAAAGGTAAAGCTACCACCATTAAGTTGGGAACAGCTGGAAAGGTAAAGCTACCACCATTAAGTTGGGAACAGCTGGAAAGGTAAAGCTACCACCGTTAAGTCGGGAACAGCTGGAAAGGTAAAGCTACCACCGTTAAGTCGGGAACAGCTGGAAAGGTAAAGCTACCACCATTAAGTTGGGAACAGCTGGAAAGGTAAAGCTACCACCATTAAGTTGGGAACAGCTGGAAAGGTAAAGCTACCACCGTTAAGTCGGGAACAGCTGGAAAGGTAAAGCTACCACCATTAAGTTGAGAACAGCTGGAAAGGTAAGGCTACCACCATTAAGTTGGGAACAGCTGGAAAGGTAAAGCTAGACCACCATTAAGTTGGGAACAGCTGGATTAAGGTAAAACTATCTTCATTAAATTAAGAACGGCTGGAATTTGGTAAAACTACCTCCATTCAATTGGAATGAGCTAAAATGTGGTAAAACTACCTCCATTAAATTGAGAAGAGCTGGAATTTGGTAAAACTACTTCCATTAAATTAAGAAGAGCTGAAATCTGGTAAAACTATCTTCATTAAATTAAGAATAGCTGGAATTTGGTAAAACTACCTTCATTAAATTAGGAATAGCTGGAATTTGGTAAAACTACCACCATTAAATTGGGAAGAGCTGAAATGTGGTAAAACTACCTCCATTAACTTGAGAAGAGCTGAAATTTGGTAAAACTACTTCCATTAAATTAAGAAGAGCTGAAATCTGGTAAAACCATCTTCATTAAATTAGGAATAGCTGGAATTTGGTAAAACTACCTTCATAAAATTAAGAATAGCTGGAATTTGGTAAAACTACCACCATTAAATTGGGAAGGGCTGAAATGTGGTAAAACTACCTCCATTAAATTGAGAAGAGCTGAAATTTGGTAAAACTACTTCCATTAAATTAAGAAGAGCTGAAATCTGGTAAAACTATCTTCATTAAATTAAGAACGGCTGGAATTTGGTAAAACTACTTCCATTCAATTGGAATGAGCTGGAATTTGGTAAAACTACCTTCATTAAATTAAGAATAGCTGGAATTTGGTAAAGCTGCCTTCATTAAAGTAGGAATGGCTGGAATTTGGTAAAGCTACTACCATTGAATTGGGAACTGCTGAAATTTGGTAAAACTGCCTTCATCCAATTGGGAACAACTAAAGTTTGTTTAAACAACCGCTCTTCAATTAAGAATAGCTACAAAAAGGAAGATAGACGTGAAAGAACGAGCCGATAACAACAGTTCAGAAGGAAACAAAAAGAAGAGAATAGATTGGAGTATTTAATATCGATGATGATACAGCGAAGCTAAAGTGGGAAACAGGATCCAAGAGCTGCTAGATCGTTATATCATTGAATAGGTGCGTGGTCATTCGGGATGGATGTCCCCGGTAGTATCTATACTGAAAGAGACTAACGTCTGTGTGTCGATATGTGGCGGGCTGATGCTGCCACATGCGAGAAAATTCCTTATCGTGTATGGACGAACTATTGCCGAGTATTGGACGGAAGTGGAACCGGAAATTGGGGTCCTTCCAAAGAGTCCTACTTTAATCTGATTTTATGATGTCCTAGATGTTTGTAATAAATCCTCTTTAGTTCTGAATCAGTTGGTGATTTGTAAATAAAGGAGGGATGTAGTGTATGGGCAGCAAAGCCATACATCCATTGTCTCGTACACGTGTGTGTGAGAGTTGAAACGTCAGAGTTACCTTGCCTGCGGGCGGGGGCGGACGTGTGCAAAGTCACATGCGCGTGCGGCCGAGCCAGTGATTCTCGTAGGGAAAGGCAGACACTACAGATAGTATTATTGAAATAGGTCAAACAATTACAAATAAAAGAGTAGAAAATATAATTTAAAAAGCTAAAATTGAGTACAAGCAAACATTATTGTAAAAAGAAACCAATGTTAATATTTTTTTGTATCTATTTCAAATTCGTTTAAAAAATATAATGAAAAAGGAATATATTATAGCGAGAGAAAAATAAATATTTCCCGTTAGCAGATACTTAAATTTGCTACCATCATTTTGCGGGGTTATTCCAGATTCCTCCATTGAGTCCTTTCATTTAAGAAAGAAATTATTATTTGTTCTCTAATTTCTACTACGCTCTACTTTTTAACCTCATCTTTTTCCGTAATAAAGATGGAACGAAGTATCTGCATTATATCGGCTGAATGAAAAGCCTAAGAGAAGTTGTCGATTATACCACAAGTAGAATGCAGGTAGCCCATGTATTTTCTCCTTCCTCAGTATAAACCTTGGACCCTCAAGCAGTGCGTGAAAACAAACTCAGGCAACCCCAACTGACCCTAAGTACTAACCGTATGGGCGACAGTGGGACTTTTAGTTGGCATGACCAATTCAATACCACTTTTTTATTAATTTTTTTGTACTTAGCTACATGAGTGCTTGAATCATAGAAACAGGACAACTAAAGTACATATATCAAAGACGTTTTGGTACCAGCAAGTGTTAATGAACCCGTGTTCTTGGTTTTCGTAACCATTGCACTGCCACTACACCACGGTCGCCTTACATCCACGTTCGAAGACAACGTTAACATTTATCTTCATAAAAACACTTTCTCCCATTAACAGAAAAAATCGATAAGAGAATTTGGAAAAACTCATTTTACGTAGCAAAAGGGATCGGTAATAGGATTGGTTTTCCAAAAAGGTTGCCATCATTTTGATTTATTTAAATATTTTTTTATTGCCACCACTTTCGAGCGTACAGACCGTGAAGTGACTTAGTCGCGTTTCGGGATCTGCTTGAAAATTGCTGGTTCCAGCTAGTTCGTCATGATGCATTTAACTCTACTAGCAGTTACCTTTAATATTAGACCACACTTCAGTTTAGCATCAGGTCGGTTGTTGTCATGAGTTGAGCACCATTAAATATATATACCTAAACATAATATAAAAGATATATAAAGTTTTTTTTTTATTGTGACCACATATGACATCATGAGGGGGGTGCCCTCATGATGTTAAGCTGGAGTGTGGTCTATGAATGGATATCACTGCTACTACAATTTAATATCTGTGAATAGAAATCACTACCAATATGCCGGCCTAGTTGAAACTGGCAACGTTTCCCGAAACGCGACCAAATCAATTCACGGTCTGTATACTTGTAAGTGGTAGTACAACCCCGGATACCGCAAACTGGGTACCGCTCTTAGATAACCAGACCCGAAACAAATATCCACCTCTATTTTTATTAACAAATAGTGCAAATAAAGCTATGAAACAAATATTTGTTCCGACCGAGAGTCGAATGCGCTAACCATTCCTCCACGCCTGTCGTCAATATATTTATTAGTTATATAATGACATAAGTACTTGCAAATCTGTGTTAATTACCCTATCAAAACTTTACTTAGTTCTCACAAAGTTTAATATCTTAAACATAATATATAATAGATAATAATGATACTTATGTTGTTAGTTAGAAATTTGAGTGTTTGTGGTAGCTATAAATCATAATAATTAATGGTCGAAAAGTTCTGGATCATTCCCTAAATGTCACATTTGGATATGGCATCAATACTATTCATGTACAGTAAAGGATAGATTTATATTTTATTACTATATTATAAGTAAAAAATCAATTAATATAAAATAATAATATTAACAATAAATATTTAATTTTTATTTATTTCTTATTATACATTTCTATACTAAGCTACTAAAGTGCTTGTATCATAGAAACAAGACAATCAAAGTACATATATCAAAGATAAATTGGTACCGGTGGATGGTTTCATGCACTCGGCTTGCGTAACCATTGCACTGCCACTACACCACGGTCGCCATTGTAGTGCGCCAATATAACTTAAACATACAATTTACACACAATTCTTGAAAGATTTCCTAATTATGTTTTAAATTTTTTGTTCCTCCTAATAAAATTCCTCAATGTCCTTTAATGTTATCCAAACCTTTTTAAAAAATCTAAAATATAAGACAAAGTAAATGATAAGTAAAGATAAAATCAAAATTAAAATTTTAAAGGAACCCCCGAAACGCCTGGAACCACTTTGGTCTTATCATCAGCTTTATAGTAATAAACAACATTAGTCATGGCTCAATAGTTATATCCCTTTAATATCCCTTGGATCCTAATGGTGCATCATCAGATAACTACTCTAGGTCTTCAATTTGATAATGGCCCAGCTAATGGCTCATAGAGAGTAACAATTTTAGTTAAAGCACTATGATATTATCTGTTATTGATTTGCTGATCTGAGAGGAACCACTTTGGTCTTATCATCAGCTTTATAGTAATAAACAACATTAGTCATGGCTCAATAGTTATATCCCTTTAATATCCCTTGGATCCTAATGGTGCATCATCAGATAACTACTCTAGGTCTTCAATTTGATAACGGCCCAGCTAAAGGCTTAGTTAAAGCACTACAGTTCTATCTCTTTTTTTTTGCTGATCAATTGATATCAATTTGCTGATCTGAGAGGATTCATAATGGTGCATCATCAGATTGCCCGGTCTTCAATTTGATGACGGTCCAGCTAAATGCTCTTAGTGAGTAACAATTTTAGTTAAAGCACTATAGTTCTATCTCTTGTTGATTTGCTGATCTGAGAGGATTCATGATGGTGCCTCATCAGATACTCTCGGTCTTTAATTTGATAACGGTCCAGCTAATGGCTCATAGTGAGTAACAATTTTAGTTAAAGCACTATAGGTCCATTTCTTGTTGATTTGCTGATCTGAGAGGATCCATGATCAGATTTTTTAGATCCGGAATGTTTTATTTTATCGCACTAACTTTTCTACACTTAGTTTCCTACCTTCAAGACAAATCTAATAAGTCCAAACTTAGTATACCAAAAAAAAGTTGAACACATCCAGGATTTCGTCTCCTACCTTCGAGTTCCATCATCAGAGTAGCTCAGTGGTACCAGTTAAAACACACATGTATTTGTATACGTTTTTATTTCAAATGTTATGTCACAGATTTGTTTAAAAGTAAAGTAAATACCTATAAGGCTGGGAATACAAGTTCGATTTTCCTCTCCGATAGTCCGATCCGATTGTCTGATCAGACAATCGGAAAGCACTCGTGCCATACATTTGTTTGAATACTTAATACACGTCAGATCCGATAGTCGAATCGGATGTCAGAATCGGAAACAACGCCAAGGCGCTTACGATTTTATGGCCGATCCGATTGTCTGAAGGTGCAGTTTTCATACAGAATACAGAAACAAAATAGACGTCCGATTCCTACTTCCGATTTGTAAATAATTTGCTCAGCAATATCGGACGTGTATTCCCAGCTTTATGCGTGTTTAGGATGCCAACCCTTGTACGTCGCTATGCGACGAAGATTGTTATTTTATGTCAAATAAATGTGCCATTGTTAAAACACGTAAAAAATGTTATAATTTTTCCCCTAAAATATTCAATCAAGGTAATCGATCTAAACTGCAAACCAACCTCGCCATATGAATATTTTAAGGGAAAAATTATAACATTTTTTACGTGTTTTAACAATGGCATATTTATTTGACATAAAATAACAATCTTCGTCGCATAGCGACGTACAAGGGTTGTCGTTCTAAACAGCGCGTCTAATATCGCTACCGCAGCTAACAAATCGAGCTAATGACCTTGAAACCCCTGATCAGATCTTCATCAATTGTAGCTAAGAACCATCTCGATCACGTCAGCTTTCAAATGAAACAAACCGCATCGTAATCGGTCCATTCGTTTAGGAGCTACGATGCCACAGACAGACACACAGATACACAGAGCCACAGATACACAGATACACAGATACACAGATACACAGACAAGTCAAACTTATAACACCCCTCTTTTTGGGTCGGGGGTTAAAAATCAATAATATACATACATACACTCACACACATACCTACATTTAAGGCAGTGATACTCAATCTGCCGATCCGGGGTGGTACCACCACAAGTATACAGACCCCGAACTTAGTCACGTTTCGGGATCAGATTGTTACCTGTTTTAATTAGGCAGGCATAGGGGATGTGACTGCTATTTGCAGTTATTTACTGTAGTAGCAGTCAACTCTATTCATAGACCGCACTCCAGCTTAACATCAATTTTTGTCATTCTCCGTGCTGACATGTTACGTCAAATCAATACTAAATAATATAAAGCGTTAAGTTAATTTTATATATATATATGTTTTTTATTATTAAGCTTTTAAGTATGAGCAGAATAGAGGTATTATAAATTTACATTAACTATTTTATAAACTATTTTAATATCTCTAAACCCTTTTTCATAATAAACAAACCCCCAAATCCTTTGAAACCGCTTGATTTATATTTCAGTTTAGTGAATACGAGATATTGAAAATTACAGTAGTAAAGAAACAACATTGTACATTATATTAGAAACCATTGATTTGGTCAGAGTTTATTTGCCCAAGTGTCTATATTGGAAGCGAATTATTTACAATTTAATAATATTGTAATAATTTAATTGTAGTAGCAGTCGCTTTCGTTCATACAATCAAAATTTGGCGCCATATGTCACAATAAAAAAATATTTGTCATAAATATCGAGTGGCCATAATATTGCGCATATACTGTACATTTTGCTTTCCTCCATATAACTAAATCTAACTGACTGTAATATATGATTAAAACTTGACTAAACATTATTTTATATTTATTTTATTTTAACATAACCATAGAGCTTGTATGAAGAGAATTGGAAATGTGTAGGAAGCGAGGGAGTTGTATCAGGATCGTGGCAAGTGGCGCTTCATTGTCTTTACCTATTCCCGGGGGAAAAAGGCGTGACAAACTGATTGATTATTTTAACATTTTTATTCTAAGCTATTAAACGCCCTTGTATCATTGAAATATGAAGATCAAAGATTTATTGGTACCGGCAAGTAGTTTTGAACCGGATGCCACTACACCACGGTATTTTATTATCATTATTTCAATACGTAGATACGTCAATCAATCAATCAAATTGTTACGGCTCTGTTGTCTATTAGGTGATAGAGAAAATAATTGTCAAGATTGTTTTCATTGCTTCCTTCACATGCTAAATTTATATAAAATGGCTTTTTACATGGTGTTCTTTATTGCAGAATCCAGTTTAACTTATGTCTGAAGAAATCTTTAGGTATTGAATCTACATATATCAAGATATACATATGAAGCGAAGATGTATGACGCCGACACCATTCCTTGAAGAAGATATGGAGGAATTAAATGTGGTAACTTTTAATAATTTTTTTATTGTGACTCGACAAATAACAGCACCTTGTCTGATTTTAAGCTGGATTGCGGTCCAAGAATGGAGGTTCAGTTAAATAACTGTAAGTCACCTCCACTATGCCGGCCTAGTTATATTAAACGGACATATTTGTTTTTTCACTAATCTAAATCTGATTAAAGATCTTTCTTCACATATGACAGATAAACAGAAATCTTTTGAAGTCGTGTTGGCATCTAACAAGTAAAAGTCGGATCAAAATTCTATTAAGCCTTATTTTATTAAAATTGGAAATAAAACATAAAAACTTGGTAATGAAATATATTTAATGTATAAAACAAATTAAATAAATGACACATTCATACAATATTACTAAAATTAATTAACATAAAGCCGAGTGAGCACTCTCAGTGGTTGAGGATCGCTGAGGTTTTGGAAGTTTTTCTGCTTGTTTCTTCAGTTATCCTTCTTTTATGTAACATCATGAAGTATTCATGAGCATGCAAAGACTGTCTTCTCTCCTTTCCTTCAGCCAACGTTCCTTCCCAAGAAAAGTCTATACGATACGGATTGGTCTTCACAATTTTCATACCAGTTTCAACATAATGTTCATAATCTTTCATATAATCTTCTTTTAAAACATCTTTATCTTCAGATAAAAATCTTTTCTGTTCTTTTGGCTTACGTTTTATAGCTTCAGGAAATAATATAGCTACCGTATCGTTAAATATAGTTTTCTGATTTTTCATTATTTCTAACATTCGTCGTTCTTTTTCCAGTCTCTGCATTTCGAGTTCTCTTAAAGGCCTCTCCTGTTCATAGAGCTCAGCTCTATTTATTCTCTTTTTAACTGCAATTGTTCTTTCAATTAGTTTTTGTATAATTTGTTGCCACTTTTCTTCCGGACCAATCACTCGGAGTTTGAGAATTCTTCTAGCTTCCGCTTCCTCTTCCAAACGTTTTTCTTCTTCCTCTTTCTTGCGACGTTTTTGTTCTTCTTTTTCAGCCAATATTGCTCCTTCTTTACGTTTTATCTCCTTTATAATGTGAGGATTGCTTTTCATCCATTGTTCTTGCCATTTTAAAAATGAATTCATGACATTTAATTCCCTATTTAATAAAGTTTCCATTCTTTCTTTATATTGAGGATTTTTTAGCATAAATATTGGAGGTACAGTCATTAAACTAAATGAACCGTTTAAATCGCTAACCCCAATAATATTTTTAGCTAATGGTAAACTATGAATATATACACCAGTTAAAATTGTTCCTGATAAAGTTTGAACAGCTATAGGCTTGTCACTACGTAGTAAAAGATCCCAAGACTCTAAAGTACCCTCCGCAGTACTGATTAAAATAATACTTGGTTTATATTTCGACCAAGTTCCTTCAGTCAGACCAAATGGTCTTTTCTTCCAGATTAAGGGTCGGTGTAATAAGCTGTTTGACCAAATAGCGAATATTTTTCCGCCAACTGTAAGGGTTACATCCGGAATTTCCGGGTTTTGTGTACATGATGTAACAATACCGTCATGAATAAATGTGGAATACTTTATATCGCAATATTGGGAGTTTACAACTTCGCCGGTGTTTACATCATGTCCCTCCCAAGATATTCTTCTTATCTCTCCGTGCATTGAACCACAGTATATAATTCTTGACATGTCATTAGTCACAGGTATAACTTCGCAATCAAAATACTTTCTGCCCGTACCTGTGTTTCTTGGGACATAAGAATATTTTATATTTGGCCTGTCCATACTAAATACTTCTAGAGGTAATATAAAAGGCTGCCCTGCTCGACCAAGTATGATTTTAAAACACGGCTGCAGATTACGATCTAAAACTTTATATGGTGAAACGTCAACTAATAAACCAGAAGGTCTTTTAGCAATACGCTTTGATTTCTTGATTTTTTTCCCATCAAAAGCTGTTACATTGTCTATGGATAGACTCCAGAATAAAATTGTACCATCTTCCGACCCAGTAAAAAACATCTTGGAATTTTGGGAAATCACTGTTCTACCAGTTGGAGTTACAGAATAATTTGGTGAAAGCCATTTAATAGCAGTGACAGGACCGTGGTGACTATACATTAGATTACTTAAAGCAGTATATTGAACAACTCCTTTGTTTTGAATATTTTTCATCCAACCCATGTGTGCATTCATGGCAATACGATATTTCTCTTGTGTTTCACTTAATACTTCAATTTTCTCAACATTTTCTAATTTGTTTGTTATATCCCAAACTATAATTTGACCATTAAGACAACCACCTATTAAAATATTTTCATCAAAAGGGCAGAATGCTAATACTTTCACTTCTGTAGGTGATTCTAGATAAAGCTTAGGCATCAAACTATCAATGTGACTCCAAATCATGACGGGATTTAATCCATAGACAGCTCTTTGTATAGGATCAGGTCTTGTACTTAAAGTCTTTAATACTCTTGGTGATCCGTCAGTATAACAAATTGCAACTATACCAGTCCACATGGGGTGAAAATGTGCGCAAGATACATACTTATCTTTAGCTCTTACGTCAGTAAAGCAAACATATTCCTCATAGGCCATTGAAGAAGATATACTGCAAATTTTATTTGTAACTAATTTGGGATAATCGTTGCTATATATATCCATAACAGTATTCAATTCTATTATATCTTCCATTTCACTATGATGAGTTGTCATAAAATTGTTGAATCTTTTAATATAGGATGGACGACGCATTCTTTTTAAAGATTCTTTGTACTTAGCAACACCTGGATCATCGGCTTCAGGTTTTTTACTTTCAGAGTTGTACTCTGAACTTTCATCGTCTGAATCTTTAAAATATTCATTGTCACCTGTATCTCCACCAGCTTCAGTGTCTTGGGCTACTTTGCCAAGAGCATCAGCAATGGATTGCGTCCACATATTCTTGGGATAGCAAAGAGTTGTCTGGGCAACATTATGTATTCTAGCCGGTGCCACTTGAGTCGCATTGTCGACTCGTCGTTTATAGATGTTGTTATATTTTGTTCTATAAGGTGTCAATTCGACGTAACCATCCCTTACTGAGTGAGTGTCACGAACCACAAACTTGTCAGGCTGGTATACAGTTGGAAATATTGTTTTTATTTCAATTTCTGCTAACGGTCTTGTGTTCACGGGCTTTATTTCATTTATTTCTACTTCGCTACCCAAACTAACCCAGGGTTTTGGAACCTTTTGAACGGCCTTTTCTAATTTTTTTTGTTGACGATGTATATACTTATCAGATTGTTGTTTACAATGGTCTCGAGCCATAGTGGTAAAGCATACGTAAAATTCGTCTAAGTCATTGGATTCGTCTGGTATGTAACCCATTAGTACCATTTCATCAGGATAGGCCTCTATTTCTTCTTTTATTTTAAAAAATGCTGAACCCTCTACTATTAAATCGATTTCTTCGAGAATTTTAGCTTTAGCAACAAATTTCCAGGGATGCTGAGATGTCACATCTGTTCCGATTAGCATTTCAATTTGAGTTTGTGTTTCTTCATTTAGAATAACTTTTGTAACGCCTTCAACTTCATATTTTGGTACAAAACGCTTTCGACGAGGCATGGGCGGAGTTGATACTTGTGAAGACGACATAATCTCTTCCTTTCTTTTTTCTGCAACTCAATACAAAACGCTTATTAGTGTTTCAATATTTTTTCTTACGATTTTTATGACATGAAAATCAGTCAATGTCAATAAAACAGTGACATTTATAATGTTCAATTTAAATAAATAATATTTAATTAAAAATATAACTAATTATTATAATTATAATATTTTAGAGTATCTTATTATTTTAATATTTTTTTAATAATATCTATTAGATATTTATTAAATTAAAAGTTATTTATTTTTTATTAGGACGGGAGGACGGCACATTCCTTTGTCTTGACATCTGATTTCGACTACTATCACTACTAGCCAGGAGAGGTCAAAGAGCATCGACGAGTATATAAACCATTCCATTATACAGATAGCTCACTCGCCGTCACTATGCCTGCCAAATATTATAAATGTAAACAAAACAGTGTCTAACTTTCATCAGTTTCTCCTTTGAGTCCCTCATATTCAGCTTCATAATCATCATAACTGGAACCTGATGAATCATCGTGTTGAACCACTGTCTCCACCTTTTCCATCTGTTCTTCTTCATCACTGCTTGATTCTGACATTATTAGGAGCACAAAGTAATTCTTTAACAGTTTCCGATATATTTACTTCAGGCAATGGTCCAATATTTAAATAAATATGAAGATCACACGTCCCGTCGTGCTAATGAAAACTAATTTAAAATTAATCAAACATTCTAAAACGTAGGTTTAAGATTATAATGTTAACATTATTACGGCGTAAGGAAGGGTCTGTGTCAATATTTTCATTTGGTTAGGACTGCGCATGCGCTGTGTGCAAGGTACGTGATGGTACCAATTTTAAGTGACCCCATGTTTTGGTTTACAATAGTATTTTTTTAAATTTTTTTATTGTGACTCCACATATGACAGCACCCTGCTTGATGTTAAGCGGAAGTGTGGTCCATGAATGAATGCCACTGATACTACGATTCAATAACTGTGAGTAGCAATCACATCCACTATGCCGGCCTAGATGGAACCGGCAACTTATAAGCTGATCCCGGAACGTGATCAAATCACTTTACGGTCTGTATACTTGTATCAAATCAAAGTGTCACCCCTCCTTCCCACAGGGATAGGCAGAGACAAAAGAGCGCCACTTGCAACTACTAGTGTAAACTTGTGTTTACGCTAGTAGTTGTTTTAAAATCGAATGTGGATGGATGCGATAAACGAGGCAGACACAGAAGGACGTTTTCCGACCGAATCGAACACATCTTTAAGAAAACTGCCTTGCCTTGTGTTGTGCACAAAACCGTAGAGTTTGTATGAAAAGAATTGTAGATGTGAGAGAAGCGAGGGAGTTGCTTTGCCTATCCCTGTGGAAAAAAGTGACAATTTGATTGATTTATTGATCTACCTATATTCTTTGTATCCACAGGCGGCGCTGTCGCGGCGTAAAGAATCAGCTGCACCATTAACAGGTGAAAGAGAAGGCACCATATTGCAACGATTTGGATATCCTCTCGCTCTAATACTCAGGCTACGAGTTTTACAGGTATATTTTAAAAGTTGTAGGCAGATTGTTGGTGATCGTTAGACCATAAAGCGACTGATTAAGTTGCGTTTCAGGATCAGCTTAATAGTTGCCGGTTCCAACTAGGCCGGCATAATTGATGCGACTGCTGTTATTTAATTGTTATTATGTAGTAGCAGTCGGCTACTCTCTATGCTGGTTTTTAAGGTCGTATATCATATAAAATATTAACTCGATCGAAATTCCAATCAACTTATTTACGTCATTAGACCGATATCTAAGGCGACCGTGGTGTAGTGGCAGTGCAATGGTTACACAAACCGAGAGCACGAGTTCAAGACCATTCACCGGTACCAATGTCTTTTTGATATATGTACTTTGGTTGTCCTGTTTGTATGATACAAGCACTTTAGTCGCTTAGTATGGAAACGTTAATAAATAATATAAAAAAGGTATATTTAACTTTTAGATAGCAAAACAGAAATTAACAATCAGACTGTCTATCTCTCCGCAACCACGATAGCTGCAAAGTCGATTAAATAAACTCAGTCTCATTTCGAGAAAGTTGCCGGAATTTTGCTAGTTATATTGTGACTCGACATCTGACCTCGACCCGCCTGATGGTAAGCAAGATTGCCGACGACTGAAAAAAACTGAGAAAGTTCACGGCTGCCAGTCACCGTCACTATGCCGACCAAAGGTGCTACTGGCAGGATGGGAATGCTGTTGGAGTACTTGGTCTGTGGCAGGTCCGCACTCCAGCTTAACATAAGGCTGTGTAAGACCGCCTTAACCATATGTTGAGTTTTTTATTTCATTTTTATTTATTTACATTTCTATGCTAAGCTACTAAGTGCTTGTATCATAGAAATAAGACAACCATAGTACATGAATCAAAGATACATTTGTACCCGTGTCATTAAATCTCGGTCCATTAAAAATAAAAATAATAAAATATTGTTATAAAAAATATGCGCCATGTTATCTAAGGTCAACGCGACTGTGGTAATAAAATGGACACGCAAACCAGGGGTCCCTGATTCAAAACCATTTGTCGGTACTAATATATTTATGATACTTGTTTTTCATTGTGACACGACATCTGACCTCGACCCGCCTGATGATACGCAAGAGGAGGTCCAAGAGTGATGACGACTAAAAAAAAACGTGTCAGTTCACGACTGCCCCAGTCGCTGTCACTATGCCGGCCAAAGGTGCTTCTTTACGCATCGCTTGAAGGATCTAAGGTCTTAGGATGGAGAGAACACTTACTTTGATCGTCCTGTTTCTATGATACAAGCAGGTTTAGTAGCTTCATCATCATCAGCAGCCAGAAGGCGTCCACTGCTGAACATAGGCCTCCCCCTTAGAACGCCATTCCGAACGACAAGATGCCAGTTGCATCCACCGGTTACCCGTGACTTTCACTATGTCGTCAGTCCACCTAGTGGGAGGCCTACCTACGCCGCGTCTCCCGGTTCGTGGTCTCCACTCTAGAACCTTTCTTCCCCATCGGTTGTCGGTTCTTCGAGCGATATGGCCAGGCCATTGCCACTTCATCTTGAGAATCCTACGAGCTATGTCTGTAACTTAGGTACTTTGGCGAATAATAGCTTAGTAAAATATTAAATTAAATAATTTTACATTATGTCATAATCAAGCTATGGCCCCGGGCGGCGGCAAAATAATATTAATACCATGAAATATTAAATAATACTTTTCGGTATTATTGTAGCGAATGTGATTATTGTTAAAGTACGAGGCTTAAATCAAATATCAATGAGACATTTGGTTTTGGCCCTGAGCGCGCAATAATAAAGCGTCATGTTTCTTGAGTGTTAGGGTTGGGAAAAGCACATGAGCGACCTCGCTCATTCTTCTCAGTATCCATCGTGAGTATCCACAAAAGGCGTGACAATTCAATTTGATTGATCGAGGTCAGATTTTGAGTTATAATAAAACAAAGTCTAATATTAATTTGTTTCTTTCGCAGATAGTATGCGGCATAACATCAATGGTGATGGGTAGTGTGGCGTTCATAGAGGAGAGGCATAAATTTAATATGGGCTTGGGCATTCCCGCTGGCACACTGAGCGTTTTAGCTGCAGGTATTTATAATACAATCAATCAATCAAATTGTCACGCCTCTTTCCCACGGGGATAGGCAGAGACAACGGAGCGCCACTTGCCATGATCCTGACACAACTCCCTCGCTTTCTTCACATCCACATTTTTTTTTATTGTGACTTGACATATGACAGCACCCCGCTTGATGTTAAGCCGAAGTGTGGTCCATGAATGAATACCACTGCTACTACAATTCAATAACTGTGAGTAGCAATCACATCCACTATGCCGGCCTAGATGGAACCGGCAACTAACAAGCTGATCCCGAAATGTGACCAAATCACTTCACGGTCTGTATACTTGTAAGTGGTGGTACTACCCCGGATCGGCAGACTGGGTACCACTGCCTACCACTCTTTAAATACTACTCTTATAATTCTCTTCATACAAGCTCTACGGTTGTGGGCAATAGCTTTCTTGAGGATGTCTCCGAGTTGGTCGGAAAACACCCTCCTGGGCCTGCCTTGTTTAACGCATCCATTCACATCAGATTTATAAATTCCTTTCGTTAATCTACTTTCACTCATCCTTTCTATGTGCCCAAACCATCGAAGCATCTCTTTGTCACAATGGGATAAAATGTTTATAATCTAAACGTCTGGCGCATAGATAGATAGTAGATACTCGTACACTAGTCGTAGGTTGGATGTTGGATTCCAGGCCGGAGCAATAATTTGTTTTATAGGTTTTATCAATCAATCAATCAAATTGGCACGCCTTTTTCCCACAGAGATAGGCAGAGACGATGGGGCGCCACTTGCCACGATCCTGACACAACTCCCTCGCTTCTTTCAACCATAGAGCTTGTATGAAGAGAATTGTGACTGTAAAGAATATAGGTTAGGGAGTTATAGGTTTTATTTGTAATTAAATTAAATATAACAAAACTATGTTATAAATAATATTTGCTCCGAGTCTGGTTATCTAAGAGTTGTGTCCAGTCTGCCGATCCGGGATATTAGTGTACAGATCACGTGATCTAATTGGGTTTCGG
The DNA here is from genome assembly GCA_905220615.1 of Tinea trinotella. Classification (NCBI taxonomy): domain Eukaryota; kingdom Metazoa; phylum Arthropoda; class Insecta; order Lepidoptera; family Tineidae; genus Tinea; species Tinea trinotella. The sequence continues at coordinate 12,926,428 of HG992313.1, forward strand.
GATCAACTTTTGTAAGTTAATGGAACTCCAGCTTAACATTAAGCGAGGTGCTGTCTATGTCGAGTCACAATACTATAAAGTCTACTGCTGCTCATAGTCCTCCCCTAGCAATCTTCACAGTGGCCTGCGGTTCCCTGTTACAATTATAACGTCAATAGTCCATCGCGTGTTCGCCTTACGCGGAATACATACCTAGGATCTTTGGCCGGCAAAGTAGCGATGTAGCAACCGTAAAATGGCTTTTTAGTCGTCGGAGCCCTTGGACTTCCACTTACACTTTCTCTTAGTTACCCTAGTCAATATCAGATTACGCGTCGCCGATGAGTTACTACAATAATTTCGGTATAGGGTATTAATTGACGTTTTGTTATTTGAATAGCTGTATCAATCCACACATCTCGTGGTTGGAGTACAATGACAAGCTCAGGGGGTGCCGGAGCGGGGGCTGCAGGCGTTTTATGGGCAGCCGCAGCTTGTTTGCTCGTCGCCCTTATTGTGCAGTGCTGTCGAACTATTGTGGATCCTCCTGGTTTGGATTATGGGTGTGTATTGTTTTGTTGCATTTATTTTATTTAAACTTTATTTTATAATAAAAATAATGTGAACATTGTTAAACATAATGCCTGGTTTTATGCATAATTGTTTTCTCCTCAAAAGCCTTACAATATATTTTTTGTTATGACGGAATATAAGGGGGAAGGAACAGGAGCGCTGATGACTGGGAATTCAATTCAACATACCTTTGTCATCGTCACTATGCCAGCCAGAGGTTGATTTTCATATTTGACAAAGTTTTGTTTCTGATAACATATTTTTTATGTCTTTATTTACAGAGATGGTCCAACTGAAGAAGATTCAAGACCATCACCCCGCGATCTAGTTGTAATAGCGTATGTGCAAATAGCTCTTGCTATCGCGACTCTCCTTAGTGCAGCCGTATGCGCTCGGATAGATTTCAGTCTGTCGGCATGACGAGATCCTCAGCGCACACTCACCCGGAGGCGAGTGAGTGAAGCGCCTGCAATCGCTACCGCTTCTGCTGATCGTGCATGCAGTGTGTCACCAGTCTGTGATGATGGTGTCGAAAAAGAAAAGGGTGGAAGAGTAGCATGGTTGATTTAATAAAAATTGAGATTTAATTTTTTTTATTTTATTTTATTTTTTTTATTGTGACACGGCATCTGACCTCGACCCGCCTGATGATAAGCAAGAGGAGGTCCAAGAGTGACGACGACTGGGACAACTGAGTCAGTTCCCGGCTGTCCCAGCCGCCGCCACTATGCCGGCTAAGATGCTTCTTCACGCATCGCTTGAAGGATCCAAGGTCATAGGATGGAGAGAATACATGGGCAGGCAAAGCATTCCACTTGTCGATTGATCTACAAAGAAAAGACGCACCGAACTTTTTAGTTTGATTGCCAATTCGGTCGATAAAATGCGGATGCTTTCCCCGACCTGTGCGGGTATTACGGGAGTGAAAAGACGAGGTAGGAACAAGGTTGAAGAGCTCCTCGGAACATTCCCCGTGGTATAGGCATATTTTACATATTTATATTTTACTGTTACATATACATATTTTACTGTAAATATTAGCATAGTTTTAGGTAAAATCTAGATAATTTAATTTTTATTTTATTTGAAAAAGAATGCAAATTAATATACTAAAATCATATATCAATAGCACTATTCTCCTTTTAATTGCAATATTAGATTTATAACTTATTTACTAGTACATAAGTTTGTATCTAATGTAAATATAACTAACTGCTAGTTAATGGCTATTACGACAAAAAAAAATAGAATTATTATATTTTCTATAGGAAACTTGTCAAATTTTTCTGTAATAAATAAATGTAAAAAAGTTCGAGTTTTACTTTTTAGTTTAAGGCAGTGCAATGGTTATGCAAACCGAGAGAGATCACGGGTTCAAAACCACTTGCAATATATCTTTGATATATTATGTACTTTGGTTGTCCTGTACTTATTAGTACAGCTTAGTATAGAAATGTAAAAAAACTTCTTGTTCTCAAATTCGTTGATTCAACAACAACAAATAATCATAAATATTGTTGCCGAATAACATTAAAACGATAAAGCCTAAAACGCCCGCAATCTAGACAGAGTTCGAGATAGAGCTTCGTGATAAAAATATGCATGCAACGAAAACGGCCTTTTATGCGAAATGACGGGAGGCAATGGCGCTTAACTCCGTGGACGGGGTGACGTGAGCACCAAGAGGTACCAGGAAAACATACAACCGAGAAGGCAACGACCGAGCTTAAGCCCGCGTAACGTATGAAGGAGACAAAATAGATCGCGCGTCCTTTAAGAGGAAACGAGACCGCAGATCAAAGTCCGGTTATGCTCTTAACATTTTATGCGTCTTTAGTATGTTTGAAGCCAAATGGAGGCTGTGTCCCTCCCGTGGCACGTGGAATTGCGGCAACAACACCATCTTAAAATGTTGAATTGAACGAATAGTGCGTATTAGTTAGTATACCTAATAATTCTTTTGTTTGTGTGTTTGTTACCTAACGGCTGGACCGATTTTGATGAAATGTGTGTATTCTTAATGGTTTGAAAACACAATTGGACCCAGTAGATGGCGCTGCTATCGGTATGTCACCAAACTTGATTTGCTGAACAATTGACAATATTGCATTTTGAGCGGTACTTTTTATTGCCAATGTTTTAGAGTGCTCTCTAATGCGCTAACTATGTTTAACGGACGTGAACTTACATATCCTTGATGTTATATTATGAATTATAATCATAAAATATAAGAAATACATATATTGATAACAAAAAAAATAGCTAAAATACATTATTAAAAGGAGTCCCTTTAGGCAAGGTTCCGAAGATACAGCGTTTCCCCTTTGAATAGCTAGACTAATTCTTTGTCCGAGGTAGCTGCCAACCCTACGGTCTACTGTGATGTCGACTAACATTTTTGTTATATTATTATAGTCTAATGACTACGATAATATTAAAAGAAATGTCCTCCATTTATGGACCACCCTCCATATTAATATCAGGTAGAGTGCTGTCATATGTCGGTCTCGATAAAAAATGAAGCCACCACATCTCCGGCGCAGTGATGACGATAAAGGCAAGTGTAGACTGAATTGGCTTTTTCAGTTGGCGGAGCTCTTGGAGCTCTCCTTGCTTACTACAAGACAAGTAGAGATCAGATGTTTATTTTTTGTTTTTTTTACCTGACCTCGACTCGCAAGAATCTGGTATAGTATCTGGTAAGCAAGAAGAGATCCAAGAGTGCCGATGACTGTAAAAATTGAGGTGCTTCTTCACGCATCCGTTGAAGGATCCATAGTTATAGGATGGAGAGAACACATGAGCTGGTAGAGCATATTATTACTTGTCGGGTCGCATTTAAAATAAATAAAAATAGTTAAAAAAAATATATAAAAACACGCTTATAAAAATGTGCACTATATTGCCTGAAAAAATCGATTAGTTCACGGTTGCCTCAGTCACCGTCACTATGCCGGCAAAAAAAATATCCTATGAAATTATTGTAGGCAATTGATTTTTAATTCGTGTACAAATTTTCATATTATTTAGACGTCTGGAAGCGGGTGATAATTTGAAAGATTTCGTTGGATAGTTACATACATACAAGTCAAGGTAATAAAAGCGTGTTAAAAAGGAAATTATTAACAGAACAATTTTAAAAAAAAACATTAATAATATTGCAAACAGCTTTTATTTTGAATTCGTTCGTCTGTAACATGGTCGCATGGGCTGTGAATGTTTACAATTGAACGGTTTACACGATTGATTACACCTCAAAGGCTACCCACGAAGCAACCATCGTTATTGTTATTACTCATACTATTTCGCTTGCGATAGAACAATATTTAGATTCAATTAATTATTTTTTTGTATATTAGAGAGATTATATTTTCTACATGGATAGACAAAAACAATGAAGGGCTACTTTGCATAGTTCTGAAGTTTTAACTCACTCGCTTTCTTCAAACAAGCTTTGTAGTTAATAAAAAGACCGTTACAAATTAAATTGGTCCTATATTCATCGTTTCATTAATCGTACTTTTTAATTGTGACTCGATCTATGACAGCACTCCTGATGTTAAGCTGGAGTGCGGTCCATGAATAAAGGTGACTGCTACTACAGTTTAATAACTGTAATAGCAGTCACATTCACTATGCCGGCCTGGTTGAAATCGAAAACTTACAAGCTGGTACTCAGTCTGCCCATCCGGGGTAGTACCACCACTTACAATTACACAGACTGTAAATTGATTTAGTCGCGTTTCGGCATAGTGGATGTGAATGCTACTTACAGTTATTAAATTGTAGTAGCACTAACATCCATTCATGGACCACATTTCAGGTTAACATCAAGCAGGGTGCTGTCATATGTCGAGTCAGACTCTACATCTGACCTCGACCCGCTTGACGACTGCAAAATCCGAGTTTTCACGGCTGCCTGCTATCACTATGCCGGCCAGAGGTGCTTCGTCACACATCGCTTGAAGGATCCAAAGCTATAGGATGGAGAGAACACATGGGCTAATAAAGCATAAATAAAATAAAGAAAATGTGGAGATATAGAGTTTAAAAAGTAATGATAATTACTTTGCCATTAGTGTCGAAGGCTTTGGTTTTAACATATTACCCTATTAACCTTTCGTTGACCACAATCTCATAAATCAACACTGATTTATTCCAACCTCTTTTGTTACCTATTTTAGACTGGCGCTCGATTTACAAAGCCCTTGTCAGCCTCTCGTTTGTTTCCATTTGATCTAAAGCCTTTCATAAAATTGGAGGGTTAGAAGACACTAAATTGTGTCGAATTCACAAAATACGAGGGTTATATTGATGTTTTATTTGACACTTTATTCGTTTGATGTTTTCTTGAAACTATCATCAATAATTTGAATAAGCATTTAAAAATATTCCTACACCTATACGTATTTTTTTATACTGATTGTGGTCCATGAATAAATGCCACTGCTACTACGATTTAATAACTGTAAGTAGCAATTACATTCACTATGCTGGCCTAGTTGAAACCGGCAACTTAAAAGCTGATCCCTAAACGAGACTAGATCACTTTACGGTCTATATACTTGTAAGTGGGGGCACTACCCCGAATCGGCAGACTGAGTACAACTGCCTACCACTCTTAAATTAAGTTATATAAATTAAGGATTAAGTTATACCAATTTGAGTTATTTTAAAATAAAAGGCAAGTCAAATAACCAAAAATAAATTAATATTTATTTTACATGAATATCTATAGCTGCTATTGAGTTAAGGCTCAATTTAGGGCGGGTACATATTAAATTAGGTACGCCTGTGAAAGTAGCATGATGTTGAGCTAGTACGCGGTTCATAATGGAGTGATGACTGACAAAGTCTCAGCTGGCAGCTATCGTGTCTTCCTATATCCGAATCTCTTCTCATGCGTTTAGCCAAATTACTGAATGTATGTAATGTTTGCCGGTACCTTTATCTGCGTCATCGTTAGAAAATGCTAAGCCGTTTCTAAATGGTGTGGGCGGCTCTAAGCTTGGCATGGATTCCACGTATGTTCGTGAAATCCACAGAAGGCTGGGGGTTTTTATCCCTGGGCAACCGATAATTCTTTTGGTTTGTGTTTGCATGGTACGAGGAGAGGGGAAAGACAAAAATGCAGCTATCTGTATCTGTAGCCACATGTATCCTGGCGGTGTGAGTCTGCTGATTTGTCAGACGGAAGGGCACTCCTACTCTAACGTAAGCGATCACCTGGAACCCATCATCCGATCACCAATCTACACTTATTACCCCGACATTATGCGCTGTAAGATAAGTCAGTCTCCCTCCGTGGGCGGCCAGCGGTTAATCGTTGCTACGGGTCTTCTTGGCTGATGGATCAACAAACTCTCACTGGATGCTATTGTTCCTAATCGCATCCACAACCCCCAGAAACTGTTGCTAAAAAAAACTAGTTCTCGAAGAGACTTGTGTAGAGTGGTAATTGCAACCAGCTGAGAACACTTAATGCCCCTGTCCTCTTCTCCTCTGAAATATTAATTAGATTATCACCATAATGATTGGATAGATATACGACCAAATTCAGCGTTTCTCTCTCTCTCTCTCTCTGAGTTGTAGATGATTTATAGTCGTCTAGCTTCATTTTATTACTTAGTCTGGGAAGATAAACGAAAGTTATTATTGCTGTCGTTGTTTATTTATTAAAAGGTACACTTACAGCACAACATATACATTAATGGTAACTTAATATTAATATTATTTAAAATGGGTACAATATGTCTGCCAATTACAAGTATACATAACATTTGTAAGAAAATTGTGATGAAGAAAACAAAAACAAACAAAACAAAACAAAACTAAAACTAAACATTGTTGGTTTGTTTGTCAATTTATTTGTTCGTAGAACTATGATCAAATAAGAAGCGAAGAGAAATTCCTTAATACGACTGTAGTGCAGGTCACATCAACCGCAAATTTCTTAACTAATAATTTGAATATAATTCAATGTTCCTTACATTGTATTGGAATTAGAGCAAAGCAATAAAAGGTAACTAAGGAAATACCGTACAGTCCATGAAGTCACTTACTCGATTGAAAGTTGGATGGATGGATGAATGGATGCACTTATGGATCGATCGCAGTGTAGACATACTATAAGTCTTGCAACAAAAAAAATGGTATGTATGTATAATTTACATGTAGGTATAATACACGTATACAGAATTAAAGCTGTTAAACCCATTATTTGTCAGTGCTTGAAAACATTTTAATAGTCGCCTTTTTAATTAGAAAACACAACATAATTAAGGCGCTTTAGCAATTATGTTAATAGAAAACTCTCGAAGTCTACACTATAAGCTGTCAACAAGCAACAAGGAAAATTTTATGCAAATGGCGGATAAGTTTTGAATTTAGAACGTGCGAAAATGTAAATTGGTAAAGCGATTTTCTAGAAAATTTCCATACAAATACAAGATTTTGCACATCTGGCTGCTTGTTGATGTCTGCTTATGCGTGATACGTGATCATACGAATAGGTGAACGTATTCCTGAGTAGAGTACGTATACCGCATTTTTCTTTAATTGTCAGAAATAGTAAACAAACATCTCAAAGTATGAAAATTACCATTTTTCATACTGTATTATTTTATATAATAACCATACATAATGTATTAAATGCACAATATCAAAAAATATATATATTTATAAATGAATGCTACTACAGTTTAATTACTGCATATAGAAGTCCTATCTACAATTTTGGCCTAGTTATAATCGGTAACTTTTTCAAAACGAAAAGCGATTGAGTCACTTCACTGTCTGTACACTTAAAAGTGGTGGTACTATCCTGGATCTGCAAACTAGATAACCACTAACTCTAAAATCCTTGCCATGATCCTGACACAACTCCCTCGCTTCCGTCTCATTTACAATTCTTTTCATACAAGCTCTATGGTTATGGGCACTAGGCAACCTAGCTTTCTTGAGGATGTCTCCGATTTGGTCGGCAAACACCCTCCTGGGCCTGCCTTGTTTTACGTATCCATCCACATCAGATTTATAAATTGCTTTCGTCAATCTACTTTCACTCATACTTTCCAAACTACATCTTCTTTTAAACCACATCTATCGCGCACTGTGTTACAAATATTAGTAATATCCAATTTAATTATTAAATACTAGCTGTGCCCGCGGTTTCACCCGCGTAAAGTTTGATTTATAACACAGTCATAAAAAAGGAGGAGGTTTTCAATTCGACTTTTTTGTATTTATAACTCGATAACTCACATAAAAATGACAGACGAAAATAAAAATAAATATATATTCCAAACAGTTAAAACTATAGTCAATTGGAAACTATAGTAAAATATATTTTATTTTAATTAAAAGAAACCGTGTTACTTCTTGTACCTCCAAAAATAAAAAAACCTAACAAACAAACTCACATTCACATTTATAACAATAGTAGCATATGCATATAGTAACAGAAGGAAATAATAATAAAGAAAAATTTCAAACAGCTGAATGTATAGTTTATATAAAGTATAGTGTATAGTCTCCATAGTACAGTAGATTGAATTAGATGTTGACGTGACTGTCGGTAATTCAGTGCGATGGTATTATAGTACTCAGGGTTTGAACCAACGCCTTTTTTATTTTTCGTTAAAAAAAATTAAAATAAAATGTATACTATGTTACTTCGGATACCTCCAAGAATATGTGTACAAAGTTTCATGATGATCGGTTGAGCAGTTTTTGCGTGAAAGCGTAACAAACAAACGCACATTCACATTTATAATAATAGTAGGATAATAATAATAATTATGTTAATATAATATAATAATTTGTTTTCAATTCTCAACAGCTTGATATATTTTCCTTAGTTTACCCAAAATAAATTTCTGAACGCAATTTTGTATGGGAAAATGATTTTTCTTTTATTTTATTTATTATAAAAGATTTTTTTTAAATAAACGTAGCCTAAGTTACTCCTTGTTACATCAGCTACCGGTCAATAAAAGTCCCGTCAAAATCGGTCCAGCCATTCCAGAGATTAGCCGGAACAAACAGACAGACAGACAGACAGACAGACAAAAATTTTAAAAAATGTCATTTTGGTGTATGTACCGTATATATATTCATATACATGTATTAAAACACGGTTATTTTAATATTACAAACAGACACTTCAATTTTATTATATGTATAGATTAGGTACTAATAAATAAATGCCACGGAATAAATCTATGATCCACACGAGAATAAAACCCGGCACTTGCTGCTTATGTGGGACAACATACATAGGCGGTTGTATTCTGTATACATTATACGTATGTATAACAAAATAAAATAAAAACAATGAATAACGGATACAATGACATTCCTATTAGGCTAATAGCTTGTTTCTATCCAGAATTACAGAGATAAAAGGCATTACTCACAAGCAGTAACAAAAACAGCATCACGTAAAAAAGGATTAGAGGGTGACGTTAGTTACTGGATGAAGGTTACTAATTAGTACAGACTATAGGCCAGTAGACTTCGCTTCTTTAAAATATTTTCAAACATAAATGTGTTCAAATAAACTGTGTTCAACGCAAACAAGAAGTACTTGTTGTGTAGGAACTAGGAACATCTCCTGCCAGTTGGGCCGAACGGTGTAAAAGCCACTGACAAACTATTTTAGATTAGGTTGAGTCACAATAACAGAATTTGGGTATTGAAAGTAAAGGTAAATTGGGGAGGGACATGTCCAGAAGAATACAAAAAATTGTACCTAAGAGGTGCAGTTAAGTTCACATAAAAGTTTAAATCTCATCTGACAGTCGTTTGACAAAAGATAATGCCATAACTGCAAGCATCAATTGTATCCGCTATACTTAAAAGTGATAGTATTACCGCGGTTCGGCAGATCGGGTAAATATCCACTAAATGTCTGTCAACAAAATCGTCAACGATCATATCCAGAGCAAATATCTGCTTCATACCTTTTTTTTTCAACGTTTGTATTATACAATCTAATCATAAAATATTAAAAATGCTATGAAACAAATCACTCTGAGAAATGCTCCGACCGGGAATCGAACTCAGGACACGCGTAAAAGTGGCGGACTGGTGTGTTACAATGAGCCACGTGTGTCGTCAAAAGTAGAGTTTAGTGCATCTGTAGAGTCTAGTTCTTATGTAGAGTCTAGTGAATATTATGTCTGTGGTAACGGATTAACTAAAAATAGTTGAGTAAGAGCTTTTTCTCTTTTCCCGGAAGACAATTAAGAGAAAGAATAATGTTAATTCATCATTGTAACAATTTGATGTCAAAGTAAACAATGAGATTTGAAGAACATTTCTACTTAAGGAAGATTCGTAGCCGCAATTTTCGGTCGAGTTCGCTTTATGATGTATCCCAGTTCAAGTATAGATTAAATAATAATAATAGAATAGACAAAAAAATCTCTTCGACATATCAGTGAACGCATTTGTGGTCAATGTTTTAAAATGTATTCAGAGACAATGTGTGGTAGGTATAAATTAATGAAGTGTTTCAAACGCCTGAAAATGCGCTTTGATATATGCACTTTGGTTGTCCTGTTTATATGATAAAAACATTTTAGTAGCTTAGTATAGAAATATATAGAAAAATAAATAGTGTTTGTTTATTTAATTAGGTATCTAAAACATATAATATTCATATAATCCATTGCGTGGTGTCGTCAATAAAAAGTTGTCGCGTGTCAATAAAAAATGTTTAGGACTAATTAGAATAGAGACTTGTTTGTTGACAGGCGTGGCGCATTTGTTAGCACACTAGTAAGTTTGTTACGTCCGGGTACTATTCCCGATCGGAGCAATATTTGTTTCATAGCTTTGATTTATAATATTTCACAAATTTAAGATTACAAATCTATCAATCAGCCAAATATGTAATTTCTTAGTAAGGTCTATTTAATCATTTGGTCTATGGTGACAAAGAAAACGTGGTCCTATGATAGATCGCTCTTTTAAGAAAAAAAATGTCAAGTAGCAAAGATATATTTGTTCAGATTATATTTATCAAAGATTTTTTATTAAAATTACACGGATGATTGATTACATTAAAAATACACTTCTTGATATTTTATAGATATTCCCAAGCTAGTTTTATTACTGTATAGAATAAGGCACCTTAAATTGTATTAGCCCGGCAATATGTGACGCGCTATTGAAAATGCTGCAAGATGAAGAGATCGAATAAAGGAATTTCAACACTATCGCGTGGAGCGTTGCGTTAACTGATAGGTTCGATTCCCGTTCGCGTTTGAACGATTAGCATGCGTGTATTTTCTATGCAAATGTGCGCCTTTTTTTACTTATATAAAGATTTAATTTTCTTTAAAGAGGAAGTTATTTTGGTTAATATCAAGTACGCAATTTATTATAAGGAATAAAAGGAGCTAATTTAAAAATAAAATAAACTTAACCTCACGTTTTCATTCTCATAGTCTACGACGTACCACCATCATCTCAAATTTGCCTTGCTTCTTTTACACTTTTCTTAGCATAAAATATAATAAATATATTAGACAAAGTAGGATTATAGAAAAGGCTATTACGTTTATAAAGCCAATAAAGTCAAATTTCAGTACCTACTAGCACTTGAAATAATAAATATTTTAATACCAAATAAGGCTTTAGAGGAAACAAGGAAAATCTGTTTATTATCATTTAAACATATTTATGTGTTTGCTTCGATCGTTGTTCTACTTTAATGGCCATTTATCTGTTCTTGAACGTTATGTTTTATATAAATCGTTTAGGGGTTCTTTTTTAGCCGGCATGGTGACGGCGACTGAGGCAACTGTAAACTAAGATGATATTTTCAGTCGTCAGCGCTTTTGGACCTCTCCTTGCTTACCATCAGGCAAGTCGATGTCAGATGTCGCGTCACAATAATAACGAAATTCGTTATAAGATCCTAGGCTACAATTTTCGATAATATAATATTACACATAAAATCGTATATTATTTCATTAATATATTCTGATGTGAAATTGAATTAGGTAGAAACCTATTTTTATTATATCATTCAACCAATCAAATTGTCACGCCTTTTTTCCACAGGGATAGGCAGAGACAATGGAGCGCCACCTACCACGATCCTTACACAACTCCCTTGCTTCCTTCACATCACATTTTATTTTAATCATACCTAATAAAAAAAATCTTTTTGACCGCTTTGAAACTAATTTTAATATGAGTAACTGAAGTGCAGAGATATAAGAAGATAAATTATTAAGCGGTATTAAGCTATTCGAGTACATTTCAATATATGCTCATGGGTGCCAAGTGCTACATTTCCAAGGGGTTAAACATCAATCATATTTTTAGTATATAGATGATGATGATGATGAAAGGTTATAAGAAATTTCGCACAACGCACTAAAATCGAAAGTAAAGGAAAGTATTTTACCCTCAAATAGGGTTATACTTTACGAAAAAAAAAACATTTTCATATTTTTTATCGCCTGGAAACAGAAAATCTGTCGCTATATTTTTATAGACATATTCGTGAGGACAGGCGTTAAGATTTTAGTATACACTTCAAATAAATAAAAAATTAAATCCCGGTTCCAAAAACTAACATGATTAGTGGACCTGAAACAGATTTTCTCGGGTTAGGAACCAGGGTTATGCTGAACCGGCTAAAACACGGTAACCTTCTTCATCACAATCGCTGGAGCTTGGGAGCTGGGATACATTCGTCCAACATCTCCACTGGTGCGGACATGACACCTAAAAGACTTGGGTAAATTATAAATTAATGTAAAAAAATAAAGTGTCATAGATCTTTTTTTGTTAGTAGGTACCCAGTGGTACCAGTAGAGTGGTAGGCAGTGGTACCCAGTCTGCCGATCCGGGGTAGTACCACCACTTACAATATAAGTATAGGACAATTACTGTATAAGACCGTGAAGTGATTTAGTCGCGCTTCGGGATCAGCTTGCCGGTTCCAACTAGGATGTAATTGCTGCTTACAGTTATTGGATATCACTGTTACTACAAACAGTGACATCCATTCACGGACCACACTCCAACTTAACATCAAGTGGGGTGCTGTCATATGTCGAATCACAATAAAAAAAAGATCGCGTCTCAATAAAAAAAACTTCCCTGTATATAGAAAACTACACACTTAGTAAAATTGAACGTAATTTTGTTACGAAAGTTATAAAACCGAGGTGTTATTGGTATATTAAGTGTTTTCATTCCCTCAGGATTATGAAGCGCGGTGGAATGGAAAACAGGTAACGATAACAAACAACTTGTGAAACTAATTCCGCAGTAGGGTTTGTTTTTTATAGTTTATATATTATGTTTTCGTTTTTATTTGGCACTTCCGTGTTTTGGAGATAGGCAGTTTATACTTACTTATGCTTTGTAAAATTTCGCTATAAAAGATATGTTTTTAGCTAAATTAACCTTTCTATTATTATTAACCTCAAGAAAGCGAGGTTGCCTAGTGCCCATAACCGCAGAGCCGTTATGAAGAGAATTGTGGATGTGAAGGAAGCAAGGGAGTTGTGTAAGGATCGTGGTAAGTGGCGCTCTATTGTCTCTGCCTATTTGAGGGAAAAAGGCGTGACAATTTGATTGATTGATTAAATTAACCTTATTTGTTTATTTCCTTACTTGTTACTTGTTTATACTTATAGTACTAGAACAGATTTTTGGAGAGTGAACTCGATAGGAATAAAACACACGGTTTAATAAATGTTTTTATAGTTTGGATAATACATGAGAGGGCATAAAGTGATAAATGTTGTCTGGCTAAGCCCATGTGTTCTCCTCTTCCTATAACTTGGAAACCTCCAAGCGAAGCATGAAAAATCAAGCTGCATAGTGACAGCAACTGAGGTAACAGTCACTTTATTTCAGTTGTCTGCGCTCTTGGGCCTCCTCTTGCTTACATCAGGCGGTGTGCGCATTGGTTCAGCATAAAGTCCCGAGATCGATCACTTACAATTGTACAGACTGTAAAGTAACTTAGTCGCGTTTAAGGATTAGCTTGTAAGTTGCCGGTCCCAAGTTGGCTAGTATAGGGTTGCGACTGCTACACATGTTTTATTGTGACTCGGCATATTGTCGTGAAATAAAAACCGTAACGGATGTCATTTTAATATACAAATAAATAACCGTTACAATATTATATCAAAACACGACAATTATAAAAAGATGTCGGCGTAACGCCGACGTAAATGAAATAAAAAGAAATATTGAGTCGACGGCTGCTGGCACGATGCACGACACGATGAGGGCGGCCATCAGACGCGTCGACTCGCAGTCTTCGGTTGAAGGGCACGGCGGAATCCCGACGTGTAGGATGGCACGACGGAAACCCGACGTGTAGAATGTGTAAATAGATCGGCGGCGTATGATTTCCGCTCGATCTGACGAGAAGTTCCGTAGGCAGCACGACGGAACACAAGGTAATAACGCTCCGACTCAGCACGTAGATGAATAACCTCCGACGGATAGTGGACCCAAAGCTCGCGGGTAAGATTCCCTGTCGACAGATAACTGCCGACAACGAGTGGACGTCCACGGACAGAACCCGTCGGAGCACCTCGTGCATAATAGCCGTAGAACGTCTTACCTTGTGTGATGTTGTGTGGATGCCGGCTTATTGAAACTCCTCGTCACAGCATCTGGATCATGGGTAATCGGTCCAGATGGAGTCCTCAGATGGTGTCTTCGATCTTCAGCTCGATGGTATTTGTAAAGTTTATTGTAATCTCTTCATGGTTGTTTCGGTTTGTTAAAATGAAAAAGTAATTTGGAGCACTGACATTTTTATTGTGACTTGAATGAAGATCAAAGATAGACTCTTGTAAATTGGGAACGACATCTCCGTCAATCCTTTTCAGAGATGGAATTCGTTCCCAATTTAAAAAAACTGAAGATTGAAAACTAAATATTAAAATCTATTTTTAGAAAATGGGCAATGAATAATTTGGATACAATAAATGCCTCAAAAATATTAAAAATAGTACGGGCTTTCACGTGTCAACAATGTCAAAATTTACATAAACAATAATATAAATATCTAACGACACGCAAAAACCCGTTTAAAGAATGAATATGGAATAAAGGTATTTACAAAATAAAATACACTTATAAACAAGTAAAAACGAGTCATGTAGCATCGTGTTTAGTACACGACGCTACATTTCCCCCACAACCCCAGAAAATTTTCACACAGGGAAAATTTTGAGGTTATTTTAGGCAACATCTCTTCTCTTTCATACATCCATTCACATGTTCATTCACACATCATTCACACGATCTCCAGAGCGAGGGGTAGGGCTCACAACTAATGGCTCCTACTCCAAGAGATATGCCTATATTATGTGACAGTTGGCTTTTTTTAGGAGTCTGTCTAATCCGCTCTCGTATGAAATCCCAATGATAATGAGACGATAGTATATATACAAATGACTAAGTAATGTCAATAAAATTATAGTCAATAAGAGCTTTCTTAGCTCAATTATGTCGAAATACCTATTCGACATAATTGAGCTAAGAAAGCTCTTTAAAGTTTTCCCAAATGGGATGTTCAAACGAACAGTGTTACGCTAAGCAAAAGCGCACACAATCAAGCTAATAAAAGCTCTAATAATTTTCCCAAATGGGATGTTCAACGAACAAAGCGTTACGCTAAGCAAAAGCGCATACAATTGACCTAGGCTTATTTATAGAGTGTCAAACCGCTCTTAGAATATAGAATGCTGAAGGGGAATAGCATTCTAAATAGTAAAATAAATAAAATTAATCTTCTTTTTTTAGGAGAAGAAAAATTGTCATTAAATAATGAATGAAAATAGTGGTGTGAATAAGACCTAAATAGAATCTGGTACTTGAATATGAACGAAAAAATATATTAATAAATATGTGCCAACCCTATTATGGGAACAAAAGGCAAAATTTATAATATTTTAAACATATTTACAATAAAGCACAAATGTACAATATACAATAAATAAAATTAAAATAATTTTATTTATCATTTTAAATTGAAAGTATGAGCTAAAAAGCTCGAAAGTATGATTAAAAGAAATCATCAACTTCGTAGAGTTAAAAGAAATTGTCAACATAAATTGGCAACATTCAACAGGGTTAAATTAAAAATCTGGTAGGACTAGGGTGAAATCCGTTGCCAGATGCAATTTAAGAAAAATTAAGCTGTATGACAACACGCTGACGCTATAATGACGCTACAATATGACAACACCCCGCTTGATGTTAAGCTGGAGTGTGGTCCATGAGTTGATGTCACTGCTGCTACAATTCAATAACTGTAAGTAGCAATCACATCCACTATGCCGGCCTTATTCGACTGTAGTAGCCGTCGCCTCCATTCATAGCTTAACATCATGCGGGGTACTGGTATTATGTTAAGCCTCAATTAAAATAAAGTATGTTAACAAATAAGAATAAAAAGTAATAAAGTAGAGTCTGAAGAGTATATTAATCTTAGTTGTAAAGATTTATTGTGAAGATTTGCACAAGAACCTTTCGAAGTAAAAGAATGAATTGATCCACAAAAAGCGCATATAAACTTTATAGCTGACTTCATTGACAGTTTATTGTTCTTTTTGGTTAATAAATTTTTTATTATAATACTTTATACTGTTAAGTGTTAAGTGCCTGACAATACTGTGTGTTATGTGTGTACATAAACATTTAAAAATATCAGAAATAAATATAGACGATAAATAGAGATTCACTGCTAAACATAGGCCACCCCTCAGATCATATAATATACTTAATGATTCTGAACGACAAGATCCCATCAAAAACAATACTTGTCAAAAAAACCAAGTCTCGCAACTCAGTTGTTCTGCGGTAAAAAGTTGTGAGATCTTTGTAATACCAAGTCGGTTATTAATTTATTCAGTCTCTACTTAAGCAACTTTCTGTCTTAATACGTCCAGTCTCTAAGACCACGATCGTGGTCCATAACAATTGAAAATCAATTGTGTCTGGAATCTCAGTACTCGAAGCATTAAGTTGTTACGTAATAATTAACAGCATCTTATAGTGACGCATATCATTATTAAAATTCTTTAATGTTTTATATAAATATATTGAGACTTGGACATCGCCTGAAAACACATGTAAATTCAATTATTTAGTGCGATGGCCAAGTCTCAATATATTTATATAAAACATTAAAGAATTTTAATATTGATATGCGTCACTATAAGATGCTGTTAATTATTACGTAACAACTTAATGCTTCGAGTACTGAGATTCCAGACACAATTGATTTTCAATTGTTATGGACCACGATCGTGGTCTTAGAGACTGGACGTATTAAGACAGAAAGTTGCTTAAGTAGAGACTGAATAAATTAATAACCGACTTGGTATTACAAAGATCTCACAACTTTTTACCGCAGAACAACTGAGTTGCGAGACTTGGTTTTTTTGACAAGTATTGTTTTTGATGGGATCTCATTTCTTTTTGTATTTTGTAGACAGTTCTACTTTTTTCCTTTTCGGTACCTTCTACGTGTCTCCATGCTCGTCACAAGTATACACTTGTAACCAAGGGCGGCTGTGCCTTAAGTGCGCTCGTGCGCTGAACCACCACATTTTAATAGATTCAAAATATATTATTTTATCTAATTTCCAATTATGACAAAACATTTTAAACTCTTTGTTAAACTATTAAGATTTATTTTCGCTGTAAAGAAGTTGTAGTTTTTCTATGAACAATCTTTTGTCCTACGCGTCAAGCCCACTAGCTCGTCTCCCATACAAGTGCGCTCGCCGAAGCGCACGAGAGCCGCTAGTACAACTTGTATGGAATACGAGCCAACAGGCCTGACGCGTGAGACAAAAGATCGTTCATAGAAAATGTACCGAGCAAATAGTCTATTCCCGTGCGCCGCACGCGCGAACCGAAGTTTACCGAACGAGCGAAAGCGCCCAAGGTTTGTTGAACAAAACGGCGTCGGCGGCGACGCAACGGCCATGTTGGATGACCACTCGTTATCAGTATAGTATCGCTGTAAACCCGTGACGTGTTAATTATTGTTTGTTTACCTACGTAATAATTGGTATTTTTTTGTTGTTTTCTATTTGTTTGAATTGAAAAAAAACAAGATTTTAATAAAAAAGTGATCGAACATTTCACTTCGGAAAAAAGGCCGAATCTATAGTATACATACAAAGAATGTTGTAATATTGCAATTTCTAACCCTAAGACTTAATGAGCAAGTAAAGTGCACCACCAGTTCGATGATCCACCAGCCGCCACTGCTTGTAACTCATCCCAATGCGCTACCACATACTCGATTATAGCAAGTCTAATATCATACTACGACTCAATATTATTATACATAGAGAATGACAAAGAATGAAATAAACACGAACCATCACCAGGTATAGGAATAACCCAGTGTGGACAAGGCTGATCATTCACATACAGTATTACTGAATCCATTGCGACTACCTACAAGTTAGATTGCAAAGTTATTTTTATGCAGAAATACGATTAGGTAATAAGAAATTTATAAATACTTAGGTACTTAAAGTATCAATATTTAATTGAAATTATTTATCCGAACAACGTCCAAATTGTAAGCAAATAATATCAGTAAACCAATGAGAGTAGCCTTTAGTCGTCAAACTAATATAGCAATCGAAATTATCAATGAAAATCGCAAACTTATAGGTAAGAATTCTGGGCGCATCCGAACAGCATTGGGTCGCTCGCGCGTATGAGCGCGGCTGCTTCTCGCTCGACGACATTCACCTTTCCGCGCGCCCCCCACTGTCCCCGCCCCGCGCCCTCGCGCTAGCAATAATAATAATTGCCGTAAAATAAATAAAATCTTAAAACATCGTTACGAATAAAGCCAATATTGAAAAATTTAACTGAAGACTTGGCTGTATGGGCTTAATTTTTTTTTGCTAATAATAAAAAAATAATAATTTTTTGGTCTTTTCTAGATTTTTTAGTTTTTCCTTGATTCATACACCAAACACTACTTATATTCCAAATTTGAAGCTTCTAGGTCTGCTAGAAGTGCCTTAGAGTTTTGATGATCGGTGAGTCAGTGAGTGACAAAATTTAAGAAATTTGACCCGTTATACTTCTTAAAATACTGGTTCAAATTGAATGAAATTTGAAATATACGTGTCTTTACAATGCCTGCATGTGGTTACTGAAAATTTCAGTCTTCTAGTTTTATCCACAACGAAGTTACAGGGGGTCAAAAATGGTCTGAATTGCTTCGAGAAAAGGATGGTACGGCCGTGACGCTTTGCTCGACTTGGTCGGGGCACGGCCGTGCCCCCAGATACCAGTTGCATCCACCGGTTATTCGTGACTTTTACTATGTCGTCAGTCCACCTTGTGGGAGGCCTACCTACGCTGCGTCTTCCAGTTCGTGGTCTCCGTTCTTTTCTTCCCCATCAGTTATCGGTTCTTCGGCTACCGATAACCGATTGCCACTTTAGCTCGGAGATGAGAAAACAGAGTTCGAATAAATGCAATCCTAATGCTAAAAAATACGTATTTCTTTTCACGTTGCTTTTAAGTTAAGTTACCCCCACTTAAGATAAAAAGGCAAAATTTATCCAACCATAAAAAAAGGTTGCTCTTTCTTGTATTTTGGCCATAAAGTTAATTCTATTTAGACCCTAGAAGTTAATACAATTACACTCAAGTGGGGAAAAGGAAATGATCTTAATTTTATTTGATTAGGTAACAAGATTCTGCTACGTGTCTACGTTACGTTATTTATATTGTACAAAAAACGACGCGAGCTTCAACATTTTGGGTATATATTTATTTCCCACATTTTTTTAATAATCCAACAAGAGATTATTCTTAGATTTTACTCTAAACAGCCTCTTTGGAAAACTAAAAACAGTAGGACAATGGTAACGTTCTCAGATCTTACGATTTTATTGTTCCCACGTCCTAATATGTTTTCGTACGTTACAAAGTACTTTATTATGTAGTATTCAAGCAGCTAGTAAACATAAGGTTTGCGTAACTATCAAATTTTATGTGTATTTAAACCTTTTAGATTTAGCCGCAGTAGCCCAAACAAGATCTTTTTTATTGTGAATCGACATGTGACAGCACCCCGTTAGGCTTAAATGCGGTCTAAAAATAACAGGCCGCCCTAGTTGGAACCGGCAACTTACAAGCGGATCCGACCCACGACTCGCGAAACACGACTTAGTCACTTCACGGTTTGATTAATTGATTGTAAGCGGTGGTACTACCCCGGATCGGCAGACTGGGCACTACTGCCTACCATACTTTGGATCGTAGAGAGTGTAATTGTAAATAGATTATGGCATGTTTTTTTATATACTAAGGTACTAAACGTGTTTGTTGAAACTGAGCTTTTAAAGTAAATTATATCAAAGATACATTGGGACCGGCAAGTGGTTTCAAACCGGAAATCTCGGTTTTCGTGGCCAGGTTTTACAGTTTCCTGGCAAATTAGAAACCTGATTGACGACAGGCGTGGACGAACGGTTTAGCGACTGGTTTGTTGCGCGTAAAGTCCCGGGTTCGATCCCCGGTCGGAGCAATTGTTTCATAGCTTATATTTGTAATATTTAATAATATTAAATATTGCAAATATTTGTTAATAAAAAAAGAGATGGATATTTGCTTCGGGTCTGGTTATTTAAGAGTGGTAGGCAGTGGTACCCAGTCTGCCGATCCGGGGTAGTACCACCACTTACAAGTATACAGACCGTGAAGTGATTTGGTCACGTTTCGGGATCAGCTTGTAAGTTGCCAGTTCCATCTAGGCCGGCATAGTGGATGTGATTGCTACTTACAGTTATTGAATTGTATTAGCAGTGACATTCATTCATTCACTTTGGCTTAACATCAAGCGGGGTGCTGTCATATGTCGAGTCACAATAAAAAATAAATAAAAAAATGTCTGACGTTTAAAGTAATAAACAAATCTAAATGTGTATAAATTGGTATTGAAAAATTTGATTGATTAATTGATTGAAAAGTACATGCAATAATTTAACTTATTTAATTTTCATTACTTCTATTGAAAAATAATAGTCACGCCTTTTTCCCACCGGGATAGGCAGAGACCATGGAGCGCCACATGCCATCTTAAGATCTTGCCCTAAAGTAATGTACAAGTTAGATAATTAATTATTAAAATTTAATATATAATAATAAAATTAACTGTAAAAAATTAACAATATAATGGGCTAGCTTAATATTAAAAACATTCTCTACCAACTAACCTTTTAAGATACAGGTAACTATAAAGCTAAAACCAATTGTTATTTTTTAACATTTTTATACTAAGCTACTAAAGTGGAAACAGGAAAACCAAAGTACATAATATATCAAATATACATTGGTATCGGCAAGTGATTTTGAACCTGTGCTCTCTGTTTGCGTAACCATTTCACTGCCACTACACCAAGGCGACCTTTAATAAACCATTTTTATTTTTCGTATCTATGTTTGGAATCGTACCTACAGAGGTAATTTCCATCGAATACGGTGACATTATGTTATGTTCGAGCAAATAATTTACCTTTGAGTCACATATCGAGGGACTGTCAGCATTTTGTGATGAAATGGGAACATTTTCCCCCCTCATCTTTTGTTACCCAAATAGTTTAGTTTCAGGTTTTTTTCATGAATGCTTTTTCATTTGGAAACTGCAAACATGGTGTAAATTGTTCTAATATAAATTTTAATGTACTTAAAAGTGTTTGGTTTGTAGAGAAATATGTAGAGCCTATTTTTCAAACTTTGTTATGAATTCTTTCATTCTTCATGCAGGTTCCGAGGGATCCACGATTTTAAATGCTTTTGTACATTCGCTATGCGGACCCAGCTTATTCAACCTGTTTTTAAAACCTTATAAAACATTGTGGAGCTTTAAAAATATATTTTAAAAAGCCATTAAATAAAAACAAATATAGAAATATATAGAAAAACAAGTCTGAATAAAACTAAACAAATCGACACTTCTCGAATCGAAGACACAAAGAAAATTCCATTCATTTTTTGCGTATTTCAAATTTCGATAGATAATATTTATCGACTCACTAATTCATGTTAATTTTATCAGCTTGGAGATTATGCAATCGAGTTCTGTCCTGCGACACCTATACTGACCTTACTTAGAAATGGGACGTTTAATTGTCGACAGACGTACTGACAGACACATCATAGTAACAAACTAAGTATTAGAGTTACTGTGTTGAAGAATGAATGTAACTTTGGTATGTACAAGTATGTTGTACGCAATGATATTATAAGAAAATACGTAGATATGTTATACGCGCTCCAAACGAGGCACGTTAAAACTATGCTAATAAGCAAACCTCAACTCAGTGTCGAGATGCAGAGCAACATATGTTTGTCTCTTTTTCGCTTTTAATAACTATCATTCCGTCCTACTTTCAGTTGTTTGCATGCCTGCCCGTGGTTGATCGTTTAAACTGGTTGTATGTATGAGTATGTATAGGTCGAAACAAAGTATGAAAGCGTATGTTAAACATACAAGCACTAACGAGTGAACAAAGTTGTAATCTTCTCATATGATCCTCTGTGAATAGTTGTGAAAACTAGCAGAATACTCACGAATATCTTCACTGTACGCCATTACTTTTTAAAGTTACTTATACACTGAATTTCAAAGCTACTAAAATATAAAAATTAATAAGTTATTATTATTTGCCTGCATAGTGGATGCGACTGCTACTTGCAGTTATTTATAGGTAAAGCAGACGTTTCCGCTATTCATGAATGTGACTGTGTGACTGCAACTACGTATTTTCTGTTTGATGTCTTGCATGTGCAGTAATTGATCAGCAACTTCACACCAGGAAGAGTTTGGTATAACAGATAATAAAATTTAAAAGTAATCTACTTGTCGGTCACACGCATGGAGAAACTATGTTGCTAAAAAAAATATTTATAGATATAAAATATATATAGCAGCATTTTTGTAGTTCTCGATGCGTTTCAGCCGCCGTTTTCTTCGAATGAAAGAAGAACAGCAACACTTCACGCAAATGACGATTATTTGGCACAAAATCAGACTTTTTCGCATAACCAAAAGTATACGACACAAAACCAAACCCACTAATGTGTCAAAGCGGTTTATTTACCATAATATGTCTAAGCTTGGTTTATGACGTTTTGGTTATGTCATAATCGTCCAGCACTTACTAGTAGAGCCATCTCTTGAAAAACAGCGAGAAGAACTCGCGCACCAATGTATAAATTTAGCACTTATTGTACTTTATATCTATGTTGAAAATTGTATTGAATTATCGGTCAACTGCGACACGTGAATATTTTCTATCCAATTTCTATAATATAATATAACTAATTTACACAGAAATTATAATCCATATATAATTTATAAAATTTCCTCCGGATGTAGATAGGCTGGTTATTATATTTACAGTATTTAACCGCTTTTATGTAATCTTATCTAATGAAGACGCAAACGATTAATATTTAAATGTTCAGTTATAGGCACTGACGTGGACTGTCTGCTTTTATGCTTCTATGCTATCACATGCTGAAGTCGATCCTGTCCAGTCGTTAGGAGTTAATTCCGTTAACTTCTAGTATCGTTAGGGCAAAAGTCTGCAAGCGTTAGTCGCATCCACTATAATTTTTATTGTGACTCGACATATGACAGCACCCCGCCTGATATTAAGCTGGAGTGCGGTCCCTGAATGGAACCACGGTCACCTTAAAACATTAGAGAAAAACAAAAGCAGAAGATACGTCGTGCGCTTTATTGTTCACGATACCGATAATGTGGAACCGATACCCCCACAACACGCAAAGTCACACCCACAATTGCATCTCCGGTTAACGAGAAATTTAACGAAAGAGAAAATTTTGTCACAGTGGGACGCACGCGAGACAGAATGTATGAGAGTAGGTGTGCTCTTACGGCAGTAGGCCGTGCTTTGGAATTGGATTCAAGTGCGTTTGTTAGACGTAGTTTGCCAGTTCCACGCGTATTGTTGTCGTACCGTATATTCCCTTTTTGTTAGATCAATGCTTAAAACATGAATATAGCAACATAGCTTGCAGTGTAGCTTTATCTTTACAATTGTAACTCTGGAATTAGTTTTGGTTGTCCTAATTAAAAAGGACAAAGGTTGCGTTGCGTTGTTATACATGTTTTTGCTTGTCATTGTTATGGTTATGACAGGGTTCTATGTGGGTAGTACGAGAATTGTTAATTACTTTCAAACTAATACAATTTAAATTGTATTATATGTAATAAATAAACAGAGTGGTAGGCAGTGGTACTCAGTCCGCCGATCCCGGGGTAGTAGTAGTTACATGTTTACAGATCGTGAAGTGATTAAGGTGCGTTTCGAGATCAGCTTGTAAGTTGCCGGTTCCAACTAGGCCGGCATAGTGGATGTGACTGCTACTTACAGTTATTGAATTGTAGTAGCATTGACATTCATTCATGGACCACACTCCAGCTTGACATCAAGCTGGGTGCTGTCGTATGTCGAGTCACAATGAAATTAAGAAAAAAAACAATGTTTTCTAACATGTAACTAAATTAATTTAGATACATTTTAGATATAGGGGAGAAGTGGCATGAAGGAGCCAGGTTTTGAAATAGCCACTTACATTATTTCGGTAGTTTATGAACGAATTTGGTTGGTGATTTTATTTTTAAGTGGCACCACTGTTTTCCCTTCACCCATAAACATTTGACAGTCCGACACCAACGGACGCCGGTACATCGAGTCAAAGATTTTGGCACTTAAAAGTATTATGCTTCGTTTGAGTTGTTTTTTGGTATTTTATTATACACAAATATAGGTACATGGATTGTAGATTGAGGTAGTGCATATATTTGGCCTTATATTTAGACTCCGTTTAGTAAAGTGGCTCTTTCATGCCACTTTCCCCCTACATAGATACATTCAAAGTACATATGCCTCTTAATCTTAAGTACAATTATATTAAATAAGGATCTGTAAGAGCATATTTTTATTCAGATGTAGTGGTAGTGCAATAGTTACGCAAACCGGGAGCGCGGCGGGTTCAAAACCACTTGCGGGTACTAATTTTCGATATATGTACTCGTACTTTGGCCACCCTGTTTCTATAATAAAAACAATTTAGTATCTTAATATATAGACAGCCAGAGGTGCTTTTTCCTTCCTAGCACGAAGTATCCAGGATTATAAAATAAGGATAATAATATCTTAATGCTTTTTTTTCCACTTTTCAATTGTTCTACAAAGAAACAACGCACTGAACCTTTTTGTTCGACTGCCGTTTCGGTCGTACATGTTATGGTGTAGTTTTTTTATATTATTACTCGTATTGTGACACGACATCTGACCTCGATCTGCCTGATGATAAGCAAGAGGAGGTCCAAGAGTGACGACGACTGAAAAAACTGAGTTAGTTCCCGGCTGCTTCAGCCGCCATCACTATGCCGGCCTAAGGTGCTTCTTCACGCATCGAAGGATCCAAGGTCATAGGATTGAGATAACACATGCGCTGGCAAAGGATTCCAGTTGTCAATTGTTCTACAAAGAAAAGACGCACCAAACTTTTTAGTTCGACTGCCGATTAGGTCGATAGAATGCGGATGCTTTCCTCGACCTGTGCGGGTATTACGGGTGTGAAAACATATATAATAATACGAAAGAACAGTAACACAAAAGTAATGGAGTAATTATCATGTAAATTATGTTATCCTAATGGAAAAGTCAATATTGTCTGTTGTTATATTGTAATGCGATACTTTATCTGCTGGGAAAACAAGTTGCTATTTTTATTGTATAAATAAGTGATACAGTTCAAAGTATAAATATTCTTTGTGAAAAATAACCCGATACATTTTTACGTCTATTTTAGTCCACGATTATCTGGGGGACATTCTCAAAAGAAACATAAAATTAAAATTGTATTAACTATAAATAGAAAAATATAATCTATAGACTTCCGGTCAGTAATAGTCCCAAGGAGACTGACCTTGTATAGCAAGGGTAATAACTGCCAGCCTTCCTGTCTCCAGACTTTTCCGTCAGCCGCTTGGACAACTTCTTGGCCAGACGTTTGGCAGAGGGCCCCAAGACCTTTTGTAGACCTTTATAGACGTAAAGGAAGCTCGAAAGTAGTGTTAGGTTCGTAAAAAATAAGTTTTCTTTTCTATCTGTGTGATAACGTAAACATGACAATTTGATTGGCCGTTATAAATGTTCTTTAGTCGCCAAGTTTTTTTTAATGATACATACATTTAAGCTAAGTTACCTAGTGCCTATAACCATAGAGCTTGTAAGAAGAGAGTTGTGAATGTGAAGGAAGCGAGGGAGTTGTGTCAGGATCGTGGCAAGTGGCGCTCCATTGTCTCTGCCTATCCCTGTGGAAAAAAGACGTGACAATTCAATTGATTGATTGATTTAAAAAAAAATGTTTCATTTGAATAAAGAGTGCCTTATAGCACGAAGTATACGACGAACTCATTGATACGAATATAAAGTACGATATCTTGTTATTGCCTTTGTTTTAAAATAGAATTAGGTCTGTTCTAAGTATAAATTTTCCCAAGAGAAAATTTACGAATGTTAAACTTTAAATAAATAAATAATATCATTTAAAAGATAATATTGTTCGTAAGATTATAAGTAGAAAATTATAAAAATTATTAATGTAAAAGATGTCAATTATATATTTATTTAAGACTTAACAATTCATATTTATTTATGTAGGAAACTTTTAAGAGTTGTAGACCGTCATGTGGGAGAGGTTTCTTTGTTGTGTGAACCTATCTAAATATAAAAATATATTATTTCCGACCACATCGCAAACATCCTCAAGAAAGCTGGGTTGCCTAGTGCCCATAACCGTAGAGCTTGTATGAAGTGAATTGTGGATGTGGGGGAAGCAAGAGAGTTGTGTCAGGATCGTGGCAAGTGGCGCTCCATTGTCCCTGCCTATCCCTTTGGGAAAAAGGCGTGACAATTTGATTGATTGATTGATATTATTAAAATACACATGTTGATTTATTTACCAACAACTACTTAGTTAACATTCCACAGGGATAGGCAGAAACATTAGACGATTCATTCACGATTCTAATACAACTCTTTCGCTTCCATTACATTCAAAATTCCATACAAACTACATGATTATGGGTCATTAAACTTACGTTTATTGTCATTATAAATAACAACAATCGCTCCTTTAAAGGTAATTATTAATTTATATAAAATTTTATTAACGGTCAAACGTCAAAACGGTCCTCATAGTTTACCGCTGATATAGTAGTTCCTAAAAATATGGAAAGAATAGAATCTGTGCTAAAATAAGTATTAATTTAGTGTTATTTATCTCATTTATACTATGTTTATACTACGTGTGACTGAAAGAGACAACTACTTGTACTTCAATTCCTTTCTTTCAAATGTTTTTTTTTTATTGTGACTCGACATATGACAGCACCCCGCTTGATATTAAGCCAAAGTGTGGTCCATGAATGAATGTCACTGCTACTACAATTCAATAACTGTGAGTAGCAATCACATCCACTATGCCGGCCTAGATGGAACCGGCAACTTACAAGCTGATCCCGAAACGTGACCAAATCACTTCACGGCCTGTATACTTGTAAGTGGTGGTCCTACCCCGGATCGGCAGACTGGGTACCACTGCCTACCACTCTTTGTGGTAGGCAGTGGTCGTTGTCACTATTTTTTGCAATTGCAACCTCTTATAATTGTGGTTAACTAGAGTAAATAATTGTTCCGTCATCCTTTTTTGAAGTATTGTAATGTCATTTGTTATTGTGTTAAATTAGGTTGTCAAATGATCATCAAAACTAGTGACAACCTTCTAAATTACGAATGTAAAAATGTATATTCATCCCCTTCTGACTTCTTTTTATTGTCATAAGTGAAAATAGTATAAACGGTTGCATTTTGTAGCTATTTTAGGGCTCCTTCTATTTCTTAAGTCTAAATTCTTTGAGTAGTTTAATAATAAGTTATTTTTAATGTCACTGATATGGTCACAAAGGGGGAAAACGGCCGTAATAAATAAGGATGTACTCTTAACTTATATTATAAACAATGTATTTGATCTATACTGTTGAGTAAAAAATATTCGCTTCATTAAGCATAATTCATATTTACACCTGTTTTACCTACTGTTAAAATTAAATAAATAAATAAATAATAATAATCAAGGAGATAATGGTGTAGTGACAGTACAATGGGTACACAAACCAAAAGCACATGTTCGAAACCACCCACCAGTACCAATGTATCTTTGATATATGTACCAAGGTTAGTATTTTCTTAGATTTTGCGCATACATTGATTAATGAATTAAACAAATTTTATGCGGCTTACTATCGCGTTTATTTTGGTTTTGATTTTACAATTTTTTATTATTCCGACGTTTCGAAACGTTTCGAACAAGGTTGTCCTGTTTCTATGATACAATCACTTTAGTAGCTTAGTGTAGAAATGTTATTAAATAAAAATAAAAAAACAGGTCAATTAAAGACTAATATAAAGTTTAAATTTCAGTGGATAGCAAACAAGAAAGCTTTTAAAAACTTTTCAATCATTGTAGTCATTTACAATTAACGCCAAAGAGCCTTATATAAAAGCTACGTATTTTACAAAATAAGATAAAATTCGATTAGACCGAAAAATGGACGAATTCAGTTGTGTGTCAATGTCATTAAATATGACAGTCGATATATGGGATAATCAATTTATTTATCTTTAGATACAAGCAAAATTGGTTCCATCTCTGGCCGGCATAGTGACGGTGATTGAGGCAACCGTTAAATAGTTAAAGCGGTTTTTCAGTCGGTAGTACTCTTGGACCTCCCATTGCTTACTATCAGGCAAGACGAGATAAGCTGGCGTTACCTAATAAAAAGAGATTGCTTTATCTGAAATAAAGTAAGCACACCACGCGTGGCGAATTGGTTAGCACACCATATCTTACACGTAAAGTCCCGGGTTCGATTCTCGGTCGGAGCAAATAAAAATAATTTGATTAAATATTACAAATATATGTTAATTATAATAAAGAGACCGGATATTTGCTCCGGGTCTGGTTGTCTTTTAGTGGTAGGCAGTGATGTCCATTCTGCCGATCCAGGGTTGTCTACTTACAAGTATACAGACCGTGAAGTGATTCAGTATCGTTTAGGGATCACCTTGTAAGTTGCCGGTTCCAACTATTGACTACCTCCATTCACAGAACGCATTTTCTGCTCTTTTTTCTGATAGTTCTTTAGATTGAATACTTATTCGTAGAATATCGAAATCAATGAAGCATTACAATACATTCTCTTGTATTGACAGTTATAATGTGATTGGAAAATAAATTATATTAATAATAGAATTGGAAAAAAAGGAAAAATACAAATGCCAGTTTTCTTCCAATTATTATGGCTGACAGAAACATGAAGATTAAGTTTAGGTCAGATGGCGATATACAATAAAGTAAAATATTAGTTTTGTTTGAGCTCTTTAATATTGGCAATCTCAGTTTGAAATATGCTCTACAAGAATATACTGTGTGCTTAAGTATTTTTAATTGTGGCTTGAAATACGACCTAGAGGTACATAAAACTGGGCACCACTGCCTATCCGTCTTTAGTACAGTAAATTTAAATGTATAGTAAACATCATTTGTTCATGGTTATTTTCAAACACAACAGTTTCAGTAGAAACCTTACATGGTTCAAGTGTAGTAAGGTTTCTACGGGTTCCATTATACTAATTATTATATTAGTCTATTCGTTTGACGACAGGCGTGGACGATTGTTGCGCGTAAAGTCCCGGGTTCGATTCGCGGTCGGAGCAAATATTTGTTTCATGGCTTTTATTTGTAATATTTAATAATTATATTATTAATTGCAAATATTTGTTAAAAAAAAAGATATTTGTTTCGGTCCTGGCTATCAAAGGGTAGGCAGTGGTAGTACCACCACTTACAAGTATACAGACCGTGAAGTGATTTGTGCGCGTTTCGGGATCAGCTTGTAAGTTGCCGGTTCCAACTAGGCCGGCTTAGTGGATGTGACTGCTACTTACAGTTATTGAATTGTAGTAGCAGTGTCACCCATTCATGGGCCAGCTTAATATTAAGCGGGATGCTGTCATTTGTCAAGTCATTTGTCAAAAAATATTTAAAAAAAGTTATTTAACTGTAGCAGCAATCGCCTCCATTCATAGACGCCTCCAGCTTAACACCAGGCTCACATGTCCAGCCTAACATAAAAATCCATTCCTATAGTTTACTATAGTATATAATATATACTTATATTTAGATTGGGAGAGAGGCGTGACAATTTGATTGATAATAATTTTATGTTTTCTCTTATTCTTTACAAATTTTGATTTGTGTTTTGGCTGACGAAGAGGTCTGGATACAGCAATCGCAATCGTTTTTGCCAACGTATTAGCCTCGCTATTCAGAGGAAATGTTGCCTATCACTGATGGGACGTCTGTAGAGGATATTTTTATTTATAGTTTAATTAATTATTTTTTGAAATAATTTATAATATTTATTTATTAATTAGTATAAGGTATCATCATCATCAGTCAGAAGGTGTCCACTGCTGGACATAGGCCTCCCCCTAAGGCCGCGACTCCACCAAAGCGGAGACGAGTCGAGTGGAGAGGAGATGTTTTTTTAAATAACCAATAGAATTGTGTTATTGACACATCTCCTCTCCGCTTAGCTTCAGTGGAGATCGCTGTGCGGAGATGTGTAATATTTGTATGGCGCGGTAGAAGAGATGTGAGCTGTGCGCGGACGACGCGCAGCGGAGACGAGAGATGTGACCGATGTCACCCTCCCCCCTACCGCCCGCCAGCAACCCACAGAGCCCCGTACTGAGCACTCAACGCATCGCACACTCGCAAGGCTAGTCAGCACACATCTCTGCTACACAGTACGCATTTCCGCACAGCTTCGGTGGATTCGCACGAGCTGAAAAACATCTCTTCTCGCACAGCACACCGCACACATCTCCGCTTTGGTGGAGTCCCGGCCTTAGAACGCCATTCCGAACGACAAGATGCCAGTTGCATCCACTGGTTATTCGTGACTTTCACTGTGTCGTCAGTCCATCTAGTGGAAGGCTTACCTACGCTGCATTTGCCGGATTGTGATCTCTACTCTAAAACCTTTCTTCCCCATCGGTTGTCGGTATATAATTGCATAAGGTATATAAATTAATTATTACTCGTATAACATAATATAATGGAACATGTATGCTTCCTAACATATTAACAATTATATTTTATGAATAATTCATTATGCAAATGCTATCCTTATTTCTGGAATAGTTCATTAACGCTATCTTTATGTTTTGGGACGAACGGGAAAATTAGGGAAATGACTCCTTATCTCATAAAGTTATTATATATTTCAGTAATTAACCCATATATTTAAACATATAGAATGGTTTATAATATAACTAAATAGGCGAACACTCAAAATTTTCACCCTTTTCGGATTATAGTCAATCAATGAATCAAATTGTCATGTTCTTTTCCCACAAGGATAGGCAAAGACAATGGAGCGTCACTTGTCACGATCCTGACACAACTCCCTCGCTTCCTTCACATTCATAATTCTCTTCATATAAGCTCTATGGTTATGAGCACTAGGCAACCTAGCTTTCTAGAGGATGTCTCCTTATCCGGATTATAGTGTGTATATACAATATTTTAAATGATAAAATTAAACAGCTTTTAATAAATGCAAATTTTAATTGTTAAGTTTTGTTGCATTTAAAAAAACTCTGTCTATCTGAGCGCAGGTGGGCACATATATCCGGAATCAAAGACATACTGTATGGTTTATCTTCTATTTTTATAAATCATCAATTATTAGTTCTAATAAAAGTGGGCTCTTCTGGTTTTTATGTTTGTTTTAGAAAACCTTTAATAACATTCGATATACCATATTTCATAAACATAAAATATTTATGCATAAGTCATATTTAAGGCGACCGTGGTGTAGTGACAGTGCAATGGTTATGCGAACCGAGAGCACGGGTTTAAAACGTACTTTGGTTGTCCTATTTCTATGATACAAGCACTTTAGTAACTTAGTATTGAAATGTAAATAAACAAAAAATATATAACTATCTTAGTATATTGTAAGTAATAACAAGATAAAAATTTATTTAAAATAATATAATTATTGTCCATTTTTATTATGAACATTTTAATTTGTTGTACAATTTTCAGTGCAATTTCACTTAGAAACTTTCATCTTTACTAATAAAAGTTTGTTGTCTGAGTCTTGGGTGCATTTACGCTTCAAATAATACCCAACTTATTTCCCAAGACATTCGTACATTAAGGCCCGGTAAATCAACAAACCTTAACTCACTTACCTGAAGGATGTTTATAAGTAACCTTATTTGACAGATAACGTTTAAACAGCTGATTTAGGAAGTATTAAATCCTCCAGTTTATACGGAGGATTTAATACTTCCTTTTAGACCTTTTAGAAGGTCCGAATAGACCTTTTAGTCTATTCCGTTTACCAGATTTTTCTGTCAAGTGAAGTGAAGAGTAGTATTTTAATTTACGCGTTTTAACTTTAGAAGTAAATAGAACAGATATAAACGCGTCTTCTCGTGAACACGGCTGCTACAACCAGGGTGAAACGCCGATAAATATTACAGAGATCCGTTCTTTTACACTTTTATTAGAAATATTTATATCGAAATGGTTGTAGTTGATTTAGTGATTACTACTCAGGTGACGCTTCCCTTTGGGTCACCAGCGCAGTTTGACTGTATGCGACGGTTGACCGAACTAGTTAGTACCTCCATTTTCATATTCGTAAAGTGACTCAGACGCATTTCGGAATTAGCATAGCTAGCATAGCTATTAATAGACAACACTCCAGTTTATAATAAAATGGGGTGCTGTCATAAGTCCTCAAGTTCTAATTTAAAAAAAAACAAGTTGTTTAGGTATAAATAAATAAAAACCTTGTTTTTATTGTGACACGACATTCGACCTCCACCCACCTGTTGATAAGCAAGAGGAGGTCCAAGAGTGACGACGACTGAATAAACCGAGTTAGTTCACGGCTGCCCACGTCGCCGTCACTATGCCGGCCAAAGGATCCTAGGTTATAGGATGGAGAGAACACATGGTCTGGCAAAGCATTCCACTTGTCGATTGTTCTATAAAGAAAAGATGCACCGAACTTTTTAGTTCGTATTTTAGTGGACATTGAATGGACTGGCATACCTAAAACTAAAAAACTTTTCGCCTTTCCACTTTAGACCTTAAGTAGTTCGCATTTAAAAGCTCTGAAAGCTTAAAATAAAGTTTTATTAGAATTCATTCGAGTGAAAATTTCAAGGGTTTTTGTGAGTGTTAAAAAGTTTATAACTCCTGCTTTGAAATTCATTCGATGAAAACACTTTGAAGATTACATTAATAAAGAAAAACAAAAATATGTATAAGAGAGGTGTTTTGCTGGCTGTACATTTTAAAAGTCCCGACTACACTTTTGTAGAACGAAAGAACTAGCTATGTTTAGTGCGATAAGAGGTTTAATGAAGTGACATAAAGTCGACTGAAAAAAACCATGACCTGTGTCTAACTCACATTTTTGAAATACGTATGTTAAGGTTCACGTCTTTGCATCTGTACAGGTTTAAACCTAGTGTAAGGAACAGAGCTTTAGAAACCTAAATTAATGCTTTCAATAAGTCACAAAATATACCGATAGCATACTGTGGTTGTACCCGTGCATTGTAAATATATTTTAAAGGAAAGTATGAAGGTTGGAAAATTCAAGGATATAGGATCTGAAGAACACGAATCTAGTGAATTTAATATAGGCGACCGTGGTGTAATGGCAGTAAAATGGCTACGTAAGCCGAGAGGCACAGGTTCAAAACCACTCACAGGTACCAATGTATCTTTAATATTATGTACTTTTGTTGTCCTGTTTCTATGGTACAAGCACTTTAGTAGCTTGGTATAGAAATGTATAATAAAAAATTAAATTATTACAGTAAAGCATCCCACTTGTCGCTTGTTGAACAGGATGCGTATACTTCCCTCGACCTGGAATACCCAGGAGTAACAACCTGTGCGGGTATCACGAAGTAAGAACAAGGTTAACTTTACCCGGTGACAACGTTAACAGATGCCGCATCAACAAATAAGGGAGCGGCCATATTTAGTGGAGATCTTTATCTCTGCTTATACGAGTAAAATGTTAATAAACCTTGCTTTATATATATCTAACAAATAAATCTAAGACATACATAATGTATTTATACATTAGATAAGCAATGGAAATTGACGCAACAGTTTAACATCCTTACTACAAAATTATGCGTCATCATGTATTTTTCTGAATAAGACTGCGACGAGTTATTTTAAATTACAATACTTTTTTCTTCATCAGCTGATGTTTACTCGTATCTGTGTATACTTATTGTAGGATGAAAGTCTTTATAGTCATAAAGTAAGTACGAACGTAGGACAACACGATATAACTGCCCACCGTGTATTCATAACTGTCATCTTGTCGTTTGAAATGGCGTTCTAAGGGGGAAGCCTATGTTCAGCAGTGGACGCCTTCTGTCTGACGATGATGATTGGTTAGTATTACAATATTTCACTGATGTTATATAAAAAAAAACTATCAAATTAATTAGGCCAACAGTTGGTGTTCAATTGCTCAGCCTGCCGAATCGGGGTAATACTAGTAAAGTGAAGTGACTTAGTCACGTTTCAGGTTCCGCTTGAAAGTTGCTGGTTCCAACTAGATCAGCACACGCCTTCGCTCACGGACATCACTTCAACTAGGCGCGGTCAAATGTGCCAATAATTCAGCCATTGATATAAGTTAAACAGATCTCAACAGTCATTGCTCAGTGATAATAATAAATATTGTAAATAAAAATGTGTAATAAAATATAATATTTACAATAATAAAACTGTATCATTTACTTACTTTCCACTGTTAACTGATAAAAACAAGTTTTTATAAATCAACATTTTCGTAAGAATTTTAAGTATCTTGCACAAAGTACAAAGTTTTAATTCATACTAATTTACTGTATTTAAAAAACAAATTTATATTATATATTAATATTATTAAATTACAAGATTAACAAGATCGAGTTTATATAAAACACAGAAAAACAACCATTCCTCTGTAAAAAACATTGAATCACATTTCCTTATTTAAAGTAATACGAAAATCAAATATTTGCTGAAATCATCCTAATTTGAAATACTAAAATGAGCCCTTCAAAGTACATTAGCATAATATATACCTCTCTCACATAAACATGAATATTCCTTTGAAATATATATTTAAATCTATGTTTATACATATGTAAATCCCGTTCTTTAGCATCTATTTTAAGGAGCAAGGAAAATAACCGACTGACTTACTGTTATCAATTGAAATCGTTGAGCAAATGTACATGGGGCAAACATAATAATTATACTACTTAGCAAGACACGACAGTGCGTGATCTCATATATAAAGATCTACACACTCTTAAACTAGTCGCATTCCATCATTGAAGTACAACGGACCTATATACAGCACTTGAGCATTAATCAAGATCAATAAACACATTTGTAAATGAGTGTCGATAAAAAAATTACTGAAGTTTATCATGTGAAAGAATTTCCAAATGAGCGAGACGAGGTGGAAAGGAAGCAGCCTATTGTTTGCAAAAACAATCCACACTATTACACTATTGATTTAAATAATAAACTTAATGAAAAACACAATGAGTGCGACAAGATCGATTTCGATGACCTTCTCCCCCACGCCGGTGAGTTTGGACGATATCAAGTGTTCCTTTTCTTTCTTACGATGCCTTTCTACTTGTATGGAGTATTCGTCTACTTCACACAGATGTTCCTCACT
The DNA here is from genome assembly GCA_905220615.1 of Tinea trinotella. Taxonomy (NCBI): domain Eukaryota; kingdom Metazoa; phylum Arthropoda; class Insecta; order Lepidoptera; family Tineidae; genus Tinea; species Tinea trinotella. The sequence continues at coordinate 12,961,925 of HG992313.1, forward strand.
GAAGTCTCATCGCAACATTGGTGCTGGGTACCTGAATTGGAAAATTTGACAACGATAGAAAGAAAGGCACTTGCTATACCATTTGAGGATAATAAGTATGGCCATTCAAGATGCCAAATGTATGAAGCGAACTGGAGTGACGTTTTAATGAATGGAATTAACAAATCTGATCCTAGTTGGGAGAGAGTGCCTTGTAAAAATGGCTGGGAATTTAACAATAGTGAAATACCATATCCTACAATATCAAGTGATCTTGGTTGGGTTTGTGACAATGATAGTTATCAAGCATCAGCTCAGTCGATTTTCTTTATTGGATCTATTGTGGGTGGGCTTCTCATTGGCTGGATAGCAGATCGCTACGGCAGACTGCCAGGTGCAATCGTTAGCAACATGTTTGGTTTTGTAGGAGGAACAATAACTATATTTGCTAGAAACTTTACTGAATTCTCTATATATAGATTCTTTACGGGATTCGCTTATGATAATTGTATGATGATGATTTACATATTGGTTTTGGAGTATACCGCACCTAAATATAGAACGTTGATGGCGAATACGACATTTGCTCTCTTCTACTCTTTAGGTGCATGTGTCTTGCCATGGATAGCTCTTTTGTGTGGTCATTGGAAAATATTATCCCTTGCCACGAGTATTCCTCTAGTTCTGGCACTCCTCACACCATTTTGCGTACCAGAAAGCCCACGATGGTTACTCTCTAAAGGACGAGTGCAAGACGCTATTAATAAGCTTTTAGTCATAGGTAGAGTTAACAAAAAGGAAGTCCCACCGAAATTAATTGAACAATTTAAATTATCAGCAATGAACAAACGTGACAATGAGAAAGCGAGTAAAATAGAAATATTAAAGCGACCCGCATTAAGAAAGATGTTTATACTCATTTCAATTGAATACATGTGTTGTTGTATTGTATTTGATTCATTAGTAAGAAGTCTTGGGCAATTGGAGTTTGATTTCTTTATATCCTTTACAGTTGTTTCGTTTACTGAATTTCCATCTCTGCTACTGGTTGCTTTAATAATGGATTGGTTGGGCAGAAGGTGGTTAGCAGCCATCTTCATGACAATTAGTTCCATATTCTGCTTTTGTACCGCTTTTATTGGAGGTGGATTACCAGCTGTCTTATGTGCTGTTGTAGCTAGATTTTCTGTGAATATGGCATACAATGCTGCAATACAGTGGGCAGCTGAGTTATTACCAACAGGTGTGAGAGCTTCTGGAGCCTCTATCGTACATATTTTCGGTTATTTAGCTACAATGATATCACCGTACATTGTGTATTTAGCAACTATATTACCATGGTTACCGTTAGTGGTTGTTGGCTTTGTAGCAGCTCTGGGTGTAGTTGTTGCATTGGCATTACCAGAAACGGCACGAAGAGAAATGCCACAAACGTTTGATGATGCAGAAGAATTGGCACAGAGTCGACAGTTTTGGAGAATGCCTTGTTTAGATAAGAAAGAAGATGAAATTGAAGGAGTTACTAACGAATGTTTTAGTAATTAGATCTGCATACTTAAATCGCATTCCTATAGAAATTGTACTTGTTAGTATTTTTATATAAAATAAATTTTATTATTTTTACAATAAATAGACTTGTCTTTGTTTTTAGACTAAGCTACTAAACGTGCTTGTATCATCAAAACAGGACGACCAAAGTACATATATCAAAGGTACATTGTCCCAATGTACCTTGTCCCAATGTACCTTTGATATAGTTAATTTTACAAATGATTGTTTTAAACTGGGAACTATTTGCGAGACCACGGTCGCCTTAAACAACATAGTAAATTGTATATAATACAATTCATTGGGTACTATCCCATATTTTGGTTTACATATTGGTTTCCTTTTCACCTAAAGGATGGCTAAAAAATTTCTGACAGGTAATAAATAAGACGCCCTATAAAGAAATAAATATATGTAATATATATATATATATAATATAATTTATAGTTAGTACTATGTAACAATGTATATTGCAAAAACATTTCAAGGTTCAATAAACATTGTAGTTATTTACAAATTAGTTATAACTTTAACCTATCATTTAACACCTTACATATTTGTGATGGATTGAAGACTTATGCAATAAGAATTTATAAATCTCATGTGAATGGATGCGTTAAACAAGGCGGGCCCCGGAGGGTGTTTTCCGATCAAATCGAAGACATCCTCAAGAAATCTGGGTTGCCTAGTGCCCATAACCGCAGAGCTTATATGAGGAGAATTGTGGATGTGAAGGAAGCGAGGGAGTTGTGTCAGGATCGTGGCAAGTGGCGCTCCATTGTCTCTGCCTATCTGTGGGAAAAAGGCGTGACAATTGATTGATAGAAAAGCCACGTCGATAAAGCAGAGTAAATCATTTCGCTGTCGTGTCGGGGTCGTGCTCGCGTCTAAATACTTCAAACCGATATTTTCATTTCCCTGCCATATGGGTCCGTGTCCCATTTTGCCGAGTTAAAACCGCATGCAGTTATACCAGCTCTGAGACTATGTCTAAGCCTACCGTTTTGCACGCTTAAATATCTTTTATCTAATTTTTGATCGTAATTTTATTTTTAAGCAAAGTAAGATTATTTTTATTTTTTTTTGTACAAAAAAGATAACTAAGCGATCTTCGAAAACTTTCTAAAAGGCGTAAAAGAGGCTTGAATAAACTTGGGAAAATTATCCTTGGTAAATTATGAAAAGTTGCCTATGGATAAACGTCGAAGTTTGTTTTCTTGTTTGAATAAAAATAAATGGGGATTTTTACAAGAAAATTGTGACTGACAAGTTTTTTTTTATTGACAACATCCCGCAATTTTCATGCTAAACCCGAAACGCGACGGTCTGAGTCTGTACATTTAATGGTGTAAGGCTATTAGATTAAGAATAGGACGGGCTGTTGACTTACTTCACTTGACTGATTTAAAGGTGTCTTTTACTTGACGATCCGCAAAGAAAAAGACACCATACTAAAGAAAGTGGTTGATGAGTTAAACGTCACAAAATGGCGCCGATAGCGTCCTATTCTTATTTTAATCGCATTATACTACCCGAAATCGACAGATTGGGCAAATAGCCAACAACTGTCTGCCTAATAATAATAATGCCTAGTTCCATCGCCACTAATACAACTTGTTTGCATATATTGTATCGCACCTTTGGGATGGCTCTGCCTCAATCTATTGCAGCGCCAAGCTGTCTGAATTATAGGTGATGCGCGTACTCTGGAGCCCCTGCAACTATGCAGAGACATGGCGGCTTTTTGCGTCCTCTATCGCCTACACCACGGAGAATGTTCTGAGGAGCTCTTGAGGTAGTTATAGATACTTGTGTTGATAAAACTAATAACAATTTTGCTTTTATTTGCTATGCAATTGAGTTATTTGGAAAATAAAATATGGATTTTGTATCGTCTGTTATTCAGAAAGACACGCCATAATAACAGTTCTGCTTTGAACTGTAATAATTATAGTTTGATCATTTTGCACATCTAAAATATGCAAACTAAAGGTTTTTTTTATATTGTGACTCGACATATGACAGCACCCCGCTTGATGTTAAGCTGGAGTGTTGTCCATGAATGAATGCCACTGCTACTACAATTCAATAATTGTGAGTAGCCTAGTTGCCGGCCTAGTTGGAACCGGCAACTAACAAACTGATCCCGAAACGTGACCCAAATCACTTCACGGTCTGTATACTTGTAAATGGTGGTACTACCCCGGATCGGCAGACTGGGTACCACTGCCTACCACTCTTTGATAACCAGACCCGAAGCAAATATCCATCTCTTTTTTTATTAACAAATATTTAATATAATTAATAAATATTACAAATAAAAGCTGTGAAACAAATTATTTCTCCGACCGGGAATCGAACCCGGGACTTTACGCGCAACAACCAATCGCTAAACCGTTCGTCTACGTCTGTCGATATTTTCCAATTACATAATAATCTTCGTACATCAAACTATTATAAAACTGTTAATGCTATTAAGCCCAAGTACGCATACAAAATGAATGATGTCCTTCTAAATAGACTTGGGTAGTTCCGGAACGAGTCACTAAAATGATATACTTCCGATCCTGGTACTACACCACTCACTCGTTCACTGCAAATTCAAATGTGTCTCTAGTTCCGAGTCATGCATCGCATATCCACTCACTCACCACTCCTATGATGGAACGAGATATAAACACATCGTACATTCGTACGGAATCGTACCTTGTTCGTTACTCGTACCTAGTATTTTCGCGTATTACCGTGAAAGTATATTTTATATACCCATTGCTCTCCGCGTGCACAAGAAAATATTTACACCGCGTGCATTACGAGTAATGGTAGGAAAGTATGTTGAAGAGAGCAGCAACTCGTCGTCTTTTTATAACGTATTTTTCTAACTAATATTTGCAGTTTTAAATTATGCGAATTGGTAATTGTGATTATAATTATTGTTTATTATAGTTTCTGTGTACATTTGTGAAGTGTATGATCAAAAATAATTCTATAGAAAGGATCTATAGAAAGGATATCTTGATTTTTCAGAACAACTGGAGCTTTTCTTTACCGAATGAACTAACCGAATACGCTTCCTGGAACTAAATAAACTAATGAACTAAATGAGTGAACTAGTTCCGATGGAAAAAATATACATATCACTCCGTATCATTTGATGGAAGCGTTTTGCGCATGTATACTTCTAAATAGGTTTTCTGGCTTTCTATAGTCCTTTTGGAAACAGGCGTAAAACTTAGGCTTAGCTATTAGTTATAGAGATTGGTAAAAATAAAAATAACAAAATCGTATAATTAGGTTTTATTTTTCACAAGATCGAGAACATTCAACAAATATCTTAAAAATTACAATAACGAAACGACAATTAAAAATACAGCTAATCGTGTTCACATTCAGCTAAAAAAACATTTACAATAAAGTAAGCTCTTTGGCCTCTAAAATAATATTTAAAAAAATATTTACATCCACAATACTCGAAATATACAGAAAAAATAAATTATATAATAAAATCGTGCACTCATATTTATAGGTAACAAATAATTAAAATAATTCTCATTTAAAAATATAACAACAAAATGTCTACTTAATTGTAACATAAAGCCACTGCTCCACTATCACACACGTGGATGACACACGTGGGTGACACACGTAATAACGTACAAAGAAGACAAAATAAAACGTTTTCGTTACGCTACATAGATTTTTTATAAGCAAGATAAGGTCCAAGAGTGACGACGACTGAAAAAAAACAAGTCAGTTTGTGGCTGCCTCAGTCGTTGTTAATATACAGGCTGGCTAAAGGTGCTTCTTCACGCATCGCTTAAAGGATCAAAGGTTATAGGATGGAGAAAACACATGGGCTGGCAAAGCATTCCACTTGTCGATTGTTCTACAAAGAAAAGACGAACCGAACTTTATAGTTCGACTGCTGATTCGGTCGATAGAATGCGGATGCCTTCACGACCTGTGCGGGTATTACGTCTTTTTTATTATTTAACTCATTAAATAATAATAAAGTATGTATGTGACTTCTTGCTTAATGATAAGCAAGAAGTCCAAGAGCACAGTGCATTTTTACGATCAGCTTAAAAGATTTAAATAAAAATTATACCTAAGTAAAGTCGAACCTGACTGATAGTTTCATACAAAACAACCGTCATTTCAAGTTTTGCATCGTTGTGTCATCCACGTGGACATCAATGAGATATGGGCTTAAAATCACACTAAACAAACGTGATAAACATTTTAATACTCGTAACATAATTGTAAAGAGAGTTTAAAAATAATTAAAGAGTTAATGTGAACTGATTTTTATGCTGCTTAATATCGCGTTTATTCTTGGTGCGAGCTCTGGGTGCTCGATGGCTGCAAAGCTCTCGAAGCAACGAAACATTGTAAAATCAATAAACAAAAATAAACGCTATAGTAGGCCGCATGAAATTTGTTTAATCATTAATCAATGTTTGCGAATAATCTAAGAATATATTAACGTGAACTATTAAAAACGTGCCCAATATTGAAACGTTATTCTCTAAAACATCATAAGGCTGATCATCGATGAGAAATGCATTTGCTGGAAGATGTAAAAGAATTTTTTTTTTTTATTTTATTGTGTCACGACCTCGACCCGCCTGATGATAAGCAAGAGGAGGTCCAAGAGTGACGACGTCTGAAAAAAACCGAGTTAGTTCCCGGCTGCCTCAGTCGCCGTCATTATGCCGGCCTAAGGTGCTTCTTCACGCATCGCTTAAAGGATCCAATAATTATTGAGATATAACTTGCGAAATAAGTAAAGATGATAATTTAATACTACAATTTGATAACAAATTAATCAAGTCTTCTATTTCTAAATTTGAATTGTTTCTATGGATATGTATTAATTTTTATATATTCTATATGTATTTATAGAATATATAATACACCTTACCACGCATCTACATTAATAAATAAACATACTAAAGGTAAAATAATTTTTAAATAAATCAATATCGGTTTGCTTTTTTATATTTTTATTGTGACACAACCACTGACCTCGACACGCCTGATGATAAGCAAGAGGAAATCAAAGAGTGACGACTGAAACAACCGAGTTAGTTCACGGCTGCTTCAGTCGCCGTCACTATGCCGGTCAAAGGTGCTTCTTCACGCATCGCTTGAAGGATCCAAGGTTATAGGATGGAGAGAACACGTGGGTTGGCAAAGCATTCCACTTGTCGATTGTTTTACAAAGAAAGGACGCACCGAACTTTTTAGTTCGACTGCCAATTCGGTCGACAAAATGCGGATGCTTCCCCCGACCAGCGCGGCTTGAATCGGTTTTCCGAGATAAGTAGTTAGCGCCTACTCTAAAACATTTAATAAATAAAATTGTGATGACCAGCCATATTAGGAATACTCCACAAAATTAGTTTTCTTTCTTTGAGTAACGTTTTAACATTCAGTCGTAAGTATTTTTTTATTAAGAGCGAGGGAGATCCGAGAGCGTCGATGACTGAAAAAAAAAGTTTCAGTCGCCGCCACTATCCCGGTCAGATAAACTGAACAGTGTGAAAAGTGAACACTATTTGGACCAGGTAAACCAAGTGAGGTGATATGGAGTGAAATATGCACAATAGCAAAACACAACACGAAATCGATCAAATACAATAGAAAAATACACAGTTATTTTTAGTAAATTACGAAAATGGGGGTCTACGTGTAAAGCTCGGGACATTTTTTGCAATTTCATAATTATTCGTTTTTAAAAATTTAATTATCCTAAGAAGACGCGTCACTAATATTTTACATTGCCTTTAAACACACAAATATATCTATTATTTTGGACATAAACTTTTACTCACATATTATGTAAAAGAGCGTCACTATTGGTTGAATCTTGATGACAATGCATTAACCAATAGTATTGTATCTTTGCGTATTTACTATGGATGCGTAAATAAAATAATTTTACTTGTTCAATTTCATTAAAAATTAACCAGGGACCCTGGAAAACCACCCCCACTTATTATATTGCTAAAACAAAATGTATTTTGTGTACTTAGTTATAAGAACTTTTGTTGAGCGATTATAAATCCAATTATATTGTAATAAGATATATTTGTGTGTAAGCACTAACTAGAATAGGCACAGAAGGGTTCAGTACATTGGGCTTGTAGGAAAATACTTATAATTATCACATCTATGACCCTTGGGTTTTTTATATTGGGGACATTTTTGACCTCTACTGGCCTCGTGAAAGACATTAACATGCATTGAAAGATAGCTTCAATCAACTTCACTATACCGGCTTACATCTGAATTGATGGGTCTACATATTACAGATTTCTTGGAATTTCTCGGGAATACAAGTGTAATACTTTAAGCCCATCTAAGCAATTCAACGCGGATAGCACATTAGATATAGAGAAATCTCTATTAGAGTGTCGAGACGTGTTACAGAAATGTCCCCAAAATTAAAGATAAGATTTAAAAGGAATGTTTAAAGAGATTACCCTAATTTTAGATAAAACTATTTTTTTGTTCTATGTATTATAATCTTTTTGACTACTTTGACGTTTAAAAGCGTTCGTTTAATGACATAATTTGTCAATTATAAATGACATAAATTATCAATTATAAAATGACAAAACTAATCAACGCGTTATTTATTTAACTAGAACTTTCGCTTCCTTTACCGGGGTAACAAGAAAACCTGGGTAAATAATATATCTATAATGACTTTAATTTAAGGAAATAAGACTTTTTAATACTCATACTTCAGCTAGTCTGTTACTAAACTATGAAGCGCAAATGTCAAATTCGTCTAAGAAAAATAATACATCAGATTACATATATAGTATACCCAAGGGTTTATTGGTAAATTAATTACTAAACTATCCTCGTAGTCAAATAATAGGTTTCGAAAATACTCGTGCTAAATTTTTCACGAATGAGCAACTCTTTTTTATTGGTTCATTTCTTGTCAAATTTTAGCATCTAATACTAGCGAAACCGATATTTGGAACGAGAATCATCTTACTTCTACAATTAAATCTAATACGTAGCATTGAGCTGAGATCTTGTACTTAAAATAATTTACTATATTTTTAATAATGAATTTACAATAATATAAAAAAAACTTTTCTTTATCATAATATATTATTTTAATTTCCTAGAATTTGCTAATAATACAATGAAAAATAAATTTCTACTAGAGATATGTTTGTTTAGAGAAAAAACTAAATACATGATAGACTGCCAAAATAAAGCCAATTGTTTCCTAAGAATTGCCAAAGTATTACTTTATTCTTATTTTTAAATTACTATACTAAGCTGCTAAACGAACTTGTATCATAGATCACTAAAGAATTTGAAATATATTGATACAGACATAAGTACTAAAATGAGTTATCAGGAGATTGTGTCGGATTTTTCTGCTCACAGACAGCACTCTTGCATCAACCGGAATGCGGTCGTTTTTGGATACTTTCAAATAGTCAGGTATATAACTAGAGTAAGCTAATCTTAGTTATATTACAAGTAATTCTTACTTCAAGAACTAAATTCCTAAGCCAATGGTAAAAAAATTGCATGAATAAAATTGAGATTCGAATAAATTTTATTAATTTAAATTTGGAACGACCATTCAATGTGACCATTGAAAAATAACATAATTTTAAATAAAGAATTCCGTAGCAAGCAACTACATAAAATGTCATAACAAGATAAAAGTAACTCCATTCTGAAATGAAAATCAAATCAAACTTGCCTAGTTTATGTAATTTATACCCACAGTATAAATTAATTAATACTGGTTAGAAATATAATTTAATGACCACTATTTTAGTTGCGTTAAATAAATTTTAAATAATTTTTTATTTAAAATTAATTTCTATACGTTTATTACGTTATTTAAATAACGAGTTTAGATATTTTCAATCCAACTAGTTGATCCTTTATTTATAATTCAATAAAACCAAATAAAACCCACAGACCAGGGCCGTCTTAAGCATATTCAGCGCCGGGGTGCGAAAGTCAAGGCTCCGCTCGCGTGGTCTCAGTGTAGTAAGTACCTATCGAAATTTAAAGCGGTCGGCATGCGCCCCCTAGGACTCTGCGCCCGGGTGCACCGCACCCCTTGAACCCCCGGGTAAAGACGGCCCTGCCACAGACTATAATAATTTATAAATCACAGACTAAAAATATCCAAACTCGGTGTCTTTATGTAATAACATTACTTTACAAAAGAATCATTTCGCCAAAATCGTTCTCACATCAGTCGTCGAAAAACAAAACAATATATATACAACTTAATTTATTAGAAATTTCACATTTTACTATATAAATAATTGCTATAAAAAACAATAAAATTCAACTATACTCAGATTTCTACAATCATAGAGTAAGTAAGTTGACATTGGTCGTACACTATTGCACAATGCTTTTAAACATTCTTTGGCAAATTGTTAAATAATGACAAACAGACGCCATTAAGAAAACCTATTCGACGTAGCGAGCATTCGAGAGCAAAATATTTTTTTGGATTCTTGTCACTCGATTATTTTAAATTCAAAAACAGAATTTAAAAAATAGAATATCCCTTGAATTAATTTAACGTGCACTTATATTTTATTATTTTTGCGTCTCCGACTTGACGTATGTTTGTATCCACTATGAAATAGTGTGTAAGCAGTTTATGGTTGGTTACCTAAGCTAAACCCTAAACGCGACTTCGGCAGACTACCACCAACTGTCTGCCAACCACACTCTATTGATGTACACATCGTAGCTTAATTGAAATACATAATGTACAAAAATAATAAAAACAATCTCATCTATATATATAATTAAATATACAGCAAAATATGAAATTAAACTTAAAAATAAATAAATTCTTTTAAAATATACTAAATAAAAATGCATATAAAAATGTATATGAATAGGTACTAAAAAGTAACAATTGCCAAAATTCAATATTTTGACAAGTTATGTTTATTATATTCTAAATAAGTAGTATTTAATGCTTTTCGAAATCACTTAGTTAATGTCAAAACTTATACAAAAAAGTAATTTTGACATAAGTGTATTGATTTGTGATTTTCTATCCAAAATGTCCGATTTTCGAATACTAATTCTTGGGTTAATGAGATAAAAATCTTCGTAACTGAAATCCGAACAATACTTATTAACACAATTTTAAGCTTGTAAATTAAGAGTAGATCCCCTTTCACCTATTCATATACATTTAGCAAAAGTGTTTCCGAAAACAAAATTTAATTATTTAATTAAGGCGATTACAAATATAATCCCTTTAATTAATAAAATAATAATTTTATTTACAAAAAACACTAAGATTCATTATGGCAAAATAAATTTATAAATTTCATAGTTCAAACAACACTTCCTTTCTGACACTTTCCGTTGAGAGACAAAGATGGCCGCCCCACACTATGACTATACGCCGGCACACCGAATTCAAACGTGGACATATTTAAATACTGATTATTTTGTAAACCAATCAACAGCTCTACTAACGCATTAGCCGCACTCTGGGCGTTCAACAATTCAAACATAATACAATTGCATTCTTCGGACGTTGAGTTCTTGGAGGTGTTGGAGCTCGTGGAGTTGGATGAGCTGGATTGCGATGAGGATGGTGGGGTGACGTGCAAGGGGCATGCCAATTGCAAGTTGTTGTGGTATTGCGTTGGTATGCCTGAGAGGTGGTTGGCGGCCGCGCGAGCGTAGAAGGTGCAGCTGTGGCCGTCGGCGTCAGGGTAATTAGGGTTGCCGTTGTGCTGTAAATTAGAATATTTTGTTAAAATTTGTTACAAATCTTTAATTTCAATTAATCAATTAAATTATCACGTCTTTTTCCGGCGAGGATAGGCAAAGACAATGGAACGCTTTTATTTGTAATATTTATAATTTAGATTAAATATTTGTTATTTAAAAAAGAGGTGATCGGCATGGTGCCCAGGCTGCCTTACAATTATTTAACTATAATAGCAATCACCTCCATTTATGGACCACACTCCAGCTTAACATCAGGCGGGGTGCTGTCATAATATGTCACAAAATAGCACATTTTTAATTCGTTATAATACATAAGAAAATTTGAATTATTATTAGAGTCAACTGACTTGAATAATAATTTATTTAATTTAAATATATCCTTACCCATATAAGTAACATAGCGCATGCTAGTTGACCAGCTGCCGAAGCTGCACGAAGAGCAAGACTCCTAAAAAATATTTGTTAATTAAAACAACCGAATTATTTACATTAACATTTCGTTTCCTTTAATAGCTTTTTTTTCGATTTAAATTCATATGTAGACACAACAAGCTATAATTTGGATTTTGTATAAAATAAGTTACTATAGCCCAAAAAGTATACATGACACATTAAACAGAAATTAATTAAAACTGCATAAATCCGTAAGTAATAATAAAATATAATGTTTAATAAGTAGTATTTTTTTTCTTATTTACATTTCTATACTAAGCTACTAAAGTGTTTGTATCATAGAAACAGGACAACCAAAGTATAAAAGATACATTGGTACCGACACATTATGTAGCAATACTATTTACACAAAGTTGTGCGCGTCAATTAGGATTTCAACAACAACCTATTTAAGAATAATTTAGGTTTGCAAACCAAGAAACCCACTTTAAAAATACTTTGAATATTTGATATATTTACTTCGGTCGCCCAGTGTCTATGATACAATCACGTTTAGTAGCTTAGCAATATTGATGCGCAATGAAATCCATGTTACCTGTCCTGGTTGGTCAATGACCTGGGTGGTGCTTGGGAGAGTACCCGCAGAATTGTGATAACGTCACCTCTTGAAGCAGCTGTCTTTAGTCCTTCGGGAGTTATAATAGGTATTGTCGACGATAGGAACGCTCGCCTCTCGTATTTCAAACGGATCCATCTAAACAAAATACAATTTAAAACATTATTTATTTACTATTTTTTTTATTTAAAAACTGAATGCACAATAGTACAAAGGCGGACTTAATGCCAAAGGCATTCTCTACCAGTCAAACCTTTGGGATGTTGATCCGACAATGTAGGTAAGAGGTAGGGTGCAAAATAAAAAAATAAAAATAGGTAACCAATTAAATTATGAATAATATAAAAATTAATTTATATACACATAAAGTAATTAGTAATTGGTGAATTAAACGAATTTTATGCGGCTAACTATTGCGTTTTTTGTGTTGATTTTACAATTTTATTTTATTATTTCGACGTTTCGAGAGCTTTGCAGCCATCGTGGTCACAGAGAGACTGAGGTGTTGGTCGTCCTATTGGTTAATCAGGTCAGATGTCGAGTCACAATTTAAAAAAAGGAGTCACATCTGGCATAGTTGCAACTGACAACTTACAAGCTGATAACGAAACGCAACTTAGACACTTATCGGTCTGTATACCAACCATAACCATAACCGGATAAAAATCATGAAATTCTAAAATCAATCAATCAATCAATCAAATTGTCACGCTTTTTTCCCACAGGGATAGGCAGAGACAATGGAGCGCCACTTGCCACGATCCTGGCACAACTCCCTCGCTTCCTTCACATCCACAATTCTCCTTATACAAGCTCTATGGTAAAATTCTAAAATGAATAGTAAAAATACTCACCGTTCTTTCTCCTCCCTCGTGGACGTGGAGATTGGTTTTATATGTCCCCTAAGGTCGGCTTCCCATATAGAATTAGCCAGTGCATTGCCAACTGTCACCATCACACTCACGTGGCTAAGACTGGAATAGCATTACAAAATAAATCATTAAACTTAAAACTTAGACATACTCAAAGACTGATTGAAGAAAGAGATTTAGTAAGAAGAGACAAGTAAAAAGATAATCCACAGAAGATTGTTCCATGATTGTTTTAATACCTTTTACCAAAGAGCACATGTATAAATAATTTGTCATTTTTTATTTATTTACATTTCTATACTAAGCTACTAAAGTGCTTGTATCATAGAAACAGGACAACCAAAGTACAAACTCGTGCTTTCGGTTAGCGTAACTGCCACTACACCACGGTCGGGTGTAGTGGTGTTAGATGAGAATTGTCGGGATAGTAAAAAGTCTCGTCAAGTGGCGCTCCATTGTGTCTGCCTTTCCCCATGGGAAAAAGGCGATGAAAAATCCAATCATTTACTGCCACAACCGATCCAAACTTTTAGTCCCTTTTCACACGTTCTGATTGACGGATTGCCCGGCGCGAAATGTATAGGTATTACGCCGAATCATGTGAAAGCAACCATAAATGCCCCGGCAACCGGAACGTGTGATAAGTTACTTATGGTTAGTATCTAAACTAAATAAAATAAAATAAAACTGATATCAAAACGATTAAAATCAGATTGCCACGGGGATAGGCAGATACAATGGAGAGAAACTTAACACGATCCTGGCATAACTCCCTCGCTTCTAAAGAAAGTAATAAATAAATAAGAACCTCGCAATAAAGTGTTGTCAAATGAAAGAAAGTGTACTCACGGCCAATCATCAAGATCCAAAGAGCGCACCCTGGAAATATGTGATCCTAGATTCCTATGTACACCAGAACATTCGATACAAATAACCACACCAAGGTTAAGACTAGCCCAATCAGCCTCTGCAAGGTAGAAAATACAATTTATGCATTATTAGGAAAAATAAATCGAACCTACAGGTGTATGCAGAAACAAAATATTAAAAAAATATATAATTTTTTTTTTAAGGAGACTTGGTCAATTTAGACATGGGTAAACTACAAATTTTAAAAGTTCCACATTGAAAATGTTCACATACAATATAGATGAGTTTCTTATGGTTTCTTAACGAAGTCTTTCCGAAATTACATGATTACTTACAAAAAAATCTCGAAAATTTCAATTTACAATAAATATTTTGATTTAGATTTTTTGGTAGTCCAAGAAAGATGTAAAATTTAAACGTAATCTTTTTACATACCTGGTGCGCCACAATCGCAACATTTGTCATTTCCTCGAACCCGTCGAATATATTTGGATGTTCGTACATCGCCCGTTGAATTTGCGCCAGTCGGGACAGGTTGACGTGATGTCTAAAATAGAATTACACTTATTATATTAGTAACCAAACAATGATTACGTTAAACCTATTAAAGCAGTACCGATTAAGAGTGTTAAATCACATAGGCTACATCTTATCAACGACCTGAAGTACCTGATGATTGACTATACATCATACATCAAATTAAGAGACGCAGTTTTAAACGCGGGCCACTGCTACAGGCCTAGCGCCTAACTAAATAAGATCCTGCACTAGCGGAGCAGTGACATGTGAACAAAATCACATCCCTCTCATGTTGCCCCATGACTATAGAAACCTAAGTTAAGCGCTAGTTGTATAGTAAGAGGATAGTTAAAAAAGTATTTACTCACCCTTCCTTGTAATGAAGCCAATATCTGTGCCTCAACACAAACCACCCATGCATCTCTCTCGGCCACAGCGGCTAATCCACCTGCCCCACCGCCCACCTCCCATCGCCATCGTTTGCCATCCAAGCTCACGATCGTGAACTCACTGCACGTCGCACTGTCAATTTCTGAAAATTTGATTAAAATTGATTAATTTATTTTTTTAGGTTTTGGGTTCGGTTTCCAAATTCAATTTACTCCTAGTACAACTATTTCTTAAATATTCTTCATAGTATAAGATTATAAATTTTATTAGCCTTTTAAATTATATTCAAATTAAGAACGGCAGGTATGCATGCCGAGACGGCAAACGGCATGACGCTCTACCATCCCTCTACAAATACGCAGTGGTGCCCCGACTGTTGAACCAGAGTAATACCACGACTTATAAGTATGCAGACAGTGAAGCGACTTAGTCGTATTTCGGGGTCAGCTTGTAAGTTGGCAGTTCCAAGTGGGCCGGCATAGTGGATATGACTGCTACTTTTATTGTAACTGTAGTAGCAGCCACTTCTATTCATGGACCACACTCCAGCTTAATGGGGCTTAACCTACCTTCATCACCATCTTTCTTAACACTGCTACTCTTCATCCGCCGATGTCGTTTCTTCACATGTGGTGTATCTTTATCACCATTCGTTGACCCAAGTACTGATTGGCCCAATTCCTCTGGGCCGAGTGTTGCTCTACCGTTGTTACTGGCCGGCTCCTTCATCGTCTCAAATGCTGACAGTAACGCTTTGTCCGTAGTTCGTGATGGTTTTTCTTTGTAACCTAAGGCGAAGAAATAAATTTATTTACTATCGACTTGCTTCATGGAAAGCATAGGAAAGTTTAATAGAGCCTATAACTCAAAAACGGTCTACACCCGGTACGGTAATCATACGGTTGCCTCAGTCGCCGTCACTATGCCTGACTCTGCCCCATTACTATGCCGACTAGAAAGCATCATAACAATACGGAACGGTTTTAGTGACCGTTAGTAAAATTCCCTTTCTTCCCTATCTTTAGTTGCAAGAAATGTTCAATCAAACAATCAAATAGTCACGCCTTTTTCTCACAGGGTTACGCAGAGACAATGGAGCGCCACTTGCCGAAACTCTGACACAACTCACTTCCCTTACATCCACAATTCTCTTCATACAAGCTTAACGGTTATGGGCACTAGGCAAACCAGCTTTCTTGAAGATATCTCCGAATTGTTCGGAAAACACCCTCCTGGGTCTGCCTCGATTAACGCATCCGTCCACGTCAGATTTATAAATTCCTTTCGTCAATCTACTTTCACTCATCCTTTCCATGTGCCCAAACAATTCCTTTGCCAATCCTTGTCACTACATCTTCTTTTAAACCACATATATCGTGCACTGTGCTATTTCTTATTCTATCTGCTATCGTCACTCCACATACGAGTACACTCTTTAATGATCGCATTTCTACATTTCTACTCTCATGCTTCTTCTGCCACACCCAACTAACACTTCTATACATTAATTCACAAAAAGGCACAATAAATGCGTCCAAAATAGTTAATCAATAATTTATTATTTAAGTCTGAATTTTGTTAACCAAATCGGCAATCGAAGTAAAAGGTTCAGTGCGTCATTTCTTTGTAAAACAATCGACAAGTGGAATTCTTTACCAGCCCATGTGTTCTCTCCTATAACCTCAGATCCTTCAAGCGATGCGTGAAAAAGCACATTTGGTCGGCATAGTGACGGCGACTAGGGCGACGTAAAGACTCGGTTTTAACAGTCGTCGGCACTCTTGGACCACCTCTTGCTTGCCATTAGGCGGGACGAGGTCAGATGTTGAGTCACAATAAAAAAAAGTATTAATATAACATACCTAGTGACAACCCCCCTATACTATCATGTATATCTTGACTATATCCATTATATCCGCCAGGGACTGTCGTTATAATGGATTTGGAGCCCCTTGGCTTTTGTCCGGGGACCTTCACAGTTACATACTGAAGCGATATCTCCTTGCCATTCACATCTTCCATGTAATCCTGAAAATAAATCATTCACATTAAAATATCTTCACATGAAAATAACTGGAAATTATTATTGCTTTAACTATTTTTTATTATTATTTTTATTTTATTTTATTAATATACATTTCTATACTAAGCTACTAAAGTGCTTGTATCATAGAAACTGGACAACCAAAAAAATATTAAGGCGACCGTGGTGTAGTGGCAGTGCAATGGCTACGCAAGCTGAGATCACGGATTCGAAACCACTCACCCGTACCGATGTATCTTTGATATATGTACTTTGGTTGTACTGTTTCTATGATACAAGCGCTTTAGTAGCTTAGTATAGAAATGTATAATAATAAAAAATAAAAAAGAGTTCTGCCACACAGATCACGAATTAGACAGATTTATATGTTTTTATGTTTCAATAAAACTTCTTACTGAGAATTTAACAAATTGCTTAGAAATATTTACTTACATGTAAACTAGGATGATAAGTTAATCTTCCATCATCACAAAGAGTAACATATTTCTTCTTCCACTCCTTATTTAACGCCTTACTGCTTTTCTTATACAAATAACCCTGCTTCAATGGTATCGCCCTTCCAGATCCAAGCTCTCCATTCTTCAATCTGTCTTCACCCCTTTTTAAGGGAGTAAATAAGTTCGACCGTCTCCGGGATTTTCTGGAGGTAGTCGGTGTTGAAGTTGGAGTTGGCAAGTCTTTGCTGATCGCTGGTTGAAGATTATCAAAACAATGCGGTGCTGTGAATTTCACGTTATTATTCTCTGTTGCTATGGAAACAAGTCCCGATGAAGACCCATGGCTTCCAAGAGAGTTACCCCATCGTGATGATGTGTCAGAGCCGTTTGTACTATGAATCTCAACTATATGTGTAGATGATATTCCGCTGCTGTTTGAGGATGCATCAAAGGATGATGCGCCACGGTGAAGGTGATGGGATGATGATGATAGAGTGTGATGGCCTCTTGTGTCCTGTAAATAAATGTTACAGCAATTAATTATTATTCTGGATATACCTCTAACAAATATTTATTAGGTCAGAGTTGTGTAAGGATCGTGGCAAGTGGCGCTCCATTGTGGCCATATCTGTGGGAAAAAGGCGTGACAATTTGATTGATTGATTGAGTAATTTGCATTTAGCGAGTTCAGAATTGTTTAATTTCATTTTTGTACTACTATAGAAACTTGACATATTAAATAAAATATTTATTTATTTATTTTTATCTGACACGACATCTTACTTTAACTATACCAGCGGTACCCAATGATGGCTGTTTTGACGTTCTAACCGTTCATAAAATTTCATATAAATTAACAGTTACGTTTGAAGGAGCAAATTGCTGTTCTTTATAGAAACAAAGAATGACGATTTGCTCCTTCAAACGTAATTATTAATTTATACGTTTGACCTTTATGAGCAGGTCAAACGTCAAAACGACCATCATTGCGTGCCGCTGGTAGAGTCTGATGCAAGGGGATTTCCCCGATCGCCGACGACTATAAAGCCGACTAAGTTAAGGCTACCGACTAAATTTAGTATTTTTTAGGTTTCGCGCAAACATTTATAAATGAATTAAACAAATTTTATGCGGCTTACTATCGCGTTTAATTTAGTTTCGGAATCGAAGAGTCTCTCCGTGACCTCGATGGCTGCAAA
Source organism: Tinea trinotella (assembly GCA_905220615.1). NCBI lineage: Eukaryota > Metazoa > Arthropoda > Insecta > Lepidoptera > Tineidae > Tinea > Tinea trinotella. Next base: position 12,980,563 of record HG992313.1, read on the forward strand.
GCTCTCGAAACGTAGGAATAATAATAAAAAATCGTAAATCATAAATAAAAATAAACGCGATAGTAAGCCGCATAAAATTTGTTTATTTCATCGACTAAGTTTAGTTAGAATGCGGTTCCTTTCCCCGACCTACGCGGGCATTACGGAAGAAAAAAGTCGAAGTAGGAACCAAGTTAAAGAACTCTTCATAACTTTCTTCGTGGTATAGGCGATAAAGAATGGATATAATTACATTATATCGTCTAGATATTAGGAACACAATAATACATATAATAATTTTAGGATAAATATAGTTTGTTTTTTCATTGAGACTTGACATATAACTGCACCCCGACATGTTAAGCTGGAGTGTGGTCCATAAATGGATGTCACTGCTGCTACATTATATTACTTAAAATATTTGCGATATTTTAAGTAATATAATTATTAATTACAAATAAAAGCTATGAAACAAAAATTTGCTCTGACCAGGAATCGAACCCGGGACATTACGCGCAACAAACCAATCGCTAACCGTTCGGCTACGCCTGTCGTCAAAAGATAATAATGACAACAATCTAATCAGTGACACTAGTTTCCCATTATTTAATGATACATCACAACTTCAAAACATTCATCATAATATATCAGAAACTTCCTAGAAAGATTTTGATATCAAACGAATTGAGATTAAGTTAAAAAAATATGAATCATATTGAATTAGATTATTCGTGTCAAAGATAACATAAATACTTTTTCAAAATCAAATTCCCACAGAGATAGGCAGAGACAATAATGCGCCTACATTCACTATCGTATTTTTTATTGTGACTGAACGTCAAAAGTTGACTAGCCTGATGGAATGCAAGGGGAGGTCCAAGAGTGCTGACGACTGATAAAAAACAACTCAAATCACAGTCGCTTTCACTATGCTTGACAGAACTATTCTGACACAACTCTCTTACAAGCTCTATTGCTTTTATATACTTTAAAAGCATTTTTAGTTAAGATTAAACTAATCCCAGGCGCAGGAGGGTGTTTTCTGACCAAATCGGAGACATCGTCAAGAAAGCTGGGTTGCCTAGTGTTTATAACCTTGGAGCTTGTATGAAGAGGATTATGGATGTGAAGGAAGCAAGGAAGTTGTGTCAGGAGTGGCGCTCCATTGTCTCTGCCTATCGATTTAGGAAAGAGGCGTGACCAAAGAGACCAAACCAGAGACTCAGTCCCGTTTCTGGTTCATCTTATTTTACGCGAGCGTACGCATCTAAAGGCCCTGTGTAGCATAGTGGTCAGAATGGTAGTGCGGTAAGTGACTGATTCCTGGTTGGAACTTAGAACCCTGCTCTAGTTGACGGAAAAATTATTTTATTCATCACTTATTATCACAAAAGTAATATGTTATTGGAATGGAATATGCCAGTATATTATACAGCTTTGGTATATGCCACTAAATTAAAAAAATACTATAATATTTTAGCTTAGAATTTTCTTTGATTTTGCGCGAACAATTGATTAATGAATTAAACAAAGGACATACAATTTGGGCTTTTTGGACATAAATGGTAGTTTCGATACTTGCGTTGGTAAAAGTAACAACAATTGTCTTCAATCGCTATACAATTGATTTATTTGGAAAATAAGATAAGCATTTTGTATCGTCTGTCAATCACAAAGTCACGCCATATTAACAGTTCTACTTTGATCATTTGCACCCCTAAACTATGCATAATAAAGGATATATTCTAATTACATTGTAATCTTCGTACCTCAAACTATTTAAAAATGTATATGCAACTGATAATACAATTAAACCCAAGTCTCCATACAAAATGAATGATGTCCTTTTATGCGGCTAACAATCGCGTTTATTTTTGGTTATTAATGTTACATTTTTTTATTATTGAGACGTTTCGAGAGCTTTGCAGCCATCGTGGTCACAGAGAAATAATAAAAAATTGTAAAATCGATAACCAAAACTAAAAGCCACATAAAAATTGTTTAATTCATATTTTAGCTTTCTTAGAAAATAGAGAAACTATTTTTTAAACATTAAAGTGTGTAAAATACACAACATTTACATAATTATTAAACAGGTTTTGTTAAAAACCTCACAATTCCACTTTCAGTTTTTAATTTATTTGATCAGTTTGGACCTTTTCACCTCAATATAACATTTATTATTAATAATAAGTAATTGGTGAATTTTATAAATAATTCATAGAAAATTTGTACTTTGTGGCTGTAAATAATACATATGACAGCTCCACACCTGATGTTAGGCTGGAGGGATTGCTACTTTAGCCGGCTTAGTTACATATAGTGACATAATGGTCTGTATACATGAAAGTAATAAAAGACTGTCTTTTTACTTTAAAAAAGTAATCTGGAAGATCCAAAAATTAGTCACCAACTAACATTTTGGGAATACATATTATTTATACTGCTAATAATAAAATGTGGATTAAAAAAATGAAAATTTTATAATTTTTTTATTGTGACGACATATGACAGCACCCCGCTTGATGTTAAGCCGAAGTGTGGTCCATGAATGAATGTCACTGCTACTACAATTCAATAACTGTGAGTAGCAATCACATCCACTATGCCGGCCTAGATGGAACCGGCAACTTACAAGCTGATCCTGAAACGTGACCAAATCACTTCACGGTCTGTATACTTGTAAGTGGTGGTACTACCCCGGATCGGCAAACTGGGTACCACTGCCTACCACTCTTTGAATATCATCCAAACCCAGTTCATTTCAGTGTTAAATAAATGATTTGAGCGAAATAATCCCTGTCACTGTTGATTTATGTGCCTGCGAGGTTTTTTATTCAATTTTCACTAATAATATATACAGTAAAAATATTTTGTATTGGAAAAATGCCAAAATTTTTTTTAAGTACCATTGATCATTTAAGTACGTATTATTAATGTTTACTCCTAACATTTATTTGCAAAATGTCTTTAATTTTCTTCATAGAAAACCAACATTCTTATCATAATTAACTTAGGTATACATTTATACAAGTCAAGAAAGTTAATTTATGATTTAGTGATAACAATTTGTAAATTATTGTTAGTTACACATTTATTGTTAAAGTGACACATTTTATGTTTTAAATTATATTTACGACAATTTTGTTTATGCTGTATTAAAATTTATTCCACCTCAATCATTTACTGCAACCAATTAATTAAATGTTAATTATAAGGCGACTGTGGTGTAGTGGCAGTGCATAGGTTACACAAACCTTTGATATATGTACTTTGGTTGTCCTGTTTCTATAATACAAGCACTTTAGCAGCTTGGTATAGAAATCAATCAATCAAATTATTAGGCCTTTTTCGCATAGGCTGAGACAAAATATATAAAGGTATAGAAATGTATAATGAAAAAATATAGTCACTAGTATTATATATACAAAATCATGCATCTTTGATATAGAAACTGTGCTGGTTGATTAAGCCACAATCACTGAATTAAAAGACAGGCAGTATAAAATTGAAACACAGTATAATTTATATAATTTACAAAGGGAATGCACATCAAACTTCTAACTTCTTACTCAATCAATTAATCAAACTGTCAAACCCCTTCCTACAGAAAGGGGGGGGGGGGGGGGGGCAGAGACAATGGAGTGTCACTTGCCATGATCCTAACTCATCTCTACTAAAAGTTCCAGGACTGATCCCAGGGTATAAGAAAAATAAATAGAATAGAAATTTAGATTTGTTTGATTAAACAATATTTAGTGTGGCTAAACAATATTTTGTTTATATTTTTAAGAAATTAAACAATAATTAATAAGTAAGACAAATTATCTTTTTAGTAAGTTATTTTGCACTTCATCTTCTCTTTTTAATATGTATGTTAGATCCCTAAGGATAACTAGCAAAATTGTTTTTCAAGATTTTTACAGTGTAATTATATTTTTGAAATAATTAAATAATATTTTGATAACATATTAGGCACATTATATAAAATATTATATTATTCAATATTTCACTGACCTTGTATAGAAATGTGGAATGATTGTGACTCGGTGAATGTGCAAGCGGAGGCTGCGGTGTCACGGGCCTAGAGCCTCCAGATAAACACTGAGAGGACGCCGATAGCCTATTGCCAACAATCTTCTGGCATGCTGAAATATATCACACACACATTAATACCACACAACACTTAAAATAATCACTAATATTTAAGTAATATAACAAATAAACACACATTCAAATTTCGCCGATTTTCGTTTATCGCGTTCCTCTGCCCTTTGTATATTATAACAAGAGCTACGGCGCCTTAAACTCGATATCGGCGATAATGTATGTTTAAATATAAGAGTTTTATCCATTTTTCCATTCACAAAACACTTTAAATTCCGCTAACGAAATAAAAATACCGAGGCGTTCTTGTGAATCAAAGCGTGCTAAAACAACTGTCAAAAATGTAAACAATGCGGGACGCGACCGCACGACCGAGCCGGCAGAGATCGGTGTTGCCACTGCGCGAGGGCCAAATTACCCACACACGCGTCGTCAACAAAATATAAATAAAAAAACGCATTCTTGTTTTATCGACTATTATGTAATGCATTATAGTTTTATAACACTCATTTGTAAATAACTCGTATTATCGAATGATTTACGCGCTAAGCTAATCATGCGAGCTGTTAATTAAGTGGAAGATGCGAGAAAGGTAACGATTTATACTACCATTTTTTTGGTAATAAAATATGTAAATTAAAATTAGGTATAATAAAATAATTAATTAAATAAATTTACCGTCTTGAAATACTCGATCAACATTCAATCCATAGGTGGCACAAGTCTCGTAATAGGAACATCTCCTCAATTCGTTAGACAACTTGAGAGCACGATTATCGTCCACAACGCGTGGACTACTTTCACTTATGGAATCTGTAAGAATGTAAGCAATCATTAACATTTAAAGGAAACGCACGATTAGATGACAATTATTGATTTATACGAAGTAATAAAATGTTCTCTCAATTAATTAGGCGACCTTCTAGATGTTAGCAATTTGTCTCGACCGGTTCAGTGACACACATTTTTAAGTCATCAAGATTCGAAATAGTTATTTTTTAACCAAGTGCTAACTAAAATTAATGATTTGCTTATTGCGTGGTTATAGACGTTAAATAAATGATCTAATGCGATAAAACCAAAAATGTATTTTCAGTGTTTTCTCATAATATTAATGTAAAAATGGCCATTATTATCTATATTTAGGTATAGTTTAAATAAAGTTATTCTGACAAAGCCTAAATTAATATAAAAGTTTTCCTTAAATTATATTATGCTAAAATATATTTTACCAGCTCTCACTATGAATTTAGACGCGTTTTAAAACAGTTTCAGAAACATTTTTTTAACACCATAGTTCTATATCGTGCATACTCCTTGATTCATAATTAGGAACTTCTGTTTATCAATTATTATGGGTAAGGTATATATAATTATATTTGCTTTTAGAACACTAATTTAAAGACCTGAGAGGATTCATCATTAAATTCTTTAGATCCAGGAATCCCCTTCCTCAGGATACAAAATATCTCTTTTCTAATTTTCATCTGTTCAGAGATTTAGGCGTAAAAAGATAGCCAACAAACAGAGATACTTTCGCATTTATAATATTAGTAGATATTTATCAAATTGATATATTTACATGAAAAACAACTATAAGTATAGGATTATCCAAATATTTGTATTAGATAAAGTGGTCGATCATTCAACTCAGACAGGCCGTAACATATGCTAGGAAGTACCTGAGTAATACATTGTTTAGGTTAACAATAATTGGTAAGTGCAAATGCATGATTGAATTTATACATATTATTGCCTTGGGAAAGAAGGTGTGACAATTAGTTTTTTTCAATTTTTTTATTGTGACTTGACATCAAACTTTGTTCCGCCTGATGGTGCCGACGACTGCGAAAACCGAGTCTTCACGGATGCCCCAGTCACCTTCACTATGCCCGCCAAAGGTGCTTCTTTACGTATCGCTTGAAGAATCCGAGGCTATACGATAGAGAGAACACATAGGCTGGCAAACGCATTGATATTGTGACTCAGGATACGACCATTTTTGGCCAAAATAGTAACGACGACTGAGACAGCCGTGATATAAAGCTCCTCATGTTTACCATCATGCAAGTTGAGCTCAGCCTACCGCAACATATGCATGTTACCAAAATATAATTAACATCTTTTATGTAAACCATGTTATCACGCTAAATACATTATTATTCTTTTCCAAAAATATATTTCACGGTTTTTTAAACCGTATGACACTCACGGGCCTTAGACAAGTGAGTTCCTTGACTAAGGCGTGAAGTGATGAAGTGATTAATGTTTGTGTGCGTGTAGTCCTTATATATAATATCTGTTTGGAGTAGTTATCCCACCATTCCGCAGGTGATTCTGGCACTTGCTTTTTGTAGGAGAATGCAAAGAGTGGAGATCTATTGTTTCGATTAATGTAATTAATATTTAATACAGATCAACCTTATTAACCCTTATTGATGTAATTGGATTACGATGTCTATGAAACGTATAGACAAATAAAGATAACCGACATATCCGACTCAAAGGCGTAACTTTTTAATGCGACCTTGAAAGCAGCTTCAATAGAATTTATACGTTTTTATTGAAGCGAAACATGTGACCAGTTTTTTGTTCTGCAACGGCTTTTAACAAAATATATTGTTATTTAATTGGGAACGGCTATTTTCGTGATTTGTATTAGTACAAGAGAAGTGTTTATAAGTACCATAATACACTGTTTTGCACATACGTACGTAAAACTAGTATGGCACTATCTGTACTATACAGGTACTAATATAATGCAGAAGTAACGCTGTCTGTCTATAATTTGAATCCCGAAGAACATAGACTACTTATATCAATTTTCTAAAACTTTTGATAATGTGATGATGGATCTTATTTTTATTCTGAAACTATGATTCTTTAACGAAAATTGTATCTTACTATTAGTCTTTACCTGGACTATTATCAAATTAAAGACCCGAAGTACCTGATGATAAACCCTGAATATTCAACGGATATGTAATAAGTAGAACTAAATGGTTTAGCTAAAATTATTTCTTATTATGAGCCATTACCTAGCTGTTGAAATGGAAAACCTGATGATGGAATGAGAGGCCCAAAGGGATAAGAGTACGAACTAAAATATTTAACTATAATAATAAAAAAACAGTGCTTAACCAATATTGTTTCTTATGTATAATGCAAAGCTATGATGAATTCACGGGGACAGTTAGTTTTAATGTGTATAAAATATGACATAATTTATGAAATTTCTATGGAATTATGCTAAATTGTGCTAAGCTAAAATGCTATTTACCCTGTGTACCGACGAGAATGATAGGAATTTCAGCTGAATTTCTATAATGCGACATCTTGTTGAAATAAGTTGAGATTGTGTTGTAGCTAATCTCGTTGTCAAGACTGAACACAAATATTACAGCATCCACCCAGGACGTAAACTGAAACAAGAGAAAAATGTCTTATAGTTTTATTTTCAAAAAAATCTGAAGATCGTTATAACATATAACAATTTAAGCTTAGGATATACAAAGTATGTATAATATTTTATAACATAATAATTACTACATAATTATCCATATTTAGTAGAAGAAAAATAAACAAGTTTGTTACCCCTAAGTACTGGATCACAAGTAGTAATACATGTACATTACGAAAGCACAAGAAAATTATACCTAAATATTTGCATATGAAAAATATCCCGTGACATCGGGTAGATTTTTTAGTCTGGTATGAATGCACCCGCGCGACATGACGACAAGCGCCTGGCTTGTAATTAGGAGGGGTAATATTATGCAGTTGTAGGGCTTTCAAATGAAAGGGTTAGGGGTGATATTACTCGAAACTACAACTGCATTGTATATACCACCGCAATTATTATAATTGGACAAGACACGGGCATTTTTAAATACGATGCTGTATGATCGAGACCCTTGAACTTGCGTTGTGTGTTAACATTTGACATTTAAATATGGCGCGCTTTTTTTATTCAAAATAAGACAAAAGAAATGTAATCTATACAGCCGAGTCCTAAGAGTTAAATATTTATCATATTGTCTTCTGTGAATGAATGATAAAAATGACACATGTAAGCGTGAGGATAATATATGTATTATTATAATGATGTTTGCAGTAAATAAGGCGGTAATAAGGCGACCGTGATGCAGTGGTAGTGCAGTGGTCACGGAAACCGAAAGCACGGGTTCGAAACCACTTGTCGGTACCGTATTTTTTTTATACTTATGTACTTTAATTATTCTGTTTCTATAATAAAAACACCTAGCTTAATATAATAATGTAAATAAATAACAGAACTTTAATTTATTTCCGTTTCAATTCACTTGGATATACGTGAGTACACTATTTGAAATTAATTTATAATATAATCGTAAGGTAGGCAGGCCCAGGAGTGTGATTCCCGATCAAATCGGAGACATCCTCAAGAAAGCTAAGTTGCCTAGTGTCCATAACCTTAGAGCGTGTATGAAGAGAATTGTGGATGTGAAGAAAGCGAGGGAGATGTCTCAGGATCGTGGCAAGTGGCGCTCCATTGTCTTTGCCTATCCTCGTGGGGAAAAGACGTGACAATTTGATTGTTTGATTGATCGATATAATCGTAATTATTACACATTAATACTTAGGAAAACTAAAATAAAATTAAAGGGCACGATCAGTCAAATCAGTTGCCTGCCGAAACTCCGTTTTTTTAAGTACGTTTTTGAATAATTTTTGTTTATTAATAAATTCGATAGACACACGCAACAATTGAACATGCTTTTTTTAGAAATTTCCGCATCATGCAAACGAAGAGTGGAGTGGTGCTTTAATAGAGACGTGCGTAGGCGGATACAATGTCACCCTTTCACGAAGAACAATAGACCTCCGATGTGTTAGACACGAAGGGAAGGAGGCCCTTGAACATTTTTACTCCAGTGTAATTTTAAATACCAACATGTAGGACATTTTTATTGTGACTCGATATATGGCAGCAACCCCGCTTGATGTTAAGCTGGAGTGCGGTCCATGAATGGATGTCACTGCTACTACAATTCAATAACTGTAAGTAGCAGTCACATCCACTATGCCGGCCTAGTTGGAAACGGCAACTTACAAGCTCCCGAAACGCGACTAAATCACTTCACGGTCTGTATACTTGTGTGTAGTGGTAATACCCCGGATCGGCAGACTGGGTACCGCCTAGACTTTTTTTAAACTCAATATCTAACCTGGACCTGCCTGATGCCAAGCATGATGGAGGTCCAAGAGTGCCGACGGTGGAAAACACTGATCAATTCACGGTTGCGTCAATCGCCGTCACTATGCCGGCCAAAGTAAAAAGCCAAACCAAAGTTAATTAATCAGGTAATTTTATATTCACATAAATTAAGCTTGTATGAAGAGAATTGTGGTTGTGAGGAAAGTTGTGTTGCAAGTGGTCTCTGTCTATCCCTCTCGGAAAAAGGCGTGACAATTTGATTGATTAATTAAGAAATTTTTCTTTGAAAATTATAGCTTATTACAAAATTGCATGCCGTTTGAAAATAAAAGCGAAAACTATTTGAAGGTCATAACTATTATTATCGTTTGAAAGTACATAAATTTATTTAAGAAACTGAATTCAGATTATTTAGTCACTTTACGAGCTCTTTCAAAAATATACTGTAATATACTAATATACATCAACATGAATCATTTATTTTCACGCCTTAATACCTACACAGATAGGTAGTGACAACGGAACGGAGATTTTTTCATAATAAGCATTTCAGTTTAACAAACCGTAATGAATTATATGCCAGCTTATTACAAAAAAGCACTTTTAAACATCATAACATCAACATCATATGGATGTGAGGGAAGCGAGACAGTTGTGATAGGACCGTGGCAAGTGGCCCTCCATTGTCTCAACCTATCCCTATGGGAAAAAGGCGTCACCATTTGATTGATTGATTGAAACATCACAAAGGACACTTTTAATAATATGTATATATCTATATTCTAGCAATTTACTCTTATGAATAATACAATACATAACAGGAATATGAATTACTAAAGAAAACAAAACACAAATAAAATTTAATCTAGGTATATAAAAAATCAAATAAAATTACCTAGCAACACCAATCACTTTTACAAACATCACAGATTCAACTTTTGTAATACAAAAAAAAAAACAACAAAATAAATTACAACATAAATAGAAAAATTCAGTATTAGTCTGTACTGAACGACAAACGGCGAGCGACTGGGCGGGCGGGGATAAACCAACTTGGGCGGTTGAAGTGGCGACTCTATCTTACGCGTAAGAGCGAGACAGCCATACCATGCATCCTCACATTCACCTATTCCATGCAAATATCGTGCAACGAAGCCTATATTTTCAGAGGCTATAAAAAACTTTTTTATCCACTTCAGTAAACTTTCTAATTTTAGTTTTCGTAAAGGTTTAGATCGATATTGTATTAGGAGCCATGGAATTGATAAAAATACCCTTTATCTATGACGTAAGTGAGATACTCTTCGGCATACTTGTACGAAATTACGAGAATATATTTCATAATTTTTATTTTATTATAATAAAAAGCTATATGTATGTATAAATACATTTATGAGATAACATTTGAAGATACATTTTAATAATAAGTACTTTAGACACCTATGATACAAGGATATTTAGGAACTTAATTAGAAAAAACTTTTTATTTTTTTTATTATTGTGACTCGACATATGACAGCATCCCGCTTGATGTTAGGCCAAAGTGTGGTCCATGAATGAATATCACTGCTAATACAATTCAATAACTGTGAGTAGCAATCACATCCACTACGCCGGCCTAGATGGAACCGGCAACTTACAAGCTGATCCCGAAATGTGACCAAATCACTTCACGGTCTGTATACTTGTAAGTGGTGGTACTACCCCGGATCGGCAGACTGGGTACCACTGCCTACCACTCTTAACTATAAATTATTATTTTATTATTTATTGAGTTTAAACAGTAGGTAAAAAATTGCTTGTATACATGTTAATAACTACAATCTTACGTTACTTGCTTGTGTGAGGTAGAGAGTTCCTTTTTAATTCACGATTATTACTCAACATTAGCATTATGGAAGCAAATGCTACTTATTTTAGATAGATTTTTTTTTATGTTACTAAAAAATGTTACCGATTAAACGTTTAGTATTACTAAGGCGGACTTAAAACCATAAGTCTTTCTCTGTCAACTTTTGGGTTGTGCAGAGAGACAAAATAAGAAAAAGCTTATAGTTAAATGAATACAAAACAAGGAAGATTTAATTTTACTTTTTTTTTTTTCAAATTGTATCTCGATATCAGACCTCGACTTGACTGAGCAAGGGAAGGCCCAAAAGTGATGACGACTGAAAATAAAAATCGACTTAGTTCACGGTTGCTTCAATCTTTAATATATTATGCCGGTTAAAGGTTTTAATACAATAAAAACATGTACATTATGTACATATACTTGTAGTCAAAGAGTGGTAGGCAGTCTGCCGATCCGGGGTAGTACCACCACTTACAAGTATACAGACCGTGAAGTGATTTGGTCGCGTTTCGGGATCAGCTTGTAAGTTGCCGGTTCCATCTAGGCCGGCATAGTGGATATGATTGATGCTCACAGTTATTGAATTGTAGTAGCAGTGACATTCATTCATAGACCACACTTTGGCTTAACATCAAGCGAGGTGCTGTCATATGTCGAGTCTCAATTAAAAAAAAATAATAATATGTGAACACTTTCAAATAAATTAAATCAATATAAGTTAGTTTACTTAGCAATAAAGGGTCGCGGTCGATTGAATACGAACTTAGGACCTTGAGAGGCTAACTTAGGTCGCAGACGTAAACAAGAGAAATTCTTCAAGCAAGGTCGAACGTGAAAATAATAAAGCTTTGCGGCTTATAAGTGCTTTCAAGTTTATGTCAATAGTGTTACTTTTTATTGTGGCTCCACGACATTATGACAGCACCCCGTCTGATGTTAACCTGGGGCGCGACTGCTATTACAGTTAAATAACTGCAAATAGCAGTCGCATCCACTATGCCGGCCTAGTTGGAACCGGTAACTTTAAGGTCGGTGTATTTGTAAGTGGTGGCACTACAGGTTGCCTAGTGCCCATAGAGCTTGTACGAGAAGAGAGATTGAAGAGAATTGTGAATGTAAAGGAAGGGAGGGAGTTGTGTCAGGATCGTGGCAAGTTGCGTTCCATTGTATCTGCCTATCCCTGTGGGAAAAAGGCGTGACAATTTGATTGATTGATTGGTACTACACTGGATAGGCAGACTGGCTAATAGACCACCGACTGTTTTACCTATCACTCTTAAACAACCAGACTAAATATCTGCCTCTTTTTAAATAAAGCGAAGAATATGTGTCAGGATCGTGGCAAGTGGCGCTACATTGTCTCTGCCTATTCCTGTGGAAAAAAGACTTGCGAGGCCATTCCACAACCACTACGCCACGGTCGCCCTTGGAGAAATGAATTGTTTTTACAGTGCCGACGACTATCAACCGATTTTTCACGGTTGCCCCAGTCGCCGTCACTATGCCAGCCAAAGGTGCTTTTCTTCACGCCTCGCTTGAAGGATCCAAGGTTATGAGGTGGGGAGAACACATGACCAGATCATATAATAAAATATATATAAAACATATTTATTTATTGTTATTTTTTACATTTCTATACTAAGCTACTAAAGTGCTTTTATTATAGAAACAGAACAACCAAAGTACATATATCAAAGATACATTGGTACCGGTGGGTGGTTTCGAACTCGTGCTCTCGGTTTGCGTAACCATAGCACGGCCACTACACCACGGTCGCCTTAAAATAACTAAGTAAAACTCGAGTGTATTAATTATCTAAACGTCAACTTCAGGTGTTCTCTCTCAGTGACCTTAAATCCAGACATTATCCCAACAACTTATTTGTTTACGAGACTTTATCATATTTAATTAATTTTAAGAGAAATTTATTATTCAATTAAATAATTAATGAGCGTCTTACTTAGATAAAGTTAAATTTATTATCGGCTGTCAATTTAAGTATTACAATAATTCATTGATTAAACCTAATATAGGGCAAGAAAAAAGGGCGCCATTTTAAAGTTGATATAGTAATCAATTAAGGCAACTGTGGTTTAGTGGTAGTGTAATGGTCAAGGAAACCGAGAGCACAGGTTCAATACTACTTGCCAAAATCAGTTTATCGAGTACTAAAGTGTTTGTATCATAGAAACATGACGACCAAAGTATATATATATTACTTTAAGTACGAATTGACATTTGACAATTAAAATATTAATGCTGTAAGAAATGGTGATATTTTGGTTTTACATTTTATTTTAAATTAAACCAGGTACTGAAAAACAAAATCAAAACATCAAACGGGGTTTTGACGATCAATACCTCATTCTCTTCGTGACCACGATGGCTGCATAACTCTCGAAATAATAAAAAAAAATGTAAAATCAAAACCAAAATAAACGCGATAGTAAGCCGCATAAAATTCGTTTAATTCAATAATCAATGTTGGCGCAAAATCTAAGAAGAATGTAATAATAAGATGAGTTGATATTCATGTTCCTTTATCGTGCACCCATCTCAGTTGGTATTGTACGTAACTCAAAACAGGTTTGGGAGCGAACAAAGGCACTCTCAAGCACGCTCTATATATCGACACTGCGTGGGTTACTTTTTAAAATGAGAAAACTATTATGGCTTTGACTTCGTGAGATTTTTTCGAGATACAAAGTACCTATAACTTGGACCGTCTTTTCTTTGTAGAACAATCGACAAATGGAATGATTTACCAGCCCATGTGTTCTCTCCATCCCATAAACTTGGATCCTTCAAGCGATGCGTGAAGAAGCACCTTTGGCCGGCATAGTGACGGCGACTGGGGCAGCCGTGAAAACTCGAATTTCGCAGTCGTGAGCTCTTCTTGCTTACCATCAGGCGGGTCGAGGTCAAATGTCGAGTCACAATAAAAAAAAAACCGTAGATCAAGCTTAACATCATACTGTGTTTATTTAGCATCGATTTTCAACTAATGTTAGGTCTTGACACTCGAAGGGGGTGGTTCTACTCCGGAAGAAGCACACTAGACCGGCAAAGTGACGGTGTATGAGACAACCGTATCCTTTTTACCATAGATACGATGTCGCGTCTCAATAAATAAAAATGTGGATGTGAAGAAAGTGAGAAAGAGTTGGCAGGATCGTATACGAGCAGTAAACGCGTTTCGAAATGGTTTGAGAACGCTCAGAGCTTAAATAATTTCTGAACGCGAAATCGCAAAATCGAAGAGTTCCTAACTGAGACCACTAAAGCAGTAGTTAGCGCTTATTTCTTTACGACTTGCGAAAAAAAAAAGCGCTAAGCAAAGGTCTAAGAACGCAAACGACAACAAAAACCGTTTCATTATACGGTTGCCTTAGTCGCCGTCTCTATCTATACCAATCGTATTCTAGACATCGTATTCTTAGATATATCATTACTCTTTTATTTTTATTTCATACAGAAAGTGACCATGGAGAAAATCCTCACCAAAGCATTGTATATATGACACTTCGTTCTACTTAAGAGTTGTGAAACTCCTTTGAAAGAACTTAAAAATATGGTATACAGAGCTTAAGAAAAAAAATGTACATTGCACATATTCTTCTTTTACTGGAAACAAGTATAATATTTAAAATTACAAAATTAAAATATATTAACATTCAAATTAAATAATGTTCACTAAATATCAAGGATCTTAAAATGAATATATAATTTTAAAATAAATATATAATTATGTTCCCGAAATGATGATTTTTGCTGTTGAGTTGCCCTAAAATCTACTTAGGTAGATAATATAATTATATTATTAGATAATATCTAAAAAATATAATATCTGGTAATATTTTTTATTAAAATATCGACATCTAAACCTTTTCTCGACTACAACTTGGTAACAAGAGTCCCGACTATTGAAAAGAAAAAGGCTCGGTTTACGACTGTCTATGTCGCCATCACGACTGCTGCTTAAAATGTGTGGCAGTGGTCGCCTACGCTCTTCTTTCAATGCATCTTCATCCTTTCTAGCAAGCGCGGAACGGAGAAGCTTACATTAGCATGAATCTGTGAAATCCAACAACATTCCGTTGAGTTCTTAGCCCTTTGCGAGTTCTGAGGTTCAAAAATTCTAAGATTATAGTTATGAAATCATGTTTTTTATTGAAACGCAACATCTGGCCTTCATTTGCCTATTGGTGAGCAAGGAAAGGTCCAAGAGAGCTGGACATTCTACGACTGTCTTAATCACCCTCATTTCTTTTATAAACACGTTTAAAAATCATTAATAATGTACAACCATGTTCATATGTACTGTAAATACAGAGGAAGAGGTGATTGACTTCCCTTGTCTATAGTCCAAGCGAGACAAATTACCAGTCCGTGCCTTAAAGCCTATTCAACAGCCATTTGTACGTGACAGACGATTTTTAACTTAAAATTAGACATTGTGAATTCTTTTGAAACAAAACTAATTGTTAATATTAAGGAAAATAACTAACAAGTCCGGGTGAAATCCCTACGTGCGATTCCAGTGTAAAGTATGATTCTACAAATGTTTGTGAATTATAGCGGCCAGAAAAATGGCGGCGAATGAGGTAACCGCAAACTAAAACTTTTTTTCAGTCGTCGGCACTATTGAATCATCAGGCAAGTTGAGGTCAGATGTGGCTCATTTAAAAAATTCTAAAGACCTATTAAAATATAAAAACCTATAAAAATATATATCTTTTTAGAACGCTTGCTGCATGCCAAAGTGCTTTTACAATCCTATAACCTTGGAAGCGAAAAAAAAACACCTCTGGCCGGCATAGTGACCTACTCGAAGATGGTCAATATTATTCAAACTACTTTACTTAACGTCTTAATCTCTACCATCGAGCACTGTGTTATAGGCGTGAAGCCACCGTGTTTCTGCTTTTCTAGTTGCCGCTGAGGCTGCAATGAATCCAGAGCATCATGCTAATCGATGCCAAGAAGGCTCTGTCATGATAGAATATATAGAATTTTGACGAGACGTGGACGAACGCTTAGCGATTGGTTTGTTGCGCGTAAAGTCCCGGGTTCGATTCCCGGTCGGAGCAATATTTGTTTCATAACTTTTATTTGTAATATTTAAATAATATATTAAATATTGCAAATATTTGTTAATAAAAAAAGAGGTGGATATTTGCTTCGGGTCTGGTTATCAAAGAGTGGTAGGCAGTGGTACCCAGTCTGCTGATCCGGGTTAGTACCATCACTTATATACACAGATTTGGTCGCGTTTCGGGATCAGCTTGTAAGTTGTCGGTTCCAACTAGGCCGGCATAGTGGATTTGATTGCTGCTTACAGTTATTGTATTGTAGTAGCAGTGACATCCATTCATGGACCACACTGCTGTCATATGTCGAGTCACAATAAATAAAAAGAGACAACAACAACAAAGGCCCTAAACACCAAATTAAGTAAAAGTGACTTTGGTAGAAAATTACTACAAAATGTAATTGAAGAGTTAAATAATTAATTAAGTGGTATATTTCAACAAACGGAACCCCCTCACTTTTGTGTAAGGGAAACACAAAGGGAATTTCCTTTCCTCTATTATTCACAAAGGAAATGTGAATAGAGGATATTTTTCCGGAATTTTGCTTGTCAATCGTTATTAGAGGGATTTCAACTAAGTCTTTATGGCATGTGGTGGGTATTATTTGGTTGTACGTTCTATCTATATACAACATACATATATTTCTTAATATTTTCTTAGATATTGCGAATGAATTAAACAAATTTTATGCGGCTTACTATCAGTCTCTCCGTGACCACGATGGCTACAAAGCTCTCGAAACGTCGAAATAATAAAATAAATTGAAAAATCAAAACCAAAATAAACGCGATAGTATCAATCAATCAATCAAATTGTCACGCCTTTTTCCCACAGGGATAGGCAGAGACAATGGAGCGCCACTTACCACGATCCTTACACAGCTCCCTTGCTTCCTTCACATTCACAATTCTCTTCATACAAGCTCTATGGTTATGGGCACTAGGCAACCTAGCTTTCTTAAGGATGTCTCCGATAGTAATCCGCATAAAATTTGTTTAATTCATGTATTTCTTTTTCTATTATTGTGTGTGGCTTGGACGTATGACAGAACCTCTCCTGATATTAAGCTAGTGGCGACTACTACTACAGTTAAATAACTGCAAGTAGCAGTCGCGTCCACTATGCCGGCCTAAATTGGAACCTGCAAGTTTCAAACTGATACTAAAACGCGACTAAGTCACTTCATGATATGTACACTACCGTAGATCGGCAGATTGGGCAAATGACACAGTTACTTTTATTTAATTAAGTCGGTTTTCTCAGTCGTCGTCACTCTTGGATCTCCTCTTGCTTATCATCAGGCGAGACGAGGTCAGATGTCGTGTCACAATAAAAAAAAAAGAATTACATCCTCGTGTTGTTTAGAATAATAAAAATTGTTAAACATCCCGCTCACGTCTCCATTACGTAAATTTTCGACATAATTTCGGTTATAGGTCTACGAAGGGACGACATTCTCCAAGTTATTTTTCCTGCTTTCACCTAATGCCCTCCAAATTCAATGCGTGACTCGTGTTCTGAGGGATGAACCAGGAATTTTATGCGCCTATAAAATGTAAGGGCTTGTCTTACAAACGCGAGGACATGCGACATGAAAAATAAAATTCGAACTAAAAAATAACCATCAGTTGGTGGCAATGGGGCGCTACTTTCCCTGATCCTAGCTCAACTCTCTTGCTACCTTCATATTTACAATTCTCTTCATACACTTCTTTGCTTAATACTTCTTGGTTATACTGCTTCGTACCGCGAACGCTTGCTTTTTAAGAATACGCACGATTCAAAGGAAATATTTGACGATACCAAAATATATTAACCTTACATAATTGCATGTTTATTACCATATACAATATGCGACAATAACCCAGAAGTTACAAGAGCTCTACTATCAATAGGACAGAGAAACGTCAAAGCGAACACATAGCCCCTCTGTAACTTAGTGGTCGAATCGGTTAACTAACAGTTATACGAGTATGCATTTGCGCGTTAACTAACAGACAATATTCGATCCTTGGTCGCAGTTGAGCGACGTGCACGCGTGATTTTTTCTATATAATATTCATTTGACAATTTTGTTAAATATAATGGCACGTATTAGATATAACCTATAGATAGATGTAGGTTTTATCATTATCATAAACTATATTCTAATCATTAAATGCCTAATTACTAACGTATTTATTATTCAATAATATTTGCAACTCAATCAATACTCGTAGTATCGTTTTATATTTAATTTTGATGGCTTACAATTTCATACAGCTTAAAATATTTAAACTAATATATATTTTTATAAAAAGTCGCATAAGTTTGTCGTTGACGTACGTGACCGTACACATAATAAGTGTTGCGAAAAAAGAGTCATCTCGCTACAAGATGCAAATGCAGAATGAAAGTTCCCCTTGGGGATAGCTTTGTAAGACATGGTTTTAACTTAAAGATAAAAACATATGCACATTATATGTGAATATATACATCCATACTAAAATACATATGCACTAATTAATATACAATTCTGTATATTAAAAGGCGACCGTGGGCGCAATAGTTACACAAACCGAAAGCACGGGTTCGAAACCACCTACCGGTACCAATGTATGTTTGATATATGTACTTTGGTTGCCCTGTTTCTATGATACAAGCACTTTAGTAGCTTAGTGTAGAAATGTAAATTAAAAAAAAATTGAAATTAATTCCGTATTCATTAACATTTGATTATAAATAATGTATTTGCATTTAAATGAGCAAAGGCAATCCGTTTAACAACAAATACACTTTTCTGATCTGACACGGAATATTTCACGTGTAAAATAAAAACAAACTTTCTTTTAATTCATTATTCATTTTAAATAAATGGCTATAAAGATAACGAAGTGAATTAGTAGCGTTCTGCTGGGCCGGCATAGCGGATGTGACGGATGATGACATTTATCTGTAGCAGCAGTAGCCTCCGAAATACACTTCAGCTGCTTTACATCAGGCTGTATGAATATCTTTAATCCTTAAATAATCCAGAATGTTCACTCTTAAGATGGATTGACGACCTGCTATAAGTGGCAAAAACCACCACCTTCTCATATTGAGTCTCGACATATTATAGTAGCAAGCCTGGGTGCTTAATTAGCCTGATGTTAAACTGGAGTGCGAGGTAACTGTTACTTGCAGTTATATGTAAATAACTGCAAGTAACAGTCATATATACTATGCCGGCTTAGTCGTAAGTTATTTTTAGATTTATTTATCGTAGTTAGATTATTAAGCTATTTTTAAACCTAATTATCGGTGGTAACTTGTTATTGGCCTTTTTTCCTGTATACAACTTATCTACTTATATATATATCTAGTTAGCTGTAAGTTATCCTTAAAGAAATAAAAATAAAATAAAATAGTTTGAATCGCTAACTTTCTAGCTGGTCTTGAAACGAGAGTAAGCAATTTTACGGTTTACTTCAAAGTGGTGGTACTAACTCAGATTGGCAGACTGGGCAAATTACCACCAACTGTTTGCCTACCTGACGACTACTATTATGATGATGATGAATGAATTAAACAAATTTTATCCGGCATACTATCGCGTATATTTTTGGTTATTGATTTTACAATTTTTAATTATCCTTCCGACGTTTCGAGAGCTTTGCAGCCATCGTGGTCAAGGAGAGACTGAGGTGTTGGTCGTCCTATTGGTTGATGCTGTCATAAGCCGCAAATCTAAGAACGATGATGTTAAAGCTCAAGTTATCTGAACAGCAACAGTCAACAACAATAACCGTGTAAGCCACAAACACACAAAATACACAATTGAAAATCAAACAATGTTTAACTCTACATTCTTTATTCGCGTATAGCACCGCGGGGTAACGCACTTGTGACCTCGAATCATAACGGTTGAACTTTACAACAGCCAAAACATCATAGTTAAACAAGGCCCAACAATCACGGCCAAACTCAGACCAACAAAAACAAGATCGGCATGTAATCAATAAAACCAATTCAAATGTAACTGAAACTGCATTATGTATGTCATCATCATTATCATCATCAGACACTCTTTCGAACGACAATATGCCAGTAGCATCCAAAGGTTATTCGTGACTTTTATTATGTCAGTACTCCTAGTGGGAGACCTACCTACGCTGCGTCTTCTGGTTCGTGGTCTCGACTCAAGAAGCTTTCTTCCACATCGGTTGTTGGTTTTTCGAGCGATGTAGACTATGTATGTATGCCATTAAAATATACAGATTTAAAGATTCGGAGCTAACCTTTCAGAGAAATCTCGACAGTGTCTAACTCGACTTTTTACTCCCGTGATACGCGACAGTTTGGGGAAAGCATTCGCACTCTGTTGAACGATACGCCATTCGAATTAACGTTTCGGTAAATCGCGACGGAGCAGCGGGGTTAGGTTGGGCAAGTTAAAACGATTATCGTCTCCTGTCGGCGATTGTCAAAATAAGCACTCAATACTAAGCATTATTTTTTTCATTGTGACACGACATCTGACCTACACCTGATGATAAGCAAGAGGAGGACCAAGAGTGACGACGACTAAAAAAACGAGTTAGTTCACAGCTGAATCAGTCGCCGTCACTATGCCGGACAAAATAAATTAAAGTAAAACAGAGCTTCAACAAGAATAAATACACACACATACACAACTCGTAAACTCGTTTATTGCCATCCAGCCATATATCGGCCGACACGACGACGCCTCTAGTCACTCCGTAACGAGATTGGAGAGTGGCTTCCCTGTCCACAATACTCTGTCTATCTTTTTTAGTTGATCTGAGTATTTATACAAGTATGGTAATTTTCTTACGCCTCTATTTTGTATTAAAGTCAAATCCCATTCACATATTGTAGAATTTATTAGTAAAATGTTAAGACTGATTTAAGAATATCCACGCTATTCCCATTGGGATAGATAGAGACAATGGATCGCCATTTGTGGATGTGAGGGAAACGAGGGAGTTGTGCTAGGAACGTGGCAAGTAACGCTCAATTGTCTCTGCCTATCCTTGGGAAAAGAGTGTGATAATTTACTTGATTGATTGACCACTAGCCACTATCCTGACACAACTATCCCCCTTCCTATACATCCACAATTTCATGATCATGGGCACTGCGCAATAAAATTCATTAAAAAGTAAAATCAATTTCACCTCTACATAATTTATTTAAACGTGAGAAAATTTACGGGGGAATTCGAGTTTAATTTTCCCGTAAATAAGCATAAAATAGCTTTCACCCCCAAATTGCTTCAAACAGATAAATAAACCCTTGTCTGAATAATAAGAAAATAGGAATCATGAATTAAACAAATTTTATGCGGCTTATTACTATCGCGTTTGATTTGGTTTTGATTTTACAATTTGATTTGATTTTATTATTCCGTGACCACGATGGCTGCAAAGCTCTCGAAACGTCGGAATAATAAAATACAATAAAATTGTAAAATAAAAACCAAAATGAACGCGATAGTAAGCCGCATAAAATTTGTTTAATTTATTATTTAATGTTCACGCAAAATCAAAGAAAATATTAAGAAAATAGGAAGTTTCAAGTATTTTAGCTGCTAATAATAAGATTTGAAACAAAGTGTATCTCATATTAGAACTGGTTAGAAAACATAATCTACGTCGACCTGATCTCAGCGGAGATCCATAAGTCGTGTCCACTAGGATAACGTTAAACACAGTCGTCTCTAGCCTAAATATGGCCTGCCTAGTGATAGAGAAATAGTTACACAAACCAGGAGCCCCCGGTTCAAACCACTTGCCGGTACCAATGTATCTTTGGTCCTCCCGCTTCTATGATACAAACACGTTTAGTAGCTTGTTATTGAAATAAAAAAGGTAATTGAAGATAGATTATATTTCTTGTTAATCATATATTTTATTATTATTGTGACTCTACATATGACAGTACCGCGCCTGACATTAAGCTGGAGTGCGATCCATAAATGGACCTTTATTTATGGACTGCCATTCGTCTCCTAACTGCTACTACAATTTAATTACTGTACGTAGCAATCACATCTACTATGCCTATTTGGAACTGGCAACTTTCAAGGTGATCCTAAAACGCGACTACGTCACTTCACGGTCTGTATACTTGTAAGTGGTGGTACTACCCCGGATCGCCAGACGTAGCACCACTACCTACCACTCTTTGATAACTAGACCCGAAGCAAATATCTACCTCTTATTTTATTAACAAATATTATATTAAATATTACAAATAAAATCTATGAAACAAATATTTGCTACGACCGGGAATCGAACCCGAGACCTTACGCGCAACAAGCCAATCGCTGACCGTTCGTCCCAGCCTGTCGTCGAAATATATATAATCTCTATATCTTCTATTTTATGTAAAATAGAATGGAATAGAACCCCTAACCTACTGCCTTATATTAGACTACAGGGAGGGTACATAATCCATACATAAAATATTATTTACGAGGTACACAGGTGATGGGGAACCAAGGGTCTTCCCTATTCCCGTATCTATGCCACAATATACGAAAACAAACAGTAGAGCGTCTTCAAACAAACTACATAAATCACACCTTATACATTTTTTATTGTAGCTCTACATTGTTTGCCTGATGTTAAGATGTAGTTTGAAAGAAGATGTAGTGACAAATGAATGCTTCGATGGTTTGGGCACATGGAAAGGATGAGTTAAAGTAGATGGACGAAAGGAATTTATAAATGTGATGTGGATGGATGCGTTAAACAAGACAGGCCTAGGAGGGTGTTTGCCGACCAAATCGGAGACATCCTCAAGAAAGCTAAGTTGCCTAGTGCCCAAAACCATAGAACGTGTATGAAAAGAATTGTGGATGTGAATGAAGCGAGGGAGTTGTGCCAGGATCGTGGCAAGTGGCGCTCGATTGTCTCTGCCTATCCCTGTGGAGACAATTTGATTGATGAGGCGACTGTTACTACGGTTAAATAGAAAGTAACAATCGCATCTACTATGCCTGTTTAGTTGGAACCGGTAACTTTCAAACTGATTCCGCAACGCGATTGAGTCACTTTAGTCTGTACACTTGAAAGTCGTAGTCCTCAAAATCGAAGGACTGGGCAAATGACTACTCTAAAGTAACGATCAATTCTTCCCAAGACCAAGTACTTTAGAGTTCCAATCAAAGATAGATAGATACTCGTAGTGATGGGACACACTCAAGAAAGCTAGGTTGCCTATAGTTAATATAGTGCCCATAACCGTAGAGCTTGTATGGAGAGAATTGTGTATGTGTGGGAAGCGAGATAGTCGTTTTAGGATCGTGGCAAGTGGCGCTCCCTTGTCTCTGCCCATCCCTGTGAAAAGAGGCGTGAAAAATTTATTGATTTTTTTGAAATGGTTTAGGATTTAGTTTACGTGTGTACTCGGACATACAAGTGTATGTAATTATAAAGTATCTGAAACAAATACATCATATTGTGGTATAAATATCAATAAAATAAATATTGTACGCTCACAATCAATAAAAAAGGTGTGCTTCAACATAGCCCACCTCCAGAGATAAGTACATCATAAAACGAAATAAAGTAAATTAAATGTGATATCGCAAAGTGCTTTTCAGTTGCCAGTTTGTGCAAAGCTTTTAGAAGCACTAAGCTAACTTGAACTTTTGCAATTGCCTTTTCGTATTTAAAAATTCTTAAAATTTTAAGATTTTGTAAATTTATTATTTAATTATTTATTTTCAATTCTATAATAAACTATTATAAGTGCTTGTGTAATAGAAAAATAAGGACCAAAGTACATATATCAAAGATTGGTACCGGCAAGTGGTTTCAAACCGACTTGATAACTTGGTATAGACCGTGGTATAGTGGTAGAGCAATGGTCTTGCAAATTAAGAGCACTGTTTCAAAACAATGTGTCTTTGATATATGTACTTTGGTCGTCCTACTTCTATGATACAGGCACTTTAGTAGCTTACTATAGATATCTAGAAATACAAATAAATATATAATTAACTTTAAATACAAAGTAATACAAATGGATCGATAAATAAAGTCTATTATAAAATTATTGAACATTTTCCAATCGTTTATAAGCCCCGTTATCAATGACACAATACGAATACAGAACAAACGCAATGCGTACTCAATTACTGATGAAAACATAGATAAAGGTCGTAGCACTGATGAAAATCTGCTATTGTGTGGTATCGTATTTTATCGATCAGCCGTCGTATTGTTTGTTAGTCTACACTCTACATGATATTTCGGAAACCAATATTAACACACAGTAAAATTAATATTTTTTTTGTGAACGTAATCTATCAATCAAATTGTCACGCCTTTTTCCCACAGGGATAGGCAGGCACTTGCCACGATCCTGACACAACTCCCTCGCTTCCTTCACATTCATAATTCTCTTCATACAAGCTCTATGGTTATGGGCAACCTAGCTTAAAGTAAGGTATGTTTAATTTAGATTTGACAAAGAAATTAATAGTTACTTCTAATGTTCGGAATTTACTTCGACCAGTTTTGAGACAAATAAAAATAAATAGGCATTGCAATTTTCACCATTTCATCGAACTTTAACTTAGCATTAGGCGAATTAATTCACTATTTGCAAATTGGAAAATTTGCCTAGCAGCAGGCCCAAAAATAAGTAGCGGGACAGAATAGACTATGAGATGACAAGATGAAAGCTTTATAAGTCGTGAAAAAAAAAAAAGAGATCTTTGCCCAGCTGTGAAATAAATCTATCACCAGAAGGTAACTATCGTGGGCTTGTTATAACAATAACTTCATTTGTGATTTATACTTTCAATAAAGCAATTAGCACCCTGTGATAGTCTTCTATCCACGATCCTGACACAACTCTCCCGCTTCTTTCACATCATTTTTATTTAGGTGTAATATTCAGGTAAACCTTTAGAGGCATTTATTTATATATTATTTATTTCTAAACTAAGCTATCAAAGTGCTTGTATCACAGAAACAGGTACATCAAAGTACATATATTAAAGATACATTCGGTTTGTGTAACCATTGCACTGCCACTACCCACGGTCGCCTTAAAATCTTCATTTCGTAACTTCCTTAAGTAACTTGAAAATGCACCACGCAAGGGTGTGTCCACGTAGGCAATAAACGGCAGACAGGCGCCACACGCAAAAGCCTCGCCCTAACCCCCTTAATAATCCATGTTTTAACCCCTACTCAATCAAAATACTACCCTTAACACAGGATTTCCCAACAATTATACATAAATAATTTATTTTTATAATAACGTAGTCGCATTACTATTTAATAAGGCTTGAAATAGCTTTGATGGTTTGGGCACGTGGAAAAGATGAGTGAAAGTAGATTGACGAAATAAATTTATAAATCTCATGTGGAAAGACATCCTTAAATGAGATATTTGCTTTGTAATATTTACATCTATTGTGACAGATTAATTATATAAAACATGTAATAAGCTATTATCAATCGATCAAATTAGGGAGAGACAAATGAGCGCCACTTGCCACGATCCTCACCGCCTCGATTTCTTCACAACCACAATTCTCTTCATATAATCTCTACAGTAATGGGCACTGGGCAATCCAGCTTTCTTGAGGGCATCCCCGATTTGGTCGGAAAACACCCTTACAAAACCTTGTTTAATGCATCCAACCACATCAGATTTATAAATTCCTTTCGTCAATTTACTTTTACTGATCCTACCATGTAGCCAAACCAAAGGAGCATTCCTTTGTCAATCCTTGTCACTACATCTTCTTTCAAACCACATCTATGAGAAATGTTCAAAAGCTAATTATCCAAAGTAATTTTTGGAAATATCTCTATTACTTTGGAGTATCGATATTTACATTAAGACCCGCTTTAACCATTCTTGTTATAGTTGTATACTATTATTCTGAATTAACAAAGCTTTGGTTATAAAACCAATACAAAATAGTTATTTATATCGCATTATCAACCATTCCGCTTTAGGGATTATAACAGGAAACTAATCCTACTATCTTTATTGAACTATCTCCTATCGCCAACTTTATGAACTAAGTAAGACATTTCGCAAACAAACTCCACCGCAATAGTCAAACAAAAATAACCCTTAAGATGAAGGCAAATACAGTTAATTCAGTATTCTGATTATTAGGTTTGTGCATAATAAAGAAAAGGAACAGTAGGATGTCCTAATAATAAAGGCGGAAGCGCAACCTTGTATTTATATATTTCTTCTGTCTGTGTACGGCAGAACAATATCTGTTCCGTCCGCTAGTATTTGTTTAAAACTTTATTGTATACTAGGATTTCTACCCGCCTCGAATTCCATCACAGAACAGCAGCGCGTTTACATACGATCCGCACGAGACGCCCGCCCGCCTGCGCCTTAAGTACCTTATAAGCGCCTTAAAGTAAGTATATTAGCCGCCAGTGGACCAAACAGCTCTATTGCTCAAGGACACTGCCGAGATAAACTACTGTTCCTTTTGTCGTACTGCCGCGGTTTATGTAAGATCACAGGGCGCACAGATCAAGGGAAATTAAACAGAGGGTGCTGACATGGGTGGTTTACATCCCCTAATTTTCTCATTCATTTACTCTATGTCTTTGCTATATTTTGTGTATATTATTTTATGTGGAGTAGGTAGAGAGGCTGTAGATAGCAATGTATATATTTATTTAAACTGTTGTTAAAAAAATAACCCGAAAATGCTGATAACTATTCTTCTGGTTTTAAAGCAGTATATCTACAGCTTAAACTTTTATATGATTAGATTTTTTTAAAGTCAACTTTCAGCTTCTTTCTCGAAGCATTATTAACGGTTTAATTATTCTAAAAATAAATTAATTGTTTAATTATTGAATGTAACTTTATATTTATTTTTCAAAATATACTGTCTACTACGAGTGTACTACGAGAAAGACGACAGTGATGTAGTGGCAGCGCATTGGTAACGCAAGCCGAGAGCACGGGTTCGAAACCACTCACCGACACCAATGTATTTTTGATATATGTACTTTGGTTGTCCTGTTTCTATGACACAAGCACTAGTAGCTTAGTATAGAAATGTAAAAAAAAGTGTACGGACTGTCTACGCCAATAGCAATTAAAAGCGCGAGTATAACTGAATAAAGGAAGCTTTCTAAAAAAGAAAACACCTTAAATTGATTTATAATTCAATCTGTCTGCAGTGACTTTTATTTTCTCCAAGCTTCCAAGTTCAAAGCACCCCATTGTATGGCAAGAGAGGGTAGTTTGAAAAAAGGAATGCGGTGAAATGAAAATATCTGGTTTCCGTTCTTTTGAAATTATCATGACGTGTCTGTTATGTCCGTGTTTTCACTAGGGTAGGTTTTTGTAGTTAGTATTTTGTATTTATTATTGTATTCGTATATTAGTATTTTGTAGTTAAATAACGTAAATAAAAATATTTCTACCTTATTTATACATGTTATATTCATTGACAAGCGACATTTGATCTCAATTTGCCCAGTGGTACAACAGCAAAGGAGAAGTCTAAGAGTTCCGACTGAAAGATAACCGAAGAAGTTTACGGTTGCCTCAGTCGCCGGTCACTATTCCGGCCATATTTGAAATAAATACACGCCTCATTTTAGATTTTCATTCATTCATTCACGAGGGATAGACAGAAACTCAACTCTCTTGCTTTCTTCACATTTTCATATTGTATAGGATAGATATACAATTAATCGATCAAATGTTTACGTCACAATTTTCACAGCGATAGACAGAAACAACAGAGCGCCACATTCTACGATCCTGACGAACTCTCTTGTTTCCTTTGCTGACACAATTCTGAAGCAACTACTGAGGCAAACGTAAACTGAATCCGTTTTCGCAGTCGTCGTCGCTCTTGGACTTTCTCTTGATTCATCATCAGCCAGAAGCCGTCCACTGCTGAACATAGGCCTTCCCCTTAGAACGCCATTCTTAATGACAAGATGCCAGTTGCATCTACTGGTTATTCATGATTTTCACTATGTTGTCAGTCCATGCGAGGCCTACCTACGCTGCGTTTGCTGTTTCGTGGTCTCCACTCTAAAACCTCTTCCCCATAGGTTGTCGGTTTTTCGAGCGATTCCCCTTGCTGACCATCAGGCAACTCGAGGTCAAATGTCGCGTTAAAATAAACAATAAAAAAAAACTTCTTTTACGCTACAAGACGGCTTGTGAAAAGGCATTAAATAGAAATGTGGGTCAGGCGCGCTTGGAAAGCAATTACCGCCTCAACGCCATAATACTGACGGATGCACTCAAAAGGATGTGCCCAGATGAATTTTCCACCAGCTTTCATCATAATGAATACATTTTTGAGGTCATATCCTTTTTGTATTTCTATAAGCTACTTAACGTGTTTATATAACAGAAACTGGACGACCAAAGTTTTATTATAGATACATTTTGAGAGACCATTTTACCACTATACCAAGGCTATCTCGCTTCTATTATACTTAGCTGTACGTAGAAGGTATCATTATTAATCAAGCAAAATTAGGAATCAAGTCGAGCAAGCAAACAAATTATTAAGTACCATTTTTTTTATTGTGACTCGACATATGACAGCACCCCGCCTGATGTTAAGATGGAGTGCAGTCCATGAATAAATCTGACTGCTACTACAGTTAAATAACTGCAAGTAGCACCCGCATACACTATGCTGGCCTAGCTAGACTGGCAACTTACAAGCTGATCCCTAAACGCGACGAGTCTTTCCACGGTCTGTATACTTGTAACTGGTGATACTATTCCGGAGCAAATATCCGTCTTCTTTCTTTTAAGAACAAGTATTTATAATATTATTTAATTCAATAAAAAGAAAAATTGTCACGCCTTTTCCCACAGGGATAGCCACAATGGAGCGCCACTTGCCACGATCCTGACACAACTCCGTCGCTTCCTTCACATTCACAATTCTCTTAATAATAATAATCATTCAATATTTATTTGAAATAAAATCTATAAAATAATTATTTCCTCTAACCGGGAATCGAACCGGGACTTCACGCATAACGGACTTGCCACTGCGCCACGCGTTTTTCAATTCCGAAAAAGGTCACTGGGTCATTTTATATGAAAAGCGCCTATAACCATTTAAGGTGAGATTGCGCCTGATCTTTCTACATATTTTCCACTTAGTTGAGCTAACATTGTCACAATCATGGGTCAACCTTGATGACGTCACGTTGTGCTATTGTACATTTTTCCTTACTTGGCAAAAGTAGTAAACAAACTTTCGGCATAAGGACGAATTAACGATAAAAACCATTACTACTGACGCGAATCCTTACGAATATATAAAAATATCTATTAATTACTGTGAAAATGTTATGGCGACCGTCGTGTAGTAGCAGTGCATTAGTCACACAAACTGAGAGCACGGGTTCAAAACCACTTGCCGGTACCAATGTATCTTTGATATGTGTACTTTGGTTGTCCTCTTTCAATGATACTTTAGTAGCTTAGTATAGAAATGTAAAAGAAATAAAAAAATAAATGTTTTATTATTGGGGCACAACATTTGTCATTTGTGGACTTACTGTTGTATATATGTGTGTGATGGTGATTTTCATGTTTGTTTACTACTTGTGACAAATAAGAAAAAACACAGTTACTGCAATATTCCTAGTGCCTCTATCATTATTTTTATAGCTTCTACAGTGTGTTACAATTTTATGATGATAAGCACTTGATACGATGAAATAAAACGACCGTGGCGTGGCCACTAGGTAGTGCAATTGTCGTATCAATATATCTTTAATATTATTTGTTTTGGTCGTCCTGTTTCTATGATACAAATTCTTGTATTAGCATAGTATAAAAATAAAAATAATAAATAAAAAAAACAACCATGAAGTTTTTTTATATTTCACGTTTCTAAACTCAATTAATCAATCAATCAAATTGTCAAGCCTTTTTCCCAAAGGGATAGGCAAAGACAATGAAGCGCTACACAGAAACTATTAAGGATTATTTTTAACAAATCAGGTCATATCAAACTTAGAGAGTCATAGTAGAAGCATGTTATTTAAAAGCCTAGCAGATGGGAAATTGATTTTATCTTGCGGGCGTGACTTGAAATTGGTTTTCATTCAATTCCAGTGATTTCCGGAAAATCTTAAAGCTTATTTGAGATATCGGAAGTGTTTAAAAACATTGAAGGGTGGATTGTTATTTCCTATCTACTTATGTATTTTATAAGGCATGTTGGATTAGGTTTATTTGTCGTAGTTAGCAACCTTACAAAGATAGGCAGACAATAATGAACGAAGTCTTTTGATTCCTTCTTTTGTTTTTTATTATACATTTCTATATTAAGCTACTAAAGTGCTTGTATCATAGAAACAGGACTTTGGTTAGGTACATATATCAAAGATACATTGGTACCATTGAGTGGATTCGACCCGTGCACTCGGCTTGCGTAACCATTGCACTGCCATTATACCACAGTAGCCTTTTGTGTCCCGAAGCTCGATATAAAAAAAATCAGGAGTGGTAGGCAGTGGTGCTCAGTCTGCCGATCCGGGGTAGTACCACCACTTACAAGTATACAGACCGTGAAGTGAGAAGTGAGTAGCGTTTCGGGATTAGCTTGTAAGTTGCCGGTTCCAACTAGGCCGGCATAAAGGATGTGACTGCTATTTTCAGATATTAAATTGTAGTAGCCGTGAGCTCTATTCATGGACCGCACTCCAGTTTAACATCAGGGAAGGTGCTGTAATATGTCGAGTCACGACAAAAAAAATTCAAGCTGATCCTGAAACGCGATTGAGTCACGGTCTGTCCACCACAAACTGCTACTTACAAGCTCATAAGTATACGTATACGTACACGTATGTATATAAATAGGTCATTTAAATAGGAATGCTTGTAATTCTATGAAATGAGAAAATGGCTTACTGTCGCGTTTATTTTGGTTTTGATTTTACCATTTTTAATTATTCCGAAGTATCGAGAGCTTTGCAGCCATAGTTTCTCCATGACCACGATGACTGCAATGCTCTCGAGTCGTCGGAATAATAAAAAGAATATAAAATCAAAACCAAAATAAACCCGTATAAAGTTTGTTTAATTCTATGAAATAATTGAAATGCAAATTATTTAGGCGTTTGTACGAAGCTGCTGTATAGAGCAAGGAACTCTGAGGGATGTTATTTTCATAACTCGAACGAAATTACATAAATAAACATTTAGAGCATTTTTTTATAGAGCCCAGCAGATAAAAAGAGCATTGGCATTCAAGAAGCGCAGTAACTAATTTTGTTATCTACTATTTTTTAAATTGTGACTATATATATTACAGCACCCCGCTTGATGTTAAGCTGGAGTGTGGTCCATTAATGGTTGTCAGTGCTACTACAATTCAATAACTACAAGTCACGCAGACCTAGTACAGGGACCTTCAATTCACAGATTTATAATGTAAAATTTGATGTTAATAAAGAATTTTTAATTTTAATTAATTTAAGTCACATCCACTAGCCACACCCGCCAGCCCAGTTGGAACCAGCAACTTATACAAGCTGATCGCGAAACGCGACTAAATCACTTCACGATTTGTATACTTGTAAGTGGTGGTAGGAACTACCGCGGATCGGCAGAATGGATGCCATCGCCTATCACATTTTCTACTTACTTTTCGATTATCGAATATGTATAAATTTTAAAATATTATTAATCATTTTGATTGTACAAATGCACAGACTTACTCTCCCACCCCAGTCGTCCAGCACTTTTTTATCTGCCGGTCCTTATACTGCGCAGCTTAATTTTCAGCGTTTTTTTTTCTTTACTGGGATCTCTACATAAGAATGGGATCTCTCTATTATGTTTTGTATTTGGCAAATATTCGAATAAACTTAGTTTCCAGTGCACAAATCGTAAAATGCCTTATTTCTAAATTAATTTTTAAAAAAATTATGCGGCTTACTATCGCGATTATTTTGGTTTTAATTTTACGCGAAATTACGCGATAGTCAATCAATCAATCAAATTGTCACGCCGTTCTCCCATGAGGATAGGCAGAGACAATGGAGCGCCACTTGCCACTATCCTGACACAAGTCACTCGCTTCCTTCACATCCACAATTCTCTTTATACAAGCTCTAAGGTTATGGGCACTGGGTAACCTAGCTTTTTACGCGATAGTAAGCCGCATAAAATTTGTTTTCCGTTTCGGGTGATGCCCTCATAGTGGATGCGACTGCTACTTGCAGTTATTTACCTATAGTAGCAATCGCCTCCATTTCAGGCCGTACGCCAGCTTAATGTTATGCAAGTTTCTCCATTTAGTACTAATTTCCACGAATAGTTACAAATATGTATTAGGTCAGGTACGGGAAGTACAAAGTAATAAGGAAGTACAGATCTGTAAATCCAGGAACAAGCTTTCAGAGCTTGGTTCTTATGGGCTTGGTTATTATGCATAGACATTTAAACTTGTAACATTGAATGAACGCTAAGTTTGTCATCGTCCTTAAATCTCACACCCACAGATTGCTTGCTTTCTTCAAATAATAATTTTCTGGAACGTGCATGTGAAGTGGAATGTTTCACCATCCTATAATCTTCAATCTTTCAAGGGATGGGTGATGAAGTTGTTTGGTTAGGTAATGCTACTATGTTCTATTGGAAAGAGAGAGAGATATCGTGCGAGAGTCTGGTTTGTTTTATTTTGTGTAGTTTGTGGTCGACCGATAACAAAATGTCAGTCAGTAGTAATGGTTTTTATATTTTATTAGTCAGTGTCAATAAAAGGTGCTTTAAATAGAAGTGTATATTAATTCACGTATTTTTATGCGGCCTAGCACGACAATCCAAGAAGCAAAATAAAGACCAGCAAATCAATTAAAATGTATAAAAAATATTGATTTCAACGTTGTTTTGTGTGAAGTTTTATAGAAAGTTTTAATATCTTTTTGATATTTTTAGTTTTAATATCTGTTCTGGTAAGTTAATTAAAATAATTTGCAATGATATTCCTTACAGGCCTTTATCTTGGTTCTTGAATTCCCGTGCTAAGGAGGCTGGTGTAGGTACTTAATCCGCATAAAATTTGTTTAATTCATTAATAAATGTTCGAAGAAAATACTGTGTGTGTATTTTATCTTCGAGAATGTATTACATTCTAGATCGAGTCATTAGATTATCATTTTCTAATAATTTTCACGAGCCAATAACAAGTGTTGAGTGCTAGAGGTACTATTTGTTGTGCTAACATTGGCGTCTGCAGTTCAAGTGGTCGTCCAGTTCGATTACCATTTTAATTAATGAATGCCATTGGTACGTTAAGGCGGTCTGGCGATTTAATTGTTTTTTTTTTTCATCAAAAACAATATGTTTAATATTTTTTGGAATAACATCGTTAAAATTTTAAAGAGGGTTAAACTATTTCGTTTTTATGCTATATTTAACCAGGCTTTCTTTTGTAGACTAGTGTTAAAATCAGGGACTCTGAAGTTCAGGAATTATGCCTATGTAATTAGGGTGCATATTAGCGTACAAGATAGCTTGAAGCAACGATTTAGTTATATTTTGTTTATGTTGTTGGGGACGTTGGACGACGTTGGGGAAAGTTTTTTTTACATTAAAGTTTATTTACATTAAATTACAGTATAAGTATATGTGCCATTTTATTCGTAGACTTTCTGCCATCTTGTAGGTAGAGACATGATCCCGTTGCTGTAGACAATTTTGGACTTCTGATTAAAAAAACCGCAACAAGTAGTTTTGGCAGTCCTCTCTTGATGTTAACCTGACACTGCCTAAAAAATTCTGAAGAGACCAAAACAGGTGGAAATCTGAAGGTGCAAGGTCAGGGCTATATGGTGGATGCATTAACACCCCTCAGCAAAAACTCCTTTAATTTTTGCTGAGTGGCTAAAGATGTATTGTTGTCTAGCGTTCAATTCCGGCCGCTTTCTCTCAACTTCTTGCTTTAATCTCATTCTTGCAGCGTCCTCTTAACGTTCGATAAGTATACTGCGAGCCGCCCAAGCCGCCTGCTAAGCGAGGGGATAAGGCATTTTTGGGTACTTACCAAAAATGATTATCATATCTCTGTTGGTTCATAGACCACTTCTGCCCAGTCTCCTTTATTATGCGGAGTATATTAGATCTATGTTACGTATAAAATACGTATATTGATTACATGTTAAATAGTTCAAAAAAAATATAACAGATGGAGCCACTGGAGCTTAAGAACGTAGCGTATTTAAGGGTCAAATTTAGTATATAGTGCATTTAGATTTAGCATTAGGCTATAATTTTCTATGCGACTATAACTTTGTTATAGGAATTTTTTGAAAGTCGCACTGGATGCATACTTTTGTGTTTGGAGCGACTCAGATTCTGAGGCTGCTGAGTATAATAGACCAAGAAAGGAGGCTACTTGAGCCAACCGACCGAGATATCCTGATTTCTGACATATTTGGGTTCCTCTCAATACGTATGAACCTAAAATTCAACATCCTAAAAATCAGCTTAAAGTATGAAATTGCCCAATTGTAGTGAAAAATTAAAACTAGTTTTTGTCCAAAATGTACATATTTATTTAAGCAAAATCTTTACCCTCGTTATCTATACAATGTTGCAATCTAATCTGAAGTTCATTTATGCCTTTGCGACAGAACTCTGGGGATCTAGATCCGACAAACCGTGTGAAAGCATTTTGTACAGCCTCTAGGGACGAAATCTTTTTACCACGTAGAAAATTGTCCAAATCTCAAAAATATGGTAGTCCGTTGGAGCAAGGTCTGGTTCCTCATCGGTTGTCGGTTCTTCAAGCGACGTGGCCCGCCCATTGCCACTTTTTAGCTTGCAAATCCAACGAGCTATCTCGGTAACTCTGTTTTATTTGGCGAATATCCTCGTTCCGGATTATACCGCGCAAAGACACATAGCTCTCTTCATTGACCGCTGAGCGACTCTGAGCTTTACCAACAGGCCAACATTTAAGGGCCAAGTCTCAGTGCCATATGTCATCCCTGGTATCACACTGGTTGAAGACCCTTGTCTTGCGGGATGTTTGACGAGAAGATATGACGCAATTTCCCGAACGCCTCCCATCCGAGTTGGATTATTCGAGCGACCTCTTTGTCGAAGTTAGACATACCTAACTCGACAATGTAGCCGAGGTAATTATAGTAGTCAACAATAACTTCGAAAGTATAG
Organism: Tinea trinotella; assembly: GCA_905220615.1. NCBI lineage: Eukaryota > Metazoa > Arthropoda > Insecta > Lepidoptera > Tineidae > Tinea > Tinea trinotella. The sequence continues at coordinate 13,015,964 of HG992313.1, forward strand.
TTCCTAACAACTACCGGTATGGGCACAACATGGACATGAGACATGATTTTCGTCTTGTCCATGTTCATTTTTAGACCTACCTGTAGGGAAACGTTACCCAGGTCGCTGAGCATAGCATTGAGGTTCTGCAGCAACTCAGCCATAATGACTATATCATCGGCAAAACGAAGGTGAGAGCCAAGCCACACGGTGCGGTGCGCCGCCGCATCGCAAACATTTGCCGCGTCACTGTACACTGTACACATGTGGTATGCGGCGCCGTTGCGGCGCTGTAGTATGCAGAGCGGGGACCTAGCCTCCCAGTGGAAAATTGATCCTCCCCCCCTCGCGTCTCGCTCAATCGAAGTCCGGTGTGCCTGCGGTACGGCGCAGCGACGTCGCTCAGGCGCCGCGCCGCGACCGCGCTGCACCGTGTGGCTTCACTCTGAGTGATCTATTCACCATTAAGTAGTGCCCCTATAATACCGCACATCGAACCATGCCTGCGGGATAAATTAGCTCGTGACTTGCCGCATGGCTTGTGCTCGGTTGCTCTGGACATAGCTAAGGTCATCTAGTTAACTAAACCAATAAGTTCATACTGTTATAATATAAACTATTTTGTAACGTTTGAATTTCATGAATGTTGAAATTAACAAGAGTTTCTTCAAATCAAATAAAAAAAAAATGTCACGCCTTTTTCCCACAGGGATAGGCAGAGACAATGGAGCGCCATTTGCCACGATCCTGACAAAACTCCCTCGCTTCCTTCACATTCACAATTTTCTTGATTACAAGCTCTATGGTTTTGGGCACTAGGCAAATTAGCTTTCTTGAGGATGACAGTCGGTTGTTGCTTCCAACTGACTGTCAAACAGCTTTAAGAATAACCAAGCTGGTTAAACCGTGGTGTGGTGGCAGTGCAATGGTTACGCAAACCGACAGCACGAGTTTGAGACCACCCACTGGTACCAATGTATCTTTGATGTATCTTGGTTGTCCTTTTCTATGATACAAGAAATAGCTTAGTATAGAAATGTAAATAAATAAAAAACGTAATATGTTAAATGAACTTACTTGTAATTCAGGTGCACCGCCTTCATCTCTAATTAGCAATAGATAGCTGTGTCCGTCGATTATTACTTCTTTTTTGAAACGACCACCTATAAAAAAATTATAAAAAAAGTTATTTTTTTTGTAGCGACATCTAGTAGTGAATAATCGAACTAAATAAACCAACATATCCTCCTTATATTATATTATTTTGTTTAATAAAAAGTATTTACTATCATGTAATCACTAATTATAATTAAACTATTTACAACGCATACCTTCTGGACTTTCTTCTTGCATATAGGTGCCGGTCAGATATCGGTGTACAAGGGCAGACTTTCCACTATCTGGAGACCCTAGAACACCGACTCGAAGCTCTGTAACACCCCGCGAAGATGTCCATTCTTGACTATTCACGAATGAGTCTGAAAAGATAAAATAAAATAAATTTAAACATGGAGTGCCATCTATTATTCACATTGATAACTATTATGTCATTAACGTACTAAATAGTTCGTTAAACTTCACTAGATGGCGCACGACAATTTAGATAAGTTCCCTTTCATAATAGATGGCGCTAACATTTAAGGTTGCCACCAAAGAATTTGGACTTCTGAATTAGAAGAAGCCCCAAAATAGCTACAAAATACAACCGCTTATACTATTTTAATTTTTGGCATTAAAAAGGAGTGAGAAGGGGATAAATTTACATTTTTACATTCGTAATTTAGAAGGTTGTCACTAGTTTTGATGATCATTTGACAACCTAATTTGACACAATAACAAATGACATTAAAATACTTCAAAAAATGATGACGGAACAATTATGCCGCTACTCTTACTACCACGTGACTTTTAATTAAGCAGTATTAAAAGTCAACCACAATTACAAGTGGTTGTAATTGCAAAAAGTAGTGACAATCTTTGAAATAAAGGAATTGAAGTACAAGTAGTTGTCTCTTTCAGTCACACGTGGTATAAACATAGTATAAGTAAGATAAATAACACTGAATTAGTTCTTACTTATACATAATTTTCTCTGTTCTGAGTAGGTAGAGCAATTTCTGACCAATTTTGATTGTCTCTGCCTATCCCTGTGGGAAAAAGGCGTGACAATTTGATTGATTAATATAAATAATAGAGAAGGCCGCTTCAAATGATTAACGAAAACCTATCATCAATTGTTAATGAATATTTAATTATTAATTAAACTTAAATAATTTAAAATATTATTGTATTAATCCTCTTACATAATATATAGTAGGGGAGCCCAAGAGGCTAATCGGGGATTTACTCGAGCGTCGTAGGGACCTATTAAATATTAAAGTTTAGGTGATAAAAAAAATTAAATGTTATGTGGGTTTTTGGTTTTAGCGGTGGGGGAAGGGTGTACGGATTTTCAAAAATGTAAAAAAAAACAAATAAAAAAATATACTCGAGCGCGTCAGATTTTGATATTGTATATACTCCACGTGTCCACAATACTGTAGGTATGTTAATCTGACGGTTTGCATGGTGGGGGTGGCAGTACGGAAAGGTAGAAAAACAAAAAAAAAAAAATTTGCTCGAGCGCGTCAGAAATTCAGAGGGGATGTTAAATAAGCCCCACAGAAGCTCCCATTCAAAAGACTGACCATTCCGACATGACGCAAGTTCGTGGCGGAGTTTTGAAAATGTAAAAAAAAATCGTTAATTTGAAATACTCGAGCGCGTCAGTCTTTTATACAGAAGGTTCAGTAAGATGACCCAATTGTACTGACCCTTAATCTGACAATTATCTGGAGGGATTTCATTAATCTGACAAAAAAAACGAATTTTTTTTAAGGTAATTGTTACACACTTACTATAGCACACTAATCGCAGTACAGTTTAGACTATTTCTCTCTCTTTCACTCACAATCACTGCCCACTTTTACTAATAAGTAATAATATCTCAGAAACTGTGTGGAATATGAGCTATATTATTGTAAAGTTTCAATAAAATCCATTTAGTAGTTTTGCGTGAAAGAGTAGAAAGAGTAGTGCGTTAGTAGTTTGCGTGATCCATCCATCCATACAATACAGACTATAAACTTTACTTTACTTACGAAAAAGTATATATAATTTATGGTTATTAAGATCTTATTAAGATAAGATTTTAAAATCTTCTTTCTTGTACAGTTTATACTTTTTTACATTGTACATTAGGTCAAAATGTTCATAGGCGTTCCATAAAATATATGTTCTATGTAATTTACTGTTTAATTTCACTGAAACAGGGTTGGCAAATTATTGAAATAAATATTTTATAAGAGACCATTTAACACCTTTAAGGGGGTTCGGCTTTAGGAGGTGTTTTGTAACACCCTGTATATTAAGACTGTGCAAGAGAGTAATAGATAAAGAAGAAGTGAAAGGGAACGAGAGACGCGAAGTGGGGAATACATGCTCTACTGCAACTGCTCGCACAAAACTTTATCAACGATTTTTGCTACTTCGGCTTGTTGAAATTGACAGATTATAGTTTTTTAGTAATTCTTAGTCATTTTTCTTCAAAATAAAATTAAAATCGACCGCGCTCGAGAATGTCCAGGTGACGATTTTTTTTTACAAGTTTGTGACCTTCCCATTCTCTTCCGTCATACTCAATCCGTCAGATTAAGAAAATGGGCACTTATTAGTATGTAATTAACTCACCTTAGCTTAATCTGACGCGCTCGAGTATATTCAAAGATCGATTTTTTTTTACAATTCTGACCAGCTGCCATACACGTACCCCCCTGTATTAAGGGCTAATACTTGGTAGATATACTCTACAGGGTACAAGGTATCTCCCATAATTTAATCTGTCACGCTGGAGTAAATCCAGAAATCCCCGCTTGGGCTCCCCTACTAATACGAAGTTTTAGTTAAATTAAATTACCGAAGACGTGTTTGACAAACTTTCCCTTGATGTAATTAGTTTGTGACGTGACCGCGATGGGCATATGGCTTCCTTCCGTCTTATTATACATAGTAACTTATACGTAATCTAGGTAACCTCACTAAGAGATAGGTATCGTTGGAAAATAATAGAAAAATATATTAGGTAAGAAATGAGGTCTAGAAAGCAAAAATATATATTTATACGATTAAGGTAAATTGACTAAATCCCATATTCAGATATTCAGGCGATATAAGCGCGGGAAGTGCAGCCTGAGGTTTCAGCTGAGAACCTCAAGCTGCGCAAATACGCCAATCTTGGTACAGATTACAAATTTGCGCCGTTTGGGGGGTCGAGACGATGGGCCCTTGGAGATCTTTAGCCAAGTGCCTGTCCAAGGAGTTCTCCAAGCGGCTGACGGAGAAGTCTGGAGACAGGAATGCTGGCAATTATCTCTGATGTGATGACTCCAGATAATATTTATTATTTATATTTATAGTTAATATACTTATTCACAATAAATTTTTAATTTAATTTTAAATAATAATATTTTATTTGTCTATTTATCAATATATAAAATAATCTAAAAAGAATTGTTTTACATTAAAAATAAATTAAGACAAGGTACAGACAACGGAGTGCCACTTTTCACGATCCTGACACAACTCTTTTGCTTTACATCCACGATTGCTGGCCTAGTTAGAACCGGCAACTTACAAGCTGATACCGAAACGCGACTAAATTAATACCCGGTCTGTATTGTAAGTGGTGGTACTACCCTGGATCTGCAAACTGGGTACTACTGCCTACCACTCTTTGATAACCAGACCTGAAGCAAATATCCACCTCTTTTTTTATTGACAATTATTTTCAATATTTAATATAATTATTAAATATTACAAATAAAAGCTATGAAACAAATATTTGCTACGACCGGGGACTTTGCTCGCGACGCTAACCGCTCGATCACGCCTGTCGTCACAAAGTATGACAAGAATTGTGAATATAAAAAAAAACTTGTATCAGGATCGTTGAAAGTGGCGCTCTGTTGACTCCGCCTATCCCGACATAAAATAACAAGACGAAACCCTCGAACGAGCATATTAATACCAAGCACAAATATTTTTCTCCACTACTCCTTTCACAGCCTGTTTTAATATGAAAAGAACCCTGTTTGATTTACGGCCACTATTGGTGGTGTAATAAAGTTAATTTACGACTGGAATACGACGTTAATAGCCACCATGAATGGTTAATTCGTATGGGCCCCGTTTGCAAACAGTCGTTAGCTTTTTACCTCAGTCTTTGAAGGGTTGAGAGTACCTATATGTTAACAAGACATTTAATTAGACACTTAAAAATTTGCTCTTTTTTTTTGGTGTAATTTTATGCTGGTTGAATTTGATGTTTATATGTATGTATGTTTATATTGCTTTATTATTATTTTGCATTAGTTTTTTGTGAATAAATGTGGATACTGTTTATATTGGGTACTTAAATAAATATATCTATACTAATAGTATAAAGCGGAAGAGTTTGTTTGTTTGTTTAAACGCGCTAATCTCAGTAACTACTGGTCCGTTTTGAAAAATTCTTTTTTTGTTGGATAGTCCATTTATAGAGGAAGGCTTTAGGCTATATAACATCACGTTGCGACTAATAGGAGCGAAGAAACAGACGAAAATGTGGAAAAAACGGGAAATATTATTCATCTTTGAGGGCTTCTGTTGCGTGCGCTGCGAAAACCGTTTGATATACCCAAAAAATATGTATGGAAGAATTATTCCTCTTTAAATTATCTAAAAAAATGCCCGCGACAGTATATGTCTATCTTTTAAGATTAACTCACAATAACCGTTTTTATGATAATCAAATTTGGTCGAAATTAATGCTTTGTTACAAATTGTTTGTCAGAGTTGTATCAACATAATAATAATAATCTTTATCCAAATAAATGTGTTATTAATTAAGAGTATTTAACTGTGAACAAAATTGTCTTTGACATCACCTAATTTTAATAAACATCTTATAAGATAATACAATTTTAAAATAACTGAAACAAAATTCACACGCGCCGCATGATGAGCGCTGGCTGGCGGGCGAGGAGAGGCGGTGCTTGCGGGTGAGGCGGAGGGGGGTGTAACTCTACGAGGTATAGTCGGTCTAAGCCGAAATGATGCCCCCCTCCACTGCATTTACGCACACGAGCAAATATAAAATATGGATAAAACATACCGAAAATGCTGTTTTAATCGGTTATTCAGTTGCTGGTTAGACACTGAAGGAGGAGCACGTTGATGAAGTATAATAGTGTAGTTAGTAATATTTGCATTCACACATTTAAATAAACTAATAAAGTGAAGGGGCGCGTCATTTATAGATAGACAAGCTATACCATGCGGTCGGCTCCCTAATGAAGCGTTAATTTGTTTTTGCGATATAATATCATCGTGTTAAATACTTTTTAAATACAATTTCATTTTGTAGTAGTTTTCTTTATAGTAGGTAATGTTTGTTTAACGTATAGTATTTTATTTGTAATATTTTCACAAAAACACTTTTTTTGTTTTGTTGTAGATAATACCTGTAGGTGTCATCTACATAATTATTCTTATTAGGTTAGGTTTTAATTTATGCATACAGTTAGTTTGGTTAATTTGGCTGCGAGTTTTGCGCACAAGAAAATAAAACTAAAAATATAATTTACGCAGAAATACTTTAAAATGTATATTTTTTAAAACTACTTTAAAATATATTCTAGTTCTATTAAAGTCTACTAAATTTTCTAAAATAAGTCGTGGGTAACATCTATAGCTAATTTATAACAAAGTTAATGAGGTACGTTTGTAAACAAAAAATAAATATGATTCCCAAAATAACTATTCCACGCGGACAAAGTCGCGGGCACAGCTAGTAATTAATATTGAGCTTTGAAACTATCAATCAATCAAATTGTTACCTCTTTATCCTACGACCCTGACTCACTTCATACAAGCTGCGGTTATAGGCACTAGAAAACATCTTCTGGGTCTGCCTTGTTTAACGCATCTTTCCACATCAGATTTATAAATTCCCTTCGTCAATCTACTTTACTCATCTACTTTTACTTCTTTTTATTTTATCTACTGAGCTACTAAAGTGCTTTTATCATAGAAACAGGACAACCAACGTACATATATCAAAGATACATTGGTGGGGTGGGTGGTTTCGAACTCGTGCTCTCGGTTTGTGTAACCATTGCACTACCACTACACCATGGTCACCTTGAAGTTTTAGTTTCCTCATGGAACTAAAACTAAACAATTTCTACTAAAACTATCCATATGGATAATACAACGTAATACATTGCGTAATGAAACTTTCACCTCGTAAAGGATACAGTAGCAAAACGAAACAGTGAAAGGACTCCACTCAACTTACATATTAACAACTAGTTTTCATCAAACACGTATTTATATGTCAAAACACTCAAATGTAAAAAAGTATAACTTGTCTTATAAAGAACGTAACATTAAAAAAATAAATTTTCGTTTTACATTTCTATACTAAGCTACTCAGAAAAGTACTTGTATCAAAGAAACAGGACTTTGGTTAGGTACATATATCAAAGATACATCAAAGCGACCGTGGTGAAGTGGCAGTGCAATGGTTACGCAAACCGAGAGCACGGGTTCACTTGCCACCATTTGCCGGTACCAATGTATCTTTGATATATGTACTTTAGTTGTTCTGTTTCTATTCTTTAGTAGCTTAGTATAGAAATGTAAATAAAAAAAAAAAAGTGGTACCCGTAAGTGGCTATGAACCCGTGCTCTCGGTTTGCGTAACCATTGCACTGCCACTACACCACCGTTGCCTTACTATATACAATATGTCTAGTCACAATAAAAAAACACAGCCATAGATTCCCATAGTTAGTGTTGTTTATTCTTCTTAATGCTTAATTGTGTGGAACTTTATTCGCGTGCGTCTAATTGTTAGTCTATTTCTGTTTTTCTATGATTTTAATAGATGCTAGTTTTCTGTGTTGCCAGGAAATTGTGTTTTTTTAATTGCAATCATTGCTCGTATAATCTACAGGCATCGATCATATGAGGCGACCATGGTGTAGTGCCAGTGCAATGGCTACGTAAGCCGAGGGACACGGGTTCGAAACCACTCACCGGTACCAATGTACCTTTGATATATGTACATTGGTTGTCCTGTTTTTATGATACAAGCACTTAAGAAGCTTAGTATAGACAGGAATTTACTTATACTGATATAAACTGTGTACATTAAACAATTTCTATAAATATTTGTACGATTCATAGGGTTTTTATTAAAACCCTACTTCGACTTGCTTGATGGTAAGCAAGAGGAGGTCCAAGAGCACCGACGGCTACCATAACAGTTTTATTCAACGTTTGCCTCCGTCGCCGTCACTATAGCTACCAAAGATTTGGTTTTAAAAAATTAATTATTCAATAAATCAAATTGTCACGCTTTTTATAGGCAGAGACAGTGGAGCGCTAGTTGCCACGATCCTGACACAACTCCATCGCTTTCCTCACATTCACAATTCTCTACATACAATATTTAAATGATTACTTACTAAATTAAAAACAAAACTACTTTTATTAGGTTGCCTAGTGCCCATAACCATAGAGCTTGTATGAAGAGAATTGTGAATGTGAAGTGAAGGAAGGGAAGCAAGGGAGATGTGTCAGAAAAGGCGTGACAATTTAATTGATTGATTGATATTAAAACAAACTTAATGAATTAGAAGGCGCCGTTTGTCTACGATAATACAACAGATTTTCCACAGACAATTTTTCCTATAATACTATAATAATTTTTTGCATGTAGCTTTTTAGCGTCACACCGACCTCTCTGCTCGCTCCATCCCAGGGCTGGTGTGGAGAGTCCAAATTCTCAAGTACTTGTAATACAATACGAGTGCTAAAAGCATTGATTGAATACATTTAGTAAGACAAAGTTGGGTAACTCAATACTTGAAGTCATACACAAATAAAGGGCCTTTATTAATGTGGTACAGTATTAGGTTACAGAGGGTTTATCAAAGTTAGGGTTAAAGCGTAAATTTATATGGACTGAATTTTAAATACGATAAGAGAGATTTTTTGCTTATTGTGGATCAACATCTGACCTAGACCCGCCTGATGATAAGCAAGAGGAGGTCCAAAACACCTAGGTTATATATAATGGTCAAAATTTTAATTCTTTTTGTAAAACAGTTAATAAATCTTACGTTGTATTTTAAATGAAATCTTTTGTACTCAAAACGATATTTCCACATCAGTAAATAAATATTTAATTTACATTTGTCTGAAGGTTGGATTTAAAACTACCTTATTTACTTCCTTCCTCATGACAAACACAACCACTGTTACAACTTTTAGACTATTCTCACCAGGGTTCGCACGGTGCGGTCGGCATGGCGAACGCGACTGAATTATTTGTAACATTTGTATAAGCCAGCATTTTTTTATTGAAACGGGACATCTAAGCTTGCCTGATCGTAAGCAACGACTTGCCCGATGAACCGACAACCGATGGGGAAGAAAGGTTCTTAAGTGGAGGCCACGAACTGAAAGAGGAAGCGTAGGAGGCCTCCCACTAGGTGGACTGACCGCGTCATCATGTCGTTCGGAATAGCGCTCCAAGGGGGAGGCCTATGTCTTCTGGCTGCTGATGATGAGCAACGACTGAAAAAACTGAATTAGATTACGGTTGTCCTAGTAGTCTTTACTATGCTGACCAGAGATCAGCTACGTTACACGCTACGTTTGAAGATTTTATAGGTTATAAAATAGGGAAAACACGTGATAGTCTTTTAATATCAGGTAATCAATCAATCAATTAAATTATCAAGCCATTTTCCCACAGGAATAGGCAGAGACAATGGGACGCCATTTGCCACGACCCAGACACAACTCCCTCGCTTCCTTCACATCCACAATTCTCTTCATACAAACTCAACAGTTATGGGCACTAGGCAACCCAGCTATATTGAGGATGTCTCCGATTTGGTCGAAAAACACCCTTCTCGGTCTGCCTCGTTTAACGGATCCCATTCACACCAGAAAAAAATCTATTGAAATAAATTAGAACATACAAGAAATGATTTAATATAGATCAGGGATACATCTGCCCTATTCAAAGGTAAGACGCCCGCGCGGCAACAAATAAGATTAGCAAAAAAAGTATAGCCTTAGGTTCTATTGTCCACCCACTCGAGGCGAGGACTTCGTGAACAATACAGAGGTCACTACTAACAAAACTGCACAATTCATTTATCTCCATATGTCGTAAATCGTTAAACAAACGGCTATGATTAAGATTGATGGCCGCAAAAGGAATTACCTTCGTTTTTGAAAGGACGGCCCACCATTTTGCGTGGTGCGAAATAATGCATTTCAATTCAACAATCGATCTTATCGTAGATATAATTATTATTAATGATCTATTGAGTAGGTATATTTAATAACTTAATAATTCATATTAAGTTATTAGGTTTACCTAATTATTTAGTACATTTCTATACTAAGTTACTAAACGTGTTTGTATTATTAAGGCAAGACGACCAAAGTACACTTGATAAATTACAAGAAACATTTGTACTCAGGAGGGTGTTCGCCGACCAAATCAGAGACATACTCAAGAAAGCTAGGCTGCCTAGTGCCCATAACCATTGAGCTTGTATGAAGAGAATTGTGTATGTGAAGGAAGCGAGGGAGTTGTGTCAGGATCGTGGCAAGTGGCGCTCCATTGACTCTGCCTATCCCTGTGGAAAAAAGGCGTGACAATTTGATTGATTGATTGATTTGTACAGGATAGTGGTTTTGAACCGGAGGCTAGTGGTTTACAAGACCATCTACATTCATCTACCATTAGACCACAGTCGCCTTTATGCCATCGATGTCATTGCCAGCTTATGTAGGTCTCACGAGTTGGCACAAACCTCTGTCCGAACAGGATTACCGTACTCCCCGACGCTTTTTATATTGTGGACCGACATCAACACCCTGCCTACTAATGTAAAACTGTTAAAGTCAGATCCCCTATGTCGGCCTAGTTGGAACCGGAAACTTTGAAGCTGATCCTATAACGCGACTGAGTGTTACTTCACGGTCTGTATTTGAAAGTACAGATCCCGGGTCGGATGACCGGACAAATCACAACAATCGTCTACCACTTTTAATTTTTTTTATGTTCTTTTTTATTTATATTTCTATATTAGTTTATATAAAAAAAGTTCTTGTCAAGACGATCAAAGAAAATAATTTAACAAAGTGCATCTTTGTACCGGCAAGTGGTTTTGAACCCGCGCTTTCGGTTTGCGTGACGACCATTAAACTTTTCGCCTAGTAACTTTTAAAGTGTATGTTTTAGTTATAACAACATTAAAAAACTTACAGTAAGAACTCGTCTCATTACGTTGCTATTTTTAGTTGCAGAGCATATTATCTTGTCTTGTGGTCTGAATGGCGCCTTTTAGTACAAACATCTTTCTTACATAGACATAGACATTAGCAAATTTTTTATTTATAGTTAATTGGCTTAATTTACTCTAATGTCACCAGGTAAAAGATGAAACCGCGCTTTTTTAATTTTAAATTATTTAAAAATTAAGTTAAATGAAGGCATCCACGAGTGGTAAGCAGTCGTGTTACAATACTGCGATCCCCAAACCGCCTGCGTGAGGATTATGACAAACCCCAAATTATAAACGGCAAAATACCGGTGGATGCAATTGGTATCTTGTCATTCGGCATGGCCATCTAAGGGGGAGGTCTATGTTCAGCAGTGGACGTCTTCCGGCCGATGATGATGATGATTATGAAAGTGAAATTAATGATAATATTAATGAGAAACATGTTGAATTATACAATATAACAACGTGATATTCACCTACGCGTGTCGATGCAGTTTTATGCAAAAAAAGGCGAGCACTTTGATGCAATCAATGTCTCTATAATCCAGTCGAGTTGACAACTTAATTGCGTTACGATTTGTATTTATATTGACGTCACTGCTCGCTTTGCAGCACATTATATATACATAATAACTGTTTAACTGTTCGTTAATACATAATAAGTGCATGTTCGTTGCCAAGTCATTTCGATGCAGCGATAACCCGAACTAGGTTGATGGTGACGTTATCAAGCACCAGGTCCAGCTACGACAGACGCTCTAAGCCCGGCTATCTTCAGTTTTCCGGCTGCGAGGCGGGCAGTGTAGCGTCCGTACATAACGTGCTGTTGTCTACACAGGAATAGATCCAGAATATTTTATGCAGCTTTTTTTAAAAGAAAATGACTATCGTCAAAGGAATGCTTCAATGGTTTAAGCACTGGGAAAGGATGAGTAAAAGTAGATAGACGAAAAGAATTTATAAATCTCATGTCCATGGACGTTAAACAAGGCAGGGTGTTTACCGACCAAATCGGAGACATCCTCAAGAAAGCTAGGTTGCCTAGTGTCCATAACCATAGAGTTTATATGAAAGAATTCAGCCGCTTCGGCTCTCAACGAGTTTCCCTTTACCATCAGGCAAGGCGAACTCAGATGTCGCGTTACAATAAATAAAAATATTGCGTTTCATTTTTCTTTTAACAAGACCTTTATAAAGCAAATTCACAACCCGCTCATATAACACCGCTAATTAAAATTAATTACAATGTTTTATGTAAAACTATTATCACGGTAACGCCTTTTTGATGACCTTGCCACCCTTGCGTGTAAACCAACCAGGGTTTGGCACGATCGATATAATCACTGCTGAAATGTTAAATACTAGGATTTTACTATATAAATAGCCTTTAGTCAATCAATCAAATTGTCACGTCACGATAGGCAGAGACAATGGAGCGCCATTTGCCACGATCCTGACACTACTCCCTCGCTTTTCACATTCACATTTATTATATTATAGTTTAACTGATTTGTCTTTCTAAATCTTGGAGAAAGCTAGCTATCAAACACAACTGCATAAAAAGTCATTTTTTTGGCCGTTCATCGAACCGCGAAATGGGGCGACACAACAAAGTACATTGCTCTTATCTGAGCGTTTTTTAAAAAGGGATTAAAAAAGTACAATAAATTAATTAAATTCTTGGGTTCGATAACCGAAAATAATCTGAAGAACGGTTAACTTTGCACGTGGTGTGACTTTGGCTTTATAAGTTCACAAGTTTTTTTGGCCAGCGTAGTAACAACGACTGGGACAGCCGTGAAGAATCAGTTTTTGCAGACATCGGTACACTTGGACCTCTTCTTGCTTACCAATAGGCGAGTCAAAGACAAATGTCGAGTCACAATATCAAAAAAAAATTGTTAACGAGATGCAGAGTTACATTGTTTAGAAATATTATTAGATAAACATGAATAGAAATATTGTCAATATTTTAAATATGGTGGCACGACAAATTAACAGCGCCTCGCCTGATGTTAAGCTGGAGTGCGGTCCACGAATGGTGGTACCTGCTACTAGTGTTTAATAATTGTAAGTAACCGTCGCATCCGCACTGCCAGCCTAGTTAGATCCGGCAATTTACAAGCTGATCCCGAATCGCGACTAAGTCACTTCACTGTCTGGTTTTCAATACATCTTTTCCTCGCATTTCATTACCAACCTCAATTTGTCACGTTTTTTTACCGGTTTCAACCAGGCCGGCATAGTGGATGCGAGTGCAATTGAACTGTAATAGCCGTCACCTCCATTCTTCGCATTCCGTCTTATTATTAGGCGGTGTACTCAGCAATGATTTAATTAAACCGAACTTGGAGCGAGCAACATTGTTTGCGACATCTGCCCTTATTTACCTGCGTTTATACATCTGTTCAATCCCTTTGCCCATTGTGCGCGCCCTTCTTGCAAATAGATCACGGTTTCTTTAACTCACGTGACTCGCGAATGTTTAGGGATGTAATTGCATCGATATATAAATGGCGATCTGTTAAAACTCGATATATTTATTTATTTATTTATTTAATTCGGTATATACGACAGGTTGCAACCTAACATAGGAAAAAAATAACATTTCCTGATTTAGGCCAGTTTGCAAGCCAAAAATATATACACACAAAACAAAAAACATTTTAAAGTTAATAAGAGAAATAAAACAAAAAAAAATTTAAACCAAAAGTGTAAGTTAAATTCACAATTTCAAATTAAAACTTCAATTTAAGACTATGCCAGCCTGGTTGAAACCGGCAACTTACAAACTAAACCCGAAACACGAAAAAGGCACTTCATGGTCTGTATACTACCCCGGATCGGCAGACTAAGCACCATTACTGCATACTACAAGGCTTTTTCCTTGCAAACAAATTTGTTTATTTTTTCGCTAATGTCTATCACTTTATATTATGTCATTATTACATAACAAACTAAATCTTTCCGAAATTACTTGATATAATATAATTATTGATAAAGATATCGATACTGCAAAATATAAATAAAGTAATCACTACCCATCATATTCCACACGTAGGGTTGTTGCAGGAATAATTTAATCGATGCTAATTACATGTTTTCCGATACGCGAATTTGTCGGTTGATCCATTATTAAGTCATTATATGGGAGATTTCTCAGCGGTTACCATGGTGACGCCCACAAACAATTTTTTTTGTCCCAACATTTCTCCACGGGGTGTGTTTCGCACGATTTAATGATATGTTTTGAGTTTCTTTTTCATATTCAAATTAATGGCATCAATTTATTGTTTAATTGAATTAGCAGCTGTGTTTGTAAACATGGTTTTATAATTATAATTAAGGAAGACTAAAACGGGGACGACCCAATAGGGTTAGGTTGGACAAACGAAATCGTCTGTAGTTCGCGACTGTCAAAATAATAAGAAGATTAAAACCACTAACGCCCGGTTCCTATAATAAACTATCCGTCATCGGTAATAGTAACCATTCGTTTTTCACGTCACAATTTATTGACGTTTGAAAGATAAAATGAAAACACCGGTTTATACTCTATTTCATACATTGGCAAATGGACGCAAATGGCATATAGCGCTGTATTGTCTTTCTGTCTGTCCATGTGGATAGAATGTTTCCGATTTGATCAAGGCACAATGTTCTGCTGGGTTAAAAAAATCAAATTGTCACGTCTTTTTCCCATAGGGAAAGGCAGAGACAATACAGTATTTTTTAAAATATAAAACGGCTCGATTAACGTAATGTAGATAGTAAAGTTAGAGATAGCCGATCATCGTCTCAAATCTCTACCTAATATTTAAGATAAAAAACAATTATGCAATTAATTTATTATTTTATTTATTGAGACGCGACATCTGACCTCGACTTGCCTGGTGATAAGCAAGTGAAGTAGAAAAGCGACGACGACTGAAAAAAACGATTCAATTTATGGTTGCCGCAGTCGCTGTCACATATCATACATAGCATCATTATCAACCGGAAGACGTCCACTCTTGAACATAGGCCTTCCCTTTAGAACGAACGACAAGATGCCAGTTGCAAGCACCGGTATTTTGTCGTTCATAATAGGGTAACTATTCCGGCCAAAAAGGTTATTAAAACTATTTATTTTGACATATTTATATAAAACTTAAAATTAAAACGTTTCGTAGTACACAACCCTAGAATAGAACTTCTAGCAAAATCCATTTACTCTGCCAATACTTAATATAGAAAACAATTATAGTAGAAATAAATAGCGTCGGGTAGCGATTTAACAGCTACAAATACGTAATGGCGGCAAAACAACGACTTCCGTTTCCTGGACCGCTAAGCTTACGAGCGTCACGTGCGCGTGTGCATACCACACAGAAAGCACGCCGTGAACATACATATCTATATACGTATAAGTCCAAGTATAATAGCTCAGTTTAAAATTTAAATTAATATTTTATTTATTGTGATTCGACATATGACAGTACCCTGTCTAATGTTAAGCTGAAGTGTGGTCCATGAATGGATTCCACTGCTACGTACAATTCAATAATTGTAAGTAGCAATCACATCCAGTATGCCGGCCTAGTTGGAACCAGGCACTTACAAACTAATACCGAAACTGTCTTAAAAAAATTGACTTCACGGTATGTATTCTTGTAAGTGGTGATACTACCCGGGATCGGCAGACTAGGTACCACTGCATACCACTCTTTGACAACCAACTCGAAGCAAATATCCGCCTCTTTTTTTATTCACAAATATTTGTAATATTTAATAAGCTGGAGTGCGGACCATGAATGGAGGTGAATGTCTCTTGACATGGTAAATCTGCAATTGCAGGGGCTTCAAAGTACTCGTTTATATCTGCTATAACTCTCAGCTCGGCGCTGCAATGAATCTAGGGTATCGAGAAGACAATCGGAAGAGCCGTCCCGTAGGTTGCAGCAAAAGCGGATTTTAGCCGTGTATAGTGATAGGTGAAGAACTGCAGCACCTTGGGGTGCTGAGTTTGCAGGGGGAGGCCTTAATGACCTACTCGTTGTCCCCTGTGATTCAGGTCGTCGCGAAGGGACATCCCTAGGATTTCTAATCTGTCCTAGAATCCGAGGGAAGTGTACTCTGGTAGTTCTTACTGGAAGAGGACCGAATAGGCAGTCAAACTAAAAAGTTCAGTGCGTCTTTTCTTTGGAGAACAATCGACAAGTAGAATGCTTGGCCAGCCCATGTGTTCTCTCCTTTCTATAATCCTTCAAGCGATGCGTGAGCGATGTTGTTTCAGCCGTCGTTACTCTTGGTTCTCCTCTTGCTTATCATCAGGCGGGTCGAGATCAAATGTCGTGTCACAATAAATGAAAATAAAAAAAGAGCCGCGTAATAAAAAGCTTCAGTGCGACATTTAAAGACTTTATAAGCACACCACGAAACGCCAATCGCGTCTATTGAAGACATCACCTTTAATGTCGGTACATCTTGTTTGATTATATCGCATCGCAAATTCTCTCATGACAGCATCCGCTCGGCGTTTATTGATCTCAACGATTGAATTTACACAAACATTTTTATTTAATACTGAATGTTATTACGAAGACCTAAAGTCCAAATTAATCAATGTAAATTGTGCAATTTTCTAAATGAGCAGATGTCACTCGTAACATCCTGTTTATTTGATTATTACAATAATTTATTTTCAATTATTATATTTTTTACATTTTTATATTAAGCTACTACAGTGCTTGTTGTATCATAAATATCATCATAACTTACAAATCTACTAACTCCATTATACAATCATTTTAAGGAGTAGTAGGCAAACAGTTGGGGGTCATTTGCCCAATCTGACGATCCGGTGTAGTACCACCACTTACTATGCTATTAGAATAAGAATAGGACGGGAATAAGAATAAGAATGATGACTAACTTCACTTTACTGATTCAAAGGTCCGGAAGACACCATACTAAAGTAAGTTGATTAGAGAGATAGACGTCACAAAATGGCACCGATTCCGTCTTATTCTTATTTTAATCGCATTATATAAGTGTACAGACTGCAAGTTTGTCGCTTTTCGAAATAAGCTTGAAAGTTTCCTACGGTTCAAGGCCGGTATGGTAAATGCGACTGCTACTTGCAGCTTGACACCTGACAGGGTGCTATCATATGTTGAGCCACAATAATAAAAAAGGCTACGATGGTTTAAAAATGTTTTTATAGACAATTTTCCGTTTTGCACACCATTTTCCGTGTTATATAAAAGCGATGCTATCAAATCTATGTCCGGATGTAGGTCAGGGCATCACGTCACTAACAGTCGGGCCCCAGTTTTGCGGGCAAATGGCTCTTCCGATTCGTACACTAACTAACATTAAATATATATATACTTCTGCACTGTTCTATTTTACAGTCGTTCTAAAAATAAGTGATATACTATACCTAAATATCTTATATAAGTCATAGTCTTTTAATAATCATAGATTTAGTATCGGTAGTTCCCGTAAATCGTCTCTGCCAATCTAATTGTGAATTAAGTATGATTTTTCATTTATTTATACTCTGACAGTTATTTGTAGTTATTGTAGAAACCGGTTTGGAAGTTGCCGGTTCCTACAAATAGTTAGTTGATCCTTATTATAATGTTTTATTTTAGTATAAAGAATTTATTTTATTTTATTTGTTGAAATTTAATTGTGAGTAATTCAAATTGTATTGTTATAATATTATACTAACATAAGATTCAAATTAAATTTATAGTTAATATTTGAAGTAGATTGTATATTTAAACACCCAAATGGGTAGTTATGGAGAAGCAATAACATAGATAATAAGACTAAATGTACACTAACCCATAACAGTAAATAAATGATTTGATTTGATTTGATCCTGAAACATGACAGATGTCTGCATATGACCCGGAGCAAATATCTGCCTCAACTATTGGCTCCAAATGGAAAGTAATAGGTTACTTAAACCTAAAAAAATTACAAAATTTAATTCACCTTTTAAAGTGTCACTAGTAAGAATAGTTATAAAATATTGTACTATTTACAAAATCGGTGCCAAAATTTATTCAATTTCAAATAACAAAGAGTAATATTGTTGCTGAAAAACTCATTAAAGTTTCAGATCATCCAATGTCCATCACACTATTTAGAATATCATTAGTTTTTTTTTACAAAATTGCGAATTCCAAGTGTATTTTGAAGTCAAGGTAAAACGTTCAATGTCAACTATGTTTATAAATGAGTCAGGTAAAGATACGGTTATACTAAAGACAATATACGCTCTATGAAATAGAATTCCGCAGTGCCCACAAACAAAGATGTTGATGTGAAAGAAGCAAGACGGACCGTAGTCTAGTGGCAGTGCAATGGTTACACAAACCGAGAGCACGAGTTTAAACCACACACCGGTACCAATGTATCATTAATATAAGTACTTTGGTTGTCCTGTTTCTATAATACAAGCACTTTAGTAGTTTAGTATAGAAATGTAAAATTAAACAAAAAGAGAGTTGTGTGAGGATCGTGGAAAGTGGAACTCCGATATCTCTGCCTATACCCGTGTGAATCAAGGTGTACTCGTATTTTCGCGTACTTCCATGGTACTGACATCACTATCGCTTTCTTTACAAACACAGTTCTCACATACAAGTTCTTTCAAGAATGGGCCAAAATTCTTGGCGGGCGTAGTGACGGCGACTGAAGCAACCGTAAACTACGTCGGTGTTTTCAGTTGTCAGCGCTCTTGGACATCCCTTTGCTTACCAGCAAGCAAGCAATATTTTTTTTAAAGGCGACCGTGGTGTAGTGGCAGTGTAATGGTCACGCAAGCCGATATAGCACGGGTTCGAAAACACTCACCGGTACCAATGTATCCTTGATATATGCTCTTTGGTTGTCCTGTTTCTATAATACAACCACTTTAGTAGCTTGGTATAGAATTGTATAATATATTTTTTTTTTTATCAACATTAAAAATGCACACATTCCGCTAGAATGTTATTTGATTACGTAAATGTATATATTACATATAGTGACTTAAGTAAAGTGACTTAGTCGCGTTTCGGGATCAGCTTGTAAGTTTCCGGTTCCAACTAGGCCGGCATGGTGGACGCAACTACTACTTTTTTTTTATATATTTTTTGTTATTGTGACTCGACATATGACAGCACCCCGCTTGATGTTAAGCTGGAGTGTGGTCCATGAATGGATGTCACTGCTACTACAATTCAAAAACTGTAAGTAGCAATTACATCCACAATGCCGGCATAGTTGGAACCGGCAACTTACAAGCTGATCCCGAAACGCGACCAAATCACTTCACGATCTGTATTTTTTTAAGCGGTGGTACTGCAAACTGGTCACCACTGCCTACCACTCATTGATAACCAGACCCAAAGCAAATATCCGCCTCTTTTTTTATTATAAATATTTGCAATATATATTTACTATTAAATATTACAAATAAAAGCTATGAAACTATGAATCAAACCCGGGACTTTACGCACCACAAACCAATCGCTAACCGTTCGGCCACGCCTGTCGCCTTGCAGTTTAATAACTATAGTATCAGTCGCTTTTATTTATGGATCGCACTCCAGGCGGGATGCTGACATATGTCAAATTACAATTAAATAAAAAACTTTCCAATTGCTTCCATCACATCCACAATTAACTTCATACAGACCCCTGCTTTTTTTTACGAAAGTCGCTGATAAAGAGATAACGTAAAGGGTGCCATATAAATTATGTATAGGATGTTTGAACATATTTTGTGTATTTTATTTGAACCCTTCGTGAAATAAAAGTCACCCTGGAGCACAACATACAGTTCTGCACCGCAATAATTTTCCCACAAAACGAGCGAAATTCAACCAATAACATAAGCTCCCATGTATCCCAGGTTTTCAGAATTTCACCAATAAATCTACAACCCAAACTCAACTTTAGAACTATAGTCCACGGTTCAAAATCGTATGCAAGTCATCTTAAATTACGGGTTACCTTAGGGATCTCTACCAATGAATTTATTATGACAACGCGTTTTAAGAAAGGGCAAAACAATTCTATTCCAAATAATGATATTTTATTATATTGATAAAAGCTTGTGACTGCTACTACGTTTGAATGAACAATATAGCTGGCATAGTGACGGCGACTAAGGCAGCCGTGAACTGACGCGGTTTTTTCAGTCGTCATCACTCCTGTACCTCCTTTTGCTTATCATCAGGCGGGTAGAGGTCAGATGTCGTGTCACAAAAAAACACGAGTAAAAAAAATAAAACATTTAGTAAAATATTTATTAATAGATATGGAAAGGTATAATTTTTAAATTCTGTAAAGTGTAAACCCACTGTTCAAATTTTCACTGAAACAAAATATCTACCGTAGTCGCAGAGGAACTTTGTTGTAAAACCGACTTTATATAAATTAAATATTAATAATAAATTATTATTTTTTATATCACTAAAATATATAGTATGAAGACGAGCTTCGTGATATTAGGCATTCTTTTCCTGCTAACCATGGCAAAATGTGAGCGGACATTGGGGTGGATATTGGTGGCTTAGTGGTCATTAGTCCGTGGCAGATCCAGGGTGAGTACCACCGCGGAAGAACTGAAATAGATTAAAGTACACAGAATATATATCTTTTTTAAAGTTTTTATTTAAAAAAATCATAAACAAATGGAAAAATTTCAACAACGTACCTACCTATATTAACATCTTTTGTCTGTATTTGGATTGAATCCAACGGCGGCATTGGGCATATGGCCAAATAATTTGACGTCCTATACAAGCACACCTATTACCTAAATTACCTAGGTTATGTAATATGACCTAAATATTATGACCTAAAATTAATAGCATTTGATAGGTAGATTTTTAGTATTTTCTTAGAATTAAAAGATTGATCAATGAAATTCATTAAATTTAATGAATTTAAACAAATTTAAAAATGTCAATCCGTGACCACGATAGCTGCAAAGCTCTCGAAAGGTCGGAATTATGAAATTTTGCAAAATCCAAATAAACGCGATTGTAAGCCGTATAAAATTTGTTTAATTCAGGTAGATTTTTTATTGAGACTTATTGAGAAATGTTTACAATACACCCTGCCTGATGTTAAGCTGGAGTGCGGTCCATGAATAGAGATGACTGCTAGTACAATTCAATAACTGTAAGTAGCAGTCACATCTACTATGCCGGCGTAGGTGGAACCAGGCACTTACAAGCTGATCCCTAAACGCCACTTCACAGTCTTTATACTTGTAAGTGGTGGTACCACTCCGGATCGACAGACTGGGTACCTCGGCCTACCTAGTACGTAATATAGAAATGATCAATTAATGAACACAATACATCCATCATTCATTATAACCTCAATGAAGCAACCTTGACCTCATAATTAATTCCACACAATAGCTCAGCTGAAATGTTCAATGATTCGGAAGTAATTGAATGGACATGACCACGACATCGGAAAAACGCGCTGGTCTGAACAAAATTTAAAAAATAAACACCAATCTATAACTAGATTTATATAATCGTAGTAATAATCGATCGTTGAGGTCCGACTAATAAATGGCTGACGAATAAAAGTGTCATTTAATGGAATTATAAAAAAACCATCAAAACTCAAATCGCTCGAGGAACCGTTAACCGATGGGGAGGAAAGGTTTTTGAGTGGAGACCACGAACCTGAAGACACACTAGGTGGACTGACGATACAGTAAAAGCTCGGTGAATGCAACTATACTAACATCAACAATCATCATAAAAGTTCGAATTTTGTCGTTCGGAACGGCTTTATAGGGGGGAGGCCTATGTTAAGCAGTGGACGTCTTTTGGCTAATAATTACATCAAAAGTTATTAATCATTTTCAACTAAGTAGTTAAGGGATAATTGAAATAGTATTCATATCAAAAAGGAAATAAAGAGACAGTATAATCTTGGAACCTTCAGGCAAAGCGGAAAAGTGACGGCAACTAAGGCAACCATAAACTGCATAGTATTTTCAGTCGTCGGCGCTCTTGGACTTCCCCTTGGCAAGTCAAGGTCAGATATCGCGTTTTAATAAAACAAATAAACGATAAACAACTCACATTTTAACGGCGACTATTAACCCCAAAATAATTATTAAATTAATCAAATTCTATTCTAATCAAAATCTACTAATAACAACAACAAAAAATCTATTCCACAATTAATTTAATTAGGGGTTGAATGTGTCAAACGGTTTTAACGTATAGTATGACATTTGCACCCCCGCACGTGCCTCACAGCCAGGTGCACCAAGGCACTACGATAACTACATATAATTATGTATAAGGTCGTGGTCTTGGGCCCAGCGGGGCGACGAGGGTAACTATCCGCTTAACCGATATCTGTGGTATTTAACAACGCCGACGAAAAATCAGTGAAATTGCGCCGCGATCGCAAGAGACCAATCAACGTAGTTTACCTATTGATTTTGTTATTCGCTGATTGGTAACGAAGATGTCAAATATCAGTGTACGTTTATCATTTCGAACCCGCGTTCGCGGAAGCGGCGAACGGTGAATGAACGCGCGCGCGCCTAGGTAAACATGAGCGGCAAAATTGAACTGAATTGTCTCGCCCGTGCACCACTCGCGTCGCTCCGTATCGCGTGCCGCCCCGCTAAAACCACTTGCTACTACGGCCATATTATTTATTGTTATTGTCGCTGGGCATCGCGCTACGCCGCTCCGCTCTCGCCGCTAGGCTCAAAACCGCAGCCTAATATGAACGATCGATTTGAAGTTTTTTTAAACTGCGACATAACAGAATATACTGAATTGATAACGACGTAGACCTTTGACCGGCACAGTGACAGCGACTGAGGCGACCGTATAATGAAACGGTTTTTCAGTCGCCAATATATACACAGCACCCCGCTTGATGTTAGGCTTGAATGCAGACCATTATGAAAGGCAAGTAGCAGTCGTATCCACTAAGCCATACTAGTACTAGGAAAGATAAATTAGAACCGGCAGTGGCGTGCCGTCTATACACGATAGTTTATAGACGACACGCTACCCTCATGAAATAAACTACATATTTATAAAAAAATACACAGAAGGTTTTGTACTAATTATCTGGTAAGTCTTAAATTCTGTCTACTCTACATAACATATCACTGCAACTACCGGCGAGTGATTCTGAACCGGACGTTCTTCGTCCCCATTTCAGTACTACATCAGTAGCACGGTCGCTCCAGTAAAAGTTAAAAATATTGTTAGTTTGTCAATTGAACTGCAGGTTTAAAAAAAAAAGAATGTAATAGGTCTCATGAAGGAGAGTTATAGGTTATAATAACACCTGCATTGGGAGAACCAAATTGAAGACCTGAAGTACCCTGACGGACCGAGAAGGAAGAAATCACCTTTTACATGTGAGAAGAGCCTATGAGCTATCTTTTTATATTAGTCTCGCTTCGATTGAGAGGTGTGTAAGTGATAGCTATGTGTAAAAGTTCCTAATTGCTAATGAGCTTGGATCGTGGCTAGTATGACGACAGAATGACGTCATAGTAGTGACGACGCCAATACAATTCCTTGAATACGTCACGTTATGTTACATGACAAGTTTCCAGCGATTTAGCAACTATCGGGTATAATATAATTATTACTTCTTTTGAAAAATGTTAGCGTAACAATAATTATGCAAAATCAAAATTATTATCTTTTAGGTTGAGAAACTTTCGACTTTGTGAGCAATTCCGATTTTCTTTGAGATTACTTAGAAGGAATTATTTTTTTAGTAGGGGTTTACAAGTTACATACAGTAAAATACAGAAGTGGACGACTAATAGGTGACATTATAGTAATGATGATTTAGTACTTATAATAATTTGAATAAAACAAGCAAATTACAAGACCAAATCATTAAGTAATTAGAGGACGATATTAATTACTTAATTAGTATCAAGTTGAATAATTTCTAAAAACAAGTTAGCTAATATTCTTGTTAAAAAAATTAACAATGTTTCTTATGCTGGGTAGGCGATGAGCTTACAAATTGTTTCCTATTATCCTGAAATAATAATCATCATCATCAGCCAGAGGGCGTCCACTGCTGTGGCCAGCCAATTGCCACTTCAGCTTGCAAATCCTACGGGCCATGTCGGTATCTTTGATTCTTTGGCGAATATCCTCGTTCCGGATTCTATCACGCAAAGAAATACCAAGCATAGCACTCTACATTGTCCGCTAAGCGACTGAGCTTTTCCAACAGGCCAACATTTAAGGGTCACGTCACGTGCCATATGCCATCACTGGCAACACACACTGGTCGAGGACCCTTGTCTTCAGGCACTGCGGGATGTTTGACGAGAAGATATGACGCAAATAATATAAATTATCCCCAAGTTGTAAAAACCATGAACCAAGATAGAGGAATTGTCGTGACTATATACCTATAAAGGCTTGCATAGTCCAGAAACGTTCTTTTTATAAGCCATGTTCGAGTAAGTCTAAAGTTATCTAGTCTCCCCTAGAAGTTCTACTTTTAGAACATCCTAGTTTTTATCTAACCAACACTTCTCCATATGACATTTTGTGGTTCCCAGTTATAAATTATTCCACATTTGAGCATGTGTACATTAATGGCCAATAAACTAGATCTCAACTGTTTGTTTTAGAAGTCATAGTAAAAAAGTTACATGTATAAAAATCGGGAGTAGTCTATTTTGTGATTGAATTTTATTAATTTATACTCGTAGAAGATATCACGCATATGTTCTTAAGTAGTCTAAAGTAATCTATATTATAAAATAAAGAAGTCACAAACAAATTCCATAGAAAAAAAAAGGCAAAATGCCGCGTAGTTTTCACTATATTTACTTTTTATTATCCTAGTTACAGAGTATATCGGAATTGTCAATAAGAACGAAAAAGGTTTTTTTGTAAATAAATAAAAGATATTTGGGCTCAGACTGTCGTGGGCGATGGATATTAATCTTTTGAAAGGTCGAATTAATACTCTATCTAATAAATATCTAATTTCGCGAGAAACCTTAGAAAACACTAGACACAAACATGTTATTGTTTTACAAAATATGAAACGAGTTAGAACAGGGTAATATCCGTAGGATACGCTGGTGTATTTTATATTATTGAGACTAGACTTGCAAAGGAGAGGTTCAAAATCGCCGACGACTGAAAAACACATTTCGGTCGCTGGCCATTTCGCAGATTTGCAGTTTTCTATTTTTAAATAATACAATTGCGTTTAAAAGAACATTGTAGATTATTATTCGTTGACGTAATTGGTCATAACTCAGCGTGCTCAATTATGCGTTGCATTTTCACTTAATGCCAATGTAACGATCAAAATGTTCGTGAACAACGGTTTTGATTGTAATTGATATTTCTTGATTGAAAAACTTTATATACTAGGTTCAAAGGCGGACTTAATGCCGCCAGGCATTCCCACTAGCCTACCTTAGGGATAATTTAAAGCATTTTTTGTGTGAGATAGGCGATGACGTACCACTAAGTGAATTAAACAAATTTTATGCGGCTTACTATCGCGTTTATTTTGGTTTATATTTTAATTTTGTTTTATTATTCCGTTTTATTTTTTTATTTTATTGTATTTTTTTTTATTTAATAAGCCGCATAAAATTTGTTTAATTCATTAATCAATCAATGTTCGTGCAAAATCTAAGAAAATATTATGTACCACTAAGTGCAAATAGAACAAATTTACGCCTAATCTCTAAGCTGATTATTGATGATATTATCTTTTAACATTATTTTTTTACTAGTAATAAACAAATATATTTTATATGCAATTAATTTGCAAATATAAATAAATAAAAGGTCAAAAGTCTTTAAGTGAGTGTTAAATCTTTTTTATATTATTATGATCCAAAAGATTTATTTCTAGTTTTGTTTATTAATGTTAAAACAAGATTAAATGAATAAAATAATAATAATGAGCTTAGATTTATTTTATAGAAAATATCCAGGAATGTGGCAAGTGGCTCCCTATTGTTGAAGAGTGTGAAGATTTTGGGAAAGAGACAATTTGACAATTTCCGTGACAATTTGAATCATTATTTAATATTTCAGAATTTTTTAAAGTATTTTTAACTTAAAAACTGACAGTTATGAATTCCGGTCCAATTTACCGACTAAAATAACTTAGGCATATCAATAAAAAATTAACTTACACAATATAATATCTATATGTCTTTGGGGATTTTTAACAATATAAAACTCCATTAATCAGCTAAATATGTTTTTGGGAAAATGATTAATCATTCTAAAATAAACTCAGTGACAAATATACCTTGGAAAATATCATCTTGGAATGTTCTCTTTTATTTTAGGTATTAAAATTATTATTACTATAATAATCATTGTCACGCCTTCCTACATGGATAGGCAGGTACAACAAAGCGCCAATTGCCACGATCCTGACACAACTCCTTTCTTCCTTGACATTCACAATTCTCTTCATACAAGCTCTATGGTTAGGGGCAACAGGTAACCCAGCTTTCTTCCTACAGGCAGGTACAACGTAGCGTCACTTGCCACGATCCTGACACAACTCCCTCGCAATAATGATAATGACCTCTAGCTCATCTCTATATGATGTAATATGAATGAAAATTCTGAAATTAGTATAGCAACATTAACGCTTTGTTATAAGAGTTAGCGAATAAGTTGATGACCCTGAGCGATGACATAAGGAACTATAATGAGTAAGATTTATAAAATATATCTATAATAATCAGTTATTTATTTATTCATTATTTATTTCTAAAGTATCATAGAAACAAAACGACCAAAGTACATATATCAAAGATACATTGGTACCGGTGAGTGGTTTCGAACCCATATATATATTTATTGTTGAATTAACCTTATTGTCTTAATAATTTAGTTAAATTAGTCACACCTTCAATGTCAAACACGACAAGTACGAATCACATTGTAAATAGTATAATATCCTCAATTTCACGCCTTAACAGGGATAGATAGTGGATCCCTTGATTACTCCACATCCACAATCCTCTTCATACATACTATTTGATTAGGGGCACTGAGAATTCCTGCTTTTAAATGTCCGCGATTTAATCAAAGAACAATCTTCTGGATCGTCCTCGTTTAATCTTGCCCTCAGATTTATAAATCTCTTTCGTCAATCTCCTTTCATCCATTTTTTCAATTTTCCTAAACCATCTCAACATACATTTCTCAATCTTTGTCACTACATTAATCAATCAATTAAATTGTCACGGCTTTTTCTCACAGGGATAGACAGAGACAATGGAGCACCACTTGCTACGATCCTGACGCAACTCCCTCACTTCTTCTTTCCAATCAATTTATCACGGATAACATTGTATATAATATTATTTTATATTATCTTTTATCGCAAAATCGTGACTAACAATACTATATATGCATACATACATATATACATTATGTACATAATTTTAATTGTAATATATAAGTACATGCAAACAGTATTTTATTATATATGTATTTAAGCATATACTTTATAAGGTGTTTATATTATGTTATGTTATATGTTTATTTTATTATACTAAAGCAAACATTAAAAATCATATATGAAATCTTATTTACAATTTTCACATTATGTATAAACATTTACATTGGCAAACCACTGAAAAAAGATCGAAGTAGATATCATCAGTGTTGACGTTATATGAGGAAATAAAATAATACTTATCCCTATGAGAATTAAGGCGTGACAATTTGATTGATTGATTGATTGATAGTGAGATTATGAGAAGTGGAAAGTTGATCACCTATAAATTTCCCAACTCTACAAATCATACAAACTATTCAGTACTTAATTACTCATCCTAGCGCTACGAATTGACATAAATAGAAAATATGGTGTATAAAAAATATTTAATTTAATATATTCTGAAATATAAAAAAAAACTAAAAAAATTCAAAATCAATACACTACCAACTCACCAGATTTCCTTTTCTCGTTAACAATAACAAGTGATTTTGTCCTTTTCACCCTTAGAGATCTTCTACGGATAGACCTGAGTAACGCCTCAGGCATCCTAGAGAACCTAGGCGACTCCACTCTCTTTTCAGGCATAAAAAAGTTCTTAACCGCTAACATTGTATTGAATTTTTAAAAATCCCCTTATCTAAACACGAAATTCCTCGTGTAGAGGAAAATTAACTTCACTTAACTTTATGCATTTTTGTTGATGTAAATTTTAAATTACAAAATAATTAAATCCACTACAGTGTTACGGATATCCTTAATTAATTAATCACACAGCACTATTGTCTTCATGTCACAATTCTACGCACGTCGAAGGGTCCTATTCATCCGTATATGGACACCTCATTGGTTGAATCTAGTTCGCTATGAATTTTAAAGTACGAATTTGGTTCGCGGGTAAACCGGCTGTACGCCCGAACGCGATGACGGTCGAAGGCAAACTAATCTCGCGATCGTCAGATGTAGAGGGGCGCCTAGCAAACATACTTTTTATCTGTTATCAAAAAAGCAGCTGAGGTTATTTCCTCTCAGGTACATTGCCACATCTTTTAATAACTTTTACAACTAGATTATAAAATTAAAATATTTATACTTCGAATATTTTCAGACGCAATTTATTTTTAAAGTTTATCATTTTTGATCAAATCGGAGGCATTTAAAAAAATGACAGTGCTTATGCATGAGCATAATTGGAATGTGAACGAGTTATGTCAGAGTAGCGCCTATCTCTGTAAGAATTAAGGCGTGAAATTGATGGTAGAGCTCCTTTTGTTTTTGTTTCAACTTTGTTAGTATGAAGCTAAGATCATAACTTAAATTAAGGCTAGAGTTGTGTTTTTATTAATTTATTTTGACATTTAAAATAGATAAACATATAGGTGTATCGAGAACCTACCTAAATAGCGTTGGTCAAGTATTTTGAGTTATGGAAAGCAATGGTGCCGTGTTAAAGCTCTGCCTGATTCCATTACCACAGGGATGAGATGACCAGGTGACACCCATCACAACTCAATACCCTTCATACAACCTCTACAATCATGGCGGCTAGCAGATTTGATTCTTTGTATTACCTTAAATTTATCTATTTGGTCAATCTTTTATATTAACCCTATATACCTTGCGCAATTTAAGTCAAAAACACCTTCTTTCAAAAAGTACTCTCATATTAATAGCTATGTTTAAACCTATCATTTTATTACACCTACTTGAAAGCTATTATTTCTTCAATCATGACCCTCAAGCAATACCTTATAAGAAGACTTTAGTTTTATATTTACTACCTAATATGATATCTTACTTTCTGAACCATAAAAGGGAAACTAATACGCCTATACACTTGAGAGGGTAAGGAAATATAACTCTATTTGATAATTACGTTAAAGTAGTAAGCAAAGAGAGGTGCCGACGAGAGAAAAACGACTCAGTTTACGGCTGCCTTAGTCACCATCACTATGCCGGCCACCATCACTATATATAGATATCAATCAACTTGAGGTAAGTTCCTTACACATAGGTTATTCTTATTAATATAAATATTAAAAGTAAATATTTACATAAAATTAGCTGTTAGGGCTTAAATAAATGGACAAAATACATCTCCTGTATTATTATAATAAGAATAGAATAATAAAATAGAAAATGTATATTTTGTTAGAGTCGTGCATTTTGTTATCGTGGGATCTGAACTGTGGAACACTAGAGCACGATTCTTCAATGTCTAGGTTATAAAGCGATAACAAACTTGGTATCTTCACAAGAAAACTTCAACCTACAAAAATAATGATAACATTATTTAGTAGCTTAGTATAGAAATGTATAATAAATAAATAAAAATTATTAGGACAAGTACCAAATTTACTTCAAAATTCCCACAAATATAGGCAGATACAAACAAGCGTTTTTCCAAAATCCTAGCACAACCGTCTCGCTTACTTCACGTCCACAAAATAATATTCTATAAAAATAAACCCACCAAACAACTAGATTTTTTTCTTTGAATTAATAGCCTAATAGATCTTAGGCTCCATTTTCCACAGGGATTTGACAGAGACAATGGAGCTCCTATCCACGATCTCGGCACAACTCTATCGCTTCCTTCACGTCCACATAATAATATTCTAAAAGCAATTAAAAACCTACTAAACAACTTTATTTTCTTTTTAATTAAGCATCTTAGAACATTCCAGACTAAATTTCCACTTATTTGCATACAATTACTTTAATAACCTCTTCGGAATATTAACATCCATAAGAAATGTGGTTGGTCCTAGTTGCTGTTAAACCGGTTACCCTACGATACAATCCTTGCACCTTGCTCCATGTCATAGATAAATAACTGACAATACTTCTTTACTAGTAAAACGACCTGTCTTATTATAAGAAAAAACATGGCTTTATAGATAACGTTGAACGTGGGTAGAAGTGGTATCAAGTACTTATTTATTAAAATGTTTCTATATTTATTTATGTTTCTTAATTATAGTCATGTGACTCAGCGCTGAGAGATTAGAAAGCCATAGACTATAGGTAATAGATACTAAACGCAGTACATTTATTGTGTAAAAAATGTACTGTGGGACGCCCTTCGCAGACTAGCTGGAAACTTCTAAAAGCGTAAGGCAGAAAGTCAAGGAAAATGGCGCGGTCTGTAAGAGGTCTGTGTTCAGCAGTGGATGACTAAGGAGTGATGTTGAAACTTTTATATATTTCTAAAAAGACCAGGAAATACCGTTACTTAATAATTTAAAATCAGTATATGTACTGGCCTAAGAGACTTCTTAAAAAAAGAAAACATGTTGCAAACAGTGCCTATAACCCTATGAATAGCTTGTATGAAAATAATTGTGGTTCTGAAGGAAGCAAAAGAGTTGAGATAGTAAAATAGACTAAACTCAGTTTTAAAAGCATAGATTCCTAAATAAAGATATAACATACGTGTAACAATAACACACATAAAATGAAATCAAATCTTAATAAGGTTTGACCTCTATATCCTTAAAAGTAGGCAGTTACTAAATAGAATACTAATAATCAAGAACAAATATCTATATATTGATATATCTAATATTAAATAAATGCTTAAATGGAGTTTTATTATCTCATATTAAATCCCTACCTTATAAAATCTACATATTAACAAAACATTTTCTAAAGAATTGTTTATGCAAAGCTTCAGAGCAACGAACCAAACTCGAAGTAGGCAGCTTTCGTTTTCACATTCATTTTCTAGACTTTATAATTATTGCTATAGTTGGTAAGGGTGCCTACGCACCTGTCCTACCCACGCCTCACAGTTTAAACAGGACAGGTCCTAGCGTGCAACCTTGGGGGCCGCCTATTTTTAAATTAAAACTATTCACAATCCTTGATCTAGAATAAAGTAATTATAACTTTAGCTATTACTTTTTTTATGACTTACAATATTTTTATAGAACACAAAATTCTCGGGTTTCGTTTGATAGATGTATTTTACCTGCAACAATAAATACAGCATTTTAATTTACAATAAAAAGTATATGATGGTAATAAAGGTAGAATATAGTCGTAAATGTCACAATTCATGTCATATGCTCCGCGCTAAAGTATTTAAAAATTCATCCAATTGTCGCGAGGCGTGTATGTATCTGTCGGAACAGGCAGTCAAAAGCTTTACAGTGATTTTTACGACTTTACGAATGATTGTAAGGACGGTTTTACGACCCACGTACATTTGTGTTGAAAGGACAAAACTAGACTATCAGTTTATGGTATCGCCCTATTTCTCGAATACTGAAATAGCCACAAAAGATACATTGGTCGGAGTTTATGGTCGAATGATGTGGCCAATGTTGTGTCAATCGTGAGAATGGCTTCGAGATTGAGTCGTTTAGGGGAATTGTGCTAATGCAATGTTAATGACATCCAGCTCTTTAATGGAGATGTCGTGGATTAAGTAACCTCGTGGTCATGCTTGGAAAGGTTTATTTTGCCATTAAATTTCCAAACTATAATCATCCTTTATTGTGTAAAAAGTTTTAGGCTGCGTAATAATAATTACCAGTAATAATTCTACCCATTTAATTATCTCAATGCTGGGAAAAAGGCATCAATCTCTTTCTACTTTCCACGACTCTAGATACTTACGTTCTCTCGCCACGAATAGGAGTCAATCTTATTTCGCCATCTCCGTTCATCCTAGATGTCAATATGGGAGTCCACTCAGTAAATAGACTTCGCCCATAATGCATCACACAAAGTTAGCCCAGTCCCACTTTTTCCTAACAATTTTAACTCTATTCGATTTTAGTTGTAAAGTAGTGGATAATATTATTGAGAACAGTGTCATTACCACTTACGTATGAAAATATTTGGAATTTTATTACATTTCAATTTTAATGCTAACAGTCATAAAATGAGTCTCAGCTGTTATAATTTTAGTTTTCAGGTTTATTTACATTATGATATGACGCACGAAATTTAGTGAATAATCCGAGAAATCTCGCAAAAAAGGAAATGTTTTCATGTTACTCCTAACCATAACACACATAAGTCATGACATAATTATGCATTTGAGCTACATAGCGTTTCAACTAGACAAGTACTAAGGTATAATTAAGCAAATGTGGTGTCTAATACAAAGGTTTAGGGTTTAGAATAGGATGTTATGTGGTATGGTTTTAAAGATGGGATCATAAATGCGAAAGTCAGTCGTGACCCTGAGGGCTAAAGAAGGTCGTGTGAATATTGTCTACAATCTACGTTTAACTTCCATTCTTTATGACTAAGGCTCTAATTTTACAGGCTTAGTAATTAGAAATTACTAGGAAAGTTAATAAGCTTTGTTATTAATGAGTGAAAGCATGAATGTAACTTGAACATTGATGATAATGACGGAAAAGATTTAAGATGTAAAGATGACGGACAGATTGAATTTATCTAAGGGCCAAGGTTAGTAAACATGGTGCTGAGTATAAACCGAAATTACTAAAATGTATTATTTAGTATAATACATTCTTAAAACTATTCTTCGGGCGGTTTTTTGCGCCAGACCATCGCCTGTTTCTCTCTATTTTTAGTTGAAGCCGACTACTTTTAATCGAAACTTTTTGAAAATGGTGTTACTCGTGCTATGCCGGATCAGCAGACTGTGTAAATGACCAACTGTTTGCCTTATTGCTCTGAAGCTTTGTATCAATTGTTTAAAAAATATAGCCAAACATTTAATGGCAGAGACACTTGCTATGATCCTGATACAACTTCCTTACTTCCCTCACATTCAGAATTCTATTCATAAAAGCTCCATCTATTATCTACAAAACCTACAAAACAATTGTTGGTGCTTCTAGCAATTAGTACCAATTGTGAAATCTAAAATAGGCGTTTGAAAGTTTATTAGAAGACCGTCACTAAGTACATTTTCATGTTAGAAACCAATGTCCCGATGTGTGACGTTGATTAGAATTGATAAATATTCCATATGGAATACACAATGAAAATGTCAAACCCAAAATGTACCGTGAATTTTTAATTTCAACGCAGGATTGACATTCATAACAAAGCTAATTTTAATCAAGGTTAACAAATTTACAGATTAAATTCTTATTTTACTCTTTCAGTTTTTAGATTGGCTGGCAGAGAATGTCTAACAACATTAGGTTCGGTCTTTATTATCATTATTAATGCCATCCTGACACAACTCCCTCGCTTACCATACATCCACAATTCTCTTTATACAAGCTCTACGGTTATGGGCACTGGGCAACCCAGCTATCTTGAGGATTTCTCCAATTTGGTCGGAGAACATCCTTGTGAGTCTGCCTTGATTTTATTTACATTGAATTTATAATTAGTTATTAATAAATAACAATGGCGCTGATTACTGTCACCCCGGATGTTAACTAAAATTGTATTAGCAACTTATATTAATTTACATACGTATTTAGTTCATGACCCATTTGAAGATGTTTATATGTAAAACACTTCTTAGTAATCGTGTTAAAAAGTTATTGTAAACACCTTTACAACGGAGCACATTAATTTTATTATCAAACAGAATGTTTTTAAAAGGATAAAGAAAGTTCTCAAAATAAACCTTTGATGTCGTATAAATAATTCTCATATTTAATTTACTAATATTCAAAAGATATTTTGTAAGTTATTTTCGGAGCTTAGAATGAACCGGCAAACGCACTGTAGGTAGGCCTCCTACTAGGTGGACTGACGACAAAGTGAGAGACAGAAATAACCACTGGAGGCATCTGCAACGTCGTTCGAAATGACGTTCTAAGGGGATGGCCTATGTTAAGAAGTGGACGCCTTCTGGCGTATAATTATGATGAAGATAGAATGAACTTATATACCTACATATAAATGTAGAGTGTTAATAATCATATACTTTTAACTCCTACAAAGTAGATTGACGAAAGGAATTTATAAATCTGATGTGGATAGATGCGTTAAACAAGACAGACCTAGGAGGGTGTTTTCCGACCAAATCGGAGACATCATCAAGTTGTTCATGTTGTTCAACTTAAGGTTGTCTAGTGCTCACAACCGTAGAGCTTGTAGATCTACTCCATTGTCTTTGCCTATCCCTGTGGGAAACAACGATTGATATTTGTAGTTTTTTACCTATAGTAGCAGTCGCCTCCACTCGTGGATTGCACTCCAGCCTAACATCAGAAGGGAAGCCGTTATAATGCTTGCCTCAATACAAGTAATCATTACTAATTCATACACGACATCCCTTAGTAAGTACCAAACACACCGCGACCATATGAAGCCCATATATTGGGGGCATATAGTTTCACACCTATCCATAAAATCAATCGACCTTCCTGTACTATATCATAAATACAAGTACAGTTACATGCCAATGAGCACACGCATTCATACTTAACAATTATACAGGGCCCGAGTTCTTTACGAACCTAAACTAACTCTAAATTTACGAGCGGCTGCTTTCTTTGGAAAGTCCATAAAATTTGTCGCGCGTCAACGCATTTGATGCTATGTTAGGGTCGTCACGGTAAGGACCCTTGATCGAGTTTTTTCTATCGATTGTGCCTTTGAGAAATTTCTGTATAATTCGATGATGAATGTGGTTACGAAACATGTGATATAATATGTGAATTGAAGCGATTGGAAAATATGTAACAGATATTAATTATGGGGAATTAAGCTGACAAACAAATTATTTCACTTCAAAGACGTTTCATTTTCATAATACGAGAAAGTCGTTGCATAATTTTGTTTTAGACGATTCAATAACGAATTTTTTTGTTATTATTTTTTATTAAAGGTAAAAACTGAACGTGTTTGTATCATAGAAACAGGACGACCAAAGTAAAACATTTCAACTACTGTTTAATTAATAATATAATAAAATAAAATTAATAATCGTAAGGGGAGGGATAAAATGGGAAGTTTGTTCTGCAATCAAATCTTTAATAAAATTACACACTTAACTATATGAAGCAAATGGATGAGGTTAAAACGAGAGAGTTCGTGAAAAGTGTCGGGATTGTGAAAATTAGTACTCCATTGTCTCTGCCTATCCCTGTAGCAATTAAAGCGTAAAAATTGATGTTTATAAAGTTTTCTATTAGTATTTAATTTAATATTAGTATATTATACAAAATATAGCCGTAGAGCTTGTATGAAGAGAATTGTGGGTGTGAGAGAAGCGAGGGAGTTGTGTCAGGACCGTGGCAAGTGGTGCTCTATTGTCTCTACCTATCCCTGTGGTAGAGTCGTGATCATTTGATATGATTTGATTATACAAACTACTTAACTAAAGGCGAACTTAATGCCTTTAGGCATTTTTTTTACAGTTAACCTTTGGGAAGTGTAATCAGTAATCTAATTTAATGTATAAATATAATTACCAGAAAATAAGTCGTATATATTTAAATGTATTTTAAAATATAATTTATAAATAGATATATCTTTGAATTCATAACTTTTTGCAAATAACTTTCTTTATATTCTTAAAATAAAAAAATCAAACTATAATACACCTATCGTAGAATGAAAGAGCTAATCTGCAAAAAAAAAACACATACGGAATAGATTAGGGTGATATCTGTGGATATTGAATAAGAGATCATTCATGCAAAAAACTAACATTCAATTGTATTAATATCGATTGTTCTCGATTAAATCTATTCGCAGAAATTTCTCGCAAAGAAAGCAGATAAAGCATTCATTGTTGGTCTATTTTTTCTTTAAATCCGGAATCACGTTCGTACGATTATGTGCTCTATTTCTTGTGTTATCAATTATATAAAGATCAAAATTGAACTTCTGTTTAAGTAATATTACTTCCACGTCATCTGTTTCCGTGGTTATGGAGGGAACGCTAATATTGATGATCGTGCAGATTTCGTAATTTGATTAGTTCGCCTTAATTGATTTGATTAACAAATTAATATTGATCCTTGTATATTTTGGAAGAAGTTAGAGTACCCAAGACTAATACAATATATTACACATGGTTCTATGAAGTAAGACGATAAAACTAAGAAACAAGATTTCCAGAACTCAATAATTTGACAGCCCAAATAAATAGTTTGGCGCGTAGTTCAAAAAATAGAATGCTTAAGCAACCTATCATCCCGCATCATCCCATCCCCTAGGATCCTCTTAAAGCAATCACCTCTAGCAGATATAGTGACGGAGGTAAACTAAGTCTGTTTTTCCAGCCTCTCTAGCTTATCATCAGGTAAGTGGAGATTATATGTCGCGTATAAATAAATAAAATAGAGAGTGTAAAATAAAGTATACAGATTTTGAAACTTCTGAAATATCAGATTTACTTAATTTGAGTGTAACAATTATTAATTGTATTTATTTTTAATTTTTTAAATTTAACAAGTTTAAATGACAGCACTCCGCTTGACATTAAGCTGTCCAAGAATCGAGGCGACTGCTACTACAGTTAATTAACAGCAAGTAACAGTCACATCCACTATGCAGAACTTCACGGTCTGTACTTGTAATCAGCATACAGCTACTACTCTTTCTGTTGGTCCTTAAGAGTAAATGTCCACCGGCATTAGGTTCGTCTTTTTACATAATGTATAAAGTTTTAAAACATAACCTTACAAAAACAAAAATAAACCTTCAAAATTCACAAAAAATAACAAATTTATCAATTGTATGTATGAATCATTTAAAATTCAATTTCACAATTCATAAATCAACTTAATACATGATGTGCTACAATTAAAAAACTATTAACTACATAACATAATATTCTATTTCCATAGATAAGGGGTTCTTCACCATATGGCTAGGAAAAAGGGTTCCTTGGACTATGGAACCCCAAAATAATACAAAACAGTCACGGTGGACAGTCGGGTTAAGTAGTTGGGTGGCATACTTAATTGTCTATGACGACATTTTTTAATACGTTTAGAATGTTTTTAAATTACCTATTAGAAATACATTATATAAGCGTTTAGTTTAAGGTATACTAGACGTAACGGCGGCCTTGGCATAGTGGCAGTGCAATGGTTACACAAACCACGGGTTTGAAACCACGGGTTCGAAACCACGGGTTCGAAACCACTTACTGATACCAATGTAAAATTTGGTTGTCCTGTTTCTCTGGTACAAGTACTTGAGTAGTTTAGTATAGAAATGTATAATTAAAAAAGAAAAAAAAAACTAAAATTGTATATTTTTATTGATTCTATTGATGATATCAGATAGTTATCTGCCTCATTTTTTGTAATGTGGATGTGAGAGAGTGAGGGAGTTGTGACAGGATTGTGGTAAGTGGCGTTTCTTTGTCTCTGCCTATCCATGTGGCATTTTGGCCACAATTGATTTGACAATCTGATTGATTGACCAAATCAAAACATAACTAGAAAATATTTATTGTTTATAATACCTGCCTAAAAGATTGGTACAAACTATCATAGTATATGCCTCACCATGTTGCTTCCGATGAGAAATTTAATTAAATACTTGAAAGCTGAAAGTTTCAGCAAAGCTGAAGCATCCTCGCTGAAAATTCACGAATACGCTTTTATTAAATATTTTATTTAACAAATATTATTTTTTCAACAAATTGCTTTATAGTTTGAAAACTATTTTTAATAACAGCGTACTGAATTTTAATTGAAAAATTGTTATTAAAAATGTCTATTTTCATTTTATGAATATCAATTTAAGGTTTTTAATATACTATTATTGATCTATATTTACCTACTAAATTACCATCAATGGTAAATAATGATAACACATTTTTATTATTATTCCGACGTTTCGAGAGCTTTGCAGCCATCGTGGGTAACGGAGAGACGTGATAGTAAGCCGCATTTTTTTTAAATTCATTAATAATTACTATATCCCTATTTCTGTGAGATAAAAATTATTTGCGATCCTTGTGTGATCATTTCAAAAAGCGTAATTTCCTTTCATCTATTCAAACATATCGCCCACACTCGTAAGCCGAATGCACCCTTTAACTCTTAATGAGACACGTGCCACATTAAGAACACCCTTAAAATTGTTGATTACTTTTGTTTGTACTCAATTCATATATTCATGCTCTTATTCCCTAAAGGGGTGAATGGCAATACTTGAACACATCGTTAATATACTTACACAGCCAGAAGACATCCGTCCGTCCACTGCTGAACATAGGGAGGCCCTTGGAACGCCATTGCGAACGACAAGATGCCAGTTGCATTCACCGATTATTCGTGACTTTTTATTATGTCGTCAGTCCAACTAGTAGGAGGCCTATATCGCTGTCTTCCTGTTTGAGGCATACGCCTTCGACATACGGTCTAAAAATGTAGTTACGGGCGACCTCGGGAGGCAAAGATTCTTTAAAAGATGATGCAAGGTTTTTGCTGGTATTGTATTATTTCTTTTGCATCAATTTTTACTGCGTAGAGCTGTTTTAAAACGATTTTTTGTTATCTCGTTCGTGAGATCATAATATTTACTATACTTGATGTTGTGGTCCTTTGGAATTTTTGTGTCTCACGAAACGGGGAGCTCTATGATGACACTAGTTTTCAGGTGTCGAAAGTAAACTTAAATGTCCGATCTATAGGCTAATACTGCTAGATCTTCAATACGGCTATGTTAATACTAGACGTATGAAGGAATTGTAACTTGTGAATGTAAAGAAAGATAAAAACGTATGTCAGGATTTTATATCTACATTATCTAAAGAGGGGTAGAAAGCCATGTTTATAATATTCTAATATCATGAAGAACCCTCAGACATAATCACGTCACGTGAACATAAATCTTATTACTTACGCATGCTTACACAGAAATAGCATAGCCTAGGTTAGGTAAAGCTTACACGACACAATTAGGTGCATCATGACAAGGGTTCTTAATCAGTGTGTGTTGACATATGGCACTGAGACATGGTCCTTAAATGAAGGCCTGTTGGAAAAGCTCAGAGTCTCAGTGGGCAATGGAGAGAGCTTGCTTGGAGTATCTTTACGCGACGGAATCCGGTACGAGGATATTCGTCGAAGAACAAGAGTTACCGACGTAGCAGAATTCACAAGCTGAAATAGCAATGGGCTAGCTACACGCTCGAAAAACCGTAAAAGGGTTTTAGAGTAGAGGCCACAAACCGGCAAACGCAGCGTAGGGAGGCTTAGGAGTATGAAAAGAATTGTGGATGTAAGAGACGCGAGAGAGTTGTGTCAGGATCGTGGCAAGTGGCGCTCCATTGTCGCTGCCTATTCCTGTGGGAAAAGGCTTGACAATTTGACTGATTAATTGAGGGGGACACTTAAATGGGTTAACTAAAATAAATTTAAAAAAAAAGTTTCAGCGAAGTTCGTACAGATTCGACCGTATGATGTTTAATAATTTTCCATCCCCTAGCTCAGCGACACGCACGGTCAGGGTCGTTGTATGCATAGATATAAATAAAAAATACAATATAGCTACGTAGTAAAACCTAGACTATAATAATTTGATTAAATATTACCTATGGTAGCAGTCGCCTCCATTCATGGAGCACACTCCAGCTAACATCAAACCTTAAAAAAGCTCGGTCTCGCCGGTAAAAGAAAAACGGTCTGTTTAGTTCGTGACTTTTAGTTCGACTGCTAATTCAGTCGGCAGAATGCGGATGCCTCTCTCAACCCTCGTATCACGGGAGTATAAAGACTTGGTAGAAACAAGTTTAAAAATTTCCTCAAAATATTTTCCGTGGTATAGGCGATAAGGCACGCATAGAGCCGTGCCGCCATGTCACTGAGAAATTGCAGCCTACTGGCATCTACTGTAAAAAAAATGCGGCGAGATACATTAAAAAATCAATATTTTTATTAATCGATAATAAAGAAAAAACTAACATCATTAATAAAAATGTCTAACCCACATTTAAATTGCAAGTCATAGGCGTTAAAATCCATGTCACGGAGTAAATTATCCAACGTCTAATACGAAAAATTCGAGCTGTCGATATACTCGTACACAAAATTAATGACGTCCGCAAATCGTACAGAGATCACAAATCATTAAACAACATTAATACACTATATGTGTCATTTAATAAGTATAAATGGACGTGCTAAGGAATCGGGATTAAGATTAATGATATACGGCCAGAATAAAAAAATTAGGTGAAAATACAATAGAATAACGCAAAAAGTTTCAAAGATATTTTTTTTCGTGTTTAAGCATGAGAGTGGAATTAACGCAGTAGAAATTAGCGTTAATTCTACTCTGGAGTGTATATGGGTGGCGATAGTGGATAGAATGAGGAATAGCACAGTGCGCGATAGATGTGGTTTGAAAGAAGATGTAGTCGCAAGGATTGATAAAGGAATGCTTCCGTAGCTAGGGCATATGAAAAGGATGAATGAAAGTAGATTGACGAAAGGAATTTATAAATCTAATGTTGATGGATGCGTTAATCGAGGCAGACCCAAGAGGGTGTTCTCCGACCAAATCGGAGACATTCTTAAGAAAGCTGGGTTGCCTAGTGCCTATAATCGTGGAAGCTTGTATGAAGAGAATTGTGCGTGTAAAAGAAGCGTGTGTTAGAATCGTGGCAAGTGTAACTCCATTGTTTCTGCCTACCCCTGTGGGGAAAAGACGTAATAATTTTATCTATTATCTCACGTTTTAAAATAAGAGATCGCTTTTTTTAATGATAAGGCCGCAATAAAGGATATCGTTATGTTTTATTTAACTAATCTAACCTACTAAACGTACCTATATCATAGAAACTGGGTGACCAAATATATCAATGATTCATAGGAACCGGCAAGTGGTTTTGTCCGGCGGTTCTTGTTTGCGTGACCTTACTACCACACTACCACGGTCGCCTTAGACCACGCCTACGTGTTGTATAATGTCTGCTTTCAATATTTCTGTTAAAACTCTCAACATCAAACGCACAAA
This sequence comes from Tinea trinotella, assembly GCA_905220615.1. Classification (NCBI taxonomy): domain Eukaryota; kingdom Metazoa; phylum Arthropoda; class Insecta; order Lepidoptera; family Tineidae; genus Tinea; species Tinea trinotella. Next base: position 13,057,732 of record HG992313.1, read on the forward strand.
CATTATTAGCATATCTATTGATAGCAACTTAATTCAAAAATTTGAAAGCAATCAATCAAAAGTATCTGTTGAATTAAGCCAAGCAGAAAATAGTATAATCTCAATTTATAATAGACAATATAAGTGCAAAAAGACAAAATATTTGTCATCCATCAAATTGATGGATTACCGGCAGGGGCTCCGACTTGACATGAACTATCAACCGCATGACGGATTTGTCACGAGGCTCCTCACCAATTGCGGTAGATGATGCCTCAAAAAAAAGTGCAATAGAAAGATCGCATAAAAACGTGCGCGAATTCACTAACACCAGGACGCCAATTAAACTATATTTAAAAGATAATCCAAGTTTGGAGCAAAACGCATTCAAAATAGGGTCCCCTGTGATTTTTTTCTTTAATCTCCTACCGAAACGGACACAAAAGGTGTAAGTAAACAAAATGTCTGAATATATTACGTTAGTTTAGTTGCAAGTTGAGATAATTGGGTATGGCAGAAGAACCCCTTTATGACATCTAAGATGATAGGACAAAAGTTATTGTTTAAAAAGTTCAAGAGCAAAACTAACTCACAAGAATTGAACAATGTGTTAATGAAAATAAAACATGCATAAATTTATTATAATAGCTTTGAGAAGATTTTTTGTTTGCACATTAAAGTGAGTCTCAAGAATTCCTAAGAAATTATATACATCTTTTTTTGAAGACTTAAATTTATTATAGTAGGTTTATAATTAGGTAAATTATTAAGTCTGTATAGAAGCACTAAATAGTTAAATAGTAATCTAGATAATTTGTTGAGTAACCCCATCTACTTGAAAGTCGGGCATCAGTTTACGTAAACTAGTTACTAAAAGCTAAACTATTCGCATAAGATGCGCTTAATATTGAACGAGGACAAACCTGGAATAGGATCAAACTTAGCTACATTCCTCTGGGAACGGACGAAAATTCGTGCAGAATTCCTATCAGTAAAGCGAAGGGTCGGTTGAGTTTATTTTATTTTTTATGCAAGCAAACCGAGGGGAACCGTCGCAAGAAACCCAACGGTAAAGATTCCAATTTAAAGGTACTGTCATTGGACAAAAATTGCAAGGGTGACACCCAACAGAAACTTGTGTTACGCCCTGGAGGCACTTTAAAAATAAAGAACAAGTTTGTTACCTTTATTTACCAAGACATGTAAATGTCAGAAAGCAGAAATTAGATTTGCAACTTTTAACATGCTTTTGGGGGAATTTTGGAGACGTGAGAGCTCTAGGGGTTAGCTTATTACTTCTAGCGTTTTTAAATATTTAAGGAATAGGGTGAATTATGTAGATTCCCAAACACTAGTACAGAATACATGTTGATACTTAAACAATTGCATTAAGATCCCGATAATATTGGCCGGTAATTTTATCCTTGTTTGAAATAAGGTTTTAAGATCAAACTCAAACGGAAGGAATAAAAATTCGGCACAGTAGGAGTAGGAGCCACTTATTCTCTCCCATGATATATTAAAACATGTGAAAGCGTTAGAAGACAATAGACAGTAGTTATAAATCATACATGTAGTTGCAATAAGCCCGTCGACCGCATGCGCCATCGCAGAAGTACTACAATAGCCCTAACTATTGTATCACTCACTAGCTTCTTACTATGAATGGTTCTAAAAATTTATGAGCCGTATCACCACATTTAAATTCATAAATCAACACATAACTGCTGCTTGGACGAAATTTCAGAACGAATTGTACAATTTTGCGCATTTAAGACATGGTTATGGGTCGTAAAGAAAATTAAATATAAATCATCGTTTCAAACATTGTTTACTATGTTCTACTTTAAGACATCCACAATTTAACGTTTAGGTATATAAAGTCGATGTATATAAGCTGATTATTTATTTTTATAAAAGTAAATAAAAAAACAGTTTCATAAATTTAAAAGCAAATAAATTCTAGCGGCACTAAGTTTGTCTAAGACATAAAGTTTAAAAATAATATTAACAAATAAATACATATTTGATTCCAGAATTTTACCAATTCTTGAGCATACAACATACCAGCTTCAGGATTTATATATAATTTTGTCGAGAAATTCAATTGTTATAACTTCTAGTTATGTAAATGACGATCTTCCAAAAATCTCAGGATCCATTAAAATAAGTGAAAAGACTACAAAAATGCATTTCTTTAAAAGAAGCCAGATGTTGAAATCAACAATGCAATGTCACTCTTTTACCAAAAACTGGAATAGATGACGTGTGAGAACACTTCCGTATTGCAGAACCGGTTCGTAGCACAAAACCCAATATTAAGAACTTAACAATGAGAATTTAAGAAGAAATTGTCAAAAATAAAAGCATTCAGTTTTTAATAGTATTATTTAATTTTGTATTTACATAGCACGTACGAATTAGCATTCGCAGTTTCTCCATGTTAACTATGTTTTAAAAAGTTTGAAATAGCTGATGTTGGAAACAGGTTTTTTTAGCAGATTAATTCGTTCAATTTACTTAGAGACATTTGTAACACCAATTTATTTACAATAAAGTCAAAGAAAGCTGGTTGAAAACCTTCCAGAAACAGGAATTTCGAAACACAATTTAGTCTGTTTTTAATAAAAACTTACTAAACTCAAACATGACAAAGAGGTAAATATAATAAAATGCAAATCGTATTATTATCACTTGTGCATATCTTAGATAACGATAAGTAGCCTAATAAAATTATATTTAGCAAACTATTGTGATGCATAATATTAAATGTCAATCTGATTAATACTATTAAAATCACTAAACTCGTCTATCTGATGTTAGCTAATACACATACAATAGATTCCATTGCAAAAATATGCTCGGAGTAAAACCTTCATCGACATTATCGTCTTACAATAACATTGTTATGAAATTGATTTCAAAACTATATTGTTCACATGACCTTAGGGGAGTAATCAACCCCTTTACTAACCCTTTAGGTGACTTGTCATTTTGGAACAATTGCAACTATTTTGTGAACTGACAAGTCGTCATTGCACGACATACACGTCATCCAAGAAAAAGAAGGTGAAAATGCACCTTTAATGACGGTTGAATGCAACTTGGTTTACGCTCGCAAAAAAAAATCGCTATTATTTCAACATCAAATGCGTAAAGAACCGAGGAATGCATAGAGAATAGAAACTCAGTAATTTGATAGACATGTTGCCGATTCTGGCAAACGAGAGCAATACAAAAACCATATCTGAGAACTAAACAACAATGATGCACATAATAAAAATACTCAAGTAAATATTTGAAACTATGATCTTACTCGAGATCTATTGTTATTAAGAATTTATGCAGACATCTCTGACAGCACATCAAATAACGGTCAAAGTTTATGAAAGGCAAGCGTGTTGCACATCTTGTTACGAAAAATACGATATTCCTTATAGAGCACAACGCCCTAATGTTTAGATATTTTATTATATTGAAATTCTATTGAATTTGGGGCAATGCGAGATCACAATAGCTGCAGAAGATGCAATTGTTCCAATTTCACAAGATAAATATGCAATAAATATAACAAAAATAATTCCACGGTGAAACTACTATTATACTAAATCTCAAATCAATATTGAGGATTTTTGATTTTATAAAATTGAAAATCCAAAAGCATTAGGTAAATAAACACAAAGCTAGAAGGGTAAATAAATGGCTAGAAAAACTATATTATTGTTCATAGACAAACATGTTCGTTGACGCATAAAGGATTTTAACACAACCCTTATTTGTTCGTTTTAAAAAAAGTTTAATTCCGAATTTGATAAAAAACGGTAGCAGTTGTCATGGTCAATGGTAACAATGGTTGTTTGACGCACAAACTATTACAATGGCACACAGTCGTTGGGTTACCAAGCAGGGTTTACATAGTTATATCTTAATTAGGCAGATTATTAGACACTTATAACGTAAACTGGGATTTTACAATATAAATAATAAAAAGTTTTATTATCTAAATGTGTTGAACTGTTGTTTGTTTCTCATACACCAGAACGGCAATACTGTCAATTTCTTATGACTTGTTCTCTCGATGGAGGCCTTTCCGAAGCCATAGCTTCGAAAACTCAATCAATCAAATTGTCATGCCTCTTTCCCACGAGGATAGGCAAAGACAATGGAACGCCACTTGCCACGATCCTGACACAACTCCCTCGCTTCCTTCACATGCACAATTCTCCTCATACAAGCTCTACGGTTATGGGCACTAGGCAACCCAGCTAAAACTCATATTTTGATAAAGTAAAAGGAGTAAAGTATGCGAAATTTTAATAAATGTTTTGGTTTTGATTGTCTAGTGCCTATTTAATTGTGCTAGGTCTAAATTTTAGTCAGTTTGTATTGGATTAGATCAGATTCAGTATTTAATTTGTTTGAAAATTTATATTTTTAATAAGTTGATTCAATATGCGACTGTTATCCAATATGTGACATTAAAATATCTTCACTACTGAATCCCCATCAGGACAGATAATGTAAAGCTTTTTTTTCTTAATTAACTCAACTTGAAATCTTTAATTAACAAGTACTGTCATGTAATTAATAAGAAAAAATATATAATTTATAAAGATCATTTTTCGGCAACGGTATATCGGTCGCTTACAAGCCCTCTTTGAAATACAACTTCAATCTTTTTTTTATTTGTACCCCATACATTTGAATATTGTTAAAAATCGCAAACAAGTTACGGGGCAATCTTACATTACATTCATACGAATCTGTGATCCTACCATGTGTTTTCTGATACACTTAAAAAGGCTTTTGACAGAATATAAGGAAATATACAATACAATTAGCAAGTGAAACAAACAATTTTGCTTCATCCATTTTCATTTGGGTTGTTGCGCGTATAGTCCCGGGTTCGATTCCCGGTCGGACTAAATATTTGTTTCATAGCTTTTATTTGTAAAATTTAATAATTATAATAAATATAGCAATTTTTTGTTAATAAAAAAGAAGGCGAATATTTGCTTCGGGTCTAGTTATCAAAGTCTGCCGATCCGGGGTAGTACCACCACTTACAAGTATACAGACCGTCAAGTGATTTAGTTACGTTTCGGGATTAGCTTGTAAGTTGCCGGTTCCAACTAGGCTGGCATAGTTGATGTGACTCTTATTTACAGATATTGAATTGTAGTAGCAGTGATATCCATTCATGGAACACACTGCAGCTTAACATCAAGCTGGGTGCTGCCATATGTCGAGTCACAATAAAGCCCGAGCCCATGTTTTCTCTTCATCCTCTCTTGTGAAGCCGACTGAGGCAGACGGCGCTTACCATTGCTTGCAACTCCCTTGCTTACTATCAGGCAGGTCAGATGTTGAGTCACATTAAAAAAATAGATAAGTATGAACGCATTAATTTTGCTGAAGCCATAAAATTGCCATTCCTATGTGATTAAAATAAAATTGAAGGCACAAAAAAAATGTAAATTAAATATAACTTCATGACACTATAAAAGTAGTGTGAGAAACTACGTTTAAAGTATTTTCCAATGACAGTTGTCGAGTTTCTTATGTTTTTGTCTACATGGAGTATTTCCGAATCCATTGTAGTTGTAGAATAATTTGTCAATGTAAAAAGACCAAGTTTGTCAATTTGCAATAATTGTATAATATTAATTTACTTTAATAGATTTTATTTTAGATAGTCATCAAACCTAATCGAAAATAACATATTGTATTAATTGTTTACCTCAAATATAGATTATTTACTTACTTGGTATATTCTGATATACCAAACTGTTTTTCAAAACGGTATAATACGAGTCGCCGTACAAAAAAGTCATTTTCCGATCGTATACACCGCTCATTCATTGATTCCAAAGTCGGGCTTCACTCGACTTTAGTTTGAACTTCAATTTATCCAAGGATCACGCCGCCTCACGGGTTGTTTCACCACTCATTTACGCTGTAATGTCCGCAATGGAACACAGCAATACCATCTCAAAAAATCCGATCGTATGATAAACGAGTTGTTAAGCAAGCAAAATCAACCCTTTAAAGAATAAAAATTAAAAAACCCCAAGTTTTAATAATTTTTTTAGACGTTTCTATGTTGTTTAAAAGATTTAATAACAACTTAAATAAGCATCAGTTATTTTTTTTTAGAACTATTGAACTAATATTAGCGTACTAGTGCTACCATTCCTTGCTCAACTAAGACGTCTGTGGTATAGTGGTACATGTACTTTGGACGTCCAGTTTCTATAATACAGCCACGTTTAGTAGCTTAGTATAGAAACGTAAAAGAACTACATCTGTCAACACATAACTCAAACTAGAGTCACAGAATCAAATGGTCGAACAGTTAAACTGGTCGATGAGACATATAATTCAACATTGAGAATAGGGAATTGGATTAAACCATGAAATATACATCATAAAGGACATCAATGTCCGAAAACTTGTCCCTAATAGGCATGATCTTGTTTACAACAAACAATATTCGGGAACCCCCTTCGGACCCTTCTTATAAGAGTAAAAGAAATCACATTCAAAATTCCTATTGGGGATTTCAATTCTTAATATTATCAGACCATTTACCACTAGACCCCGCTTCATTTATTTCAGCTACTTACAAGTGAAATAGAAAAATCCATATATTTAGCTTTTATACTGTATCAGTATAGAAGCTTAAATAAGCAGGATTAAAATAAACGCGATAGTAGGAGTAAGCTGCAGAAAACTTTTATTTCATAATGTTCGCGCAAAACATTGGAAAATTGGATCAAAATTGGTTGTTCTCATTCGATTCTAATTGAAAGAGTATTTAAACTTATTGGTAGTAAATACTCCCCTATTCTTTACTCTTCATTTCACTTTATCTATCAAAGTGACCATGGTGTAGTAGCAATGCAATGGTTACGCGAACCAAGAGCAAGGGTTCAAAACAACTTGCCGCTACCAATGTATCTTTGTTATATGTATTTTTGTTGTCTTGTTTCTTGATAAATTTCTATACTGCGCACTTTAAAAAGTTTCATATTCTTTGAGGTGTCTAAGCAAATGTAGTCTGTTTTGAGAACATATTCTTGATGTGAATAGCTCGTGCTTTTAAATTTGTAATAAATTTTATGTGAACTAATTGTGATTTATGAGTAAAAAATTACACGCACTCTTTCATTGGGTGTGTTTCTTGTGTATTTGTCGTGTTTAACAAGATCGTATAAATGTTAATAAGTGGTTTTGCCCATGGAGGGCAGGTAGGTAATTCAAATATAAATAGAGATTTTGGGGCTGTTAATAAATAAAATAAATAAGTGCTAAAGTGCTTGTATCATAGAAACAGGACAACTAAATTACATATATCAAAGATGCATTGGTACCTCCAAGTGGTTTTGAACCCATGCACTCGGTTTGCGTAACCATTGCACTGCCACTACACCACGGTCGCCTTAAATGTGTAATTGATCCAGATAATTATTCGTATTAGGATATTTTTATTAAATTGCCGATTTATTTACGTAGAGTATTGATGACCAATTTCATAGGTAAGATCACAATAAAGTTCTTGAATTAAACAAATTTCATGCGGCTTACTATCGCGTTTATTTTGGTTATTGATTTTACATTTTTTATTATTCCGACGTGTCTCCGTGACCACGATGGCTGCAAAGCTCTCGAAACGTCAGAATAATAAAAAAAATGTAAAATTAATAACCAAAATAAACGCGATAGTAAGCCGCATGAAATTTGTTTATTTCAATAATCAATGTTCGCGCAAAATTTAAGAAAATACAATAAAGTTCTTAATAAATACTTATTTTTCTTTATTGCACGTGACAGTACACTGAATTGTTAAGCTGTAGTGCGTTGTATAAATGGGCTACTGCTACTGCAGCGACTGCAATTGAAAGTTTCAATCGCATCTACTATGCAGGCCTAGTTAGAACCGGAAACTTTGAAGCCGATCCCGAAACACAACTGAGTCGCTCTACGGTCAGACTGAACAAATGACGACTGTCTGCATACCACATTTAAAAGTAAGGAAATTTTTAATAGACGTGGGAATTTATTTATAATAATTTATAAATCTCTTGTGAAGGGATGCGTTAAACGAGGCAGGCCCGGGAGGGTGTTTGCTGACCAAATCAGAGAGATCCTTAACAAAGCTAGTGTACCATAACCACAGAGATCGTGGCAAGTGGCGATCCATTGTCTCTGCCTATCCCTGTGGGGAAAAGGTGTGACAATTTGATTTTGAATTTATTTTATTTTGCAGTATAAAGATGACGGATAGGTACGTAAGGTCATGGATCAACTAGATCAGTCCCCCTCTGTTTGTGCTATTGATGGACGTTTTACGTACTTATAGGTTTAATACACAGTAATTTACTCGTATATCCACAAAAATATCCTTGATATATTTTTGTTTAAATCACATTCAGTCAAATTGTCACGCCTTTTTAAACACAGGGATAGGCAAAGACAATGGAGCGCCACTTGCCAAGGTCCTGACACAACTCCCTCGCTTCCTTCACATCCACAATTCTCTTCACACAAGCTCCAGGTTTAAGGTGTAAATAATGTTTTAAGGTTTATAGTAATCATACTTGATATCATAAGCTTATGAGTTTTTTTTTTGAAAGACCACCTTTCATATTACGTATAATTACGATTAAAAATGTACGATAAATACGATACGATAAAACACAAAAATAAATGTCGTATTACTAAAAATGTTAAAAGGTTACACGCCATCTATCGCAAAGTTGTGAAACTAAGGTTAACGGAACTTAAAGTTGCAGTGCCATCTATTATTCAATAGCGGAACTACATGCGATTTGTTGTTCGTCGCTAAGCTGTAGCTAAAACATCCAATAGATGGCGCTAGATATTTTTTTACAGAAACAATAATATTATGATTATTATGGGACGCATAAATTGCATTAGCACCCACGCGTCTCCGGTACGTACGATACCGAAAGTAACGTTATTTTATCATAACATGCAACAATTTATTTTTTGCATAGATTTTAATAATTATTTATTACTATCGCATATTTTTAAAACTTATTAAATGTATGGAGTATTCATAGTTACATCAAAAATTTTTCAATTGTGACACATCTGACCTCGACCCACCTGATGATAAGCAAGAGGTACCAGAGTGACGACGACTGAAAAAAACTGAGTTAGTTCCCGGCTGCCTCAGTCGTCGTCACTATGCCTATACTTCGATCAAACATTGCTACTGTAAATTCTATTGTTTTGGTAAACTCTGCTATTGGTTTAATATTTGCTATAAGAGTTATTATTATCACGAGCACTATAAATATTTATTAATTAAATAAGTAAAGAAACAAAAACTAATTTATTGTATTTTATTGAGTAAATATTTATTTAAAACTATAATAAATAAGGTAAATATGCTTTGTTTAATGCACCTATTTACATAGTGACGGCGACTGAGGCAACCGTGAACTACTCGTTTTTTTTTTCAGTCGTAGTCACCCTTGGACCTCCTCTTGCTTTCCATCAGTCGGGTCGAGGACAGATGTGTCACAATAATAAAAAAAAATTGGTTGATTTGATTGTTTTTAGCGTTCGATTGAAACTAAGGAGAAACTAAAAAATACTTTTTATTTAAATCAATTGATGCCAAAATAATTTGGCGCTGTTTCAAATCTACTATTATAAATTATCGAATTCTACCACCAATGTCAAGAAATAAAATTTATTAGCTATAATAAAAATATTGTATTAGTTATTTTTGATATTAGATATTGTGGCTCGTGATATGACAACTGATAACAACTTGGGTTATTTTTTACTTCATAGCATTAAATTGTTTTATTTAATAAATACATTCCGTGAAGTAACTTAGTCGCGTTTCTGGATCAGCTTTAAATTTGCCAGCACTATACTCGTCCAGCATAGCGGATACGACTGCTTCTTGCAGTTAGTTGAGCGTACTAGCAGTTGCCTCTATCCATGGACAGCACTCCGGCTTAACATCACGCGGGGTGCTCATCATAATTATATCAAGCTACAATAACATATACCAGCAGTTGTCTCTGCATGTCGGATCACACGTAGGACCGCTAGTTATTATAATATTTATAAGTCGTGCCAATAAAACTAATAGAACTAACATAGAATTTTCTTGGATTTCTATGCAGCCATCGTGGTTTCTCTGTAATCACGATGGCTGCAAAGCCCGAAATATCAGAATCATTGTACAATCGAAATTGTATAATTATGAACTAAAAATAAATGCGAAATAAAATTTGTTTAATTCATTTTTTTAATTTTTTATTGTGACTCGACATATGACAGCACCCCGCTTGATGTTAAGCCGAAGTGTGGTCCATGAATGAATGTCACTGCTACTACAATTCAATAACTGTGAGTAGCAATCACATCCACTATGCCGGCCCAGATGGAACCGGTAACTTACAAGCTGATCCCGAAACGTGACCAAATCACTTCACGGTCTGTATAGATATGTAAAATAAAGTTTGATATGAAATTGGTGGTACTACCCCGAATCGGCAGACTGGGTACCACTGCCTATCACTCTTTGATAACCATACCCGAAGCAAATATCCATCTCTTTTTTTTATTAACAAATATTTGCAATATTGAATATAATTATTAAATATTACAAATAAACGATATGAAACAAATATTTGCTCCGACCGGGAATCGAACTGTTCGTCTACGCCTGTCGTCAAACTAAAACAATTTTTTATCTAAAGTAGTAGCAGAATCAGAAAAAGCAGAATCATTATTTATTTTGAAACATAATTATTTTCATATGACGACAGGCGTGGCGCATTAGTTAGCACACCCGTTTGTTACGCGTACAGTCCCAAGTTCGATTCCCGGTCGGAGCAAATATTCATTAATAAAAAAGAGGCGGATATTTAGTCTGGGTCTGGTTATCAAAGAGTGACCGTAAAGCGACTTAATCTCGCTATGGGATCAGCTTGTAAGTTGCCGGTTCCAACTAGGCAGGCATAGTGAATATGACTGCCATTACAGTCATAATAAAAACACTAAAATATTAACATGAAATATTGATTCCAAGTTGGTGTACGAGAATAACCCTCCCTGAAAGCTTCCCTCTCTACATCAATTATGTACGATGCTCCCAGATTTGTTTCAGTTTTCAGCCATGAAATGAGAATTATTATATTATTATTTAATTTAATTATTTATAAGGCTCGACATACAACAAGCTCGCCCTTTGTCAAGCTGGAGTGCGGTCCATGAATAGAAGCGACTGCTAATACCGGTAAGTAAGTTTTTTATCGATTTACATTTCTATACTATGCTACTAAAGTGCTTATATCATAGAAACAGGACAACAAAAGAACATTTATCAGATACATTTGTACCGGCAAGTTTTTTTTTATTGTGACTCGACATATGACAACAGCACCCCGATTGATGTTAAGCCGAAGTGTGGTCCATGAATGAATGTCACTGCCACTACAATTCAATAACTGTGTAGCAATCACATCCACTATGCCGGCCTAGATGGAACCGGCAACTTACAAGCTGACCCCAAAACGTGACCAAATCCACTGCCACTGTACCACGGCCTACCACTCTCTCACCAAGTCGTTTTGAACCCATGCTTTCGGTTAACTATTGCACTACCACTACACCACGATCGTCTTAATTACAAGTAGCGATCGCATTCATCATGCCGGCCTGAACCCGGCAACTTTCGCGACTGCGCCACATCACGTCACTTCTTATGGCAGACTGGGCATATGACCGCCGACAGTGCATACCACTCTTAGACAAATATTATTCTTCTACCCTGTACTATTGGCAAGACTGTGTGAAAGCTTTGGTTACATTGGAATCGCTTGTAGTAAATTCTTACCAGTCTGGTTAATTTTTTTTATTGTGACTCGACATATGACAGCACCCCGCTTGATGTTAAGCTAAAGTGTGGTCCATGAATGGATGCCACTGCTACTACAATTCAATAACTGTGAGTAGCAATCACATCCACTATGCCGGCCTAGATGGAACCGGCAACTTACAAGCTGATCCCGAAACGTGACCAAATCACTTCACGGTCTGTATACTTGTAAGTGGTGGTACTACCCCGGATCGGCAGACTGGGTACCAATGCCTACTACTCTTTGATAACCAGACCCGGAGCAAATATCCATCTCTTACTCATATATCCTTTGATACGTATAATGTAATATACTATAACTAATACAAATCCGAGACATTCTCAAGAAAGCTTGATTGCCTAGTGGACATAACCGTAAAGCTTGGTATGGAGAGAAATGTAGATGTGAAGGAAGCGAGAAAGTTGTATCAGGATCGTGGCAAGTGGCGCTTCATTATCTTTTCCTTTTCCTGTTTGGAAAAGGCGTGACAATTTGATTTTTATTTATACTAATACTTAATCAAATTGTCACATTTTTCTGCAATCCTGAAATAACTCGCTTCCTTCAGTCTGACAATACTCTAAAAGCTCTATAATTATGGGTTCTGCAAAAACCTTTTTTATACCTTATGATATTCTTGATTTCATCGATTAGATTATTACCTGTAAATAAACACAAAAATAACATTAGACAAATATATATTTTGTACCTTTTAAATTTATTGTGATTTTATGCTCGTATGTTGTAACTATTGAATGTGACTACGTTGTACATATTTTTAAATATTTTTTATTACATTTCTATACTAAGCTACTAAAGTGCTTGTATCATAGAAACAGGATAACCAAAGTACATATATCAAAGATACATTGGTATCGGCAAGTGGTTTTTAACCCGTGCTCTCGGTTTGCTCGGTTCCCATTTCCTCCAGAGGAATTTAAAATATAACGATTCCTACTTTCCTTTCTAAATTTTATACCTAACAAGATTTAAATATTTTATTCAATTTTTGATTCTCAAAGTACTCCAAATGTTTTAGGTAGTGGTTATATAAATAAAAGTTTAGTGAATGTAACAAATATAGTAATATTTAATTAAATCACAGAAATAATCACAGACAGACATTTTTATGTGTGAAAATATGTGTTTTTTTATTGTGACTCGACATATGACAGCATCCCGCTTAATGTTAAGCTGGAGTGTGGTCCATGAATATATGCCACTGCTACTAAAATTCAATAACTGTGAGTAGCAATCACATCTACTAGGCCGGCCTAGTTGGAACCAGCAACTTACAAACTGATCCCGGAACACGACAAATCACTCTACGGCCTGTATACACTTGTAAGAAGTGGTGGTAATTCCCCGGATCGGCAGACTGGGTACCACTGCCTACCACTCTTTATTGGTTGAAAACATTACTTTGTTTCACCGTCTAATGTTAAGCGATCCAGCTTAACATCAGGTCTATGAATAAAGGCGACGGGTTCTATATTGAATAGAGCATTCAAACACAAATTACCTTTTTCATTGAGTCGTGAACTATACCCGGTCATAAGTAGGACATTTATTTTTATCTAAGTACGTTGTAGTACCCTATCAGACCTTTGGAGGGCGTAAGGTACTTCCGGGATGCAATTTTAAATTCTTATCCGGATTGGGTAATATTAGGGTAAGATATTATTGGGGAAATTTCTCACTTTTACTGAAACTGTGTTGTATAACTTTGTATGTCGATATAGTTACTTGAGTAATCAATCAATCAAATTGTCAGGTCTCAATTCCCCCAATTCTGGGACAACAAAACGCCATTTTTCGTGATTTTGACACAAATGTCTCGCTTCCTTCACATCCACAATTCTATTCACATAACCTCTGTGGTTATGGTCACTGCGGATCCTAATGTTTAGGATCCACAGTGCAAAAATATCGAAAGCCTTATTAAAACTATCTTCATGATTAATATAATAAATATACATATAAATCAAAGGGACGAGACGATGGGCGCTAGGGGACCTCAGCTAAGACCAAGGAGTTGTCCAAGCGGCTGACGGAGAAGTCTGGAGACTGGAAGGCTGGCAATTGTATCTGCCAAGTTATTAGCCTTGCTATACAAAGGGGAAATGTTGCCAGTCTCCTTGGGACTATCTTTGATGCGACGTCATTAGATGATATATTTTATTTATAGTTTAATTACTTATAGTTATAGTTATCTTTTTATATCAAATGAATAAATAATATATTGAATATGTACAACAGAATATATATTAGATGAGTTAGTTATTTTATTTGGTTCCTAATACATAATCTTTTTATATCAAATAAATCAAGAATATATCGAATATATACTACAGAGAATAACATGAGTTATCAATAATTGTATAGCCATGCATGTGAATAAAAGATGGTAAATGACGAACATGGAATTATACACGAGTGAGTAAATTTTGCTCCCTTCCATTTTCCCCCAAAAATACATTCAATAGACAAACATGCGTGTCGTATCAATATTGTTTGTATTCATGCTTCGTGTACACACCTAAACACACCGGATTTTTCATCATATATACGTACTTACCTATGTATATTTAAGTATAAACCTATGCAGTCGATTTTTATATAAAACTATACTCACCGTAAGGTGACATAGTCGCGTTAGACTTAGCTTGTAATTTACCGGTTACGATCACCTCACGGCCTGTATTTTTTTTATTTTTACTTTTCTATACTAAGCTACTAAAGTGCTTGTATCATAGAAACAGGACAACCAAAGTACATATATCAAAGATTTATTGATACGGTACGGTGGGTGGTTTCGAACTCGTGCACTCGGTTTGTATAACCATTGCACTGCCACAGCACCACGGTCGACGTATACGTGTACCACTCTTTGATAACTAGATCCGATGCAAATACCTGCCTTTTTTTTATTATTAACAAATATTTAATATAAATAATAAATATTACAAAAAAAGCTATGACAAATATTTGCTCCAACCGGAAATCGAACCCGGGACTTTACGCGTAACAAACTGGTGTGCTAACCAATCGGCTACGCCTGTCGTTAACTACTTGCAATTACTTAACTGTAGTAGTGGTTGTCTCCATTCATGGACAGCATTTTAACTTAAAGGGTATAAACTGATCCCAAAACACGACTGACAATGTGAGTTACTTCACGATCTTTAACATTCTTAAACAGTCTACCAATTCTGTTCCTACCAATTCTGTTGTGGTATGCAGATAGTTGGTGGTTCAAATACCAAGTCGATCCGGAGTATTCCCTTAAAGTATAAAGACCGTGAAGTGATTCAGTCGCGTTTCAGGATCAGCTTGAATGTTGCCGGAATAGCGCCAGGTTGATGCGTAGTGGATGCGACTGCAGCTACCAAATGGCATTTAACAGCAGCATTTTGCCGTAAGTTTTTGACCGGCATAGTGACTGCGACTGGGGCAGCCGCGAACTGACTCGATTTTTCAGTCGTTGGTACTCTTGGACCTCTTGCTTACAATCAGGCAGACCCCCGGTATTTTCGCTAACAGTTTTAGCGCTGCAAAACGCCGGCGCGTTATATCTTGGTCGCCCACCCTCACAATAAAAAAAGTTAGCATCACATAGCGAATCTAAAGTACGAAGACATACTTAAGTTATCATTGAATTGCCGGCTCTGAGGTTCCTTGCTAATTTAAGGTGAGGAACACGTATTGCCTTAAGTCTTGGTTTAAATAGGGGGGGAGCATCTGTGAATATTGAACGTCCTTGGGGATTATACGGAGTGTCAATGTGCAAATTGGTTTCATTGTTTAATAGCCATATGTGGGTAGGAAAGGCCAATTATGTGGAATTAGCATTTTGATGTTTCTTTCATATGTATATTGCTACGATATAGGTAATACTGTGGGCAATAATTTTACTCATTGTAAAAATCGATGAATACACTTTTTGTACTACAGAAAGACAAGCATATACTAAAACTAATGACTATTTTGTTGTGACGTTTGGCACAGATGTCACTGACAGTGTCAACCCAGAATATTTCGACGAATGGATTCCCGCGCGAAATTGAAATTAAAAAGTTTTACTATTTATTGCCCACTGTAGTATGAATCCATGAGCGGAGGCTGCAATCAAAAGACGCATCCGCTATGCCGACCTTACTAAACTGACGCAAATTGCAAGTTTTTAAAATTAGTTTTATAAAGTTTTTATTAGTTTATTAGTTTTATAAAGTTTTAAGTCGAGGTGACTTGCTTGATGGTAAGAAAAGGGAGCATATTGAGAGTGAATAATTTTGTTGTGTGCTACAACAAAATTATTCACTCTCAATATAATATAATCGTGTAATGTAATAAATTAATATAGTTTTTTTATGTCCAAGGCATACGAATTGTAACCTTGACTTTGACAAAATGATTATGGAGGTCACAGTCCAGTGACCGCGAAGGTTGTTGTATAGTTTTTTTTTTGTATGATGAATCATATTAAAGTGGATCATTAACCATATTTTACAAATAGAAAAATAAATACGTAAATAAACATTGGAGTTATTTTCGAATTATTTATTAACAGTTCCGAAAATTACATGAAAATTATTCAGTTTTTAAGTGACTTCAAAAAAGGAAGAGGTTGTATTTCGACTGTTGTTACCTCAGATTTATTTCTAGGTAAACCGACTTTGATAAATTCTTTATTTGAAAGCTAATCGTCCTCGTGTGGCCCCATATAAATTTGATCAAGAACAAACCAGTAGTTTTTGAGTTATGATTAAAATCAATCAAACAAATCGTCACGCCTTTTTCCCACAGGAATAGGCAGAGACAATGGAAACCACTTATCACGAAGCTGACACAAATCCATCGCTTCCCTCACATCCACAAATCTTTTCATTCAAGCTCTACGGTTACGGGCACTAGACAACCCAGCTTTCTTGAGGATGTCTCCGATTTGGTCGGAAAACACCTTCGAAAAAAAAAACCACTATTATTATCAGACAGGTTATACATTATGCAAAAATAATGAATGATATAATATATAATCGACGTTTAATACACTAAAGACTATAAATAATAAAAATTAGTATCATGAAACTGGTTATGGCTAAAATAAGCTGATCAGCAACGGAGCTACGCGTTACCGTTTATACCGCCGACGAACGTTCAGCGTGACTGCAGGAATAGCCTATCACTTTATTATAGAGAATACCAAAGAAATGGTATTTATAAAATACCTCACAAAATATAAAAATTTAAATAACATGAGACAGAATCACAGTCCGCCCCACTATAATGACTAACTTTAGTAAATTTTTCGTTATTGGCAAAAGTAGTAAATAAACTTTCGACAAAATGACGAATTAATAATAAAAAAAACAATTACTACTGACGCGAAACTATACGAATATATAAAAAATATTAATGAATTACTGTGTAAATGGTTTTATTAATTTAACGTTTCCATATAAATAGTTTTTAATAAATATAATGATATGTGTGATTTTATTAACTTTTGTGCATTTATTACTTACATAGTGTATGGTTATTCTATAGAATAAAACGGTTTCCTTAGATAAAGGGCATGGGAAATGGTGATTATCATGTTTGTTTACTACTTCTGCCAAGTAAGAAAAAACACAGTATACATTGTGTATAATTAAATATTAAAAAAAACACCTATATGAATCCTTTTAGGAGCGAATAATTTTCTACTTTATTATAAGAAAACTACATGAAAGAAGACCCCCCAGCACCTTTACATAGAGACATCTATGACATTATACTCGTAGATATATTATAATTCCATGAATGAAACATTATTTGCTCTTTATCTCAATACAACACCCCTTTACATGATTGATAGAATTCACTCGGCAAACTGCTTTGTCTGTGAAATGCGACCTGCCTTACAATTCACTTTAAGGGATAAATATAGAGCTGTTATTTACGCATATTTTTTTTTGTAATTTTTATTTATCTGCATGTCTGTACATAGCGTACATATTTATTTGAACAAATAACAAATGTAATATCAATAGTTATATAGTTATACTAGTATATCCAACAATTAAATTGTCACGCCTGTCCCACAGAAATAGGCAGAGATAATGGAGCGCCACTTGCCACGATCCTGACACAACTCCCTCGCTTCCCTGACATCCACAATTCTCTTAATACAAGCTCTAAGATTATGGGCACTAGTCAATCCAGCTTTCTTGAGGATGTCTCTGATTAGGTCGGAAAAAACCCTCCTTGATATTAATATTGTTATTTTAAATCACGACATGCAAATTATTATTAAAAGTATGTTATTAAAAAAACATTTAATAATAATAAAATATTTTATTTTTGTTTGACAAATAATTATATTAATTTAAGTTTAGGTGAGCACTCCTTTTGTATTTTTTCCTTTACGTATTATTAATCGGAAATTATTCTGTTATATTTTAAAATTAGCAAGTATACATAAAATTGGGGCATTAAATTGTTTAAACTATGAAATTTTTAACAAATAAAATAAACACAGATATTTATAAAAATTCACTTTAATAAGTACGTCGATATAATAATTATTGATATTTTTTTTTCGAAAGAGTGTGTGATCGCTCTATATAAATCTCTCAACATGTAGGGGGTGTCCTATCGATTCTAAAGGGTACAAACATTACCTCCATTTGTTTTATTCTCTCTCCCTCCCAAGCAATAACTTTGGAACACCATTATATTCACAGACGCTCTACAATTTTGATGTATCGTCCAAGGGACAGTTTTGCAGACACTACTACCTCTACACTCTGTACCAATCGCAAAAGTAAATGTTGTCAACAAATGAATTATATATTTTTTTTGTATCTTTATACTAAAACAATATTAAAGGTTTTATTTCTTTAAATCTTAAAATCTCCTTAATAAATTACAAAACATAAAAGTATTTTACGGCATTATCTATCTGTCGACCTTCGAGTAGAAAAGTAGCGGCAAAGAAGTGGAGTTTATTCAGATAATAATTATAAATACAGATTGGTTTTATAATTATAAATATTAACTTACTACAATAAAGATATTATAAATTAAATGCACTGCTATTTCCTATACATCAGCATATTAAAAAAAATAGTTATCAATGCCTAAAAAGTAGAAAGAGGACTTAGTCTTCTTCGGTAGAAAATTCTTCACAAGATAAGATCTTCAAAAGAGTTCACAAGATATTCGGCCATCTGCGTGGCCGAAAAAAAAAACAACACAAATATGCAATCTATAAAATAAGATTAAACGCCATAAGTTATAATTATCTACGTGCAACAATTCTGACACACAGGTAAAATATAGTATTAACTTATTAAATACAAGAAACAATGTTCTCTATTAGGAGTATTGTTTACAAAGTTGCGCTTATGATTTGGTATAGACTATATGACAAACTTGGGCGACAGAGAGATAAATAATATTTGCTTTTGAGTTTTGTATACGGAAATTAAACTGTTTAGGTTTATTGTTTTGAAGTAGAATTATATTATTTGTACAATATTTAGCCATAATTTAAAAAAATATATAAAACTAGATCTGAAAACCTTGCCTAAACTGAAAAAAAAAACGTAAACTGAAAGTAATGTTACATTTCATGTACTACCAAAGATAAATATATGCAAGAAGCAATCGCATACTCTATGCCGGCTTTTAGGCTGACATGGTGGATGTGATTGCGGTTCGCAGACATTTAACTGTATCAATGACTTTACTCCTCATGGAGTGAACTCTAGATTGATATATCAGGTGGGGTGCGTTCATATAAAATTCGGGTATACCTATATACTTTATTTATTTACCCGGAGTAGTACCAACCACTTTTAAGTGTACAGACCGTGAAGTTATTCAGTCGCGTTGCAAGTTGATGAGATAGTGAATGAGATTACAGTTCTTCAACAGAACCGTACTTCAGATTAACGTCGGGCTACAATATAGAAATAAATTAATCACTTTACTTTGGCCGGCATAGTGACAGCGACGGTTGTTTCAGTCGTCATCACTCTTGGATCTTCTCTTGCTTATCATCAGGCAGGTCGAGGTCAAATGTCGTGTCACAATAAAAAAAACCTTGTCATTTCGGCCTTTTGCAACGGTGTCACGAAAAGACTGACCAATAATAGTTTAATATATCAAGTCCAGTTTTAACGTAACAAATAGAATGTGCATGAATGTCTTAGCTTGTATATGCAAATTTGGTGACGTCACTCGAATGAACAGATCATGTCCAGTGACCCTTGGGGCTATTCCCGCTTGATTGCCTCCATATTGGAAAGCCTGTCAATTTGAATCAATTCCTATTTTAAAACTTATGTATATAATTATGTTTATTTTAAAGAAATGTAAGTCTTAAAACAGAATAGCTAATTGATGACCACTTTGTAGTATCTATTAATAATAAAAATAATATTTTTATAATTATAATTTTAAAAATTTAATTATGTATATCTCGCGAGTTTGTAAACTGTCCATACTACTTACAATATAATGTATTAATTACAATATAACGTAATATCCATGTCAAATCGTCAAATTGTGAACTGGTATCGAACTTGAATGCGATGGAACGCACTTTGCGCCCCGGTTGGTTGAACACCAGCACACCAGTTTATTACGCGTAAAGCCCCGAGTTCGATTCCCGGTCGGAGCAAATACTTGTTTCACAGCTTTTTTCTTCGTATGGAAAAAAGACATACGCAGAGACAACGGAGCGCCCTTATCCACAAACCTTTTCTTGTTTGCTCATAAAATTCCATATCACAATTGTAATCTTTTAAAGCACTTTCGCTTGAAGTTTTAAAAGTTATAACTACCCGCAGTAGCCACCGACTTATACAGTAAAGTTGACTCAACTCCTATTACACATTGGCTAAAAACAAACTTTGTTCAGAACTACCCCGACTGCACTCCTACGTAGAAAACCTACTGAAAAACACACAGCTAATTGTCTGTTAGAGCTACAAAAACCGTCTTTATTACCTTAGTCTTAAGGTGCTTCTTAGATTATTAATTTTTGTTTAAACAGCTTTGTCGTGCACCTGCTCCTTTGTAATTTCAGTAAAATGCTAGAAAGTTTTTGATAAAAAGTGGCATTTTATAATAACTTGTTACCATTTTTATTTTTATAAAACAGCTATTTTATAGATAGATAAATTATTTATTGCACAGTATAATAAAACACATGTACATAGGCGAACTTAATGTCTAATGACTCTAGTACAGTGTTTCCCAACCTTTTTTAGGCCATGCCTCACCTTAATACTTCTAAAATTTTTATGCCCCTATACATAATTTTTTACCTTTAAAAATTGTTTTGATTCCTTAAGAAATTTTTTTTTTAAGAATTTGCCTTTTTTGTTAGATTTGTCACCGATATCTAGCATTGCATTTAAATAACCCAAAGCGAAAGCGAAGCGAAAAATTGCCCCCCTTAACTATCAAATTGCCCCCCTGTGGGGCGTGGGCCCCACGTTGGCAAACACCGCTCTAGTATATCCCAGTAGATAAAAAGAGCGCTGACTTTTGAGCAGGTCCGCGTACTGTTGTGTTATGTGTGTTTTTTCTGTGTTATTTATAAAGTAGTTTTTGTTTATAGGTATAACTTAAAATGTGAGTATGGGGTTGGGCTAAAAAACAGCGTCGAACAGGGTGCCGACCTGTTGGGTCATTTTTCGACAAAAGCTGAGCCTATTCCTTTGCTACATCACTTTCTTAATTTATGTATTCACAAAATCAATGTGATGTGATTTGTCAATAAAATATTTTTATTTTCATTTCATTACTATCACAATATGTCGGAAAACAATATATAAAAAATAGTTCCTTTGTATATATATATATATTTTTAATAATAATAATATATTTTATAACTTTATAAAAGGAATGTAAATGCTTGTAGAAAATAACGGTAGCTATTATACAATCGAGTTTTTGAAAAGCTCAACAGACAAAGAGTTAAATACAATTTTCCCGTTACAAAGGCTTTATTGAATTTTAACTGAAGGCCCGGTGAAGCGCGTAACGATCACAGGAATATTCAGTCTACCTTGTGTCAATTGAAATCAGATATTACTGACTTCATAACTTCATAGTTACGAACTGTGAGGCGATACTGTACTGTCACTAATGCACATTTCAATATTATTAATATTATTTTGACGAGAGGCGTGGCGCAGTGGTTAGCACACTAGTTTATTACGTGTAGTCTTGGGTTCGATTTCCAGTCGGAACTAATATTTGTTTAATAGCTTTTTATTTCTATTTTTTTATAATTAGATTAAATATTACAAATATTTATTTATTTATTAAGCCTGGAAGATTACAATGTTTACAATACACACACATATAGCACTCTATAATATAGCTAAATGCAATCTCAGTTATGGGACAGGACTTCATGCATTAATATAATAATAATAATTACAATGTCTAAAAACACTTAGTATCAGAATAATAGGAAAAACTTATCAAGATTTAAAATCCCTTTACTTACTCACCTATGATTTATGAATCTATTTTGTCAACCTCCTTTTATCCATCTTAGTCTAATTAATCAAGAATAAATATAAAAACAATTTAAAGGACAGCAATTAATCTGCTTATTTTGTCCTTTCTTATCTCGGAATATGGTCATTGTAACTGACTTTGTAAGAAAGAGTATAAGGGCCTTTTTACAAAAATCATAATTATAATTATAAATTACGATATTATTATCAATGCGATTAGCATATTGTAAACAGGTAATACAGGTCAACCTAGTAAAGATGTCATCAATCAACCGGTTTAAATATTTTATTTTGGTTTTAAATAAATGATATTTTATGTATTTTAGTGGGGGTAAGTTATCATTTCTATGCAATGTATAAAAGAGTATTAACTGACGCGTACAATTCCTAATAACCTAATTAGTCTGTACGATAATATCGTAGCTTTGATAGACCTATATTAATATTATGAACGCGAAAGTATCTCTGTCACTCTTTCACGCCTAAACAGCAGAATATTCTACATCTGGAGAACCGAAATATGAATCCTCTTAGATCAGCAAGGCTATAAGAAATAAAACTATTAACTAAAATTGTTTTTATTGTATCATTTTTCAGTTTAGAAAATACCCGGATAAATACCCGGGGACAGCTAGTTATAAATAAAATAAATCTTATTAGACTTATCCACTTTTGCTTTGCGAATACAGTTTTATGTCTTATCAGGGAAAAATCTTGTAATTTCGCGAAACAGCTGGGGGCAGTCCATTGTCTCAATCTTTCTTCAAAACCTTACTTATTTACTTTCCTTCGGGGATTTTCAGAGATGATAATGTTTTATATTGTGTTTGAAATTAATTATCTTTTTTTGATAAATAATTACTTTATTTAATGCAATTACTTATTTTTAATATTTGTAAGTACTTAATTATGAAATTTATAACATTATACTGGTTGTTATTTATTTTATTGTATTGTGACTCGACATGTCTGTCATCGTCACTATGCCGGCCCAAGATGCTATGGAAACGGGGAGAACCCGTAAGCGTGCAAAGCATCCACTTGTAACCCGAGTAACTTAACATAAACGTAATATTTCGTAGTATTTCACTCACGTATCGTTTTGTATATTGGTACTGTATAGAGTATAGAGAGATGAATGGAAAATTTGAAAGGAAATTTTTATTTCACATTAGTTACTTATTTAAACGCATATTGAGAAAAAGTCAGTCGCTAAGCAGGCAATGGAGAAAGATACGCTTTAAGTATCCGGAACGAGGATATTCGCAGAAGAACCAAGCTTACTGATGTAGCTCATAGGATTTGTAAGCTGAAGTATGGGGAAGAAAGGTTCTAGTGGTTTCTAGTGGAGACCACGAACTGGAAGACGCAGCGTAGGTGGACTGACGACATAGTGAAAGTCACTAATAACCGATGGATGCAACTGGCATCTTGTAGTTTGGAATGGCTTTATTTAGTGGACGTCTTCTGGCTGATGCTGATAAACGCATACTGCAATGAAAGTAGTATTTTATTACCCAGCTACACCACGGTCGTCTGATTTTTTTTATATTGTGACTGGACACCTCGACCTGACTGATGATAAGCAAGGGGAAGTTAAAGAGTGTCGACGACTGAAAGAAAAACATAATCTGTTCACGATTGCCTCAATCGCCGTCACTAAGTTGGCCAAAGAAAATTTTGTCACTTTGTAACATATAGAATATAAGTATCCATAATATACTTAGTTACTTTCCAACACCATATTGGGTCCCCCTATTCTCTCACCACATGCTGCGAGGGACATTCAATTTACTGAGATGTCCCCACAAAGGACAGGTAACGAGTTTCGCTGAGAGGCATCACGATCGCGTGCACCGTAATGGCGGCATTGCTCCAGGCTTACACAATTTTCATTTAACTGACATTTTTATAGACATAATTCAATGGATTAATGCCTTTTCATGTTTCCTGTAATATCTTTTGCGGTTTATTTTGTACTTAAAAAATATATAGATATATATTAGAAGTTAAATGATATACTACATTTAAATCGGAGACATAATCAAGAAAGCTAAGTTGCCCAATGCCCATAACCGTAGAGCTTGTATGAAGAGATTTGTGGATGTAGAGCGAGGGAGTTGTGTCAGGATCGTGGCAAGTGGCGCTCCATTTTCTCTGCCTATCCCTGTGGGAAAAGGCGTGACTGATTGATTGATAGATATAATTAGGTGTTTTAATTATTTCTCTATTTAACACTATAAAAGTCAGGCAACTGGTGATAATTCCAAGTCTGCCGACCCCTGGAATCAGTACCAGGTACGTTTCAAGTACACAGGCCGTGGAGTGACTTGATCGGGATCAGCTTGAAAGTTGCCGGTACCTACTAGGTCGGCATGGTACGAATGTGGCAGCTACTTTGAGTCACTATAGTAACAATGGCCTTTAAGGCAACCGTAGTGTGGTAGTCACACAAACCGAGATTACCGGTTCAAATCCACTTGCCGGTACCAATTGATATATGTATTTTGGTCGTTCTTCTTCTATGATACAAAAACTGTAGTAGCTTAAAAAATAAATGTAAAAAAATATTCTTTTAGTGGCGTACGTAAACAGAAATAAATTTGTTAATACCGTCTAACAGTTAGTTTACTTTAAAATACCTAAACACATTAAAACCTATGTAATTTTAGGAATTCAAAATTCCAATAAAATTTTGTATTCCGTGGCCAAATTTGCAAGTAAAATTCTATCAATTGAGGAACTACTCTAGTTGAGGCAAAGTGATTTTATATTCATTTGTCAATAGATTTTCAAAGCTATTCACATGAAAGGCAATTTAACCCTTTGTGAGGCTTTCGCAAACTATTCAAATTAAGTATAACCTTAATAAGTAGGTAATTTAAAATTTGAATTTGTTTTAAAACCTGCTTTACATTTACATACCTTACGCATGTAAATGAAATAAAATTGCGTAAATATAAATAATCAAACAAATTGCCACAGAGGCTATTAAATGACAGTTAAACTATACATATTCAACGATCTACATATTTAAGGTGACCCCGGTGTAGTAGCAGTGCAATGGTCATGCAAACCGAAAGCACGGGTTCGAAACCACACCAATGTATCTTTGATATATACTCGTAAATAAGAGTTTAGTGTAGAAAAATAAAATAAAAAAGATCCTGACAAAATCCGCTTTTACATTTTTTTCATCAAAATTTAATAGAAATAAAAAAAAAGAACCTGACAAAATCCGCTTCCACATTTTTTTTTCAACCATAGATGGCTGCTGTTTTTTTAAGGACTGGGGATTTGATCGAGGAACTATCTTGTCGGTCGTCCCTGTTTTATCCCTACATTCATCTAATTTATAAAAATCCATACATCCATGCAACAGATGCATTTTACAAACAGATTATTTTTTCCTTAAAAATATTTAATTTGATTGATATTGATATATTAGATTTGCTCGAAGAACCGACAACCGATGGGAAAGAAAGGTACTAGAGTGGAGACCACGAACAGGTAGACGCAGCGTAGGTAGGCCTCCCACTAGGTGGACTGACGACATAGTGAAAGTCATGGATAACCGGTGGATGCAACTAGCATCTTGTCGTTCAAAATGGCGTTTTAAGGCCTATGTTCAGCAGTGGAAGCTGATGATGTTGATAATTAAGATAATGTAACCGAAATAGCGACAAAAAATTACTATCATTTACTTTTCAGTGGTAAAATCTATTCGTAAATAAATAAAGGTTAAGCTTTCGAATGCTACGGATAGATAATGCCACAGTAGTTTAAAAACGTAGTTTGGCCCGGAAGTTCTTATAAGGTATAAAATAACCTCACATTCAGTCTCCAAAGTCGAGCTTAATTTGACTTTTGTTAATTTGACTCCAATTTTCTGATGAATCACCCGCCTCACGGTACCTCACGGGCTGAAATGTACGCAATGGAATATATAGCAATACCCTCACAAAAAAGGGGGAATAAAGCAAAAATCGTCCACGGGCGAACACCATCGCCCATAATGTTTCTAAGTATTAATAGCTACTTATTTATTAATTCCGTAACTACATAGCAATCTATTTACTTTATAATTCCGTAACTACATAGCAATCTATTTACTTTATAATTCCGTAACTACATAGCAATCTATTTACTTTATAATTACTCAGTCATACAATATTTACTCGTATGTGGGTAATTATCTGTATAATTACCCACAGGTGTGCGCGGGGGGTTAAGGGAGGAGGATGGGCTAACGAG
Source organism: Tinea trinotella (assembly GCA_905220615.1). Lineage (NCBI taxonomy): Eukaryota > Metazoa > Arthropoda > Insecta > Lepidoptera > Tineidae > Tinea > Tinea trinotella. Next base: position 13,084,397 of record HG992313.1, read on the forward strand.
CCTCATCCCCTTTTGAAAATAAACAAGCGCCTAATGATGTTCTTGGAAGTCAGAAGCATACAAATAAACGCTACGTGTTTACTACAACTACAAAACCAATAATAAAAAAGTGGTATAATGATCGTCATTTGTTTTAATATGTTTCTTTTGTATTGTGACGTCGTAGCTTTGCCTTGATGGTAAGCAGATTTTTCTGCTATAGAAGTATTCGGCGCAAGAGCGCCAACGACTGAAAAAACTGAATCAATCGCCGTCACACTGCCGGCAAAAAAAAAATTTTAATGCGGCATGACCGCACACGGATGTTAAGCTAAAGTGCGATTCATGAGTAGACTCGAGTTCATGAGTTGCTAGATATCTTCTGCAAGCAGCAGTCGCATCCGTTGATCCTTAAATGGCTTAAATGCGACAAATCGTGTCTGAGTAACTTAAGGTGTTTACCCTTAAACATGGTGATACTACCCTGGATCAGCAGACTGAGTAAATCACCACCAATTATCTGTTTGTTCTGCCTATCCCTGTGGAAAAAAGGCGTGTCAATTTGATTGATTGATTGTTTGTTTGTTAATACACAATAATATCTTTGGGATATATAAGTTACCGGCTCCATATAAGCCGGCATAGTGTATTATGTACACTGTTATTTTTAGTGAAACGTTTATTCTGTTAATTCTTGAATGTATTATTTAAAAAAAGGTATTTTGAGGTTCTTTTTTAACAAACAAAAGTAAAAAAAAACTGTCTTATAATACTAGATACTTTATTCCAGATTAGCGTGAAACGGTTATCTTACCAGGCAGGTAAATTGGTCGGTTTGCTACCACTGCCGCTTTGTCGTTGGCAGCATAAACTCTACTTATGGACCGCACTCTAGCTGAATATGAAACCAATTGTGGTAGCCGGAAGCTAATATGACCATAGACGTAAAATATTAAAATTAAGGAATCTAATTTGTAAGGAAAAACTTGAAGAATATGCCTCCCCATAAGGAAAAGCGGGAATACGAAAGAAGGGTCTACTACAGACTGCAAATTTATGAGTTTAATTCACATAGCACCTGCACCATACAACCGCTATTAATAACTCTATTTTCAAGGTAGACAAAGACCAATTGTAAATTAAATCTTTTTTTAAGAGTGGTAGGCAGGCAGTGAGTGGTCATTTGTTAAGTATGCTGAACCAGGGTAGTCTTAAAGTGACTCAATCGTGTTTCGAGATAAGTTGACCAATCAAGTTGCCAGTTGCCGGCATAGTGGATACTGTAATATCAGTCACTTGCATTCATGGACCGCTCTCCAGTTTAGTATCAGGCAGGATGCTGTCATATTTCGAGCCACAATAAAAGTTATAAATTGAATTGAATCACTTCACAGTCTGTAGACTTGAAAGTGGTGATACTACTCTTGATCGACAGACTGGGCAAATGACTACCAACTGTCTGTCTACCTACCACTTTAATATTATGTGAAGAAGCATAATGATATTTTTATACTATCTCCAAGGATATGGGTACCGTGGGTTTTTCTTAAATTTTAACAAATCCATAAAAAAATCATGAAGCAAAATACCCTTAAAATAAATCGTAAATCGGCAATCGTGGACTAAGCGCAAAAGCTATTTCCGTTTGATAAAAATTGATTTATACAGCCTGCCAATAAATAAAAAATCTCTCTCCTAAATGACCCTGAAACCATTATGTTACTGAATTTATGTATTACCTTTTCAACCTTTAATGTGGAATATATTTCGATATGTTTTAAAAAATATACAAAATACCGTCAAGTGACTTAGTCGCGTTTCGGGATCAGCTACGCCGGCATAGTGGACGTGACTGCTACTTGCTGTTATAAGACTGTAGTAGTGTTTACATTCATGGACCGCAATCCAGCTTAACACTAGGAGGGTGCCGACATAATCCTTCACATCCATAATTCTCTTCATACAGGCTCTGTGATTATGGGTACTAGGCAACCTAGCTTTCTTGAGGATGTCTCCGATTTGGTTGGAAACTTTACTTATCTCAGATCTTATTCAATCGAAGGTCTTTAAATTAGGCCTTTTTTGTTAGTTGATTGTTTGATGACAATCAAAGGAAAGATCCAAGAGCACCGACGAGTAAAAACTCGACTTAGTTTAAGGTTGTCTCAGTAATTGTCACTATGCTGGCCTGTAGTGCCTTTTCACCTATCCTATAAGTGCTTGAAAGATCTAAAATTATAGGCTGATTGTAAAAAATAGAAACGTATACAAAACCGTTTAGTTCACATAAACGTTTAGTTCGACATATGACAGCACCCCGCTTGATGTTAAGCTGGAGTGTGGTCCACGAATGGATGCCACTGCTACTACAGTTCAATAACTGTGAGTAGCAATCACATCCATTATGCCGGTCTAGTTGAAGCCGGCAACTTACAAGCTGATCCCGAAACGCGACCAAATCACTTCACGGTCTGTATACTTGTAAGTGGTGGTACTACCCCGGATCGGGAGACTGGGTACCACTGCCTACCCCACTCTTACAAATAATTTACACACCTAAACATAATATCTTTTTTTTTTTTTTTTTTTTTTTATTGTGACACGACATCTGACCTCGACTCGCCTGATGATAAGCAAGAGGAGGTCCAAGAGTGACGACGACTGGAACAACCGAGTCAGTTCCCGGCTGCCCCAGCCGCCGCCACTATGCCGGCCTAAGGTGCTTCTTCACGCATCGCTTGAAGGATCCAAGGTCATAGGATGGAGAGAACACATGGGCAGGCAAAGCATTCCACTTGTCAATTGTTCTACAAAGAAAAGACGCACCGAACTTTTTAGTTCGACTGCTGATTCGGTCGACAAAATGTGGATGCTTTCCCCGACCTGTGCGGGTATTACGGGTGTGGAAGGACGAGGCAGGAATAAGGTTAAAGAGCTCTTCGGAACATTCTCCGTGGTATAGGCGATAGAGGACGCACAAAGCCGCCATGTCTCTGCGTAGTTGCATGGGCTCCAGAGTTCGCGTGACCTCTGCATCACCTATAATTCGGACAGCTCGGCGCTGCAATGAATCCAGGGCATTGAGAAGATACTTGGCAGAGCCGTCCCAGAGGTGCGAACAGTACTCCGCGCAAGAGCGAATCTGAGCCTTGTATAATATCAGGCGAAGCTCTGGCGCGAAGAACCGCCGCACCTTGTTCAGGATGCCAAGTTTGCGGGAGGTGGTCTTAATGGCCCGCTCGATGTGGTCCCTGTGATTCAAGTCGACAAAAGTATTAAACAAAAACATTCCTACTTATACAAAAAATAAAGAGCTACATACAGATAAAATTTAATTTCTTTCAGTACATATTTAACACACATATTTGTCTGAAACAACAAGGTATTTCATAATCTACATTGCAGAGATATTTTCAGATTTTCCATAGCTCCTCGTTTATTGTGTTCATACATCCTGTTCAAAGACTTGTTTTCTCTTTCCCTCTCATTCGCTCTTATTCGGGATTTATTGCATATTTTTCTCCTCTTTCAGAGTATGTGTACGTTAAAATGGACGATACCAATGTAGACTAACATTAACTTTGTAACACAAAGCTTCGTTTTTAAATGCGAAAAATAAATACGAGCTTTTTTAAAGTAGATATTTGAATTGAAATGAAATCATTTTGAAATATATAAATATACAAGTATAATTATATCATGGCAAAAGGTTAGTGTAGAAATTTGTAAGGAAAGCATTGCTAATTAGAGAGGTAATAATATTAATAGTATTATTAATGATTGGATACAAATCTTCTACAGTTTAATATAACACTCAATATTGAAAATAAATAATATTTAGTTCGTCATAAAATTTACAGTCTAAAAAGGACTAGCTCATAAACAACTCTGTTTCTCGGTAGCTCTCAGATAGAAGAAGCTTTTTAACATGTAGAGTTAAATTGCGTTGCGGACAAAATGTATATATATATATAAATCCTTGTTTGCACCAAAACATAAAAATAGGTACATAGTTAACATACAAAAGAAAATTATTTATAAATCAAATAATATCTGTTAATATGATAACTTAACCAAATTATAAGTTTCTAATTAATCCTTATGATGACAAAACTCTAAGGTCCCACTACTATGACAGTCACAACCTATCTATGTAACTTCAGCTGCAAATTTCTGTATGGGGGTGAGTGAATATTGTTGGAAAATATAATAGCGGCCAACTCTATTATGTACACATTTTCCATATTTACTCATACAGGTATACAGGATTCACGTTGGATTTTATGGCGGTTAAAGGCTGCTATTATTTTGTAATACAGCGTCTATTATAAAGCAGGTTTAGTATATCTACTTACATCAGTTACGTTAATAGAACGTTACCTATATAATATTAAGGAGAGGTAGGCAAACAGTTTGTGGTCATTTTTTCAGTCTGTCGATCCGTGGTAGTACCACCAGTTTCAAGTGTACAAGCCTGTGTCACGTTTTCGGATCAGCTGGCCGGCATAGTAAATGCGACTTCTAGTTGCAGTTATTAAACTGTAATAGCAGTCGCCTTTATAGACTGTACTCTAGCTCACCTTCTTTTTTTTTTATTATGACTCGACATATGACAGCACCCCGCTTGATGTTAAGCCAAAGTGTGGTCCATGAATGAATGTCACTGCTACTACAATTCAATAACTGTGAGTAGCAATCACATCCACTATGCCGGCCTAGATGGAACCGGCAACTTACAAGCTGATCCCGAAACGTGACCAAATCACTTCACGGTCTGTATACTTGTAAGTGGTGGTACTACCCCGGATCGGCAGACTGGGTACCACTGCCTACCACTCTTCTATCATAAAATAGCCACAATATAAAATAGCACATTTAACTGGAATAGTGAAGGCGACTGAGGGAAGTATACAGACCGTGAAGTGATTTAACGCGTTTCGGGATTAGCTTGTAAGTTGCCGGGTCCAACTAGGCCGGTATAGTGGATGTGACTGCTACTTACTACTTGAATTGTAGTAACAGTGACAACCATTCATGGACCACACTCCAACTTAACAACAAGCGGGGTGCTGTCATATGTCAAGTCACAATAATAAAAAAAGGTAACCATAAAATTACAAAGTGGCGCTCCATTGTCTCTGCCTATCCCTGTGGGAAAAAGGCGTGACAATTTGATTGATTGATTGATAAAATTACAAAACAAGTCATAAGCTTAATTGCATTATCATGCACAATAGACGTCTCTGCCTATCCCACTGGGAACGGTGACCAGCTACATACATATATTATCACAAAGTACAAAGTGATAAAGGAATATAATTTCCGTGTCCGACATCCGTTTCCCGATGGCTGTTACTTGACGAATAACTCCTTTTGACCTAACAAATTGTGATCCTTAGATTCACCCCAATGATTGTCTCTGATTTATCGCTATATTTCCTTATCCCCTCCTAATATCGACATCTTTAACTAAACGCTATCATTTCACATAACGTCCTTTTGTTCAAGAATCGAACACTTTTACGAAAACAGTTTCCTCAAGTAATTTTAAGGCTAACGTGGTGTAGTGGTAGTGCAATGGTTACGTAAACCGAGAGCACGGGTTCAAAATCACTTGCTGGAACCAATGTAACATTGATATATGTACTTTGGTTGTCCTTTTCTACGATACAAGCACTTTAGTAGCTTAATATAGAAAAGTATTTAAAAAAATATTTTATGTCATTTGAATAATGTTTTTCTTTGCAATTAACTTTATTAAAGGTTAGTGATGTTTAATCAATTAATCAAATTGTCGCGCCTGTTTTCTACAGGGATAGACAGAGACAATAGAGCAATAGAGCGCCATTTGACAAATGAGGATGTTCTATAGTCAAATGGAGGAGTCAAATGCATATAGCCATTTGCAATAAGCTTCCTTATAAGCTATGGTTGTAAAAGGATCCTGTTAAGGGAGTTATGTTAGGTTTGTAAAAATGGCGCTTTCTTTGATCTGTCTGTAGATATAAAAGCGTGACAGTGTAGTTAGTTACACATAAAACTTAAACAATAAACTCTTTTACATAATAAGTTATGATAGTAAAGCAAAATAATAGATACAGCTTAAATCTGAAGCCACTTTTGATAAGCTAAAATAACAAATAAAAAAGAAACTAGTAGATATCCAATTTCAATCAACAAATACAATTTTTATTTTTTTGAGACACGTCAAATGACCTTTACTTTCAAAGAGGTCCAACAAAAGCGCCAGCGACTGAAAATAAACTTTAATTGTACGGTTGCCTCAGTCAAAGAAAATCAATGGAATAAAATACCAAACAGAATACTTGTGTACCATAATGAGCAAATATATAATGTAAGATAAAATATCGTTCAAACCCTTTCCAATAATCCTATTACAAGAGGAAGGATTTCCTGATATTTTGACTTAAGATATTTCAGGGACTCTTATAAGGGATTTCAGACCCCTTTGAAGTCAATATTATATAAGAAACATTATATCCATATAAATTCCATTCAAACTCTTACAATGTATGTAAACATCATACTCGTATTACGTCTAATTATTTTGGGAAAATCAAAAGCATTTTTATTAGTTTTATTATCAAAGATTTTTTACTCTTATTAGCTCTGTTGTATTATAAAAGACAAAAAATAACTGTTATCGGCCAGCGGGTTTATTTGGTTATGATATAGTAGAAAAATCTACAAAGAGTGGTTTGCCCTGTCTGCCAAACCCGAGGAGTACCACCACTTTTAAGTGTACCTGTCCAAATCGTGAAGTGACTTCTTTTTTTTCATTATACATTTCTATACTAAGCTACTAAACGTGCTTGTATCATAGAAACAGGACGATAAAGTACATATATCAAAGATACAATGTTACTCGGTTTACTTGCACTACCACTACGGTCGCCTTAACCCGTTACCACTCCAACCATGGCTACTTAATTGGACTAATACGTAAGTTGTATTTAGGTAACGTCTAAATGTATGTCCTAAGTCAATAATTAAATGAAAATTATAATTCCAAAGCGTATAAAAATAATTATATATTGTTGTTACGCACGAGCCATTTTAATTTTCACTATCTAATCAATAATGTGTAATCAGTGTATTGAGTACACTTTTACTTTATACTGTGTTTTTTCTTACTTGGTACAAGTAGTAAACAAAGATGAAAATCAACATTTCCCATGCCCTTTATCCAAGGAAACTGTTTACTACTATTTTATTCTATAGAATAAAACAAATGTAATACACACTGTAACAAATGCAAAAAGTTATTAAAATCACGAACATAACCATAGAGCTTGTATAAAGTGAATTGTGATTGTGAAGCAAGCGAGAGAGTTGTGTCAGGATCGTGGCAAGTGGCGCTCCATTGTCTCTGCCTATCCCTGTGGGCTAAAGGTCGTGACAATTTGATTGATTGATTGACATAAACCTATACAATATTTTTAATCAAAAACCAAATGACAAATGTTGTGCTCCAATAATGATAATAAAAATCATTTTCACAGTAATTCATAGATATTTTTTTTCTGTGTCGTATTGTTTCGCGTCAGTAGTAATTGTTTTTATTGTTAATCCGTCATTATTCCGAAAATTTGTAATAAACTATTTAATTTATGGCAGCCTCAGTCGCTGTCACTATGACGGTCGAATTGCTTCCCAGAATATTATAATACGGTCTCTCTCCATCCTTGAATCTTTTAAGCGATGCGTGAAGAAGTACCTTTGGCCGGTACCTTTAACGGCGACTGGGGCAACCGTGAACTGACTTAGTTTTTTCAGTCGTTGGTACTCTTGGACCTCTTATTGCTTAGCATTAGGCGGGTCGAGGTCAGATGTAAAGTCACAATAAAAAAAATCAATAAAAGTAGAATTTAACGATAAAAATAAACAAGATTTATATTGCCAACAGCGCATTACTTTAGTAAATTTTAATACTAAATTTAAACTTGTAACAAACGCACGTATTTACCTACTTAATATATAAAAATCAGACTAGGAGATCAGCAATAAAATAACATTTTTAAATTATCAGCGATGCGTATCTAAAGGAGTTCAATTTGTTTCCGAGCTCAAGTCTCATCATTTGTCACGTAATAGTAGAAGGAAAGAAATAAAACTACCATAAAATATACGATAGAACGTTGTCAATGTTGATAGAACTTTCTGGATGCTTTGGTATATAAATATATATGTATACAAGCGTGGTTAAGAACTGCTGTAAGCCTAGCCTAGCGGACTCATTTGGAATTATGACTTACAATTAGTTTAATGGTGTAAGTTTATGATTTGATAAAAGTAATGATAAAAAGCTATAATGCAGAGTACTTAAAAACATTTTTATAGATCTTTCACTGTTAATATTCTCCTTGTTATCAAATATTTTTTTACAATATTTTTTAAATATTATATTCTATTAATTTATGTATCTATGATATGTATTTATATTATAGAATGAATTTAGCCTCCCACTGTTTGACTGTCAGAAAATGCGTAAAGGCATTAAGTTCCCTTTTGTAAACTAGTTTGTAGTTAATTGGTGCAGCAAAGAATATTAATTATCGCAATAAAAACAAAGATAATTAACTTTTTTCTTTAATTAATATTATTAAAACATGCCAGAAATAAGAAAGTAGGAGGAGGACGAAAATACGATTTTTTGGACAAAGCTTTTTTTGACAAAGGAAAAATAATGGGAAGGTAATAGGGGTTGTAATAACCACCTAAGGGCAAATGTTAACTCATAATTGGTTATTTCTATTCTTAAGGAAATGTCTGATTTATGAGGTCTATTCTTGGCCCCTGTTACTCGAGTCCCTCTAGCTATGTGAAATTAATCTGTCTTTATAAAGTAAATGGTTTTATTTGTAATTATTCTTTTTTTATTTTTTTTATTGTGACTCGACATATGACAGCACCCCGCTTGATGTTAAGCCGAAGTGTGATCCATGAATGAATGTCACTGCTACTACAATTCAATAACTGTGAGTAGCAATCACATCCACTATGCCGGCCTAGATGGAACCGGCAACTTACAAGCTGATCCCGAAACGTGACCAAATCACTTCACGGTCTGTATACTTGTAAGTGGTGGTACTACCCCGGATCGGCAGACTAGGTACCACTGCCTACCACTCTTTGAAAATCTCATTTTATCATTTAAAATTAGCATTACCAATCCACTTAGCGATATTATTACATTTATAAGTTGGGGCGACCGTGGCCTAGATGAATGGTTTCGGAAACTACTCGCTGGTACCAATGTATCTTTGGTACATGGACAGGTACTTTGAATCTGGGCTTCTTCTTTAAAGGTCAATAAAGTTATTATTATTCCTAAATACAAATGAATACAGTTAGCTAACTGTAGTAGAAGTCACCGCCATAGGCTGCACTCCAGCTTAACATCAGGCAGGATGCTGTCAAATGTCGAGTCACACTAAAAAATAGGACCGTTCATTAACCTTTTATCACGATCGAGTTTTATTTTTATTTAAAACAGTAAATAAAGCAAACAATAAAAGATCAGTGCCCCGTGTAAAATATTTAAATAGCGAAGCGCATTTAAAAGTGTTCAACGATTATGCAAGATCACGTACTAGCAAACACAAACTATGCTGAAAAGGAATAACTATACTATGTAAATTCACTCTTTATGGTCATACTACATACAGCGTTTGTTTCAGAGAAAATATTATGTTTTTTTTATTGTGACTCGACATATGATAGCACCCCTCTTGATGTAATCTGGAGTGTGGTCCATGAATAGATACCACTGCTACTACAATTCAATAACTGTGAGTAGCAATCACATCCTCTATGCCGGCCTAGTTGGAACCGGCAACTTACAAGCTGATACCGAAACGCGACCAAATCTTTTCACGGTTTGTATACTTGAAAGTGGTGGTACTACCTCGGATCGGCAGACTGGGTACCACTGCCTTCCACTCTTTATTTATTTATTTATTTATTTATTTATTTATTTCTCTCTTTGTCAACCAGACCCGAAGCAAATATCGACCTATTTTTTTATTAACAAAGATTTGCAATATTTTTTTTTTTTTTTTTTTTTTTTTAATATAATATAATTTAATATAATTATTAAATATTACAAATAAAAGCTATGAAACAAATATTTGCTCCGACCGGGAGTCAAACCCGGGACTATCGCTAACCGTTCGTCCACGCCTGCCGTCCACGTATGTGCAAAAGTTTGCCTAAACATTTTTTGTTTATTGAGACTTGACATATGACTGAACCCCGCCAGATTTTAAACTGAGACGCTCCTTGAATACAGAAACCTATTATGCCGGCCTATTTGGAACCGGCAACTTACAAGTTAATCACCAAACAACTTATAAACTCTGTACACTTTAAGTAGTGGTACTACCCTGGATTGGCAGGATGAGCAAATAGTTGATAAAGTTATTGTTATAATAAATACAGTATAAAATTATAAAACAAGATATACGCAAGAAGCTTCTCCCGATGTGAAAACCAAGGTTGGGGATAAAGTCCGTTATATGGGCGATAAAGGAAGTTGCGAAGTTGTCTCTACGAAGTTGCAGGGGCTCCAGAGTTAGCGTGACCACTGAAACTCCTATAACACAGACAGTTCGGCGCTGCAATGAAAATATGATTGCAAACAATTTTTTATACATATTAAACCACACAATTTTGTTGTTTTAAGTACGTATACTATCGTGCAAGCAAAATGGAACGTGTAACCGGAGCTTTGGATTATAGCTCTAAAACGAAGCTGAAACCGAAAAAGGAATGTAAATACGATTATATGAAACCTTTTTTTAATATTCCGTTTGTAAAATACTTTGAATAAAACGAGATATTTACGCTTTGTTAAGGCTTTCGACAGCTAGTATAATAAAAGCGTTTTAATTACTACTACAACAGAATTCGACTGACTCTGATTTTCACTGATTTACCTGTAACAAAGAAAAAGTATTTATTAAAAATATGTTTTAAAAGGTTTCTTAACTTGTATGAGTTTCCAAGTTAGGCTAGGTAAGTCGCTATCACATTATTTTTGTAATGTGACAGCGACTGAGGCAACCGTGAACGGAGTCCGTTTTTCAGTCCTTTACGCTTTCTAGAAGAACTCATCTTCTCACTATTATGTAAGTCGAGGTCAGATGTCAAGTCCCAAGAAAAAAAGTTAGATTTTTATACCAAGCTACTAAAAGTGAATCATAGAAACTGGACGACCAAAGTACACTATCAAAAATCCAGATTTTAAACCGTCGGTTCCCATTCTTTGATACCACTAAAATACACTACGGTCGCCTTATTTATCCTTAACTGACTTACAATAGGCAATAATCAAATGATCAAGAACTAGGACCATATTAGTAATTTTATAATGTAGGTGTTATAGCTGAACTCCTTACTCTAATTATTCTTTGGCATTTAACATGTCAAATCAATTTTAATTATGTCAGTTGTTCTAATAGTCATGAACATATAAAAATATATTATAATAAAGTATAAATAATTTTATTTTAGTAGGTATACTTATTTTTAAGGAAATTACTCAAATTAAAGTAATAATTGCTTAGACCGAAAAAAAAAATTTTTTCTTACATAATTTTTATACCTACATAAATAAAGTAAATAAACTTTTATAGTATCTACTTATAACTATACGTGAATAAACTTAACTCTCCAGTTTCATTGATCTCAAAGGCCACACTGATATTTTGTATCTATACACTACCAGAGAGTGTATTGATTTGTCAGATGGACCGGTCCGTCATTACTTGCAATGATTGGATGCCCAGATATCAGATGTAGCAGTTTATACAATGTATGGGGTAGACATTTTTTATGTAGGTAAAAGGATTATTCAGAAAGTTATGCTCGTAAAACAAATTATTACTTTTACCCTAATTATAAAGTGACGGCGACTGGGGCAGCTGTGGAATAACTCGTTTTTTTCAGTCGTCGTCACTTTGTCTTGTTTATCATTAGGTGAGTCAAATACAAATGTCGAGTCACAATAAAAAAAATCTTTACACAGCTTCACAATTATGTTTATCAATCAAAATTTCACGCATCAATTACTACGAGGGATAGGTAGAGACAATGCGTTAATAGTGTATAGGACAGGAAAAGTGTCAACCTTTCCTTCGAACTTGGATAGTACGATCGAACCATGAAAGGTCTTAGTCGCGTTTCGGCATTAGTTTGTAAGTTGCCGGTTCTAATGAGATCGAAATAACAACTACTATTCACCTTATATTACCTGTAGGGGCAGTCGCGTTTACTCATGGTCAGCTTATAAGCTCAACATCAAGCAAGTACTGTCATATGTCGAGCTCCAATAAAAAAAAAAAGATGGCGAATAAGGCCAACTGTGAACGGTTGTACCCTAAGTCAGACGTCGCGTCAATTCCCTATTTTAAAAGTGCATAACGTAGCTTCGCTTTAATATTAATGTGCTTCGGAGTAACAAATTAATCTACTTTAAAACTGATAAAATTAACAGTATATTAACTAATAATAAAAAATATCATCTAATGACGCCAACATTTCTCACTCACTCCTTATTACATTATTTTTGAGATGATTGGTCCCTGTTAATATTACAAAATCCATGGTCACCCTAAATGTGTCGGTCCATTAAATAGCAAACATGATGAGATACTAAGATTAAATTCCACACAATATACCAATACTGAACATAGTACAATAACTTTGTACATTACTAAATTAAATTCCATAATGTTTCATATCATATCATCATCGACTTTTGACAGAGGCAGAGATAGGCAGAGACAACGATATTTGCTCCGGGTCTGGTTATCACATCCACTGGGCCGGCATAGTGGATGTTTCTGCTACTTGCAGTTAGCAGTGACATTGTAGTTGTAATTGTAGTAGCAGTGACATCCATTCATGGACCACACTCCAGCTTAACATCAAGCGGAGTGTTGTCATATGTCAAGTCACAATAAAAAAAGAGAATCGGGGAGAATCGATTAAAATAATAGGGGCCCTTCTTATAGGAAATTGGTTTTTTATAGCGATAGAGAAAGACTGAGGAGTCCGATTTAGTTTATAATGGACTCAGTTGCCGCAGCTACAAGTGATCTTTAACGACCCCCTTGAGAAATCCAAGGTTATTATAGTAAGGAGAAAACTGATACAGACAAGTTGACTTTTAAAAAACAATCAATCAATCAATCAATCAAATTGTCACGCCTCTTTCCCATGGGGGTAGGGCAAAGACAATTGAGCGCCACTTGCCACGATCCTGACACAACTCCCTCGTTTCCTCACATCCACAATTCTCTTCATAACAGCTCTAAGGTTATGGGCACTAGGCAACCTATTATAGCTTTCTTAAGGATGTCTCCGATTTGATTGGAAAACACCAAATTAATTTAAATTTATAGGTAAAATTATATGTAATTTAATTAAATTTATTTCATGTGTAATTTAAAAATCATATATTTAAAATTACACAACTTTAAAATGTAAATTTTTAAAACCGTGTTTTATTTTTCAAGTGTTTTACTTAAGACTTAGATGCGGTAACACAATGAAACACAGATGTATTTAGAGATTAAACTAAGCTCAGGTGGCAGGCTAATGTTTTGAAATAATTAATGAGGTTTCGCCGCACATAGATGAAAATGTCCTGAAAATCCCTGGTGTACATAAGACAAGACATATTGGCTCCTCCGTGACTGACGTTTATAAAAATACCTGTTCTACCTATTAAGTTAAACCTCTACGATGCAAAATAAGTGCATCAAATACTATTACGTGCAGTTTGATTACAAATAAAAAAATCTATTAGATCGAGTTATGTCAGCGTAACAGACATACGAAAGAATGTGAACTTTGCCCTGAGTCTTCGGATCCCTTGAGAAATAATAATATATTTTTATCACTAAATCTAATAAATTACTAAAGTTATCAATATCAGAATAATGTATTAACGCTAGAATCATGGGATGGAATCTTCTATGTTTTTTTGTAACTGTTCGACACCAATATATAAACCATTGTGAATAAGAATTAAATCAGTATCGTCTTTATCTTCGTGTAGTTATTATTTAACCCAAGTCCTCCGTCAATGCTACGCACGACCCCGAAAATATAACTATCGTTAACAGTTATTAAATTCAAATCTATATATTTTCACCTACTTCATTGTATCGAAAAACAGGCCAAACTTTTAAAACGTCAATGACGGTTGGCATTGGTAGGGCTTTTACAATATTAGGTAGAGAGGAAAGTAAGAGCAGTGGAGGTGATTGTGTATATGTTGCAAAGATCTTAAACCTACTTTCCGATTGAAAGTCCAGAACGTACCTTTCATTTTATGTCCTACATTTTGTACTAAGCACTCGCATAGAGAATCAATCAATCAATTAAATTATCATGCCTTTTTCCCACAGGGCAGAAACAATAAAGAGAGGCACTTGCCACGATCCTGACACAACTCTCTCGCTTCCCTCACATCCACAATTCTTTATACACAAGCTCATAAAGCAATTTCTTGTATCACCTATTCGTCTTACGAAAATTAACGAGAATTAGACCGGCACTTAAATAAAAGGTCAAAGTATAAAGGTCGTACGTATAGTTGACAGCTATGTCAGTGGATTAATTTGCTCAGTGCGACATTTGAGTATTACTACGCTTTTACTTAGTTATTTATTTACACCTTATCCATTATCCGTGTTGCCTCCTTCGTTTACATGTCAGGTAACACGGGTTCTTACATAATAAATACTCTTTATATACTATATTATACATACATTTTCTTCAATATAAAAAAGAATAACACGTAATAGGAGTGAAGTCGAAATTGTAACGTCTTTTTTCCACAGGAATAAGCAGAGACAATGGAGCGCCACTTACCACGATCCTTACACAACTCTCTTGCTTCCTTCACATTTACAATTCTCTTCATACAGGCTCTGTGGTTATGGGCACTAGGCAACCTAGATTTTTTGAGGATGTCTCCCATTTGGTCGGAAAACACTCTCTTGTTTAATTTTCTTTTAATTATTTGTAATTATTGTTAAACATTGTATTGTAAAGTTGGTGGTCCACCAGTCTGTCAACCAGGGTCTTAACACAAGTACCAGGGTCTTACTGGTGCAAAGACAATATCGAACATTGAGCCTTTTTCGGTTTTCTTTGCACATCTAAAATTCTCGATTTGCATGCGTACTTATAAAAACTGAACATGTAGCTGGCAGAATAACGGAATAAATACAGTACTTACTGCCTGGAAGCTTCCACACAACGAACTTAATTGAAATGCATTCAAATACAACCTTCGTGGACAAGTGCAAATTAAATGTCAACTACAAAGGGTCATTGTGTCTGGACAAGACCTGCCTCGGTTACTCCCATTGTAATAACAAATTGCATGAAAGAGATGGCTATATGTACAACAACATAGTTTATAGATACAGTTATATATAAAAAGTAGAGATATTTGCTTCAATTTTTTTTGTGACTCGACATATGACAGCACCCTGCTTGATGTTAAGCTGGAGTGTGGTCCATGAATGGATGTCACTACTACTACAATTCAATAACTGTGAGTAGGAGTAACGTCCACTATGCCAGCCTAGTTGGAACCGGTAACGGTTCACGGTCTGTATACTTGAAGTGGTGATACTATCCCGGATCGGCAGACTGGATACCACTGCCTGCTCTTTAATAACCAGACCCGAATCAAATATCCGCCTCTTTTATTATTAACAAATATTACAAATAAAAGCTATGAAACAAATATTTGCTCCGACCGGGAATCAAACCCGGGACTTTACGCGCAACAAACCATCTGCTAACCGTTCGACCACGCCTGTCGTCAATGACAACGAACGAGTTAAGGCCGCCAAATGTACATTATGTATTTATTATTTTTATTGTATTTCTATGTATTCTGTTTTGTGCAATAAATAACGACGGTTTCCGGGCTATTTGTTTTAAGCGACATTTTGACCGATATTGACTTATATACATATTCGGAATCAGCGATTTTTTTTGCGTCGACTGAGTCGACTTTGGTGACGATCAGAGCACTTTTTTGGCGCTTCAAACAATGCCATTTTTTGGGACGATCCGAAATTTCATTGTATGAACCGACGCGAAATATGTCCTTTTATATAGAAAGTGTACTTGAACCACAAAAGTTTTTATTGCTTATTTACTTAAGCGTTTTTGCCTTACACACAAATCATCCAAACGGGTCATTTTAAAGCGTTTTTCCTGAAGTTACATTTTATAGGTGATGTTTGTTAAATCATTACACCTTCCTCAAAAAAGATATAGTCATGTCTCTTAAAACATTTAGCCTGAATCCCAAATTGGTATGCAATGTCGCTTAATTCATTTCGCTTGCATCTGTTTTTAGTAAAAAAAGGCTATTAAAACATTTTGCCCTGTAGTTGAAACAGTCTTTAAATGGCAAATAAACCTTTATTCCTAAATCGGTTAATTTTTGATTGGTCGCTTCAAACAAATTAAATCTACAAGTACTAGTACTTCATTCATTTTTCCTATACCGATTACATCGAAAACTTAACATTCAGACACTGCAAATTTTGTATGAATCGTTGTACCAAATGTCGGTTAAAACAGAACATTTTCGCCTCTCGCGTCCATAAAACAAGCAAGTTTTTATACTATACCCCCCCGAACCGGCGCTTCAGTCTACACCATATCGTGCCATATACAATGTGTCCCAAAATTCAACGATAAAACTGCAACAGAGGGTGGCCCTGGTCATGACTAGACAAGAAAAAAATTGAAAAATATCCATTGGTTTTTTTTAAGTTACGAAAAACATGTAATTTTTTCAAAAATTTACATCTCATTTTTAACTACCATGAACATTTTTTAATATTTATTTTTTTTTTTTTATATTTTTGATTTATTTTTTGTATCGGTAAGCTGAATATATCTGCTATTAATCACAATCCTTGAAAACCCCAGAAAACATACAGTTTTTACATAAAAATTATTTATATTACATTTTTTGCTTGAAATGTTAAAAAAAAACTTTTAGTAGACTTTCACTCATCGTGGTGTAAAAAAAAAGTATGAATACTACTATAGCAAGTTTTATTAAAAAATGACGCAACTAATCAAGATTCTAAAATGGTATTACTCTAGGAAAACTAGCCACATAAAAAAATACGAGTGATATTTATAAACAAGAACCAAATTTCATAAAATTGTTGTTTAAATTAATCACTTTTACTATGGGGTCAAAACAGGTTTTTGTTAGTCAATATCATTTTAAAAGTAGAAAAAAAAAGATTTTACCTTAGAGCGAGATAGACAGATGTTAATTTTGGAATATAACAATGGGGCAAGTAGAGAAGTTGCTGTTATCAGTCAGTATGCTCTGTTCCTTTGTTTACTGTGCACCGTTCCGCATTAAATTGGTTTTCGTACTGACGACTTTTGGATTGGATTTTGGACTCGATTAAGTGATCTGCAAACTGGACTGACCTGGCATTATTTTGGACTGTGATAGTGAGTTTTGTGAGTTGGACTTTTGACCTAGAGGACTGTTTTGTTTTTATCATGCCGCTAGCATACACGCCATTGGAATACGCTAATATGCACTTAATTTATGGTGAATGCCGAAGCAATGCAAACTCTGCTAGCAGATTGTATCGGGAAAGGTACCCAAAGGCTCGAAGATTTTAGAGTATTTATAAATCTACATCAAGCGTTTTCGGAGGATCGTTTACCATCTAATAGGAGAAACGCTGGAAGACCAAGATCGGATCGAGATGAAGAAGTTCTGCATGAAATAGAAATGGATTCAACTACCTCGGTACGTGCCATAGAAGCAGCTACGGGAATACCAAGAAGTTCTGCTCATCGTATTTTAAAATATTACAGGCTTTACCCATATCACTACAGACGTATGCAGACGCTATTACCGCGGGACTATCCACTACGGGTCACATTTTGCCGTGTAATGCTACAAAAGCACAGGGAAGATTCTCAATTCTTAGATAAAGTTTTATGGTCGGATGAATCAACCTGCAAGAAAGATGGCTATTTAAATCTTCACAATCTACATAGCTGGAATTATGAAAATCCACACCTGATGAGACAAGATAAATCCCAATACCAATTCAAGGTTAACCTTTGGACGGGCATATTAAATGGAAAAGTGATTGGGCCTTTTGAGATACACGGAAACTTAGATGGCAATAGTTATTTGAGCTTCTTACAAAATAACTTGTCAGAATTATTAGAAGACGTGCCTCTAAGTGATTTACGATACTTATGGTTTCAAAATGATGGTTGTCCAGCTCACTATGCCCGTCCTGTGCGAGATTACTTGAACAATAAGTTTCCAGGGCGTTGGATCGGGCGATTTGGTCCTATCTCATGGCCACCCCGTTCACCCGACCTATACCCCCTGGATTTCTTCTATTGGGGTTGTCTCAAAGACAGGGTCTACTCAAAACCCATTACAACATTGGACGAACTTCGCCAAAAAATCACTCAGGCTGCGGATCACATAAATGCTGGAAGTTATGCAAGACGAATAAAACGATCATTTTTTAAGGCGATGTCGTGCTTGTATTAATGCTGGTGGCAAACAATTCGAACATTTATTGTATTAAATTCAGTAAAAAATTAAATGTTTTATTGTTTAAACTAGTTGTTTTATTTCATTTTATATCCATAAACCTATTTTGGATACAAAATTACAATAATATTCAAAAATTAACATCTGTCTATCTCGCTCTAACGTAAAATCTCTCTCTCTCTCTACTTTTAAAATGATATTTTACTAACAAAAACCTGTTTTGATCCCATAGTAAAAGTGATTAATTTAAACAACAATTTTATGAAATTTGGTTCTTGTTTAAAAATACCACTCGTATTTTTTATGTGGCTAGTTTTCCTAGAATATTATACCATTTTAGAATCTTGATTAGTTGCGTCATTTTTTGATAAAACTTGCCATAGTAGTATTCATACTTTTTTTTACACCACGATGAGTGAAATACTGAAAGTAAACTTTCAACATTTTTAGCAAAAAATGTAATATAAATCATTTTTATGTAAAAACTATATGTTTTCTGGGGTTTTCAAGGATTGTAATAAATAGCAGATATATTCAGCTTACTGATACAATAAATAAATCAAAAATATAAAAAAAAAACTGTTTTCATGGTAGTCATTTCATGGTAAAATGTCAGATGAGATGTAAGTTTTTGAAAAAATTACATTTTTTTCGTAACTAAAAAAAAACAATGGATAATTTTATTTTGATCTTGACTAGTCATGACCAGGGCTACCCTCTGTTGCAGTTTTATCGCTGAATTTTGGGACACATTATATGCCAAAGTGATTATTTTTGAGTACAACACGATATTTGAATAACATTATGTTATTAAATAAAAAATGGTAATTATTTATAGTTTGTTTTATTAGTTTTAATTTTATTATTGAAACAACAAAGAGTTATTTCCCTTCTAACCAAAGTATTATTATGTTTTAACCGACATTTTTTTTGAAATTTACTAATTTATTGTCATTTCAAACAATTACTTTTTAAATACTATTCGCCTCTTTAGTCATTTATCCTGTACCTCAGCTGTGTTTTACTAGTCGTATAAACTAATTTGCCTATTTCTGTTTTATTCATCACGTTGTAATTGATGCAATTAGCCTTACTCTAAAAAAGTACAAAAGTTATACTTAAAGCGTTTTGCTTGAATCTATTACGTGCTACATTTGGTGCTTAAATCATTTAGCCTGCATCTACAAATTCATTAAGTATGGGCGTTTTGTATTAAGCGACAATCATATCTGCTAATAGCGCCTTTTTAAAAGAAGTATCTTAATCAAATTATGGGGAATATAATAAGAAAATAGATAAATTTTACTTTTTTGAAAATAAACCAGGTTTCAAAAAGTTATGAATTTTTTTCTGGAAATCAAAACTTTAAATCGCTCTCCTGTAAAGTTTTAAAAATGTCGCTTAAAACAAATAGCCCGGAAACCGTCGCTAATATTAATATTGTCTGTGTTGGTCGTGATAGTTCGTATAGACATCGGAAGATAAAAAGAGCACTGACTTGAGCGGCGCAATATAAGGATCTGTAGATAAAAGAGCGTTGAACAACTTCGGTAGGAGCAAGCTCGCCTATCTATTTAAAATTTTATGCACATCCGTAAAACAAAAGTAGGTAAACCAAATTAAGTTTCTGCGTAGCTTTAATGCAAGCGATTATTTCGTTTGCCGAGAACTATACCTTTCTGGTTTAGTAACGTAAACTCAATGATCGTATTATAGCCTAACAACAGGCAGTGTGACATTAAATGCAGTGCCAATATAAAAAAGTAATGCACTCTTATGTAGTCATAAAGAGTCATATATATATTTTTAATTATAGTTGGGCTTTTAGATTTATGAGCTATAAGCACATTAAACGTAAATTAACAGCTGTAGTAGCTGTTTCCTTAATTATAACTAAAAGGCGATTTACAAACCTATTTGATTCATAAGATTTTTATACAGTTTCTGTATAAAAATCTAAAGCCTTATTGACACTGCATATCTACAAGGATAAGCAGTGTCAATTGACGGTAATTTACTACAATAAGTTTTCTGTTATACTCGTAACAATACCGTTATTGTTACCGCAATACCGCAGGATCGTGGAATGTGGCGTTTCCTTGTTTCTGCCTATCCCTGTGGAAAAAAGGCGTGACCACTTCATTAATTGATAGATACAGCCAATTATTACGCCTCAGCAATAAATGAATAATAATATACTCTAATTTAATACAAAATAAAAGAAAGCCTATGTATTAAATTACTTAAAAAAGGAGTTATTAAATAAAAATAAAAGAGAAAATTTCGGACTATTTTTCACCCCTGAAAACGAATTAACGTCAGAAATAAGGATCAAAGGGAAACAACGCAAATAAAATTCCACGAAATTGTATGTAACTAATTTATATCAGTTACTACGAAAACGAAAAATCGATGTTGAAATGACTATTCAAATAATTTTCACTACAATTTACAGCTTAATTAAAAAAAAAAACAATATCTGGTGGTAAGCAATGATCGTGCGATGTTACGTTACTGCTGGGGATAAAGAATCAACATCCGCATTCTATCGATCGAATCGGCAGCCGAACTAAAAAGTTAGGTGCTTCTTTTCTTTGTAGAACAATCGACAAGTGGAATGCTTTGCCAGCCCATGTGTTCTCTCCGTCCTATGACCTTGGATCCTTCAAGCGATGCGTGAAGAAACACCTTTGGCCGGCATAGTGACGGCGACTGAAGCAGCCGTGAATAAACTCGGTTTTTACAATTGACGTCACTTTTGGACCTCCTGTTGCTTATCATCAGGCGCGTCGAGGTCAAATGCCAGGTCTGAAGAAAAATAAATCATATTTTCTTAAAATCATACTTTTTATCTTGTTAGAATAATAATAAAAACAACTATATGCACAACTATGTGCATAAATTGTCTTTGTTCTGTAAGAGACAGAAAAATCTCTCAGTTGTGATAATAAAGAGAAAATTGAATTCAAAGGGAAACAAAATACAATGTGGACATGAATAAATCTTTAGACATAGACAATATATATTAGACATCGCAATGAAGAACAGGCTCGCCAATTAGGCGTTTTCTAGCCCATGCCCCACCTTAACATTTCTAAATTTTTTATGCCCCCAACCTTTAAAAATTGTTTTATTTCTTTAAGAAATATAAACGATTACAACATTTTTTAAAGAATTTGGCTTTTTAGGGTTCCGTAGCTAAATGGAAAAAAGCGGAACCCTTATGGATTCGTCACGTGTCTGTCTGTCCGTCCGTATGTCACAGCCAATTTTTTCCGAAACTATAAAAACTATACTGTTGAAACTTGGTAAGTAGATGTATTCTGTGGACGCGACCATAATTTAACTATAGTATCAGTCGTATCTTTTCACGGATGACACTCCTGCTTACAATTAGGCGAGGTGCTGTGATATTGAAGCCAAAAAACAAATATCATCTCGCTCTATGTGAAAAATGTAGTGATCCATAAAGTTCAGAAACATTGTTGTTAACTACAGATCTCATATGATACAATTTTATTCAGTTTTGGCTATATTTTTTACAGACGTGATGTCTATTTATACATGTTCTGTGTCTTAAAGTAAGGGAGGCCACTAAAAAAATAACTGAAAAATTATATGAAAATATTATAAAGGAAATGGAATTGTTAATGGAATTTCCTCTGAGCTTTTACATGGATGTTTTTCAATAATGAATTGTGTTTCTTTACAAAATTAAATTCTGCAAAATAAAAATACGGTCAAGTTACGTTTGAACCAAAGTCAATTTGTAGCTAAATTTTCAAACAGAGTGGATTGCAAATCGTGTGTTAAGGAATGCGTTACGTGAATAGAGGCGACTGCTACTACAGTTAAGTAAGTGCAAGTAGCTGTAGTTTTTGAAATGTCGACCCTATTTAGACCTTACTATTTTCAAATTAATCACTAGTTAATTTACTGATCTTAAAAGTGGTGGTATTTCCCCGGATCGGGAGACTAAAAAAACTATCACCAACCTTCTACTACTCTTTCTTAGACCCAGAAAATATCCACTATTTTTTTAAATACCCATATTTATGTTATCTAGTCTAACTATTAAATATTACAAACAAATGCTATGGTATTTATTTCGAACAGAAATCGAACCTGGGACTTGGAGAAATGGTGTGTTACCCAAAATTATAACGTATGATAAGAGTAAAATGTTATATTGTCATTATTATCAAATGAATATAATATTTGATAAATTATTACTAAGTTCTTTTAGTTTTATTTTATTTATTCTTAAATATTAGCGGCAATTGTATTATGTTCAGTTCATAAGGCAGTGAAATGTAATATTTTTATATTAATTGGTATATTTGTATATTTACAATATATGAATATATTTGTATAGTACATTTGTACGTCTACAAATGTAATATTACTCTTTCCATATTTGGTTCTTACATTTTGATTTTTCTGCGCTCTATTTAGGTATTTTGTAATCACTTCGTCAATAAGTTTTAATTTAGGTTTATTTTATTCTATTGTAAATAACATTTGAACTCGACTTACCTGACAGTAAACTACGGGAAAGGACAAGAGCGTCGACGACTGAGAAAACCGGATTAGTTTACAGTTTTTCAAGCCGCGCTCGAAAGAACCAAAGTTATAAGAAGGGAAGAACACATGGAATGGTAAATTATTCTACTTTCGTATGTTCCACAACGAAACGATGCGCCGAATAGTATATACCGGCCTAGTTGAAACCGGCAACTTAACAGCTGATCCCGAAACGTGACTAAGTCACTTTACGGTCAGTGTAGTATACTTGTAAGTAGTGCTACTACGCCAGATCGGACATTGATAACCAGACCCGGAGCAAATATACGCCTCTTTAATAAATAACAATAATTGTATTATTTATTCTAATTATTCAATATTACAAATAAAAGCTATAAAACAAATATTTTGCCTCGGCAGGTAATCGAACCTGGGACTTTACGTGTGTCAAATACGCCTGTCGTTTCCTCAACATGTGCGCGTATCGATTTTGTTAGTAAGAATTTTCATACAATATTTTGTAACATTATTTAAGTAATTTCCATACATTGTTTAAATTTAAAGTTATATTTTAACTATATTAATTTAAATAGTTAACACATAAAGGTCTTTATAGGATAAATTCAGCATGAAACGGTTTTTGTGGTGTTTTAACTGTATTTATTCAGTTTTGAACTGAGGGACGCCTCGGGGTGGGAGCAAATTAAGTTAAGGGAATATTTACAGTGTCCATGATGAGTGGAGACATTTTCGGGACAGTCGCCCTAATGAAGTACTGTAATCAATCAAGTTGTCACGCCTCAATCACAGTGATAGGCAGAGACAATGAAGAGTATATTTTTAACTTCATGACATAACTCTCTCGCTTTTACTCACATCTACAATTTTATTTATTTATTAGGTAAACATAATTCAATGCATAAAATATAACATAAACGTAGAACACAAATTAGCAAAGTTTCCGAATAATATTTATTTATTTATTATTATGAAGCATCAGTCCAAGAGTGCCAACGACTGAAAAAGCCGTCTCAGTTCACTATTATTATAGGTAATGTAGACAGATCCCTGTTAGGTAATATAGGTAATGTAGAAATGCCCTCGACTTAATCAAGAAAAAATATCTGGGTCAGCCCCGTTATATAACTACAAGCAGCAGTTGTATCCAATCAGCCGGCCATGATGGAACCGGCAACTTTCAAGCTGATCCTGAAACGCGACTGAGTCACTTCACGGTCTGTACACTTGAAAGCGGTGGCATTATCCCAGTTCGGCAGACTACCAACTACCATGACTGCCTAATTATCTATCTGCGAGACCCTAAGCCATGGTCACATTTTTGTTTAAAAATGGTCACCTTATTCCGGACAAAACTCAATAGAATTTTAAAGTGGAATCATACCGTTTGGTAACAAGAAATGTAATTTACCATCAAATAGAATTATGGCTAAGAAATTGAGTGGATGAAAGGGAATCCACAGAAATCATATTTTACATAATTTACAATTTGTAATTAAGTTTTTTTCGATATCTTCTAGAACTTTATTCTTTGGGTTTCGCTTTAAATGATCCTCATTTACTTTTCCAACAAGTTAAGATTCAGACTTAAATAAGTCTTAGGAAATTGAAATAAATATATACATTATTTATATTTTTTAATTTTTTTTCTATTGGGGTCCCGACATCATACCTTGACTTGTCTGATGGAGAACAAGGAGAGGTACAAAAGTGCCACTGACTGAAAAAGCCGCCTTTGTTCACGGCTGCCTCAGTCGCCGTCAATATGCCGGCCAACTGTGCTTCTTATTAAGTTATCCCATTCCTAAAAAGGCAGGGACCGCAGCGCACATTAACTCTATAGTTACCCTCGATCAAGTCGGGAGCAACCTTAAAACAAGTAATGTATCTTCAATATATTTACTTTAGACGTTTTGGTTTCACAATACATTGAACAAAGTTAAAACAAACATAAAATGCTTGATTTGTATGGCAAACAGCACACAGCTATTTACATATTTATTACCTCTATATTGATATCAAATAAAGTTGATTGAACAAATTCCTATCTCGCACAATAATCGGGAGAATGGCTGAGAAACAACATTAAAGAACATTGCACGTCGAATTCAGCGCAGCGTATCAAATGGCCACAAAAGATTGCTACAGATAACCCACAACTTCTAGAACAAATGAAAACACCAACATATAAAACACTAACCACAAAAACCACCTTTATCTCTGAAACAATAAGATCAGTAATACAATCGTCTATTGTATGGCCCGTTGAATACCAATAGGTCACATATCCAGTTGAGTTTCACAAATATTCTGGACAATTTAAACTCTAAAGCGAAGAAGAGAAAGATGGTATTTGTCAACAAATATTTGTTAGTACGAAAATGTGATCTAAAAGCTTTCTATCGTAAAAGCATGTGTTGGGACCGTCGTAATGGCGGTACCTGATTAACCTATTGTAAATAACCTTTCCAAATAGGAATTTGTGATTATTAACTGATAAAGTTTAAATTACATGATTTTTGAGACATTACAAATTGAAAAGTTATTCAGCAGTTGAAAGAACTGTATAATAAAAATATGGAATACAAATTCGAATAGAAAATAAAAGCCATTCGACACCTGGAAATAATAAGTGAAAGTAAATTGACATAATAAATTTATAAATTTGATGTTACATAGATGGATGCGTCAAACAAGCGAAAACATGCGAAAACATCCTCAAGAAAGGTGCCTAATGCCCATAACCATAAAGCATATATAAAGAATATCGAGGCAAGTGGTGCTCTATTGTCTCGGCTAATCCCTGTGAGAATAGGGCGTGACAATTGATTGATTGACTTATGATAATTACTTTAAAATTATTTTTTGTTTTGTTTTATTACATATTAAGAAAATTAAAACCATAAGTTCTACTATATTTACGTACATAATATTGTGTAGGATAAAGAGCGAATGTTATTGTATATTTTAGATAAATAAGTATCGGAAAATTCAGTACGTGAACAAAATTATAAAAAGCACTACTTCCATTGTGCAAAATAAAAATACATTTAAATGTACATTTCAGTACGTGCACTTTCCAATATCTATTAGTTATATTTCAGAAATAATTTACTCTAATATCAATAAACATGCTAGATTATTACAGTTGATATAAGGCGACTTTATCAACTGTACTAAGTATCAATCAATCAAATTGTCACGCCCTTCTCCTACAAGGGTAGGCAGACATTGGAGTGCCACTTGCCGCGATCCTGGCACAACTTCCTCGCTTCTCTCACATCCTTTTGGCAATTCTCTTCATGCAAGCTTTATGGTTATCATTTTCTCTGCCTATCCCTGTGCTGCCTATCCTAGGCGTGACAATTTGATTGATTGATTGACCTATGTATACATGACATATATATACCATATTATCATAGTGCAAACATAGAGGTATGTATATATTTTTGCGCATATGCAATCATAAAAATGTAATCAAGTTGTATTGGGAAAGCAATCTGCATCCAAAATCCCACGAGTATAAGCGAGGGGTTTACTATAAATGTTGGTTAAAAGAAATAGTTTTTATTTTCCCCTCCGACAAATTAAAACATTGCTTTTATTTAAAGCCGAACTTAATGCCCTTAACATTTTCTGACAATTAACATTTGGGACTTAAAGGAAAGGCTGCAATATAATAATGATAAACTTTATTTGCTTAAAACGAGTTGCTTGATAGTAAGCAAGGACAGTTCCAAAAACCGACCAAATTAACGGCTGCCTTATTCTCTATCACTGTGCCGACAGGGTAGATTTTTTTAAAAAAAGAGTTTCGTATAACATTCACGATAGTATAGGCGATAAACAACGCATCGAGTCGCCATTTTATGCAAGTTTAAGAAATATAAAAGTTATATCAAACCCCGAGTGATGGCAGTGGACATCACATCTGCCGATCCGGGTTAGTAACACCACTTACAAGTAAACAGATCATAAAGTGACTTAGATGTCGGGATCAGCTTGTAAGTTGCCGGTTTCAACTAGGCCGGCCTAGTAGCAGTCGCCTTTAATAATGGACAGCAATACAGCTTAACATCAGGCGAAGTGTTGTCAAATGTCAGGCCACAATAAAAAAATGTTGTCAATGTCACGTACGTAGCCACAGAAACAAATTTATGACAATATACTTAAAACTGTTGACATATGAGTAGACCCACCTATGGTTTTGACGTTACACCTCAGACTCAATCGATCTTCATATAAAACGAAACGAAGATAAATTTCGCGAACATCATAGAAGTATAATTAACTGAAAACTACGGAATGATTGATAATGTACAAGTATAGTATTCGTTATATCATATAAAGTATAGATTTAGTGTAAACCGCAGTCTAGTATAGGGACAACAGCCACTGTATATAAGAGAGATATATTATTTAATTTTCTTGGCTATACTTTTTTACAAAATATGAAAACTTAAAATTATAGAGATTTTCATATGTTTGTGTTTTGTTTCAACACGCTGAAACTTTAAGCTAGAGGTCTCGGCAAAAGGGTAAGTAGTTTTGTTTCTTAAAACCATTTACTTATATTTAAAATAAATTAGAATATAGGATATTATGTAAGAAAATGTAGCGCACTATGAGACTATATCATTTTAATTATTATAGAAAATGCTCTATAAATCTATATAAAATGCTTGCTTGACTACGGATCGTAAAATATACCAAGGTTAATATTTTTAAATTCATTAGAAATACAAGAACTGTTATTTTACATATTTAATGCGTTAACCACTAACAGCCAATCAATTAATCAATCAATCAACTAGCTAATTTACCTCCACTATACATCTTTACACCATTTATAATTGTAAAATAATTATCAAAGAATTGTGATATTGATAAATGAGTTCTGAACACACCCCTTTGTCTATTATTAATGATAATTACACTTTCCCTTTGTTAGGAAAATGTTTTAAAACAAAAGTAAAATAACAAAGAAACGAACATATATTTTTAACATTATTCTAACATTCATATTAATATAATAAATGTTATGAAAATACTTCCATAACGTTAAAAAAATACGCTTATATTCTAAGATTTTATCATAGAAACAGGACAACCAAAGTACATATATCAAAGATACGTTGGTACTGGCAAGTGGTTTGGAACCCGTGCTCTCGGTTTACGTAGCCATTGCACTGCCAATACACTACGGTCGCCTTAAAAAAAACGATGGTTATCATGATAACCATTGCAAAATCCACCATTAAAAAAATCACAACAATGTCATGTGACAAGCTTAGATGTTAAACTGGATTGCAAATCATACACGAGTGGATGCGACTGTACTTAGCAATCGCATCCACTTTCCTAGCCTACTTAAACTCCGGCAACATGCAAGCTGATTCTGAAACACAGTCGTTCTATCTAAAACTGATCGGAAGACTAGACAAATAATGACCAAAGGCATTCGTGCTACCTAACGATCTTTCTCAAAACTGGAGCAAATAACTATATATTTTTAATTACACCAAGAAATATTTGTAATAGTAAAATTTCAATAATATATTCATAGCAGCTAATACTGTTTATTTTTACAAACGAAAATTATGCGTACCCACGATTGATAACAACTGTACAAATATTTATTCGGATATATAAATCTATTTTTATAAACGTAATTATAATAGTTCATATACGTTTATAAATTTTCTTGTAAATTGTAAATTTATTTAGTCGAATGTTCAGCCCAGATAAAAAGTTTAATCAAATTGTCACGTCTTAATTTCCACATGTATAGGCAGAGATAATAGAGCGCGACTTTTTACGATCCTTACATAAATAAATCTGTAGCTTCCGCCATACTCGCAATTTTATCAAATAAAAAGTAAACAGCAACCTTCCTTTTGTATAAATAATATATATTCATATTTTATCCTTAAAATAAATTTTACTTACTAAAACATATTTAAAAACTGTTGTAAGTTATTGATCGGGAAACTCTATTGTGCTCTCAACGCTATTATTCTAGAAGTTTATAGAAAGAATTTGATTTTATACTCCTGCAGCGAGCTCAAGTTTAATTATAAAGAATACGGACAAATGGCTCACTCTCAAGATTCCTTTTTTAGATTAATAAAGATAATTTGTTGCAAAAGTATTTTAACAAAATTATTTTGTTTTATTGTGATGAACAAACAAATGTACAAAAAGGTATAAATAATAAATTATACTCGTATATACGTCGTAAGAATAATGTTTAGTCCATGTACAATTAACAACATGTACCAAATATTATATTATACCATTATAAATATTAAGGAATTGCGTGATAGATGTGGCTTGAAAGAAGATGTAGTGACAAAGATTGACAAAGGAATGCTTCGATGGTTTGGGCACATGGATGAGGAAAGGATGAGTGAATGTAAATTGACGAAAGGAATTTATAAATCTGATGTGGATGGACGCTTTAAACAAGGCAGGCCCAGGAAGGTGTTTTCCGATCAAATCAAGAAAGCTAGGTTGCCTAGTGCCCATAACCGTATAGAGCGTGTATGAGGAAAATTGTGGATGTGAAGGAAGCGAGGGAGCTGTGTCAGGATTGTGGCAAGTGGCGCTCCATTGTCTCTGATTCCCGTGGGAAAAAGGCGTGACAATTTGATTGATTCATTGATAATTATTTAACACCAAATATTTTAACAACTACATAATAATGAATTAAACAAATTTTGTGCGGCTTACTATCGCGTTTATTTTTGGATATTAATTTTACATAGTTTTTATTATTCCGAAGTTTTGAGAGCTTTGCAGCCATCGTGGTCACTGAGAGAACCAATAACCAAAAATAAAGGCGATAGTAAGCTGCATAAAATTTGTTGTAATGAAAGAGCACGACAATAAATAGGATAAATAATTATTGAAAAAACTATAAACAATAGAAGACCTTGTATAAAATAAATCTAATTTGGTTTCTATGATACAAGCACGTTTAGTAGCTTAATATAGAAATGTTGTTTCGAAACCTACAATCTCTCAACAACTTTGAGTAAGCTCATGGTCTGTCAATCTACACCTCGACTGAAATGACCCCTTAACTCCTCCTAACCTAAAACTCTATACAAGCTTCTTAGTGTAGAGTTACTGTATAGATGTATAAAAAAGAAATAATAGCCTAATAAGCTAACAAGAGTACCCGGTGGTTGTTACCAGTAATTAGATTTAAGGATCATGTTACTTCTTAGGTAATTAACAAGCAACCTTATTAACCTAAAGAAATATGGTTCAAAATAGAACAAATATATTTTTCTAGTTACTTAACTAATGAGAAAGAAAATAGGTTATTTTGTTGTAGTATATATTGTAAAGATACTTTTTTCTTCTTTTATTTCCGAAACCAAAAGGCAACATTATCAGTATATTATGGTAAAGTTATTGAAATTATGTTTTTATTAGGAAAACAAATAATCGATCAATATGCCACGCCTCAATTCCCACAAATTGTCTCAACAATGGAGCACTTATATTTTAGCTATATTAACGAAGGATATTAACACAATGTCCTTCAAGCGGAGCGTGAAAAAGCACCGTTAGCCGACATAGTGACGGAGACTGAGGCAACCGTAAACTAAAACTGATTTTAAAGTCGTCTGTGCTCTTAGACCTTATCGTGCTTACCATCAGGCGCGCCTTAATAAAATAAAAATATGGATCCAAGGTTAAGGGATTTCCCCGGTTTATTCAGTGAACAATCTTTTGGGATTTAACTCTCCTTTGATTCATCCTTTTAATGCGCCCAAATTAACACAACATACATTTCTCAATCATCATCACGGACCACTTATTGTCTTTACTCTACATGCACTCCTTGTGACTTCATTTCTCTACAGCATTGGTCCTTTCATACTTCTTCTCCCATAATTTTTTTTTTATTACATTTCTATAGTAAGCTAAAGTATTGTATCATAGAAACAGGACAACCAAAGTACATGTATTAAAGATAGATTGGTACCGGTGAGTGGTTTTGTACCCGTGCAGTCGGCTTGCGTAACCGCTGCACTGCCACTACACCACGGTCGCCTATTTACTGCTGTACAATAATGTAGGTCTTTTACAAAATATGGATGACGATGAGGAATATAATTGTCACGGCACAATCTAGGAATAAAAGGCGACCGCGATGTAGTGGCAGTGCAATGGCTACGTAAGCCTAGTGGCACGGGTTCGAAACCACTCACCGGTACCCATGTATCTTTGATATATGTCCTGTTTCTATGATATAAGCACTTTAGTAGCTTAGTATAAAAATGTAGTATAAAAGAATAGTAGTAAAATAATCAAAATAAAATAGTCATTTAATAGTTTTCACTAAGCTAGATTTTCTCGAAAGCTAACTCTTTTTAAACTTTGAACACAAAAAAATTCAGAAGGAAATTAAATGTAGCATTACAAAACCGCAGTGCACGTGAGTTTTTAATTACGTTTCTAATTAAAATGCAGGGTGGGGAACAACCACAAACGTGTTGTCCTTTTATTACGTCAATTCCCATTTTTGCGCCAACATGGCCGTAAAAATGACATTTAAAGCTTAATGTTATAATAATATTTTGTAAATTAAAAATAATTACATAGTTCATAGTCTCTGACTATCCCTGTAAAAAAAAGGCGTGACAATTTGATTGATTGATTGACATAGTACATCCCTAAGAGCCCAGTGCCCATAATCTTAGAGCTTGTATGAAGAGAATTTTAAATGTGAAGAAAGCGAGTTGTGTCAGGATCGTGGCAAGTGGCGATCCAATGTCTCTGACTATCACCGTGGGAAAAAGGCGTGACAGTTTGATTGATTGATCCAAGAGTTCTTTGACACAAACCCTTCACATATACAATTCTCTTCATACAAGCTTTATGGTTATCGGCAATCTTGCATCCTTAAAGCAAAGCTGGAAAAAGCACCTCCGGTAGGCCTAGTGACAATCACTGAGGCAACAGTAAACTAAGTCTATTTTTACAGTCGTAGGTGCCATTTGACATCTCCTTGTTCAATGCTATCATGCAAGGCGAGTCAGATGTCGAGTCACAATAAAAAAATCATACTTTTTAATATAATAAAACTTGGGACTATTTTTTTCGGTTCTTTTCTTAACAAAGCTGAGATTTGTGAGGCGAGTGGTTTGTAAAAGTGTAATAATGTTGGACTTAGCTCAGGTGAATCTTCTCATATACGCTGCGGGGAAAAGATCAAAGGATAGAGACTTTATTATGCGACTTTAGTACCTAACTCGAAATTTTCATTATGCGATATTTTCATATTCAAATTTAACTATGTTTTATGTGACTGCTATCTACAGTTATATAAGCGTAGTAGCAGTCGCCTACATTTATGGAGCGCACTCCAGATTAACATCAGAAGGGATGCTGTCATCATCGAGCCACAAAAAGCACAAATAGTTAATAATCGTCAATTCATGTATATTGACGTGTATTTCATTTTATCATCAACAATCGTCACGACTCAATTTCCACAAGGATAGGCAGAGACAATGGAGCGCCACTAACCACGACACGACTCTCGCGCTTTACAATAAAAATAATCTATAATTCTCTTTATCCTCGCTGGTTTTCTAAGAATGCCCCTGTATTTGTATTTTTTTATTATTATACATTTCTATACTAAGCTACCAGAGTGCTAATATCATAGAAACAGGACAACCAAAGTACATATAACAATGCTTTCGAAACCATGCACTCGGCTTGCGTTACCATTGCATTGCCACTATACCACGGTCGCCCTAAATTATATTACGCGTTAATTTCCTAGGTCGTACCTTTAGTTTTTCGTGAGAAAACACTACGAGGCAAAATATAACCGTCAATATATGAACTCTACGACTTTTATTTATTGAGAAAAAAATTTATTTTTATGATGACGTCCCCTTGAATTGCAAGAGCTTGTATTAGGCTTGTGGATGTAAAAAAGCGAAAGAGTTCTGTATAGGTCGTGGGTAGTAGCGCTTCATTGTCTCTGCTTATCCCTGTGGGAATTGGGGCGTGAAATATATTAATACAATAGTTTATAATACAATTAAAATGAAGCGTACGAGTGAATTACATAATAAGGCTTTGGATTAGAGAATATAAGAGTTTATTTTAGAGAAATTCTCGGTTTTAAATTTTCATTATCTGCGTCTCGAGTTCACACAAAGGTTAAGCTTTCGTGAAATCTTCACAAAAGAGCTTTATTTAGTAGATAATAATTTTCTATTTGTGAAAAATTATTTGTTATTTAGTATAATTAAATTCTGCTGTATCATAGTGCAGCGGCGATATGGGAACAGTTACCTTCCCAACTCAGGAGATTCCCACAACATATAGGGGGTATATAAAAAGGATAGGGGTTTTATTTGGTGACCTAACCACTTAACGTAATGCCATCTAGTGCAATCCCTGACGAGTAGTATGTAGTGTCTCTCAATCATGTGATTAGTTTACTTTCTAATAAATAACCGCAAAGCTTGTATGAAGATAATTGTGAATGTGAGGTAAGCGAGGGAGTCGTGTCCGGATCGCGGAAAATAGGGCTCAATTGTCTATTGTTTTAAATAAATTTTAATATTATTATTTTTTAGGTAATAAAAATAAAGTCAATTAAAGAAATTTTATGCGGCTTACTATCGCGTTTATTTTGGTTTTGATAGCAAACCAATAGAATAGCAATAATCAAACGCCTCTCAAAATAAATAAACGTCAATTTAATTACAACAAAATAGTTCAATAAAAACTTAAAATAGGTATACGAATTTAAAGAGTACTCCAGCTTAAAATCAAACAGGGTGCTGTCATAATATATAGAGCTTACATTAAAAAAAACCTAAACAAAAACCAACTTAACTGAAATTTACACGACAAATCAGCACTAGGGACATTTGATACGAAAACTAATATGTTTTAGCTATTAACAAAATATTGTACAGCGTAATAAATCACATGGGACCACACATGCCCAGCTTTGGAAGTTTTCCCATAAATAATACACTTTGTATAGTTGGGGAACGAGCTAAATGAATTCGGGGGCTGAGGTGCGGTGGGGCGTGAGACGACCACCACCCGTATCTTAGTGGCCGCTTTTAGTGACGCTCATAGCTCGGCGATGTCATTTAATATCGATAAAAACGTGTCCATATTTTCTTTGTTTGATTATTGAAAAATTAGTGAGTTAATTGAATAAAAGAGAGTCGTCATCCGTAGTCAGGCTAGAATCATTATTAGAAACGTGATTAAAATGTGTGAAAAAGAAAAAAAACATGCAGTCACTATTCTCAAAATTAAATTAATATACATATAATTCATTAAAAATTGTTGCTGTCTAATGTTTATACTTCAATTTAATACACATTTATAATATTTAATAACTAAATCTATTTGCATTTTAAGTAAAGTGGGTGTTTATTGTTATCGACATTTTGCATGTTACTTCACTATTCATAATAGACACGTAACCATGACGTCACAACTGCATTCTTCGCACGTTCCTTTAACTCGTTCCCCTACTATACATATTCCCGTGGTACACGCTCAACATTTACAATTCTGTATAATTCTTTAAGTATTTATTTCAATAATAATAGAGATTCGTCGCAATAATACCCGAAAAATCACGGATGGCTGTTCATAATGCGGTACTTGTTCCTACAATAATGTACAAAACCGAGTCTTGACGGTTGCCCCAGTCGTTGTCACTATGCCGGCCAAGCGTAGCAGACTGGTGTGTTGGCAATTGTCAAAATCATAGTCAATGACTAAAAGAATTATGGGATCATGCATTATAATATATTTATAAATGCATAGTTTGTGCATTTGTACTATCAAATTGCATATTGATTTGTTAACCAAATTGTAGTCCTCGCAAGTCTCAAATAGGAATACTAAATAGAGACGATTCAAAGCACCCCATTTGCATTTATGCATCACTATTGAATTAATCAAATTGAATTATTTAATGAAGCTCAGGAGTTTTGGCGGCAACTGCAAGTGACAGGACGCGCAATTTTATAATATTTGAAAAGCTTGTGTGTGAATATTAATTCGTAATAATGGTGAAATTGTTATCCAGTAATTATTTTAAAGTTGATCGAGTATTGATAATTGATTTAAATCTGTGAAACGTGTTTCTTCACATTCCCTTCAAGACTTTTTCCGAAGTTCTACCGCTTCATTATCATCATCATCATAATGGATAAAACACTACAGTGTTTCATCTTTATCATTCATTGCTACTTAGTTACTTAACTGCAGTAGCAGTCACCGCCATTCATGGACCGCAGTCCAGCTTTACAACAGGCGGGGTGCTGTCATATGTGGAGCTACGATAAAATCAATAAAAAACACAAATGGTGTAATCCTGAAAGTTTAAAAAGTTTCCAAACAAACATTCAACAGTTGTAACACGATCGCAATATTGTTTCAGTTGGTTTAACAAAACTTTAACAAACATTGGAGGTTTAAACTTTACAGTAACAAAGCTGAAAACAAACACTTTCTTACTAGAAATTGAATTGGTTAAATTTAAAGTACCTACCTACTTTTAAAATAAAATATTTTGTTCGGAAACTTTGTAACATTTTAGGTACAATTTTTTATGGTTGGAAATTCATAGTTTTAATTAAAAGAACGTACCAATACGCTACGCTCCGTTAAAAAAATAAAGAAAACGATTTTAAGCACTTTGTACTTACTTTTAATAATTATAAGTAAATTTGATAGCTATTCCCATTATTTAAATGCATTCATAATCCAATGATACTATAAATAGGTTGACCAAAAATATTCGTTCGTGCCAAAATCAAAATTTTACATTATAAAAATGTAGACGTTAATTTAATACTTTAATTCTGATAGTCCATAATTTATAATTATCCTTTTCAAAACTTATGATTTAGTGTTTGTTAATCACCCTAATCATAGTTTATAGCTATTCCCATTATTTAAATGCATTCATAATCCAATGATACTATAAATAGGTTGACCAAAAATACTCGTTCTGCCAAAATCAAAATTTTACATTATAAAAATGTAGACGTTAACACGTTCACTGCCACTACGATTTGCGTGAAGTTACCTCAGGTGCCACATACATTTCACAGTGGACTCGCTAGGCGAGTCGGTGGCACTGGAGTAAGAAAACACTGGACTCGCTAGGCGAGTCCAGTGGCACAGGGTTTAGGTAAATTTTGATTTTTGCTATTTTTGTGGTTATTAGAGTCTTTTTTAAAGTTACAGGACATTTAAAAGGTGTTTGACGATCATTCCGTATGTTTAAACCTATAAATAAGGCAAATAACTCAATAAATAAAATAATAGGTAAATTTGTTTCGTAATTAAACTAGTGCTTTCCAAACTTTTATGAAATAAAATTTGTTGTTAATGTTATATTTTAATACTGTTTCAATTTTAATAGCATTTAATTCTATGAATGTGGTTTCCGATTTAGTTAACATATTTTATTTTTTCTCTAAGAATTTTATTGTTATGTTTATAATAACATAATATATTATAAACAATGTTAAAAGTTGTTTTGTTAAATAATTTATTGCTACAGGTTTATTTTGTCGGTGACTCTGACTCTGAACAAAAGCAATTCTTTTAAATATGAATTCTTTTTGTTACTTGCGCCATTTCTCAATAAATTTACTAATGAGATTTTAGAAACGCTTTGTTCAGATTGTTTGGTAAAAAATACTTTTTTTTATTACTGCTTGGTTATAAAAAAGAAAACAAATGAGGCACGGTTTCTTTTTACCCGAATATGGCAAGGCACCCGATAATTGGGAATGATTTCAATCAGATGTGATTCAAACATAATTTTTCTCCAAAACTACTTAAAATACGTATTTATTTCATTATAAACTATGATGTTCATTATATTCATTATACACTTGTTCTGATTATATTTACGTGTGTAACACAATGACATAAGTTGGGACCTCTACATATTAAAGGCGGTAGGTTAAAATCTAAACAAATGTTTTTTGACGTGACAACGTCTTATAAATTGGTTTGCCGGGTGACACTTCAAGAAACTGCGTTACGCTCCGCTCACGTTATGCGCTCACAATGAGAGCGAGTGAGAGGCACGCGTCCCTTCCACTCGGGCATGGTTAGCCCGCCTAAGAGCGAGAGAGACAGACATAAAAAGTGAGTTCTTCCTACTATACGAATGAATATTCACATTAAAATTATTTTACCACTCAAAGTCGTTGTCACGTAAAACTTTCGCCCGTATATCGACTTTACAGGCAACCAATTTTTTTATTTAGTTAATTTTATATTTCCTCTAAGAATTTCATTGTTATGTTTATAATAACATATTATGTTATAAACAATATTAAAAGTGGTTTTGGTAAATAATTTATTGCTACAGTTTTTTTTTGTCGTTGACACTGATAGTGTAACAATGGCAAATCTTTTGAATATAAATTCTTTTAGTTACTTGCGCCATTTCTCGATAAATTTACTAATGAGATTGTAGAAACGCTTTTTGTTTAGATAAACATGGTATGTTTGGTAAAACAATTGCTTTTTATATTACTGCTTGGTTATAAAAAAGAAAACAAATGAGGCACCGCTTCTTTTTACACGTATACGGCGAAGCAGCCGATAATTGGGAATGATTTCAATCAGATGTGGTTCAAACAAAATTGTGGTCAAAACTACTTAAAATACGTATTTTATTATAAACTATGATACACTTGTTCAAATTATATTTACGTGTGTAACACAATGACATAAGTTGGGACCTCTACATATTAAAGGCGGTAGGTTAAAATCTAAACAAATGTTTTTTTAAAGCGGATCTGCCATTTGCAGATCCGCTTTTTACCACAAAATTATAACTCCGAAAAAATTGTAAGTTGTTTATTTATTACACAATAAATATCGAATAGTTTGCACATAAGATGAGATTTTTTTCTTGTTTTAGCGTCTTTGTTTAGAACAAAAATCATAATAACAATCCTAGACATAAAATAAGTCCCTATTGTGATTATAATGTTTTGTATTGAATCATAAATTCTAATGAGCGAATTGTATTTTGTTATAATTATTTTAAGTATAACCTTTTACTACATAATAAATTTTATAACATTCAATTACATTTATTAATTTAATAAGATATAGAAAATAATAAGAAATAGGCACGTATATATATACGTGCCTATATATATATATATTTTAAATATACTGTTTTTGTTCGCCATCTGTTACTTATTTGTGTTATAAATATCGCATTAACAAAATGTTTGAGAAACTCTGGCAGTGAACTCGCCTAGCGAGTTCATGGCACTGGAGAATAACTTTTTTTCTTAAAAAAATAAAGTAAGTCTTTACACCCGGGCCACCTCATAAATTTATAAATTAGCGCATATTTAGTCTACACTGTGATTTTGAGAAGAAAATACGCATACGTTTTCGAAATAATACAGAAAAACACTGGACTCGCCTAGCGAGTCGCTGGCACCTGAGTGAACATTTAGGTGGACTCGCTAGGCGAGTCGCTGGCACTGAACGTGTTAATTTAATACTTTAATTCTGATAGTCCATAATTTATAATTATCCTTTTCAAAACTTATGATTTAGTGTTTGTTAATCACCCTAATCATAGTTTATACATAAACTTAACATAAACTTATAAATAGCTTATTATTGACGAGTTCCTTGCGGTATTCTTCTCATCGAACATTTTTCTGAAGCCATGGTAGAATCAGACGATGATTCCATTCCCATGCTAGCAAATTTATTTCATTTCATATTGGTAATTCATATTAACATTCGACAATCACTGTGAAATGTAACGAGTTTCACCCTTCAATTTCACAGTTAATAAATATATGATAGCATTCTGATTGTGACGAAAGTGCACGGCGAAACTACAACTGCACAAAATGACTAATTAGCAATTCAAAACTAATTTAAACTCCGCCCGTGAAACCGCTAAAATTAGCAACGTTATCAAATTTTAACAACTTTTGCTGTTTCATATCCGATGCTGTCGACACGTTAATATTATTAACTTTCAACTGTTACTGTTGGTCATTGTTGTACAGTTAGGAATTCATTTCTATTATAAAGTGAAAACGCTTTTATTGATGCTTGACATATGACAGCAATGTTCTGAGGAACGCTTTAACCTCGTCTTTTTACACCCGTAATACCCGCACAGGGGAAAGAATCGGCTGTCGAACTAAATAGTTCGGTGCGTCTTTTCTTTGTAGAACAATCGACAAGTGAAAAAATGCTTTGCCAGCCAATGTGTTCAAAGTGTGCCGTGCCAATGTGTGCCGTGCCGTCACATGCAAAGTGACGGCGACTGAGGCAGCCGTGAACTCACTCAGTTTTTTCAGTCGTCGTCACAACAAGTGTACGACTGACAATTTACGAATGACTTATTTATCAAGTGTCAAAATACACGCAGGGTTGAAAATATTTTGTAGACATTAAAGGTAGGTGGGATGGCTGATTCATAAACCACAAGGTCAATGACATTTAGGCGGTCCCAAGTTCGAGCCCTGTTGCCAAAGGATCGCCTAATATGGTACATGCGATATCCTGTCTTTATTACATTGTATTGCATATTGTATGTTCTTTATGTTTAGTACATACCAACCTACTATATTTTAGACGACATATCTATTTTTTAGCACATGAGCGCGTCTGAAGAAAAAAACTATACGATTTTTGGTTGCATCGATCGCCAACCGTAATTTAGCCAGCCTAGTTGTAACCAGCAACTTTAAAACTGATTTCGAAACGCGACTGAGTCACTTCAAAGCAGTGCCTCAGATTAATAGACTTGGCAATTGACCACAAACTGTTTGCCTACCACTATTAAGAATACAGAGTTCAGTGCATTTGACGTTATTAGGAACTTAATGTCACTCAGTTTGTGGTTGCCTCAGTCAACGTCACTATACCGGCCAAAATAGCGCTACAATAATCCGCTTAAAGTATTTTTTCATTACATTTAATAGTTCCCTAATAATTCACCGATGCATATCAACTGCTATCATTAGCTCGAGCGAGTAGTAATCGATGCGTGAGTATCGAGTTACTCGGTCACTGCATCATTATACTCTTTGTACTTGAGCCCAAACACGCGTGTAGGCGTGTTAAACTGATCAAGTATAAAATAAAAAAATGAGATTTTAGCAAAGATTTTAGAATCAAGAATTATTGCAATTTTAGACCAGCCATTCGGATATGATATACAAGTATATTATACATTCTGTATATACTATTATGTGGTGGTAGTGCTATAGTTGTGAAAACCGAGAGCCCCTCGTTCATAAACACTGGCAATGATATTTTAGGAAAAGACGTAGATATGTCATACGCGCTCCAAAAGAGGGCCGCTAATAAGCAAACCTAAACTCAGTGCCGAGATGCAGAGCAACATATAATTGTCTCCTTTCGCAATCCATAAAATAAAACTGTTTAATCGTCGTCGGCGCTCTAGGACCTCGACTTGCCATCAGACAAGTCGAGGTAAGATGTCGCGTTTTAATAATGAGAAAAATAGTAGGGGTACCTAAACCTGTAAAATAATATTCATGTAATTGTGGCAGAGTAACTAATTACAGAGAAGACACGACTTGGCAAACATAATTAGCATTGTTAGTTTGTTTGACGCCATCGCATCCTACAACTTGTTAGTGAAAGACCAAGGTTCAATTTCATTAGTAGTTACGTGAACTATCATAAAAGAGTTTGAAATATGATTTCATTTGGATTTAAAAAAAGTTACATATCGATGCTGAAAAGGGGATGAAGATCAAGATATGTATTTTTTTTCTTTCAGTCAAAAGTTCAGTTGATATTAAATAGTTATTTTCTTAGTTTTGGCGCAAACTCTCGAAACTTCGGAATAATAAAAAAATGTAAAATCAAAACCAAAATAAACGCGATAGTAAGCCGTATAAAATTTGTTTAATTTATTGATATCATCTAATTTGTCACTAAATTGTCGTAAATGTTTTGTTAAACTTTGAACTTTGATTTATATACAATGTATTTACCCTGCCCTATTAATATAGGGCAGGGCATGAATCACTAAACTTATGATGGAGGTTAAATATTAGAATCATATTCATAAACAGCTTATCGTAGATATCTCTCTATTGGGCACAGGCCTTTGGTTGTGGTTATCCAGATATGGGCTTTAAATACACTTCCTAACGCTGATAGGGGTGCTACAGTTTTTAAGACATGACAAAGCCTTAACTATCGCCTAGTGACAACTATCAGGACCTACAGTTTAACGAGTGGGATTAAGATTTTTCCAAAATTTAAGGCGACCGTGGTGTAATGTCAGTGCAATGGTTACACAAACCGAGAACACAAGTTTGAAACCACCCACCGGTACTAATGTATCTTTGATATATGTTCTAAAGTGCTTGTATCATAGAAACAGGACAACCAAAGTACATACATCAAAGATACATTAGTACCGGTGACTGGTATCGAACCAGTGCACTCGGCTTGCGTAACCATTGCACTGCCACTACACCACGGTAACCTCTGGAAAAACATTTTTTTCATTAATTAAATTTTAATGAATGATAAATTGTTTATAATTTAAATGCTTTGTTTATAGCAATAATATTTATTGTGACTGAGGGTAGAAAGTAATAAAAACTTAGCATAATAAGATGCAACAGAGAGGTTGCACCACAGAGAAAAGTTTCTCCATAATATTATCCTATTGTTTAGGGTGACCATTAATTTTTTATTAATTTTAAGTCAAAATCTTTTTGACATTCATTGTAAATAGTTTTTGAGATAACAAAATATTATATATACTGTAAAATAATTATGTAAGAATTAAGGAATAAATGGGCTT
Source organism: Tinea trinotella (assembly GCA_905220615.1). Classification (NCBI taxonomy): domain Eukaryota; kingdom Metazoa; phylum Arthropoda; class Insecta; order Lepidoptera; family Tineidae; genus Tinea; species Tinea trinotella. The sequence goes on from HG992313.1 coordinate 13,126,417, forward strand.
TATAAGTGACGATAGCGGATAAGGAATAGCACATTGCGTGATAGGTGTGGTTTGAAAGAAGATGTAGTGACAAGGATTGACAAAGGAATGCTTCGATGATTTGGGCACAAGGAAAGAATGGGTGAAAGTAGATTGACGAAAGGAATTTATAAATCTGATGTGGATGGATGCGGGCCCAGGAGAGTGTTTTCCGACCAAATCGGAGACATCCTCAAGAAAGCTAGGTTGCCTAGTGCCCATAACCACAAAGCCTATATGAAGAGAATAGTGGATGTGAATGAAGCAAGGGAGTTGTGTAAGGATCGTGGTAAGTGGCGCTCCATTGTCTCTGCCTATCCCTGTGGGAATAAGGCGTGACAATTTGATTGATTAATTGGGCTTTATTATTATTATTAATAATTTTACGTAGGCACGACATGATAGGTCACACTAAATGTTAGGCAGTAATGCAACCAATTTAGGAAAGCTAATAGAGCCACAAATAAAGGCTTGTAAGCAGTTGTCGCAACCGTAAACTGACTCGGTTTTTTTAGTCGTTGGCACTCTTGGACCTCCCCTAGATAACCATCAGACAAGTCGAGATCAGATGTCGAGTCACAATAAGAATACATACCCTGGTGCATTAGTAAAGACGACTGCTGCCATGGATAAAGGTCTCAGCTGGCAGCAGAAGTATATAGGCAGGCAGAAATATAGGCTAGATGGTGAGCTGGCCCTAGTTGAGCGCGAGCGATGTGGGGCAGGAGTTACGAGGTAATAAAGATCTTCAGAACATTCGACGAAGCAGTAGCGTTTGCAATATTTACTGATCACAAAGAGGTTTCCTAGGTACAAACATGCTTTATCTCCTGAACTAGTGGCATGATATATTTCTGGGTGCCCTATCAATATCTTGTGGTAGTCTAACGGTAATACTAATAATAACCATAAATACACTATGTCTTATAGCAAAGGCTTATAGCAATATCTTATTCAAAAACCGTGGTGTAATGGCTACGTAAGCCGAGTGGCACGGGTTCGAAACCACTCACCGGTACCAATGTATCTTTGATATATGTACTTTTTGATATGTTTGTCCTGTTCCTATGATACAAGAACTATAGTAGCTTAGTATAGAAATGTATAATAAAAAAAGAATGGTAGTTTTTAGCAAGATGCCAAGTAAATAAATATAGTAATACATGTAACTAAATTTTTTAATTGCCTTTTAATTTTGCGGACAGTCCGAATATTTCCTTTAACGAATAGTCACATTAGCAATAAAGTATGCGACGTAATATTGAGTTTGTTCCGCACTGTGCAACGATACTTTGTGCACTTTGTAGTGGAATTTTCATAATAAAATATATTTGTTTATTACGGCTTGAGATATGGCCTGATGTTAATCTGATGTACACATGGTACACATGGTGATGCTAACATGGATCGACAAACTAAGTAAATAACCGCTGTTTGTCTGTCTACAATACGATTCTGTAAAATTATCTTGTTTTATGGTCAAAAATATTTTTTGACGAAGAACCCGCCCAACATCTGACTTTAACTGGAAAAAGAAAACCTATTTAACTTACGGTATCCTCAGTCTCGATTAGTGCAGAGTTGTGTCGTGGTAAGTGGCGCTCCATTGTTCTGCCTATCCCTCGGTCATAGTCCCTATGCCGGCCAAATAATATTTACTGAAAATTCACCTCGATTCACTTTTATACGTTGTTTTATTGTAACAAGTAAATGGACGTAGTTTTCTCCACAATGTTAACCTTAAAGCCATCATTTAATTTAGATTAATGGAATAAATTATGTTTTATTAAAACAAATTAAATATTAATCTTCTCTCAAAGGAGCACAATTTGAATTATTAATGACAACGGTATTTTACTTCGATATTTATTGAATTAAATTTATATTAAGTATTTTTAATAGAGTAACAAAATTATTATATGTTTTTTTAACTCGACATGACCTCGATTGTCTGAAAAAATTGGACTGGACTCGCCTAATGGTAGGCAAGGGGTGGCGTCCCTGAAAAAATGAAAAAAATTGAAACCCTCCATGAAAAAATTAACTTATTTATCATTATTTTTATTGTGGCTGGACATATGGACATGCGGGTCTGATGTCAGGCTGCAGTACGGTTGATAAACAAGACGACTGCTACTACAGTTAAATACTGCAAGTAGCAGTCGCATCTCGTTGTACAATCAATCTATCAATCAAATTGTCACGCCTTATTCCCACAGGGATAGTAAGAGACAATGAAGCGCTACTTGCTACGTCCCTCTCCATACAAGATCACGCGGTGCTTACCTAAGTACAAACAACACAAAATAACATATTTTTTTTTTCATTCTAAGCTTTAACACACAAAAATAATACCCAACCCAGATTTCGCACAAAATCACCCCTCCATAATAATGCAACCTCTTAGCAGAGAATCCGATATTAATATACCGAAATGGAAACGGTAAATAATCAATCATTTATCAGATAATCTATTCCCGTTAGCTAAAAACACAGATCATATACCACAAGATGTTGATTCTTTAGAAAATATAAATTTGAGAATAAATAACATTTATTTAAAATGTTCTCAGGTTTTGCGCGAACATTGATTAATTCCATTTCCAAAATTCGCCATTAATCAAAAATAAACGCGCAAAAACATATTTCATCATAACATTTATTTTATTATATAAACCTTATAAAGATTATTAAACCTAATTTTATTTTATTTACAGTTAATTATACGATACGTAAACTTAATGCCCCTAGCCATTTTATGTCAGTCTACTTCGGAGAGAGCAAATTTTACCTAAGTGCAATGAATATAAAAAACATATATAATTCAATCAATTAATCAATCAAATTGTCACCCATTAATCGCACAGGGATAGGCAGAGACAAAGGAGAACTACTATACACTACACTACATACATCCATGTTTACTACTCACTAACAAATACAACCTTACTCGAATTAAAGCTAGTGATATTGAATCGTGTCCTTCTTTAGATAGGGGGATTTTTGTAATTCTTAGTCTTTCTGTACAATCTTTATAAACGGAACTGCTCTCCTATTGAAACATCTATCATATTTTATTCTGTAGCTAAAAGCTATGAAATCAATACGTTAACAATACACTCTATCCGCGTATCAAATCAATCATTATTTGTATTGATGTTCAGTTATTATACTAATTAGGGATACATCATTATAATGATAATTTCATTATAATTGTTTATTTAGTGTCTGCATGCTTAACTAGCTGCATATTCGCGGATTCATTCGTACGCAAAAAAGATCGGATATTTTCGTCATTTTAGATGCTGTACATTTTTTGTTTTTTACTTGGTTCATAAGTATAGGTATGCGAGTGTATGTAAATTATACCTATATTTCTACAAGCCTTGTTAAGCTTTAAAAGTTACCTGAAGACAGCATTCTAAACATCATTATCACTAAGACAGCGTTCGCATTAATCTTCTTTAATTCCAAACATTTTTTCGTCGACATAAATGACACAATATTGATGTCGAAGAAAACTGCTTCTATTTTAACATGATATAGCCATGTCCATCCTAAAATTGCATTTTAAATATTGGTCAAAGAATTCTTTAAATCGGATGAAGATTAGACTGCCTCAAATACCTAAATATACAAAAAAATACCTGTTTATATTATTAGTACAGAAAAAAAGAATAGGCTTCATTTTTGGAATGGATCGATATTCCCAAAATGTTTGATGGTTGTTATAACCACTTATCGTAAACTACTAAACGAGCTTGTACATTAAGACTGAACGGCTAGTCTTGTAATATTTTCATAAAAATAAAATTATTTACCGCAAAAGATGCGACTATTTTATCGACGATTATGCGACGATGCGATCCATTTAATAAGGCTTTGTGCTTGAGGCTTTAGATTGATTGACGTGGTCTTTCCACACGACAGTTAATTTCACTATTTCCTGTTTACTATACCCATAGTTTTCTCGAGCTAAATCCGTTAATTTTACGATACATTTGAAAAGACCTTAAAGGTACTACGACCCAGTTCTAGAGCGACAAAAATATAGAAAGGACCTTCATAAAATTTAACCAAATCCCTAACTTACATAAGATATACAAAATCGTCAAATAAAAACGTTCTGAAGACCGTCCTGAAACTACTTAGTGGAATAGGAAAATAATCCAACTTGTCTACCCGTGTTCCACTGTAAATATTGAATGGAGGGTAGTTGCGAAAGGTTGACGTACACCCTACAGGGTACAGAAGGAATTGCTTTCAAAAACCCAGCGTGAAGCCTTATTTGGGTGTGGCGAAAACTGAATTCCCATCGAAATCTCTTTAAGAGATTCTATGGGAAAACTTTTACTTTTGTATAAAGAATTTATTTTATGCTCTGCTTCAATACTTTTGAATCAGAATCAAGAATCTTTTAGAAAACATATTAGTACTTGGAATTCATTCGTAGCGTTTTATAAAAGATGGCGTAGGTAGTACTGTATTCCTTTCGTACCGACAGTAAATTATTTATCGTAAACCAGCTGATATCAGGTGTCATCGCCATTATTATTTTATTTTAAAAACGTAAACAACAACACTTTGTGATTAATTATAAATGTCAAAATTTGTGGCAAATAAAGTGTTTTTGCGGGGAGTTTGGCTTTATTATTTTCATATGGGTAAAACAGCTGCCGAAAGTCATCGGATTCTGGTGGAAGTTTACGAGAAACATGCTCTAGCTGAGCAAACGTGTAGGAAGTGGTTTGCGCGTTTTAAAAGTGGTGATTTCGAGCTAGATGACAAAGAACGACCTGGACAGCCAAAAAAATTTGAAGATTGCTTGACGAAGATTCATGTCAAACGCTTCAAGAATTGGCTACATCATTGGCAGTTGATTAATCAACGGTAGGAAACGCCTCAAAACAATGGGAATGATCCAGAAGCAGGGTTATTGGGTGCCATATGAATTAAAACTAAGAGACATTAAGAGACGTTTTTTACCTGTGAATTGCTGCTTGAACGACAAAAACGAAAAGGTTTTTTGCACCGAATTGTCACTGGTGATGAAAAATGGATCCATTATAATAATCCCAAGCGCAAAAAGTCATGGGTAAAGCCCGGTCAGCCATTAACATCAGTGGCGAAGCAGAACATTCATGGATCCAAGCTTCTGCTCTGTATTTGGTGGGATCAGAGGGGAGTGATTTATTACGAACTCCTGAAACCATACGATTGTTGGTTTGTTTGAGATGTGCATTAAAAGAAAAACGGTCGGAATACAGCGAAAGACATGACAAAGTTATTTTGCTGCACGACAATGCTCGTCCACACGTCGCAAAACCGGTAAAAAAGTATTTGGAAACGCTGAAATGGGACGTTCTACCTCACCCGCCGTACTCTCCAGACATTGCACCTTCAGATTACCACCTATTCCGATCGATAGCTCATGGCCTGACTGACCAGAAATTCACTTCGTACGAAGATTGCCAAAAATGGGTCAATTCATGGATTTCATCAAAAGACAAGGAGTTTTGCGAGCGCGGTATCCGTCTCTTGCCTGAAAGATGGCAGAAAGTAGTAGAAAGCGATGGGAAATATTTTGAATGAGGTATTTTTTGTACTCGAATTAAAAAACGCTACGAATTAATTTCAAGTCCTAATACATGTAAAGAAAATCATCTCTAAAGCAAATAATACAAATCAAGATCACGTAAAGAAAGGAAAACTTTGCAAACTTGATTTCTACTTATTGATTTAGCTATTAATAGTAAAATAACAAAATGGCGTCAGTCTAACTCGAACTTTGTGCTTTTAGGCGGATCTGATAAATCTAATTGTACTATTGTAAATTTATTACTATGGAATAATTATGGATTAAGTAGATTAGAGATATATTTAGTAGAGTATACATTTATTGATTAAGCTGATAGGAGTCAAATAAATGTGGTGGTTACAGGCGCGTTTCAGGATCAACATTAAAGAGTCCGGACTCCAGCAAGGGCAGGGGATGTGACAAAAGCTCGACAACATTTATCGTGGCCATAATTAACCTCGGTTTATGGATCGCATTTTGGCTTAACATCAGAAATTCTACATGACGGCTGGTCAATATTTTAAACTACTTAACTTACTGTCATAATCTCAGGTTTAAAACAGCTTTGAGTTTATTTCGTGATATTTTCCTAATACATCTCTACCTAACTTTAGTAAAAAGTAGGAGAATATTACCCACGGACTACTGCGTAGAAGCATTAAATACAAAATACTTTATTTTGGTCCTTCGAGACGGATCTGTTTAAAGCACCGAAATTCGTTCCGAAATCCAATCCATTAACAAACTCCTTACAGTGTTAAATAGCAAGCATTAATTACTTGCATTAAATAAAGCATCCCATGCGAGTCCTTACGGAAATAGTTGTGAGAGGAGCATCTGAAACCGCATGCCATACGAAAGTACTAGGAATACTGTTTCTATTATGCAAAACAGGGAAAAGTTTGTTAAGGGTATTTCCCAAAAGGTTACATCGCTCGTTATTCTTCGTGTTTCATGTAAAGCAATAAAATGTTTGTTTTATATAAAGATTACCAAACAAATTTCGCATTTAACTTTGTAACGATTGTTTTAACTTAATAAAAAGTGGAAAGTATATATATTTTCCAATTGTGACACGACATATGATGACCGCACCACGCCTGTTAAGCTAGAGTATGAATGGTTGCGAACACTGCCGCCGACATTTATCAGCAAAAAGTCTTATCCAATATGCCGGCCTGGCTAAACTTTCAAGTTAATCCTGTAACGCGACAATGGAGTCACGTATGTATGGTGTTTACACTTGTATGTAAACGTGTTAGAAGTAAATTATAGTAATTTTATGTAAATTATAACCTATTTACAATATACAACAATATAATGTTTTAACTCTTACATATTTTGTAGTACACATATAATGGGTATTCATTAGTATAACAAATCAATGTTTTTATGAATTAAAAAAATTTTATGCGGCTTACTATCGCGTATATTTTGGTTTTGATTTGACAATAATAAACGCGATAGTAAGCCGCATAAAATTTGTTAAATTCATTAATCAATGTTCGCGCAAAATCTAAGAAAATACAATTGTTTTTTTTCCACCCATTTTTTTACTATAGTTTTTTTTATTATGACAACAATACTACTCCATTAAAATGCTATTCTGCAAATTTTTAATTAACGACCTTATAACTATTGCAATATTTTAAGTTTATAGTATTCCTAATGAAATAAAATACTTAAATACATTTTAGTATTTTGTCCTACGAAATTTAAAATCCATGGTGCACGTAATGAACCCCGGCTAACTTCTGGCGGTGTTAGTAATTCTAGCGACCACCACAACGTTATTAATGCCGTACTAATGGCTCGGACGATGCTACGCTGCTATTAAAATTATTATTTAGCTTTTAACTATACATTTTATGCAATTCTACCGCAAGTTAACTACAATCCATTATACGGCGAAAGTAATACACACAGAGCTTTGGAAAGAGATAATCAGCGTCGTCTCTCTTATGGTGGGTCCACACGATACCAACTTATGCCTGCGCAATGTGTTTGTGCAAATCGAAACGTTTAGCTGCCAAGTTTGCAGTTGTCGCAAAAGTTGTATTTCGTATCAAAAAACCGTCAGAAATATAATTTGTTTGCGCTTATGCCGGATCCACATGACATAAACTTGTGCTAGGAAAACTGTTGCTCAAACCAAAGTTAATACAAGTCCCATCGATAGGACACAAGCAATTCAGTTGGTCGTTGGGAGCCGAGGTGTCATGTCGTAGTTGTGGTAAAAGTGAAGCGCACAATCGTAAATAAAATATGTTGCGTAAGCATAGTGCCGGATTAAGCCAGCGCGTGGCATATAGCAAATTATGTTAAGGAGCCCTGGTTTGCTTTAGGTTCTCAAGTTTAGGGTATTAAATAAAACAAAACTGTTACAAATAAACTTTTCTGGATTTATTATGGGCAAATTTAGAGATATTACACTTTCAATATCGACTTAAATTTTCAGGTGGAAGTGAAGCATAGCCTAAGCGCTTCGCGTTTAAGGCATGCAAGATATTTTACGCTCCTATAATTTTTTTTTATTACGGTCAGACAGGCGTTGGAGCGCGCGGCCCGTAGCATTTGCTACTCTTGCCACGTGTCTAATCCGGCACTGCGTAAGCATAAGTTGGTGTCGTGTGAACCCCCTGTCGGGATCTACACTACTGAGTTTCCTGCTCTGCCGAAGCTCGCGTCGCAACGCAAAAACTAGCCCTATGTGTGATATTTATCGTTGCAGTTGGGAGATGTACGCTGCTGCTGCTCATAATTTCAAGGGTTTTTATTTTCCAGATTTTTTATTAGTAAACGAACGATGTCTATGGCAACTACACAGAGCCTGGCCGCCGCTATACAGTTTATTTGAAAGGCCCAAAAAATACAATTGTGTGTTTTTTTTTTAAGTATAAAATTGAGATGTGATTTTTTTAAATTTACATTTTTATCATAAGCTACTAAAGTGCCTTGTATCATAAATCAGAATAATCAAGGTACACAATATATTAAATATACATTGGTACTGCTTTAAACCCGTCCTTTCGGTTTGCGTGACCACTGCACTACTACTACACCACGGTCGCCTTAAATATAAACAATGTTTATTTACTATTTTCCAGGGCGGTATTATGGTATAACCCCACCATCAGCGCTCATGTACATTAATAATATTCGCATTTATGACAAGTGAACATAATTGGGGAAGTCTCTTTAAAACATGAACTGATAGCAACCCTACTTAGTCCCTACGCAACTATCTGACCACGGCATTAATGTAAGGGTGTTCTAATAGAATGAACGATGTGCTAACTTCAGTTTAAGACCACTTATTAAATGAAGTTTAACTGGCTAAAGTGGAGGGCTTGGCACTATATGCTATTTCTAGTTAAAACTTCGAGTTTTTTTTTTTATTGTGACACGACATCTGACCTCGTCCCGAGCAACAGGAAGCCCAAGAGTGACGACGACTGAGAAAACCGAGTTCGTTCACGGCTGCCTCAGTCGCCGTCACTATGCAGGCCAAAGGTGCTTCTTCACGCATCGCTTGAAGAATCCAAGGTTATAGGATGGAGAGAACACATGGGCAGGCAAAGCATTTGACTTGTCGATTGATCTACAAAGAAAAGACGCACCGTACTTTTTAGTTCGACTGCCGATTCGGTCGATAAAATGCGGATGCTTTCCCCGACCTGTGCGGGTATTTCAGCATCCGTGGATTTATATATAATATTTGGGTACCAACAAATCAATAGTTTTTCTTTTTTTATGAATTCTACTTTGTAGGGTCAATCGGGTGGCAGGCAAGAAAGTAAAAGAAGCGTTCCAAACTTGTTGCGTCAGAAAGTACGTTTAAGGTCTTTGCGACATTGTTTATTGACTGTGAAAGGAAATTACTGACGATAATTCTAAAAGACAGAAGGGACAGAAACCAAGTTGTAAGACGCGTAAAGTTTTCGCTTCAATATTTATTTACTAGTTTATAGTAAAAATACTAGCATTTAAATATGCAAATAATAAAAATAATTACAAATCGCTGTTATTATTAAATTCAATATTCTCAAATTTTTTATCATCAACAATTAATTGAAACGCCCTAATTTCCACTTTTAACACAACTCTTTCGCTTCTCACATCCACAATTCTCTTCATACATGGAGAGTATGCATTAAAGGAATGTTTTCCCCCGATTTGATCAATCAATCCAATTTTTACGCCTTTTTCCTACAGGGATAGGCAGAGACAAGGAACAATTGATCAAGGAACAATATTCAGAATCGTTTCCGTTTTATTTTTACACTCAATCCAACGTATGAATCTCTTTTGTCGTCCATTACATCCATTCTTGCAATTTGCAAAAATAAATTTTAAGAGCTACCTCCTAATAATGTCAGCACTAATTTACGTAATAGAATCAATAAAAAAACAAAAATAAACTCATGCAATATCCACCCCAAGCTTTTAAAAAGCTCTTAAAATAGAACGATACACGATAAAAAACCCACGTGAATATCCCAAACATGATAACCCAATTAATAAAACAACTGAAATGGGAATAGCGTGTCGATGTCTGTAAATTATACAATACACAATTTTCAGGAAATTACTGAAACTAAAAACATAAAGTTGTCTGTTTTAAAAAGTCGCGTTTAATAGAAATTGAGCTAAGTGAAGTTGACATTTATTTGTAATGAATTTTATAATTATTAGTTTAATTTTATATTATATTTTTACATTTCTATTATACTAAGCTACTAAATGTGCTTGTATTATAGAAACTCGACGCCCAAAGTACCACCTATATCAATGATACATTGGTACATTCAAGTGATTTTTACACCTAAAATGCTTGAAAATGCAAGGGTTCACAGTGCCCATAATCATAAAGCTTGTTTAAAGAGAATTGTGTATTTGAGGGAAGAGAGAGTTGTACCAGGACTGTAGAAAGGGCCGCTCTATTCTCTGTCTTTCTTCTCTGTCGCGACAATTTAATTAATTGAAGCAATAATATTCTGATTGCGAAATGTCAATAACCCTTATCTCGCTTATGACTTAATTACATATACCTTATACTAATTATAATTATATTAATTACTCGTATACCTTATGTTTGATAGTATCTAAGATAATGTTTGTAGATAATTAAGTACACAGATAATTGTACATATCTATGTATCCCACAAACACTAAACAATTAACTTTTTTTACCTTTCTTTGTTTAATTAAGTTTTATTATTTAATAGTAAAATTTAACTTTTATTGCATATTGTGTACTTTTCACTCTTCTAGTATATGGTGTTAAATGCACTTATACGAATACATAATGGCATTACTAGAAAATATCATGTATAGCTATTATGTATCTATTTTGTAATGAATAAAAAATCGCAATCCCAAAGCAACATTGGTTCAACGTCTTATTGCCGGTGAACCAATGTATCTTTGATGAAGACTTTCTCTATCTATACACATTGTACTAATACAAGTATAACTGTCAGTTCTCTCTCAATGTAATGTGAAGTCAGCAATTAGAAATAACAGCATCTCACAGCATACTTTTATATTACAGGTTATGATTTGGTTGTATTAATTAAACAACTGGATTTACCATGCATTTTTAATCTGCAAACAAACTAAACATAATATACAGTTACATGTAGCAATCCTTTCTTATTAACATCTCCAAATAATCATTTTAATGCAATCAGTCCTTTTTGTATTTATTCTTCGCTGACAACCCTCTCTTTGCAATCTCTGAGTTATCTGAGAGTTGCCATACTACCAATAGTGTTGTCTGATTGTCGTATATTCTAGTTGATCAAAACTCATATGCCAACACAAGTATTTTAGTATGAGTAACTTCGTTAAAGCACAGTTAAGAACATTTTAGACGACCAGCCGAAAACTGAATCGTTTTTTTCAGTCTTCAGAGCTTCGGACTTGCTTTCCATTGAACTACTATCAGGTAAGTCGAGGTCAGATGTTGAGTCTCCACAAAACAATAAATAAAATCAGATCCCCTACTCCACATTAATCAGCCACCAGAGCTTCGATCAATTAAATACTTTCATTATTTATCTACATTTTATACACGTAACACGTGTTAAAACTATTTATTGAAGCTATGTAAGGTTGAAATGCGCAAAACCGAAGGGGAGGCTAATCGTGTCTAATCCCTTCGTTATACCCTTACCAGCCCAAAGTAAAAATATATAGAGCTAGTATGTCGGGGTATGAACTACAAGTGAATGTATGAACAATGACAATAGTAGCAGCATTTCTGTTAAATAACTTCTTCCTGTCAACTTATAACGTCAATCAATAATATGGGTGTCAATTGATAATATACATTATTTTTCTTTTACAGTAAAAGAGCATTTTAGTGCTATAGCATCAAACAAAATTTAATGAATTAAATTTCAAAATCCTTAGTATTTTCTTGGATTTTGCGCAAATATGAATTATTGAATTATACTTTTAAGCGGCTTACTATCGCGTTTATTTTTGGTTATTGAATTAACATTTTTTTTAAATCCGACGTTTCGAAAGCCTTGCAGCCATTGTGGCCACGGAGAGACTGAGGTGTTGGTCATCCAGTTAATCAGTCCTATAATCAATCAAATTGTCACGCCTTTTTCTCACAGGCAAGGCAGTCCTATAAAATTGTTTAATTCAAAATCCTTGTTGGTTTTTACCAAATTTTATTCAGCCGCGACATCTGCCGCTGACTGACCTAATAGTAAGCAAGAGAAAGTCCAAGAGCGCGAACTACTTAAAAAATAAATTTTATTCATGGTTGCCCATTCGGATACAACCACTAACTCGAACTAACCAATAAGTATATTCCTATCGCTTTAAACCGTATTGAGTGAATTATTCCAATCAATTATTCAAAATTGTCACGCCCTTTCCCCACAAGAATATACAGAGAATTATTAAATCTTAAATAATAAAAAATCTCATAAAACAACTGCTTACAATCCGCCAAAGGGATGTAGAGTTATATAACGCGCTCTATAGTTTACCAGCTTTCATAGTCACTCATTCTGTATCGATTGCCGCGCAGATAACGAATGTCATGCTTACAACGCGTTAAACTTAGCGATGTGGAAAATTAAAAAAAGAAAAGAAAATTCAATACACTTTCTTTAGGTAGGTGAGGTATTACAAAATAACGGTAAACTTTGTATAACATGGGCAAAGAAATTTTGCATATTCATCATTTTCTTACCTTGGTAATCCTTAAAGAAAATTGTTTAAAAGGGTGTCAGTAGATATATTTTTTTACGTATTGATATGGTGTAAAATATTGGATATTATTCTTTTTTTAGATGTTTCATTACTAATGAAGGTTGGCCGTCCAGTTCCATATTGTCCTCTCTTTTGATCGCGAGGCAAAACAGCTGCTCAAAACAGAAAACGTTATTTCAATCGCAAATGTTTCTTTGCCAGGATTTCTTTTTGCATCCAGCCTGTTTGCCTTCTGCTTTGCTATCATAAACAGTTATAGCAAGGGGTACCCATTTTTCCTGCCCAAGTTATTGATATTAAATGTGTATATTTGATATGTACGCTCCTTTCTGCACTTGAATTCTTTGCGTCTTCTTTGTGCGTATGCCAGGATTTCTTATCCAGGATTTCTTTATACATCTAGCCTGTTGTTTGCCTTCTGCCTTGCTATCTTTTAACAGTTGTAGCGAGGGTTAGGTAGTACTTACTATATCTAAGCACGCGCCCTAGTTATTGACATTAAATATGCCTATATGTTATGTACGGGCTCGTTTTTGCACTTGAATCCTTCGCGGCTTCATTGTGCGTATGCCTTAAGTATGGATAACCACAGAAACTTTTAGTATTTTATATTCGAGTCAGGAATAAGGGCGTTAAGGACCATTTAATACAAGTATTTATTTAACATTGCATTATTAAAACGCTTAAGAAATGCGGTCATATGTGGAGTGACGATAGCGAATAGAATAAGGAATACCACAATGCTTTGAAAGAAGGATTGACAAAGGGTAACTTCGATGGTTTGAGCATGTCCAAGTATGAGTAAAAGTAGATTGACGAAAGTAATTTATAAATCTGATGTGGATGGATGCGTTAAACAAGGCAGACATAGGAGACATCCTCAAGAAAGCTATATTGCCTAGTGCCCATTATCGTAGCTTATATGAAAATAATTGCGGGTGTAAGGGAATTGAGAAAGTTGTGTCAATATCGTGGCAAATGGCGCTCCATTGTTTCTGCATATCCCTGTGGAAACGACGTGATTATTTGATTGATTGATAATAAAAATTACTCAACGATTTAACGTTAATGAGCCAATATTTGATTAGTTAAGAGAATAGATGTTAAAAGAGATTTAAGCATGGATTAAGAGAGATTCCTCAGATCATTACCTGTTTTGTTGTTACGACCCTCTAGTTACCCTTTTGTCCTAAGCTTTAAATCCTGGCAAACGCTTGTTCGAATATATTTTCTATTTTTAACCTAAACCTTAAATTATCAAAAGCACGTTTAGTACGTAGAGTATTATATAGAAATAGTATTTTCTTAGATTTTGCGCGAACATTGATTAATGAATGAATTAATAATAAAAACGTCGGAATAATAAATATTTAAAAAATCAAAACCAAAATAGTAAGCCGCATAAAATTTGTTTAATTCTTTATATAGAAATGTTCAAGAAACATAATAAATATAATTATACAAAGAGAAACTCATATTACCTTAAATTACGTAAAGGGAATATTGGGCAAATACCCACATTGCCAACTCATAATAATACCTTTTAAAAGTCAAAAGTTATATTCGTACAACAAAAATTACAATAAAAACTTCAATTATGAAAGCAGGCGCGTTTAAAAGTTAAATCATTTAAAATGAGTGTGAGGGCTACCGTGAAAGTGTCCAGAAAACTCAACACCTTGCCATGAGTTGCTATAGTAAACGATTAACGCGACTTTTACATTAACACATCGTTACTATGTTGACACATGACTATGTTACATGATGTGTAACATAGTCCGTTACACATCAACACATTAATTCCTGCGTTCGATGCCCGGTCGGAGCCAATATTTATAAGTGGTAGGCAGTGGTGCCCAGTCTGTCGATCCGGGGTAGTTCCATCACTTACAGGTATACAGACCGTAAAGTGATTTGGTCGCGTAGCAGGATCAGCAAGTTGCTATGCAATATGCGACTGCTGCTTTCACTTGACTGTCGCGTCGCCTCCATTTAGGGACCGGACTCGAGCCTAACATTATGTCTATTCACAATAAAATATATTTATTTATTTATTTTGTGACTCGACATCCGACCTCGACTCGAAAAAACCGAATCAGTTTACGGCTGCCCCAGTCGTGCTGGTCAAAAGATTGGTATGGTATAATTATAGGGTTTAAATGAAAATAAAAGTGGTGGGTAATGAAGGAAGCAATTATTACGCTTATTGTCAAAATCGTGAAAAGTGGCGCCCTATTTTCTCTGGCTATCCCTGTTTTTTATTTATTCAAATTTCTATACTAAGCTACTAAAGTGTTTGTATCATAGAAACAGGACGATCATAGTACATACTTATATCAAATATACATTGGTACCGGTGAGTGCATTTTAAACCCGTGACCATTGTGCCACTTTTTTATTGTAACACGACATCTGACCTCGACCCGCCTGATGATAAGCAAGAGGAGGTCCAATAGTGACGACGACTGAAAAAACCGAGTTAGTTCACGGCTGCCTCAATTGCCGCCTATGCCTAGGCCTACTATGCCGGCCACGGTCGCCTTAACTTAATTATTATACTTTAAATCGTGGGCTAATCGTGCCGTGGTAGCGGCCACAGCGAACCCTAATGGCAGTTTGTTGTTCACCTGTGATAAAGGAAGCCTCCCCGACCACTGAAATATTTTATTTACATAATGGCTCACCCCCAACGCGGCCAACATTCCCCTGGAAAATCTCCATTGCTTTAATGTCCAATATACGGTTATAACAAATGTTAGGAGTCATTTTACCTTTTCCGGGTTATAAATAAAAATGTTGCCAATTAAGTGAAACCATTCGAATGCAAGTTAATTTTACTTATTTTAACAATAACCTCTTATATTATGTATATTAATTTTACTTATTTTAACGAAAACTCGTTATATTATGTATATTAAATTTACATATTTTAACGACAACTCGTTATATTATGTATATTAATTTTACTTATTTTAACAATAACTTGTTATATTATGTATATTAATTTTACTTATTTTAACAATAACTTGTTATATTATGTATATTAATTTTACTTATTTTAACGAAAACTCGTTATATTATGTATATTAATTTTACATATTTTACCGACAACTCTTTATATTATGAATATTATTTTTACTTATTTTAACAATAACTCGTTATATTATGTATATTAATTTTACTTATTTTAACGACAACTCGTTATATTACGTATATTAATTTTACTTATTTTAACGACAACTAGTTATACTTATAGTTTTTATTGTAGTAGCAATCACCCCTATTCTTAACATTGGTTAAATATAATATCAGGTTGCTATCATATATCGAGTCATAATAAAAGAATAAAAAGTGTACTACTTAAATTAACAATTTCAGTTATTTAGAAAAAATAAACTTCAATTTACGTAATAGTACATAAAACCCTTTAAGTTAAGGCTTGAAATTACCCTATCAAATATTAACGTACTTAAATACATAGAAAGTAACCTACTCCCCACGATACGTACTATCATGAAATAAATAATGTGAACACTTGATCATAAACTTAACATTTCTTATTTATTATTTGTTTATGTTAGATGTAATATTTTAATGTTTTTAGTCTATAAATTGTATAAACTTGTAATCAATATAAAAAAATCTATTCAAAAAACTTTACAGTAAGCATAAATAGTTTAATATTAAAAAGGAAACCTAATGATACAGCATTTCTAAGTGTCGTCGAATATAACCGCAAATATTATTTTTTATTTCGATAACAGGACGACCAAGTACATAATATATCCAATATACAATAGTACCGGCAAGTGGTTTGGAACCCATGCTCGTTTTCGGGGATCATTGCACTACTACTACACCACGGTCGCCTTATTTATAACAATACGTCAATAAAACTAAAAACTAAGATAAATAATTTTCTTTACTGTGCAGCGACATCTTATTTCAACTAGTAGACCAAAGGGCGCCGACGACAGAAAAAAAAACGAGCCAGTTTACTGCTGTTAAGCCATCTTTTTTTCAATTTAATTTGAATTGTCACGCCTTTTTGCCACATGGATAGGCAGAGACAATGGAGCGCATCTTGCCACGGTCCTGACACAACTCCCATCTCAAGATGCTTTTTTAAGCTTTGCTCTGAATAGAACAGATGGGCTGCATTTATCGTGTACATAAGTTAAATGCCTCGTTAGTACAAACCTATTTGAAAATAGCTAATTCAATTATTTACGCCTTCCTTACATTTTAATATAAAAATACAAAAAAAAACCTCTTATAAAAATACTTTTCCCCACGAATATAGGTCAGGTGCTCTGGCGAGTGTAAATAGAAAAAGGACCGAGAATTTAATTTAAACCTCACTTATCAAATATTATCAACTAAGCTTTTCCGAGATTCATTCACCTAAAAAACTGTAATGTGACGTTATTTACTGTATTATGGTAATAGGTGTCCATTAAAAATTAGACAACCGGCATAGTGACGGCGACTGATGCAGCCATGAACTAACTCGGTTTTTTTAGTCGTCGTCACTCTTGGACCTCTTGTTTATCATAAGGCGGGTCGAAGTCAGATGTGCAACAATAAAAATAAAAACAAAAACAACTGTGAACTAAGTCGGTTAGTTTCAGCCGTTGCACTCATGCTTCCTACCTTACCACTAGGCGAGTTAAAGTCAGATGTCAAATCACATTAAAAAGAAATAAAACATGTTCCACCATCATTCTATTCTAGTACAAATTGAATTAAGTTTTTATTTTCAAGTCTAGACATATTTCAGTGCAGGAATTCTTTGCTCCTTGATAGTGAATGAATATTTAATGTAAGAGGGTCCGTCGTTTGTCAAGTAGCTTTGACCCGTGTCGTCCTAAAACAGTACAAGAAAACTCCCAAAATTGTTACTTTATTGCTTTCTGCTCCATGTAAAGGATCTAATGTTTTTCCACTAAAAAAACTGTTATATTATATTTGAATATTGTTAATATTATATGAGAGATGTGTCAAAGTTATTTTTTCTTGTTGCTCTATATGTTATGAAAAGATCCCGCCTGATGGTAAGTTGGAGAATACATGATGCAGGGAAACTTAGGCCGGCATAGTGGCGGCGGCTGGGGCAGCCGGGAACTGACTCGGTTGTTCCAGTCGTCGTCACTCTTGGACCTCCTCTTGCTTATCATCAGGCGAGTCGAGGTCAGATGTCGTGTCACAATAAAAAAAAAAGAAGCAGTCCAGAATGAATCCACCCACAGGGCTAACTGTAGCAGAAAATAAAGGACCTGCCAAAGATAGCAGGAAACCGCTTTATCTTTGTTGAAGACGAGCGTGACCCATTGGTTAGCTCCCCAGTTCGTTAAGCGTAAAGTCCCGAATTTGATTCCCGGCCGGAGCAAAAGTTTGTTTCACAGCTTTTGTTTGTAATATATAAATATTTAATCAAGTATCACAAATATTTGTTAATAAAAAAGGAGGCGGGATGGATATTGACAACCGGGCCTGGTTGTCAAAGAGTGGTGGACAGTGGTGACGAGTCTGCCGATCCGGGGTAGTACCACCAATTACAAGCATGAAGACCGTTAGGTGACTTAGTCGCGTTTGGGGATCAGCTTGTGGTGGTCGGTTCCAAAAAAAGATGCATAGTGGATGCGACCGCTATTAACAGTTTATTCATCATCATGTATGCTTGTATGATAGGCAAGTCGATATGGGATGTCGCGTCACATAAATCACAAATGATGTATCAGGCAAACTAAATACAATGTAATAAATAATTTGTTTAAGTAATCTATTCAAAAACATGTTTTCAAACAAAGATAACACGAATGAAAGTAAATTTACTGATAAATATTTATGTGATTTAACAAACTTTCTTCTTATCTTTATGTTACACTTTATGTTATGACAAAGTAAAGATAACGATACATTGATACTAGTAGAAACTATTTAAAAGAGGTACTTGTCACCATTTAATTATTTAGCTATTGACATTCGTTGATTTTAATTAGAAAGCAGTTATAGTGAATAATAGTTATTGTTATTTCTAATGCAACCGCAATTGACCAATTCTATGATACAAGGCACTTTAGTAGCTTAGTATAGAAATGTAATTTAAAAAATAAATAAAAAATAAAACTATAGTTAAAAAACTAAAAAAAACACGCTTATATGTGAACTAAAAAGCAATGGTAAGCAATAAATGGTAAGTTCACGGTTGCCTCAGGCGCAGTCACTATGCCGGAAAAAAAAATCTATTGAAATTATTGTATTGTCATCGGTTTTTAATCAATCAACCAAACCATCCAAACCAAATTGTCACGCCTTCTTTCCACAGAGATAGGCAGAGACAATGGAGCGCCACTTGCCACGATCCTGACACAACTCCCTCGCTTCCTTCACATACACAATTCTCTTTATACAAGCTCTATGGTTATGGGCACTAGCCAATTCGGCTTAGAGTTACTATTGTTTATTCTCAAAACGGTTGGCTGTTTACCTGTAACAAAAATAAAACAAAGTTTACAACACAATTTACTATCTACATTGACTAATTAAAGTCTACATAGACTACATTAATAAAACAATTGACCCAAATCCGAGGTCTAAATAGACATCTTTTATCACCGCTGCTATACAGTCCCTTTTTTAACGTCCAATTTCCGTCTTTATAGTTGCTATTCCCAACAGCTTTAATGTAATTTTAAGACGTCAAGATGTGTCATTTATAGGACATTAAAATAACTTTATTCGACAGTTGAAATTGAAGACCGAGAGAGGAACCTATTCTTGTTATTTAAACTTCGACGTCTAACACAATAATATAGAAACTTGCCAGCTTATGTTTAGGTTAGGATGTTTTCCCGATAATGATCAATCAAATTGTCACGCTTTTCCCACAGTGATAGGTAGTCAATGGAGCGCCAATCGCCACGAACCTGACACGACTTCCTCGCTTCCTTCACATCCATAATTCTTTTCATACAAGCTCTGCAGTTATAGGCATTAGGCATCTTAACTTTCTTGAGGATGTTTCCGATTTCCCACCCTAACCTTAAAATCTACGAGCAAGGTGTAGACAAAGCATAGTGAAAGCGACTGAAGCAGACGCAACTTAGTCGTTTTTTATAAGTACAAGATCCTAATACAAATATGGAATTATATTTATTAATAAACCGTAGTAAGAGTTTTTTGGGGCCGACCTGTCCGTTATTGTTTTTTAGATAGAATATTGCCCTTTTTATCTCAAATTTCTCGAACACAAAACGTATTGATTACATGAGAATAAGGCTTCTGTTTAATGGTTTTATGGCAAACTTTGTGGTTATTTGATTGTAGCGAACGAGATATAAAATTAACGATAATTAATATTATGTTAATGCATTTTAACTTCATTACTTAACAGTTCATTATCACTTTAATTGATATAAAAACAACCTTCTTATACCCTCTACTCTAAAAGGTTTTAATCTGGATAAATTCCCATATACCTAATGATAAATGAACACAATATATTTTGGGTAGTATAATAAACTAAATCGTTTGGTCCTTTTCTTTATTATTAATAAAAATATATAATATAAAAACAAACTTTTATATTATATAATTTCACACCCTTTTCCCACTGGAATAGGCAGAGAGAATGGAGCGCAACTTCTTACGATCCTGACATAACTACCTCGATCTTCTCACATCCACAATCCTCTTTATACAATCTCTACAGTTATGGGCACTAGGCAAAAGTTGTACTAAAATGAAAATAAATATTCACAGCAAATCCTTTCATTCGATACCCATATCATGATGGTAGATTTTTGTCCGCCATTATGGGGCCAAGATATGCACGTTATAACTTTCATTTGATATCCAATATCATGGAGGTGCATAAAAGTGACTAGTCTGCCATCTTCGAGAGTCCGCCACCTTTGGGAGTCCGCTATATTGGATCTAGAATGTCACTCAGCTAGGTATTATCAGCTAAACTAAACGTGTATGGAAAATTTCAGATCAATCAGTTGGGGATAACTGTTTTAAAATTTAGTTGCAAGATTTGCTAACAAGTTTATTCGTGCCGGTAATGGAATCTCTACATAATTACAATTTACAAAATGAAGAATAACAAACCTTTTATAAGTATATCTAAGTAAATACGTATAAATACGGCTGATTTGACATAACTAAGCGTAATACCGAACTTTGAATATAACATTTAAAGAAAAAAACAACATTATAAAAGTTTTGTTACGAAAACATTATTATTAGAATACTTTTAATGATAATTTATTTAAGAAACAACTCTTAAGAAAGTTACTTTGAAATGTCAAAAAGTCGCAACTTGTTCAAAGTTACGGGACAAAACTTAAATTATGGGTAGCAAAATGAAACTTCTTAACGAGAAAATTAAAAATGCATACATTTGTCGTTGCGCTAATAAAGTTTAAGGAATAGCCGTATTTTACAGTACTTCAAAACTCCAAATTAACGCTTATAATTTATTGCTATGAAATTCAATTATGATAATACATATACACATACTTCGAAATCAATCAATCAAACTGTCACGCCCTTTTCTCACAGGGATAAGCCTCTGCCTACTTGATGTCAATAAAACATTAATGGATAATTATTCTAATCAATTTTTTTTTACTTTAAACATTATTGCGCATTAGACATTCAAATTTAGCTGGGTGCCCATTATAGTAAAGCAGGTATGAAAATATTTGTGGATGTGAAAAAAGCAAGGAAGTTGTGTCAGGATCGTAGCAAGTGGCGCTTCATTGTCTCTGCCTATAGAAAAGGGCGTGACAATCCGAGTGGGAGAGGACACTTCCGTTTTATTAAGTGTTCTCAGCTGGTTGCAATTACCACCCTACACAGATGCAAATCCCCCCATAGTGACCACGTCGCGTTCGGGGACTAGTTTGTGTAGCACCAGTTGCGTTGGGGGTTGTGGATGCGGTTAGGGACAGTGGCTTCTAGCTGACCTGCTGTATTCCGGTGAGAGTTTGCTGACCCGTCGGCCAGGGAGACCCGTAGCAACGGCTAACCGCTGGCCGCCCGCCGCACAGTACAGGGGCCTGAGCCCACCGCTAACCACGGAGGGAGGCTGCCCCACCATGCGGCGCATAATCCCGGGGTGAGTCGTCTAGCCGAATGGTGATCGGATATGGGGTCCAGGCGATCACTTCCGGGAGGGTACGGGGGCCCTTCCGTCCGACGGATCAGCAGACTCACACCACCGGGATACATGTGGCGAAGCGGATAGCTGCACTTTTCGTCCCTACCGAATAAACAACCCCCAACATCTTCACGCCCCACCCCCCACCCCCTCCAATATGAAAGTAAAATATAAAAAAATAGTTTACCCAGCGGCCATTAAAAACCCCATCACTAATGAGCTTGGAGTGGATTTCACGAATATTCGTGGAATCCACGCCAATCTCAGTGCCGTCCACCACCACCTTGAGACGGCACGGCCTGCATTGATGTTTCTGACGGAGACACAGATAAAGGACCCGGTGGACACCTCATACCTACATTACCCCGGCTACACGCTTGAGACAAGGTTCTTAGCGAAAGCCGGGGTATGCGTGTTCATCCGGTCCGATATCTGTTGTCGCCGTCTGCTTTACTTGGAGGATCCTTCCCTGTCCCTCCTATGGGTACACGTAGACCTTGGCTCTCAAGCCAGGGTCTACGGGTGCCTTTACCGCTCCCACCACGGGGATTCGGAGACAACCCGGCTCTTCGAATTTCTAAGCCGGGCGACAGATGAAGCGCTGGAGCGGTTTCCGACCGCGGAGGTTATAGTCTTGGGGGACTTCAACGCACACAACGACGTGTGGTTGGGGTCCCCAAGGACTGACCACGCAGGAAGGGCTGCTCATGCTTTCGCTCTTCTGCATGACCTGACTCAGTTGGTGACCCAGCCCACCCGGGTGCCAGATATTGTCGGTCATGCCCCCTCTCTTCTGGACCTTCTGCTGACTAATCGTCCGACCGGGTATAAAATTTCGGTCAAGGCCCCTTTAGGGACTTCTGACCACTGCCTGGTCGAGACGACAGTGCCGCGCGCCGTGCCTCCTCCTGCCAGGAAGGAGGTGCGTCGTCTGTGGCACTACCGGTCGGCAGATTGGGAGGGAATGCGAAATTATTTCGCTTCGCTCCCTTGGTGGCAGCGCTGCTTCAGCTCCGAGGACCTATCTACGTGTGCCTCGGCCGTTGTTGATGAGATCGCACTGGGGATGGAATATTACATTCCATCCAACCGTGCATCTCGCAACGACCGGAGCAGGCCTTGGTACAATGGTGAGTGCGCGGTTGCTGTTTCAGCAAAAAACGCCGCTCACAGTGCCTGGGTCAAGGGTCGAAGAAATCATGACCCTCGCGTGGATGAGTTGAAAGCAGCTTTTAATCGTGCCACCAAGTCTTGTAAGAAAGTCTTTAGAAGAGCGGAGGCACAGCGCGTTTCCAGGATTGGCGAGAGTCTATTAGCGCACCCAACGGGTAGTCGCAGCTTTTGGAGTCTCGCCAAAACTGTGGAATCTAACTTCTGTCGTTCCTCACTGCCACCGCTGAGACAGCCTGATGGCTCATTGGCGCATACGGCAAAAGCGAAGGCTGATCTCTTGGCTGAGCTCTTTGCCGTTAATTCACGGATCGACGATCGTGGTGCAGAGCCACCCACCTTGCGTCCATGCGGACATACAATGCCTGATATACGTATCAGACAACGCGATGTCCGCATGGAGCTACGATCGCTCGATATCCGAAAGTCCGGTGGGCCTGACGGTATCCCAGCGATTGTGCTTAAAACGTGTGCAGCGGAATTGACTCCCGTCTTGACGAGGCTATACCGGCTCTCATACTCGTCGGGCTGTGTGCCTCGGGCTTGGAAGGGGGCCAATGTGCAACCGGTCCCTAAGAAGGGCGACCGTTCAGACCCTGCAAACTACCGTCCGATAGCTG
Organism: Tinea trinotella; assembly: GCA_905220615.1. Lineage (NCBI taxonomy): Eukaryota > Metazoa > Arthropoda > Insecta > Lepidoptera > Tineidae > Tinea > Tinea trinotella. The sequence continues at coordinate 13,150,208 of HG992313.1, forward strand.
TAACCTCAGTTTTGTGCAAGGTCATGGAGCGGATTATAAATGTCCGCCTCATGGCCTATCTGGAGGGTCATCAGCTGATCAATGACCGTCAATATGGCTTCAGGCCGAAACGGTCAACTGGTGATCTTCTGGCGTACACCACGCACGTCTGGGGGGAAGCGTTGGATGGTAATGGAGAGGCCCTTGCCATCGGCTTGGACATCTCCAAAGCGTTTGACAGGGTCTGGCACAAGGCCCTTCTTTCCAAGCTCGAGGCATACGGTTTACCTGACCGTCTGCGTGGCTGGATAGCCGACTTCCTGCGTGGCCGCTCCATACGCGTTGTTGTGGATGGCAGCGCGTCACGTAGGGTGTCGGTGAATGCTGGCGTTCCTCAGGGCTCTGTGCTGTCGCCGACCTTGTTCCTACTGCATATCAATGACATGCTGGACCTTGGATCCAGCATTCATTGCTATGCAGACAACAGCACGGTGCATGGACGCTACACTGCCCGCCCCGCAGCCGGGAAACAGGAGATAGCCGATATGAGAGAGTCTGTTGTAGCGGAGCTGAACCGGGTTCTTGATTGTATTACCCATTGGGGCGACGAGAACCTGGTTCAGTTCAATGCAGACAAGACTCAGGTATGCGCGTTCTCGACGAAAAAATCCCCGTTTATCCCCCTTCCTTCTCTTCGTAACATTCCCCTTGGTACTTCGGACAGACTGGATATCTTAGGGATGTCCCTTCGCAGCGACCTGAATCACAGGGATCACGTTGAGCGGGCTATTAAGACCACCTCCCGCAAACTTGGCATCCTGAACAGGGTGCGGCGGTTCTTCGCGCCAGAGCTTCGCCTGCTTTTATACAAGGCTCAAATTCGCTCTTGCGCGGAGTACTGTTCGCATCTTTGGGACGGCTCTGCCAAGTATCTTCTCAATGCCCTGGATTCATTGCAGCGCCGAGCTGTCCGAATCATAGGAGATGTAGAGGTTACGCGAACTCTGGAGCCTCTACAATTACGCAGAGACATGGCGGCTCTGTGCGTCCTCTATCGCCTATACCACGGGGAATGTTCCGAGGAGCTCTTTAACCTTGTTCCTATCTCGTCTTTTCACACCCGTAACACCCGCACTGGTCGGGGGAAGCATTCACATTTTGTCGACAGAATCGGTAGTCGAACTAAAAAGTTCGGTGCATCTTTTCTTTGTAGAACAATCGACAAGTGGAATGCTTTGCCAGCCCATGTGTTCTCTCCCTCCTATAGCCTTGGATCCTTCAAGCGATGCGTGAAGAAGCACCTTTGGCCGACATAGTGACGGCGGCTGAGACAGCCGTGAACAAACTCGGTTGTCTCAATCGTCTGCACTTTTGGATCTCCTCTTGCTTATCATCAGGCAGGTCGATGTCAAATGTCGAGTCACAATAAAAAAAAAAAAAAAAAAAACAATTTTATTTCACTTGATTTGATATACAAGAATACAAATATAATTATATACATTTTATCTTATGTGCCGAACTCTCATCTCTTAAAGTTTTTTTCATGCTCAATATGCTGAGGATCGTGACGTAGGTACGTATAGGTGCGAGAAATGTGACACCCGCCGACTGATAAACACACAAGGGGTAACAGTGGTCTTGATGTGGGTGCTTTCCAGGCTCTGCGGAAAGCTCTCTCGGAGGTCAAGGGGGAAAAAAGACATGGGCTTGTAAATAATAAAATCAATAAATAAACATATTTTATCAAATTTTGTTCATAATAAAAATAAATTATAAAACCCTACGATTCATCACAAAAAATAAATAAAAATAAACCTTCCTTTTTAAAGTACTCTCATATCCTTGACGAGAATTTCATAATAGGAAAATTAAAAATGCATCCCCTTTTTGTCCCGGAACAATGGCGTTGAGTTTGGTGAAAGAACTTGGAAACACGAACTTTTTGGTTTACTTAAATAAACTTTTCGTTGTAATAACAATGGAATTTTAACTGAATAAAGGAGTTCTAATTCTGCTAAGAGTTATGTCAGGATGGTGGAAAATTTTGATTGATTGATAATTCTGCTAAATCAATTGAAACTCAATAAAGCGTCCATAATAATGTTAATCTGTAAGGAGGAAATAAGTTTCATTCAATTATAAACCGTGTGTATCAAAATTAAGGCGAGACCGTGGCCTAGTGGTAGATAAATGGTCTTTTAAAACAAGAAACCCAAGTTCCGAACCAATTGCCGGTACTAATTTTAGTAGACATCCTTAAGAAAGCTGGGTTGCCCAGTGCCCATAACCGTAGGGCTTTTATGAAGAGAATTGTGGATGTGACGGAAGCGGGGGAGTTGTGTCAGGATCGTGGTAAGTGGCGCTCCTTTGCAACAACACTGCAAACAACCACGAACTGTCTGCCAACCACTTTTGAATGTGTACCTAATAAGGTTTTCCTTACATAGTATATAAAAAAAACCTTATTACAAAACTAGGTCGCCACCTCTGCCTACCTCAAGAGCCTCTTAAAAGTCGTAAGTAATGACATGTCGTATTTAATTAATTAGAGCTATTAAGCAAATTGCATGAATAAACAATTTCAGGAAGGTAAAGTGGAAGTAATATTTCATTAATTAATTTTCACAATATCCTTAACGACCGCCTCTTATTACGTTTCATTTTCTTAAACAAATATGTCAGGCCTTAGCTTTTTCATGCTTAACTTAAACTTACTATAACCTTGGATTCTTTAAGCGAAGCCTGAAGAATCACACTTGACGACAAGCGTGACCGAACGGTTAGCAATTGGTTTGTTTAATAAAATCCCGCATAAAATCCCGGGTTCGATTCCCGACCGGAGCAAATATTTGTTTCATAGCTTTTATTTGTAATATTTAATAATTATATTGAACAAACACTTTTTCTTAAAAAAATATATTTACTTCGTGTATAGGCAGGCGGTGGTAGGCAGTGGTACCTAGTCTGCCGATGTACCACCACTTACAAGTATACAAGATCGTAAAGTGATTTGGCTGCGTGTCGGGATTAGCTTGTAAGTTGCCGGTTCAAGCTAGGCCAGCATAGTGGATGTGATTGATACAGTTATCGAATTGTAGTAGCAGTGACATCCATTCAGTAGTAGCTTAACATGCTGTCATATTGTGGAGTAACAATAAAAAAAACGGCGACTAAGGCAGCCGTAGAAAAGAAGGATTTTAATAGTCATACGCGCTCTTGGATCTCCTCTTGCTTATTATCAAGCGAGTTGGTCTTATGTCACGTTTTAATGAAAATAAAAATTTAATGTTAATAAAAAAGAGGCCGATCCAAAGTAGTACCACTTCTTACAAATATACAGACTGTAAAGCAACTTAGTTGCTTCCATTCATGAACCTCACTCTACCTTAACATCAGGCGAGGGTCAGTCATATGACAGGCCACAATAAAAAAACCTAAGTGAATTTCCAAATGGCCAACGATCTGTGACTCCGTGAGTTTCGTTTCAACTTGAAAACTTTGCCAATGAAATAAGTCCGCTCGTAGTTCTTGAAAGTTGAAATGACACTTGTGAGTTTAATAGCGTGTTCCAATTTCAAAGAGCCGGCACGAATGCCTTTACAATCATGCTTATTATAAAAAAAATGTTTGCGTCATTAATTATGTTCTTATTTATGTATACAACCTATGCTATAATACTAAACGTCCTTACAAGCATACAAATATCATATATACAGAACGACCAAAGTACACATATTAAAGATAAATTGGTACCAACAAGTGGTTTTGAACCCGCTGCTTTAAATTTACGAAGCCATTCTACAACCACTACACCACGGTCGCCTTCATGTTTATTTATATTGTGTATCATTTGTATTATTTAGGTATAATGTAATGAGTATTATTAAAAATCTTGGTACTTTTTGCATCTTATATCCATATCTGATTTACTATCTTAAGATTGGTTGCCAGGAAGAGATGGCTTTTAAGTAATATGACCATTAACCACCAATTGTACATCATCATGTTTTATATTCATTGTCTTTCTATGTATTCTGTAGATTATACCCCGCTGTGCTGATTACCAGAATAGTTGATATTTAATTAATTTGCAACTAATTAATTATCACTTGGGATTAAGACGTCGATGAATTATCGAAATCAGATCCCACAGAGAACCCAGCCCGATGTTAAGCTGAAGTGCGGTTCATAAATAGAGGCTACAACAGTTAAATAACTACAAGTAGCACCTACTATGCCGGCCTAGTTGTACCCGGCAACTTTAAAACTGATCTCAAAACTTGAAAGTAGTGGTACTACCTTGGATCGACAGACTGGTCAAATAACCAACAACCTTCAGTACCTCAGTAATATTAAACTTTATGTAACTTTTGAAAAATGTAATAATGTTTTACATATATATTGCATTCTAAGAGCTCTCATGCAATACTGAATGTTTCAGTATTACTGAGTTTCAAATAAACTTTTAGGTCATGTTAGAATATAAGACAGGCCTAGACATTTTAGTTTTATTTCACTTCTATTGAACGAAATCTACATGCATTAAGCTTTATTTTACATTTCAAGCTAAATACATAATAAAATATACATTATTGGTACCGACTAGTGGTTTTAAAACGAAAAGTTTCCGGATTTGCGTGACTATTGGCACTACAAGACGGTCGCCTTATAACAAATAAATGATGAATCATATTTGATTTTAAAAATACAAAGTTATGGACTAGTATTTGATTCTCACATGATTTTGGTTATTCGCAACTAAGCTGTCATGATGAGAAACTAATGAATTAAGTGTTCCGCATAATTTTAAAATTAATTCCAAATTCTAAAACAGACAGAAAGACAGTTGGTAGTGACCACCAATATGTAGATTGAGTTGTTTCGGAATTAGCTTGAAAGTTAGCGGATAATCAACGAACTGTTTTTATATGTTACATTTTTAATCAAGCTAGGAAAAGTACAAACAAACAAAATGAGAAAAATAATCAAATAATAACAAAAACAACAAAGCTCACTAAATCGTTCAAAAAGCAGAAATTGTACAACTACTCATGTAATCCCATTAACTGAACCAGAAAGACAAAGTAAAGGTTAGTCCTGTTTGGAATTAAAATTTTGGCACGTTAGATAATATATTAAAACTATACCTAAATTTACCCAAAGATATGCAATGGATCGCTATATACACGACTCTGACACAACTCTCCATCCAGCTTCCCTTGTGTTCAAAATTATTTTCATACAAGTTTCCAGCTTCCTTACTATAATAAGCACTACAATCCTAGCTTTTTTTCAAAATTATCCAATTTTTATGGGAGAATATAATATTAACTGGGTTGACCATAGTCGATACCATAATAAAGTATGGTATAGTAACATCAGGCCATAATGGTCACAAACGCACGTCTACAATAATTTTGTTTAGGTTTGTATCAAATAGGTGAAAATGGTACGAGGTAAGCATACCTCTTAAATTATTATTAGCCTATTTAATTGTCACACTGCTGGAAAAAGGCTTCCCTCGCTTTTTTCTATGACTCACGACATATTACCTTGTTTCAATACGAACTATTGTAGGGGTCTATCGTGATGTCTTTTGGAATCTGGAGTCCACTCTATGGACGTTCCCATAAAGCATTGGCCTTCGACAGATATGACCTGCCCAGTCCCACTTTAGTTCGCAATTTGTGTTTTGGAACGCAGTATGGTGTTTCGAATTTTATCTGTTAATTTCACGCCCAAGACTCTACTCTCTATAGCTCTTTGAAAACCCCGAGCCATTTTTTTTGTATTACGCTCAATTATAACTATACAATAGAGACAAACCCGACGCAGGTTACGTTGCGGTCTGTCAGAGTTTGACAAGTGACGTTTGAAACAGGTCTTTGTAGCTTTGTCTCTAGTTATTATTGTTGGAAACACTGTTTGGTGAATTGTTTTGGGTTGTTTATTATGCTAGCAACAATGTTGCTATAAGAAGGTTATGAATATTGTAACTAACTACAGTAGAACCTCGTTAAGTCGAACCTCGATAAGTCAAAAACCTCCAAATTTCGAAAAAATGATTTGTTCCCTTCCCTTCAAACACCAAAACCTACATTACTTGAAATCTTGACCCTCTGTTAGTCGAAATAATCACCGAGTCCCTCCAAGCCATTTTGGTACACATTTTCACTCTATAACTCGAAAAATTAAATTTGACCTCTGTATCTTGAACATAGCAACGTTTTATTTTACAACCTTTACAACTTGATCATTTGGATTATATTACCTCTATAGATGCTATGCTCTACCAATGCTATAGATAGAGAATAAAGCAAAAAAAAATACTGACTTTTTTTAATGCCATATTTTTTATTTTAAAATGATTTGAAATAATGTTGATAAATAAAATATGTTTGTCACCTCTGCAAGTTGAATTTTTATTTATTTTACCTCTCTAACTCAAAATTTATAAGAATAAACCTTAAACTCTTTATGTCGAATCAAAATCCGCCTAAGTCGAAATCCTCCATAAGTTGAAAACTCTATAACTCGAAATTTTTGGCGTCTCCCTTGGCGATTTATAGAGGTTCGACTGTAGCTATGTATATGTATTTAAAACTTATATTAGGTATACGAATTTAGTTTCCAAAGGTTTGTCTATCATTTCTTTGTTTTTATTGAGGTTTGCTTGTTATATGGACAACGGTGCGGTACATGAAGGGAGGCGACTGCTACTACAGGTAAATAACTTCATGTAGCAGTCACATCAACCATACCGGCCTAGTTGAAACCAGCAACTAAGAAGCTAATCTTAAAATCTAAAAGATACCGGGACTAAGTCACGTCCCGGTATCTTAAGTAGAGGTACAAACGCTGGATCGGCAGACTAGGCACTACTGTCTACCACTGTTAGAAAATAAATCTGCCACTTTCTATTATAAATGCACCTAAAATTATATAACTTTTAATGCGAAAATAAGCAAATAGTGCGGTGGCTACTATGGGTACGGAAAACAACAATAAACTTTAAAAAATGAAAACGAAAAACAAATATACAATCCTAGTTTTAATATTATCAAGAATCCATCCAATTAAAATATTACTTTTATCAAAAGTTTCAAGGCACTAGAAAGATTAAAATATTGCCATGCAAACCAGAAAATGTTTGAAAAAAATCTATAACTAGGTAAAACTTTAACGAGATTGTTTAATGCAATAAAAAGCGTAAACGTTCATCTGCAGCACAACTCTTTAAATATTCTCTTTGGTCTAGGAATTTCTATTATTGTCCAGAACTGCAATCCACTATTCTATCGGATAAACATATTGGTAGATAGCAATATTAAATATTATTAATAGGTTGGTATTATTAATAGAAATAAATAATCGTTATAAAAGGTAATTTGTCTCACTTCCAAATAGAGTGGGCAAAACAACTAGAAATAGGTAATATAAACTACACTATTTTAGCTCATCCCAGTTCGAGTAGACGTGTTGTTACTATGACTACTGACAAAGATTAAATATAAATTTATTAACGGTAGATCATTTTATAAATAATAATTTTCTTTTTTATCTTACGAATAAATAAGCGCAACCTGTTTGAGATCGAGAAAGGTATATTGCGTTGATATCGAAAGGATGGATGAAAGGATTGGCGAAAAATCTTGTAAATTAGATACCAGCAATTTTCAAGCTGATTTTGAAACGGAATTTACGGTCTACAAACTTAAAAATGGTGAACCGGCAGATTGGGCAAATTACCACCAACGGTCTGCTTACCTGCTTCATCGTGGGTTGTGAAAAGTAACGCTCCAATTGAGGCGTGTCAATTTGATTAAAAACTGTATGAAAAAGAAAACGAATCTAGAAATAGTACTAGATTGATTTCCTTTGTCATTGTTGTCAAATACTATAGATTTTTGAACATAATTTTAGTGTCAGAATATTGAAACAGTTCGAAATAAAAAATAAATGGGAATGGAGTAAAGAGTGGTCAGGTTTGTCTCAAACGTAATAAAATAGTGCAGGGCGATGCGAACGTTGCGGTGCGCTGAGCAATTCAATTTGTGTCGTTTGAAAATTCAAACCCAAGACACTCAAATGTACCTACTTTTATAAATCTACATTAAATTCTTTGAAATACATTTCGAATCGATACATAAATTATAACTTACGATTTCTAACTGAATTACAAATATTTAATCAGAAATAAAATCATTAGAAATCAAGCAAGACAATATAAGGAAAGGTCCAAAAGGGCCAACGACTGAGAAACCCGACTCAGTTTCACGGTTGCCTCAGTCTCCGTCACTATGCCGTCGACCCGCCTGATGGTAAGAAGGAGGGGTCAAAAGCAAGGATAGGGTGGAAAGAACACATGGGCGGGTAAAAAACTCCTCTTGTCGATTGTTCAAACAAGAAACGTTTCTCTGTCGCTCCATTTATAACAAACACGTCTTTTTTCTGTCACATAATCCTAGATCATTCAAGCGCAGTGTGAAAAGGCATCTGGCCATAAGGTGAAAAGGGTGCTGACAGCTCGAACCTCCACTTGTGGCAGCAGACATATCTGCACTTATGAACGCGCTCTAGCCTAAAATCAGGCGGAGCGTTGTTAAATGACGGTCTAACTAAATAAACACCTTATGTTAGCTGGAGAGAGGATACGAAACGTAATATGACCTAATTTTTAGACTTTTATTATAATATTTTAATTTCTGAATTTATTTTATTCTTATTTATGTACTCATAACCGTAGAGCTTGTATGAAGAGAAATATAGATGTCACGAAAGCAAGGAAGTTGTGTCAGGATCGTGGCAAGTGGCGTTCTATTGTCTCTGCCTATCCCTGTGGAAAATGACAATTTGATTGATTGATTGATTTATGTACTCGTATAGTTTCTTTTGTGTATGTTTGTGCGTGACTGAACTCCTCCTAAACGGCTAAACCGATTTTAATGTATTTTTTTTGTGTGTGTTTAATTGGGTCCCTAAATGGTTTAGATTACAAATGGACCCGATAGGTGGCACTGCAAACGTTTCCACAAAAGGGTTGAAATAATTCTACTTGTTTATAATCACGACCACTATGTTTTACCACAAATTTTCAACTATGTTCTCACATGGATAGGCAGAGACAACGAAGCGCCACTTTCTACTATCCTGACACAACTCTCTTGCTTCCTTTACATCCACAATTCTCTAGACACATGCCTAAATGTTTCATCATCATCATTAGCCAGAAGACGTAGACCTCCCACTTAAAACGCTATTTCTAACGAGTTGAATGCAGCGGCCTACTTGTTTAAAAAAATATTTATCGACACGCGTGGCGCATTGGTTATCGCACCAGTCAGTTACGCATAAGTACCAGGTTCGATTCCTGTTCGAATCAATTATTTATTTCATAGCTTTTATTTGTAATTTTATAATTAGATTAATATTGCAAATATTATTTTTTTATTAAAATAACGGCAGATATTTGCTACGATCTTATTGTAGAAGAGTAATAAGCAGGCAGTTGGTGGTTATTTGCTTGCATTGCGAACCAGGATAGTTTTCCAGGACCACTTTCGAGGATACAGATCGTAAAGCGACTTAGTCGCGTTTCGGGGTTAGCCTAAAAGTTGCCGGTTCCAACTAAGCCGGAATAGTGGATACAACTAGTTGCGTCACCATTTATAACCCGCACTCTAGCTTAACATCAGGCAGGGTGATGTCACATGTCGAGCTACAATTAAAAACGTCTAAATGTTATCAAAGGCGTAACAATTTGATTGATTGATTGATTGATAAATGTTATCAAGTGCAATTGTCTACGTTTGTTTAATAGAGCATTTCCTGAACGGCATATAAAGCAGCAACCTTTTCTAAATGTCAACGACTCACCTTACGAATAACCTTTACATTTGGAGCGTTTGTTACATTTTTTAACTACTATTTTAATAAATGTCTGTTAACTTTAATGACCTATTAAACTTTAAGTACCAGCAAGCACACTATATTATTTCCAAGGATCAAATTAGTTTAATTCACATAAAACTTGGCTACAGTCTGGCGTTCTACATAAATAGCACGATTTTATTACAGCGGCTTTAAGTAAACTAATAATATACTTTTTATTATTATTATTAACATCAGGCACTCCGTCTAATGGTAGGCTGGAGTCATCATCATCATCATCAAGAGCCAGAAGGCGTCCACTGGTGAACATAGGCCTCTATGTTAGGCCTCATTAGAACGCCATTACGAACGACAAGATGGATGCATCCACTGGTTATTCGTTACTTTCACTATGTCGTCTTCCGGTTCGTGCTCTCCACTCTTCCTATCGGTTGTCGGTTCTTCGAGCGATGTGGCCAGCATATTGCCACTTCAGCTCGCAAATCCTACGAGCTATGTCGGTAACTCCGGTTCTTTGGTAAAGTATCTTCGTTCCGGATTCTATTGCGCAGAGACACACCAAGCATACTCATTCTTGCAAGCCGACCGCGTAACTCAATGACAATGGGCTTCGTTTTGACAGTTGAACTCCATTATTAAGCTTTAAAATTGCGACCGCACAACACATTGAGAATGGATGTTCATTTTCATTAATGAATAAAAGTTGTTTTTCACACTAACAGCGACCGCGTAACTTTTTGGCAAATGGGAATAAATTTCATTTCCACACTACTAGTAAAAAAATTAACGAAATACTTAATTATTTTTTTACGCAAAAAAAAGAATAGGTACCAAAAAAAGTTATACATGTACAATGAAAATTAAATTATTTGCTTTTTTCGAATGCATTTTTATAACATTGTATTTATCATAGGCAATATTCGTGCAACAATGTGTGTGCGTGTCGCAAATACACGAATTACTATAAACATTACAGTTTACATTTCATTCTCCAAAACAATTCGCACGAGTTGTGCGAGTTTGTGTTCTCGACATATATGTCATTTATATGATACATAGATATTATGTTACTACGTTAATTCTATTTGTAAGAGTGGTAGACAGTGGTGTCCAGTCTGCCGATCCGGAGTAGTACCACCACTTACAAGTATACAGTCGTGTTCAAGGTCAACTTGTAAGTTGCCGGTTTCAATTAGGCCGGCTTCTACTTACACTTATTTAACAGCAGTAGCAATCACCTCCATTCGTGGACCGCACTCCAGCTTAACATCAGGTGAAAAGGTGCCAAATGTAGAGCCACAACCAAAAATATCTTACAGGCAAATATTTTCTCCGGACATAGCTGTAAAGAGAGGCTACTGTAAACTGTGTTTGGGATATCCGTTTGCTTACAAAATTCAAGAGATTATCACCTGTGTGCAACATATTTTTTCCATTTTTTTTCTGTATAGTTTTCCTGAAGTTCAAGAGTAAAGGCGACTGCTGTACGTATAAAATTCTGTAGCAATAAATAAACTAGTAGTGTTAATTAACCCGGGGACAATTAAACAAAGTAAAAACATGAAGCAGGGTAGTTTTAGAAACACGAACAGCAACAACCAGACCAACACCTCAGTCTCTCGTTAACCACGATGGCTACAAAGCTCTCAAAACGTTGAAATAATAAAAAAAATGTATAATTAATAACCAAAAATAAACGCGATGGTAAGCCGCAAAAAATATGTTTAATTCAATAATCAATGTTCGCGCAAAATGTAGGAAATTACTAGTGTTTCATCATACATTTTTACTCACTGTAAATCAAAATTAAATTTTATGTCGACAGTGCGAATTCACAGCACATAACGTACACAATAAAAAATGGTTTAAAACCAAGATTACGCAACTCATTCCGTTGAAACATTTCATTTTATCTGATTGAAAAACTACACAATAAATAACCATGCAAAAACAGAAATGTGTTTTATAGACGTTTATTTTAGTAAAAAATTGCTAATAAATAAAAGAATTATTTGCAAATAAAATGTAGCTAATAAAAGTAGAAATAACTGATGTAATAGCGACAAGTGATGGCAATCGTGAACTCAGTCGTCAGCACTGTTGCGTCTTCCTTCGCTTACCATCAGACAAGTCGAGGTTAGAAGTCAAATCACAAAACATACAATACGTCCTAAAAGATAAATCCAAAGTAGGGATTTTAATTTTTATTCTTAAATTGCGACTTAACATTATAAAATCTAACATAATACGTTAGTGAATAAATTGTATTTAATCAATATATATATTATTTTCTTAAATTTTGCGCGAACATTGATTATTTTGGTTTTGTAAAATCAAAACCAAAATAAACGCGATAGTAAGCCGCATAAAATTTGTTTAATTCAATATATATTATTATTAATTTCTGAAGCGAAGCGAGCGAGATTTATTGTTTATTTATTTATTTAACAGAAAAATTGTACATTACAGACTTATTTCAACTAACACAATATATTTCTTACAAAAAATCTTAATATTAAGCTTAATTTATTAACCTAACTTAACCTAGTTGTGTTAAGACCATGAAAAGTGGCACTCCGTTGTCTCTACCTATTACAGTGAGGATAATTGATCATGTCAATGTATTAATTTGAATCGTTAAGACCTAATTTTTTTATATACATTTCTATACTAAGCTACTTATGTGCTTGCATCATAGAAACAGGACAACCAAAGTTCATATATCAAAGATACATTGGTACCTGTGAGTGGTTTTAAACCTGTGCACTTGGCTAGCGTAACCATTGCACAGCCACTACACCACGATCGCCTTTTCGAATCTAGTCTTCTATTCTTAAACTTTCTTAGTTATTTGCGAAGATGTAATTAGTTAAAAAGGTCATAATGAGCTAAAAGGGTTTAATGTAAAGGGTTTATTATGAACAAAACCTTAGGTTAAAGTTAACCGTAACAATATTACATTGTAAAGTAATTTACGCGTTAACAAACAATAAGGAAATACCCTCCGTAACTTAGATACGGTATTTAATTAAGGGGCACCTAAATTTAGCCAAAGGAATTAACATACTCTTCCTTATAATTTATCTTCCATATAATTTCTATGTCATAATATAAATAAGGCGACCGTGGTGTAGTAGCAGTGCAATGGTTACGCAAACCGAGAGCACGGGTTTAAAACTACTCACCGGTACCAATGTATCTTTGATATACGAGTATGTATGTACTTTGATTGTCTTGTTTCTATGATACAAGCATTTTAGTAGCTTAGTATAGAAATAAAAAAATAATAATGAAGTCTTAATGAATCAAATTAGTACATTGACATCACCAATTATCCTCACAATAATGGCAGAAAAAACGGAGTGTCACTTTCAATGATCCTAACACAACTCTCTCGCTTCTCGTCCACAATTCTCTTTATATAGACAATAAGCCACTACTGGACATTGCTTTTATAGGAATCAAATTAATAATTTAATAATAATAAATTTTGACAGATAACACACACGCGACTGAATCGGTTTTTTCAGTCGTCCAAGCTCTTGGACCTTGATTACCATCAGGTAATTCTTTGTCTATTATGTTATATATACACCCATATTCGACTGATAGACTGACTGGACTGAGGTGCACTGACGACATAGTGAAAGTCACAATTAACCGGTGGATGCAACTGGGATTGGCGTTCTAAGGGGAAGGCCTAGGTCTTCTGGCTGATGATGATGACATCCATATTATACCGAAACTGCCCAGGAATCTAAACCTAATCTAATAACGTAATTATAGTCGTGGTTAGAGACCGCAAAGAGTCGTGACTCATGGAAAAAAGAGAAAGATGACTTAGCCCAGCACGGGCTAAAATATTATTAACATTATTAATAATATTTTCTTCATACAAGCTCTACGGTTATAGGCACTAGGCAACCTAGCATTCTTGAGGATGTCTCCGAGTCATATAAGAAGAGAATTGTGGATGTGAAGGAAGAGAGAGAGTTGTGTCAGGATCGTGGCAAGTGGCGCTCCATTGTCTCTGCCTATCCCTGTGGAAAAAAGGCGTGACAATTTAATTGATTGATTGATATTAATAATATACCGAGACGGTTTTATTGAGTCGTCGGCATTCTTGGACCTTTATCATGTTTTTTTTTATATGGTGACTCGACATATGACAGCACCCCGCTTGATGTTAAACTGAAGTGTGGTCCATGAATGGATGTCACTTCTACTACAATGCAATAACTGCAAGTAACAGTCACATCCGCTATGCCGGCCTAGTTGGAACCGGAAACTTACAAGCTGATCCCGATACGCGACTAAATCACTTCACGGTCTCTATACCTGCCTGTACAGTACCAAGTACAGAGGTCGAGTCACAATAAAAAATAATCTACAACATTTTGGGTTGTGTTTATGTGGGGTGGGTACTAACAATAATTTAACTGGGTTTAAAGTAATCTGGGTTAAACAAGGATTAACCCTTAAACAGGGGTTCCATCAATTAGTGTGCAAACTTGCGTGAGATAAATTACTAATAACTAATTTACCTATATTGTCAACAAACCACCAATTTTCGTATTATTCGCATACATCAGCTTTTCCTAGGAGTCACGTTTAATGAGTTAGGGAAAACCAGTAACAGATAGTTTATTAATCTAGATATTTTTTTGTGGTAGGGCCAAATAAAGTTGACATAATGCACTTCTACATTAGTTCGTGGCAAGAGACCGCAAGGCTTCGTGAGTCATGAAAAAAAGGGTGAATTTTGCCCAGCAGTGGGACAAATAAATAGGCTAATAATCCTAATATTTTTTTCAATATTTTAAATATAATAATGCCACGTTAATCTCTACAAACGTCTTATTTGACGACAGGCGCGGCGCTTTGGCTAGCACACCAGTTCGTTATTTGTTCGTCATTCGCGTTCTCAACTAGGCTGGCATAGTAAATGCGACTGCTACTTGCATTTTTAGGGTTCCGTAGTAAAAAACGGAACACTTATAGATTCGTCATGTCTGTCTGTCTGTCTGTCTGTCCGTCCGTATGTCACAGCCACTTTTTTCCGAAACTATAAGAACTATACTGTTGAACATGGTAAATAGATAGAACATAATAAATAACAATAATTTAATACGTTTTTAATACGTCATAAATCGTAAACCGCAATTTACCTTTCATTCAATCAACTTAAATATAAAAATATAATACAAGAACTCTTATATTATGTTACTTGCTGCTACGGAACCCTTCATAGGCGAGTCCGACTCGCACTTGGCCGCTTTTTTTTTAACTGTTGAACAGTCGGCTCCATGCGTGGACCGCACTACAGTTTAACACCAGTCTGTCATTAAGTCTGTATTGTACAATTTTCAGTTAAATAAATAAATAAATCGTTCATGTACAAAGTCTCCACGTATGCTTCTAAACTAAACAATTTACCAGATACAAAACTTAATTTGGCAAGATAACAAGCACCTACAGTTGTTTCCCAAGTTCTGCTTCATAACTTTAATTACAAGTTAAACTTTGAATGTTATACAATAGCTAGCTTAATATGTTTGTTCTCATTATATATTAGGGTGTACTGGATTATATTAATTATCTGATTTCACATGTAGGTCGATCCCCTTGCAGATAAAAAGAGCGCTCGCTTAATGCCTCACAACTTATTTTGTTACCTACTTACTTTCTGCTCGCCGGTAGAACAAATTGCCTTTAGACATCGAACAAAGTCGTTCACAGAATATCTTTAAGCTAAGACTGCACAATCACATGCTTAAGAATCAGAATAATTTACATATTTGACAATGCCTTATAAGTATTTATATTATGTATGTATGTGTATTTATGTATATGTAATTTATAAATTGTATCTATTTACTTTTCATATTTAAAATTAATTATCTTTTCTTTCACTTTCAGCACTAAAATCACCGGATACATCCCCCAAAGGGTAACTGGTAGAAAATGCCTTAAGGCATTAAGTTCGCCTCTTTTAAACTTTTGTAGTTATTTATATGCAATAAAGAATATTATTATTATTACTTTCCGTATTACGGATGTGCATAAATTTTATATGATTATCAATTATGTGCACGCGTCTATATATATGTGGACTTGCTTCCACCGCAGTCGCCCAGAGCTCTTCTATCTGCCATTATATCTATCTGATCATTATACGGCGCAGCTCAAGTCAGCGCTCTTTTTATCTGCCGGAACCTATACATACATACAGACAGAAAAAAACATCCTACTTAGTTCCAAATAACTATGTATCAAGTATCTGCTCCATAAAGTTTTTTTAACTAACAACTAATCATATACTACAGCTAACCAACTGTTTAAATAATAACAAATTACTCAATACATTTGAAGTTATTTTAAACAAGGACTTAATATGAACTCATTCTATTCTAACAATTGTAGCGGTGATATCATACACTTAACCGGAATTTCAGGGCATGTCGGGATAAACTTTATGTCCTTCACAATTAAACAATTTGATAGTCTAAATAGAGCAAATTGTCGACCGTCTTACAATTAATATATTACCGTGTTATAAGACAACCGACGGTTTATTCGTCGTTTATCTTTATCTAGATAAAGTTGGGTTGCCTAGTGCTCGTAACCGTAGAGCTTGTATGGAATAAATTGTGGATGTAAGAGAAGCAAGGGAGTTGTGTAAGGATCGTGGCAAGTGACGCTCCATTGTCTCTGCCTATCCCTGTGGAAAAAAGGCGTGACGATTTGATTGATTGATATCTTTAACTCGAAGACAAATAAAGAGTAGGGGTTTAGTTCTGAAGCCCCAGGCAGATAGTAATACTTGTATTATGTTTTTCTTACATTACTATACTAAGCTATACTAACTTCTTGTATCATAAAAAAAGAACAATCAAAGTACATATTATATCAAAGTCAAAGATACATTGGTAACGGCGAGTAGTTTTGAACCCTTGCACTATGCGTTTCTTCCCGTCTTTCTACTCCCGTGATACCTGCACAGGAAGCAACCGCATTCTGTCCGGGGCGTCGTTTATTTATAAAACAATCGACAAGTGGAATGCTTAAACAAAGAGTTGCTTCTAACAATAGAAAACTAACAAAAAATAAATAAAAAACTTTTCCCAAATGTGGGCATTTAAAATCACAAAAGGGGCCTAAAATTAAAATACGAGAATACAAACAATAACTTTCACTGTAACACTAACCGAATTATTCTAATTAATACAACGAACTTGACTTTTGATTTTACTAAACGATTTTCCTCGTGTGCGAACGCCATTGTTCAAAATTATAAAATGTTAATTGTGTGAAATAAACGAGTTCATTAATGAAAATGAGATTATATTATAATTTGCGGTTCTGCATTGTAAACACACAATTGTACGTAAATAAGTTTTAATTCACTGTGAATATTAAGGTAGGAATACATCTAGTGCACAACTTTCTTGTGTTAAGAGATTAGTTGTATCAAATCAATTTAATTGTCACGCATTTTTCCCTCGACGATAGGCAGAGAACTCCCTCCCTCCATTGAGAACTGACACAACTCCCTCGCTTCCCTCACACACACAATTCTCTTCATGCAAGCTCTAAGGTTATCGGCACTAGGCAACCTAGCTTTCTTGAGGATGTCTCCGATTTGGCCGGAAAACACCCTCCTGAGTCTACCTCTATTGACGCATCCACTCACATTAGATTCAAACAATTATTTCGTCAATCTTCTTTTATTCATCCTTTCCATGTGGCCAAACCATCGAACCACTCCTTTGTCAATCCTTGCCACAAACACCTTCCTTCAACCCACATCTTTCGCGCACTGTGCTATTCCTTATACTATCCGCTATCGTCACTCCACATACACTCCTTAACGACCGCATTTCTACAGGCAGCGTTAACTCTACTCTCATGCTTCTTCTGCCACACCGAACATTTACTTCCATACATTAATCTAGGAACAAGTACCTTACTACATAAATCTAAATATGTCTTATTTATAAACAAATTAGACAATCAAGACAATCACGCTCAACTAGTATTATTAGTTAAAGCGTCATTAATTTAAAAATCAATTTCCTTTAAGTTTGGCATTCGTTATTTATCGAGAAACAAATAAAATTAAAAGTATATTCACTATAATTAAAATATTAATAAAAAATATCATCTAATGACGTCACATCCAAGA
The DNA here is from genome assembly GCA_905220615.1 of Tinea trinotella. Classification (NCBI taxonomy): domain Eukaryota; kingdom Metazoa; phylum Arthropoda; class Insecta; order Lepidoptera; family Tineidae; genus Tinea; species Tinea trinotella. Next base: position 13,168,263 of record HG992313.1, read on the forward strand.
TAGTCCTAAGGAGACTGGCAACATTTCCCCTTTATATAGCAAGGCTAATTAATACGTTAGCAGAAACAACTGCCAGCCTTTCTGTCTCCAGACTTTTCCGTCAGCCGCTTGGACATTTCCTTGGCCAGGCGCTTATTTTTATTTTATTATTTTATTAAGCTGAAGTGTGGTCCATGAATGGATGTCACTGCTACTACAATTCAATAACTGTAAGTAGCAATCACATCTACTATGTCCGCCTAGTTGGAACCGGCAAATTACAAGCTGATCCCGAAACGCGACCAAATCACTTCACGGTCTGTATACTTACTTGTATGTGGTGGTACTACCCCGAATCGGCAGACTGGGTACTAATCTTTGATAACCAGACCCGAAGCAAATATCCGCCTCTTTTTTGTCTATCAACAAATATTTGCAATATTCAATTTAATTATAAAATATTACAAATAAAAGCTATGAAACAAATATTTGCTTCGACCGGGAATCAAACTCGGGACTTTACGCGCAACAAACCAATCGCTAACCGTTCGGCCTGTTTAAACATCAATTTGTGTTTTTTGTATAAGTAATATTCCCTAATCGCTAACCGCGCGCGAGTGCCGCATAAATTCCAAATGCTCGGAATAACTGTATATTCTATTTATTGGAGTTAGAATGAATTACACCGCGGAGTTAAGTAAACCGTGACGAGACTAACGTCTTCGCCAGTTTTACGAACACAATTACATTTAAATGTTTTACATCGATTTTACAGCTTTAGCTGTTTCTTAATACAATTACTTGTAATATTTTCTTAGATTTTGCGCGAACATTGATTAATGGTTTAATTAAAATTGAACAATGAATTGATGATGAATTGAAAAAATTAAAATGAATTTTTAAAATCGTGGTCTCTCCGTGTCCACTATGGCTGCAAAGCTCTCGAAACGTCGGAATAATAAAATAAATTTGTAAAATTAAAACCAAAAAATAAAACGCGCTAGTAAGCCGCATAAAACTTGTTTTTTCTATGATACAAGCACTTAGGTATCTTAGTTTATATACCAAAGTGTTTGTTTACTTTAGAGTACTACCAAGTAACTATACTTATTTTTGAAAAGTATTGGACATTTTTTTATCACGGCACCAAACATTTGATGCTAACAAGGTAGAACCCAAACAGCTCGCCGTCTTTCTTTATCTTCATCGGCATACAGAAGCATTTTGGAGACCTAACACACCACAGGAACAAACAGCAACCGGATGCATAAAATTTATGATTAGTCAACTTGCCCTAATAATAAAAGGCATATTTACCACAAAGGATGCGTAGAGACGTGGGCGAAACCTTATAAAGGCGTCCCCGCGTTTTGCTGCAGCATATTACCGGTGCGATTTGCAAACTACTTTTTTTAATGTGATATTATGACAGCACCCCGCTTGATGTTAAGCTGAAGTGCGGTCAATAAATAGATGTCACTGCTACTACAATTCAATAACTGTAAGTGGTAGTCACATCCACTATGCTGGCCTAGTTGGAACCGGCAACTTACAAGCTAATCCAATCGGCCACGCCTGTCGTCAAATATAAGTATTTAAATTTTAAAATAAATCTGAACTTAATTTATCTGATAGTAGGCAAAAGGGCGACAGTTGACAAAATGAACGCAACTTAATCGTGACGAGACAGTTGCCTTAACCGTCTCGTCACTATGCCGGCCATGGAAAACTAAGCACTCATGTGAATCCATTGAGTATGACATAATAACTCCATGTGTTTATCAATCAAATTGACGAACGCGATTTATTTATATTATTTTTGCCTCTCGACATGTGACTGATGTTGGGCAGCTGTGCGGTCCATTAATGAAGGCGAGTGCTACTACAAATAAATAAAAGCAAGTAGCAGTCACAACCATTATGCTGGCCCAGTCGGAAAAGGCCACTTTCTTTATTTTTATTTGAATTGAAAAATGTAATGCACTTTAATAAAACCTTAACGATTTTTAAGAATTATCTTTTTTTGTTTAGTCTTTTATAATGGCTATTTATCAATCAATCAATCCATAATATAGTCACGCCCTTTTTCCACAGGGATAGGCAGAGACAATAGCTAATTTATAATTCATAAACATTATAGTCTATCACCGCATTAATATTATTTTAGTTCTTAAGATTATTCAAATGCATTGATTGCATTATAAATTCCATTGTGTTTAACAATGCAACAATTATGTACAATTAAACAATTAAAACGTAACGCAATAAAATATATTTATTGCTAAAAAGATAACTGCACTTTTATAATCCCATAAAGATAAAAACGACAGGCGTGGACGAACGGTTTAGCGACTGGTTTGTTGCGCGTAAAGTCCCGGGTTCGATCCCCGGTCGGAGCAAATATTTGTTTCATAGCTTTTATTTGTAATATTTAATAATATTAAATATTGCAAATATTTGTTAATAAAAAAAAAGAGATGGATATTTGCTTCGGGTCTGGTTATCAAAGAGTGGTAGGCAGTGGTACCCAGTCTGCCGATCCGGGGTAGTACCACCACTTACAAGTATACAGACCGTGAAGTGATTTGGTCACGTTTCGGGATCAGCTTGTAAGTTGCCGGTTTCATCTAGGCCGGCATAGTGGATGTGATTGCTACTCACAGTTATTGAATTGTAGTAGCAGTGACATTCATTCATGGACCACACTTTGGCTTAACATCAAGCGGGGTGCTGTCATATGTCGAGTCACAATAAATAAAATAAAAAAAGAGTTTTAATATCTCTAAACTAGACAAAAACTGTGGCCTTTGAAAACGTTGGATTATTATTTTATTGTGAGTCGACATCTGACCTCGACTTGCCTTAATGGTAAGCAATGGGAAGTACAAGAGGGCTCATGACTGAAAAACAACTATTCAGATTACGATTGCTTAAGTTGTTTTTTATTGTGACATGACATCTGACCTCGACCCGCCTGATGATAAGCAAGAGGAGGTCCAAGAGTGACGACGGCTGAGAAAACCGAGTTTGTTCACAGCTGCCTCAGCCGCCGTCTCTATGCCGGCCAGAATAGACGCCCTATACCGGTTAAAGTTGCTTTTTAATGCTTGAAGGATCCAAAGTTATAGGAACGGCAGAACACATGAGTTGGTAGAGCATTCCACCTGTTTGTTTCTATTTAGTTAAATTGTATTATCTATAGAAGAAGATCGGGTCATAGTTTCACTAGCAAGGCATACAGCTCGTAGAACATAATATGGCAGTTGAGGCCAAAAAGTTTTAGAATGGAGACCACGTCTGTACGCAAGGTAGATTATCCACCTGTATGCATCCAACAGGTCATTCTGAAGATTGTTAGAGAAGTGGACGCCATTAGGACAGATAAAAACTGCAATTAATAAAGCTTGTGACAAGTGATGTATCCGGCATAGTGACAACGACTGAGACAAGCGTAATTTAAATCGGGTTTATAAGTCTTCGGCGCTCTTGGGCTTCCCCTTACTATTAGTTAAGTCCAGGTTAGATTTTAGTCTCAATTTGAAAAATAGTGCAAATATTGGTTGAATTATTGGTCACCCGGCCTTTTTTTATTCTGTCTCGACAACTGACCTTCACGTGTCTGTTGGTAAGCATGATGGAGGTCCAAGTATGCCGACGACTAAAAAAGCCGCCTCAGTTTACGGCTGCCCCAGTCGCCCTCACAATTTTGCAAATAATCCACGGCCATACTAACAGAGCAGCATTAACCTTACCGCAGGGCGTTCTGGACGCAACCATCAAAGTATAATAAACCAGTTTGGCGAGTTGTTTGCTTTGTGGGCGAATTTAAGGCCACGGTCACGTTACCTAATATGTAACTACATATTACAGACAAATAAACAAACATACTTGTTTTACTTGTACAAAAAAAGCACAAAAATGGGTGGACAGAATTTTCAATATAATGATACTTTCCATATCTATACTATAGCTACTAAAGTGCTTGTATCATAGAAACATGACAACCAAAGTACAATACGAAAGATACATCGATACCGGTAAGTGGTTTTGAACCCGTGCTTTTGGTTTGCGTAACCATTGCACTGCCACTACACCACGGTCGCCTTTATCTACTACTTTACGAAGGAGTTGTGTCTGGATCATGGAAAGTGGGGCTTTATTGTCTCTGCCTATCCTTTTATATGTTTTCGTTGTGGCTCGACATATGACAACACTTACTTGATACTACAGTTAAACAACTGCAAGTAGCAGTCGCATCCACTATGCCGGCCTAGCTAGAACCGGCAACTAAACTGTCAATAAACAAAACGACATTAAAATAATGTGTCAGACATAGAGTACTTGCCAAATATTATTACGTCTATTACTCACAGATTTAGGAAGGTGATTGAACTTTGTAGTTTTACAAACGAAGGTCGTTTTTTGTAGATACTCGCAAAACGTGCTTTATTATAACTAAATAAACTTTGCGTGTAACTAGATTTTAGAGCTTTTTAGATTTATTTAATTGTGTCTCGACATATGACAGCAATGATGTTAAGCTAAAGTGTGGTCCACGAATAGTAAGTAGTGGTAGCATTCACTATGCCTAGTTGGCGATAATTTACAGGCTGATCACGAAACGCGACTAAATCTGTTCACGGTCTGTATACTTGTAAGTGGTGGTACTACACTGAATCGTCAGACTATGCACCAGTTCCACGCCAGTTTGCCAGTTCCACGCTTATTGTGTTCGTACCGTATCTTCTCCTTTTGTTAAATCAATGGTTAGGTTAGTATGTGAGCCAACGTAAAGTCTGCTACGAGCAAATAAACAGTGTTAGTCACTTCTTCTCAGTGGGCGTTTTAAGGCCACGGTCATCTTACCTGATATGTACGTACATCGTAATAAGAACAAATAAACATAGTTTTTGCTGTACATAAAAACAACTACGTACTTACAGGTTAATTTAATTATATACTCGCACATTTTAGCTCGTCTTGCCTGAAATGAGGTCTAAGAGCGCAGACGACTGATAAATTAGATTAGACTATAGGGTTTAAATTAACCTCAGTCGCCTTTATTAGACTAGAGGACTTTTTAACCCTTCGCTTGTAGGATCTAAAGTTATAGAATAGGGAGGACACAATGTTCGAGCAAAGAATTCCACTTAAGAATTTAATAACAGACAAAATTGCACAAAACATAATGCATAGAAAAACAATAAATATAGAAAATTATGAAGTTCAGTTGGCGGCCTTATTATTAAAAGGCCATCTTTTCCAGGCGACCAACTTTAAAGTAGCTAAAGCAATATAGGTAAAAACAGATGGGGCATGATATGCAAAAAAGTAATAAGATTTGAACAATACATATATAATACATAAATAAGATACTTTTAAAAAAATAAAAGTTACTATAACGTAAAATATTAATAACGTAATCAATCAAATTGTCACTCTTTTTTCCTACAGGGATAGGCAGAGACAGCGCCACCTAAAACAATTCCCTCGCTTCCCTCACATCCACAGTTCTCAAATCTACAGTTATGGATACTAAACCCAGTTTTTTGAGGATGTCCTCGGTTTGGTCGGAAAACACTCTCCCGGGTCTGCATCGTTTAACGAAACCATCCACAAATTAAATAAATATTAAGTAAAATAATCTTAAATCAATCCAGAACAAATTAGTTAAATGAGTGTATAAAATACCTAATAGACGTAATAGACCCTTTATTCAAAATTAATTAAACCAAAACAGATTAGATAGGTATTATAAGATCAAACGCGTCATTCTTCGGACAATTGATTACCTCAAACAAAATATTACGAAAGTAATTAAAAATTTCATGTTAATATCTACTGTTTTTTTTTAAACCCTAAATCCTTTTTGCTGTTAAAACTCCAAAGTTAGACATTGATTAATGTAAGGGACTAAATGCTAATGTATAAGTTAATAAATTACGTATATTGTCAAGTTAACTGCCCAATATTTGAGTGATTTAATAGGAAAAGTTTATATTTTCTTATTGTGAACCATTTTTCTTTCTTATTCGTTACACCCCCTCTGATTTTAAGCCAGAATGCGTTCCATGAATAAAATCACCTGCTATCGGAGGCAAATAATTAGCAGCAGGCTTCGCTTAGAAATACTTATCTACTCTATAAAAGCACAAGTACCTAAGCATTTTAATTTTATATGTAAAGAAATAATTAAGGTCATGCATTTTTTGGCTGTCGTATTATATGTCAGTGTGTTTGAATTTTTTCCACCAACTTCTATGATAGTTAGAGATCGATCTTCTCTGTTTTTGTGGAAAGAACTGGGGGATTATTCTCCAATGTATGCGGCTTTGTGGATATCAAAGAGTGGTAGGCAGTGGTACCCAGTCTGCCGATCCAGGGTAGTACCACCACTTACAAGTATAAAGACCGTGAAGTAATTTGGTCGACGAGAGACCCAAAACCACAAAGTATACGACTTCCTTTTCTAGTATATTTAAGAACAGGAATTTCTTAAATTCAATGTACTACATTACAAAAGTAATAGAATTGATTGTAAGCGACCTAACTCTACTATATTCGAGAATTGCCACCCTGCTTTAGGGACATACAGTTAATTCCATCTTGTCTTCGGTGATTCCTATTGGAACTGGAAGCCTTTGATATTTCTATAGAATACTGAATACAGTATTCTATAGAAATATCAAAGGCCTCCAATCGCCTTATCGAAATACCTACTAGGAGTCGAGTCCAGAGTTTACAATTATAGGTAAGGGTACTTTACAACAATGTTACCAAAAACTCTAGTAACAATGATGTCATATTTTTATAAGAACAATGGACAATAGTTAATAGAGAGTCCATTTAACACAAATGTATAGAGAGATATTGTATTATGTTAAAACGGAAGTATGGACAACGATTTTAACAATCCCTATACACAGTGACATAAGGTTGTATTTTGCACAAAAATAGAATCAGTTTTGACTTGATAATGCAACTGGTTGCAATTTAGGAATAATTTATTTAATTTTTAGTTACCTACGAGCTTGCATATAAGATAATTTACTAACTTTTAGTTTTTTTTATTGTGACAAGACATTTGATCTCGACCCGCCTGATGAAACATCCAAGTTAGTTCGCGGCTGCCTCAGTTGCCGTCACTATGCCGGCCAAATAATCACGCATCGCCTGAAGGATCCAAGGTTATAGGAGGGAGAGAACACATGGGCTGGCAAAGCATTCCACTTGTCGATTTTTCTACAGAGAAAAGACGCACCGAAACTTTTTAGTTCGACTGCCGATTCGGTCGACAAAATACGGATGCGTTCCCCGACCAGTATTACGGGTGTGAAAAGACGAGGTAGGAACAAGGTTAAAGCGCTCTTCGGAACATTCTCCGTGGTAAAGGCGATAGAGGACGCAGAGCCGCCATGTCTCTATACTCTATTCTATAAGGTATCTAAAGTCCTAAGGTGGTTGCCGTGTAGTCGATAATCTCGAAGTCGCAAAACTGGCATCATTGGAAATAAATGTCTGTTCCTAATTATAACAAGATTTAACCAATCAATTTCAGACCTTAACTCACACTTTATAAGCATGTTTGTAAACATGGGTACATCGATACAAGGGACAATCTTCAGGGACGCCTTATAAATCTATTTCGGTAATCTCCTTTCATCGATTCTTATTATTTTATAGTTTAGTATAAATGGATTTTATTCATTTACTCGCTAGCATGTACACCTGGGTAGAGAAAGGTATGTTCTTACTTACTGGCACGTAGTAATATCTGGTAGAATAATTATATATTTTTACGAATATTTTTTTTAATTTGTTATCATCCTATTTATGTAGTATGTGTGCAGCACATTATCCTGTGTTTTTATTAGTGCGTATCTGGGGGAGTAAACTCGGATAAATGCCATGCGAGTTTAGACCTTATTCCTTTGAGTTATGAAGTTTCTTAATTTGTTTATTTTCTAATAAAAAAACACCATTGTTTCTCTCTATAAATATTCAACACATTAGTAGTAGAGTCTAAACTTATAATAAAATATTTTTATAGTTTAAAATGAAACAAAACAACGTACATATTGTAAGTAAACAAACACATGATGCTACTAACCTTCAATTGATACAACATGGTCCCTGATCTGCTGTGCCAGCAACGGGTCCGTCACCAGTTCCACCAAATCATACAATGCATAAATAGATGGATGGACACTCTCAAACCGCTGTATCTCCTGCCGTATAGATAGAGACGTGTTCAAACACGCCTGTGTATGTTGGCGACTACCCATTCTACCAAACATATCTAATAAAAACTTAAATACACACAAATAACAGACTATGCATTTTCATTTAAGCACATCGCTAAACTTTCCCAAATAAAAACAAACACTTATAAATAATGAATTAGCTTTAAAAGCACATCGCTAAACTTTCCCAAATAAAAACAAACACTTATAAATAATGAATTAGCTTTAATACACTTTCAAAGTTAATAATAACACGTGTGCAGCACGCTAGGATTGTCACACTTGTCAAAAATATTTAGGAAATAATGTAAACAAATGAATCAAATCGCAATAATTGCCGACAAAAAAACGACACCAACCACGACGGCGGCCATTACACGACTGAGGAATGCAGCGTGTGCGATTGCAGCACCCCTAGCGGTGTATGTTGTCATACAAACTTTGTATTTATGTTTAACAAGCTGTTCTGCTATTCACCGGTAGATGGCAGTAATCTTTTATTTGAAAAATTAACAAATTAAAAATAAAATTTTGGAAATTTACCTGATTTTAATTAATATAATATGTCATATATAGAGCGTGTATGAAGAGGATTGTGGATGTGAGGGAAGAAAGGTAAATATGGCAGGATCGTGGCAAGTGGCGCTCCATTGTTTCTTCCTATCTCTGTGGAGAAAAGGCGTGACAATTTGATCGATTGATTAAATTTATATAAATAAAATAGAAAATGAGTACTGTTAAAAAAAATTGTTTGATAAATTCGAGCTCTACAAACAGGGAAAATCACAGTAAGAAAAAAAATTAGGCACGTACTTAAATTAACATTGAATGCGACCTGCAGACTGCATAAGAAGCGCAAAGAATATTAATATGATACATAATTTTAAAATTATAATTAAAAACAAACACACAAATGGTCAGGCAGTCGCGGCACATTAGATATAGGTACACATTACATATAGGTCAAAGTGATAATGAGGAAGGCCGGTGTCCGTAGATGCAGATATCTGTGGGTCTGACAATGATACTTAAAAAAAGACCTAGAAAAATGTTATACGTGCTTCGAACGTAGCAAGTTAAAACTTTGCTAATTAGCAAACCTGAACGTAGTGTGGCGATGCAGAGCAACATATATTTTTCTCTTTTGCGCTCCTAATAACTATCGTTCCGTCCTACTTCCACTTGTACGTAGGCCTAGTCGTGGTAGATCGTTCAAACTCGTGCCATTTGCGAACATTAAAACTCTAGGTGACGTATCTACTCATTTATTATCATTGGGGTCTGAGGTCGTCTCCACTTATGGATCACACTCCAGCCCAACATCAGGCAGTGTGCGGTCATATCATATTGTTTATTTTTATATTGATATTGCTTTTCTGATATATACAGAGTATAAATCAATGAAATTACTGTAATTACTTTTTAAAATTAAAATTTATGACCATTGAATATAACTATTAAAGTAAACTTTATGATCTGTTAAAATAGATTTGTTATTATTAAACAAACTTAACTGTAACTAATGACTATACGTACGGGTATACAATCAATCAATCAATGGAGACAATGGAGCATAGGACCCTCAGAGTGGTAGGCAGTGGTGCCCAATCTTCCGAACCGGGGTAGTACATACACTTACAAGTATACAAACCGTGAGGTGACCTGTATGCGTTTCGGGATTTGTTTCTGGTTCCAAATAGGCCGGCATATTGGGTGGTTTACATCAGGCGCTCCAGTTTACATCCAGGCGGGGTGCTGTGATGATATAATAATAATAATAAAGCCCATTTATTCCTTAATTCTTAAATAAATATTTTACAGTATATAATTTTTTTTATGTCAATAACTATTTACAATGAATGTCGAAATATTTTATTTGAATGTTAATGTTTTTAATTAAGGACCCCTCCTCGAGTAAAGTACTCCTCCTTTGTGTTCCAGTTTCCTCAGTTCTGCGTTTTAGTGCTGTGATATATCGAGCCACAATAAAAACAATCTCTCTTACTTTCTACATTCGTATCCATAATTATTTTCATACAAGCTTGCAAGGCCATGATAATTTGTAGTGCTGATATGTCAGCAGAGTCACAATAAAAAATGTGGATCTTCTTCCAAATATACCTAACCTAACAGAACCATGTCGGCATAATGGATGCGAATGGTACTTGCAGTTATTTAACTGTAAAACAAGTAGCCTCCATTAATGGACCGCACTCCAGCTTAACATCAGGCGGGGTGTTGTCTTATGTAGAGCCACAATAAAAAAATCCTAAAAAGGTGGCTTGTGGATCGCTTTTTATCAATTCGTAAATTAGTAGTAACTTCTCGATGCCCTAGATTCATTGCAGCACCGACCTGTCGGAGTTATAGGAGTTTAGATTTCAAGCGAACTCTGGAGCCCCTTTAACTTCGCAGAGTCGCGTCCTTTATCGCCTACACCTCGTAGAAATACCAGGAATACACGCACAGGTCGACATCAGCTGTGTCGACTGAATTGGTAGTCTAAAAGGTTCGGAGCGTCGTTTCTTTTTAGAACAATCGACAAGTAAAATGCCATAATGGTTCAAGCGATTTTTAAATATATAAATTTATTTATTTACATTTCTATACTAAGCTACTGCTTGTATCATAGAAACAGGGTCGCCAAGGTACATATATGAAAGATAAATTGGTACCTGCAAGTGGTTTTGAAACCGTGCTCTCGGTTTGCGTAACCATTGCACTACCACTACACCACGGTCGCTATTAAGGACTGCGACTGAGGTAGTCGTGAACTGTGACGGTTATTTTTCAGTCGTCGGTACTCTTGGAGCTCCATCATGCTTACGCGCATATGTCCTGTTAAAAAACAACAACAAAATAATATAAGGTTTATTCATGTCCTTGGCGCATGGGTTGGCAGAAATACTGGAAATAGATGAAAACTTACTGATATCTAATATCCTATGTAAGTAAAATGATAACAAGCTCATTAACTACAGGTGCGTGAAAACTCTACGAAATCCCTCTTAACACCAGACAGGTTAAGATGTCGAGTCTCAAAAAAAATAACTTTCCTTTCAGTATTTTACAGGATATAAGAAGACCTAAATGTACTTAGTAATTAAATAATTATTTAGTTTTAAAATTATATGTATTTTAAAAAAACTAACTGAATCAAATAAAAAATCAAATTGTCACGACTTTTACCCACAGGGTTAGGTAGAGACAAAGGAGCGCCACTTGCCACGATCCTGACACAACTAGAGAGTGTCAGAATCGAGAGCGCTTTCCTTATCCACAATTCTCTTAATACAAGCTCTACGGCTTTTGGCACCAGGCCACCCAGCTTTATTGAGGATGTCTCCGATTTGTTCAGAAAACAGCCTTCTGAGCCTGCCTTGTTTAGCGCTTCCATCAGATTTAAATGCCTTTCATCAATCTATTTTCACGCATCCTTTACAGGTGCCCAAATTGTAAGAATATTTAATCCTATTTTATAGAAAACTTTAGCAACATGATTATGTATTCAAATTATAACTTCTCACAATCCTGACACAATTTATTTTATTAGACTTTATAAAATCTGAAATGTTTAAATATATCACCTAATTAAAATGCTATTTTGCATTTACATAGTAATTTAGTCCTCACGTTTATTATGTCAAAATATTACAGAATTTTCCAAACGCATTTCTTTAGCGAAGGTAAAGAGAGTACCCGAGCTGAACTAAAATATTCAGTTGTGATCGGACAGTGGAGATAGATGGACGCGCCGCGGTTGCCGTGACCGAATGGTGAACGAATTCAAAATCGGAAAATATCATTCGTTCATATGAGTGAATTGTTAGTTACTCATCATGTCTAAAGTCAAGGTGAGTTTTGCGCCTAATTATTTTTTTAGATAATAATACTGTGCAATTTGAATAGATAGAATGGTCACTATAATTATTTTTATTAGTTTTTTTTTTACATTTTTAAGTTACAATATTATTGTGTCTATTTGTTATGGTTTTGTTTTTAAAGTGAGAAACGTTAATTTTAAAATTTTCTCTAAAAGTTATACTAAAAGCAAAACTGTTGCTTTTACTAATAATTTGTTTTTACAATTACCTTATCTTTAAATATGTATTTGACACGATAATTACTATTCTTAAATAAATAAAACAATTGGCAAGTTAAGAGAGTTATAAGAAAAATCTTTTATTATCTACGTATTATATAAAATTTCATAATCATATACTTACCCAAAAATGATATACCACAAAACAGCTAGTCTTACAAACTTACATTAACATTAAAAAGTTCTACTTATCCGGGATAAGTAATCCCATTCAAAATACTGTCAATAATCATTTATATAGTTTGTATTAGATATAAAGATGGTATTAGTATACACCACAATCCGCGATCCTGATACAACTCTCTTACTTAATTTCACATCCACAATTCTAATCATGTAAGAAGAGCTTGTATATCTTGGAATATATAGTGGACGGACCCTATGGCTCTAACTATTAAAAACAAACTCTAACTCTAATAGTATTATTTATAACTGATTTTTTTAAATAATAAATCTCTAACCTATCCTATTATAAATATTATAAAATGTAGTAAGTATAGCGGATGGTGATGTAAGCATTAATAACAAAAGTTTTAAATAATACTAGATACAGGATATTAACTAATTCTATGAAATAGGTCTGTCAATGGTTATTCAAAGGGCATTATCGTACAGTAATAAGGATGTGGTTTCATATTAACAAAGCGATTGCTTTTGTTTATTTATTATATGGAAAGGTAAGGCCAAATAGTAACGGCGCCTGGGGTAGTTGTAATCTGAGTCAGTTTTTCTAGTTGTCGCCACTCTTAGACCTTCCCTTGCTTATCAACAGACAAGTCGAGGCAGATGTCGAGTCATAATAAAAAAGAGCCTACAATGGGATAATAATATCGTAATAATTATGTTAAGCTAAAGTGTGGTCTATTTGCTACTATTTGCTGCTATGCCAGCCTGATGCTTTATGCTACACTGGAAGGAGACACATTTGATAAATAGAGAATAAAACAGAGGAATGCCTGCCTAAACTTTTTGTTTCTCGCATAGGATAGGAAAAAATACCACTGTGAACTTCACTTTAATCGTGGTAATTTTTATTGTGACTCAACATGCCTGATGGCAAGCAAAGGGAGGTCCAAGAGTGTCAACGACTAAAAAAACAACTCAGGTTGTGATTGCCTCAGTCACCGTCGTGTTCGTTCCTGTCGCGCCATATTAATAAGTGGATATCTCATGTGAATGAATTAAACAAATTTTATACGGCTTACTATAGCGTTTATTTTGGTTTTGATTTTACATTTTTTTATTATCCCGACGTCCGACGTAAAATTTGTTTAATTCTTTAATCAATGTTCCCGCAAAATCTAAGAAAATACTATCTTATGTACCCAATAATTAACAATATGACATTGTAACCAATTATTTTCCATATTACATTATTGTTTGCACCGCATGTTATCATAAACCAAAAATCGCAAGAAATTAATAAATGTTAATAGTATATTGTGCAACAAGTATGGTAAGCCCACGCAAAGTGAGTAATCGACAACACTGTACGAGTTGCAGATACATTAGAATAGTATATTATAATAAGAGTATGCTAAGTTAATCCATATAGTTGAGAGAGTATCACTTTTCTTATATATTTCTATTTAAGCTTCTAAAGTGCTTGTACCATAGAAACAGGACAATAAAAGTACAAATATCAAAGATACATTGGTACCGGTGAGTAGTTTCAAACCCGTGCTCTCAGTTTGCACTGCCACTACACCACGGTCGCCTTCAATTGACACAGTTGAGGCGGGATTGTAACTCGAGCCGAAAGGAGGGTGTATTAGAGCCAAGAAGGTAGTTTATTTTTTAAACAATTGCAAGGAAAAATCAACAAAATTATAAAGTTTTTTTAAATATTACTATTAAAAATTAATCTGTGAAAAATGGCGACGAAGATTCTAATTGCCACATTCATTTTTTCCTATTGTGACACTAAATCTGACTACGACCTGCCTGATGGTTAGATCCAAGTGTGCTGACGACTAAAAAAACCGAGTCAATTTACGTTTGCCACCAGGGCCGTCTTTACCCGGGGGTTCAAGGGGTGCAGTGCACCCGGGCGCAGTCTTAGGGGGCGCATGCCGACCGCCATAAATTTCGATAGGTACCTACTACACTGGGACCATGCGAGCGGAGCCTTGACTTTCGCACCCCGGCGCTGAATATGCTTAATACGGCCCTGTTTGCCACAGTCGCCGTCACTTTCACACCAAAAGTAATGGCGAATCACTTTTGGCTTTATTGCTTTTTTATTATAAGTGACTTGTTGTATATATACTTACCTAATTAGGTAACTAAATATATTTTGGGCCCAAAATAACAAGCGAGAAGTTAGTAATTATCCCGAATGAGTAAAACATATATCCATTTATTTAAAACATGGTATGTTACGATGTATCCAGGCAGACCTGTCTTAAGTTTAGATCTAATTCGTAAAAAACATGAAACACAAACAACAAACCAAAAATAAAGTGGAACATAACATGTTTTTACGGATGTTTAAATAAAAAAAAGAAGGAAAATTCTTATTTTTTAAAGCAACACGCAGTATACACACAATTTGCATATTATGTCCTAGGGACTATCATAATGACTCATCAAGTCCTATTGCATAAATATTGCAATAGGTCCATCTCCTTCATAAGCCCGTATCTTTGAAATTACTATATATACATATTATAATATACGCTCAGTTGGTGCATCCTATCACCTGCTCTAGTAGAGCGTGAAAGATATGAGGCAGAAGGTAATCGAAATCGGAATAGCAATCGCAAGAAATCTTATATTATTGCCTTGTGAAATTCCACTATTATAACACGTTTATAAGACAATTTTCTAAGCATCCATGGATTCTCCGTGCAGTGTAGGATTAGGAAGAGTACGTTCCAGTCTTGTCTTGTGACCGGAAAATAGATTTAGGGCTTTTGCGACGCGTCAACGCTCATTTCCACTGCACTTACTTTCCTCTCTACCTTATAAAATACCTTTTTAGTTTAGCTGTTGGAAAATTTAGCCTGGCACCCTAAAGGTAAAATTATTTTGTGATCGATACAGTGCCTTTCTTTCAGTTCATTGTAATTGTTATTAAGAATGTAAATTTTAACATTGCAAATATTTTGTGGTGTGTAGGGGGTGCGGCATATGTCAGCCCCCGATGTTAAGCTGGAGTGTGGTCCATGATCAAAGGTGACTGTTACTATAGTTAGATAAATATAAGTAGCAGTCACCTCCACTATGTAGGCCTAGATAAAATATTCAGAATTAATTTAATAAAAATATATTAGTTTTATAAAAATATATTTTAAAAATATTGGCCGTATTTATATAACTAAACATAAAATTTAATCAACATTTATGCAGGTAACCTATGTGACTTCAATTATTTAAATAATTAACATATTCAATTTGCGATTCTTATAAAATGTGTATTTATTATATAACTTATGCACTATTTGCCTTTACTCGTAAAGGCAAACTTAATGCCCCTAGCTACACAATCAAATATTGTTTATGATTTAAATGCAGTCAAATAGTTTTTTTTACTGCAAATTAATTAAATACGCATTAAAAAGTTTAAAGTAAATAAACTTATTTATTGTAAATGTCTTAAAACTTTTTAGACTGAAAGCGACTTAAGCGTACACATTAAAAGCGTTACTATAATAACGCTACGTTTAATTAAAACTGCTTCCTTATATCATATTAGATTCAATTAAGCGGACACGCAAGCGTCAGTGTAATCCTTTCCATCTGGCACACACACCTAACAAAAGTACACTCAGAAATAATATTTTAGTTTTCGAACAAAATAGTGTACGTGACTGTACTTGACCAATACAGATCAAATAAACACTTATGCCACAAACAATAAAGTTCTAATTCGCATAAATAAAGAATTTAATCTTCACTCCAAGTTGACAAAACATATAAAAACTAAAAATAAACCTTAATCCAAGTGTATAAAGATGAAATTGGCTTGTAAAATTGTCTTTACGCATGAAAGAATGAATTAATATTCAGAGTGTCTTAGAGTTTCTGTTTATAACAAATACATCATCTTTTGTTCCCCATTATGTTTGCCTCATTATAAGTTTACTTTAGGACAATATTTTCCATCTAATTTCCATTCTAAATTCTATTCTAAGGACATAGATAAGATCACATAAACAAGTTTTATTTGTGTTTGTGAGAAATGGTAGGCAGCCAATTAGTAGCAAATTGTCCAGTCTACCAATCCGGGGTAGTACCACAGACTAACTTCAAGGGCAGACCGAAAAGTGGCTTGGAAATTCGAGATCAGCTTGGCCTGCATAGAAGATGGCACACTCGAAGATGTTACTCGCAGTTATTTAACTGTAGTAGCGGTCGCTCCTATTCATAGACCGCACTCCAGCTTAACATTAGATGTGATCCGGTTTGTTAAATAATCAATCAACCAAAATGTCACAACTCCCTTGCTTCCCTCACATCCACAATTCTCTTCATACAAGCTAGGCAACCCAGCGTTCTTCATGTCTCCAAGGTCGAAAAACATGTATCACGTATACATCGGATTTGAAATTTCTTTCTTCAATCTACTTTTACTTATAATTTCTATAGTCTGTACCCAAACCATCGAAGCATTCCTTTGTCAATCCCTATATCAATTTAACAAAATTACAAATTAATGAAAACTTTAATATTCATTAAATCTTAATAAAAGAGTGTCAACGTCAGTACTTATTATGAAAACGTTAATTTGAATAATTGTGTTACCTACCCTCACTCAGCGACAAACAATGGACAGTCCATCAAATTAAAATTGATCGTAGAAGCTTTTAGAATTAAGGCTTTAGAATGATTGAAGTGACTTTTGTCGCGCGACTAATTCATATAACTAGCTGTTTGTTTACATAGACCAGAATTTCATGCTCAGTTAGGATTCTAAACAGACATGTCTACTTCTTTATAAACGAAGAAAAGTCCAAGAGTGCCGATGGCTGAAAAAAACAATTTAACTTACGGTCGGTATACGAGTATGTATACTTTTAACTTAAGCATACGAATCAATCAAATTATCACGCGTTTTTCCCACAGAGACAATGGAGCGCTACTTGCCACGATCCTGACACAAATCCCTCGCTTCCTTCACATTTACAATTCTCTTCATACATGCTTTATGGTTATGGGCACTAGGCAACCTAGCTTTCCTGAGGATGTCTCAGATTTGGTCGGCAAACACTCCCTGGGCCTGTATCGTTTAACGGATCTATCCACATCAGATTTATAAATTCTAGTCTAATTATACGAATCTATGTAAAATAACAATGAACCTATTTAATCTACTAGATCCATTAAAATAAAACTATATTATGACTCTTTCTTTTACCTATAGATGTTTACAAAAAGCGACCAAATAGAAGAAAAACATCTCTGAATTTGGAAGTGCGCCTATGTAGGACGCGGTAAGCCGTCCATTTCGTTCGCATTAAATTTTCATCGCGACCGTCATGTGTTAACCCTGTTCTAAATTCGAAACTAAAAGCCGTTAAACTGAAGGGGCACTTTCTTCTCCTTACTTTTTCTCCCGGATGTTATACCCTTAATGTTAACCCAATAGTGGTTAACATTAAGGGTTTATGCTATTTCATTGATCCTTTTAGTAGATATTATTACTAGTGAAGTGGGAAATAAAACCATTCTATTGTAAACTGACTGTTGATAAATAGTCTACTCGTGTTTGCGATGTCAAAGTTATCGTAATTAATTATAATGATTTTTAATTAACATTTGACAGCACCTCCCCTGAAGCAAAAGCTGAAGCGCGACTAAGTCACTTCACGGTCTGCAAACAAGGAAAATGATTACCAACTGTCTGTCTACTACATAATTTAATTAAATCGTTAATACAATCTCTACGGTTATGGGCACTAGGCAACCCAGATTTTTTGAGTATAATAATTGTATGAAAAGAATTGTGGATATGAGAAAAGCGAGGGAGTTGGGCCAGGATCGTGGCAAGTGGCGCTCCATTGTGACTGCATATCCTTGTGGAAAAATGGCGGAACAATTTGATTGATTGAATAGCTACTTATTCTAATAGTTTTAAAGCTTGTCTCTACACTATAATTATAGAATACTATAGTTCCCAAATCTATATAGATTACAGATATCCAAAGAGGTCCTCCACCCGGATGAAATAGATCCGGGTGAAAATTGAAATTTCCAAACTTGGCGTTTTGAAGAGGAGTTTAAAATTTGATGTACCTCTTAAACCCTTCCTGAAGATAAACTTTGGATATTCCATTGTTTTAAGTTGTTTCGTTAAGCCGTGCTTAAGAAGTTTTGCATTTTAACTTTAAATTTGAGCTTTTGTTTTCTGGTTAAAGGCTGTTTTATTATCCTCCGGTTTGGGCCTGTTGTATATTTATTATATTCAACCCGGCTGGGCAGCGTTCGGAAAACTACGAAGTGCCTATTCGTTCCAAACACTGAGCCTCCAGGCACACTGAGCTTCCAGGTACTGAGCCTCAGAACAAAAAAGTTTAATATATGTGTTGATTGACTTTTTTCGGTAATGACATAAGATACTAAAATGTGTTCTTTAGCTATGGGCCCTATAAGCAAGACCGGAGTCACCCATTAGCTAAAGAGAGGGCTACTCGATGAGCTGTAGTGGATGCGACTGCTACTTCCAGTTATTTAACTATATTAGCAGTCGCGTTTATTCATTCGCCGCACTTCAGCTTAATATCAGGTAGGGTGTATGTTGTCATGTGTCGAGCCACAATAAAAATAAATTAAAAAAAAAGTACTTTATTGGGACCGCTTCAAGCGCAGTTTAATATAATAATAAAATAAATTGAAATATTAAAATAAATTTATTTTATAATTCTTGGAATATTTTTAATCAAATATATTTAATTTATTTAAAATTAAGGCAGCCGTGGTCTCGTGGTAGTGAAATGGTCATGCTCTCGGTTCAAAACCGTTTACCGGTATGTTTGATATTCGTACTTCGGTCGACAAGCTTTTATGATACAAGTACGTTTAATAGCTTAAAATAGAAGTGTATGTAATAATAAAAGAAATATTCTTTATTACAAAAAATACTTAGTTGTAAATAAAACTTAACTTTCATGTTTTTATTACTGTTGTGTATAAATATTAAAATTATATTGTCTAGTCGGTAATAAAGATAATTTTCTATTGTGTGGTTATTTTAAAGAAGGTTAAATATGATTTAACTTGATAATGCAGTAGAAGTCTCATGCCGAATCCAAAATAATTATGGTTACAAGGTTAGTTATATAAAGGGTTATATATATAAGGTTAGTTATATAAGTGAAAAATAACATAGTGCTATAGCCGGTATAGTGACGATGACTGAGGAAATTGAATACATAATTATTTTTAAACATTCCTTCTGACAGGGATAGGCAGAGACAACGTACCGCCACCTTCCACGATCATGACACAAATCATTGCTTCTTGTGTGAGTGGTAGGCAGTAGTACCCAGTCTGCCGTTCCGGGGTAGTACCACCACTTACAAGTATACAGACCGTTAATTGATTTAGTCGCGTTCCGGGATCAGATTGTAAGTTGCTGTTTCCAACTAGGCCGGCATAGTGGCTGTGACTGCTACTTACAGTTATCAAATTGTAGTAGCGGTGACATCTATTCATGGATCACACTCCATCTTTAGATCAAGCGAAGTGCTGTCTATGTCGAGTTACAAAAAAATACAAGTTTTACATTCAATCATGTTTTTTTTTTCTTTATATTATTGTGATCAATATTTAATTGTATTTATTTCATATATCAAATATACTTAGTGAAAGCTGTATTTGCGTAAGTGTAACTAAATATAACAGATACTCTACGCGAGAAATGTGTACCATATTTCTTAGGAATTAAGATTGATTTTTGTATTCTTATATTGAAAAGTATATTAGTTGAAATGCCTAAGTGTTGAGTTACAGTAAGTTAATTTTCTCGTTGAGTTGAAAGCAGGGATTGCTTCAGATATTTTTAACATGTTTTTATTAGCTTGACTTGTATATGTATGTAACAATGTAAAAAAATCTTTCAACTTAATTTTCACCCATTTAGAGGTCTGAATAATTTGAAAAACTGATGACAATACAATATTTTCATAAATGTCCCTGTGGCAGTGATGTCGACAAGCTAGGACATCACGGACTGTCATGCCAAAAAATTGCAGGCCGGTTCTCGAGACATGCCGCACTTAACGATATCATACGCCGGTCTCTTGCCTCCGTCAACGTGCCAAGTCTACTTGAGCCGACTGGTATTGCTAGAGATGATGGTAAGAGACCGGATGGTATGAGTTTGATTCCATGGAAGATGGGCCGGGTGCTGGTATGGGATGCAACCTGTTCAGACACGCTGGCACCTTCCCATCAACATGGAACCAACAACAGAGCTAGTGCGGCTTGTAAAGCGGCTGAAAAAGCTAAAGCGTGCAAATACAAGGGTCTAGGCTCCGAGTATGATTTTGTCCCATTCGGTGTCGAGACCCTTGGTCCGTGGGGTCCTTTTTAAGGAAATATCAAAAAGGTTAGTCGACATCACAGAAGACCGAAGAGTTGGCAGCTACCTCGGACAAAGAATTAGTCTAGCTATTCAAAGGGGGAACGCTGCCAGTATCTTCGGAACCTTGCCTAAAGGGACTCCTTTTAATAATGTATTTTGGTTAATTTTTATCAATATATGTATTATATATTAACATTGCTTATGGTGGATAAAAATTGATGTTTTATACCTTTTAATATATATATTTTCATAAAAATATATACATGTATATTTTTGCCGCCATAATGACGTCGATTGAGGCAACCGTGAACTGACTCAGTTTTTTCAGTCGTCGGCATTCTTGAACCTAATCTTGACCCGTCTGACATTATTATTAACTTGACTTGTATGTATGTAACTATGTAACGGAATCTTTCAAATTAATTTTCACCCACTTCTAGAGGTCTGAATAATATGAAAATTTGTTTTTGTAATAAATTTGTAATATTTTTTTTTTTGCCCGGCATAGCGACGGCGGCTGAGGTAACCGTAAAGTGATTCAGTTTTTTCAGTCGTCGGCATTCTTGGACCTCGTTTTACTTACCATAGTAGTCGCTGCCACTATGCCGGCCAAAGGTGCTTCTTCACGCATCGCTTGAAGGATCCAAGGTTATAGGAGAGAGAGAACACATAGGCTGGTGAAGCATTCCACTTGTCGATTGTTCTACAAAGAAACGACACACCAAACTATACTTTTTTATAGTTTATTTTCTATGCACTTGTATGATGACGACAGGCGTGGACGAACGGTCAGAGATTGGTTTGTTGCGCGTAAAGTCCCGGGTTCGATTCCCGGTCAGAGCAAATAATATGACATTCATTCATGGACCACACTTTGGCTTAACATCAAGAGGGGTGCTGTCATATGTCGAGACACAATAAAAAAAAATCTCCTTCGGACTTTCTCTGATGTAACGTGATTAGATGAGATTTAGTATAGTTTAATTATAGTTAATTATAGTTAATTATGGTTAATATACTTTGAATTTTATCTATTAGGAGTGGTACAATAAATATATATATATATATATATATATATATATATATAATATATTATTGCGTTTTATATTAAATTGCTTAAGATATCTTTAACATGACTATGGATTTGATTGAGTTATTTTACTATTGAAATATTTATTTCCATTTATAGTTATAGTTTATTTTCTATGCACTTGTATGATTTATCAATGTAATATTACGTAGCTAAGGTACTCGTATGTACGAACAGTTGACCACGGCCACCACCTTTGTTCCGCCATTATTTACTTGCCACTACTGATTAGCAACTCTGATGACCATAATCACTGTCATTAAACCATTGTTGACACGTTTTTATGACTTTATCCTCCAAAGCCTCGTTATTGTTTTTTTCTACGAGTATTGTGGCTTGACATATGGCAGCACCTCGCCTGATGTTAAACAGGCAGTCGCGTCCACTACAACAGTTATATCTATTACAATTGGAAATTTAAAGAAGATCTTGAAACGCGACTGAGTCACTTTATGGTCCGTACATTTAATATTATTATTACTCCAGATCAACAGACATGACACATGACCACCAATTGTCTGCCTACCTCTCTTAAGTCTATCGAAATACGATAGACAAGAAAATTCCGACGCATTCGAATCGGCAGTAGAACTAAAAAGTTCGATGCGTCTTTTCTTTGTAGAACAATCGACAAGTGAAATGCTTTGCCAGCCCATGTGTTCTCTCTCTCCTATACCCTTAGATCCTTCAAGTGATGCGTGAAGAAGCACCTTTGGCCGGCGACCGAGGTAGCCGTGAACTAACTAGGTTTTTTCAGTCGTCGCTACTCTTGGATCTCCTCTTGATTATCATAAGGCGGGTCGAGGTCAAATGTCTTGTCACAATAGAAAAAAAATCAGTCGACTCTTTTATTCTATACCAACCATTACTTGAAGGTTTCCGGTTCCAACTAGGCCAGCACACAAGTCGATGCGACTATACTTCTAATTCTTTAACTGTAATAGAAACCGCAATCTTGCTTAACATCAGGAGTGCTGTCATATGTCGACCCACAATAAAAAAACTGCCCATTAAAAACATCATTAGATGCCCAGTATAATTGTAAGACAGCCTTTAACTATTACCTTGGTTATATTAAAATGTGAGTGAAAGAGGAGGAAAATATGCACGTTTATATTGACAATAGCTTGTTTTTATGCTTTAGTATAGTTTGACCAAGAATTTAAATAACATTAAGACTGCGGGTACGAAAACAGCGACGGTCGAGAGTGCGAGCGCGGCAGTAGCGAAGCGGTGCGGTGAGCAAATCTACTCTAGGTGGTTATGAATCTAGCGTTTAGTCGCACGAATGACGAGCCGCATTGACAAACAAGTTGGTTCCCTAAGCTCCTGCCCGGGTATTGATTCACCATTGCTCGTCGCTATCCCCACTCGATTCTATAAAGACATACTATATAATTGATTTCGTCGCCACCGCTCTTCCACCGCCCGTCGCCTGCTAACGCAACGTCGCTGATTTCGTGTTCAAAGCCTTAGGCCGGTGAATGAAATCCGGCTTGTTTACCAGATTTCAAGGCCCAGGCCCAGAAGATTCGTATGCTGGGCCTTGCGCAAGAACCTAACGTAACTCGCAAAACGAATAGATGGGTTCAATTCCCGGTCGCAGCCGACTGATGTTATTTATCATGATGCGGGATTATTTTCATTACTAACCAACTAAGCTTATAATACTGGCGTAATTTTACACTAATATTGTAATTTCGATGTTACTAACTAACAAAGTATTAGTACCTAATACGATTTTAAACTGCTAACAAATTCAAGAAATGCTTTATTAAATGTATAATTTAGGGGTCTGAGCCTCTGCTTGACCCACTACGAGATTACCCTCTTGATTTCGCAGCGTCAGCGCATCGAATACTCCCCTGTGTCCCCGCACTACCGATCTACTACGTCCCTATCCATCCCCACTCATCACCCGCCGGGCGCGTCGGGGCTCGTTCCTCAGTACGCTTTTGACTTCGTAGTAAAGCGGTCATGTTTATAGAGTGTATTAGTTTAATAACTAAACACTAATTTAATATTAATTGTGTCCCTGCATAGTGCATCAAACAAAGGTAAGTTTGTGTAAATTATATAATTTTCAGGTTTAATATATAAAGCTGGCGCTCACTCAGCCCATGCTAATAACGAGCCGTCGAAACGCTCCTTGAGCCGACAGACGCCCCACTGAGACGTCGAAAGGCTAGCTCAGCCGACCAACGGCTCACTGAGCCGTACGAAGGCACGCCCAGCCGACAAACGTCTTACTATGGCGTCGAAAGGCTAGTTTAGCCGAACAACGGCTCACTTAGCCGTCCGAAGGCTCAGCCGACAATATCCTCACTGAGGCGTCAGAAAGCTTTCTTAGCCAACCAATAGGCTGAGCCGATAGGAGACAAACGTCTCGCTGCGTCGAAGGCTTATTTAACAATCAAGTTTACTCCTGTTTCAGGCACTATGCCGATCAATACTACATTTGAGGAGCTATTAAATCGAGCAGCAGCTACAGAAGAGGAACAGCGACAATTGGACTCCATAAGATGTATAATCGACAATTACTACCCCCAGGGGTGGAGAGATTGGAAAATCGTGGATTACTCTTACAGCGAGTTATTTGGTGAAACTATCCTGCCCAAGGTTGAAAACAAGTTGAGGTTCGGCATTCCTACTGAAGACTTAATTAAAGTTTTTAACACAGAAGGAAAACCAACTTCTGAGAAATGCTTTAAACTTATTAGACGGAAATTGCTTAAGTGGGCCTTTACAAGAGCATTATTGTACAGTCCGCATTCTATTAATGAAAAAATACACGTTTCCTCATATGAGGTTTTTATGAACGTAATAATGGCTTTAAAGTCTAAACTGACGTCACGAACACAAGCTTCTGTGAATATAGCCGAAAGCTCCTTATCACCTGGAAGTACAAGGACAGCCCCATGCAGTTATGAGAGTGACGCGGGATCACCAAAGAGGCCGCGACGTTCTACAAACGACGCTAATGAGGACCGCTTTTTAAATATAATTAAACAACAAAGCGAAGTAATGGGCAGTATTATGCAACAATTAAAGTCTTTAAATAGCCGTATGGAAGTTATGGAACAAAAGACAATAGAGCCTGAAGAAGAACCATCAAGCTCTACTGACCAATCATTTAGTGTGGAGGAGGAGCAGCCACCTGAGTTCAGGCCTTCCAATCTCACTGATGGAATACTGCCGTCTACTTCCTATGAAGTGCAAGAGTTAGGCGAAGAAGATTTTCTTAAAAAGCAAATTGAAGATGCCCAAAATAAACTACTTGTTTTACGGTCAGACAGGCATTCAGATCTCCAAATTAACTTCGGAGGCACGACAAAGGAAGCAGAGCCATCCATACCGAAACCCCAAGACTCCCTCGCAAGAATCGGAGCGGAATGCCAGCGGTTTTCATCACAGGAATGGAAACAGTTAAGATACTCAGAGGTGCAAAAGAGTTTACATGCATCGCCGGTGTTCGGTCCGCTGAAAATAAATACCCAATTAACTGGGGTTACACCGGCGTGGTGTAGCTCAGCAAACTTGGAAAAAGCCGATTACGCACTAGGTACTATTTCACATGGCTTACTTCTTCAGAGAAAAGCCTTTGAAGAAGGAATCAATAAAATTCTTTCCGAAATACCCTCACAGAAGTTGCAAGATGAGGTTAAGAAGCAACTGTCTTCAACAGATGCTAAATTTAGACAAATATCTGATAATTTACTGCAATACACATGCAGTAGAAGAGCAGAAGCCATAGAGTCTAGGCGTAAACTATATAAAATCCCATCGAAATTCATGGGAGAGATTGTACACTCAATTCCCCCATCCACAACTCATCTTTTTTCTGAACCGGAACTATCTGAAACCATAAAAAACCATGGAGGCTTTTACAAGTTTTTTCCCATTAAGTACGATAAAAGTGCCAGTGGCACAGTTAGAACACCCCAACCCCAGCCCAACCGATTCAAGAGGAATCAACACCCTCCAAAGTCATCATATAAAGCAAGAACTCAACAAAGTGTTCCAAATCGTTCGTACCAGGCTCAGAAACGGGAGAAAGCGAATACTTACCGCGTCAATAAAGAAGGCGGCCGGACTACTTTACACGCAAAGAAATACTGACGCCAGGAGTCGAAAGTTTCAAGCTGGCCGGCTAAGACGCTTTATTCACCGGTACAAATCCTTAGGAGCATCGAATGCACTAATAAAAACCCTGGAGGGTTACAGAATCCCATTTATAAAACCACCGTTACTAATAAGTTTCACAAAACAAAATATAACAAAATTTCAAACGAAGTGCCTCATCGACAACGAATTAAGATCCCTAATAAAATCAGGAGCTGCAGCAGAATGCGGAAGCCGGACGGGATTCTTATCGAAGATGTTCCTTCGGTCAAAATCAGACGGTTCAAAAAGACTAATTTTCAACCTAAAAGGACTAAACAAATTTCTGGATCCTCCAAAATTTCATATAATCAACCACCAAAAAATTCCAAAATTTCTACAACAAAACGATTACATGGCGAAAATCGACATTTCGCAAGCTTATTATCACATACCAATCTCGCAAGCTCATCGCAGGTTCCTGGCATTTGCTTACAAGAACAAAGTGTACCAAATGAATTGTCTGCCATTCGGTTTAGCGACAGCCCCTTATGCGTTCGCAAAAATTACAAATTGGATAGCAGAAATGCTGCGTTCACTGGGGATGCGCGTGGTTGTCTATCTAGACGACTTCCTCATAGCCGGACAAAATTTCGACTTAACTCAACATCACATTTGCCAGGCCATAGAAATTCTAAGACATTTAGGCTGGATTATAAACGACAAGAAAACGAGCAGTCACCCTATAAAAAAGTGCGAGTATCTAGGCATTATATGGAATACCAAAGAGAACCTAAAAGAACTTTCTCTTCAGAAGCAAACGAGCATTATACAGTCAATTCAAGTCATTCTAGATCGAAAGACATGGTCCTGGATAGACGCCCAAAGACTTTTAGGACAACTAACATTTGCATCTTTTGTAGTACCTCTGGGCCGCCTAAACTGCAGACCGCTACAAATAGTGGCAAAGAGTTTATTTATTCTAGATCCCGAATTACAAGTACCAACAAACAAAGTGGTGAAAAGTGCGTGCCATTGGTGGCTTCAAAACATTCACAAACGCTCCCCAATTCACACTCAAAGTGCTACAATGTTCTTGACAACGGACGCAGCCAAGCTCGGTTGGGGTGCTCTACTCAACAGCGACCGAATTTCAGGCTTATGGACATATCAACAACAAAGTTGGCACAGCAACCAAAAAGAATTGTGGGCAATATACAAAGTCTTAAGAAGAAGAATCAACATTTTGTCAGGGAAAACAGTAATGGTCCAAACAGACAACAAGACAGTCGTTGCGTATATTGCAAAAGAAGGAGGAACAAAATCTGTAAAACTGTTAAATCAAACAAAACAGATTTTAGAACTTATCAATCAGCACAACATAAGACTAATAGCTCGATACTTACCGGGAATTTACAACGGTATTGCAGACAGTCTGTCCAGGAGATTCCAATTACCAGAATGGCACTTGAAATATCAGATGACGAACCAAATATTCCAGGTCTGGGGCACCCCTGTTGTAGATCTATTTGCCTCAAAGGAATCAGCTGTCCTGCCGATATACGTCAGCGAAAACATACAGGACACCGAAGCTCTCTTTACGGATGCCTTCACCAGGATTTGGAATTTCGAATTGGGGTGGATATTTCCGCCTCCAACGTTAATCCCGAGAATATTATCTCATCTGAATCATTGCACAGGAATATATCTAATTGTGGTACCCAGATGGAACAAAGTATTCTGGAGGAGCGACTTGAAGCACCGAGCAATAGCTCCTTCATACAAGATACCCGACTTACAGGAGAATCTGGTAGATCTGAGGACACATCAGCCCCCACCCCAAACACATCTATTAAAATTGGAAGTCTGGAAAATACGGGGTGGTCCTCCTATTTACAAGAGTGGAATACTGAGAACGTTAGGCTCTTTGAAACAGCTTGGAGGAGGTCTTCATTAAAAACATATCATTCAGCTTGGCGCAGGTGGTGTAGTTGGTCACAAAACAATAATATCGCCCGAAACAATCCTAAGCCCACAGATCTAGCAAAATTTATTTGTTACTTGAAAAATCACACTCAACTAGCTCCGAAAACGATTTTAGTTTATAAATCGGTTGTCTGCACTTTTTCCAATCCTGAAAAATCCGTAGCATTAAGTACCCACCCATTAATAAAGCAATTGCTAAAAGCAATATGCTTAAGTCAACCAAGAAAACCAAAACCTCCCATCTGGGATATAAACTTAATAATAGACTGGCTTAAGTCCTATGATTTAAACGAAACAAACCTATTTCAAGTTTCTCGTCATCTTGCTTTGCTACTTTTACTAGCTTCTGGGAGACGCATCCACGATCTCACATTACTGCTTATATCAAATAACCACATCGAGGTCTCTGAAGAAATAGTTACATTTTGGCCAAAATATGGATCCAAAACAGACTCATTGAAACACAAACAATCAGGATGGGAAATTAAAAAGAATGGCGACATTCGGTTAAATATTGTTTACTGGGTAACAAAATTAATAAGCCTTAGTGTAAACCGGCGTAATGCGCAAATAAACCTTGACAATTTATTTATTACGACCCGGGGTAAGGTATCTGCGGCTTCACCATCGGTGTTGAGAGGTTGGATTAGGACTGCGTTCAAGGAAGCCAATATTAGATTTAGTCCAGGCAGCACTAGAGCTGCAGTAGCATCGTATAATTGGTCAATAAGCAACCTTAATATGGATGAAGTTCTATCCAGAGGAAACTGGAAGAATACAAATACTTTTTTGAGACACTATTACAGGAGAGTTGATTTGCCAAATTCTAATGTAAACAATCCACTTCAGATGGCTTTTAATCCAATAGTGTAAGCAACAATTAATAACAATTCCATAAAATATTATAATAATAAATATATTATATATAGTTTGATTCTACTTTAATCGTTTCATGATTATTATTATCCCTTTATATATTAAAATCACAGTACGCTCCCGCCGTTTATCAAGGCGCGCCGGCAGAGGACAAACACTTCTCGTAGTGGGTCAAGCGGAGGCTCAGACCCCTAAATAACAACGTTTTTCCCCCAAAGGGATAAAAACGAATATTTAGGGTCTAGCCGAAGCTTGACCCACCGCTTTGAATTCTTGCCGGCGAATTCCTCTCTTACAGCATACTGAGGAACGAGCCCCGACGCGCCCGGCGGGTGATGAGTGGGGATGGATAGGGACGTAGTAGATCGGTAGTGCGGGGACACAGGGGAGTATTCGATGCGCTGACGCTGCGAAATCAAGAGGGTAATCTCGTAGTGGGTCAAGCTTCGGCTAGACCCTAAATATTCGTTTTTATCCCTTTGGGGGAAAAACGTTGTTATTTAAATTAATAAAATTATCAGCGCTAATAAATGTTTGTGGTAAAACTTGAAGGCTCTACTTTGACTATTCCATAAGAGATGGCGCTGCAAATTTTAGCAGTGAGTTCGTTCGTTATCCGATAGAGCGATTGTTTATCAATAAACCCGGTTGAATCAACGAGAAAGAAAGAAAAAAATACACGTTAAATGGTAATAAAAGGAAAATCCTTTTACCTATTTTATGTTAAAAGGATCAATCTATCCAGACCATATATATCAAGGGCACATCCCTTAATATATATTTGTGGTGTCGCGACTTTTAACTCGACCTGCGGGCTGACTGCGTAACTCAATGACGATGGGTTTCGTTTTGACAGTTGAACTCCATTAATGAGATTTAAAATTTTAATTGCGACCGCGTATCACACTAAGAATCGATGTTCATTTTCATTAACAGTTTAATCTCATTGTCCGAATGAATAAAAATTGTTTTTAACACTAACAGCGACCGCGTAACATTTTAAAATGAATTTAATGATTACTATTGAAGTTGCGCGGTCCTGGCTAGATGATAAACAATGGTAGCTTTAATAGCGCCGACTATGCCACTAAGATGCCGATACAAGCTTGGTTTGTGGGTTACGCATGTTCGATTCCCGGACGGAGCAAAGTTTTGTTTCATAGCATTAATGAGTAATGAATTAAACAAATTTTATGCGGCTTACAATCGCGTTGATTTTGGTTTTAGATTTTACATTTTTATTTTATTATTCCGACGTAACGATGGAAGGATAAAACAACCCAAAGCATTTTTACTAGATCTAATCGAGGATATTCCTAAAAATGCCTATTATACTATGAAGATAATTATGGATATGAAGGAAGCGAGAAAGTGGTGTTAGGATCATGGAAAGTGTGGCTCCTTTATTTGGGCCTATTCCTGTGGGAATTAGGCCGTGACAATTAATGTCTAACTTACATAACTAAAAAAACATAATAGGTGACCGTGGTGTAGTGGCAGTGCTATGGTTACGTAAACCGAAGAGCACGAGTTCGAGACCACTCATCGGTACCTATGTATCTTTGATATATGTACTTTGGTTGTCCTGTTCCTATGATACAAGCACTTTAGTGGCTTAGTATAGAAATGTAAATAAAAGAAAAAACATAAAGATGCAAAAAACATTTATTTTTAATACAGCTAATAATAGCGTTTGCTAATTACAAGGAAACCACAGCGTTTAGCAAAACATAACACAGATTATTCTTTATCGTAAAATAAATATAATCGGTACAAATAGAACATTTTATTTTCATAAACAATAACAATACATTGTTTTAATGTCGCCATTTCAAGAAAACATCATGAACAAGTACAGCTAGTTAGAAAAAAGCATGTTTTTTTGTGACTTATTGCGTCTCATTAAAAAAACTTCATTGAGATGGATTCTTATGTGTATTATGCTTACGGTTATTTACCTGTAGTAGATAATAGTATAATAGATAATAATTTATATATTTTTTGTTTTAGACAGATCTATATAAAGTGCTTGTAACATAGAAACAGGACGACCAAAGAACATATATCAAAGATATAGTACATATGTGATAAGATATAGTACGTACTGGTATGTGGTTTTGAACCCGTGCTCTCGGTTTGCGTAATCATTGCACTGCCACTACACCACGGTCGCCTCTAGTTGTTGATCTGAAAAGAAAGCGATCTCCCTTGTCTCTGCCTAATCCTGTGCTCAATAAGTCGTGATAGTTTAGTAGTTAGTTAACAACTGTAGTCCAGTCTGTTGTTGCTTTTGACCAGTATAAACAGATTATAAATATATATATATATATATATATATATATATAAGTATAATTACAATTGTATAACGTCGTGACTACAAATAGCTGAATCAGTATGGCGTGGGAACTAAACGGCACATGTGACTGTAAAATACATTCGATAAATTCATGTGCTAATTATAAAAATTAGCCTTAATTAGTTTCTTAATTTAAAAATAAATTTATAATTAACTTAATAGAAAACATTTTTTTATACTGTGTCGCGACATCTGATTTCGACTTGCATGATGATAAGGCGAGCTGACGACTGATAAATTCGACTTTATTTACGATTGTTTAGGCCGCCGTCACTATTTATTTAAAATTTGCCTGAGAATACCACGTTAAAGGGTTATGATACGCGACGTTTGTCCGTCCAAGTACAATTTATTTACCCAATTTTAAATTTATGTAGAGGATCAATCAATATAAATGTCTTAATACAAATCATACACTTAGAATATTTATTTAACAAGGGGATCTAAAATCAATGTCTGTAAAAACCTCAGCTTCAGTCACTTCGAATATGGAGACCAAGAATTTTTATTTAAGGCTAAGCTGAAAATTGATCGAGTACACTCTAGCGACCTTATGTAACTTGGTTAGGCGCGAACGTTATATGCTAGTATTTTTGCGGTTTAATTATTAAGCAAAATCAAAGCATAGCTTAAATCTAATAATTGCATAGAAATAATTAACGTAGCAATTGAATTTAACGAACGTATATTAATTTATAAACATAAGTAAATACATAACATCATATAGGCAACTTTAGTATGGTTTCTTGCTTATAGCCCGTGAGACGTGTTTCTGTTGAACGAAGTTAAAACGAAGACAAAAATGAGGTAATAATAGACTATAATTAACTTACGTTTAAGTTATATTTAGACGAAAATATTAGGCCGGCATAGTTTACCGGCATAGTGACGGCGACTGAGGCAACTGTAAACAAAATCGTTTTTTAGACTTCTCCTTTCTGACCATCAGGCAAGTCAGATGTGCCTAACAAAGCAATCTATAGGATACGGATAGTAACATAAAAGAGATACTTTTAATATTGATGAGAGTGTATCAAATAAATAATCAATAAAAACCTTAAAATATGCCAAAAATAAATAAAACTTATTATTGTTGTTAAATGTGCATGAATGCATTAAAGATGGCAGGCCCAGGAGGGGATTTTCCGACCAAATCGGAGACATCCTCAAGAAAGCTGCATTACCTAGTGCCTATAACCGTAAAGCTTGTATGAAGAGAATTGTAGATGTGAGAGAAACTAGGGAGTTGTGTCAGGATCATGGTAAGTGGCGCTCCATTGTCTCTGCCTATCCCTGCGAGAAAAAGGCGTGACAATTTGAATTGTTGAAAAAAAGAGATGGATATTTGCTTCGGGTCTGGTTATCAAAAAGTGGTAGGCAGTGGTACCCAGTCTGCCGATCTGGGGTAGTATCACCACTTACAAGTATACAGACCGTGAAGTGATTTGGTCACGTTTCGGGATCAGCTTGTAAGTTGCCGGTTCCATCTAGGCCGGCATAGTGGATGTGATTGCTACTCACAGTTATTAAATTGTAGTAGCAGTGACATTCATTAATGGACCACACTTTGGCTTAACATCAAGCGGGGTGTTGTCATATGTCGAGTCACAATAAAAAAAAAAAAAATATTTATTGATTATGTAACAGTCACTGCTCTGATTAATCTTTGCATTAAAAAAAAATCATTTTCAAAGTCACAAGTGAAGCGACAACACTTAATTTTATGTCACGGTTGCATTTTTTATGGTTGAAATTGCCTTGCCCATAAATCAATAAGCAAGCAAGCGGATCATAATATAATCAGATAAGAATAATAGTTTGGTGGTCGTTCAGGCAAAATACAATTTATTATAATGTGTACAACGAGGCAGACCGAGGAGGGTGTTTTCAGACTAAATTGGAGACACCCTCAAGAAAGCTAGGTTGCTTAGTCCCCATAACTGTAGAGCATGTGGATGTGCGGGAAGCGAGTTGTGTCAGGATCTTGGAAAATGGCGCTCCATTGTCTCTGCCTATCCCTGTGCGAAAAAAGCGTGACAATTTTTTTTGTATTATATTGTAGGTACTTTCCTTTCTAAGAGTCGACATCACTTACAAGACTGTAAAGTGACTTAGTCTTAGATTCAGGGATTGGCTTGTTTGTTGCCGATTCCAACGAGGTCAGTATAGTGGATGTGACTGCTTCTTGCAGTTATTTAATTGTAGTAGCAGTGGCCTCTAATCATGGACCGCACTCGAGCCACAATAAAAAAGGTCTCACGTCCAATTAAATGTTACTCGATTTCTGATCTCGACTTGCCTGATGGTAATCCAGGGGAGCTCCAAGAGCGCCAACGACTGAAAAAAATACGGTTGCCTCAGTCGCAGTCGCTATGCCGTGGCTGGACCTTACAATCCTTAAAAAAATGTGCTTATCCCTGTGGGAGTTAAGACGGATAATATTATTTAAAAATCCCTATTTTTATATACGCAAAGTAAATGTCATTAAAGAAAAACTATTCACAAATGCATAAGATGTCTTTACCAAGGTTTTGATTGCTTTTTATCGCCTTGAAGAATGTCACGTTCATTTTTAAAAAGGTTGGTTCGATGTTATGCGAACACAGACCATTTATGTGTAGCTCGGTCAGTTAAAGAATGTTGAACATAAAACCGTCAACAAAAGGAATTGTTTTTTACTATCATCGATTTCAAGCCCTGAAACCGACAAAGATAGGCAGAGATAAAGGATCGCTCTTTCCACGACCCTGACACACCTCTCTTGCTTTTATAACATCCACAATAAGCATCATTAATCAGCATAGAACGCCATTTCGAATGACAGGATGCCAGTTGCATCCACCGGTTCTTCGTGACTTTCACTATGTCGTCAGTTCACCTAATGGGAGGCCTACCTACGCTGCGTCTTCTGGTTCGTGGTCTCTACTCTAGAACCTTTCTTCCCCATCAGTTGTCGGTTCTTTGGGCGATGTAGTCGAGCGATCTACAATGAGCACTGTGTATGAACTATTATGACTTTAACTAGTTATGAATATTATATAGCTTGTATAGTTACAATTTTTTACTCAACATAAATGCGTTTTGTTCAAGCGGCTGACGGAGAAGTCTAAATACAGGAAGGCTGGCAATTATTACTGCCAACGTATTAGCCTTTCCATTAATAGGCGACCGTTGTGTAGTGGCAATGCAATGGTTACGCAAGCCGAAAGCTCGGGTTTAAAAAGAGTCACCGGTACCAATGTATCTGAACTTTGGTTGTCCTGATTCTATGATACAATAACTTTAGTAGCTTAATATAGAAATGTATAAATAAAAAAATACAAGGAGGAAATGTTGCTACTTTCCTTGTGACTATCACTGATAACACTTTTTATTTTTAGTTTATTTATACACTCTTAAATTTATCTGTTTATAAAATAAAACAATTGTGACAAATAATGCTAATTTCTATATGATATTTATATCGCTCGCTTGTTAAAGATAGTGCTGGGTTGAGGTTGAAGACGGTGATATGTTTTTCCAGCATTCCAGCTGCAGCGCATGTGTACTCCCTATTCTATAACCTTGGATCCATCAAAAAGCAACTCTGACCGATGTAGTGACGACGACTGGAGCCCCTATCGAAGCATACCTTGTTTACCATCGGTAGGGGTTAGATGCCGAACACAAAACAAAGCATGTCTTGTGAAAATATCACTTGAATATCAAGCAAACGTGCCATATATTTTATTCATCTCAAAAATGTATTTAGCAATTTACTGAAAAATAGGTGCTCCATTGTCTCTGCCTATCACTACGAGAAAAGGCGCGACAATTTTTTTTATATATTGTGACTCGACATATGACAACACCCCGCTTAATGTTAAGCCGAAGTGTGGTCCATGAATGAATGACACTGCTACTACAATTCAATAACTGTGAGTAGCAATCACATCTACTATGCCGGTCTAGTTGGAACCGGCAACTTACAAGCTGATCCCCAAACGTGACCAAATCACTTCACGGTCTGTATACTTGTAAGTGGTGGTACTACCTCGGATCGGCAGACTGGGTAGTACAAGTGGGTACAAGATTGATGATATATATTTATAATGAAGCAAAGTCTACGCATACATAGGCTATGTGTGCGCTTCAATGCTCATAAACTAAGTGTTATCCGTTTTATAGCAAAAAAAACTAGTTGAAATAACTCTTTGATGAGTCATTAGTTTTTTATTGCGAGTAAATAAATCCTTATTTTAAAGTTTTCTTACAATTTATATATATTTCTTTATATTACTCACTATTTTGATATAATATGTAAACCACTTTGTATTTTAACAGCTACATTAGAATATTTTTCTTAAAAGCAAGTCTTATTCTAAATTTAATCATTTTGTAAACTATACTTATTGAAAGCTAGGTTTCCTAGTGCCCATAACCACAGTGCCTGTATGAAGAGAATTGTGAATGTGAAGGAAGCAAAGGAGTTGTGTAAGGATCGTGGTAAGTGGCGCTCCATTGTCTCTGCCTATCCCCGTGGGAAAAAGGCGTGACAATTTGATTGATTGGTTGACTTATTGTCAATAATTCAATGTAATATATTTTTAAATTATTTATTGATATATACATATTGTTGATTCAGGGTAGTTGCGCCTCTCATTGCCTCTCAAATATACGCCCCAAACTTTAGTTTCCGTAGTCGTATATGGGAAAACTGCATTGGAAAATTGGAAATACCAATATTTTAACAAATCAAAACAATTATCGTCTATCAGCTTGGCACCTCACACATGCAGAAGGTTAATTAATGAAAGAAAAACTTTGATTAAAAATAATTAGTTATGAAATCAATTAGTAAGCTGTATGTAGTATAGCTGTTCCAGTTGAATATGATTATGTTTATGGCAATTTACAAATCTACAATTTACAAATCTGGCACAACTAATTTTCTCTGCGTGATACAAGCACCTTTTAATAATCCTAATTATAATAATAATTTATTATTTTTATTTATATTTCTATACTAAGCTACTAAAGTGCTTGTATCATAGAAACAGGACAAACAAAGTACATATATCAAAGATACATTGATACCGGTGGGTGGTCTCGAACTCGCTTAAACATTGCACTGCCACTGCGCCACGGTCGCCTCAAATTGATTCCGTATCATGATACAAATCTCAACATATAACGATAGTTTCAAAGTACGCGTATCAGATACAGCGGTGTTTTCGGTTTACGCGAGTGGCTTAAGACGGGCAAAGCGGTATCATGTAACATAATATTATTTAGACGAATATCTATTTCGCTTTTGTTTCAACCAGACAGTAAAAGTAACACCAAGCGCTACTGCTGGAGGTATTTCAGACGTGTTACAGGAATCCATTGTACTGAAAAACTAGATTATGTATCGCGATACAAAAATCAACGTGTGTATGGATTTACCGTATATGTTACGCAAATTTCAGCGTGAAAGGGGAACTTTAGAGTGGTAGGTAGAGTGGTTTCCAAAGGTGGTTTCGGGCTTGAAAGTTGCCGGTTTCAATTAGAACAATTCAAAAACGTCAAATGTGCTAAAATGACTCCATAAGGCGTCAGTATTTCATAGTCCATGATTAAATTTGTTTTTTTTTTACAATTCTATTCGCGGTTTACACTTGATTTATTATGATTAAAATTGTTCTTTGCTCCATTTGAAATGCTTATGAAAATTACAGTATCAATCTTTTATTTTATTCTGACTCGACATCTGACCTCGACCCGCCTGATGGTATACAAGAGGGAGTCTAAGAGTGCCAACGACTGCAGAAACCGACTCAGTTCACGGTTGCCCCAGTCGTCGACACTATGCTGGCCAAAGGTCTCGTATTTTTATTTCTCGTTTTTTTTTTTGAAAATACCACATCTTAGCTTTAATACTTCAAGAGAGGCGTGATAAAACAAAGTGCCGGCGACTAAATCAGTATTTTCAGTCGTCGGCACTCTTAGACTTACTTTTTCTAGCTTACATTCAGGCATGTCGAGACCTAATTCCACAATATATAAAAATAGATTTGGAAGTCTACTATTTAGGAATACTGAATTGAAAACAAGGACAAGTTTAGAATAGAAGAAACGGTGGAGGTTATTCTTAGTTAATCAATATAATGAATATCAATGTTTGTTTTGCCAAACAAATTTAGAAAGCTTATTTTGCTTTAGTCTACAATCTATATTTAGGATAATATCCAGTATTTTAAAGGCACGTACACACAATCTTTTAATATAATTATTTAAATATATAAAAATTGTTGCCACTCTAGGTCCTCTTCTTGCTTATCATCAAGCGAGTCGAGATCAGATGTCATGTCACAAAAAAACATAAAGAAAAGAATGATTATTAAATTGTGAACATTTAAATTTGTTGTAAAACTTATTTTATAAGTGTGTATTTTTGTTAAAATTATATTACTTTATTTTATATGATTTTGGCCGGCATTGTCGCCCACTGAGCAACCGTGAACAGACTTGGTTTTTACAGTCGTCGGCAATTTTGGACCGCGCTCTTGCTTACCATTAGGCGGGTTGTTGTCTGACTGACCCACCTAAACGAAAATTTCAGCAAGAACTATTTATTATAGGAAACTATTTTAGTATGACTTTGAAGCTGAAGAAGGGGTTTGACTTGGTTATAAATATGCTGTGAATGTGAATAGATAATTTTTTGTTAGTGATAAAACACTTGTATTTTTATAGATAAGTAATCATAAACTTTGAAAGTTTAGTATTCTATAAAATACTTTATTAAAAGATTATTTAATGTGTTCAAAGCCTAACTACACAGTTGTCAATGGAGGCTGCGCGGGCGCACCGTTTGACCGCACAGTCGGCCGGCTGCGGTGGTCGGTGACGACCGTCGTTCTGTCGAAACGACGAGCTGTGAAATTATACATAATTATAAATAAAATTCGCGAATTATTTACAAAATAAATTGAATTGATTTGAGTGTTATTATTTTTTAATTGGAGTTTTAAATTTAAATATAAAAGGTATGTTTATTTGTATCTTGAGCTTTTTATGTTATCATAATAACGGTTTTGCAAGCGTGTTTGGATTGACAAGTGAATGAGGGGTCAACGTTTTTAGTATATATGTAACGAGCTGTAATTTTATTTGGCTAATAATTATAAAGTTTAATTTTTTGTAATATTGTGCGTAACATGAATTAAATAAGTGAAGTGGGTTTTAGGAGAATTTATAACTACCTTCTTATTTGTCATTTAAGTGTTATTATTTTTTACAATAAATATGTAATTATCCATTTATTTCGTATATTTACAAAATTATTATTTATTTCTTTTTATTAAAAGTTTTCATTAAATCGTGACAGACACTATAAAAGGATGGAAGAGAGGGTATGATTTTTTTTATTAGGAAATTTCTTATAAAAATGGGTGATATTCTTTGAAAGGCCTGCAGTGTCCATAAGCAGATTTTGTGTAAAAAGAATCGTGGATGTGAGAAAAGGTGATATGAATTCTAGAAAGACGCAGAGACCGGCGGGCTTATCTCTGTGTAAATTAAATCGATGATGTGATTATAATATTCAATTTTAAAGAGTAGGCAGAAACTTGGCGGTCATTTTGCCTGTTGTCATGCCGCCTGCACCGGGGTAGTGCCACCAAATTCAAATATACAAGCCGCGTTGTAGTGACTTTAGTTTTAGTATTATTTTAAAACTTAGAGCCTGTCTGAAGAGAATTGTGGTTGTAAAGGAAGTAAGCGAGTTGTGTAAGGATCGTGGCAAGTGGCTCTCCATGGTCTCTGCCTATCCCTGTGAGAAAAATGCGTGACAATTTGATGGATATTTTGAAAGTTTCCGGCTTAAATAGGACGACATAGTGACAGCTACTTGTTTTATTATATACTTATTAAACTGCAGTAGCAGTCGCTTCCATTCATGGACAGCACCTTAGCTGTCATAAGTAGAGCCACAAATTAGCGTTTAATTTTTTTTAAACGCTCGTATAGGTAGGTATATACATTTTTTTTTAATATACATTTACATACTAAGCTACTAAAGTGCTTGAATGAATGAATTAAATTAATGACATGAGTGGTCATAGAAATAGGATAACCAAAGTACATATATCAAAGGTACATTGGTACCGGTGGGTAGTTTCGAACCCGTGCCACTCGGCTTACGTAGCCATTGCACTGCCACTACACAACGGTCGCCTTTTTGATCGTTATGCAATTATATCATTTGTTTGAAACTTAAATAGAAGTAATGATGATTAAAGAAATGAAATAAAGCTATTAAACTTGTGTCAAGGATATCGTTTATGATTTGCATACTACTTTTATTGAATTGGACCTTCGCTGTGCAGAAGTGAAGGTCCGTGAGCGCTGACCATTGGCCTCATTTTCGTGCTTGTATCATAGTACATTATATTTGTATTTAAATTTTTATTTAAATAAAATAGTATTGGAATCTTAAGCTCACGAAATTCAATAAATAAGAATGTGTAAGAATCCAATTCCAAACCACATTGTTATCAATGTACCTTTGGTATATACTTTGGTTGTCCTGTTTCTATGATACATGCACTTTTAGTAACTTACTATAGAAATGTAAATAAATAAAGAAAAACAATGACGGAATTATTACATTAAGCAATCACATGTACCTATAACGTAATTTAAAATTTAAAAATATACTATTACTTTGCAATAATATCGATAAACTACTGGTCAAGGTTTTTAGATTATATACATATATAGATTCATTCTTATTTTGTTTAACTTGGCTCTTGTTGTTTGTTGTTGTAAATGTTTATAAACATAGTCACCTGACATAGGAATTATGTATCTGACCAACATACAGTAGTAATGGTGACTGGGATAATAGTAAACTTTGTTGGATAATAGTATAAACCGAGAGCACGGGTTCAAACCCACTTGCCGATGTCAATGTATCTTTGATATATGTACTTCGGTTGTCATGTTTCTATGATACAAGCACTTAAGTAGCTTAGTATAGAAGTGTAAATAAGTAAATAAATATGTAGTTGAATTAATCAAATTTTATGCGGCTTACTATCGCGTTTATTTTGGTTTTGATTTTACATTTTTTTTATTTTTCTGACGTTTCGAGAGCTTTTCAGCCATCGTGGTCATGGAGAGACTGAGGTGTTGGTCGTCCTATTGATTGATGCTGTTATTGTTTTCAAAACTACCCCGTTTGATGTTTTGATTTTGTTTTTTTCTGTTCCCGGTTTATTTCAATTTTTTGCAAAAATAACTGACGGTGTCATCTGGTTTGGCATATGGCAATAATCAATGTTCGCGCAAAATCTAAGAAAATGCTAAATGTAGTGGCAATAAGCGAAAGATAAAACGTGTGCCAGCCTCATTATGTTTATAAAGGCGTGATGTTATTGTCCTCTGAACGGTGAATGACTCATTAACAATGGCGCCAGGATTGAGACAAAAACAGGTTTCGTTGGTGATGCAACCAGACTCTCCATGGCAGTGTATCGAACTTTAAATTTTTTGCACGTGTCAATTTCATTTGGCATTCCATTTAATACGAATTTTGTGTATGAAATAATATTGGAATTTTAATTCAAGCAATGAATCGAATTGTCACAGGGATAGGCAGAGACAATGAAGTGCCACTTGCCACGATTCTGACACAACTTCCTTTAATTCAATATAATTTGGTCAGATAATACGTAATATCAAAAAAATAAAATAATAGTAATAAACAATAAAAAATCACATCAGAATCGTAAAAATAATAATAAAGTAAATAATGAAATAAGCAAATTTTATGCGGCTTACTATCGCGTTTATTTACCAAATTAAGCGTGATAGTAAGCCGCATAAAAGCGCTAGATTTACGGCACTAATAAAACGCTTTTATGTTTAAACTTTTGCTTATTTAAAAAAAAACTATCTTGTATACTATCGTTCACTGCTGATCATTAGCCTCCC
Organism: Tinea trinotella; assembly: GCA_905220615.1. Taxonomy (NCBI): domain Eukaryota; kingdom Metazoa; phylum Arthropoda; class Insecta; order Lepidoptera; family Tineidae; genus Tinea; species Tinea trinotella. The sequence goes on from HG992313.1 coordinate 13,209,483, forward strand.
CCTTAGAACGCCATTCTGAACGACATGATGCCAGTTTCATCCACTGGTTATTTCACTATGTCGCCAGTCCACCTAATATGGTAGGAGGTTTACCTACACAGTGTTTGCCGGTTCGTGGTCTCCACTCTAGAACCATTCTTCCCCATCGGTTGGCGGTTTCTCGATCGTATGTAGTATGAGTTACAATAATGCCGCTTTGGTCTACAGAAGTTAATTGTAAGTTTTTATTCGAGTCTATAATGTAAATTTGCTAAATCGCGATTCAAGCGAGTCGAAGTAATTAAAAAACTAAACTGTCAAAGTCATTTATTATGATATTTTACTTTTATGTTGCTTTTAATCATATCGATTTATTAATTATAATCAATATTCCAGAACCGGAGAACCATTTTCTTACAAACGCGGTATGTTATCCCTAAAAATCTTATACTTTAAACTTTACCTAAATAAAAGGAAGGGTCTTCATTACTAAAGAGGGTGTATGAAGAGAATTGTGGATGTAAAAGAAGCCAGAGAGTTGTGTCAGTATATGTCCATTGTGTCTTCCAGTAGGAATTAAGGATTAAAAATATTCCATAACTTGGAATCCATATTCTCTTCTGCTTTGAAAGACGCACACCTTGGCAGAATTATGTAGTTGTGACTGCTACTACAGCTGCAAGCAATAATTGTATTCGCTATGCTGGCCTCGTAGAACACAGACAACTTTCAAGCAGATTCAAGTGTCTTCTTAGTTGAAGACTACGAAGTCGTCAAAGACTGCATACGACCTGCCTACCACTATTGAAATCAAAATTTATTTTCCGCAGACAATGTTAAAGATCGGAGGCGGTGCCGCATTGCTAGCGGCGATCGTCGCCGTGTTTGTCGTTGCTACCCAAGGTCGTGACCCTGACTTGGAGGCACTCGAACACGAGGGTCGGGAGTACATCCTCCAATTGGACAAGGCAGCTGGCACGAGGAGAAATCTAGCAAGTGTTGTTGAATGGAATTACACATCCAATATCACTAAGGAGAATGAAGATAAGAAGGTAGTTAGTGAATTTCTTTGTACTTATTTTAAAGAAATAATATTCTACAGCTTTTCGGGATCAGCTTGTAGATTGCCGGTTTCAACTAGGCCGGGCGGATCGCACTCTAGCGGGGTCAGATTGGACAAATAAAAACGATATCGTTTCTCGTCGGCGATTATCAAAATAATATAAAGCTAGGCTAAAACCACCAAAATGAGATTATTGATGATAAATATGAAACATGTCGCGCTGACGACATTCGTCATATCGATTAATAGTCTTGTTTTGGTGGTTTTGGCGTAGCTTTATAGTTTATACATATTATTCAGACGAGAGACGACATCGTTTTTTTTTATCCAACCTAACCCTGCAGCTTAACCTCAAGTGAGGTCATGTCATATTTTAAGCAACAATATATATTTTTTTATTGTGACACGACATTTGACCTCGACCCGCCTGATGATAAGCAGGAGGAGGTCCAAGAGTGACGACGACTAAAAAAAACGGATGCTACACGTCTGCCTCAGTCGCCGTCACTATTCCGGCCATAGACACTGCGGTCATCTTCATTGGAATCGATAATTTCAATTAATCAATATAACAAATACTAAGGAGATAGGGAAAGTGGAGTTCCACTATTGACTATTGCCCGTTTTCATTCTTGTTTATTTATTAACTGTTTTTTTTTAAATATTTATATATTTTTTTCTTTTTTTCAATTATAAATGAATTTCACACAATTGCGAATGGAAATTGCTTTGATTTGATTTAACACGAATGCTGTGGTTAACTATAATTGAAATAACACTCAGACAGTATACATTGTAATGTTAATTATTTTAGGATTAGTACTTATTTTGTTGTTAACCCAAATAAATAAATAAATAAAAAATATTGAGTAAATTACATGACAGTGGGGCTGTAGCTTGCTGTTATCTAGAGTGTAGTCCATGAATCATGTTACTAATGATTTTGACAGTGCAACTACTGTAAAGAATTGTGGATGTGTAGGAAGCGAGGGAGTTGTATCAGGATCGTGGCAAGTGGCGCCCTATTGTCCCTGCTTATCCCTGTGGGAAAAGGGCGTGACAATTTGATTGATTTATTAATATACTATTCGTATTTATTAATTACTGAATTTAAAACTTACCGTACTAAGGCATACTTCATGCTAGTTTCCATTTGCTACCAACGAACCTTTGGAATACATTTATACATACCCAAATAAACATATATCCATACATAAGTATGATTATATATTAAGACTTTTAAGTACATAAAAGGATGGAACAGTAGTTTTTTTTTAATAATCCTCCCGACTTATCAATATTACAAAGAAGATCATTCCATAACCTGGAGGCAGTAATGGCAAAGGTGTTTGAAAGGAAAGCAGTATGATGAGGAGGAATTATTTATTAAGTCAATTAGTAAACTTTAATGAAAGATATCATTTGATTGAATTTACAGATACAAGTGCAACTCGAAATCTCAAAGCAAGAGAAAGCAGCTTGGGAAGAGACGAAGATGTATCACTGGCAAGAGTTTCAAGATTTCTCACTTAGAAGGATGTTTAAAAAATACAGCCAACTTGGTGTTTCTGCTCTCCCCGATGACAAATATAAGCTGCTGATAAAAACTATATCTGACATGGAATCTAATTATGCTACATCTAAAATTTGTTCTTATAAGGATCCAACACAATGTGATTTGCCTTTAGAACCTAGTAAGTATATTTTAAGGAATTAAACAATTTTTTTGCGGCTTACTATCGCGTTTATTTTTGGTTATTGACTGTACAATTTTGATTCCAACGTTTCGAGAGCTTTGCAGCCATTGTTTGTGTACCTCTCCGTGACCAATAACCAAAAAAATAAACGCGTTAGTAAGCCGCATTCTTTTTTTAAATCATTAATCAATGTTCGCGCAAAATCTAAGAAAATTTCAAGTTTATTTTACGATAACTTATTAGTACCGAGGATTTTAACCACAGTCGCCTTTAATTTGTTTATTAAACTTCATTAAGCAATCCAATTAAGCTTTTTTACGCACTAATAAACCTGCTAAAGGTAGCAGGAAATCGCTGGATGCAGGCCGTTGCGCAGACCTAGGGTACACCTATAGCTAATATCATGAAATCCTATAAGTCTTTATGAGTATAAAATATCACTAAATAATAAAAATAACATAAATAGTTGTCGCTTGCCACATCGCTCAATGAACCGATAACCGATGGGAAAGAAAGGTAATAGAGTGAAGACCACGAACCGGAAGACACAGGTAGGCCTCCCACTAGGTGGACTGACGACATAGTGAAAGTCAAGAATAACCGGTGGATGCAACTGGCATCTTGTCGTTCGAAATGGCGTTCTAAGAGGGAGCCTATGTGCAGCAATGGACGCCTTCTGGCTGAAGATGATAATGAAATAGTTGGTATACCGGCCTAGCAAATGTCGGGGAACCTAAAGACGCAATAGAGTGAATGGTAAAATACATGGTCAAAAAGACTTTCTGATGTTGCTCGGGTCGTTTAAAAACTATTGTCTGTAAGCATGTAAGCATCAATGCTGTCATAGTATCATTATTCTTTGGCTGGCAACCTTTAAATTAATCTATTTTTCAGTCGTCGGCACTCTTAGACTTACTTCACTTGCCATCAAGCAAGGTAACGTCAGACATTAAACTTAGTAATTTTATTTCTTTTAGATATTACGGAGATATTTGCCAAGAGTCAAGATCCAGAAGAACTGAAACATATATGGATAGAATGGCACAAAGCAGCCGGTGCAAAAACTAGAAGTAATTTTACGCAATACGTCGAATTAGACAATGAGGCAGCTAAATTAAATAGTGAGTTTAAATTTAAATAAATCGTTCATTAAATAGCATTCATTATGCCTAAAATACCTAATATTGAAAAAGTGTAGTGATTTTTAAATCTGTGTAGTACGCACAAGTATCAATCCATCAAAGGATAGGCAAAGACAATAAAACGCCACTTGACAAGATCCTGACACATCTTCATCGCTTCCCTCACATCCACAATTCTCTTTATACAAGATCTACGGTTATTAGCACTAAGCAACCCAGCTTTCACGAGGATGTCTTAGATTTGGCCCGAAAAGAGTTTGGGTCTGCCTTCTTTAGCGCATCCATCCACATCCAGATTTATAAATTCCTTTCGTCTCTGCACAAGTATATTTATGTTAAATTATTTGTCATTAATATTATATAATGACGCATATGAGTCTGAAGCTCAAATTATTCTTTAAACGGAGCTTTTTATTTGATAAAAATGACTAATCATCTAATCTAGACTCTTAATCAAATCGTATGGTTTTAGAAATACTTAAGTAAAATCTCTGAACGTTTTAAGCCGAGTATAATTTAATATTTTATAATTTCCTGTTGTTTATGATTGTACTTGCCTATTGTGCGACTATTATAGACTTTATGGGCTTAATTAAAAAACATGAAAATACTTCATATACAGTACCTTTTAGCGGAAAAGAAATATTATGAATGATTTATAATTTTATTTATCATAATGAATTTCGGCCATATATTGCTTGTGGGTTACATTGTGTTTTGATGGCCAAGTCAATCTATTTTATTTAAACATAAAAGATTTTAAATATTAATGTGGTCACTTCAAGATGTTGTTAAATTAGCTAATTACGTAATAACTTAAGACAGAAGGTCTCTTAAGTAGGGACTAAATAAATCAACCGACTTTGAATTACAAGGATCTCACAACTTTTTACGGTAAAAGAACTTTGCGAAACAAGTTGCGAGAGAGTTTTGTTTTTGATGGCATTATTTTCCATATGAATTTCGGCCATATGGAAGTATAATTTTATGGTCAAATAAAAATGTGATTATTAAAAATAATTATGATTAATAATAAAATCTCGTAAGCCCTTTTACAATTTTGGTTTTCCTCAGTTTCCCAATTCCATCAATAGGTTGCAATTGATGCAACCTCAATGATGTCTATAGAAGAGTCTTTTAAGATTTTGTTAAATAAACCTACACATAAATTAGGTTTGATTTATCTACCTGAAGATGTGGGTTTCCATAGTCGTTAAGTGAAATAGTTTAGTGAAATGACAAGTTTTCTTCACAGATTATAAAGACGTAGCGGAATGGTGGCTCTCAGAATATGAAGTCCCAGATTTCGAAGCTCAGTTGGCTAGAATTTGGGTGGAATTAAAACCTTTGTATGAGCAGCTTCATGCGTATGTGAGAAAGAAGTTGAGGGATAAGTATGGTGACCATGTTGTATCTGCTAGAGGACCTATTCCTGCGCATTTGTTAGGTAAGATATATACGTACCAATATCCAAGCCAGATTAGTTAAATTACTATGTTGACAAGCAATTCTATACGGTGGTAATTTTATAAGGCGATCCTGGTGTACTGGTAGTGCAATGGCCTACCACGGTCTACCAACTAATCAAATTCACTGAGAGAGAGCAAAATAATGGTTTTCTATCAGTGAATATGATTCGTTTTTCTTATCTAGTTATTACATTTGAATTATAACCACATTTCATGCAATATGTTTCAGGCAATATGTGGGCTCAAACTTGGTCCAATATTGAATCATTCACAAGGCCATATCCTGACAAAAAAGAAATTGATATAACACAAGCAATGATTGATCAGGTACGTTTATGAAATTGATGTTTTTGCAGCTAATTTTTGCCTTTATTTTGATTTTTTTAATTCATCGTTGCGAATGCTGTCCGATTCTTTAATATTCGATGCTCTTTGACTTATTCTGACTTGCCATACAATTTCAAGACATCTTAAAAAAAACAATAACACTGTATTGTGTTTGCAAAATTAATTATCACTTAACCTGACAATTGAGACCACAAAAAGCTAATGGATCGATGTGTAATAGTATTCCGCCATTATGTGTGAAACATATTTAAATAATTACCGTTTATGATTTCAGAAATACACACCACTGAAGATGTTCCAAATGTCCGATGAATTTTTCCGTTCATTAAACCTCACTGCTATGCCGGAACTGTTTTGGAAAAATTCCATTATTGAGAAACCCACTGACAGGGAGATCGTTTGTCACGCCTCGGCTTGGGATTTCTACAATGGACAAGATTTTAGGTTAGTTTATTTGGTACTGTACATTTTTCCTTGCTTGGCAAAAGTAATAAACAAACTTTCGGCATAATGACGGATTATTGATAAAAAAAAAACAATTACTACGGACGCGAATCAATACGAAGATAAAAAATATGTATGAATTACTGGAAAAATGGTTTATCATTATTATTATTGAGGCGCAATATTTGTCATTTGTAAATTTACCGTTTCCATTTAAATGGTTTTTGATAAAAATATGACATATTTGTTTGATTTTAATAACTTTTGTGCATTTGTAACATTGTGTATGTTTATTCTATAGAATAAAACAGTAGTAAACAGTTTTCTTAGATAAAGGGCATAGGAAATAGTGATTTTTGTGTTTGTTTACTACTTACTTAATACTTCATTATTGCCAAGTAAGAAAAAACACAGTATAGATCAAGATTTTTTTATTTGTTTTTCTTTTTATTTTGTTCATTAAGTTCTGCTTGTGCATTATAAAAGTGTTGCACAAATATCCTTTGCACCTCCACTTTCCGAATTTAAATAACTCCTTAATGGGTAATAAATGACTAATAAACCCCTTTGCTTGTACACATGCTTCCATGTTTATTTCGTTGGCTGTGCCAGTGCTGTCGAAAATGCTGTTGTATTTATTTTTATACTATAAAATTTAACAACAATTTGACTTCGTTTAAGGATCAAACAGTGTACAACAGTAGACTATGAATACTTTCAAACGACGCACCACGAAATGGGACATGTACAATACTTCCTTCAATACAAACATCAGCCTGTTATCTTTCGGGACGGGGCCAATCCAGGTAACTAATGTATTTTCTTAAAACCCAGGATCAAAATGTGTACCGCTGTTAATGCAGAACGTTTGAAAACTGTTCATCATGAAATGGGTCATGTGCAATATTATTTGCAGTATCGACACCAACCTGTTATATTTCGAGAGGGAGCGAATCCAGGTGATATTTTATTAGTATTTTATAATCGGAGAAATCCACAAAAGAGCTGGCTTGCCTAGTGCAAAAGCGAGGGAGTTGTGTTAGGATCGTGGCAAGTGGCGCTCCATCGTCTCTGTCTATCCTCGTGGAAAAAGGGCGTGAGAGTTTAATTTGATATTTTATAGTTTATTGACCCTTTCCTAGCGATCTCCAATGATGCCTGCTGGAAGCGGCCAGCATATTATATGTCCGCATATATCTTTCACTATATCTTGATAAGCATTAGGAAATAATTTAATTATTTATTCCTTTATTGTAAAATATATATAAAATGTATGCCATGTGTTAACCTTGGATTCTTCAAGCGGCGCGTAAAGAATATTGGCCGACCTAGTGTTCTGGGTCTTAGGCAGGGCCGCCTTAAGCATATTCAGCGCCGGGGTGCGAAAGTCAAGGCTCTGCTCGCGTGTTCTCAGTGAAGTAGGTACCTATCGAAGTTTATGGCGGTCGGCATGCGCCCCCTAGGACTCTGCGCCCGGGTGCACCGCACCCCTTGAACCCCCCGGGTAAAGACGGCCCTGGTCTTAGGCAGGACTTGATTAACCTAAAAGATGTTTTCTAAAGAGAATTTTAGGTAATCCACGCGTCGAGGACTTTTGGATTTTGACAAATTTTATTTTACGTTTCAAATTATATCTTTATTTTTCACATTTTTTTGCTAAACTACTAAAAGTGAAACCAAAGTACATGTTTCAGCTGTAGAAAGGTTAGCTGGCAGAAAATGCTATTTAGCATTAAACTGGCCTATTGTATTGTTTTTTACTGTGCAATAAATAATTTTATTATTAAAATATACATTGATACAGCGGGGGCTCTTGGATTGCGTGTCCATTTTTCTACCACTAGACCACACCAGGGTCGCTTTAATTAATATTTTTTTAATACATTGTAAATAATTCTTCCAGGTTTTCATGAGGCCGTCGGTGACACAATAGCATTGTCAGTATCATCGCCCAAACATCTCCGTCGTGTCGGCCTCAGTGGTGGCAATGCTGAAGATGAACAAACAGAAATTAACCAGCTCTATAAAATGGTAATCTTTATATCTATTCAAGATATTGTTTCTTTTTAATAAAGTTACCAATTTTATTGGGGCTCGACATGCGACAGCACCCAGCTTGATGTTAAGCTGGAGTGCGGTTCATGTATGAAGGCTACTGCTACTACATGTATATAATTGCTAGTAGTAGGTCGTAAAAAGCTGATATTGATGATGATGTAGATGATACTACAAAGGAGAATGTCAAAGTAAAACTAAACCAATTTGCTAAATAAGAATCACCTTTTTTATCAATTAATGGGTTCTAAGTTCAGTATAAGAATTAAATTATTGCTAATATAAGAATTGACGACAGGCGTGGACGAACGGTTTAGCGACTGGTTTGTTGCGCGTAAAGTCCCGGGTTCGATCCCCGGTCGGAGCAAATATTTGTTTCATAGCTTTTATTTGTAATATTTAATAGTATTAAATATTACAAATATTTGTTAATAAAAAAAAAGAGATGGATATTTGCTTCGGGTCTGGTTATCAAAGAGTGGTAGGCAGTGGTACCCAGTCTGCCGATCCGGGGTAGTACCACCACTTACAAGTATACAGACCGTGAAGTGATTTGGTCACGTTTCGGGATCAGCTTGTAAGTTGCCGGTTCCATCTAGGCCGGCATAGTGGATGTGATTGCTACTCACAGTTATTGAATTGTAGTAGCAGTGACATTCATTCATGGACCACACTTTGGCTTAACATCAAGCGGGGTGCTGTCATATGTCCAGTCAGAATAAAAAATAATAAAAAAAATTATAATCTATTGTATTAAAGAAGTAAGGGTGTTGTGTAAGGATCGTGACGCTCCATTGTCTCTACCTATACCTGTGGGAAAAAGGCGTGACAAATCGATTGATTGATTGTATTAAATATTAGTGTTTCCTTCTTTCAGGGTATTGATAAAATTGTATTCCTCCCCTTCGCATACACTCTTGATCTGTTTCGTTATGGCGTCTTCCGTGGCACAACACCTCCAGAAGATTACAACTGTCATTACTGGCATTTAAGAGAGATGCTCCAGGGCGTCGAGCCTCCTGTTAATAGAACTGAAGAAGACTTTGATGCTGCTGCCAAATATCATGTTTCTGCTGATGTTGAATATGCCAGGTAGGTTTGAGCCACATTGCATATAGTTAACAAAAGATGTAACAACATATAATAACAAAAAATTACAGTAAATTGAAAAAAGTACAATAGAAACATTCAGACCAGTATGAGGTGTACATAGTACTCGTATGAAGGTATATAAGATAAGATGGTAGTCTTAGGGGTTTGAGCATGCGCGTTAATATTAAATTACGTGTGATTTAATCTATAGTCAGTACTAATATACTTAGTTACTAGCATAACTATTCGAAACAGAAAATGTTAATTGCATGGTAAAAGAAGACATCATAGATATAGGGCGACCGTGGTGTAGTGGCAGTGCAATGGGTACGCAAACCGAAGAGCACTAGTTCGAGACCACCCACCGGTACCGATGTATCTTTGATAAATGTACTTTGGTTGTCCTGTTTCTATGATACAAGCACTTTAGTAGCTTAGTATAGAAAAGTTAATAAATAAAAAATATTATGACAGGTGACCTCTAACGATCTGATGGATGGTCAGCTGAGATCTATGAGATGAAAGCGTAATCTCATAGATCAGAAACCACAGACAAATCACAGAAACAGATGAAACGCAGAAACTATTATGAACTCCATAACTATGCCAGCAAAAGTTTCTTAGTGTATTGTCCAATTAAATCCTAATTGTCTCTGCCTGTGGGAAAAAAGTGTGACAATTAATTGATTAAAATCCTAATTCAATCAGACTTGAGGCAATTTAAAAAAATATCTATTATAATTGCTCCTATTTTTTTTTCCAGATACTACGTGTCGTTTATAATCCAGTTCCAATTCCACCGCGCACTCTGTCAGTTGGCTGGTGAATATGTTCCAGAGGATCTCAATAAGAAACTTGTAGATTGTGATATCTATCAAAGTGTTACTGCTGGAAATGCATTAGCGTTAGTATTTTTTAGTTTTGTTTCAACTTTAACTGTAGCATCTTATGGAGGAGTGGCAGAGACAATAACCTGCCAGCGATACAAAAACTTTACCTTTCATTATAATAAAAGATCTGTTTATTTATCTGTTAATGTATTTATGAATTCATTACTGAAATAAAAGCCATAACTCTTTATATCCTACAATTCATGAGCGAATATGATAAAAAAAAGTAAGCTGAAAGGACATCATTAATTTTTATGGGGGCTTGGGCTTAATTGTATTAACAGTTGCATAAACGAGTACAATTTAAAATAGTTTGATGTACGAAGATTACGATGTAATTGGAATATATCCTTTTTTTGCATAGTTTAGGTGTGCAAAATGATTTGACTTTAATTATGACAATTCAAAGCAGAACTGTTAATATGGGCGTGTCTTTGTGATTCACAGACAATACAAAATCCATATTATATTATCTATCCATATTATATATCCATATTATGTTAATCCATATCTTATGTATTTTCCAAATAACTCAATTGCACAGCAATTAAAAGCAAAATTGTAATTAGTTTTATCGACACAAGTATCGAAACTACCATTTATATATTTTTTCATCATTGGATATTATAAAGGAGTACATAAAAACCCAAAATGACGCCACTTTTAATCGTGATATGCTTCTCTCCACAACTGTTTTTATTTAGGTTAGTATCACTGCTGTTTAAGGAATGTCTCCGATCAGGAATAATGTACTAGTCATCCCCGTTTTATCCTTGATTTATAATCTCTCATCATTTTTATTTTATCTATCCTTCCACTGTGCTCATACTAATAATAATTATATCTGCAATCGTTCCCCACTCTCCTTTTGTTCCCCCAAAGATAGGTTTCCCAAATCAGAATGTAGTTGTCCTAATCATAGGGATCCCGAAGATACGCTATCCAGCTGTCCTAGGGATATGCTCCTCTCTTCTGTTCTTAAGATTGCCGCACCTCTACCATAAAAATTGATATAGCCTTAGTCGTCGTCTCTAGAAAACCCAAAGTTCAAACTCTTCAATATGAAACTCATTTAGTTTATTATCACTTTAATTATTACAGTAACATGCTGAAAATGGGTTCATCAAAACCATGGCCGGATGCGATGGAAGTACTTACTGGACAGAGGGAAATGCGAGCTGACGGTCTATTGGAATACTTCAGACCTCTTCACGAGTGGCTGAAGACAGAAAATCAGCGAACTGGAGAATATATAGGATGGGAGAGTAGTAAAATGCGTAAGTTCAGCATTTATAAGCCACAATATAAATCTAAAATTGCCATGTATATTGATATATTTCATAGAATGAATCTTCATATTTTCGCGTTGATGGGTCAGCGTTTTTAGTCGTCGGCGCTCTTGGACCTCTCCCTGTTTACTATTCGGTCTATGTATTTTTTCTATGTATTTTGCTAACGTAGTCTCTATGATTTGTGCTCGTTTTATATATTTCTATAAGCGTTAAACAATTATATAATTTTATCCCTCACAGAATACTGTACAGCTGAGCAAAAGGCAGCTTTAGACGCCAGAACAACAACTCCGAAGTCAGAAACCACAACGGAGCGAGAGACATGACGCTATCCCGCTCACTCACGCGTACTTACAGCGGTCGTAGATAAAGACCGCAATAGTCTAATTTAAGAATAGGCAAATCGTCAGTATTCCTAATAAAGTTTTTAATAGAAATAAGTTTGTTTTGTTTCATAACATATACAATACATTATTACGCCTCATTTCTTATTGATATAGGCAGGGCCGTCTTAAGCATATTCAGCGTGGTATGGGTGTAGTAGATACCTATCGAAATTTATGGCGGTCGGCATGCGCCCCCTAGGACTCTGCGCCCGGGTGCACTGCACCCCTTGAACCCCCGGGTAAAGACGGCCCTGGATATAGGCAGAGACAATGGAATGCCTTTTCTACGATCCCGACACAATTCTTTAGTTTTCTTCACACTGTCTAAAATTACATTTAAAGAAAACCAGCTTGGTTTATTCTATGATTTTTCGGCTTATTTCGGATTTCAAATGTAATATCTGTTAATACAGATACACCAGGTTCGATTCTAGCTTGCGGTTGCCGCTGTGAAAGAAACTGCACAATAAAATAGATAGGTTAGAGAAAATTTGATTAGACCACATAGGTACAATGTAGTGGTCAAAGCAGTTGCTAGTTAAGCGACCGACACTAGGTTCGATTCCTGGTCGCAGAAGACATTGCTCTTGTGAAGAGAATAAGTTGAGATGTTTTCTAAGCAGATATATAAAACTGAAATGATTTTATACTCATAGATAAGTACAGATACAATAAAGCGCTACTTTCCACGATCCTGGCTTGCTTTATTTACATTACCAATTCTTTTTATATTCTCCATGATTATGGGCACTGCAGAACCCTAGAGGAGTGATACCCAGTCTGCCGATCCGGGTAGTACCATCACTTACAAGTATACAGACTGTGAAGTGAGTTTCGGAACTAGCTTGTAAGTCGCCGGTTCCAACTAAGCCGGCATAATGGATGTGACTACAGTTATTTAATTGTAATAGCAGTCACCTCCATTCATAGACTGCAATAAAGGTTAACATCAGGCAGGATGCTGTCGTTATGTCTAACCAAAATTATTATGGTAAAGTTATTATTATTCAATCAATCAATGAAATTGTCACACCTTTTTCCTACAGGGATAAGCAGAGATAATGAAGCGCCACTAACCACGAACCTTACACAACTCCCTTGCTTCCTTCACATCCACAATTCTCTTCATACAGGCTTTGTGGTTCTGGGCACTAGGCAACCTAGCTTTCTTGAGGATGTCTCCGACTTATTATTATTAATCTAACTGCAAATATTTTGTGTGCAAACAAGTATTATTGACATCAATACGATAATTCTCAATAACTGTCAATCATTTAAGATTATGTTTGTATGAAGGTGGCCGAAAGGTACTTTATTCATGTACAGAATGTAAAATTTTGATTAATTATATAATTTCGTATTTCTAGTCTGTGGTAGTGACTAGTCATATTTAGCGATGTTACTATCACTTAAGTTTCTGGATTAAATGTTTATTATCTAATAATTTTCTTGCACTTTTTCGCCTTCTCATAGGGATAGGCAGAGACAATGGAGCGCCACTTGCCACGATCCTGACACGACTCCCTCGCTTCCTTTACATCCACAATTCTCTTCATACAAGTTCTCATGTTATGGGCACTAGACTAGCTTTCTTGGGGATGTCTCCGATTTGCGAAATTATAAATCAAAATATATTTTTTTAATCCATTAAAACGCCCTGATATTTTAACATTTTAAATATGGAAGCCTAGAATGTTTTTTTAAGTATGGCTTATGGCTATAAATTTATCTTAAAGTGATACTTATCACGGATAGATTATAATAATCTTTGACACGAATTTTAATAATCTTTGACACGAATTTTAATACTTCTCTCATCTCAGTTGAGGTAGTGAAGTTGCAAAGGTGAGTAACTTTTTGAACAGCATTTTTTTTAAATATTATCGATGTAATATCAAATAACATCATGTAATAATTACGCCTTTTTAGAGCTAATGAGCGACATTAATAACCCGGCAATTTTCAACATGAACCCTGCAGTTGAAATAACTGCACGACAAGAATTTCGACGCAAATGTTAAGCGCTGTGTTGCTAGTAGACAAAGCAGACGCACGACAAGCGTCAGAAATGGAGGTGACCAATGACGTAGCGTGAAAGTCAGCCGCCCGGGGTGTAAAATAATTGCCGCCCGCAGTTTTAATCATAGGTACAACAAAAATATGAATTTCAGGTTCAAACTTTAACGATTTATTTTAGTTTTTTTTTTAAATATGACGCCGCCGTCCCCTCCGCCCCTCCACCCCCGCCACGCTACGCCACTGGAGGTGACTACTACTACAGTTCAATAACTGCAGGGTCATACATACAATTGAAAGTGGTGGTACTACCCCAGATTGACTCGCGTCGAAATTCTCATAGTGCAGTCCTTTCAACTCCAGGGTCGATGTTGCAAATTGTCTGGTTAATAATGTCGCTCATTAGCGACAGACACCACGTCCGATAGCAGTTTATCGGTTTGTATGCGTAGATATTTTGTATTCAGTTTTTATTACATTTTCCTTTTTTTTTTAAACTGTTTTTAAACTTGTTTTACGGCTTTATCCGGCATAACGACGGCGACTGAGGCAAACGAACGAACGAAACTCGTTTTTTTCAGTTGTCGGCATTCTTGGGCTTTCTCTTGCTTACAATCAGGCGGGTCGAGGTCAGATGTCGAGTCACAATAAAAATTAAATATCAATTGGATAAACTTTTTATGATTTGCGTATTTAAGTCACTATCTGTATTAATAAAAATGTGTTTGCTTTGCATATTTTAAACTTAATTTCTTATCCTAACACTACTAACATTTATTATCATATTTTATTTAGATTTTACGTACATTACCGCTTAGAAACATGTTACAATATTACCAGTCACATGTGTAAAATTAATTAAAAACGACATTAAGTATTTGGTTTCTAACTAAATAAAAACACTCAGTTTGCGACTGTCTCAACCACCGTCACTATGCCGCCCAAAGGTGATTTTTCACTCTCTGTTTATTGTATCCAAAATTATAGGATGAGGAAAACATATAGGCTGGTAAAGCCATCTGATTTTTCGACAGAGACACGATGCGCAGTTTCTTTTAGTTTGGCTGCCTATTCGTGACATTAATTGCGGATGCTTCTGACCTGTGGTAGGAACAAGATCGCAGAGCTCCTCAAAACATCCGTAGTAAATTCGCCATGTCTGCAAAATTTTAGGATCACTAGAGTGCTACAATTTAAAGCCCTTGCTTTTATATAGTAGTAATAAAACTGCACACACACACGCACACACACACACACACACACACACACACACACACACACACACACACACACTTACTTATTGTCTTCTTTCGTTATCCTATTTTTACTATTATAATTGTTATATACACAATTATTAATATATGTATATATTTTCTTATCCATCTTTTGTTTTATTTGTTCAATCAATCAAATTGTCACGCCTTATTTCCACAAAGATAGTCATGGAGCGCCACTTGCCACGATCCTGACACAACTCCCTCGCTTCCTTCACATTCACAATTCTCTTCATACAAGCTTTATGGTTTTGGGCACTAGGCAACTTAGCTTTCTTGGGGATGTCTCCGTTATTTGTTTAATTTATGCAAAACTTAACAATGTACCTACCTACAATTGTAGGTCAAGCATTGACAATGTTTTTAGTTATAAGTCTGTTATAAAAGTAATTAGTAATAATACTGTGAATTTATGGTAAATATAAATAATTCAACAAACCAGCAATGTATGTACAAATGAAAAACAATTATGAAATAGAAACCAAATTATTGTTCATCTTAATACAGGGTAAATTAGTTACGGAGGCTGACACTAAATAATCTCTTTAAAAATAAATACAAAAGATTTTTACCTAGACAGAGAGTAGGTATGCTAAATTTTACATGGCTTGTTTGCGCTTTTGTATGTGTTATTTATTATTCTTGACTCAGTTTAAGGTTATATTTTTCTTTAGCGCAGACGTTTTTCTTAGAGATATTTACAAATAATTTGATTTTATAATGCCTTGTGGTTATTGTAGTGAAACATCGAAAAGAGTTATTTTTGTAAGTTATTTGTTAATTTATTTAGTTATTTGCTTTGCCATAATCCCTACGTTTGGCAGGCGGTTTGCGAATCACAGTATACTTACCTAAGTTAAAAGAATGGATGTGAATGGATGCGTTAAACAAGTCAGACCCAGGAGGGTGTTTTTCGACCAAATCGGAGACATCCTTAGGATCGTGGCAAGTGGCGCTCCATTGTCTCTGCCTATCCCTGTGGGAAAGAGGCGTGACAATTTAATTGATTGAGGCAAGTCGAGGGCAGATGTCGCGTCTATTACCATTTGTACGATGAATGGAACAGCAACCCTTGAATTGAACCCTTCAATATAAAAATACATTATTATTTTCCAGATGATATTAAAAATATTTGGTGAACTAGCTCTTGTCGGGGCAATTGCCTCAGTCTTCATCGTGGCAGCGCAGGGAAGAGCAGCGGAAAGAGCTGCAGAAGAAGCAGCAGGTCGGAAGTACATGATTAAACTGAATGAGATAGCGGCCAAGAGTAACAATAGAGCATCTCTCGCTTCGTGGGCTTATCAGAGCAATATTACGGATTATAATGAAGAACAGATGGTTTGTATGTCATCATCAATTTCACACCCCAACTACCACAGCCCACTTTTCACGAACAATGAGACCACTATTATGCTTCCCTCACATCCACAATTATCTTTTACATGATTTGTTCAGGGAACACTCTTCTGGGTCGTCTCTGCTTTATTTTTTCACTCATCTCCTATTTATAAATCTAATTTATAATCTTAAACCATCGCATTATGCTTATCACATCTTTGTGACTACGTCTTTTTACAAATCACATTTGGTTTGTACGTAATATAGGTTAAAATACATTTGTCGTCCTGTATGTTTTTTTTTATTATTGAGATGCCTCATTTAAACTCAATTTGGCTGATAGTGAATAAGAGAAGAATCAATGGAACAGACAACTGAAAAAACCGTTTCATTTTATAGTGGCCTCAGTCGTCGTCACTATACCGTCATAAATGACCGCACACTGCCTTGTGGTACGCTTTTTGCGATTGTATTAAATGCCGGCATAGTGACGGCGACTTAGGCAACTGCAAACTAAGTCAGCTTATAAAGCCGACGACTAAAAAGTGACTTAGTTCTGTATGTGACTGCTACATACAATTATTTAACTGTAGTAGCAGTCACCTCCATTCATGGACCACACTCCAGTTTAACATCAAGCGGGGTGCTGTCATATCTTGAGCCACAGTAAAAAAAACGATTAAAGTATTAACGTAAGTGTATTTGTATAGGCATTTATAAAAACAGTTAATATTTAAGAAAAATAATTACGCAGATGCTTGTACAATTGGAAGTGGCAGAAGAAAGGAAGGAACAGTGGATGGATACTATGTCTTATCTTTGGCATGAGTATGAAGATTTTGATCTTAAAAGACAGTTCGAGAAATACTCTCAATTGGGATCTGCAGCTCTTCCAGAAGATTTGAACCAAAGACTGATTCAGGCTATCAGTCACATGCAGTCCAATTATGCTAAAGCTACAATTTGTGATTATAAAGATAGGACCAAATGTGATCTTCATGTTGAACCCGGTAAGTAACTAAACATAAACAAAAATATAAATTTTGGGGGTCAATTAGTTTGTTTATTTAAAGCACGTATGTATTTTAGATATAACTGACATCTTCGCTAGTAGCCATGATCCAGAAGAATTAAAACACATGTGGTTGGAATGGCATAAAGCAGCTGGTTTGGCAGCTAAAGGCAACTTTACTGAATATGTACAACTTAAGAATGAAGCCGCTAAACTAAATGGTAGGCAAATAAATTCTGGTAGTTCGACAACGCTCACTTTCACTGTCCTCATTTTCTTCTCTACCTAACTATTTATTATCCTATCTCTACTCTACCTAACCAATGTCGCCTTCGTTTGGTCCAAAAATGTACCTCTTCTTACATTTCTGATCTTGGTATTCCTCTTGCACCGACTTCAACTGCGTAGAGGTAGATTTTGTATTGATTTCTTGTCAAATTGTTAGTATATTTATTAATGCAGTAACGTATGTATTTACAATTAATCATTCCAATATAGGATATGACAGTGTTGCTGAATGGTGGATAAGTGAATATGAAGCATCAGACAGTGAAGAACAGTTTGCTAAACTCTGGGAACAAGTAAAACCGTTGTACGAACAGATGCACGCATACGTTCGTCGTCATCTCAGACTTAAATATGGCGAAGATATCGTCTCCAAAGACGGACCAATTCCGGCACATCTTGTTGGTAAGTTCCTTTTTACGAAGTCTACGAGTATAATATACCTAATACAATACATAATAAATTATATACAATACATATGATGTTTTTAAGGTAATATTTGGGCACAGACTTGGAGTGGTATAGAGAAATTTACTTTACCTTATCCAGATAAACCAGAAGTAGATGTCACTGGTGCTCTGATTGCTCAGGTAAGTAAATATTATCTTTATAAAAATAATAACTTTATTATTTGCTACATGGTTGACATGATAGTACACATATTATGTAACTTTAAGGTCTTGGAAAATTGTAAGCTGTAGATCATATTGACTAAATAAATAAATTTTAACATTTTTAACACAGCTACGTAGTACTTACTATGTTTAAATTTTCCATTATAAGTGTTTCTCTGCAAACCTAATTATATAAAATAATTTTAGGGATATACTGCATTGAAAATTTTCCAAACAGCTGAGGATTTCTTCAAATCGTTAAACCTCAGTGGTATGCCACCTCTGTTCTGGGAAAGGTCTATTATTGAAAAACCAAACGATGGAAGGGAATTAGTTTGTCACGCTTCAGCTTGGGACTTTTCCGACGGTGAAGATTTCAGGATAAAACAGTGCACCTCAATCAATAGTGAATTCTTCGCAACAACCCATCATGAAATGGGACATGTACAATACTTCTTACAATATAAAGATCAGCCAACTATTTATAGAAGTGGTGCAAATCCAGGTATGTAACCATTACCTAGATAGTGCTAAGCACACAAACACAACCAACACAAAAGTATGTATCTAAATGAAAAAAAAAAATGTTCAGGTCGAAATAGAATTTTCGAACATTTATTTATAATATTATATTGTTGTTTTTTATATGTTATTAAAATAATATTGTTATTGCCTAGGTTTTCATGAAGCTGTCGGTGATGTGATGTCTCTGTCGGTTTCCACGCCAAAACATTTAAGGTTAATGGGATTATTAGAAGATGGACCTGATGATGAAGAATCCAACATCAATCAACTTTACAGAATGGTAATTTTTTTAAATCTTAATTGAAAAAAATATAATCTAAATATTTAGTATTTATATCATTTAATTGAGTTACAGACCTTATTAAAGTTAGTTTCATTTTATCTTTTCCAGGGCTTAGAAAAGATCGTGTTCCTTCCCTTTGCATACATCCTAGATCTTTTTAGATATGGTGTATTCCGTGGAACGACTTCAACTGAAGATTACAACTGCCACTATTGGAAATTAAGGGAGGAATTCCAAGGTCTGGAACCACCTGCTCCGAGATCTAAAGAAGACTTCGATCCTGCTGCTAAATATCATATTTCTGCTGACGTAGAATATATGAGGTAAAGGATAATCTTTTTTGTGAGAATCCTAAATCACGATTATAATAATATTTTTCTTACTGAATTTAATTTCAGATATTACGTGTCTTACATAATTCAGTTCCAATTCCATCGTGCTCTATGCCAGCTCGCTGGTGAATATTCGCCTGGCAATCCGGACACACTTCTTTCCAACTGCGATATTTACAAGAGCACTGTTGCAGGTGAAGCACTTGGGTTGGTATTTAATAATACTTTGATTTAAAGATTCTTTAAATGATAGATATGGATGCGCTTATCTATAGGCTCAGTTGTGATCTATTGTCGTCAGCTGATCTATTGTTTTTAAAAATGTTCCAGTAAAATGCTTCAAATGGGTTCATCGAAACCTTGGCCTGATGCGATGGAGGTGCTGACTGGTCAACGTGTCATGGATGCCGGCGGTTTGTTGGAGTACTTTAAGCCACTCCATGATTGGCTTAAGATCGAGAATGAGAAGACTGGAGAGTATATTGGATGGAAACCAAGTACTGTTGGTAAGCATACATTCTTTAAAATCAACATAATGTGTACTTATGCGCTGATTCGCCTAATAAATAATATTAGTAAAATATCTGCTTAGCTTTCTCCTTTTTTACAAATATTATTTCGCAAAAAAAGTTATTTTTTGTTTATCTAATTATTTCAGAATATTGCACTTCTGAACAGCGTATGGAGATCGAGAGAAGAAAAGGAGTTCGGGTTACTCGAAATTAGATAGTTGCAATACAATACATAACTAATATATGCATAAGAATAATTTTAATTGTAAATTAATAGTACCTAATCACATTGTTAAATTATTTTAATAAATATTATATGAATTGTTAATAATTGTGTATTTATATTAATTAATGTCTAGCATTTTTTCCCCAAAAACATTATTTATTGGTACTCCCAAATTAGTTCCGTAAAAATATCGTAGCTAAATATCCATTCCTAAATGATTTGTAACTATGTAATCTGTATGTTGTAACTATGTATAAATAGTGCATGAAGGAGTATGATCCATGAGTAGAGAGGAATGCTGCCGTGAATTTAACAGTAAATACACGAAGTTCCTTAGATTTAGGAACTTTATTTAGCTCTATAAGCAGAGACACCGGAGTGCCACGATTCTGATTTTTCCACATTTACGATTCTCTTCATAGAACTTCTATCATTATTGGCACCCCTATGTTTTTTTTAGGAATGACTCAGCCATCCACAGTATAATGAACAGACAAATAATGTCCCAAAAGTCACTAATGACTGTTCATAATGCGGTGTTCACAATTAATGTATTAATGAATGGCAGAAGAAGCATCAGAGTAGAATTAACGCTGTAGAAATGCGGTCATTAAGGAGTGTATATGTAAAGTGGTTATCAAAGAGTGGTAGGCAGTGGTACCCAGTCTGCCGATCCGGGGTAGTACCACCACTTACAAGTATACAGACCGTGAAGTGATTTGGTCACGTTTCGGGATCAGCTTGGCCGGCATAGTGGATGTGTTTGCTACTCACAGTTAAATTGTAGTGACATTCATTCATGGACCACACTTCGGCTTAACATCAAGCGGGGTGCTGTCATATGTCGAGTCACAATAAAAAAAAAAGTGACGATAGCGGATAGAATAAGAAATAGCACAGTGCGTGATAGATGTGGTTTGAAAGAGTACGTAGTTACAAGGATTGACAAAGGAATGCTTCGATGGTTTGGGTACATGGACAGGATGAGTGAAAGTAGATTGACGAAAGGAATTTATAAATCTGATGTGGATGGATATTTTAAACAAGGCAGGCCCAGGAGGGTGTTTTTCCGACCAAATCGGAGACATCCTCAAGAAAGCTGGGTTGCCTAGTGCCCAAACCACAGAACCTGTATGAAGAGAATTGTGGATGTGAAAGAAGCAATGGAGTTGTGTAAGGTCGTCTCTGCCTATTTCTGTGGGAAAAGGGAGTGACAATTTGATTGATTTGATTGACTCAGTAAAATCTCATGTCTGACTATCTCTGTGATAAGGCGGCCGGCATAGTGATAGCGACTGAGGCAACCGTAAACTAAGTGAGTATTTAGTCGTCAGATGTCGCATCATAATAAAAATACTCATCTTTATCTAAAAGTACCACTTATCAATTTAGTGATAAATTGAATGTATCTTAAGCTAAATGCAATATTTTGACATCACAGTCGAAGTGGTGAGCTCAAAAGGTAAGCACCTTTTTTATAAACAATTTGTATTTTTTTATACATTGTGACTCGACATATGGCAGCACCCAGCTTAATGTTAAGCTGGAGTGTGGTCCATTAATGTATGTCACTCCTACTACAATACTACTACAACTGTAAGTAGCAAACAATTTGTATTTATTTCGTATTTAAATAGCATTCAATGCAATGATGAGTGAAAGTAGATTGACGAAAGGAATTTATAAATCTGATGTGGATGGATGCGTTAAACAAGGCAGGCCCAGGAGGGTGTTTTCCGACCAAATCGGAGACATCCTTAAGAAAGCTAGGTTGCCTAGTGCCCATAACCACAGGGCCTGTATGAGGAGAATTGTGGATGTGAAGGAAGCAAGGGAGTTGTGTAAGGATCGTGGTAGGTGGCGCTCCATTGTCTTTGCCTATCCCTGTGGAAAAAAGGCGTGACAATTTGATTGAATGATTGATTCAATGCAATTTCTAGCAAGTAATTGTATTAATGTAAGTAATTGGTAAATCTACTAATAACTTACTGTACACTTGAATATCGTGTTACTACCTACCCTGGATCGGCTGACCGAGTAAATGACCACCAACTGTCTGCCTATCACTCTTCTGCTTATATACCTCAAACATTTTCTTTTTTTGTTCCATGCAACTTCTTTATTTGTTTCCATCCCCTGTTTTAATTTCATTCCAGTGCATTTTTTGCTATACCATATACCGAAAGAAAACACCCTATAAGTTATTGCACAACTTTTTCGTAAATTTTATGGTTATTATCTTGTACGGATTACACTCTGTGAGGCTTAATATCGCCTTTATTTTTGGTTATATTATGACCACGACCACGCAAAGCTCTCGAAACGTCGAAATAATAATAATTGTAAAATGAGTAACCAAAAATAAACGCGATAGTTTTATAATAAACGTCTGCATAAAGTTTAGTTCATTAATTAATGTTTGCGCAAATACTAAGAAAATAATATTTAACCAACGATAAGTCCGTTCAACTAATTTTAAGCCTTTCTTGTCGTGAAGTTTACATCGACACTTAAAGTGAACGACACTCCTACCTGGGTTAGGTTAGGAATAGGACAAATGAATAAAACTGATAAACCGACATCAGCGCCGTATTATGAAGCTGTTCAATACAGTCCTGTGTAGAATCATAAAATGGCAAATAGATTAAATTTGCCTATCCCCGTGGAAATTAAAGCGTGAAAATTAATGATGAAAATGGTAGGCAGGCAGTAATTCGTGGCGTTTCGGTATCAGCTGGAAAGTTGTGGACTAATTTTACTCATTGTCAGTTATTTAACTGTAGTAGCAATCGCTTCCATTCATAGATTGTACTCCAACTTAACATAATGAGGTGCTTTCATATAGGAGCCGCAATAATAAAGTACAGTAAACACGCTAGGCAGGCCACATCGCTCGAAAAACCGACAACCGACGGGGAAGAAAGGTTCTAGAGTGGAGACTACGAACCGGCAGACGCAGCGTAGGTAGGCCTTCCACTAGGTGGACTGGTGACATAGTGAAAGTCACGAATAACCAGTGGATGCAACTGACATCTTGTTATCCTCGTTTTAAGAGGGAGGCCTATGCTCAGCAGTGGACGCCTTCTGGCTGATGATGATGATGAAACACGCTAGTACAAATTTCTCGCAACTCGCAATAAATTGTTTTTAAATTCTTTTTTTAATATTACTAAAAATCGAATTTAACTATATGTGCGATATTTAAGTATTGTATAGATACAAGATATTTGAAAGATAAAAGATAAATTAGACACTTAAAACTTGAAAGTAAATAACAACAGATAAATCTTTCAATTTAAGTGTTTATGAAGATATGATAAAATTTTGACATATTACCTAACATATAATATTTATCTTAGCACTTTATTTATCTAAATAAATAAACAAATCCTTATCCATTGATTATTGTAAAAAATCTTTAAATAAGATTTTTATATAAGTTCTTTCAGATATTAAAGGTTTATGGAGTAGGTATATGTTTAAAATTACGAATAGCGCCTATAATCATTACGTTCTACAATATCATATTTTTTTCAGATGATTCCAAAAGTGTCGTTCTTGGGGGCATTGGTCCTTATCTTCATAGCATCTGTTGATGGCAGAGTTACAGCAAGATCAGACGAGAATGCCGCCAAAGAGTACATGAAAGTACTTGACCAGCTTACAGGAAAGTTCAATAATAAAGCTGCCTTGGCTTCATGGGCTTATGAGAGCAATATAACTGACTATAATGAAGAACAAATGGTTAGCATAATTTTACCTTTATGTACTACTATAGTTGGATCCTTAAGTGTTTTTATTTAAGTACTTTAATTTTAATCTACTCGTTCTTTTTCGTCAGATGTTGGTTCAATTAGAAGTAGCAGAAGAAAGGAAAAATAGTTGGACAGAAACAATGACATACGAATGGCAAGACTTTGCGGATGAAGATCTTAAAAGACAGTTCGATAAATATTCCCAATTAGGAACTGCTGCTCTTCCAGAAGACAAAAATCAAAAGTTGATTCAAGCTATCAGTAACATGCAGTCCAATTATGCCAAGGCTACCATTTGTGACTATAATGATAGAAATAAGTGTGATCTTCATGTTGAACCAGGTAAATAAGAATAATAATTCAAAAAAAATTTAAGTTGATGAGAATAGTTTCAATTTTCACTACTTAATTCCCAAAAGGAGACGTACAGTCAGCATTAGATATATCTAAGCACGCAATGTAATCAAAGGTATCTATACATTTAGAGTGGTCATAAATATCTACACACCATTAGTTGTCATATTAATGTGAGCATTCAATGCGTCAAAAATATCTATACATTCAATTAGTCAAAAATATCTACACACTCATTTGTCAAAAATATAATATGTATTTTTTTAAAACAAATTTACTAAATGAATCAATTTGTTTGTTGACATGTTTTTGACAAGTGAGTGTGTAGATATTTTTGACTAATTGAGTGTATAAATATTTATGACGCATTGAATGCTCACATTAATATGACAACTAATGGTGTGTATATATTTATGATAACCCTGAATGTGTAGATACTTTTGATCACATTGCGTGCTCAGATATATCTGCTGCTGACTGTACCTACAATAGATCACGTACCCACATGCCACAATCGTGACATAACTTTACTGCTTCTTTGATTGAACAAAACTAACACGCAAATCTAACTATTTACATAGTATCTTTGCAATTAGTTTTAAACAAAAAAATGTCCTACATATTGTACATATGTCCTACATAAAATTAATATAATAATTTTATTTTTTGCCAGATGTAACACAAGTCTTTGCTAAAAGTCAAGATCCAGAAGAATTAAAGTATACTTGGTTAGAATGGCATAAAGCCGCTGGGTCAGCAGCCAAAGGAAACTTCACCGATTATGCACAACTGAACAATGAAGCCGCTAACTTAAATGGTTACGACAGTGTTGCTGAATGGTGGCTAAGTGAATACGAAGCACCAGACAGTGAGGAACAGTTTGCTAAACTCTGGGAACAAGTAAAACCGCTGTACGAACAGATGCACGCGTACGTCCGTCGTCATCTTAGACTTAAATATGGTGAAGATATCGTCTCCAAAGACGGACCAATCCCAGCTCACCTTGTTGGTAAAAAAAAATATTTATTTACAATTTGTTACGTATACATTTTACTTCAAAAAATCCATCAAAATAATATATTTTTAGGTAATATTTGGGCCCAAACTTGGAGTGGTGTCGAAAAATTCACGAAACCATACCCAGAAAAACCAGACGTCGATGTTACAGCTGCTCTTGTTGATCAAGTAACTATTTATTCTAATTCATATACTCGTAATTTATAAGCATATCCATAAAACATATTGATTTGTAATTTGTATTTTAGGGATATACCCCATTAAAAATCTTCCAAACTGCTGAGGAATTCTTTAAGTCTTTAAATCTTATTGGTATGCCTGATTCGTTCTGGGGGAAGTCTATCATTGAGAAACCTGATGATGGCAGGGATTTAATTTGCCACGCATCAGCATGGGACTTTTATGATGGTGAAGATTTTAGGTAACATAACATAATACCTATAGTACGTATTGTTATATAGCCAAAAATATGTTAGGCTAAAGTGCGGACCATGAATGAGGAGACTGTTTCTACATTTAAAAAGCTGCCAATAACAGTCTCAACTTACCAGCCTAGCGTGCTCAAGATGCTTCTCGATCTGTACACTGTACTGTACAATGTTTTATATTTTGATATTTAAGGATCAAGCAGTGCACCTCAATTACAAATGAATTCTTCAAGACAACTCATCATGAAATGGGACACGTCCAATATTATCTACAATACAAAGATCAACCCCAAGTTTACAGACGTGGCGCTAATCCAGGTAAATTAACATTTATTAAACTTGTTAAGATAGATTTGACGAGAATAGGGTGACGTAGAGGAGAGAGGTGAAATAAAACGTTTGTAGAGATAGAAAAATAATATATAAGTAGTTACCTTTATTTCTGAACACTATAGGAAAACTTCTCGCAACTTGGGAACAAGTTAAACTAGTTTCAAAATATTTTACTTTGTTACTTAATTTAATAAAAATTAAAATAAATAATTTTTTTGCTAATTTTTGCAGGATTTCATGAGGCGGTCGGTGATGTGATGTCTCTGTCAGTATCTACACCAAAACATTTAAGAGTTGTTGGGTTATTAGAAGATGGACCTGATGACGATGAATCTAACATTAATCAACTTTACAAAATGGTAAATAACTACGAGTACTTATTACTATGATATACATTGAAGAGTTGTAGGCAGAAACTTAGTGGTTACATGCAAGTCTACTGATTTTTAATAGTACCAACACTTTCTAGTATACCGTGAAGTGACGCATTGCAGGATCAGTTTTAAAGTTGCCGTTTCCAAATAAGCAAGCATAGTTGATGCGATTTTATTTGCAGTTATTTACCTGAAGTAGTAGTTGCTATAATTTATGAACCGCACCTCAGTTTGAAATCAAGCAGGGTGCTGATTATGTTACGTCACAATAAAAATAAAGACCCTCATTTATGCTATGAATGATAAGTAAATTTTATAGACTCTTGACATAAAAATTTTAGGATCAATTAAAAGGAAATCAAATTGGTTTTTAGAAATTTCTATACTTAGCTACTAAAAGTGTTAAAATCATAAAAAACAGGTTGACTAAGACTTGGTTTGCAATGATACTCCACAGCCACTACACCACGGTCGTCACTCTTGGACCTCCTCTTGCTTATCATCATGCGGGTCGAGGTCAGATGTCGTGTCAAAAGTAACTAAAGTATATGTTCCTAAAGACCTAACTCATTTATTTTCATTTTTAGGGCTTAGACAAAATCGTGTTCATCCCCTTCGCATACATTATGGACTTGTTCAGATATGGTGTATTCCGTGGTACCTCCTCACCTGATGACTACAACTGTCACTTTTGGAGACTGAGGGAGGAATACCAGGGTTTGGAGCCACCTGCACCAAGATCGAAGGAAGACTTTGACCCCGCTGCTAAATATCACATCTCTGCTGATGTTGAATATATGAGGTACTCCAGTTTTATTTTTATCGTCTTCTTTATTCTGTGTTTTAACATTATGTTTTGTCATTACTAAATTAATATTTTCAGATACTACGTATCCTACATAATTCAGTTCCAATTTCATCGCGCTCTCTGTCAACTCGCTGGTGAATACTCCCCTGACAATCCAGACACACTTCTCTCTAATTGCGATATCTACAGAAGCACTGCTGCTGGTGAAGCTCTAGGGTTAGTATAAGAATCTTTAATTTAGCAGAATATAAGATTTAACACCACGCCTCATAAAATTACAATTATTCCAGTAAAATGCTCCAAATGGGTTCATCCAAACCATGGCCTGATGCGATGGAGGTGCTGACAGGTGAACGAGTTATGGATGCCAGCGGTTTGTTGGAGTACTTTAAGCCACTCCACGATTGGCTGAAAGCTGAGAATGAGAAGACTGGAGAGTACATTGGATGGAAACCAAGTACTGTCGGTACGTATGCATGTGTTTAAATCAGCTTTAGCAAGGCAATTTAAAAAAAGAAAGATCGGCTCGTGAATTGTAAATACGAGTAACAGAACTGCGCATCAAAAAGATATTTTAGATGTGATACAATGATATTCCTTGCAAGTGTCAAGCTTGCTTTTTAGATTGCCGTTCTATGGGAGCGGTGACCTAAGTCAGTTACAGCTTATTATTATATCTATGTTTTTTTTAAGATCGTATTAGGTATACAAGCGTGTTATATTTTTTTATCATTTCAGAATACTGCACTGCTGAACAACGAATGGAACTTGAGAAGAAGAAACAGGCTTGAAATTATTTAGTTTATTACCTAGCATCCAATAATTTATATTATTTTTATTTGTAATAATATTTAGGCACTCGTATTATAAATAAACACTTAACAAAATCATAATTAATGTATACTTATTTTCTTCTAATAAGTTCAAGTATTTACGGTGAAGGCGGTGAATTTATCTTTAGCATTGTCAGAATACGACGAGAAAATTTTGGTTTGAATCGTTTGAATAATACCAAAGTTCATTAAAGTGAAATAAATAAGGTAATAGAAAAAACCCAACAACAGACAGACAAAATTATTTATTGCATAAAACAAAATATATAAAATGAACAAAAATAAAAGATGATGTACAATTGGCAGACTCATAAAGGTGTGATTCCGCCGGCGACTGCAGACTGCACTACTTGTTTGTATGAGATACCAACCTTAAGGCAAAGAAAAAAACATGGGCATGGGGTGCAACAAACCCTAAAGCAGCGTCTACATGCTTGGCGAAAAATGGCAAACAGCAAACACAAAACAACAAACATGAACATGTTTTTTTTCTGTATTCCTGTTTTTGTATTTGGTCCCTCGTGTTCGGCGTCGGTGTCAGGTTTTCTTCAACAATCAAAGGATGTTCGGCAAACAATTTGCGATGTCTCTAAATGCTTGGTAGTATAATAATTAATTATAAGATTTCTGTGAATTTTGATCATTCGCCATGTTTGCTTACCTAAAATATACTAGCACCAACCTTTTAGATGCCTATCTGTCTGTGAACACCAAGCATGTGGAGGCGGCTTTAGATTTGTGACAACAACAGACACCTTACTTTAATTTCATCTTTCGCAAAATTACTTAGACATCCTTTGTCAATGTACGTGACAAACTCAACAGTAATTTAATATGCATGAAGGAGCTATATACATTTGGTACTTTTATGGTCATCATAATAGTACACACCTTGAATGTTAGTATCTATTCAGGTCTTTATATAGACACCTAAACTACCATAGGATCATTGATGCGATCTAAATATAACAATACCAATCAGTTGATAATTTAAAAACTAATACTATTATTGTCATGGATTAAAATATTTTAGGCAAAGTTTTATCCTTTATTAAGAAACAGATAAAATTAAAAGTATATTAACTACAATTTACCTATAAATAAAAAATATTATCTAATGACGTCACATCAGAGATAGTCCTAAGGAGATTGGAAACATATCCCCTTTGTATAGCAAGGCTAATTCGTTGGTAGAAATAATTGCCAACCTTCCTGTCTCCAGACTTCTCCGTCAGCTGCTTAGACAACTCCTTGGCCAGGAGCCTGCAGGGCCCAAGGGCCCATTGTCCCTATGGAAATTATCCACCGGTTCGACGAAGTATTTTTTTTTAATTTTAACTGACTTGAATTAGTTTTCTCTGGGTACTAAAACTTTTTTCACCGCTTCATAATAAGATTCACTGATGAGCTTATTTTCTTTAATTATATGCACTCGAGGATTTTCAGCGTCATTATAATATATTTAAGTAACTAAATTTAATTATCTTACACCAGTCTTACTTACAATTTTTGCTTACACTAATTTCCTTTGGTCGACATAGTAATGGCGACTGAGGCAACCGTATAATCAAACGGTTTTTACAGTCGTCGGCATTCCATCAGGCAAGTAGAAGTTAAGTCTCAATAAAAAAGACTAAAGACTTTAGTATTTACGTGTTAAATCGCAATAATTTTTCATAAACACCATTAATATTAATAACTTATGACAAATGACCGTACATAGTCATAATTTTTTGTCCCACGATTTCATTCCGAACAAAGACATTTTTTGTATCATCAAAAGTATTTTTTGTTTGACCAAAGATGTAGGTGTAATAACAAGGTCTTTTATTGTATTAGAGTAAAAAAATACTACAGCCAGTGCTTTAAGGAGCTTTGTAGATTAATGAATTAATATATTTTCCATCAATACCCACTAAATTGATTAGCAAAATCTTACCAAAAATGCGAGAATATGGGAAACATCGCGAAACAAATACGTATTATTAGGTACATAAAAAAAAATAGGAGAAAATTTCATCATAGCCGTTAGTAATTTAAGTAGGCACAAATTGTAGGACTATGAAAGCAATCTTTCTAAACTAAAAGATTCTAAACTAAAGATTTTATAATCAAAAACGTGTTATACAAATTGAATTCGCTTGTTCGCCCATGTGTTTTCCCATCTTATGACCTAGGATCTCTTAGGCGAAGCGTGAAAAGTACATCTGGCTGGCATAGGTACTGAGGGCGACTGAGGAATACTATGTTTTTTCTCATTTACCAGCACTTTAGACCTCTTCTTGCTTATCATCGAGTAAGTTAAAAGCAGATGTCGAGAATACATTAATAAAAGTCGCCCCTTAAAAGGATGTACCGACCAACAATTTTTCATAATAAATCCACGCACCTTCATCAGTATTTAACAAATACATGAAGTCCAACCTAAATTAAAGATTAACAAATAATAGGACCACAGAATTCCTTGTATAATTAAAGATTTTGTCAAATTGACACAAACACGCATTCTGTTTAATGGCATATCTCGCCGTACTACGAAATTCTATGGAAAACAACTGATTATAATTTTTAAATTACATTGCTTGTTTTTATATTGTTTATTCAAACTTAATACATGATTATTACCTAATGGATCTTTAATTTAACATCGGTTAACATTGGCAACGGGAGAAGAAATCGATATTATATTATATAAGAAAAAAGATAAAAGTGAAAAAACAAGAAATAATACTAATTGTAATAAAATTAAAGTAGAAGAAGGATGGTTACTGACTGACTGCAGTGAAGAGTAATTACTTTTATGTCTTACATTATTAATATTATAATACAAAAACTAAATAAAATTTAAATAGTAGTAATTCGTGTTTAATTATTGACGATATTAAAAAAAAACTAATTGCATATATTTCATGTATAATAAATTAACTTAAAGGAAAAAACTCAGCAATGTACGTTTTATGTAGTTTTGTTTCGTTTTAAAGTATATGTTTCGATTTAGATTATAATTATGGCACATTGTTTTATTCCGGGTTTTTGACCTTAAAATTCAAGTGTGAGTAATTTTTCAAAGTTATCTGTCACAAAATAATGAAAAATATTATATTATTTTATATTGTTATAAAAACTTATTTTATCAGTTTTAACGTCAGATTGTGATTTGTATTGCGATAATATATAATATATGATAGTATATAACTCATACAGTTTATAGCTGATAGATAAAAGCTAAGTTGCCTAGTGCCCATAACCTTAGAGCTTGTATGAAGAGAATTGTAGATGTGAAGGATGCGAGGGAGTTATGTTAAGATCGTGGCAAGTGGCGTCACTATGTCTCTGCCTATCCCCGTGGGAAAAGGCGTGACAGTTTGATTTGATTGATTATTAAAAAGGGTCCAATAAAATCCTTGTTTAAAAGGTTTTAAGAAAAAAGCTTAATTAATAACAAATAGGTTTTATGAAGTTGTGAGTTATTTAAGGTAAAATATCATTACAAAAACATGATTGTTTTGAAAGAAATTCGTATTCATTAGACGGACCTAATAACTGCAGGGCTATGGGTTTGTAACTAAGTAGTGGGTCAAGGTTCGATGCTCGGTGCACAATATTGTAGGTCACATCGTTTTACGCAAATTATACTAACACACTATACAGTACTTACACGTACAATAGTTTATTGTACTTATCTTATTATTTAAGAGGTCTTCATAATATTTTTATTATTCAAATGCATCTTTAGTTACATAATCATAAAAATCACTAGATTTTTCTTTCTAATCTTATTGAATTAATTTCAAAAATCGAAATGATTAATAAAAATATCATTTTATTTTTATTTCGATTAGGGCAGACAAAGTTTCTTAGCTTCATAAGTTTCAATAGCTTAGCTTCTTTTCCATCTCCTATCAGACAAAGGCCATTAGTCGTCCACTGCTAATAAGCCATACATACATACATACAGACATAAGCCATCCCCAGAAATATTCTAAAGTGGCCTGCTGTAAGCAGTTCAGGCAGCTTGTAAAACCTTTTACTCGTTGTTGGTCCTTCTTGTGGATAGATATCCCACGCTGCGTTTCCCCCGAATAGGCGCATCGAGTGCTTGTTTCATACTAACTACTGCCACGATATTTTCCGCCTACACAATACGGCTATGTAGTGGCGTCGACATAGCTTCGAGGATCCCTGTACTCTAGTCATCGTCGGTGCAATGACTTTGACTGCGGCTTATGGTTAATTTGTCAAAAAGGCATTAACCTAAATAAGTACTTATATTAAAAAAGGTCATCATCAGCCAGTAGGCGTCCACTGCTGAGCATAGGCTTCCCTCTTAGAACGCTATTTCAAACGAAAAGATGCCAGTTGCATCCACCGGTTATTCGTTACTTTCATTATGTCGTCAATCCAAGACCTACGCTGCGTCTTCCGGTTCGTGGTCTCCACTCTAGAACCTTTCTTCTCCATCGGTTGTCGGTTCTTGGAGCGATGTGGCCAGATATCGAAAAAGATATTAACATAAATATATTTCTAACAAAAAAGATGCCAACTAATTATTGAATAAAAGGTTTCGTGTTATATATTTTTTATTCGTATACAATGGTTAATAAATGAATCTTATAATATGCAGCGTAATAAGCTTAACTGATAAAGTGTCTGACAAATAAATAGATCGCTTAGCGTTGCCTTGACCCTAAGACCTTAATATTTTTGAGTCGTACACTGGACGCATTTGTTACTAAATAGTAGGCTTTTTGATACTAATAGTAGATTAGGTAAGATATTAACTTTTTTATATTACTTATGTACCTACTCAATAAGAGAAAGTTAAGGGTGACCGTGGTGTAGTGGCAGTGCAATGGTTACACAAACCGGAGAGCACGAGTTCGGGACCACCCACCTGTACCAATGTATCTTTGATATATGTTCTTTGATTGTCCTGTTTCTATGATACAAGCACTTTAGTAGCTTAGTATAGAAATGTAAATAATAAAAAAAATGAATTATCAAACTTTTTTTATAAAATTGCAAAATCTTT
Organism: Tinea trinotella; assembly: GCA_905220615.1. Classification (NCBI taxonomy): domain Eukaryota; kingdom Metazoa; phylum Arthropoda; class Insecta; order Lepidoptera; family Tineidae; genus Tinea; species Tinea trinotella. Next base: position 13,242,691 of record HG992313.1, read on the forward strand.
ATACTATATAGTTTAAAATATTAATAGGAGAATAACCTAACTCTAAAGACTCTTCGGTTTCAACTAGGACGGCATAATGGATATGACTGCTTACTGTAGCAGTCGTGGTGTAGTCGAACCAAAACAAAGAACAACAACTAAAAATTGACCGTAATCACGGTCAATTTTTAGACTTTAAGAGGTCTAATAGCATGAGCACTGTTTCTTGGGAAAGTGTTATAGAAGGAATAAATAATAACAATCAATCAATCGACCAATTTATTACGCCTTTTTCCCAAACGGATAGGCAGAGACAATAGAGCACCACTTGCCATGATCCTGACACAACTCCCTCGCTTCACAATTCTCTTCATACAAGCTCTATGGTTATGGGCACTAAGCAACCTAGCTTTCTTGAGGATGTTTCCGATTTGGTCGGCAAATACCTTCCTGGGCCTGCCTCGTTTAATGTATCCATTCACATGAGATTTTTCGTCAATCTAATTTCACTCATCTTTTCCAAAACAAATGAATAGATATATCATAAATAGGATAAAACTCTGCCTGTGTTCCTCCTTTATTTCTTCAAACTTTTTCACTGCCTCCATATTCAAAAGTCTTTTTTTAATTTATAATTGAGATGCGATATCTAACGTCGACATGACTGATGGCAAGGAGGGGAACGTCCAAGTACGCCGACGACCTCGAACCGTCTTAGTTACCAGTTGCCCCAGTCGCCGTCACCGAGCAGGCGACTGAGGTATAGTGACTGAGAGAAGAAGTTGACTTCATTTTGTTTTGAATAATCAAATGCCAGTATCTTCCAATACACGCCCTAATCATAGTACAAACATTGCTGAGAAACTCACGATTATAACTCTATGATCTATTTGACATCTATGAGAATTATATTATCACACAAAAAACGCAAACAAAAAATAGTATTGAATGGAAATACACTTGTAAATAAGGAACGCATTTTGTTATCTACAACAAATAATGTATTGGTATTGACTATTGTCACAGGTCAGGAGTTTTAGGTTGGAAACCATTTAAAATTGACACATGGAAAGGATGAGTGAAAGTAGATTGACAAAAGGAATTTATAAATCTTGTGTGGATGGATGCGTGTTTTTTATTTATTTATTAAACATTTCTATACTAAGCTACTAAAGTGCTTGTATCATAGAAACAGGACAACCAAAGTACATATATCAAAGACACATTGGTACCGGTGGGTGGTCTCGAACTCGTGCTCTTCGGTTTGCGTAACCATTGCACTGCCACTACACCACCACTTTAACAAGTCTGCCTTCTTGCAAGTCCTCAAGAAAGCTGGGCTGCCTAGTGCCCATAACTATTAAGCTTTTATGAAGAGATTGTGGATGTGAGGGAAGCTGGAAGTCCATTGTCGCTCCATTGTCTCTGCCTATCGCTGTGAAAAAAAGGTTTGACAATTTGATTGATTCATTCCAATGGTATATCCTGTAGAACTATCAAAGCATTTTCAAAATAAAATTTAAATTTTATTTTAGAATTTTAAACCTATCCTATTATTTGGCGAACCGCGTGGTGCATTGGTAACAAACCAGTGAGCAAAACGTAAGTCCCGGGGTCGATTCGCGGTCGGAGCAATTTGTTGCATAGCATTTATTTGTAATACTTAGATTTGTAATTACAATTATTTGTTAATATAAAATAAAATGGCAATTTTGCTCCGGGTCTGGTTTGTGGTCATATGCCCAGTCTACCGATCCGGGGTAGTACCACCACTTAAAAGTGTACATACCGTAAAGTGGCTCAGTCGTGTTTTGGGATTAGCTTGAAAGTTACTGGTTGGCTTAGTAGATGCGATTACAACTTCTAGTTATTTAACTGTAGTAGAAGTCACCTGCCATTATCATGCGTAATACTTGGATATATTTAATGTAATAATATAACTTATCACGTATTTAGTATGCAAGGTGTGTTACATAGATGCAATATTTTTCCCACGGTGCCTGCTACAATAGGAAAATTGCGTACAGTACCAAGGTGCTGGAAATATGTACTTGTGCGGCGATATTATATGTGTGTCATGCATGCCTAAGTCGCAGTTTAAATGGTCATGGGTAGGCAGCGTCGGTGGACATTAAGAAAGTGATTGGAAGAGGCACAGTGGCTTATAAAATTGTTTAGCATACCAAAACGGGTGGTTCAAAACCTTTTCGATTTAAGTAATATATTTTTCGAGATCTGATCTCGACTCACCTAATGGTCACCAAGGAGAAGTACAATAAGCGCCGATGACTGAAAAATCTGACTCAGTCGCCGTCACTATGCCGGCTATAAGAAATCTATGCCAGCCATAAAATTAACATAAAAAAATAAAAACACAATTTTGTAATAAATCTAGACACAGGGATCTATCTCTTTAGAAATAAAAGCATGAGCGTTTGAATATTGATTTTGGTTTCACTCTCTTTAGATTATTCAATTTTTTTACCTTCATAAAATTAAAAACACCATCAAAGTTTTTTTTCTTAATCCTTTGTAAGAGTGGTAGGCAGTGGTGCCCAGTCTGCTGATTCAGGTACTACCACTTTCAAGTATACAGACCGTGAAGTCACTTAGTCGCTTTTCTGAGTCAGCTTGTAAGTTGCTGGTTTCAACTAGGCCAGCATAGTGGATAGTCACGCTACTTGCAGTTATTAAACTGCAAGTAGCAATCACCTTTATTCATAGACTTAACATCAGGCGGGATGCTGTCATGTGTAGAGTTACAATTAAATCAAAACCTAAGTTTTAAATAAAAAGTAATCTTTTTATTTAAAATTCATAAGAAAATTAAAAAAAAAATTTATTCCGATGTTTCGAGAGCTTTGCAGCCGTCGTGGTCATGGAGATACTGAAGTGTTGGTTTAATTCATTAATCAATGTTCGCGCAAAATCTAAGAAAATATGAAAAAATAAATCTTTTTGAAACTTACTCAAAACAATTGAACGAAACATTGACGTAACTGACATTTTCATTGTGGGTCACTGTTTCCGGGTGCTTAAGTGTCAGTTACGGACTATTTCGTCTTGTTATCTATCACTTTCTACTCGCTATCTGCACCTTAATGCTTAACAAAATAGTGACAATTGTTTTTTAGGATTACTTAAGAATGGTAGTAGGCAGTGGTACCCAGTCTGTAGTTCCACCACTTACAAGTATACAGACCGTGATTTGGTCGTGTTTCGGAATCAGTTTGTAAGTTGCCGGTTCCAACTAGGCCGGTATAGTGGATGTTTTTGCTACTTACAGTTATTGAATTGTAGTAGTGAGATCCATTCATGGACCACACTTCAGCTTAAAATCAAGCGGGGTGCTGTCATATGTCGAGTCACATTAAAAAAATACATTATATAAGTCGACCGTGGACTAGTGGTCATAAATTGTCGGTATCAAATTTATAAATTTTAATTTCATTATTAAATATGACAAATAAGAGCTATTAAACTAATTTTTGCTCCGACTCATGGAATCGAACCCAAGTAACAAACTGGCGTGGCTAACCAATGCGCCACGCCTGTCGCCAGAAAGTTTATATAGTTTTCTTTGCGCAACAATATTATTTTTCTAATAATTAATGCCACTTTTACTTTTTCCGTGTACACACTAATGGAGTAGTTATGTCTGCCACAAGGGACTATTCGGCAATCGGTTACTTAGTTGTTATGCAACTTAGTATGGGCAGGCTACTTGGAAAAACCAATGACTTTTTATGGATTGTAAATAAATGATTTTTTTTACCACACTTTTACAGGCTTGACTTGTATGTTTGTAACTATATCACGGAATCTTTCAAAATAACTAGATGTCTGAGACCACTTCTAGATGTCTGAATAATTTGAAACCGGCAACTTTTAAGATGAATCAAAAACGCGAATCACTTCACTACATACTTGAAAATGATGGCACTTATTCTATCCTTTTATATTAGAAACAGCTGTATTACAATTTAGTTATAATACGAATATCATAGAATTCTCGAAAATTATTAATTCGGTGACACCCTCAAGAAAGCTGGGTTGCTCAGTGACCGTAGAGCTTGTACGAAGAGCATTGCGGATGTGTGAGAAGCGAGGGAGTTGTGTCAGGATTGTGGCAAGTGGCGCTTCATTGTATCTGTTTATCCCTGTGAAAAAAAGACAGACAATATAATCGATTAATTGAATTATAATCAATATGCTGTAACATAAAGTACTCGTAATATACTATAATATTTGTAACTAATTACCTGAACAACCGCACTGCATAACTAATATTAATTACCTAAATTAAAATTAAATAAAGAGTTAAATTAATTTGTAAATTAAAATTACATAAACGTTATTCATACTTCAATAATTTGACAACATTGAATATAATTTATCAATGTCGTTTTCAGCGGAATATGTAGTAGACAGTATCAAATAAACTTGGTTCAATTTTATTTATATTTATAAACTAAGAGAAGTATTATAGAAACAGGACGACCAAAGTACATCAAAGATATATTGGTATCAGCAAGTGGTTATGAACGGAAGTCTCTTAGTTTCCATGATCATTGCACTACCATACCACAGCCGGCTTAACTCAGATCTAACTACAATAAGACAATAATGTAAGCTCTTTTTATTGTGAATTGACATGTGTCCTTGCCCAGAAGGGAGGTCCAAGAGTGAATATGACTAAATAAACGACCCAGTCGCCTTTAGTATGTTGGCTAGAAGATCATAATAAGAAGATTATAATAGATAATAATTATAATAAGAATATAATATAATAGATAATAATTATAATAAGAAGATTATAAGATTATAATGTATTTTAAATAAATTAACAAATATAATCGCATTCGAATACTATCAATAAATATTTGCTAAATATTAATTAAACAAATATTTATTGGGATTTATTGAATAATTGGAGTGTCAATCAATGAATAATGTCAAAAGAAAAAACTAGGTACATTCAATGCAACCGTGCTAAACACTAAAAGTGTTAACAAAGTTATTTGGTACGTACTAGAGTCGATGACGGTCAAAAGTAGACAAAGCTATTCACACGGCTCGAGTTCAGAGGTAAACAAAAACTAAGTAACCGCACAGTATAATGCGCGCGCGCCTACCAATACAACGTACTATTCGTTGATAACAAATATTAGAAAAAAAACAAGTGTCACAATGGCTTGCGTTCAAACGAGAACGCTTAATAGAACTTTTCAAATAATTCGTGTCATTCTAGTGTTAATTTCAATTACTATCGCCGAGCCACAACTCGACCTACCTCAACATTCTACTCAAAGAAATCAATTTGGCGGATATGGTCTTCTGTCTAGTACTCCCTCGTCAATAAATTCACCAGGAAATCAATACGATGTCACACCGAATCCTAACTTCCAAAGACCAAGTCCTAATACCCCTGGGGTGTATCCAGTCTCGTCTACTCCCAATTATGGCAACCGAGGCATAAGTCCAGATGTCAATAATAATGGTTATCCAAATCTAGATTACGGGAACGGAATAAATCGCAATCACGGAAGTTCGACATTTAGACCTAGACCTGTCGAAGAGAGAAATAGGGATGACAGAATAGATATTAATAGTGATCCTAATTTTAGAAGAAATGATCCTAACTTCTTGCAAAATGATCCAAATTACGTTGGTGTGAATCCGTATGATTTAAACAGGATCAATCCTAATTTTCCAAATAATAATGGCATAGATGAGAGGTTCCATCAAATCAATTTAAAGCAAATTAAAGATTTTCTTATAAACGCTGATCTGCAGGCTTCGAAGGAATGTACGAATAATGTTGCAGCACAATGGAACTTCGAAACAGATGTTAACGATGCGACACAGCATGAAGCGGTGAGTTTAATTAATTAGATTTTAATCGATTCAAATCGTGGACATATAAAAAAGCTGGGGTCAGCAGTGTCTATAATCATAGAGTTTGTTTTACATTTCTAAACTTGGTTGTATCATAGAAACTGAACGATCAAAGTACATATATCAAAGATACATTGGTACCGGCTAGTGGTTTTGAACCAGAAGCTTCTTGTTTGAGTGACCTTTTATGTACTACTAAACCACAGTCGCCTTCGCTTTTTATCCAAAACATATGTATTTTTTTAATCCAACATTAAAATTGCACGTGACAATGCATTATAAATGTGTTATGTCATTATAATACGTAATTATAATGTAAATTGTTGTCTCACTATTAAAATATTAAATCTAAACGAAACAATTCAAAACGTTGATCATTTTTGATGAAACAAAAATAAATGTGAATTAAACAAATTTTATGCGGCTTACTATCGCGTTTATTTTGGTTTTGTCTTTACAATTTTTTGGCAACAATAACAAAAGTTTTACAAAAGTTTTGGAAACAATAACAGCATCAACCAATAGGACAACCAACACCTCAGTCTCTCCATGACCACGATGGCTGCAAAGCTCTTGAAACGTCGGAATAATAAAAAATTGTAAAATCAAAACCAAAATAAACGCGATAGTAAGCCGCATAAAATTTGTTTAATTCATTCATCAATGTTCGCGCAAAATCTAAGATAATAAAAATAAATGTAATAAAGGCTAAAAATTAAGGTTTTAGATTAACTGTTGTATATACCGAATTAAATAAATAAACTGTTTTAATATCCATGGGGGATAATTAAGAAGTTTCATTATACATTAAACGTTATTTTTTCACATTTCTATGTTTAAGCTTGTGTCATAGAAACTGAACGGCTTAAGCTCATTATACTATTATATGTTTTTACATTCTACTATGTTATTACATAAATGTACACTTAGTATTATACTTTACATTATGTATGACCAAAGATACATTGGTACTCTCGGTTTGTGTACCATTGTACTCTACCTCTTAATTTACCACGGTTGCCTCAAATTATCATTAGTAATCAAATTGTCACGATTTTTTCGCAGAAATAGGCAAAGAAAATAGAGCGCCACTTGCCACGATCCTGACACAACTCCTTCGCTTCTCTCAAATCCACAATTATTTTCATACAAGCTCTACGGGTTTTTATTATAATTTACCTCATTAATTATGTATAATTTTATTGGCTCTGAACTATCATATTCGAGTTCAATCTTAGATTTATAACATATCGTCTTAAACAACATTTGAAACAACAAATTTGTACCAACCCTAACAATTGGAAATAAAATAAATCTTAACTTGAACTAAACACTAAAATTAACGTTTCAACTGTCAACGCTTAACTTGTAAAATTACACTTTAAATCACAACAAATAGGCCAATACAATTACAAGCAATTAAATTAAATCTAATCTCGAATCTGATGTCGTCGCATAAATTTCTTTACATAAGCGATTGTAAAGTTTTTCGCTTCTCGAAAGTTCCGGGTACATAATTCCCACAATATAAAAACAATGAAAGCCCTGAGAGATATTCGTGATGCATTTTGCTTTTCCTATGTAAAGATAGCAATACACTTTAGTTACCAAGTCTAATAAAAAGTTTTGGCATTTTGCCAGCAAACAAGAAATAACGGACTAAGGACATCATTTATTTTGTATGGGGACTTGGGCTTAATTGTATTGTAAAAGTTTAATATGCATATTAAAATAGTTTGATGTACGAAGATAACAATGTAATTGGAATTTATCCTTTATTTTGCATAGTTTAGGTGTGCAAAATGATCAAACTATGAAAATGACAGTTCAAAGCAGAACATATATGGCTTTAATTGACAGACGATACAAAATGGGTATCTTATTTTTCAAATAACTCAATTGCACAGCAATTAAAAGCAAAATTGTTATTAGTTTTATAAATGCAAGTATCGAAACTACCATTTATATATTTTTTCATTATTGGACATTACAAAAGTAGTACATAGAAGCCCAAAATCCTTTCTTTGTTTTACAATCGACAAATATAATGCTTTTCTAACCCATATGCTATCCTCACCGTGGATCCTTCGACCAAAAAAGCACTTCTGGCCGCCATAGTAACGATGGCAGTAGAGTTCGGTTTTTTTCCCAGTTAACGTAGCGCTTGGACATTTCCTTCCTTACTTTGGTATTTTTCAAAAAAGTTGAATTTATTATTGAGTAAATTGGTGTTAAACTGGTATCTACCAATTTATTCGGATATTTTATTTTATCTTTTGTCTTTGATGGGATAATAAGTCATCGCCATAGGGAAGAATCGAAAAAGTAGAATTGAAATTTGAATCAAATTCAAATACTATGGATAATCGATTTTCTATTAAAATAGTCACTCTTCACTAAATAAAACACCATAATAATATAATTTATGTGGCCATCCTGTCCATACTATACTGACCATAATATTTAGTGCACCTACCATAAATCCTAATATTTGCTCTTTTGAATAGTAAAGAATATCGGATAGCAGATAGAATAAGGAATAGTACTGTGCACGATAGATATGGTTTGAAAGAAGATGTAGTGATAAGGATTGACAAAGGAATGCTTCTATGGTTCGGGCACATGGAAATGATGAATAAAAGAAGATTGACAAAAGAAATTTATAAATCTGATGTGGCTGGATGCGTTAAACAAGGCAGGCCCAGGAGGGTGTTTTCTGACTAACTCGGAGACATCCTTAAATCTGGGTTGCATGGTGCTCTTAACCATAGAGCATGTATGAAGAGAATTGTGAAAGCGAGGGAGATGTGTCAAGACCGCTGCAAGTGGCGTTCCATTGTCTCCTATCCCTATAGGAAAAAGGCGTGACAATTTGATTGATTGAATAGTATTAATCAATTAATCGCCACCAACTGACAATTGGTGGCGCAGATAGTATTCCCACTTATAGGTTCCAATTACACTATCTATAATATTGAAAGGTGACTAAGTCGCGTTTTGAGATAAGCTTTAAAGTTAGCAGAATTCAGCTAGGTCGGCATAATAGTTACGACTCCTGCTCGCTGACATTTATCTGTGATGCCAGTCGCATCTATATGCACGAGAGAGTTTTTGCGGTAAAATAACGAATGGTGGATATGAGGGAAGCGAGGGCGTTGTGTCAGGACTCAGGATCGTGGCAAGTGGCGCTCCATTGTCTCTGCCTATCCCTGTGGGAAAAGATCAGACAATTTAATTGATTGATTGATTGTATAGTGTATACTTGCCTTTATACGCATCATAAAGATCACCTCACACTGTTTTGCTTCACATAACTCAGGTAATAACTTCTATTGGAAATTTTAATAATTACCTTTATTCATCACACTTTTTGTACACTTTTGTATTCATTTTATTGTGTTTTAAGTGACCTAGTCGCGTTTCGGGATTAGCTTGTAAGTTGCCGGTTTCAACTAGACCGGCATAATAGATGTCACTGCTATTTAACTGTAAGTAGCCATCGCCTTCATTCATAGACTCCAGCTTAACATCAGGCAGGGTACTATCATATATAAAGCAACAAGAAAAAGAAAATTGTTGGTTACAAAACATAGGTCACGTTTCATAGTAGCTTTAACTGTCAAACTAAATTGGTTTGGCGCGTCGTTTCGTTAACGAACATTTCATAAGTGGAATGTATTACCCATGTGTTATCCCCACCATGGGAAGCTAGAAAAAACACCTGTGGCCGGCATAGTGACGAAAACCGATGCAACTGTAAATTGAGTCTATGTTTCAGTCATCTACGCTATTAGACTTTCTGTAGTTTACTGAGGTTAGATATCGCGTTTCAATAGAAAACAAAATCTGTACAATCACGCATGGTGCGGTTATCCGCATAAACGTTGCCGTAAACCGCACTAAGTAAACGATATTTATTTTGTTTTATCATTTACAATAGCTTGTTTTTTTTATAAATTGATCTATATGAGTAAGCAGTTTCCCACGAATATGCTACTGCAAGATAATTGATATACGAGTATTATAATTGTTCTGATACCAATCTATAGACACTGAATTAAACATTTTTTTGCGGCTTACTATCGCGGCGTAATTTTCGGTTATTGATTGTTTTATTATTTCGGAGTCTCTCTTGCTCTCAAAACGACGTAATGTAAAAAATAGTAAAATCATTAACCAAAAATAAACGCGATAGTAAGCCGCATAGCATTTGTTTAATTTATTAATCAATGTTCTAGACACTGTATTAGCACGACTGCACGCTACTTAATGTTAAGCTGGAAATGCGACTGAGTCACTTATTGGTCTTTTCACTTTTATGCTTTGGGACTAACCTGGGTCGGTACACTCGACAAATGACCGATATAAATTAAGAAAATGTCTCATATAAATAAATATTCTATTGTAAATGATACGGAAATATGGTGGACTCGGAAATATGCTGGAATATCCATTTTTTATCCATTCCATGTGTAATCCATACCATATATAGTACAAACATTGAATGATTAAAGTAGGTTTAAAATATATTTTATTATTATTTTAATCAGAGGTTTTGCCTAGTGCCTATAACCATAGAGCTTGTATGAAGAGAATTGTGAATGTGCAGGAAGCGAGAAAGTTGTGCCAGGATCGTGGCAAGTGGCGCTCTTGTGGGAAAGGGGCGTGACAATTTGATTGATTGATTGATTAATCCGACGTTTTGAGACGTCTTCCTGCGAACATAATGGCTTTTAACGTCATAGTTTAATTATTATATACTTTTAATTTTATCAGTTTCTTGTCAGGATCGTGGCAAGTGGCGCTCCATTGGCTCGCCTATCCTTGTGGGAAAAAGGCGTGACAATTTGATTTGATTGATTGATTGTTTCTCAATAAAGGATTGGTTACTAAATAATCGCAAATAAATGTTTCATAATAAATTCTTTATTGAAAATGAGTGGAGTTTTAAACAATAAAATAATGTAACGTCAGACACCAAACAAAATTGATTGTTTTGTAATAATGTCACTAACAACGGAAATTACTACAATTTCATCGTATTATGAAAAAGTCTAGAGTGACTTGTATTTAAAGTATTAGAAGAAAATTAATTATGAACAAAGAAAATGCAATTTTAAATTTAATGGTCGAGTTTTCGTTAACGAGTTAACAAAGTTACTTTTCTAAGCGAAGTTTCAGTCAATGAACAATTAAATCGAACGCTCCCTGGCATATACAGAGACAATAAACTAACATTACTAATCTCAAGTTTTTTCCTAAATATATTACATGAACAAAATACTACTCATTAAATATAACATTTTGGAAAAACTGAATATGTTTTTTTTTGTTTTTGAGCTATTTAAGTGACATTTATGGGCCTAGGTTTAATTATTGCCTAATTATAGGCCTAATTATGGTTCTCCCCACATGTATTAAATTTTTTTACAACCTTCAGTTTCTTAGTTTTCGTTTTTTAGAGATCACCTGCTAACGATGAATAATAAGGGTTTACCCAAATAAAATGTCATTGCAATACAATAAATGAATCGATCCTATTGATATCACAGCTATTTTTGTCGGACATGCAAATTCAATTAATTTTTTTATTACTTTTTGTCAAGTCATGCACCATAAAGGCCTTTTGTCCCCATAACTAATCACCTTTCCGTTCGTCCAATAAAACATACTAAAAATTTAGTATTTATCATTACTTGTTAAATATATACTTGTGGATGGATGCGTTAAACGAGAGAGACCCAGAATGGTGTTTTCCAACCAAATCGGAGACATCCTTAAGAAAGCTAGGTAGCCCATAACTGTAGAACTTGTATGAAAAGAACTTGTATGAAAGGAAGCGAAGGAGTTGTGTTGGGATCGTGGCAAGTGGCGCTTCTTCGTGTCTGCCTATCCCTGTGGGAAAAATGCGTGACAATTTAATTGATTGATTGATTATTGAGTTTTTAATCTGTTGAAGTATATAAAGGTATACCTGTACATCCGATAATAACTTTAGTAGATTATTTCGATTATCTATAGGATATTACAATTGAGCATTATTGGACAGCACTCCAGCTTAAAAAAAGGCAGGATGCTGTTTGTTATGTCGTTCTTAACGTCGAACCACACAAAAAGACTAAATACAGATTACTGCAGTGCTGTAATTCAGATTATTGGTATTATTGGCCATAATTGTATGAAGAGAATTGTGGATGTAAGGGTAGCGAGGGAGTTGTGTCAGGATCGTGGCAAGTGGCGCTCCTTTGTGTCTGCCTTTCCCTGTAGAATAAGGCGTTAATTTTGATTTGTTTTGTTATTAATGTTATTTTTTATATATTTACAATACTATTATATTAACCCAATTATATACTCATTTATTTTGGGTGTCGCATTGTCATATCGAGAACAGTGTTCCGCGATGATTGTCCTCGACCGAGGCTTAACTAATAATTACCAATATAAATTCAGCAGGGTTGAGTTCGAATAAGGCCTGGGATCATTAAACAATGAGTTAATTCATTATACCAAGGCAGCGCATTGTTATATCAGTTATTGTTTACGACATTATTGTAGGTAATAAGGTAGTGAAGGATACACTCTAATGTTTGGAGGAAAATTGTTTTAATTCAAACGATATTGAAATTGATTCAATATAAAAAAGATCAGCTATAAAGATTGGTTTTACTTTGTGTTAATTATTAGTCTATAATAATTGATAATTCAATAACAATTTGGTAATATTTATTATATTTTTTTCATTAATATTTCGGTGTATAACAGCACACAGTCTGTCAAGCTGAAGTGCGGTCCAAGTATACAGGCAATTGCTACTACAATTAAATAAAACAAGTAGCATCCAAGCAACTGAAACCCATTCAAAATACTAGTAGGATAAATAAATAAATAATAATTAGAGAAAAAAAACATAATTTCTTTCATTAAAAGTATTTTTTTTTGCTCCGTTTAGTAAACTGGCTCTTTAATGCCACTTTCCCCCTACTTGCAAATATACAGTAATACATTACTGTGCTACATGCAGTACAGTACTAGCAATGATACATAGATATAGGTAATTTGAAATTGTGTTTATTTATCATGAATACTTTATCTAAAAAAAACATTTAAAGAATCTAATAACCAGGTTTTTATATGTACAAAATAGCAAAATATTGCCTTGAGATTTTGCCAATTTACTATCCGAACCTTGATTAGAAAAAAGGAACCCAATTTGGGTTTCGCATGAAAAAGCTGTTTACACTTGAAGCGTACTACAAAAAACTAATTCAAATAAGACGTGATACAGTTTTGTGACACGTAGCATCGCATGAAGGACTTTGCTGTTATTTATTTTTAAATAGTTTTTAGTGTCATTTGTGTACTTAACTTCATTGTACGTAGTATCAATCAAATTTTCACGCTTCCTTCCCACAGGGATAGGCAGAGACAATGGAGCGCCAATTGCCACGACATAATTTAACTGACATATTTTATGAGAGATAATTCCCTCGCTTCCCTTACATCCACAATTCTCTTTATACAAGCTTGAGAATATTTTCGATTATTACCTTACCTGCTTCGGTTATTACCTAAATATCATTTTGTTTTCATTTGCTATGCCGGCCTAGTTGGTTGCGGTAACATACAAGAAATGAAGAGAAATATATATGTAAGAAAAGCAAGAAAATGGTGTGTAAGTAAATGATTAATATTATCAATTTCACGCCTTAATTCCCACAGGAATAGGCAGAGACAAAGCGCCACTTTCCACGATACTAACAGAACTCTCTTCCTTCCTTCGCATTACAATCATTTATATATGATTTTTGGCTCAAGCAATAATCTTCCTTAATTTATAAATTTAAATTTATTCTGCAAATGATGATTTTGAATATTACTTTTATATGAGTAAAAGTAAATAAATTGACAAAAGGAATTTATAAATCTGAATAATTTAGGTTTAGTGAGGCAAACCCAGAAGGGTTTTTTTCTAACTAAATCAAAGACATCCTCAAGAAAGCTGGGTTGCCTAGAACCCATAACCGTAGAGCTTATGAAGAAAATTGTGGATGTGAGGAAAGCGAGGGAGTTGTTTTAGAATCATGGCAAGTGGCACTTCATTGTCTCTGCCTATCCCTATAGGAAAAAAAGCATGACAATTTGATTGATCAATTGAAAATATCCACTTGTATAAAGAATGTCGTTTTCCTAATATTTAGCAATATAGTTAACATTGTTAGCATTCACCATTCATACTCGTGGCAATATTTAATTTTGTTATTAAGTCATTCTGAGAATTGTTCTATTTGTTTGTTTAGAAATAACACCCACGATATTCGGAGCTTTATTGACGACAGGCGTGGACGAACGGTTTGTTGCAAGTAAAATCCCGGGTTCTATTCCCGGTCGGAGCAAATATTTGTTTCATTGCTTTTATTTGTAACATTTAATAATTATAACAAATATTTGTTAATAAAAAAGAGTTGCATATTCGGGCGCAGTCTGCCGAACCGGGGTAGTACCACCACTTATCAGTATACAGACCGTGAAGTGATTTGCTCACGTTTATTTATCAGCTTGTAAGTTGCCGGTTTCAACTAGGCCGGCATAGTGGATGTAATTGCTACTCACAGTTATTGAGTTGTAGTAGCAGTGGCATCCACTCATGGACCACACTCCAGCTTAACAGCAAGCAGGGTGCTGTCATATGTCGAGTCACAATAAAAAAATACAAACAATCAAAACACATATTCAAAAAAGACAGCAATGGCTGAGAAAATGTTATAACATTGTTATTGCCTTATTATTGAAATAGCAAATCTAAATATACTTTAAATAAAATTAAAGTTAACCATAAATGGGCCGCGTCCGTGAAGATCTTGTACTTAAATGACAGATCTTTTAATGCTTGAGTGACCATCACTGAATGTTAAACAGCAATGCTCTAGATACGTGTCATATTTGCTGACAACTAAACTAATGTTTTGTTCATGCTTGTCTCCATTTACCTTGGGATTTAATGTATGATGTAGTCATCCGTGTAATCACAACAGTTTGTAGAGTTTAGGGAATAATGACACGTATTTATTACTTTATTAGAAATAATTACTTTTTTTGTATTGTGACTCGACATATGACAACACCCCGCTTGATGTTAAGCCGAAGTGTGATCCATGAATCGCTAAACCGTTCGTCCACGCCTGTCGTCAAATACACAAAAGTCAGGCTTCTTCAGCTTTTGGTTTGTCATAGAGCAAAAAGTAAAAGATTAAGAAAAGCGCATGAAAGATATAACTACTATGAACATACTCATATGTGAATGGAGGATATATGTCAGTGAATAACATTGAGAACAAGAAACTATACAATAGTTTCTTGTTCTCTAATAAATTAATATTTTTCAATAATTTAATGGCGACTTATTTCAATTATACGTTGGTTTACTGCGCATTAAAACGAATAAAAGCAATCAAGGAAAAACTGTAGACATCAACGCGCGTTTTGTCTATCTTTTATTTATTTGAATCTAGATTAATGATTATTGAAATACAGACTTCTATTTAAACATTATTTAAATAGAAGATTAATGTTCCTTATTGTCTTCTACGAACGTGAAAATTTAAAAATTGAGCAAAAATGCAGTCATAAATCAATTAACTTATGATTAACGACTGCAATAAAATGAAGGAAACCGTGATCTAGTGGTAGTATAATAAATTAGCTACGCAAACTAAGATCTTCAGGTTCAAAAACACTTATCAATACCAATGTAAGGAATAAGAATGTAGTCATACGATTATTAACGCTATAAAAGCTTAAAACTATGCGTATTTATTAAGGTTATATACATTGAAGTGACCCAGAGTTCCACCTATTTCTACACCAACACTTACTCATCCATTAATATGGTTGAAAATTTCTCAAAAATTAACGCGTCGGTTGCAAAATTTCGATGGTGACCTTCACTCGTTGTAAGTAAACATCATCGTGTGAATTGGTATCACAAAGAAAGCGTTGTGTCATTAGTTAAACAAGGTTTTTTGTTGAATGAAGCTGGTCAAGATAATAGTTGTGGTTGTGAACTTGAACTCTTTGAATGGTTGATAAATAGTGGTAAATAAACAAATGAATAAATAGTAAATAATCTTAATTCAGAAGGTAAATTCATTGCAAACCATACCTACTTGGGTAAACATTAAGGATTGATTTACCTTAGTAAGAAAAATCCAAAGAGAAAAATCTAAAAAATTATTGAAATTTAGTCTTATATAATTATAACCCAGTCAGTAAACAAACCGTGGAGTGAATTGGTCGTGATTCGGGATCAGCTTGTAAATTGCCGGTTCCAACTAGGCTGGCATAGTGGATGCGACTGCTACTTGCAGGTATTTAACTGTAGTAGCAGTCGCCTTCATTTATGGACCGCACTCCAACTTATGATCAGGCAGGGTGTTGTCATTTGTTGAGCAACAATAAAGAAAAATGTGTTCAAAATGTAGCCACAATAAAAAAACATATTTCGCAAAAAACCGTTGTTGAAAATATATGTTTTTGTGGCTCGACATCTGACCTTAACTTGCCTGATGGTAAGCAATAGGACGTCCAAGAGCGTCAATGACTGAAAAAAAAAACTGACTCACAAATAAAGTGTTAAATATATTCAACAATATACATTTTAGTGTTTCTTCTAAACGACATAATTGTTAATTAGCATTATACAAATACAGTAACTGTAGTACAAATAGAAAATTCTTTACAATCATTGTGAAATCAACGGCCCTAACTACGTCGTCTTTGTGGGAATGTCCTTAGTCTCCTACAATAGAACCTACAGTTTTAAACACACGTGTATTTCTAACATATTTGTCATTTCTACTTTACTTACTCTACGATATTGTTCTTTATTTGCTTAGGCTTTAGGTAGGTTTTAGTTTCAATACTAAGGTTAGCGTGTGTTGGTGAATTAATCGTTGTCTTATTATTTTGATTGCTAGCGCAGGCAGCCGGTGGTCTGTCGGCATTGAAACGTTGGAAATTGTCGAGTTTATCTCATTCATAGGGGAGATTAACTTTAATGCTTCTATTCTTTACTAGAATTCATTATTATTATTTGTTTCATTATATAACGTTTGTTTTACCTATAAGTACTCGTATTGTGCCTTCATTCGTTTTATTATTAAGTTAAATGGTGATGAAAATGTTTATGAAGTGAAAAAAATTAATATCACTATCATCATCAATTAAAAACTTTGATTTAGTGCCACTTTCTTCGATCCTGACCCTATCTTCTTGCTTCTTTCACTTCCAAAATTATTCATCAAATGAACAAACAATAGGAAAAGAGATTTTCTTATTCCCGAATAAGATTTCGAACATTAAATGAATTGGAAGTGTTCTTTCCCACTCGAAACAACGAGAGATACTATTTCGAGTAGTCGAGTAGTAAATACTACAGCGAGATGTAGGATAATCACACTAGAACCATTATACCTAGATAGATCTGGCAATTCGGCATCAAAATAATCACAGCCTTTTATTTCGTTCATTTACTTTATATCAAAAGTAGTTATGTTAATGACCAGGAAAGAAAATTTTACATGTTAGATAATGTGTAGTGATCTATGAGGTCGTATTGTCACTTCACACATTAAAAAAAAAAAAGTTCAACTCAAAGACGTTAGTCTCAATATCAAGTTGTCCGTACATCGTGACATAAACAACTTGGCACTTAATGATAATGTAATTAAATATAATAATTGTAAGAAACCTGAATCAAGTTCACAAACATAATGTCGTGGGAACCACTGTCCATTATATAACACTACCAAATTTAATATCACTCATATTTGGAAGGTAAAAGTTGTAGGTAGACCAGGCAATATTGGTCTTGCTCAGGCTTTCGATTAAAGATAGCCATCTTATTTAGGTCTAAGGACAGTCATGTGACTTAGTCATGGTTCAGAACAGCTTTAATGTTGTCGGAGTTCAGCAAGGCCGGCATAGGGGCATGACTTATGCTTGCAACGATTAATCTGTTGTTAATGGATAAAAGCAGCTCATAAATCGTTCCAGCTTAACATTCAGTCATATTATGTATTGTGTTGAAAAAATACCACCCTAATATAAATGATATATTCTTAATTTGGTCGTATTATACTCATTGGCGTGACCATCAAGATTGTCTTTTCTCATTACCGCATATTTATAATTTACAAGGTTTTTAACATAATTTGTTAATTAAATAATTTTTTGATATTAATTCGGGTTTTCCGCAGAAATAAACGTTCCCATAAGATTTGAGATAAGGTTTAAATGATATTTTGTCTTGGTTCAAATTTTTCCGGCTATTTGTAGATTAAATCCTGTTAATTTTTTCGATTGCAGCGGTTATGCGTTTTTTAAGCATTGTATATTTAGTATTGTATTATTTTATATATAATATATGAAAGATTATTAATTATTTTGAAGATTATTTATTATTAAATCTCTTTAATTTATTTATTTTATAAAATCTCTAGTATCTCCCTATATTACATGCAATTGGGCACACATACAAAAAAAAGTTTTCTTGGACTAAATATTCTAAAAAAATGTAGAATCTGGTGCCTATTTTGGTTTACCGAGAGAAAATTCCCGACAAACATAGAGGTGGGCAACGAGTAGTATCTGGCCCGCATAGATCAAAAACCGTCGCGGCTTTCTTCCGGTCATCGCTGTTGATCTCTAAAATCTTTCGTAAATTATAAATAATAATAAATTTGCTAATTTAGTGATGGTAGGCAAGGAATTTTTTCATTAGTATTTCAGTAATCATCATCAGCCAGAAGGCGTCCACTGCTGAACATAGGCCTCCCCCTTAGAACGCCATTCCGAACGACAAGATGCCAGTTGCATCCACCGGTAAATTTCAGTAAATGGAGATCTAATTCATAGATTTATGAATTAGATAATATAAGCATTGGGAAATATGCCAAATAAAACAATAATAGTAATAAAATAATCGAATCGCTCGAAAAACCGACAACCAATGTGGAAGAAAGGTTCTAGAGTAGAGGACACAAACCAGCAAGCTCAGCGTAGGCACTAGGTGGTACTGACGACATAGTGAAAGTCACAAATAACGAGTGGATGCAACTGGCATCTTGTCGTTCGAAGTGACGTTCTAAGTGGGAGGCGTATGTTCAGCAGTGGACGCCTTCTGGCTGATGATGATAATGATGAATAAAATAATAATAAATAGTAATAAAATAATACTCGAGCTTAGTTTATATAATTAAAATGTGATTCACGTAAATAATGATAGTTAATTTATGGCTGCAACTTTTCTGAGTCAACCGTAATTACATAAAAAATAGATATTGTTGTACAGACTGATGTCATCTTGGACATCCGTGAAAAATCACTGTAATATTGTGATTCACGGTTTTAATTGTAAAAATAATTAACTTTGTTAATACGAAAAAAAGTTAGAAGTGATTTTTTTTGACGGCAAGAGCGTCGATGACTGTTAAAACCATTTCAGTTTACGGTTGCCTTAGTCGCCGGCGCTATGTCTCCAAATGTGCTTCTTTATACTTCGCGTTGCTCCAATAATACGGAATGTATATTCTTCTGTCTGTACGTTCGTCTGCGAACAATTATTTGCTTCTATTATTTATTATTATCTTACAATTACTTATTTAACCCTTAACTACTTCTAGGTAGTAAAGGGTTAAAAAAATTATCTCGACGTGTAATGTTCAACTTGCAGGTATGTTGTAGGTGAGTTAGAGTGCTTTGAATGTGAGAGAAGCGAGGGTGTTATGTCAGAATCGTGGCAAGTGGCGTTCCATTGTCTCTGTCTGTACCTGTGGCGAAAAGGCGTGACAATTTGTTATGTTCAAACCCGCTAGGGGCCGATATCGTACCCGAACTTGTTCTATTGTATAAAATAATATTAAAAATCTATTTACTTATATTACAGTTGGAAGCACAACAGCATTATACTTTGTTCCAAAGAAGTCTCTGGGAGGAGGCGCAAAAGTTTCCGCGCAACTTTTTGAGGGACTTCAGCTCGTTCAGGCAACTCAAGTTCCTCTCTATCATTGGACCTGCTGCATTACCACCTGATCAATTAGATAGGGTAAGATACAATTTTATTAATTTAATTTTTCAAGTATGGCACGAGAAATTAACAGAATAAAAAGAAGTTAAAGTTTTTTTTATAATAGAATCATAAATATCCAGTGGATACGGCGCCCAGGGCAAGCATCAAGGATGCGCATCTTCGTGAGTTACCTAAATGTATAACAGACGTATACCTTTTAATAAAACATATTAAATCTTGCTTAAGATGTTTTTAAACTAAGCTTCTAGCAAGAAAAAATTCTTTGAATCGAACTGATTTATCCTTGGTTTAAAAATATTTTTAAGTTTTATAATTTGCGAACTGTGCCCGCTTCAAACGGCGCCCAGGGCACTTGCCCTATTTGCCATACCCTAGTTACGCCAATGTAAATATCAGTGCGCTCATGCACAGATCGAATTCATATGCCTACTCGTATACTAACTACTAAGTAAAAAAGTTGCATTAAACCTATTTATTCGAACAAAGATTATATTCGATAAATTAATAAACGGTCTCTAATAAAAAATAAACTCACAAGTGCGTATTTAATATTCTTAGTGGACTTTTTGCATATTTATTAAACCCCTAGATTTCCTAGGTATTTATAATTTAATAAGATTGGAAAATAGTCCGGCCAATAATTGAAAGACGAATTGATAACTCGACTCAGGATGCAAATATCTATAGACACGACTTCAACTTGTACCTATCCTTGCGTATGTCAGGCAAGTCGAGGTTAAGTTAACAAAAATGTCAGGATGTCAAGTTAAACAAAAAAATAAATAATGACCCAACGTTCACAGGAGGGTTTGGTTGGTAGATAATGTCTTAACCACATTAAAACGAGTGGGAGAGAACACTTCCGGTTTATTAAGTGTTCTCAGCTGGTTGCAATTACCACCCTACACAGATGCAAATCCCCCCATAGTGACTACGTCGCGTTCGGGGACTAGTTTGTGTAGCACCAGTTGCGTTGGGGGTTGTGGATGCGGTTAGGGACAGTAGCATCCTGCTGACCTGCTGTATTCCGGTGAGAGTTTGCTGACCCGTCGGCCAGGGAGACCCGTAGCAACGGCTAACCGCTGGCCGCCCGCCGCACAGTACAGGGGCCTGAGCCCACCACTAACCACGGAGGGAGGCTGCCCCACCATGCGGCGCATAATCCCGGGGTGAGTCGTCTAGCCGATTGGTGATCGGATATGGGGTCCAGGCGATCACTTCCGGGAGGGTACGGGGGCCCTTCCGTCCGACGGATCAGCAGACTCACACCGCCGGGTTACATGTGGCGAAGCGGATTGCTGCACTTTTGTCCCTGCCGAATAAACAACTCCCAACATCTTCACGCCCCACCCCCCACCCCCTCCAATATGAAAGTTTATAAAAATAAAAACGTATACTCAGCGGCCGTTAAAAACCCCATAACAAATGAGCTTGGAGTGGATTTCACGAATATTCGTGGAATCTACGCCAATCTCAGTGCCGTCCACCACCACCTTGAGACGGCACGGCCTGCACTGCTGTTTCTGACGGAGACACAGATAAAGGACCCGGTGGACACTTCATATCTACAATACCCCGGCTACACGCTTGAGGAAAGGTTCCTAGCGAAAGCCGGGGTATGCGTGTTCATCCGGTCCGATATCTGTTGTCGCCGTCTGCTTTACTTGGAGGATCCTTCCCTGTCCCTCCTATGGGTACACGTGGACCTTGGTTCTCAAGCCAAGGTCTACGGGTGCCTTTACCGTTCCCACCACGGGGATTCGGAGACAACCCGGCTCTTCGAATTTTTAAGCCGGGCGACAGACGAAGCGCTGGAGCGATTCCCGACCGCTGAGGTTGTAGTCTTGGGGGACTTCAACGCACACAACGAGGTGTGGTTGGGGTCCCAAAGGACTGACCACGCAGGAAGGGCCGCTCATGCTTTCGCTCTTCTGCATGACCTGACACAGCTGGTGACCCAGCCCACCCGGGTACCAGATATTGTCGGTCATGCCCCCTCTCTTCTAGACCTTCTGCTGACCAATCGTCCGACCGGGTATAAAATTTCGGTCAAGGCCCCCCTAGGAAATTCTGACCACTGCCTGGTCGAGACGACAGTGCCGCGCGCCGTGCCTCCTCCTGCCAGGAAGGAGGTGCGACGTTTGTGGCACTACCGGTCAGCGGATTGGGAGGGAATGCGAAATTACTTCGCTTCGCTCCCTTGGTGGCAGCGCTGCTTCAGCTCCGAGGACCTATCTACGTGTGCCTCGGCCGTTGTTGATGAGATTGCACTGGGGATGGAATATTACATTCCATCCAACTGTGCATCTCGCAACGACCGGAGCAGGCCTTGGTACAATGGTGAGTGCGCGGTTGCTGTATCAGCAAAAAACGCGGCTCACAGTGCCTGGGTCAAGGGTCGAAGAAATCATGACCCTCGCGTGGATGAGTTGAAAGCAGCTTTTAATCGTGCCACCAAGTCTTGTAAGAAAGTCTTTAGAAGAGCGGAGGCACAGCGCGTTTCCAGGATTGGCGAGAGTCTATTAGCGCACCCAACGGGTAGTCGCAGCTTTTGGAGTCTCGCCAAAACTGTGGAATCTAATTTCTGTCGTTCCTTACTGCCACCGCTGAGACAGCCTGATGGCTCACTGGCGCATACGGCAAAAGCGAAGGCCGATCTCTTGGCTGAGCTCTTTGCCGTTAATTCACGGATCGACGATCGTGGTGCAAGGCCACCCACCTTGCGTCCATGCGGGCATACGATGCCTGATATCCGTATCAGACAACGCGATGTCCGCATGGAGCTACGATTGCTCGATATCCGGAAGTCCAGTGGGCCTGATGGTATCCCAGCGCTTGTGCTTAAAATGTGTGCAGCGGAATTGACTCCCGTCTTGACGAGGCTGTACCGACTCTCATATTCGTCGGGCTGTGTGCCTCGGGCTTGGAAGGGGGCCAATGTGCAACCGGTCCCGAAGAAAGGTGACCGATCGGACCCTGCAAACTACCGTCCGATAGCTGTAACCTCAGTGTTGTGCAAGGTCGTGGAGCGGATAATTAATAGCCGCCTCATGGCCTACCTGGAGGGTCATCAGCTGATCAATGACCGTCAATATGGCTTTAGGCCGAAACGGTCAACTGGTGACCTTCTGGCGTATACCACGCACGTCTGGGGTGAAGCGTTGGACGGTAACGGAGAGGCCCTTGCCATCGGCTTGGACATCTCCAAAGCATTTGACAGGGTCTGGCACCTGGCCCTTCTTTCCAAGCTCGAGGCATACGGTTTACCTGACCGTCTGCGTGGCTGGATAGCCGACTTCCTGCGTGGCCGCTCCATACGCGTTGTTGTGGATGGCAGCGCGTCACGTAGGGTGTCGGTGAATGCTGGCGTTCCTCAGGGCTCTGTGCTGTCGCCGACCTTGTTCCTACTGCATATCAATGACATGCTGGACCTTGGATCCAACATTCATTGCTATGCAGACGACAGCACGGTGCATGGACGCTACACTGCCCGCCCCGCAGCCGGAAAACAGGAGATAGCCGATATGAGAGAGTCTGTTGTAGCGGGGCTGAACCGGGTTCTTGATTGTATTACCCATTGGGGCGACGAGAACCTGGTTCAGTTCAACGCAGACAAGACTCAGGTGTGCGCGTTCTCGACGAAAAAATCCCCGTTTATCCCCCTTCCTTCTCTTCGTAACATTTCCCTTGGTACTTCGGACAGACTGGATATCTTAGGGATGTCCCTTCGCAGCGACCTGAATCACAGGGATCACATTGAGCGGGCTATTAAGACCACCTCCCGCAAACTTGGCATCCTGAACAAGGTGCGGCGGTTCTTCGCGCCAGAGCTTCGCCTGCTTTTATACAAGGCTCAAATTCGCTCTTGCGCGGAGTACTGTTCGCATCTTTGGGACGGCTCTGCCAAGTATCTTCTCAATGCCCTGGATTCATTGCAGCGCCGAGCTGTCCGGATCATAGGAGATGTAGAGGTTACGCGAACTCTGGAGCCTCTGCAATTACGCAGAGACATGGCGGCTCTTTGCGTCCTCTATCGCCTATACCACGGGGAATGTTCCGAGGAGCTCTTTAACCTTGTTCCTATCTCATCTTTTCACACCCGTAACACCCGCACTGGTCGGGGGAAGCATTCACATTTTGTCGACAGAATCGGTAGTCGAACTAAAAAGTTTGGTGCATCTTTTCTTTGTAGAACAATCGACAAGTGGAATGCTTTGCCAGCCCATGTGTTCTCTCCCTCCTATAACCTTGGATCCTTCAAGCGATGCGTGAAGAAGCACCTTTGGCCGGCATAGTGACGGCGGGTGAGACAGCCGCGTACTAACTCGGTTGTTTCAGTCGTCGGCACTTTTGGATCTCCTCTTGCTTATCATCAGGCAAGTCGATGTCAAGTCATGTAAAATCTTGCCAACTTACATGACGCGGACTATACAAGCACTTTTGTAATTTAAGGTTTTTGTTAATTAAACAAATTAATAGAAAAAACCTTCTCTAGTACCTACAATCAATCAATCAATTTGTCACGCCTTCTTCCCACAGGGATAGGCAGAGACAATGGAGCGCCACTTACCACGATCCTTACACAACTCCCTTGCTTCCTTCACATCGACAATTCTCCTTATAACGGCACTGTGGTTAAAAAATCATTTAAAAAAAAACAATATTAGGCTTAAGTAACTCATAAAAAGCAAATCATAATTTACAATGGCTTATAAAATCTATTTAATAATTCTTTATAGGTTTAGTGAGGCATATAATTTGCACCGACACTATAGGAGTGCCTTATTTAAATAAATTATTATCGTGGGAAAATTAGTTTGATTTTCCTTAACAATTACATATTAGCATATCGAGGCAGCCTATTCCTTTGGTAATAGAGACGTGACATAACTACTCCCAGAAAGGCCTGTATATTAAATGCCACTGCTACTTGCAGTTACCTGTCTTAGCAGTCGCCTTTATTCACGGACAGCGCTTTAGCTTAACATCAGACGCAAATCTGTACGAGTATGTGCATGTCGAGCTTAAAAAAAAAGGAAATATGATAAAAATAAAAATCATAAAATTACCATAAGGATTAGGGAAATTATTCCCTTAGAACACCATTCCGATTATGAATGTAAAGAAATTAGTTTTAACCGAGACAACTTCTTAGAGACTTTACATTGAAATCAATCAATCCAGTACTTAAGTGTATAGAGAGCTAGAGAGACTACTTAGGGTTTATGTTGTATGATGTAATAGAATATAAGACTATAAGAATTGAAAAAAGTGGGACTGGAGTTTCTTGAGTGTTCTTCTCAGTCTGTAGCCTTTCCGAACACTCGGTAGAGTCCCCTCACTCTTTCTTAATGACGTTTCTAAGTGTTTGTAAAAACCAAATGAATAAATGACTTTGAATTTTGAATTTTGTTCCTCCGTTCAATTTAGACACCAATAATTTGTGAAATATAGAATTGAAGAAAGTGGGACTGGAGTTTCTTGAGTGTTCATCTCAGTCTGTAGCCTTTCCGAACACTCGGTAGAGTCCCCTCACTCTTTCTTAATGACGTTTCTAAGTGTTTGTAAAAACCAAATGAATAAATGACTTTGAATTTTGAATTTTGTTCCTCCGTTCAATTTAGACACCAATAATTTGTGAAATATAGGTACTAAATACAGTGTTTTTTTTACTTTACATTCCTATACCAAGCTACTAAAAGTGCTTCTATCATAGAAACTAAGCAACCATAGCAGACATATCAAAAGTACATTGGTACCGGCACTAGTTTTAAACCGGTGATTCATTTCATTACCACTACACTATTACTATCTAGTATACATGCGCAAAACGCTTCCATCAAATGATACGGAATGATATGTATATTTTTTCCATCGGAACTAGTTCACTCATCTAGTTCACTAGTTCATCTAGTTCATTTAGTTCAAGGAAGCGCATTCGGTTAGTTCATTCGGTAAAGAAAAGCTGCAGTTGTTCTGAGAAATCAAGATATCCTTTCTATAGAATTATTTTAGATCATACACTTCACAAATGTACACAGAAACTATAATAAACAATAATTATAATCACAATTACCTCGCATAATTTAAAACTGCAAATATTCGTTAGAAAAATACGTTATAAAAAGACGACGAGTTGCTGCTCTCTTCAACATACTTTCATACCATTACTCGTAAAGCACGCGGTGTAAATATTTTCTTGTGCACGCGGAGAGCAATGGATATATAAAATATAATTTCACGGTATTACGCGAAAATACTAGGTACGAGTAACGAACGAGGTACGATTCCGTACGAATGTACGATGTGTTTATATCTCGTTCCATCATAGGAGTGGTGAGTGAGTGGATATGCGATGCATGACTCGGAACTAAAGGAACTAGAGACACGTTTGAATTTGCAGTGAACTAGTGAGTGGTGTAGTACCAGGATCGGAAGTATATCATTTTAGTGACTCGTTCCGGAACTACCCAAGTATACTATCTAGAATAACTATCATTTTCTGAATATTTTTTGTAGCTCAATGAAGTACGGTGAAATGGAGGTGAAGGCATAGTGATACCTCCACTATGCCGGCCTAGTTGAAACCGACAACTTACAAGTTGATCCCGAAACGCGATTTCTTTTTTCATTTCACGGTCTGCATACTTGTACCACTACCTACCTTCCTTGGACAACCAAACCCGCCAAACAAATGTCCGCCTCTTTCTTATTAACAAATATTTGTAACATTCAATCTAATTAGTTACTATAATTTTTTATTTATTATACATTTCTATACTATGCTACTAAAGTGCTTGTATCATAGAAACACGACAACCAAAGTACATATATTAAAGATACATTGGTATCGGTGAGTGGTTTCGAACCCGTGCCTCTCGGCTTACGTAGCTATTGCACTGCCACGCCACCACGGTTGCCTTTGAAATGAAAGCTATGAATCAAACAATCCGGGAATCAAACCCGGGACTTCAGGCGTAACGAACTGGTGGGCTTATCATCAAAATAATAATATTTCTAAATATATTTTCAGTACAATCGCCTCATAAACGACATGCTATCAGTTTACAATACTGCTGAAGTATGCGCCTACAACGAGCCTTTCAAATGTGGACTTCGGTTAAAGCCTGACTTGGTGCACATTATGTCACATTCCCGCGATTGGGACGAACTGCAACACGTCTGGACAGATTGGAGAAGACAGACTGGACGAAGAATTCGCGACCTCTATGAACAATTAGCTGATCTTACTAACCAGGCAGCGAGGTTGAACAGTAAGTTAGAACCTTCATAATATAATTGTTTTAAATGAAAGCAGTATAAAGGAAAATTGTAGTACGTAATTTAATCATTATAAAAATTATTTCATTTCTATTAATTCAAATGAAATTAAATATATTCTATTGAGTCTGCCATCAGTATAAAATACTACTCAATAAAAAATTATCAAAATAGGCCTGAAAGTAGATTGGCATGTTTTTTTTTGTGACCCCACCTTTGACCTCAACGCGCCTGATGATAAGCAAGAAGAGATCCAAGAGTGACGACGACTGAAACAATCGAGTTAGTCACGGCTTCCTCAGTCGCTTGAAGGATCCAAGATTATAGGAGGGAGAGAACACATGGGCTGGCAAAGCATTCCACTTAATTTAATGTATAAATCTTATGTTGATGGTTGCGTTAAACTTCCTGCAGACCCAGGAGGGTGTTTTTCTATCTAATTGGAGAAATGCTCATTAAAGTTTGGTTGCTTAGTACCTATAACCGTAGGGCGTGTATGAAAAGTATTTTGGATGTGAAAGAAGCGAGGGAGTTGTGTCAGTATCGTGAGAAGTGGCACTCTATTGTCTCTGCCTCTACCTCTACCTGTGGGAAAAAGGCGCGACAATTCGATTGATTGATAAACCGTAGTTGCACCACACACCAGCTTAACATCAGGCGGGTTTCAGTCATATAAAGAGCCACAATAAAATTCATTATTTTTAATGTTGTTAAATTGAAACTATTGGTAAAATGATTTTGTTTTAAATTATCGTTATTATTCTTTTCAGATTTTACTGATGCATCAGCTTATTGGATGTTCCCTTACGAATCACCAGATTTCCGTCAAGATATAGATGAAGTTTGGGAGCAGGTGGGTTTTGAATAAGTAGCATTTAAGTTTATACCATTTGTTTTTTTAATTACCATATACCATTGTTCTACACCGAACTTATTATCTTCAATTTGTAAATTTTCAATCTAATCTAGAAATGGAACTGAGTTACCAGGATAGCCAGGCAAATATCCACCTACTGTCTGCATACGACTTCATTAAACACCCTGACCAGGCGCAAATATCTATTTAATTTTATTCTTCAATTACCTAAATGTTAATTATTTAAAGAAAGTTAACTCGTAATATATTTTTCGTAATAAATAAATTATTCAATTACAGATCAAACCCTTATACGAATTACTCCACGCTTATGTAAGACGTCGTCTTCGTGAATCTTATGGTCCAGAGAGAATATCAAGATCAGCGCCCGTACCAGCTCACATACTTGGTGACATGTGGGGACAGAGTTGGTCTGCTATCGTACCAGTAACACTACCTTATCCTGGAAAGACACTTGTGGATGTAACGCCTGAAATGTATAATCAGGCAAGTTAAAACATTTTTTATCAATGCTTAGCTTGCTAGTTTAATAAATCAGGCGTTATTATGAATCTTTAACAACTAAGTTAAAATATAACATAATATAGTATTACACGACTTAGAGTAGTATTTTTATAATAATGTTTGTATCACAATTTTTTATTTATTTAAATAATATATTTGGTTTATAGTGCTTAATAAAAACGCCTGAATATTATCAATACAATATTGTTATTACCATATACACAATTAAAATTTAAACTCCATAAAAAGAGGGGTTTTCGTTACTAAATCTTCGTTAATAAATCTTTCAGCACTTTCAACCGATAACAATGTTCGAATTGGCTGCTGAGTTCTTCCGTTCAATGAATATGTCAGAGATGCCTCGAGAGTTCTGGGACTATAGTGTCCTGCAACAACCACCAAACAAACCTATACATTGCCAAGCTTCTGCTTGGGACTTCTGCAATGGACATGACTACCGGTAGGTATATCATATCAAAATACGAGTTTTTGCTAGGAATCTATTATGTACATTTCTTTACTAAGCTACTTAACATAGAACATAGAACGCGCTTGTGTCATAGAAACAGGTCATAGATTAAAGTTTAAAATATATTGTTGACTTGAAAACAGGCATGTTTATTTATTTATTGGCTTGACATATGACAGAACTCCGCCTGATTTTAAGCTGAATTGCGGTCCATGAATGGAGGCGACTACTACTACAATAAATAACTGCAAGTCACATCTACTATACCAACCTAGTCACGTCTTTTTCACACAGGCAAATATTTGTAATTGAACTAATTATTAAATATTGCAAGTAAAAGTTGTGAAATTTTATCTGACTGAGAATCGAATCCGGCACTTTATAAGTAACGGAGTGGTTTTGAACTGCGAGATCTCGGTTTGCGTGACCATTTCACTACGAGTACCACTAGACCTAATCAACTTGTATTTTTGGAATACTCATCAAACTTGTTTTTCATTATATTTTTCAGCATAAAAATGTGCACCCACGTCGACATGAAGGATTTAATAACAGTGCACCATGAAATGGCTCACATACAATACTTCTTGGCTTATAGGAATCTACCCAAAGTGTTTAGAGATGGAGCCAATCCTGGTAAGCGACTGTTTTGCTGATTGAGCGCATTGATTTTTATACCACATAAAGGTTATAATTTAAATTGATTTGGACGACGCCATAATCTAATTGTGATATAATTACAGACATCATAATCTCTATCTATAAATAATAATGTATTCTGTAGGATGGGCGTTTCGCAGGGTTTATTAGAATACAACAAAATGCCAATTTTGTTAAAAAAGCACTTTACATATTTGCACAATCCAAATAGCACAGTCGAAGTCCAATAGTCAAGCCAAAGGCGTTTTCGAAGTCCTATCGTTTTCGCAGCTCTCGTTGTCCAAGCCAAAGTCCTTTTTTCCCAATCGCAGTTATATCGCTGAACAGGGCTCATCGCCGCGGTCCTTATATATAAGGATATCGGAGCATCCAAAAAAATATATTTGAATATAACTAGTAAATACCTTTTCTTTACGTTGTTTATGTGACATGGCTTTGTATTCTAACAAAGGAAGCTCACGAACTTTGAGTTTTGTATCTGTGGATGCTATTGTATCGAGCCTATTTTTTCGAGCCCGTTTTTGTTGTTGTTTATCTATTTTCATGAAAAAATGCTTACTGTGAGTAACACTGACAGTACGTTAAACTACTCTAAGTTAAACTTCAATATACCCTGAATATATTTTCATGTTGATATTAGAATAATTACTCAATGAGTCTCAAAAATAGAGATGTCGAACTAAGAGACTTTAGTAATAGGAACTTTATCATTCTTTCTATCAAAAACAATGAGATCCCTAGACAGTAATCCGTCAAAAATAATTTGTACGATCTAAAACATAGTAGGTACCTATTAATAAACATAAGACACCAGGTAAACGTTACAAGTAATGCCAGAGGCAGTAAACTCATCAAAATCTTATCTAACTAAAAACAGTCTTTAGTAATAAGAACTATATTATTTTTTCTATCAAAAACAACGACATCCCTGGACAGTAAATCGTCAAAAATAATTTGTACGATCTAAAACATAGTAGGTACCTATTAATAAACATAAGACACCAGGTAAACGTTACAAGTAATGCCAGAGGCAGTAAACTCATCAAAATCTTATCTAACTAAAAACAGTCTTTAGTAATAAGAACTATATCATTTTTTCTATCAAAAACAACGACATCCCTGGACAGTAAATCGTCAAAAATAATTTGTACGATCTAAAACATAGTAGGTACCTATTAATAAACATAAGACACCAGGTAAACGTTACAAGTAATGCCAGAGGCAGTAAACTCATCAAAATCTTATCTAACTAAAAACAGTCTTTAGTAATAAGAACTATATCATTTTTTCTATCAAAAACAACGACATCCCTGGACAGTAAATCGTCAAAAATAATTTGTACGATCTAAAACATAGTAGGTACCTATTAATAAACATAAGACACCAGGTAAACGTTACAAGTAATGCCAGAGGCAGTAAACTCATCAAAATCTTATCTAACTATGTAGCTGCACTGGTTGGGCAACCGGTCGAGGCACAACTCTGGCTTTGCGGAATTCACTATAGAAGGTGTGTTACATAGAACATTTACAATTGGACAGCGCAACTGTCTGTTACTGTCCATTCGAACCGAGTTAGAAAAAGGAGAGTACAATTAATAGAATTAGAAGCGGAGCCCTTTGAGCGATAGAGATAAATCCTATAGCTATGTTTCACTGAATAAAGAGTTTATAATATGTTAGATCTTTTATTTTGAATTTAGACTAGCCATCTGATCTCAGCTTGCCTGATGGTAAGCAAGGGGAGGTTCAAATGTGCCAGGTCAGTTGCAATGGTCAATCGATGCAAATCGAGAGCACGGGTCAAAACTACTTTACGGTATCTTTGATATAATATGTACTTCGGTTGTCTGTAGAAGCACTTTAGTAGCTTAATCATTGACGACAGGCGTGGACGAACGGTTTAGCGATTGGTTTATTGCGCGTAAAGTCCCGGGTTCGATTCCCGGTCGGAGCAAATATTTGTTTCATAGCTTTTATTTGTAATATTTAATAATTATATTAAATATTGCAAATATTTGTTAATAATAAAAGAGGTGGATATTTGCTTCGGGTCTGGTTATCAAAGAGTGGTAGGCAGTGGTACCCAGTCTGCCGATCCGGGGTAGTACCACCACTTACAAGTATACAGACCGTGAAGTGATTTGGTCACGTTTCGGGATCAGTTTGTAAGTTGCCGGTTCCAACTAGGCCGGCATAGTGTATGTGATTGCTACTCACAGTTTTTAAATTGTAGTAGCAGTGACATTCATTCATGGGCCACACTTCGGCTTAACATCAAGCGGGGTGCTGTCATATGTCGAGTCACAATAAAAAATAAATGTAAAAGCAAAAAATACATATGTACTCAAGTACTTAATACATAATTTGCAGAATAGAAAATTCACCAATTAGTAAATATTAGTCGTCTGAATGTTGTTCTATGTCGTGTAATCATTATTTACATTGAGTAATTTGAATTACCGATGATATGCAATGTTGTTGATTTATGGTAACAACTAATCATTGAGTTTGTATTAGAACATGTAAATTGAATTTAATTCCATTGTGTCAATAAATAGTAAGAGTTACTAAAAGATTTTCTAATAACGCTTCAATAAGAAATCAGAAGAAAAAGGAAGGACGAACGGAAAGAGACTTTACATATCTGTAGTTCAATATAGGACAGGATTAAAGCTTACATACTCGTGTACAGAGGAGTCAAAAATAGAAAATTGTAGCACTAAACTGTACTATTTTATTTTAATTATAACGAAAGCAGACACGTAACTTCTAAATGTTAGATAAATGCGGATACAAAATTCAATTTGCAATTTCGCATATATACCCTTTAGAGATTGACTAAAACTCATCGATTATGTCCATGTCCATGTTTAATTTCTGCATAAATAATTGTAGATCGTAGTTGTGTGCTATGTCACGGAATTCTTTCTCCAAGGGATTTAAATAAATAAAAGATTTTAATAAGACATCAAAAATTAAATTATAAGAAATAAATAAATGTATATCTTTTCCGACGTGGGTATCCAGTATAGATAGTATGTCAAATTTGTATTCGTCTCTTTATCTTATTTTTTCTATGTATACCACCAGGTCGAATGTACTGTTAATAATTAGATACTATAAGTACTATCCTTGTCATGCGATCTATCGGAATTTATCTTACTAAAAAAGTAGGAATGTATAGAATATATATTATATTATCAGAGATACATTCGTAACAAGTTGTTTTAAACCTGGAGTTCTTGGTTTGAGAGACTACATTTTCAACTAGACAACAATTGCATTTTAAAATTGTTTTAAATTTTAAATTACGTATTCGCCGTGGCATAACAAACATAACCCTTCTTATTAAAAATAATTAATCCATAGTCATAATTAAAGGTAAAAATAATTTAAAAAAATATACATTTCTATACTAAGCTACTAAAGTGCTTGTATCCTAGAAACAGGACAACCAAAATACATATATCAAAGATACACCAGGTGGGTGGTTTCGAACCCGTGCCACTCGGCTTATGTAACCATTGCACTGCCACTACACCACGGTCGCCTTGTAAACAGAGGTTACTTTTCACAAATTCACAACGATCATCAGGCTAGTAATTTATTAAAGCGCTGTGTGTCTCGGTCGATAGTTCAAGTATGTCCCTCTAATTAGGAGTGAGGACGAACGCAGAGAAATGGCTTCGATCCGAATGGCCGTGAATATCAACTCTGAGTGTTATGACATTGTTTTCTCGAATAATTTTTGTGAATAAGTCTTTTGAAACCATTGAAATGAGCACTTCTGACAGTCATGAAAAGAACAATTATTTTATTACAAAACTGTAGGTAGCCAAATAAAGAATCATCTCATTATTACTGAACTTGACCAAGTTGCTCATAGACAAGCAAAAAATGTTTGCGGTTTATTCCATCCATACTTTAAAAACTATCCCCACAGGAAGGGCGAAATGGATTTTTTAAGAGTGTTGACAAACAGTGTAACAATTGGCGATCCATTGTCTCTGCCTATCCCCATGGGAGAAAGGCGTCACAATTTGATTTGATTGACAAACAGTTAGTGGTCGATCCGGGAAAGTACGAACACTTTCAAGTGTATAACCATGAAGTGACTTAGTCGCGTTTTGTGATCAGCTTCAAAGTTGCTAGTTCTAACTAAGCCGGTAACAGTTATTTAGAATTAACTACCATTAAACCACTAATACCATTATAATATGAGAAAAAATTATAAACTTAGTTTTTGAATACATAACATAACCCTCGAGCATTGTCGTCAATAACTTTGACTTATTGGAGATTATTGTAAAGAAACTAAGTTCACTATTTCCCCACGCAGCGGGGAAAGGCGAACAGTTAAAAATGAAATTGGCTGTTGAATTGCGAAGAGTATTCACGTTCGCGTAACGGCATGCGCGGGCGCCGATCATATGATCTGCCGCAAGATGCCACACTGCTTATATAACGCGCACGGATTAATTTCCGTGAGCATAGTTTAAGCTTTAAATAAATGTGCGTTGTTTTCTCAAGTTAAATTTTTGATTTGACGACGATGAACTTCTCCTCGACCGACTGAAAATAAAATCAATTCTGTTTACGCTTGCCTCAGTTGTTTTCTTTATGTCTGTCAGAATAGGTCGCCATTTTTATAACAAAAATATAGCAATAAGAAGTAAGATAGTGAAGAAATTAATTTGTAGATGTAAAGGAATGGAAATAAGACAGGATCTCTATTGAGTCTCTGCCTAAATTGTGGCAATTTTGAGGTAAACATATCTACAAATGTAAAAATAAATTGAAGGCGACCGTGGTGTTGTGGCATTGCAATGATTACGCAAACCGAGAGCACGGTACATTAGATCGATCTTTGATATGTGTACTTCGGTAGTTCTGTTTCTATGATACAAGTTTAGTAGTTAAGTATAGAAACTTAAATATATAACGGTATATTTAAGTTTCGTATAATATGGTGTTTTATAGGACGCCAAGGATAACTTTATTCTCTACATTAATTTAATACTTGTATTAAAATAATATTACAAGCAATCATTTTTAACCCCCGACCAAAAAAGAGGGGTGTTATAAGTTTGACTTGTCTGTGTATCTGTGTATCTGTGGCTCTGTGTATCTGTGTATCTGTGTGTCTGTCTGTGGCATCGTAGCTCCTAAACGAATAGACCGATTACGATGCGGTTTGTTTCATTTGAAAGCTGACGTGATCAAGATGGTTCTTAGCTACAATTGATGAAGATCTGATCAGGGATTTCAAGGTCATCAGCTCGATTTGTTAGCTGCGGTAGCGATCTTAGACGCGCTGTTTAGGATGGCAACCCTTGTACGTCGCTATGCGACGAAGATTGTTATTTTATGTCAAATAAATTTGCCATTGTTAAAACACGTAAAAAATGTTATAATTTTTCCCTTAAAATATTCATATGGCGAGGTTGGTTTGCAGTTTAGATCGATTACCTTGATTGTATATTTTAGGGGAAAAATAATAACATTTTTTACGTGTTTTAACAATGGCATATTTATTTGACATAAAATAACAATCTTCGTCGCATAGCGACGTACAAGGGTTGCCCGTTCTAAACACGCATAAGGCTGGGAATACACGTCCGATATTGCTGAGCAAATTATTTACAAATCGGAAGTAGGAATCGGACGTCTATTTTGTTTCTGTATTCTGTATGAAAACTGCACCTTCAGACAATCGGATCGGCCATAAAATCGTAAGCGCCTTGGCGTTGTTTCCGATTCTGACATCCGATCCGACTATCGGATCTGACGTGTATTGAGTATTCAAACAAATGTATGGCACGAGTGCTTTCCGATTGTCTGATCAGACAATCGGAAAGCACTCGTCGATTCCTACTTCCGATTTGTAAATAATTTGCTCAGCAATATCGGACGTGTATTCCCAGCCTTATGCGTGTTTAGAACGGGCAACTCTTGTACGTCGCTATGCGACGAAGATTGTTATTTTATGTCAAATAAATATGCCATTGTTAAAACACGTAAAAAATGTTATTATTTTTCCCCTAAAATATACAATCAAGGTAATCGATCTAAACTGCAAACCAACCTCGCCATATGAATATTTTAAGGGAAAAATTATAACATTTTTTACGTGTTTTAACAATGGCATATTTATTTGACATAAAATAACAATCTTCGTCGCATAGCGACGTACAAGGGTTGCCATCCTAAACAGCGCGTCTAAGATCGCTACCGCAGCTAACAAATCGAGCTGATGACCTTGAAATCCCTGATCAGATCTTCATCAATTGTAGCTAAGAACCATCTTGATCACGTCAGCTTTCAAATGAAACAAACCGCATCGTAATCGGTCTATTCGTTTAGGAGCTACGATGCCACAGACAGACACACAGATACACAGATACACAGAGCCACAGATACACAGATACACAGATACACAGACAAGTCAAACTTATAACACCCCTCTTTTTTGGTCGGGGGTTAAAAATGATTGCTTGTAATATTATTTTAATACAAGTATTAAATTAATGTAAAAAACAACAAAGATATAAATAAATAAAAATAAATAAAAAAAGAGATCGATATTTGCTTCGGGTCTGGACCGTGAAGTAATTTAGTCGCGTTTCGGAATCAGCTTGTAAGTTGCCTGTTCCAACTAGGCCGGCATAGTAGATATGATTGCTACTCACAGTTATTGAATTGTGTTATTGAACTCACAGTGATTGTCTGATCAGACAATCGGAAAGCACTCGTCGATTCCTACTTCCGATTTGTAAATAATTTGCTCAGCAATATCGGACGTGTATTCCCAGCCTTATGCGTGTTTAGAACGGGCAACTCTTGTACGTCGCTATGCGACGAAGATTGTTATTTTATGTCAAATAAATATGCCATTGTTAAAACACGTAAAAAATGTTATTATTTTTCCCCTAAAATATACAATCAAGGTAATCGATCTAAACTGCAAACCAACCTCGCCATATGAATATTTTAAGGGAAAAATTATAACATTTTTTACGTGTTTTAACAATGGCATATTTATTTGACATAAAATAACAATCTTCGTCGCATAGCGACGTACAAGGGTTGCCATCCTAAACAGCGCGTCTAAGATCGCTACCGCAGCTAACAAATCGAGCTGATGACCTTGAAATCCCTGATCAGATCTTCATCAATTGTAGCTAAGAACCATCTTGATCACGTCAGCTTTCAAATGAAACAAACCGCATCGTAATCGGTCTATTCGTTTAGGAGCTACGATGCCACAGACAGACACACAGATACACAGATACACAGAGCCACAGATACACAGATACACAGATACACAGACAAGTCAAACTTATAACACCCCTCTTTTTTGGTCGGGGGTTAAAAATGATTGCTTGTAATATTATTTTAATACAAGTATTAAATTAATGTAGAGAATAAAGTTATCCTTGGCGTCCTATAAAACACCATATTATACGAAACTTAAATATACCGTTATATATTTAAGTTTCTATACTTAACTACTAAACTTGTATCATAGAAACAGAACTACCGAAGTACACATATCAAAGATCGATCTAATGTACCGTGCTCTCGGTTTGCGTAATCATTGCAATGCCACAACACCACGGTCGCCTTCAATTTATTTTTACATTTGTAGATATGTTTACCTCAAAATTGCCACAATTTAGGCAGAGACTCAATAGAGATCCTGTCTTATTTCCATTCCTTTACATCTACAAATTAATTTCTTCACTATCTTACTTCTTATTGCTATATTTTTGTTATAAAAATGGCGACCTATTCTGACAGACATAAAGAAAACAACTGAGGCAAGCGTAAACAGAATTGATTTTATTTTCAGTCGGTCGAGGAGAAGTTCATCGGCGTCAAATCAAAAATTTAACTTGAGAAAACAACGCACATTTATTTAAAGCTTAAACTATGCTCACGGAAATTAATCCGTGCGCGTTATATAAGCAGTGTGGCATCTTGCGGCAGATCATATGATCGGCGCCCGCGCATGCCGTTACGCGAACGTGAATACTCTTCGCAATTCAACAGCCAATTTCATTTTTAACTGTTCGCCTTTCCCCGCTGCGTGGGGAAATAGTGAACTTAGTTTCTTTACAATAATCTCCAATAAGTCAAAGTTATTGACGACAATGCTCGAGGGTTATGTTAGTGCAGTTTTCATACAGAATACAGAAACAAAATAGACGTCCGATTCCTACTTCCGATTTGTAAATAATTTGCTCAGCAATATCGGACGTGTATTCCCAGCCTTATGCGTGTTTAGAACGGGCAACCCTTGTACGTCGCTATGCGACGAAGATTGTTATTTTATGTCAAATAAATATGCCATTGTTAAAACACGTAAAAAATGTTATTATTTTCCCCCTAAAATATACAATCAAGGTAATCGATCTAAACTGCAAACCAACCTCGCCATATGAATATTTTAAGGGAAAAATTATAACATTTTTTACGTGTTTTAACAATGGCATATTTATTTGACATAAAATAACAATCTTCGTCGCATAGCGACGTACAAGGGTTGCCCGTTCTAAACACGCATAAGGCTGGGAATACACGTCCGATATTGCTGAGCAAATTATTTACAAATCGGAAGTAGGAATCGGACGTCTATTTTGTTTCTGTATTCTGTATGAAAACTGCACCTTCAGACAATCGGATCGGCCATAAAATCGTAAGCGCCTTGGCGTTGTTTCCGATTCTGACATCCGATCCGACTATCGGATCTGACGTGTATTGAGTATTCAAACAAATGTATGGCACGAGTGCTTTCCGATTGTCTGATCAGACAATCGGATCGGACTATCGGAGAGGAAAATCGGACTTGTATTCCCAGCCTTATAAGTATTTACTTTACTTTTAAACAAATCTGTGACTTAACATTTAAAATAAAAACGTATACAAATACATGTGTGTTTTAACTGGTACCACTGAGCTACTCTGATGATGGAACTCGAAGGTAGGAGACGAAATCCTGGATGTGTTCAAACTTTTTTTTGGTATACTAAGTTTGGACTTATTAGATTTGTCTTGAAGGTAGGAAACTAAGTGTAGAAAAGTTAGTGCGATAAAATAAAACATTCCAGATCTAAAAAATCTGATCATGGATCCTCTCAGATCAGCAAATCAACAAGAAATGGACCTATAGTGCTTTAACTAAAATTGTTACTCTCTATGAGCCATTAGCTGGGCCATTATTAAATTGAAGACCTGGAGTAGTTATCTGATGATGCACCATAAGGATCCAAGGGATATTAAAGGGATATAACTATTGAGCCATGACTAATGTTGTTTATTACTATAAAGCTGATGATATGACCAAAGTGGTTCCAGGCGTTTCGGGGGTTCCTTTAAAATTTTAATTTTGATTTTATGTACCAACTAATTTCAGCTTTCCTTATAATAAATACACCGTCGTAAAATGTCTCTAATTACTACATCAGTTATTAAATTAGCTATAAAAAAATATCAATTGTATATTTAGATATTTAATAAATAATTAAACAATATTACATTAAAGTTACATCGTAAAAGTTTCTCTTAATTTGATCCAAGTTTAAAATAGAATTTTCATCCAAAGTTCTTCATTGGTTTATGGATAAAATTAATTAATCTTCGGAAAAGCTACTCTAATGGCGTTATATTGAATTTATAACTTAGATTAAAGGGAGAAATAATAGCTCTTTGCAACATATTAATCTTTATAAACAATGCATTAAATATATATCGACACACATGAATTTATCGTGTATACAATACGCGGCTATCGTTGTAGTGTTTAAAATTTCTTAACACTGAATGCTCCACATTTTGTAAGCGATTCGATTGAAACGTGCGTAATTTTACATACTTTACTTATAATAACCGTACACACACATCTGCACACATAACATCTCCTAACTCCCTTTCACATATCAACAATCGGATAAAACTAATGAGGAACGTGATTGGATGATTGGCTTGTCATTTCTACTATTGAGTAAAGTGACTTAGTCGGGTTTCGGGATGAGCTTGTAAGTTGCCGGTTCTAACAGACCTGCGTAGTGGAAGTAACTTCTGCTTACAGTTATTTAACTCTAAGTAGCAGTTACCTCCATTCACGGACCGCACTGCAAGGCGGGGTGATGTCTGAAAAAATTCAGTTAAGAAAACTTTTATGTAATGAAATATTTTAACAAGTATTTTTTATATATATTTAGACGTCATGTTAAGGAACGCCCCCCCTAATGTTAGGCTAGGGCGCAGTCCATAAATGAAGACAATTGCTACAGACAGAAGTCTGACCTGGCAGTAGCCGTGCTGAAGCTGGATCTTTATATAGATTATAAGCTGGATTATAATAGGACACAGAAAGTATGATCCATTTATCAATAGATCGAATAACAATTAAAAGACTGCCAGAGCCTTCTTGCCGTGCTCCGTGTAGGCATTATTTAGGCAATACTCGTATTAACTCACGACCGAAATAAATAATTGTTAAATAGTTTTTCAATTGACATTTCCGTTTTGTGGCAACCGACTGCAGCAGTAGATGTTATTGGCTCACTTCCTTTTCACTTTCACTGGCGGGACTGGATTCTGAGAGCTTTGTAACACGTTTTGTTTGTAACCTATTTTAATGTTTTACTTACGTATAGGCATTTAGTATTAGGATAGTTACTAGATTCAGGGCGGCAGCGTAGGTGCGACTCCTGTTTGCTTCTTTATTTGTGGCAGCGTCATCTACAACAACTTCATCATCATCATCATCAGCCAGAAGGCGTCCACCGCTGAACATAGGCCTCCCCCTTAGAACGTCATTTCAAACGACAAAATGCCAGTTGCATCCACCGGTGACCACGTGACTTTTACTATGTCGTCAGGTCAGTCCACCTACGCTGTGTCTTCTGGTTCGTGGTCTCCACTCTAGAACCTTTATTCCCCATCGGTTGTCGGTTCTTCAAGTGATGTGGCCAGCCCATTGCCACATCAGTTCGCAAATCCTACGAGCTATGTTCGTAACTATAACAACTTAACAGAAGTTAATAAAGCGCCCCTTTCCACGATCCTGGCTCTATATTCTTCTACTCGGTCGTGTACTTCACTGCTGCAAGACACGCCCATAAAAGTTTTTGGTGACTTTAATTGTATACACGTGACTCTTTGAGGGTTGTTTTTATCGGGTGTTCTATACATTATAACTTTTTGTAATAAACTGTACGACTGTGAACTGTAAAACTGTAAATAAATATACACAAAAGGTAGGAAAAGGCATTCGCATTATGTTGAGAGTTTCTACTACGCTAATAATATGTCCTTGTATCATAGAAACAGTCCGTCCAAAGTGCATACAAGTATATCAAAGATACATTGGCACTGGCAAGTGGTTTTGAATCGGAGGCTCTTGGTTTGCGAGACCACTAGACAACGTTCGCCTTATTATACATTAATAAATTACAAGATAGTGTTTGGTGTTCTAACTGCAGTTTAACAATTACCAGTGTCGGTTCTAAGCGGCTGTTAAACATTACGTAAACAACAGTTGAACTAGTAGTTAAAAGTTTTCACAACTACTTATTAAAATTAACTAAAGATACTATTTTACTGCTTTTAGCAAATGACTTGGATTTTAATAAATATAATTTTATATTTCTTGTTGGTATAGTATAATATTAAAATAGAGTAACAACCATTGTATCACGAATAAATCATTTCATTTCATTAGAGTAGACAGAGATATTTTTTTTTGTGACTCGACATATGACAGCACCTCGCTTGATGCAAGGCCGAAGTGTAGTCCATGAATAAATGTCACTGCTACTACAATTTAATAACTGTAAGTAGCAATCATATTCACTATGCCGGCCTAGTTGGAACCGGCAACTTACAAGCTGATTTTGAAACGCGACTAAATTACTTCACGGTCTAGGCCCGAAGTAAATATCGGTCTCTTTTTTATTTATATCTTTGTTTTTTTTTCTCCAGGATTCCACGAAGCAATAGGAGAAGCGATCGCTCTTTCTGTCTCTACACCACGTCATCTCCAGACCCTGGGTTTAATCCAGAAATCAGTGGACGACACAGCTCATGATATAAATTTCCTCTTCACGCTAGCAATGGATAAATTAGCATTCCTACCATTTGCTTTGGTCATGGACAAATGGCGATGGGATGTCTTCACTGGCCATGTCAGGAAGGAACAATATAATTGTCATTGGTGGAGATTAAGGTTTGTAAATACATAATATATTTTAAGGCGACCGTGGTATAGTGGCAGTGCACTGGTTAGGCAAACCGAGAGCACGGGTTCGAAATCACTTGCTGGTATCAATGTATCTTTGATATATGTACTTTGGTGGTCCTGTTTCTATGGGCCACGATATAAATAAGCACCGTTTCTATACAAGCACTAAACTAAAAGTAGCTTAGTATAAAAATGTTAATAAATTAAATAAATAAAAATTAAATTAAGCTGTGACAGCTGATTTGTTTGTTAGTAAATAGAGTTAATTAGTATTCATAATAAATTAAAAAATATATGAAAAAAACATAATTTAGTTCCTATTTAAAGGTCCTTTTTTCTTGTGACTTGACATATGACAGCACCCCGCTTAATGTTAAGCTGGAGTGTGGTGCATGAATGGATGTCACTGCTACTACAATTCACTTCACCAAATCACTTCACGGTCTACTTGTAAGTAGTGGTACTACCATGGA
The DNA here is from genome assembly GCA_905220615.1 of Tinea trinotella. NCBI lineage: Eukaryota > Metazoa > Arthropoda > Insecta > Lepidoptera > Tineidae > Tinea > Tinea trinotella. Next base: position 13,285,167 of record HG992313.1, read on the forward strand.
TCGGCAGACTGGGTACCACTGCCTCTTTGATAACTCTTTAATATCCAGACCCGAAGCAAAAATCTTTTCTTTTATTAACAAATATTTGCAATATTTTATATAAAGCTATGAAACAAATATTTGCTTTGACCGGGAATCAAACCCGGGACTTTACGCGCAACAAAAGCTAATCTCTAATACCGTACACGTTAAAATGATGTAAGATAATTTCAATATATAGAGAACATAGTAAATGCATATCTAGTATAGTATGACATAATCTATACGGTCTACCGAATAATTACGTTTAGACCCACATTCGAGCAACTTTCGACTCTAAGTTATTAGAATAAGAGTGAAAGTTGTAAGTAAAAGTATAAGCTATATGAAACTAGACATTATATAGCTGCATAACAAGATATGACCAATTAAACAAACATGATTCGTACTATAAAATATTATGTTTTGGGATTACCTACAACCTCTATTTTATAGTACACAATATATTGATTTACGCCTGTTTAATTTCCGGCATAAATTGCTAAACATTAAACATGCATAATAGAGATTTTCCTCCGACCATTATTGTAAGGTAATTGAGGCAACCGAAACCTAAGTCGAATTTTAGACCTCTCCTTGCTTACTGTCAGTCAACTCAAGTCACAAAAATAAATAATACGAGTTTTAAATATATTGTAAAATATTACTAAAACAGAAAAAAATATTAATATATAGAAATTACTATTAAAATTGTTATAAGACAAATATATTCTATATACTTGCGTTTTTTTTTCTATATTAAGCTATTAAAATGTTTGTTAAATAGAAAAAGGACGACCAAGTACATATTATCAGAGTGAACTATTACTATTTTTTTAACATTACTATACTAAGCTACTAAAGTGCATGGTATCATAGAAACAGGACAACCATAGTACATAATATACATATCAAAGATACCTGGGTACCGGCGAGTGGTATTGAACCCGTGCTCTTGGTTTGTGTAACCATTGCACTGCCACTACACCACGGTCGCCCTTTATTTATTTATTAAAGCATTCATTAATTTTATGGTGTATTTAACACAATCCACCATCTTTTGGATGGACGTGCCGCTCGACATTTTAACGCACGCTCCATTCAAGAACTTTTCGGTCCCAATTGCCCTCTGTTTTATAATGCCAGTCACTTTAGTTCTTCTACAAATCTCCTCGTTTCTGATTCGATCACGTAGAAGACAAGTTTGAAGCTGTGTGACTGAGCTTGTTCATTGGGCGCTTAGAAATGCAATTATTATTAATCGGTTAAAAGCTATCCTTTATTTAAAATCTAATTGCTCCATGACATCAACAATTCATTCACAACTTTAATAATAATAATAATCTACGTGTATTATTTCTATAAACATCTTACACAGCTTAATATGGTGTACGCAATATCTTCTAAAGTAGGTTAAGATGTCAAAAGATACATTACTTATCGTGTTACTTAATTCATCGGTCAAACTACTAATAATCACAACATTATAACAAATCACAATTTTGTATTTACATTATGTGAGAGGAGCGATGAGCGGTTTATAATGCGCCTAATATACATTTTATTAAAAATAATCATAAGGACCTAACATAATCATGTTAGCCACTATTCGTTTACTGGTAGACAAACTTAATTACCTCAACAGTGGCTTGTTGGAGCAGTTTGCATCCAGCGGTTTCTTACCACCTTGTCATCACTTCATCATTAAAAGCAAATTTGGGAAAAAAAGTTGATGTTAATATTTTACCGTATCTAAAACACATTAAACCGCCAATTTAAATGAACACAGTAATAAACCTCAAAATTCATTTTTAGAGATGTCATGATTCTCATTGCTAAAATTCATTGCTATTTGTATTTAAAAATAAATAATAATGTACCTAAAAAATGTAGCTAAATAAACATAGCTACGAAAATATTCAACATAACCGCTCTCAGCTTATGCAATGTAAGCTCAAATTGACTTATAAAGAAAGTGTGTTTTAATAAAGCAGCCAAGGACAGTCATCTGGTCAAATATTTTCTATAACACGATTTACTATTACGTATGTTATACGCTGGTTTTATGGTAATTTACTATTTTGTCATATACATATATTTAAAGGGCACTTACATTTCCTAAATTTGAGAGTAAATGATTTAGAAATATTATATATAATTTAAAATAGAATAAAATACGATAAATGCCTTGCTTAAGCTTCTAATACATTCTCTAAAATACAATAACAGGATATTGAAGACGACTAAGGCTACGGTAAATTAAGGTGTTTGTAATCGTAGGCGCTCTCATCAGGCAAGTCAAGGTCAGATAACGCCTCACAAAAACAAATCTTGTATGGCCAAATTAAAATAGTGCTTTAACATAATTCTAATTAATTCATACTATAAATTTCAAGTTGTTTAACATTCAAGAAAGTGTTACAGACTCAACATCTGACCTCAACTAAGCAAGAGAAGGTCTAAGAGTGCAAATGACTGAAAAAACCGAATCAGTTCACGGCTGCCTCAGTCGCCGTCACTATGCCGGCCATAGGTGCTTCTTTTTGCATCGCTAGAAAGATTAAAGGTTATAGGATGGAGAGAACACGAGGGCTGGTGTCGATTGTTCTACAAAGAAACGACGCACCGAATCTTTTAGGTCAACAGAATGCGAAAGCTTCCCCCAAAAGCTTGGTTCCCACGGGTTATCTCTGCCTAACCTGTGGGAACCAAGCTTTTAATAGCCTCCTCGTGTATATATTTTTATTGTAATATTTTTTTACAGAGAACAATATCAGGGCATCAAACCTCCAGTACTACGGTCGGAGTTAGATTTTGATCCAGGTTCCAAGTATCATATTCCAGCTAACATTCCCTATATAAGGTAAGTTTTTTTTTATGTATCAAGTTAAGTTTATAAGACTTGTAAACTATTATAAATATTTTTTTGGATTTTTTTAGGTATAACAATAAACAAAACTTTTACTTGATAATTCTATTTCGACAAAAACGCATATAAAGTTAATGTTTCGTTTCTAAACAATTTTGAGAAAAATACACGCTTGCATTACTAAAACGAACTCACTATATTGAGTCATACTAAAACTGGATCACAACGCAAGACATCGGTTTAAATCACAGTTTACTGAACCCTAATCACGACCTAAGTACAAATTTGTGTACAATAATTGTTGAGATAAAATCGCTAATGTTATGTTATGTGTAATCATCCTTATTTTGATGCAAAACGTCTAATTATGTACATGAAAGTGTTCTCAATTTGCGCAACATTAATGTTCAATGACTTTTTAATGTAACTTTTGATTTTCTATATTACAATATTATCTATACATATATATATTTATACAGAACTTGTATAAATAGTGTACTAAATATATATATGTACTAGTGTAGATTTCGAAGTACGTAAAGAATACCTGCAAATAATTTCAGCTTTACAAAATTTATTTTTATTGAATTTTGGAACTAAATATTTTTTCTATATGTTTTTCTATAGATAAACATAGAACATCGTCTGTTTGTAATTTTTATCATATCATCTGATATTAAACTGGAGTGTACTCCATAAACGGAAGCAACTAATGTCACAGATTAAATGTCAGCAAGATTAAATACACTTAAGGGCCTAGTTAAAATTTGGAATCTTTAATCACGGCTACCAAATTTCCACCAAAACAATACAATTTGACTATTTATATTGTATGAAAAGTTTATTAAATACCTTCGTATTTTTAAATAGCATCATCACTTTATGTAATGTTGAGCGATATAGTATAAAATATAGTATAGTTTCTTAGTAAAATACATTAAAATGCCGTATAATGTGTTACAATAAAGGAAGTGATCTTATGTAAGAGAATGGAAAAGTTATAGCTCACGTTTTATATATAATATAAACTAATTACATACAACTCAGGTGGCGAAATAAAACAACGTTAAATATTATTATTACCGTTTCTTCTTTTAATACTTTGGACTTTACTATTTACAAGTTTTGCATTCCAGTCGTAAGAAAACATTAAACTTATTTGAAACTAAACACAAAATAACATCTAAGAGCTAAAAACAAAACTAAAAATAGAGATCAGTTCTGGTTAGTGGTGGTATTCCTCGTGTCCACCATATCCACCCTCGAGACCACCCTCGAGACCACCCTCGTGACCACCTTCGTAACCACCCTCAAAGTGATGTCCCTCTAAACCACCTTCTGAACCACCACCTTCGTGACCCTGCCCAAAGCTTTCTTGGCCATGTTCATGGTGCTCCTGGTGGTATACTGGGACATGGACCTTGACGGGATATGGCACGTGCTTTTCAACTTGGTAAGCGACGTGTTTCTCGATGTGTACTGGCACTGGCCTATCGACTGGGATCTTCACTGGAATCGGCACCTTTTTCTCAACTGGATATGGGATCACCTTCTCGACTGGGTATGGGTGTGGAACTGGTACTTTGACTGGGTAAGGCACAGGTTTTTCAACATGCACTGGCACTGGCCTGTCAACGTGCACCTTGACGGGGTAAGGCACTTTCTTCTCCACTGGGTAAGGTACAGGTTTCTCTACATGCACGGGTACGGGCTTCTCAATGTGTACTGGTCTTGGGCGGTCGACTGGTACCTTGACTGGGTAGTGGACTATTTTCTCGACTGGGTAAGGTACATGGACATGCACTGGAACCTTTACTGGATATGGAACTTTCTTCTCAACTGGGTATGGGTGTGGCACTGGTACCTTGACGGGGTATGGGATGCGTTTTTCGACTGGATACGGAACGCGTTCGTAGACCTTGACAGGTACGGGGTTGTCAACTGGTACTTTGACAGGTACCGGCACGTGTTTGGTCACTGGGTATGGTTTGGGGATGTGCACCGGAACTTTGATGATCTCCTTAACTGGGTAGTGGACAGTTTTCACGACTGGGTACGGTTGTGGTACGTGGACCTTGACGGGGTATGGGATGTGTTTTTCGACTGGCACCGGGATATGCTTCTCAACTGGGTATGGCACAGCCACTTTCTTGACAACAGTGATGGTTTTGTGCACATGCTCTTCGTGGCCGATTTCATGCCCATAGCCTCCCTGGTCTCCACCGAAATCACCGTGTCCGCCAAAGTCTCCGTAGTATTCTGACAGACCCCGCTTGTCCTGTTTCTTGTCCTCGACAACAGGAGCGGGTTCAGCCTTCTTGTCCTGCTCCACCTTCTCTTCTGCCGTGGCCAGGCTGACGGCCACCGCCAAGATTAAGGCTGACCTCTGTAAATAATAAAAAATATCGAATTAGCACTTTTATATTGTAAAAGCCATCATAGGTGATGCGTGAGGAAGCACTTTTGGCCGGCATAGTGGTGACCGTAAACTAAAACGGGTTTTTAGTCGTTGGCGCTCTTGGACCTCTCCTCGCTTACCATTAGGCAAAGGAAAGACGGATGCCGCGTCTTATGTGAAAAAATACAATACGGAAGATAAGTGAAATTTAAATCGAATATAAATTGTAATATTAATAAATATAATTATTTGAATATTAAAGATTGATAAAGAGAGTCATTGTTCGGGAGTACATCACTAATATATTTGTCACAAAATTTGTATATTGAAGAAGCACTTCATTTTATTCACAGCACTGGCACATTGTTACACTTTTTTGTTGTTTGTAATATTTAAATACTAACCAAAAGTTTCATGTTCGCTTTGCGTGTGGTTGTAGCGAATGCCACGATGGACTGTGGTGTTGTGTGAACTCACTGCCATTATATACCACTACATACCACTTCGCTTCACCGTTGATGTCGCAAACTTTCGCTGCAGAAAACTATAGACATATATGAGACCATTAATAGTTTTTTTTAGTCTTTTTCGTTAATTAATTAAAAAAAGATTTTAATTGTATTTGGTAACAAAATTGTCATTTTAACTAAAAATAAAAAATGAAAGTTTTCCAATTAACTTTATTAGACTAAATAATTTTCCATGTAAAACGTTTAGTTTGTTACGTTCATCTTAAACATTGAAGTGGTAATATATATATACAACAAATTTTAAAACATTATGTTTCTTAATAACTTATACCTAAGGGATACTATTTATTAGAGAGACATAAGTCTGTGCCTATCCCTGTGGAAAAAAGGCGTGATTAGATTGATTGATTGATATTTATTTGCAATTATTGGAATTAGGTATTTATTTTATTATTGACGTCCTAAAAAGTACATTTCGAATTATTTAAATAACATTAAAATATGTATTATTAAATATATCTTATATATTAATTTACTAAAAAAAAGTAATAAACTATATTTTGGGGCATTGGTTACCACTCTAATCCGTTATGCGCAAAGTCCCGGGTTGGATTCTCCGGTCAGAGCAAATATCCTCTGGTCAGTTGTTAATAAACAAAGAGGCGGAAATTTGCTAAGGGTCTGGTTGGACGAAATTGATAATAAAATTCTAACTCTTGCATGCTATTTGTTAATTAAAACTGTAGTTAGTAATTAAGAAATAATAATTAAAATATGGTTACCCACATTCATAAATTGACTATCTGATAATTTCATAACGTACAATTATTTTATTAACTATTCTGGAATCATAAAACTTAGTAATTACTCATAATCTACTTTAAACTGTAAATAAACAAGTTTAACCATAGTTGCTTATAATACTGCTTACATTATTACAACTAATAAATCAATTACATTCATTGTTTACATAAGATTTTTGACGATAGGTGTGGTGCATAGGTTAGGTTAGCCCGTGAAGTCCTAGCTTAGATTTCCGGTCCGAGCGAGGTTTCCATGTGAAAAATATGTGCTTATATTGCAAATATTTTTCATTAGGGCGGAAAAAAAGAGGTGGATATTTGAGTCGGGACTGAGGGCTGACCGCGCAACTTTAAACTTTAATGGGAATGACAATGAAATTCATTTCCTTTTATCAAAAGTTACTTGGTCGCTGTGTCAAAAACAAATTTCATTTATTCGGACGATGAGTTACAATGAGCTTGAACTGTTAATGAAAATTAACATCAATTCTCATTGTGTTGCGCGGTCGCAATTAAAATTTTGAAGTTCATTAATGGAGTTCAACTGTCAAAATGAAGCTCATTCTCATTGTCATTGAGTTACGCGGTCGGCCTGCTGGTTGTTAAAAAGTGTTAGGCAGTGGTGCTCAGTCTGCCGATCCAGGGTAGTACCACCACTTTACATTCTGTACACTGTAGTGACTTAGTCGCGTTTTGGGATTAGATTGTATGTTGCCAGTTCCAATTAGGCCAGCATAGTGGATGTGACTGCTACTTACAGTTATTTAGATGTAGTATTTGTCACCTCCATTAATGGACCGCACTCCAACTTGACACCAGGGTGCTTTTATACGAGTAAGTCGAGCCATAATAAAAAAAAAACACTTCTCCCTAAAAATGATCTTTAGTGATTATGGACGCTGTTGAATTTGTACCTATTTTTAGTCCAGCCCCCCTAGCACGGCAATCCAAGAAGCAAGATAAAGAAAGGGCAGCATTGTGATGCCGTCCTAGTTGCCAACCGGCAAGTTTCAAGCTTGCCGATGTAGAAGCATATTTTGCCTCCGATTTTCATTATTAATTGTAAAAAATCGTCTACGATTTGCTACGTACGAGGTCACATAATTAACTTTTTTGTATTTTAGTGTATTCTCTCGAGATGTGAATCCTAAATCCTAAAATCTGTGACTATACAGTTTAGGTTTATCTAATAGAAATAAATTACTTAAATTGAATATTTCTCATTTAATACAAATTTACAATTCGATGTGGATGGATGCGTTAAACTAGGCAGGCCCATAAGGGTGTTTTCCGACCAAAACGGAAACATCCTCAAGAAAGCTAGGTTGCCTAATGCCCATAACCACAGAGCCTGTATGAAGAGAATTGTGGATGTAAAGAATGCAAGTGAGTTGTGTAAGGATCGTGGTAAGAGGCGCTCCATTGTCTTTGCCTATCCCTGTGTGAAAAAGGCGTGACAATTTGATTGATTGATTGATACAATTCGAGTAAACTATATTTTTACATTTGCTACGTTATTTTTTTTATACTAAGCTACCAAAGTGCTTGTATCATAGAAACGGGTCGACCAAAGTTATATTAGTACCGGTTAGTGGTTTCGAACCCGTGCTCTCGGTTTGCATGACAATTGCACAGTCGTCTTGACCTGATATTAAGGTAGGGTGCGCGGAAAAAGTAAAGAACTTTTTTAAGCCGGCATAGTGACGCCGACTGAGACAACTGCAAATCAAGTTGGTCTTTTTAGTCATCGGCGCTCTTGGACTTCCTCTTGCTTACCATCAAGCAAGTGGGGTCGCATCACAATAAAATAAACCTTTAAAGTGCCGGGTTCGTTTCCGGTTGGACCATTTTTTTTCATAGCTTTTATTTGTTTTAATTACATTAATTATTACAAATATTTATAAATAAAAAGAAATAGAGATATTTGTTCCGTTTGCGATTGTCAAAGAGTGGTAGGAAATGGTCCTTGCACTTACCTGCGAACTTACGAGTACATCGATGATATCTCCAATCATTTTTATGGTAACTAGATGAATGAAATCAAAATAATAAAATTTCGTGTAAAAAATAACAAAATTTCTATATTCATGCATTTTGTACGTTACATAGTTTCTTCAGTGATTGACAAAAAACAAAAATTTTTTTAGGAATTTCAAAATTTGTTGTTAACGTTAATGGTAATTATTTTTATTAATAAACATTATGAATTATTGAAGCTTACATAATATATTGATAGTACTTAAATAAAGGCAATTTCTTAAGGTTTTCGTTACCTGTAAATTTTGGCGCAAAGCCATGAGCCATTTTAGATTTGTACTTGTTCTTTATGCTAATGACCTCTATCTGTGCTCATTTTGAAGGTATTTTCAAGTGCTACAAATAAGGTTGAATAAGTTTTCTTAATAAAATGCGACTTTTCCGTTATTTAACGTGGAAAGCTTGCTTCTCCTCTTTTTGCTACAGGCTCTTTGCTTCTGTGACGCTTTTGAAGAAAAGAAGTATCATATTGTCCATTTTAGCCATGTGATAATATTTATAACATAAATAATAATAAAAAGTCTATTCATTTAAAAGGCGACCATGGTGTAGTGGCAGTGCAATGGTTACACAAACCGAGAGCACGAGTTCACAACCACCCACCGGTACCAATGTATATTTGATGTATGTACTTTGGTTGTCCTGTTTGTATGATATAAGCACTTATAGAACTGTAACAAATAAAAATACAAAACTTGTCTTAACCACTGAAAAAAAAGTAAGTAAATAAAACAAAAAGCAACAAAAAAGTTGATAAACATTTTTTTTATCTACATAATACCGAAGGTTAATCAAAGTATTTGGATTTCGATGTTTGACATTTTAGACTTTTAGGATACTCTACTACAATAAAAAGTAAAAATTGTTTTGTAGCAAAAAATAAAAATATAATACACTCGAAACATTATTGGAATACTTTTAATAAAATATTTAACTATATTTAAAAAATGAAAGTTAACTTTCATTAAATAATCTTAATGCATTAAATAAACCACTTTATAGTATTACATTTTCTTTGTTGTTCATGTTAAACAAAAATATATTTGGCATAGTGACGGCGGCTGAGGCATTCGTGAACTCAGTCAGTTTCATCAGTCATTGGCACTCTATTACCTCCTCTTGCTTACCATCAGGCCAGACGAGGTCACAAAAAAATATAATCATTAGCTTCTAAATTTTATGCTTTAATAAATAATCAATTTTTAAATTTTTAACTTAGCAAAGTATATCAAGTAAAAATAGGCGTGGCGCAATGGTTAGCACCACTTTCGAACCACGCGAAAAGTCCCGGGTTCGATTTCCGGTCGGAGTAATTTTATTTGAAATATTTTTAGTAATACAAATAAATACACAAGTTATACACAAATATTGGTCAATAAAACATAAATTTTAATTAATTAATTAGATTGCAATTATTTTAAATAAAAAATAAAGAGTGGTAGGCAGTGTGTCCAGTCCGCCGATCTGGAGTAGTGCCACCACTTAGTAACGTCAAGTATACAGATCGTGAAGTATACAGTTGGCGGTTTCAACTAGGCTTTGACAACTAGGTTTTCAACTGGATATGACTGCTACTTACTGTTATTTAAATGTAGTAGACGAGACCACCATTCATGGCCAACACTCCAGCTTAACATCAGGCGGGGTGGTTATACGACCACTCTTAATAAAAGTAAATCATATAAATAATGATTTTCTATAAGGTTACGTCTCCATACATAACGCAATTAGTTGATATGTTCAATTGAGGTGAACTTTTCTTATCTAATAGTATCAAGTAACATCCGCCGGATGTTATGCGCTTATAAAATTAAATTGTTGATATTGACCTCTATTATATCTAAACCTATACTAATTATTTAGGATAATCAAACAAAAAATCAAATTGTCACACCTTTTTCCAGCAAGTGTCACGATAGGCAGAGACAATGGAGCGCCACTTGCCACTTGCCACAACTCCCTCACTTCCTTCACATCCACAATTCTCTTAATACAAGCTCCATGGCAACCTTTCTTGAGGATCTCTTCGTTTTGGTCGGAAATGTTTAACGCTGGGCCTGCCTTGTTTAACGCATCCATCCACATGAGATTACTAAATACCTTTCGCCATGAGTGATTATTTAATTAAATGAAAATAAATTTAACCTTTGTTTTCAAATAATTAATACTTAGTACATTCAATAGAAAATATTTAGCATAAACTAGCCGCTCCATTAGTTTAAAAGTAGAAATATTTGCTTAAAAAGTTTTTATTCCTTGCAATTTAATTTTGAATTATTAAAGTTCTGAAAGCTCGACCCCTAGCGTGGTGTAGGCAAAAATACCTGATTTTTTCGGGCTGCAAAATCTAAAATAATCTTGCTAATTAAAACAATAATTCCCATAACTATAGCGCCTGTATAAAGTGGATGTGAAGAAATCATAGAAAATATTGTTACTGCCTTTCCATGTGGGATATAAAGCGTGATAATATAATTTGATTTCAACTTTTTACAGAGATTTGCCACCATATTTTTTTACATGTCTATACTAAGCTACTAAAGTGATGGTATCATAGAAACAGGACAACCAAAGTACATATATCAAAGATACATTGGTACCGGTGGGTGGTCTCGAACTCGTGCTCTTCGGTTTGCGTGCCCATTGCACTGCCACTACACCACGGTCGCCTTAAAATCTCCTCATAATCTCAGCAATAAGTGCGTAAAATTGAATAGTGATATTACATGTACCTGATACCCATGTTATAATACATAGCGCGATATAGTGTTACAATAATATATTCTAGATTATAAAGTATAATAATGTATGAAGTAATTTACGTAACGAAATCTTCAACCGAGATTATGTTTATTGACAAACCTGTTTGCTACACTCGCAGGCACATTTACTGTCACTTGACCGTCACGCAGTAAAATAAAAACACTAAGATCTAAATTAAATAAAATAAAGAATGTAATAATATAATTCAATTAAATATTGTTAACAAATATTAAATAATGTATTCTGTAATATATATAATACAGAAAAAGAAAATATAAAGGTAATTCTTGAAAAATATAGTTAGTAACGGCAAACAGTATTTCTTATTAAAATCAGTATTTTCAAAATCAGTATGCCAAAAAAGAAGGGTTATATTTTTAGGCATGTAGTATGTATTCGTCCTAATTGTGACATAGAGTATAAAAGAATAATACAAATACATTATAAAAGAATCTATTTGCATTATAGTTGTGAATTAAATTTTAAAGTACACTTAGTTTATATAAACATCTATTTTAATATTAAATCCTAATAAGTTAAAAATTCAATTGGTGGCGGTAAAAAATCTTCTAAAATATCTATAGAATATTGGAACTTTTAGTATCGGTTCATGTGATTAAATATATTTAAAAGATATTAATTTGTTTAAAACAAATATTTTGCTAATAGTATTTGTAACTCTTTGCTTTTCTCCTTTTCAATACCATTCTAAAGTTTACAGAGCTTGTATCTATGTAGGTACTTCACCAATATTTTACCCAAACAGTAACGTATGTGCGAACTTTCATTAACTTTACCTTGACAAAAAAACACAAAACTTTGAATTTTTGAGTAATATCTGAAATGGAAAAACATACATTAAATATTTACGTAATTAAACGATTTTTTTTTCACTTTTATGCTAAGCTACTAACGTGCTTGTATCATAGAAACCAGAGTACATAATCTATCAAAGATACATTGGTACCGGTGGGTGGTTTCGAACTCGTGCACTCGGTTTGTGTAACCATTGCACTGCCACTACACCACGGTCGCCTAAATTGTATTATATATATATATATTTCATAACAAACAGATTGCCTAATAATAACAAAACTATGTCGTAATTTGTTTACTGTTTAATTTAATTACTCTTTATGGAAGTTTTGTAAGGGTTTAAATGAATAATAAATTGAATATGTTTTTTATTATTATTAATAAACTTAATTGCTTATAACTTTTACTTAACATTGCAAAGTCAAGGTTTGATAGCTACTTTTTTGTATTATGACTCGACATATGACAGCACCCCGCCTTATGTTAAGCTGGAGTGTGGTCCATGAATGAAGGTACCTGCTATTTACAGTTAAATAATTCTGCCAGCCCAGTTGGCACTGGCAACTTACAAGCTGATCCCGAAACGCGACTAGGTCACTTCACGATCACTTCGGCAGACTGAGCACCACTGCCTACCACTCTGACCAATTGGACTCAAACCATTATAAATAAAACCATTACAAACAATAACTTTGTCATGTCGTGTAATTTATGTGATTAGGGTCATCAGATTTAAATTTGGACATAATTTTTATCATTGTATTTTGCTGTATTTACCAAAAGAAAACACTTTAAAATTAATGCATTTCATTTATTCTTTCGCTTTTTAAATCCCTTAATTTTACGCATCTTTTGAAATATCATAAAATTGTTACTAAATGTTTTATTTACTGACATTGACCTTGACCAAGTTTATAAATTAAGCAACATTAGTTTAAATGGAGTCACATTGTCTTTGTCCATTCTTGTTCTCTCTGTAGTCGTGATAATTAGATTCAAAAGAAATATATAACCTACGGAAACGCTTGAAGTACCCAAGGTTATAAAATAATGGATTAGGCAAGTGGCTACTGACGTTCATTCTTAACGCAACGAAGAAAGGGGAAGATCTTTTAACACTTCGTCAGGTTTATCTAATAAACACCTTAGAGCGGGTGTATTAATCGAATAGGCTAAATTTTGAAAATAATTTGAATAAAGTTAAATCAGGAAAATTCTTTTTACACAGAGATTCGATAAGAATATCATTGTGCTAATTTATTAGGATAAAATTTAAAAATGAACGTCTATGTTGTAATGTGAAATTAATGGTAGTGATTTTTTTTTGAATTTTTAGTTAAAATTATTAAACAAATCCGTTTTTTGTTTGTAGATCAAATTGTCCGGCATAGTGACGGCGACTGAGGCAGCCGTGAACAATTTCGGTTTTCTCAGTCATCGTTACTCTTGGACCTCCTCTTGCTTATCATCAGGCGGGACACAATAAAAAAAATATATGTATTTAACATAAATAATGTATAGGCAGAACATTCTAGCATATTCTAATACTACTAAATGTTATATAACAATTTTATGTGCAAACATAATTACGATGCAAAATTCACTGTTTCATAAAATATAACGATCTTGCATTAGGTAAATTAAATGAAGTCATAGCTCAGTGTTTGTAATAAAGGTGATTTGCACAACGACCCGCATTCAATTCCGCGTTCCTAAACATGTGATCGATTGCGAGATATATTTGCATTCTGATCTTAAAATTATACATTTTAAAATTTTAAATTAAAAATAATATTAAAAATATGTAGATTGCAATGTGGTAGACCTAATGCTATTTTCTGCCAGTTAACTTCAGTGACCCAACAGAAAGATTGCAAGGAGAGGAAATGCAAATAAGGTTACTAAAAATATAACTTAATAAATAGACCTACAAATTGAAATATCGCACAATAAAAATAATATACACAATACTAATATTATTAATATTAAATTAAAATTTAAATGGTAATGGTAGCGCAATGTTTACGCAAACCGAGAACACGGGTTCAAAACCACATGCCGGTAACAATGTATATTTGATATATGTACTTTGGTTGTCTTGTTTTTATAATAGCTTCTTATAGTCATGTAAATAAATAAATAAAGTAGTTCTTCTAAGGTTTTTTCTAAGTCTTTAAGTTTTTTCGCTATTTTACTTTAACCAGAAACATCATCCTCACTTTCACCCATTTGATCTCATTTTAATACACTCCAGAGGCTGGTAGTGTATAAAAGTGTAGTATAGTGTATAAAACACTTGTCGATTGTTCTACAAATGAACGACGCACAGAACCTTTTAGTTCAACTTCCAATTAAGTCGAATAAATGCGGATGCTTCCCCCGACCTGTGCGGATTGAGTGTGATTCACGGGTGTGAAAAGATGATGTAGGGACAAGGCTTAGAATCTCTTTAGAACATCCTCCGTCATGTGTCTGCGAAATTGCAGGGTTCTCGTGACCTCAACATCTCCTATAATTCGCACAGCTCGGCGCTGCAATGAATCCAGGGCAGTTGATATTTCGCAAATGTTAAGTTAATTAATTAATAAAATTGAACGATATTTGTAATCGATTTGTTAAATTTGTGTATGTATATTTCCGTGTCAAGGTTTCACTTAATATCTATTTCCTACTTTCATGTTAATTTTTTTGTAAATATTAATTTATTTAATTAGATTTCTCTGTCAGGGTTGTGTGTAACAAAACTTGAATATTTTAAAAGTTTTTAATTTCAAAAATGTTATTATTATTATTATTAATATAGTATAAATTATTTTAATGTATAAATGATAATGAAAATTTGATAGAAAATTTATATGTGCACATATCTCAACTGCGATCAGAGATCAAATTCGGGATCCCACAGAGCCTAGTGCACACGTCAGAATTCCTATATTCTATCATTTTGAGGTGCAGTTCTTTTAACTGCTGGGTCCAAGTGGCAAGTGGTCCGGTTTCTTACCGGAATATTGCATTATATTTACCCAAAATAACCTGTTTATAAACATAATGTATATACAATACAATGCTTCTCTAACAATGCTTTGCTAAACGTATTTTTTGGGAAAAAAATACCATAGGTATATTCGTAGGACTTTCGACAGGTATATGAACACAAAATTTAAAAAAATATGTGGGTCAATAAAGTTTCAATAAAAGTTTTTGCTCGCTAACTTTTATCTGGGCCGAACTCCACCTAACATTACATGGAATGCGGTCAAATGGGCTGCCAAAAAAGAAATGAATTTATTAAATAATTTTAATCGTAAGCATGCGAATGTTCTTCATCTTTCCACGCCTATAAACTAATCATATAATACAACACATGTCTAGAAAAACGTGTACATCTCGACTAAATGCATTAATAACTCGTAATCACTAGGCATGGGCTAAATTACATATCGATAAACCGAATTATCGACACTGTAATATTTAGTTTAAACCAGTATATAAAGTAGTATAAACCAACTTTATCACAAATTCATACAATAAATATATTTGCATTGAAATATGTCAAAAAACAAAATACCAGTCACCGATAAGGCTTAGTGGTTCTGTAAAGCATTTAAAACCGCTTATCTTTGATATACTATGTACTCTGCTCGTCCTATTCTACCTACTAAGCTCGTTAAATAGATTATGTAAACATATTTAAATAAATTTTATGCGGCTTACTATCGCGTATTTTTTGGTTTTGATTTTACTTTTATTTTTGATTTTATTATTTCGACGTTTGAGCGACCTTGATGTCAGAGCTTTGCAGCCATCGTAGTCATGGAGAGGAGATAATTGTAAAATCAAAATCAATATAAACGCGATAGTAAGCCGCATATAATTTATTTAATTCATTAATCAATGTTCGCGCAAAAATTAGGAAAATAATATTTTGTATTATGTTAATATTTTGTAATGCTGTTTTTCTTTTTTTTTCGATAATTTACGATATTTACAAATATTGTGGATTTTAAGTTTATATACTGATACACTAAAATACACCAGTGTTTTGAAATAAGTAAACTAACCTAATAAATAAACTTTAGAATTTTATTTATAAGGTAAAATAGTCTGATAATTACTTATTAAATTATAATTGCTAAGAATAATTCTATCTATGAATATTAAATCGCATTATAAAGAATCGTAAATGTTAACAATCACTAATTACTTTATGATCATACTTAAGTAGATTAACCAAACATCGTTATAATTTCAAAGTATCGTTTAGTTATTTATTAAATGCTGGTAAGGAATGACGACTACTGAAATAACCGATTAACTGAATTAACGATGGTCTCACTCGCTGACAGAGGTACATTTGGCTTTTCAAGCTTAGTACGAAGGATCATATGACTAACAAAGCATTCCTCTTATCGATCGTTCGACATAGAAACGGATTTGTTTAAATGTCGATTTCAACTAATTGTCATTTTATATTTTCTTTTATTTTGCTAGAATCTATAGTAGGAAGTCGATACTTACATAACCTATTCCTAGATTATTCCTAGATTTAATAACCATTAACTATTAAAACCAAAACACGAGAGTAGTTTATCGATATCTTTATCGATGAAGTACATCACTATGTCGTAGTGTTGCGCAATATGATCGATTGGTGTGATCGCGGCCGGCACGCGCGCTCTTCCGTTAAATTTAATTGCACCTGACTTAAAACATTGTATAGTTATGTGGCGTACTGTCGCCTGCATAAATATTTGGTTATTTAAAAAATATTTATTTACTAGGCAATACACAGAACTCAAACATTAATATACACTTTACTTAATTCTGACATTGTAACATAATAACAGCTTGATGTTTTTAGGCCGGCATAGTGACGGCGATTTCATTTGTCGGCGCTCTTAGTCCTGCCCTTATTTAGTATTGAGGTTAGATATCGCGTTCTAATAAAAATAAAGAAAGGCAGTCTTCCTCACATTACATTTCTCGTCAGTTATTACAAATTTTCTTATTACCTTGTAGCTTCTTAAGGCGTGTTTTAAAATGTTTGTTTTGCTATGCCTTCCGCATGACCCTCAGGCGACCTTTGGCGAAAACTGAAGGAGTTGTGTCAGGATCGTGGCAAGTAGCGCTCCTTTGTCTCTGCCTATCCCTGTGGGGAAAAGGCGTGACAATTTAATTTGTTCTTAAAACTTTGTTATTATAGTAATATCTATATCCTAAACTTTATATTCGATAGGAAAGTTCTTGCAAATCTCTCAATCATATCATAATTTCCATTTAGTTTTCATTAGATATCTACATATTTTGGAATCGATATTCTTGTCCCACTCGACTTTAGTTTCAACTCTAATTTTCTGAAGAGCCCAGCGCGGGAGATCTATGATTCTGACAAAATTCTCTCGCTTCGTTCGCATCCACAATTCGAAGGTAAATTATTATCTTAATTAATATTGAATTTACGAATCACTTTTCAATACAAGTGTACATATCACAAAATCGACTCTAGAGCAGATGTATTGCGCATAATTTTCTCAACTTCCCGCTTCTTTTTTGTGTAAACTATTGTTTTTGATTCCACACTCATGTTCCCACTGTTAATGATGTCTTTAAAAGTTGTAAAAATATGTTTAGATCATAATAATATATTTTATTTATTTCCTATGTGATTTATTTTACATAATACTTAAAAGTTAATTTCGTTACGATGAGGATCTATTATACGATTCTAAAGTAGACTTCTCTATATCCCTTATAAATAGGCTTTGAGGGCGACCGTGGTATAGTGGTAGTAGAATGGTTACACAAACCGATCTCCACCTATTTGCCATCAGGCAAGTCATGGTTAGATGTCGCGTCTATATTATCAAAATAAATAAAAACTAAGAATTATAATTATTGAACTCATAGTTTAAGAGAACAGCTGTAATCAATAACTACATCCAATGCCTTTCTCGGTCAAACTCAACCACCTTTTGAACAAAATTTCCAAGTAATATCGTGCAGAAACGTGTAAATCGATGTGCTATTCAAAAAATGTGGGCCGTTCCATTTGATGCGTTATCATAATTAATTATACGTAACAATCACTAAACATTCTTACATAAGACATATTAATATGACTTTAATTAGAATAATGCGAAACTTTTCAACTATGTAAAAGAATAATAAACAAATAGAATTTTCTTAAATTTCACGCGATAATTGATTAATGAATTAAACAAATTTTATGCCAAATAAGCGCGATAGCAAGCCACATAAAATTTGTTTATTTCAATAAACAAACATAATTCCACACACGTGTTTGTTCTCTGCTTAAATACGCTACTTCCCATGACATAACTCTCTCCATACAAATTTAACGGATATGGGCACTGGAGATTCCAGCTTTCTTGACAATTATGAATGGGAAATTTCTTGATATTCTACGATGTTTTGTTGCATTTCTAAACTAAGCTACTAAACGTGCTTGTATCATAGTAACAACAGGACGACCAAAGTACACACATCAAAGGCACATTGATACCGGCAAGTGGTTTTGAAACCATACGGTTTTGTTTTCTCTGTTTGCGAGGTCATTTCACAATCCATTCAGAATAGTCGCCTAAATTTGATCAATGGGTAGCCACCCCATATATTTTGTCAATCTCCTTCTGTTCATCATTTTGATGTAATAAATTATAAAATAATGGTTTACCTACCAAAGGCCAATAGAACGTTGGATTTATTTACTGGTCTCATAATTAAATATTTTATGAGAATTTAAGATCATAGTAAAAGATGAAGTCGGACATATTAGGAAGTATCAAGAACATTAAATTAAAAGAAATTTATAATTTTTACGTAAAATATTTGGACTGAGGCAATGGATGAGTCAGTTCTTCAGTTATTTTATACTATCCCTTGCTTAGTATTGGGCGAGTCGAAGTGAAATGTCGCATCAATAATAAATAAAAACGGGATACTGGATAAAACTGGTAAAAAAAAGTACTTGATAAAACTGGGAAATTCTGCAAAAAAAAGCAGAAATCTGCAGTGTGCACAACCATCATGCTTGGCTGGAGAGAATTGTGTATCCATGGGAAAGTGGCGGTCTAATGTCTCGCTTATCCCTGCTAGTAAAGTTAGCAGTCGCATCCAAAATGCCAACCTAGTTGAAACGCACAACTTTCAAGTTGATACCAAAACGCGACTGTGTCACTTCACAGTCTTTAAACTTGTGGTGGTACTACCCCGCATCGGCAGACTGGGCAAATGACCACCTCTGTCTGCCTAGCGCTCTTAAATTAATCCTTGTTACGGCAATATGCATGTATAGTTACGTACACATACATATTACAATGTTAACCAGAGCATGTCGCAAGCACGCTGCACTAATATAATACATAGTTAGGAGTTGGGACAACACTACTCGTATTGTTCAAAACTCATCCTTACAATAAATTATAGTATTATTGTAAGAAACTGTGCAGTGATTCAATTTGATAAATATAATAAGGTTAAGTAACAATATTATTTCAAAAATTAGATACTTAATTATTTATTTATTTATTTATTTATTGAACACAAATCCACAGCATTTTTACTAACAGTTTTTATAACAAACTTAAAACTAAAAACATTGCCAATAATGGATTTCACTATTCTCAACTAATAACATAGACATAATTTTGGTAGATAGGTACATTGTTTTGATAAATATACTGCAACAGATAAAAATAATTCAACAACAAAAGAAACTAAAACTAGATATAACAAAAGAAGACAATGTGTGTATGTGTATGTGTGTGTTGGGGTGAGTGTGTATGTGTGTGTATTTATGTATAAATTATTCCTTTATAAATATTTTATTCTTTATTTTATTTTTAAAAGCATATTTTGTATTAACGAAGGGGTCTACATTAGAAAAGTATTTATTATACTTATTTGGTAATCTCTGAGTAAGACTATTACAAGCATATCTGGTGCGTGTGAATGGTACATGAAAGAGTTTTTGATATCGGAAGTGTCGCGGTGGTGCATATAAGCAAAGCATGTCTGCAATAAGTTGGGAACAGTCCAAACTACCTGTACATATATCATGCAACAATGACATTTCAAGCATAGTGCGTCTGTCTTTGAGAGTAATGAGACCATGTTTTTTGCAAGACACCTCATAGTCATTATTAAATATATGACTTCGATAGTTTAAGTGTCTGACAAACTTACGTTGTATGCTTTCTAATTCATGCTCGTACACATTGTACTGCGGGTTCCAAATAGGGCAGCAGTATTCTAGCAAGCTACGGACATATGCAAAATACAATATGCGTAGACAAGTTATATCAACGAAAGGTTTGGTAACACGGAGTATAAATCCTAAACTTTTATATGCTCTATTGACCACGGAATCTATATGTTCAGCAAAGGTAAGTTTAGTATCTAGAAGCACTCCAAGATCTTTTATTAATTTTACTTTATTAACCTCAACATCATTCAGCTTGTAATTAAATACTATCGGGCTATGACTACGGGTAAAACTAATATGCGCACACTTAGCTATATTAACACCGATTCCGTTTTCAGTATAGTAGTTCTTAAGTCTATTTAAATCATCTTGTAGCCTGATACAGTCCGCCTCACTTGTTATTTTGTGGTATACTTTTTTGTCATCAGCATATAATAGAAATTTGGCGTATTTGAAACACTTGCTAATGTCGTACAGGTATGCTATGTAAAATAACGGGCCTAACAAAGAGCCTTGTGGTACGCCAGAAGGAATCCTGATAAATGATGATTTGTGTCCATTTATTATAACAGCTTGCGTACGTTTAGTAATGTAAGACGTTACCCATCTTAACAAATCGCCATGAATACCTAGCTCTTGTAGTTTGCGCAGAAGAAATATGTGGTCCACACGATCAAAAGCTTTTTCAAAATCTGTGTAGACCACATCGACCTGAGAGCACTCTTCCATTAAACGCAGTACATCGCTAGTAAAAATACCCAGGTTTGTTGTAGTAGATCTCCCTCGAACGAAGCCATGCTGTTCCTGTGGGATACCTTGCGAGATAACTGGATATATAGAATTATATACCAGCCTCTCGAATACTTTACTAAGTACATTTATAATTGAGATAGGTCGGTAATGTTCAATGTTACGCCTTGAACCTTTTTTGTGAATCGGGACGATGTGTGCTTCTTTCCAAATTTGTGGAAAGATTCCCTCATTTATAGATCTGGTGAATATAATGCAGACTGGTATTGTTAGTGTGTCAGCACATTTGGATATAAAGAATGGCGGTATTTTATCACTGCCAGCACCTTTACAATCATCCAGTTTATGCAGTAATCTGTTGACATGGTCACGACTTACATGTACGGTATTAACGGATGATGCAAAATCACTGTAATGCGGTTCCTTGTCAATGCGGTTATTAGCAGGTTGTGCGAACATACTTTCAAAGAACTCATTGAAAGCACTACATATATGTTCGGTGCTATTTAACTGTTCATTGTTAATGGTCATCGTGCTTGGATATCCTGTAACTGATTGTCTCTTTGCTTTCACATATGACCATAGGAACTTGGGGTTACTCTTTATTGTCTCTTGGGAGCGCTGCAGATTTGCGGTATGACATTCTTCCTGCGCTATCTTTTGTCTCTTGCGCAGTAATGAGAATGCATCATAGTCTAGCGGGTTTTTATGACGTTTCCATTTTTTGTGCAGTTTATGTTTTTCAACTATAATTTTAATAAGAGCGCGACTGTACCATATCGGATAAGTATGGGCAGAGTTTATTACAGTGGAGGGTACATGTTTATCTACTACGTTGTATAGAATTTTGTAGAAAAGAGACACTGACTCTTCAACTGTGCCAGTATGTAAAATGTCCCAGTTAAAGCTCCTTAGTTCATCATTGATTAAGTTGTAGTCCGCTTTCCTATAAAGATATCTTTGTATTCGTGCATTCGGCATGGGAGATATTATTAAGTCAGTCGCATCTATGTTTAATGTGGTATGAGCAACATCTTCTCTTACTAACGGCGAGTTTGACACGGAGACGTTCATGGTGAAATTGCAGAATATGAGATCAAGAGTGTTACCGTACACATTGGTGAACCTATTGTGTTGTAACATATTATTATAGTTCATTGTATTAATTAAGTTCAACGTTGCATTTCGTAGTTCTATGGTAGCATTTCTAGTCATATATGGCTCGACGGCGTCCCATCGCAAAAAAGGCAAATTAAAGTCTCCCACTATCAGAAAATTGTCTGCTGGATTATTGGCCATAATAGTGCTAATCCAATCCGTGAGTTCGCATAAACGCCAAGATAGGTCCGCGTCAGGCGGCAGATAAATCAAACCTATGTGGAGATCATGAGACGCATCCAGAGAACATTTATCTATTGTGATCCATAGGCACTCAATGTCCGTTTCATCACGTTGCCACTCAAGACAGAGAGAACATGGCCATCACGCCACCGCCTCGAGCCGTCCTCCTAGCCCCGTTGTCATCTACGCAGTGTCTGTCACGGCGCAGTACAGTATACTTACCATTCGTCAATTCAGAGTTGAGTATGCCTTCACATAGCCAAGACTCTGTCACCAATATGATGTCGCAGTCACATAATAACACATTGTTGTAAAATTCCAACGTTTTCGTTCTTAGCCCGCGAACGTTTTGATACATTATTTGTAAAGAACGTGTCGCCGCCATTGCAGACATATTTCACAGTGGACGGTTACTTTATGCCAAATGTTTATGGTACTAGTTACAAATGTTGTATTGAAAATAGTCAAAATATAAAACACTATATTGACACACCGGCCGCTATGTAAAAATAAAAAGTATTTTTCAGTAAGATTATGTTTGATAAATAATTTTTTGCTTACTTTTCTCTTACAATCTAGTATAGTAGTTAAATTTGTATGAGAGATATGAATTCGCATTAAAGAAAAGTTGTTATTAATTGTGTTTATGTCTAATTGTTTCTGTATGTAAGTATTAATATATATAATATAATATATGAGTAGTGAGTGTTTGGTTGTGTAAGGTATGTATGTGTGTATGTGTTTGTTTGAGATATAAATACTGGTATTTTATGTAATTGTAATCTTCTGCTATAAAAACTTAAATACGATATGATTGAATGTATCTTATCTGTAATTGTTATTAAAAGAAAATATGCTTCAAAAATTTTCAAAAATTTACAGTCTCTGTTTGGTATTTGTAGTGAATATATTAAAATAACTAAACGATCCTTTTCAAGTCCGATTCGCTTGATATAAGTACATAAGGCGCCATATCTTGTTTTCTCACGTATATTCGGCAGTTTTTTGTCCAAACGTACTTGTAGTTAGCTTCCCTAGCTTTTTCCTTGCACAATTTCAGAAGTCGTTTGTTTTTAGGTGTAAGGTGCTCGTTGAGATAGATCTTTGCGGCGTCTCCTTTGATACCGATAGTCTGCGTGGTTATTGGGTGCTTTTTTGTGCATGATAGAATCTTGTCCTTGTTGATACGGTCCTGGAAACGCACCACGATAGCTCGGGGCCTCCCAGCCATCGGTCGTTTGGCCTGCACTCGATGAGCATACGCAATGGCATCCGTTGTAAGTGGTAACCCAAAGTGGGACGCAATGTCAACAATTACTTGTGGGAGTGATTCGTTCTTACACTCAGGGACACCGACCACCTCCACATTTTGCTGCCTTGACCACTGTTCATGTTTACCATATTCCATTTCTAGTTTGGATATTTTGTCCTCAAGACACTTCACTTCAGATCTTAATGTATTGTTGTCAGATTTCATCTTCTTCATGTCGTTATGCTGAATTTCGGTAATTTTCTTCATCTCATCATACTTATCGCTCACGAGTTTGAGCGATGTCTCCATATCAGAGAGTTGGGCATTAATACATTTCATATGCGAAGTGAGTGTGTCGCGTATTTGCTGAGGCAATTCCTTACGAATGGCATTTAATATTTCCATTTGTATGCCAAAAAATTGAGTTGGAGAGGTAGGCTCAGTCGGTGTAATAGATTCCTGCGCTCCCTTGACAGGAGTGTTGGTGTTGTCGCCACGCTTTGCAGTGGACGTACAGGTGGGGCATTTATACGTGCCTTTGTATTTAGTAGACATTTTTTTGAAATTTGCGTCCGTTATTCCTAAGCATGTATAGTGATACTTGCCAGGACATGAAGCACATTTTAGTTCATCTTTCAACGATAATTGTTGTAGACAGCCGTTACATTTAGTCGCCATAGTTGTAAATATATAGGAATATACTTATATTATTCACTTATATTCACTTAAAATGTATATTATTGTTATATTATTATTAGAAATGCAAATGAATCAAATATTAAAGCATAA
Source organism: Tinea trinotella (assembly GCA_905220615.1). NCBI lineage: Eukaryota > Metazoa > Arthropoda > Insecta > Lepidoptera > Tineidae > Tinea > Tinea trinotella. The sequence continues at coordinate 13,309,697 of HG992313.1, forward strand.
TATAAATAGACAACGCAATCAATAAATCAATAAAACTCAGCAAACACTGTCCTTAGCGGCGCTGTCAATGTTTGTCTCGATCGTAAATATTCCAAAAGATTCGCACTAGATAACAATTGTACACTGAGCTTAGCTATTGACGAATACACTAAAATCAATTTCACTTCACTAATTATATACAAACTACTTATTTGTTTAAATTAAATTATAAAGATAATTACTAGTAAAGTTATTTATATACAAAAAGTTTACAAACTTTTTTTAATCTAAAGTACGAGTACCTAAAATTGTTAGAGCTGGTGCGAACAAATTCATAGCATCCAAAATTATTTATAGGATAGACCAAAGACGTGTCAGGGAAGGTTGTTCCATTTTTCAATGGAATGACAAAGAATGAATCTTTTGAAGTATCAGTGCCAATATTCAAAATGCTAATTTTAAATTATTTCTGAACAATGAGTTGTGCTGCATGAGTTATCATAGCGACCTATTCCGACGCTGTGACTGCTGCTTTTAGGGTTTTTAACAGTGACTAATTATTATTATTAGAACGTATACGTTACAGATTCGTAAGCCGCGTTATAAAGTGGACGAGAAGAGAGAAACTTTCAATTTATCTTACTTAATTAAGTATCGTATTAACAAACGTGCATTTTATTCTTTGCAGTGCCACGTAGCGGTCAGTGCTTGAAACAACTTAGTTTTTTTATGCTTCGATTTCTACAATCATTTTAAACTGTCCTTTCACTTTTTTACAATATTTTTATGGCCTGTACATAATGGTTTCGGGTGTGACCGTTAGGTGGCGCTTTTAAAAGTCTGGTAACTTTTTTGAGTTTATAATATACTTGTAAAAATTGTAAGTTTCCTGTTTTTATTGAAAACTAGATGAAAATCCGTCTTCATAAAAAAGACGAATAGTGTATTTCCGCCTTCTTGGTTATTCTATTATTAATTAATCAATCAAATTGTCAAGCCTTTTTCCCACAGGGATAGGCAGAGACATTAACATATTTTTATATAATATAGGTTTGATATAAGTATAGCAAATTCTCGCATGTTCGATATTTTATAGGCCTTATTTTCAAGCACCACAACTCTTCTATAAAAAGCATAATTTCTCAATTTCAATTTTTCTATTTTTTCATCTTTTTTTCGTAGCAAGTGAGGCTCTGCTGTGAAAAAGGCGTGACAATTTGTTTGATTGATAATTTCTCAATTATATTAAAATATGTATAATATATATCATTGCCTTATCTTTATAATTATTGCTTTCCATTCCACACTACCTCTTTTTAATATTAGTATAGATACTTGTTATTTTCTAATTTCAAATCATGATTGACCTATTTAAGTTAATACTATATGTAGTAAATTGCTACAAAGTAATCTAGATATATCAAAGTAATCTTATAGGTTTCTCGGTCAAGATCGTAACGAAAGCAAAGGTGAATTGAAAGTGAGAGTAAGATGGCATAAGTAGAGCAAACGAAAGTAAGAGTGGGACGACGCGTAACCTGTAATAAGAGTATAAATTAAGTGACGTCATTAGCTTAGTGAATTATGTATTTTAACTCTTAAATACTACAAAATATATTAGACTAAAGCATGTATGAAGAGATTTGTAGATGGAGAGTCTTGTGTCAGAATCGTGGGAAGTGTTTTTTCATTTAAAACTTATAAGAAATACATTGACTAAATATTTATAATATTATTTAGATTTCAATTTATGTTAGCTAAAAAGTAAGTAAATTTATAACAAATATTATTTTGATATGATTATTTATTGTAACCGTAATACTATCGTTCATTAATTGTGACAATAAAAGATACGAATTTGTTAAAAGAAAGTTTCTAATTTGGCATTATAGTCATTATTGACACAAGGACAAGTGCTCTTTTGGTCACTGCATCCTTTAGCAATGTTCCCTCCCACATGCACAAGAAAAAGCATATGGTACCGAAATCAAAACAAAACTTTTATTGATAAATTAACAAACAATATTTAAATGTTCATATATTATATGTTAATACTAAAAAAAACTAAAAAAAAATAACTAAAATACATTATTAAAAGGAGTCCCTTTAGGCAAGGTTCCGAAGATACTGGCAGCGTTCCCCCTTTGAATAGCTAGACTAATTATTTGTCCGAGGTAGCTGCCAACCCTTCGGTCTCCTGTGATGTCGACTAACCTTTTTGCTTTTTCCTTAAAAATCCTTATAGCGCTAGGACCCCACGGACCAAGGGTCTCGACACCGAAATTATTTGGCTTTGATTATTATAAATGTTTGGTATTAAATAGTATAATGTTCATAGTAAAAAATGGCATTGCAGAATTGCGGATGTGGAGGAAGCAAGAGAGAGGTGTAAAAGTCTTAGCGCTTAGCATTATGTATATGGGTTTATTATAATATATATTTCCTGAAAATTATCATGTAATTGCATATTTCAAGGCAATAAAAATGATAATTAAGTCAACAATATCATTGACCGTAACATTGTAATATTTGTGCGAATAATATTTTAAATTAATTAACTTATTGTTGACCATTTTTATGTTAATTAAAAATAATTATTGTGTATTTTTTTAAAATTATGAATCAAATTAATTGTTATTTTTATTGAATCAAAAATACAATATTATCTGTGTTTTTTTTTTAATAAGACGCAACATCTGACCTTGCCAGACGGTATATAAGAAGACGTTCAAGAGCCCCGACGACTGAAAGCCATCTTCTTTTTCGGTTCCCTCAGTCGCCGTCACTGTTTAGGCATGTAGTATTTTTTTACTGTGGCACGACTACTATAGTTAAATAATCAATCAATCAATCAAATTGTCACGCCTTTTTCCCACAGGGGTAGGTAGAGACAATGGAGCGCCACGATCCTGACACAACTCCCGAATGTGAAGGAAGCGAGGGAGCTGTGAGCAACCCAGCTATTCAAAACAAAACATAACCATAGAGCTTGTTAAATAATTTCAAGTTATAGTCACATCCAATATGCTGGTAACTTTCAAAATGATCCTGAAACGCGAAATCAACTCACGGTCTATACACTTAAAAGTACCCCGGATGGGCAGACTAAGTAAATGATCACCAACTGGTTACCACTCTTGATTGATTCTACTTAAAGCAGCACGTTGAAGTCTTTTATATGAAGAATATATTTTAGTACCTATTATTTAATTGTAATTTTTGTCGTACCTACATTATATTCATAAAAACTACTCAATTAATTATTTTAATTTGTTCTAAAAATATATTTATCTATTTGAGCATGACGAAGTTACTTTCAGAATCAAATGTTTAAGCTGTTATAATTACTTAATTGGTTCTATTTTTAAAAATTACCTATATTTAACTTATAAGACCGCATACTGCCTAATGTTAAGCTGGAATGCGGTCTACGAGTAAGAAAGGCAGCAATCCTGTCCACACTTTATTGGCCTGGTCAGATGAATCGAAATGAAACATTAGGTCCTGATGCTTTTAATTAGACAAAGATCTGAATCATAGAACACTTGATCTGGTTATAATAACAATCAATCAAACTGACACATCTAAATTCCAAGAAGGAGCTTAATTTTTTACAATTCTGAAATAACTCTATGGCTCCTTCACATCTATTATTATTAGATAAGTACTCCCACATATCATGATAATATGTTTAAGTTACTTGTAAACTCACTCGAATGGCGTCAGAAATTATTATGTAACTTTGACAAGGTCCCAGCACATTAGCGACTATCGGGAATACTTCGCACTTTTTTTATAATATCATTAAATCGACAGAGTTAGTGTAAGAGTAAGTGCTTTTCCATACGTTCCGTTTGCCGGGTACCCGGCGCCGTATGGGCATGTAGCTTTCACACGTTCCGGCGTAATGCCCATATAATTCGCCGCCGGGTATCCGGCAACAATAAAGTGTGGAAAGGCACTATATCTGTGGCAGCAGTTGTTTCCATTTATGGATCATAATCCAGCTTTATTATGACGCAATATCTAAGCTTGATTTACCTCATGGTAAGTAAGGGGAGATCCAAGAGCGTCGACGACTGAATAAACTGACTTAGTGTTCGGTTGCCTTAGTCGCCGTCACTTTGTCGACTATATTACTACAAAGGTGTGCCGTCATTTTTGTATTACCAATATGTTTCTTTTTATGTAATACCAACAAATTAATTAAATAATTTATCGTACATTACACAATATCTTTTACGAAATTTTATAATTAAATTACAATAATAAAACCTTAATTGAACTTTATCAAGTCATATTTACTACTTGTTTATTGAAATTAAAAAATGCAATCACTTTTATTTAGGGTAGACAATGATAGATATGGACTATTCAAAATGTTGCAGATTGACATTTAAGAACTCAGGTGATTTTATCTGTATTTATAAATTAAAATTGCAACATTAAATTATTATTATTTTATTTATAAATGTTATAATAATAGAGTTTTTGAATTTCTAAATCAAATAATAATAATAAAGTATCACACATCCATTCCCACATAGTTAAGCAATGACAACTCGACACCACATATCACGAATCCTGACTTAATTTTATTATTTCTCTCACATACACTTTTTAGCAGTGAACGCCTTCTGACTGATGATGACGATGACACTTTTATTTTGTTGTGGCTCATCATGTGGTAGCACTCCTCCTGCCACCAGATGTTTGCCTACCATTACTTCTTTTTTATATTAAAATTGTACTATTCTACACGCAAGCATCTACTTTGTTTCTAAGTTATTAACGCAACCGTGGTAGAGGGATGGTGCATGCAAACCGAGAGCACAGATTCAAAACCACTTGCCGGTCATCTATGTGTCTTTGATATATTTACTTTGGTTATCTTGTTTCCATGATGCATGCACCCAAAGTAAATTAAAATTAACTAAAGTCGGTGCCTTTATTTCTGAATTAACAACAAAAATTGTTAATTTTTTTTAATATTTATGTATTAATTTAATCAAATTGTCACGCATCAATTCTTACCGGGATAGTTACAGTTATATAAGAATAAATGCTAATACCCTATAATAATTTAATGGTACATAAGTTCATTATGTAATGAACAATGGTATACACACGGTAAGTCAACATGCCGTCTCATACGCAAAGCTAGATGTTGTCGTAGTGGAAGGAAGTCACACATGAGCGGTGATTTATGACGTTCTCGAAAGTTGAATAGCCCGCAGGTTGGCACACTGTGGCAATTTAATAACTATCTGATTGTCGACGTAAAGTTGCCTCAAACAGGTACCGTCACCCTCATTACGTTTCAAGGGCGATTATTTGACGGATATTGCCAATTTTCTGATTCTACTATGGATTGTGTCATTAAATAATACATTTTAAAATAAGACCCTTACTTGGGAAAAAACTTTTTGTCAGGGTCGTGGAGGTCTATTGTTTCTAGATAGCTTTATGGGAATGAAGGCGTGACTGTTTGATTTGATTTGTGGTAATAATAAATAAAGCGCAGGTTGTCATCTGTCGATGTTTTCGAAAGAAAATAAATGTAATTTATTCGAATAGGTGGTAACAGTAGATATTTCTTTCAGAAAGATTGTCCGTAGAAATTAAAGATTTTTTAATTTTTATTTCTAGGCAATTAGGTTTAGACTAGTATATTTATTCACACATATCTACACATATATACAATAAAAGAGAACAGAACTACGTATATAACTTTACTCCTTTGGTATAGTTTAACTTCTCTTTCAATTTTCGAAAATCTTTGTAATTGTAATAATTTGTACAACTTTTTTTATCTTTGATATATGAACTTTGATCGTAATACACCTATAAGTACTTTAGTAGTTTAATATAAAAATGTTTAAAAAAAATCTTCATCTGTATTCATTCATTTCATCATTTTTTAATGCTCTTGTAGGCGTTAACTTATTTACGCACTATACAAGTTCCTAAACGTTAAAATTAATAATGAATAAAAGCAGTTGCTTTTACAGACAAATGTACAAATGTAGACCTAAAAGATAAAACAAAATTTCAAATTTATTTCTCAGTAAATAAATTACACTAATTGTAACAAATTAAATAAAATTATTTACTCAGTCGGTAGCGTCTATGTAATTGAAAAGTCATGATAGAGTAACTCCTAACACATTTTGAATTAAATTTAATTACAGTTCAATTTCCTTTGTTTTTGGAAGTACTTGCGCAACTCGATGGGATGATCAGTGAAGGTTTTAAAACCAAGTTTTATTTCAATTATTTAGTATTGTATGGTGAACTTGTATTTATTGGAAAAACGCATACTTAATAATTTATTAAAGATCGTGAGGTGAGTCACGTTTCGAGATCACCTTGAAAGTTGGCGGAGTTCAGTTTAGGTAGGCCAGAATAGTGGATACGACTAATCTATGGCAGTAGTCACTTTTACTTGTGGATCAGCTTAACATCAGACGGAGCCAATAAACAAAATCTAGTTTGTTTATTAGCTTTTGAGTTTTGTTTTGAACTTTTTATATCATAGAATACTTATTATGTTTTTTTTTGTTATTAACAAAGTTATATGAAGTAATTGCATTATGCAAGAGGCAGCAAAGATCGCATACATTTGTTTTCGCCAAAGTAAATATAAAGTTTCGTCATAACGAACATAACTAGCCCAGTAAAACGGCCATACTCGATGTGATACGTATCTAGGTCAGATAGACATACTATTTCGCAAATTTACTCTATTTACGACGTTGTCATGTACTACCTTTTCCATTTAAGCCCTTCATTAGGGAGATAAACAATAAGCCATTGTCTGTATCGTGAGAGGATGAAAAAAAACACACAAATAATTTACATTTGGCATTCACCAAATAGTTTTAATTTCGTATAAAATACTAAGAACAAGAAAAGATTCGAGTAGAATTTAACTAAAAATAACAGGTACACAAACTCAAAAATAAAAAAGGACTAAACTTAAGTAACATTCACCGATCGGTTTAAGCTTAAATCACAACAAAAAAAGACTAAAGCATCGATAGTGCAGTGGTACGTGATAGAGTCATGCGGGCGGGCGTCCAGAGATCTGTTCCGGGTACACCGAAACACTATACGCTTTGACGCATCTCCGCATGGCTCTATCACGATATAGTGCTAACTTATACTGATATCACATTCAGATGACTGCTTCCTACAGCAGTTTAATAGCTATCATGATGACCATACTCGTGGCTATGATGACCAACAACAACAGGCACTGGCACCTTCACTGGGTAAGGTACGTGCTTCTCGATGTGCACTGGGACATGCTTTTCGATATGAACGGGGTATGGTCTGTCGACGGGCACTTTCACGGGCACTGGCACGGGCTTCTCTACGGGGTATGGGATGTGCTTCTCAACGGGGTAGGGGGCAGGGTATGGGACCTTAACTGGGTATGGCACGGGTTTCTCTACGTGCACGGGGTAAGGGCGGTCAACTGGTACCTTGACTGGGTAAGGTACTGGTTTTTCGACTGGGTAGGGCACTGGTTTTTCAACATGGACTGGGTATGGTTTGGGTACATGGACTGGGTATGGCCTATCGACTGGGACCTTAACGGGGTATGGGACTTCCTTGACAACTGGGTATGGGGCTGGCACATGGACTGGAACCTTGACTGGGTAAGGAACTTTCTTCTCGACTGGGTAAGGTGCTGGCACATGTACCTTGACGGGTACTGGCACGCGTTTCTCTACTGGGTAGGGTTGGGGAACATACACCTTGACGGGCACTGGTCTGTCGACGGGAACATGTACTGGGTATGGGACCTTCTTTTCAACTGGGTAGGGTTGGGGAACGTGGACTGGTACTTTGACGACCTGCTTGACTGGGTAAGGTACATGTTTGACAACTGGGTAGGGTTGGGGAACGTGGACCTTGACAGGGTAGGGGACTCTCTTTTCAACTGGGACATGGATGTGTTTCTCTACTGGGTATGGGACTGGCACATTCTTAACGACTGTGATGGTTTTGTGGACTTCTTCATGTCCACCGAAGTCACCACCGAATCCACCGCCATAACCACCGCCAAAACCACCTCCGTAGCCGCCATCCCATCCACCGTGACCACCTCCGTAGCCCAAGTCGAACAGACCTCTCTTCTCGTGTTTCTTGTCATCAGCAGCCTGCTTGTTTTCGGTTACCGCCACTTCCTTTTCTGCTTTTTTGGCTTCTTCAGCGTGAGCGAAGGCCAACAGCGCCACCAGACTGGCGGCCACGAGCTAAAACAAAAACGAGAACACTTAATGTCAATTGAAACTGTAATTATAATAAATAAAATTGAAAGTTAATCATGCCAATGTGGAGTACTACGTAATTAGTGGTTTTGTGCAAAAAGATATGAATGAGTTGTCGCATTCACTTCGCTCTCGGCGGAATCACTTCCCTATTGCACAACTTTTTTTTTTCATAAACCATTTAACAAATAAGGTAATGTCTATTGGAGGCACAACGAAAAACACTGCACTGTCATATAAATAATTTATATTTATATTGTTAAATCACTTGACACTGTCACTATAAGAATTAATAATTAATTAAGAAACTTGAACACACCATGAGCTTCATGATGCCTTGGTATGTTGTTTGCTGCACTGAAGTCAGTGGAGTCCTGAATGCGAGTGATGCGTGTTGCGGCGATGCGTCGATATATATATGCGGCGGTGAGCGCGGCCGACCGATGAAAAAAAATGCTCGCAGTCTCTAGGACCCGTTACACTTTCGCTAAGGAGGGATTTCGGTGTTTAGTGTTTCGTGCTCCATATCGCGAGATGCAGACAACGAACCGGTCGAGCTAACGCTTTTGTGTCATGCTTTCCTGGTAGTCGGATGTTGTAACAACATCTCAGAATGGAATGTAACCTATTTTGGTGTATGCAAATTGTCTCGTAGTCTTTTATTAGGCGCCATTAACGATACTCTGAAATATTATGTCTAAACAAAAGAGAATGTATTTTTGACATTTCTCAATTCAAAAGGTATGTTACTTAACAACAAAATTTAATAAAGAGTATTTAAACTTAAATAATTAAGTAAATAAAATACTTAATCTTAAAGTTTTCTTAATGTATTTTTTATTACTGATTAGGAACAGGTTTAAATTAATTAAATTAATGAAACTTATTAATTACTAGACGCCACCAATAATTTTGAAATGAATTTTGAATTTTGACAGTTTCTCTATCTTATATACTTTTTTTTCTATTGACATGTCGTTTGACCAATTCAAATAACAGTCCTCAGTCGCCGTTACTATACCAAATTAATTTATTTCTATGAAAATAAGGTAGGTGCTATAGAAATGGTACTTCATTCACAATTGTTTATATTTATTTACATTACTATACTATGAATTAAACAAATTTTATGCGGCTTACTATCGCGTTTATTTTTATAAATAAACGCGATAGTAAGCCGCATAAAATTTGTTTAATTCATTAATCAATGTTCGCGCAAAATCTAAGAAAATTACTATACTATGCTAAGCTACTTAGGTGTTTTTGTCATTTAATAAAAATATTAATAGAAACAGGACAACCAAAGTACATATATCAAAGATACATTGGTACCGGCAAGTTGTTTTGATTAGTTCGCGTAACCATAGCACTGCCACTACACCACGGTCGCCTTAAATTCATACAATAATTTTACTATTTTTTCTTTGTTTCCAAAGGATGGACAGACAATGGCTTGGAACAATGCTAACTTAAGATATAATCTCGTAAAAGTATAATTATGGATAAGATCAAGTTGTGTATTTTTTTATGATTATTTCACGTGTTTTCAAATATTATTGATGAGACAATTTATTGAACTAAAATGTGACGCCTTTCGTTCTATGAGCTTGCATGAAAAGAAATAGTTTAAGGAAAACGAGAAAATTCTAATTAGATAATATATTTTCTATCAAATAAATCACGCATTTTTCCTACAGAGACAATAGAGCGCCAATTGCTATAATCTTGATACAACTTCCTTGCTTTCCTCACATCCACAATTCTTTTCATACAAGCTTTCTTAAGGATGTCTCTGAATTGGTAAAAAAAACACTCCTGGGTCTGCCTCGTTAACGCATCCATCCACACCAGATTTACAAATTCCTTTCGTCAATCTACTTTCACTTAGAATATTTATTTTTTAACAATAATGTCAATCTTTTAACTCTGCATATAATTAAGGGTAACTACAGTATTAAAGGTAAATTTACAGTTTCATACAGAATATTAAAATGTAAATAAATACATACCCTTTACCATTCTAAAGCAGTCTAAAACATTCAAGGTTACATATGACTGCAATACCACCCTTCAAATCCGGTTAAAAGATAATCTAAGTAAAGCATAGTACAAATATAATTACTGCATTGTAACATATATTTAATGTTTCGTAATTTGTGCGTATATTTTAGTCCTTCACGCTTTTTATTACTAAAATAGACAGAACTGCTGAAAGTATCTTAGCTGCTAAATGTATCTCTATTATATGGGTATAATTTTAACTTTGTTGCACTACCCACCATCTTAACATTCACCATATATGAAGGTTTGGCTGGTAGAGAATGCTATGAAGCATTAAGTCTTCCTTTTGTAAAAAAACATAAAGTTTTAAATAAATAAATAAACATGGTGACCGGCATAGTGACGGCGACTGAGGCAGCAGTGAATAAACTCGGTTTTCTAAGTCGTCGTCATTCTTGGACCTCCTCTTGCTTATCAACAGGCGGGTCGAGGTCAGATGTCGTGTCACAATAAAAAATACAACTGTACGATCAAAGTAGTTGTCACAATTTAGATTTCTGCTTTTAGCACCCCTTATGTTGCAATTATAGGGAATCGAACCAGGCACTTTTCCCGAGGATTGAGTAGCGTGGTAGCACTCGGACTGTCGAAACCATTTCTTTAAGATATGGTCAGGAATTGATTCCGATCTTACCTCGAAACTTATTTGTGGTAAATTATAAATGGAAGTATTTTTTTTACATATTTAGGTAAAAGCGGCGTCTATCTCAAAAATTGTATTTAAAATGTACTTACTCATACACGTAAAGATTTCTTAATATTTTCATTCTATTAAATCTTTCTCAATAAAAACAAAAAAGTTTTAAAATATTTCTTTTTATTTCATAAACAGTCATTATGAGATACGATTTAAATTAGGTACTATCGGGGACAATACTATCTGACTACTAAATCTGTTTTGAATGTTTGTTGATGGTACATACATTTTATTTTTACATATTCCTGTGGGAATGAGGTGTGAACTTGGTTCAATGTGGTGGTTGGTTGGAACTAAAATTTGTTTAATTTAATAATCAATGTTCGCGCAACATTTAAGAAAATGGTATATATTAAAATACAAGTTATTGATTATTTATGTTGCGAGGGTTTATACACATTGAAAGAGCATGGATAAAAAGGGATTGACAAAACAGATTTATAAATTGGACACGAGTGGAAAGAACCAGAAGCTATTTTTCCTAATCGAATGGGGAACATCCTTAAAAAAAAACAGGATTCCACAGTTTTAATAACCATAGAATCTGTTTGAAGAGAATTGTGGATATGAAGGAAGGTAGAGAGTTATGTCAGGTCGTGGCAACGGAGCTTCAGATGTATCTGCCTATTCCTAACTGAAATCGCCTGAAAGTGGAGATAATAATGAAGTTATTGATTCTAAAATATAAACATAGCTTTGAAACATGTAGATGGTGTATAATAATTTAAGAATGGTAGGCAGTCAGTTGGTGAATAATTTGCCAGACTAGTTGAAACCGGCAACTTACAATGCGACTTAGTCACGGTCTGTATACTTGACGACAGGCGTGTACGAACGGTTTAGCGATTAGTTTGTTGCGCGTAAAGTCCCGGGTTCGATTCCCGGTCGGAGCAAATATTTGTTTCATTGCTTTTATTTGTAATATTTAATAATTATTTTAAATATTGCAAATATTTGTTATTAAAAAAAATGGATATTTGCTTCGAGTCTGGTTATCAAAGAGTGGTAGGCAGTGGTACCCAGTCTGCCAATCCGGGGTAGTAGCATCACTTACAAGTATACAGACCGTGAAGTGATTTGGTCACGTTTCGGGATCAGCTTGTAAGTTTCCGGTTCCATCTAGGGCGGCATAGTGGATGTGATTCCTACTCACAGTTATTGAATTATAGTAGCAGTGACATTCATTCATGGGCCACACTTTGACTAAACATTAAGCGGGGTACTGTCATATGTCGAGTCACAATAAAAAAAAGTGGTGTTACTACCCCGGACCGGCATCACTGAGCATCACTGCCTACCACTCTTAAACAACAGCCCGAAGCAAATTTCTGTCTCTTTTTATATTAGAAAATATTTGTAATATTCAATCTAATCATTAAATATTACAAATAAATGCTATGAAACAAATATATTAAATAAGGGACAGGGAACTGGTCTACTAACCAATGCGCCATGCCTGTCGTTAAATCTTGATATTGTTTGGGGAATATGTAGTGAAGGCGTTTGTAAGACATTTTTGTTAATAGCAACCAGCCTCTAAAGTCTCCAATAGTACTTACTTAATACTCTTCGCAATCGTACTACCACGGCAAACTCCTTTCAGGGTGTCATGTCCAAAATACAATTACAAACAACTCGTTTAATAAAAACATCCAATTAGTATTATTTTTAAATGTAACATTACTTTTTATTTTAACATTATATTGCAAAATTATAATAGTTACGCTTAAGGTACTTTTCTAAATAATATCAAAGTGTAGGCGGCCGGGGTGTATTGGTAGTGAAATGATAATTGTCATCCAGTTTCTATGATACCTGTGATAAAGCCACTGATATCATTTCTATAAATTGTAACTTGCCATGTGCCTGTCCCTATCCTGTTTTCCTCACGAAACAAATCTGTTTAAAACAAAACATAATGAAAAACATAAGCTTTGAGTATACATTAGGGATCGTGGTGTAGTGGCAGTGCAATAGTTACGCAAACCGAAAGCACGAGTTTGAGACCACCCACCGGTACCAATGTATCTTTAATATATGTACTTTGGTTGTCCTATTTCTATGATACAGGCACTTTAGTAGCTTAGTATAGAAATGTAAAAAAAAACTTAATGTTTACTCCATGTATACTCAAAGATAATTGAGTATAATGCTTACTTAAACAAAATATTTAGGTCACGAGACACAAGTGCGTAACGCGAAGAGGGGAAGTAAATACATTCAGTTAATAAAATATAAAGATTTTATGCGGCTTATTACTGCGTTTATTTTGGTTATTGTTTTTAATTTTTTTTTTACTATTCCGACGTTTCGAGATCTTTGCAGTCATAAGCCGCATAAAAGTTGTTTATTTAATTCATTAAAAATCGAAGACAACAGTACATTTAGATAATGCGTAGTGTATTTATTAATATGTAGTTAATATTAACAACAACAACAAATTTTTAATAATTGAAGTTATATTCAATAAATATGTGCCTTTACAAGAAACCTTTTTAAAGTTCCCACTAAAAATTATTCATTTTCATCAAAAAAAGCATTGCCATTTCAAAACCTTTTTTATTCTTTTGTTTTTTGTTGTATTTATGTCAAATAAAACATAAATACAATATTCTTTTCAATTTAAGCGTTTCATTTATAACGTCATTGACCAGCGTCAAAAATATCAAGACTACGTGAATATTAGATTTTGACGACAGGCAATGTTAGTACGCCAGATTGTTACGCGTAAAATCTTGTGTTCGATTCTCGGTCGGAGCCAAAATTTGTTTCCCATAACCTTTATTAATTGTAATGTTTAATAATTAGATTTAATATTATAATTATTTGCTAATAAAACAGAGGCGGATATTTGTCTCCGGGTCTGGTTATAAAAGAGTGGCAGTAACACCCAGACACCACCAGATTCAGGGTAGTACCACCTCTTACAAGTACACACACTGTAAAGTGACTTAGTCGTGTTTCAGAATCAGGTTGTAAGGATTTAGGATTATATGTCGAGCCACAATCTAAAAGTCGACGCTTCCTGATATATCGGTGCGAATTGTTTTTATCGGTATGTGCTTGGATAACGAAAATATGCTTTACATGAAAACTATTTCTTAATGAATATTATACTGAAAGAATCATGGAAACGCCATTGTCTCTGTCTATCTGGCATAGTGGCAGTGCAATGGTTACGCAAACCGAGAGTACGGGTTCAAAACCACTCACCAGTACAAATGTATCTTTGATATATGTACTTTGGTTGTCCAGTTTATATGATACAAGCACTTTAGTAGCTTAGTATAGATGTGTAAATAATTTTCAAAATCTACCACTGTTGGAATTAAGGCGAGACATTCGTGTGTGCATATATGTGATACGTTGTTGGACCTACTATGATATTACGTGGAATATATTTTTTTCTTATTTACTGTGACTCGACATATTATTGATGTTAAGCTAAAGTGTGATCTATGAATGGATACTGTATACTTGTAAGTGGTGGTACTATCGCGGATCGGCAGACTGGGTACCACTGTCTACCACTCTTTTACAACCAGACCCGAAGCAAATATTCGCCGCTTATTTTATTAACGAATATTTGCAATATTTTATTAAATATTACAAATAAAAGCTATGAAACAAATATTTGCTCCGATCGAAAATTGATTCCGGGACTTTATGCGCATCGACCCAATCGCTGATCAATCGGCCACGCCAGTCATTGTATCGAGTACGTAATATTGTCGTGGTTTGTTATTGCATCCTGTATAAGCGTTGTATATAAACATAATATAAGTATTAAAGCGCGTTGTAGTTAATCTAAAATGAATTTCCATTAAGCTCTTGCAAATCTCCTTGTAACATATAAATAATGATAATAACATCGCAGTTGGAGTCAATTCTTGTACATTTTTATCAGCCACTGTACGTTTTCGTAACATTCATTGATACTTTGGTAACTCGAATTTATTAACTCGAAATTTGTTTAGAAGGGTTCTTGGTCTATAGCGTGTCTAGTTACCGTTTCACGTTTTGTGTCCTTTTACTAATATGTCATTAGTAAAAGGAAATAAAATGTGATATGATTTTAGTCTCAAGAACGTTGTGGTTCTCTGTGAACTAAAAATAATCAATTAGTAAACAGTTACTGAAGTTTTTAACTATCCCTTAACCCATTTAACATTGGAGCAAAAAATATTGTATTTACATTCTCTTTTCTACATTACACCCAAGTTCTTAACACGTCAAAAACATTTTGTGATATATTTTTGTTAAAAATTAAAATTATTTTGATATAAACAAAAGACAATTACATAATAATGCTGATATTTCGATAAAATCCTCTGAATTTATAATAAATAAAATTTATCATCCACCCTTATTATTTTATACAAGGCATTGAGAAGGCACTGAGAAAATACCATGTCGTTTTTTTAGTCTACAGCAAATCTTGCCTACAATCAGGCAAGTTGAGTCAAACTAAATAATAATGTCGAAATCATGGAATATTATTTTCGAGTTTTATAAGTTACGCCTAATTGTGCACCTAAAGAAAAAACTAATGTTCGGCACGCGTTTAAATAATATCCACCAAGTGTACATTTCGCAAAGTGTGCCCAATTTAATCTGAAGTTTAAGCGGAGATTGTCATTCGCGCCGTTTCAAGGTTGTTATTGTTATAGTATTTTAATTGTTATACGAAATAACATATTCTTTGTTAAATTGATTAAATTTTTTATTAATTTTTTATAACACGACTGTGTCAAATGAAGGAATTAAAAAATTAAATTTAAATCTCATTGATGACGGTTTGTGGCACGACATAAATGAGGCCTGATGTTAAGCTGGAATGTGGTTCATGATTAGAGGCGACTGCTACAACAATCACCCCGAAACGCGACTGAGTAACTTTACGGTCTTCACAAAAAGCAAAGGTACTACCCTGGATCGGGAGTCTTGGCAAATACCCACAAACTATCCATCTACATCTATCTGTTAATACTTCTAGAACTTTGACTTTTGTTAAATATGTGATTGAAAACTACAACCCATGTAATATCTAAGTATTATAATAACACTAACGAGCAGATTAAAAATGAAGATAATTGTAAAAAGTAATTTACTGACGAAATCCTAATAATTAAGTAGATACATTTCTACTTTAATTGTGTAATTTAAATTCAAGTAAAAAAGATATTTTGTACTCCAATTATTCAATCTCTCGTATCTTTAAAAGTTTATCTATTCTTTCGTATACGTTATTAGAAAAAAGTTTTGTAACCTATATCAATCAATCAAATTTTGATTATTTGATTGATCATTAATATATTTTTAGTATTAATGATAATAATAAATATGTAAAATTTGTAAAAATGTACACTCTGCGCGTAACTCAATATGACCTTAAAATTTACACTACAAATTAATGTGCTGGTTTTACAAATACAAACAACAATAATTTATAAACAATTTTCATACAAATATTACGAATAGAACGTCTTCACACAGGAAGACTCGAGGGAAGAGGCCTCGCCCAACAGAGGTCCCTCTCCCTCTCTCAGTCAACTAGTCTCCCCAGCATACCTTACATTCATTGGTTCCAAAGTCGAGTGAAGTTCTATTTCTCTTTGGGGTCCACCACTCAATCGCGCTGATACATCCGAAAGGATAACAGCAATCATTCTCACAACAAAAAAAGAAACTTTAAACCGATGGTGTCTGTTTAGTAAATAAGCTACGCTCTTCATCATATATTTTTTTAATTCATATTGTTAAATAAAATCTTTATTAAAAATACATTATATTTTGATTCATTATTATATTCCGTTCACCTAGTATAGGTAACTGTTTTTTTATAAACTGTTTTTTTTATTATTGTGACGCGCGACTTTTGACATCGCATATTTAATATATATATTGTGACTCGACATATGACAGCACCCCGCTTGATGTTAAGTGTGGTCCATGAATGGATGTTACTGCTACCACAATTAAATATATATAAGTAGCAATAACATCCACTATGCCGGCCCAGTTGGAACCACCAACTTACAAGCTAATCCCGAAAGCTGACTAAGTCACTTCACGGTCTGTATGCTTGTAAGTGGTGGTACTACTCCGGATCGGCAGACTGGGTACCACTGCCTACCACTCTTTAAAATTTATTATAATTTATATTTTATATGATGTATATGGTATTTATTAGACTTGTTGCTTTATTTATAATTATAAAATTAAACTTTTTATTGTTTCAGGTAAGTCCTTCTACTATTTGAAGATAAAATATGGTTTGTACATTATTCGTAGCATCTTTTCAGTCATTTTTCAGCACTTCAGTACATTTGTATATACGAGTTGATATTATTTAAACTATGACATTTGATTCTTCAGTAATAATTGTTTAGTATTTTCTAAACTATTTCTTTTTTATTTATTTATTAAAAGTAGCTCTAACAACAAGGTCCTTTGCGACTTCAGTAGATATTTTGCTTCAGTGGAGATTTAACAGTGGGATTACAAAATTAGAACATTATGACTTTTCATACATATGAATAAATTTAAAAAAGCCTAAAACATTATTATAATTATCTTCATTTAAGCAATTTTGAATATTTCGCTTTAATTTAAATGTTTCCCTTTCTGAATTATATCCAGGACAATGTAATAATATATAATAAACTATTTCTATAAACTATAATTAGGATCAAATTGCAAACGTTATGGTGAAATATTTTGTTTATCGCTTGGGAGAGAACTTAGTACGTTGTGAGTACCTAGAATGGTAGGTACTTCACCTTTTTTTTGTATAATATATTTATGTAGATTCTACTACTCACATGCAGAAGCTGTGACAAATAATTTAATATTCATTTTAAGGTAGTATAAAAAAAATCCAACACTATCTGTAAAATAACTCAAAACGACTTCAGGATATAAGGCGACCATGGTGTAATGGCAGTGCAATGGTTACACAAACCGAGAGCACGAGTTCAATACCACCCACCGCCGGTACCAATGTATCTTTGATACATTTTGGTTGTCCTGTTTCTATGATACAAACACTTAGTATAGAAATGTAAATAAATAAAAATAAAAATAAATTCTGACAACAGTAAGATATCCTGTAGTACATTGATACCCTAAAGTTTGTTTGTTAAATATCTTAAGTCAAAAGAACTACGTGACAATAAAAAATCGTGATCTCGTGTAGTTTAAACATTACAAAGCAATGTTTCTTTCATACCATAGAGTTGGTTGTTATACTATGGGCAAGTAACAAAAGGCTTCACGGCCACCCATTTCCTTCGTTGCCACACTAAAAATTATTATAACGACCATGTATATGGAAACAGCCATTACAATATAATTTTGTGTACAATCGAGGAATTTTACATAGTAAATAAGAGCGATAAAACAAATAAATATATATTAGATATTTTACAAAGAAGAATAAAGTCACGTAGAGTAAATGGTTCTAAACCACTTTCCGATACCAATGTAGTACATTGGTCCATTTGGTTTGCAATATCCCTTTTAGATAGAGAAATCAAATAGAGAAATCAATCAATCAAATTGTGGCTTTTTCCCACAGGGATAGGCAGAGACAATGGAGCGCCACTTGCCACGATCCGGGCTTCCTTCGCATTCACAATTTTCTTTATACAAGCTCTATGGTTATGGGCACTAGGCAACCTAGTTTTCTTGAGGATGTCTCCGAATTAGTCGGCAAACACCCTCCTGGGCCTGCCCCGTTTAACGCATCCATTCACATGAGATTTATAAATTCTTTTAGAACACGGTCGCTTAACACGTTAAAGACAAAAATACTTATAAAGAAAAAAAATCCGCAATAGTACTAACGAATATAAATTGCAAAATTGAAGGTTGAAGGATGAAAAATATATTATATTTAGGTTTCGTGAAAACATTTAATTGGATAATAAAATTTTTAAATGTTTTTAATTAATAGAGTAATGTTCTTCTTCCTGATCAATGTACAATTAGACATATTATGTATTGTTATTAGTTTTACTAGTGTTATTAATAACGCGATTTCCTGATGTTTATAGCGAAATTAAATTAAATACAAATAAATGTATCTACAATTACAACGCTTGTCTATTTAACAAATATTGCAGTATTTAAAATTTAGGATTTATAAATACATATAAATATTATATATTATTACATATAAATATAATATACAATATTATTCTAAATTCGAAGTAAAAGACGAGAAATTATTTATATAAATATAAATAATTTCAATTATACATATTTATTAATTATTTAGATATCTTTAAATAAATACTAATAAATAAATATACTCGTTTATTAAATTTATTTAATCAAAAAAAATATTCATAATGTGTAATTTATAGAAAACTTAGATTTCCTTAAATTAAGTATGCAAAACCGCAAAGATATAATAGAAAATATTGTGTTTTTATTTTTAACCACTACATTAAAATCTTTTTTGTGCGAGCAAAAAATGACATTGTTAGATAATAAACCCGCAAAAATAATAATCTAATTTAAATTAATTAATATCAATTAGCTAAGAGTATCTAAGACACAAATATTATTTTGACGACGTGAAAGGAACGCTAAAAGTACCTTTCGTTTTTATGTTTATACTCGTAGTTCTTTTTTCTTTAAATATTTTTACGTCTTTTTTAATCCGCAATCACGAAACAGAAAGTTGCATAACACGTGTGTAAACCAAGAAGTCTTAGTTGCCTCATTCACTAGATCTCAATTGACTGCATTATTCTTTGAAACGATACAAATACGAATTATAATTTACTTAATACTCTAAATAATCATAATTAAATTAGAGTTTTGTAAAAAATATATTATACATTCGCGTTATAACATTCTCGTTGCAAAATATAATATCTTCCTCCCAAATAAAAACATTAATGTTCAAAAACGAAATAAAAAAAATGTTGTTTTTTCTTTCTTTACTGAACTATAATAATATACATTATACGTCGTCCTATTTCTATCATTCCATGATAAATTGATGGTTTTAAACCAGCAGGTGGTTTTGGTCTCGGTTTGCGTAACCATTTCACGACCGTCACTTTAATTGGTGTATGTACTATTTAAACCGATTTGACAAGAATAAGTATCTCACTCCAGACGTTGTTGAAACATTATATTGAAACTCGAAACTGACTAAGAATGCGAAATAATACTAAAATAATACAAAATATTTATTACTGCATATCGTAGGCATATTAACTTTAATTTATGATAATTTTTATAGTCTGTGCCATAAAAAAGAATGGATTTAATTCTCTATTTAATATGTGCAATATATTTTAGTCATTGCTTACTTATAAAAAATAGGATTTCTAAACAACTAATCACCATCATCAGCCGCTGCCAAAGTAAAATAAGTTCAAGTAGCAGTTGCATCCACTATGCCGGCCCAGTTGAAACTTCAAACCAGTTGCCGCTTCAATCTTAAATCACTTCACGTATTTTTTCTACCTAAAAGTGGTACTACCTCAGATCGGTAAACTGTACAATTAACTTTAATCTTTAATTTACTGAAACGTGTAGTCCTTTACTAAAAAACAATTCTTAATAGCACATAAATTACAAAGAGATATCGGAACTAGTATTGGAGTGTTTTAAGAATGCCCCCTGAAACCCCTTATGTCCAAAACCAAGACTGATAAACCAGAGATTTCAAGCTTAACTACTGGGTTTATATTATACTTCAACATTATACTTCACAATATATTAGTTAATTATTTAATTAACTTATTACACAAATGACAAAATGTGGACTTAGTGTAGTTATATTATTTTTATTGCCCTTGTATTTTTCGTATTTGAAATATTACTGTCATATCAAAAATAATATACAATCAATAAATTAATCGAATTGTCGCACTTTTTTCCCACAGGGATAGGCAGAGAAAATACAGCGCCACTTGCCACGATCCTAACACCACCCCCTTGCTTCCCTCACATCCACAAAAATAATATACAAACAAGTATATTATTATATTAGAGTCTGTTTTTACAGTCATCGGCACTCTTGGAACTCTTCTTGTTTACCATCAGGTGGGTCGAGGTCAGATGTCAAGTATATGAGTACTGGAAAGTACACAAAAATATTTACAAAAATAATAACAAAGTTTGTTACAAAACTATAAAGTCACGTTCGCGTTGTTTATTTAAGACCATTAATAAAATTGTTACATTGAGTGAGTTTATTTGACTAACCAAAAAGCTTCTCGATTTACAACTGCTATTTTGAAAGTATTTGACAAATGATATCTCGTTGGGATTATTAAACAAAAAATACAATTATGATTGCGTTTTTTTTTAATTGATTATTGTTTGATTGTAACTGAATTTCTTTAGTTCATTTATAAATGTTAAAAGTTGGGACCTTGATCTACTAATGCAATAAGTCAATGCGTATGAGTATTAATTTACTTTCATTACATATCGTAATCGATGGCACCTAAAAATAAAGCCTCAACGAAATCTAGGTGGGGAAAATATCATATGTACAATAATATATTCAGTTTTATTATTTATTCTATGTCGTACAACTTTATGGTTAGTTTTACTAGCCTTTGTGTTTGTGTTCTTTCTATCAGATAACCTTGGATTCTTCAAGCAAAGAGTAAAAAAGCACCTCTGTTTTTTCTATTGTACATCATTTTCTTGGATCTTACAGGTCGAAGTTAGAACTCGCGTCAAATCCTGCAATTAATTATTTTATAAAACCTCGTTATAAAGTTTACATGTTTTTAATTAAAATATTTACAAATATCTAATAAGAATAAAGTGAAGATATATTCACAAAAGAAAGAACCAACCTGATCAAGTAATAACCTTTCATCAAGCAGGATATCCTCAGCAGAACTCTGTAAACAAAATAATAAAAGTACAAATTATTCATAATAACAATAAAAAAAGTTAATTATTTAACAAAAGGTTAACCGGAATATTCAAAATATCATTCACTTAAGGACAACATGACTGCACTAAATAAAATGACACTACGATATAATTAGCCCTGATAGTAAGCAAAAGGAGATCCAAAAGTGACGACGATTTAAAAAAACAAGTCAGTATAAGGCTGCCTCTGTATGCCAGCCAATGGTGCTTCTTCACGCATCGCTTGAAAGATCCAAGGTTACAGGATGGAGAGAACATATGGGCTGATAAAGAATTCAATTTGTCGATTGTTCTACTTAAATAAGGAATGCATTATATTCTCCAGACCTTGCAACCTAGGAACCTTGATTTCCCATGTCAGAACTAGTATCAGTTGCATTTTAACTTATGTGTTAGAGTGTCTTTATTTCCTAAATTTAAAAGTGAAAATTGAGTTCTAGATATGTATGTTAAAGAAGTGGACTCTCTTACTATATTTCGAATTTATGCAGCCAAAATGAGGATGGTGTATTTGGAAATTTTAACATTTCATTAAAAAAACTTTGCCCAATGCAATTCAACCGACATTTTGACCATATTTATATTTTTGGTGCATTCAGTGGGCTGGAAATGGATATTGCCTTCACAGTATGACTCAAAAATAAATTTAGTGTAGGCATGCTTCGTTAATATTTTGAGTTACGATTATTGTAATTTAATACTGGCATAAGTTTAATCTATGACAAATAATGCATTGTTTTAATGCTGATAAAACATCCATTAACCAGGCTTGCATCATGCTAATATGACCAAGGATGAGTAAAAGTGGGTTAACGAAAGAAATTTATAAATCTGAAGTGGATGGATGCGTTAATCGAGGTAGACCCAGGGTATGTTCTTCGAGCAAATCGGAGAACATTCTCAAGAAAGCTGAGTTGCCTAGTGGTCATAACCACGGAGTTGTGTCAGGTTTGTGGCAAGTGGCGCTCCATTGTTTCAGCCTATCCCTGTGGAAAAAGGGCGTGACTCCATGTGTATTAATTAGTATTGAAACATAAAACGGTCTGAAGTATGTCTTTAAGAAATTAAAATCCACACTGAGAGTGTAGTATTTGGGTTAATATGCGTAAGTTGGTATCGGTGATGACACTACCATAAAAGGGTAATGTTATTTAAATATTTTTATTACTACAATGACATAAGGTGTGGATTGCTTGATGTTAAGCTGAAGTGTGGTCCATGAATGAATGTCACTGCTACTACAATTCAATAACTGTGAGTAGCAATCACATTCACTATGCCGGCGTAGATGGAACCGGCAACTTACAAACTGATCCCGAAACGTGACCAAATCACTTCACGGTCTGCATACTTGCAAGTGGTGGTACTACCCCGGATCGTCAGATAACCAGACCCGAAGCATCTCTTTTTTGCAATATTTAATATAATTATTAAATATTACAAATAAAAGCAATGAAACAAATATTTGCTCCGACCGGGAATCGAACCCGGGACTTTACGCGCAACAAACCAATCGCTAAACCGTTCGTCCACGCCTGTCATCGAGTGACTGCTATTTATTAATGGATGGAACATTAATGGATGCTTAACTCGTTGTAATAAGTATATTTAAGATTTAATACGTAATACTTTTGGTTTAAAGGATAAAATAAAATTCAATACGGCTGATTAGGAGTTATGTAGGTGGATGCGTTAAACAAGGAAGGCCCAGGAGTTTGAGACATCCCCAAGAAAGCTGGGTTGCCCAGTGCCTATAACCGTAGAGCTTGTATGAAGAGAATTGTGGATGTGATTCTCTCAGGGGAGGGAGTTGTGTCAGGATCGTGGCAAGTGGCGCTTCTTTGTCTCTGCCTATCCCTGTAGGAAAAAGGCATGACAATTTGATTGAATAATTGAATAGGAGTCCGTGAATAGCAGACGTAATTTAAAGCCTACCACCAAAGGAGTGGAATATGATTTCAAAATGATTATCAATATTTTGGAGCAAAATATCCTTTATATAGCTGTATTACATCCATTTATCAATATTTTACTTTATTATCCTTTTGCATTTTTTGTTACATTATTTATTTATTTATTATTTTATTTATTTATTTGATAGACTACTACGACGATAACGTTGAATAATATAATGTTAATTATCGTCGTGACGATTGTCGATCGGTCGGATCAAAATTAAAGTGCTGCTAACCGTTATAGTTAAAGTTCTTGATGGACAACATTGTATTATATTAAATTTTATAACATATTATATTATCGTTAACAATATAAAGTAATATTAAATATATCACTTAAATGCAAGGCGTGATTAAGTTGTAATATTTTAACATTAAAAGTATTTATTACAAAGATAAATCAATTTGGTTCGCACGAGACCCTTCTATTATCCTCCCATTTTGATTGGATCATACACAATAATGTCGTGCATACCTACGAATAATCCTATAATTTGCTATAAGTATTATAATGTTTATTTAAATCTGTAAAATTATTGAGCGACCGAAAATAGGGCGGGTTAAAAATAAGGCGACCGTGGCGTAGTGTCAGTGGAATGGTTACGCAAACCAAGAACACAGGTTCAAAACCACTCGCTGGTACGAATGTATCTTTGATATATATATTTGGTTATCCTTTTTCTACGATCCAAGCACTTTAGGCGCTTAGTATAGAAATGTAAATAAAAAAATTGTACGTCACTAGTCAATTCTAATGCCCATTAAATCGACCTATTAACATTGCTACATTGCAAATAATTAACTGTACCGAGTCCCTTCCATTTAAGGGAACCGACCATTTAACCGAGTCACTTCTGTTTAACACCAGGTGGGACATTGTCGATTATTTAACTGTCCAGCCTCAATAAAAAAACGTTTTAGTAGACGTAAAGTCCCCTGGCATTACCTTAGTATCTCTTAAATGCGGCATTAATGTTATAAGCGCCATCTAGCGGTGACTAGAGTCAACTAATACTTTCTATTGGTAACGATTCGTATATTCATTTGACTACACTACATAACAATAATAATATACATAACCTTATATTGTTTTATAACCCTCAAATATAGATGGCGTTCATTACATTTTGCTTTATTATCGTAAGTTAACGATAATTTCAGGCGTTACGTGAAATAAAAATAAAGGACATCATTCATTTTAGGCTTTTATGTATTACTTTTGTAATACATAAAATAATGAAAAAATTTATAAATGGCAGTTTCGATACTTGTATTGATAAAACTAATAACAATTTAGCCTTTAATTGCTGTGCAATTAACATATGGATTTCGTATTGTCTCTTAATCACGTAGACACGCCATATTAACAGTTCTGCTTTGCACAAAATAAAGGATATTTTCCTTCCAATATAGTGATCTTCATACATTAAACTATTTTAAAATATATATGCAACTGTTAATACAATTTAGCCCAAGTCCTCATACAAAATGAATGATGCAGTTACTTGTAGAAGCTCGAAGGAAAAAATATTAAGGAATAATTCTGCCTCATAGCCTACTTGAAGGGTCATCAGCTGATCTTTTTTTATTGTTACACCACATCTGAATTTGATGCCGCCAAGCAAGAGGAGGTCCAAGAGTGACGACGACTAAAAAAGTTTGTTCACACCTGCCTCAGTCGCATCACTATGCCGGTCAAAGGTGCTTCTTCACGCATCGTGATTGTCGATATAACTTTAAGCCGAAACGGTCAGGCAGTGACTTTCTGACGTACAACACGCAAGTTTAGGGTGAATCGTTAAATGCTGATAAATAAGCTGTTGTAAATATTATCTTTTTGGTATGCTGCTACCTTTTTAGAATATTTTATATGAATTTATTATGACGTAGGTAGCTGTCTTAGACGTCTTGTTATTTTTGTATTGAAAAAATATGTGTATCGTTCAACAATAAAAATTCTCATTATACATCGTTCTTTAATTTATATGTACTGAAATACACAATTACAACAGGTTATGGGCCCAGAGCACCTCTAGAACCCAGAGCACCTCTAAAACCCTTAGTGTATAATAAAAGAAAGTATATATAAATATTTTTTCGCACAGTCATCAAAAGTAAGTGTGAAAATGTCAGTGAATCCAGGAGTGGGTGATTGTTGTGATCATGATGTGCGTGGAGGAGGAGCTTCACTTACTACGATCAAATCGCTCAGCTGCCGTGATGGATATCCGATGTGGAAATTTCAAATGAAGATGTTTTTACTACATGAGAATTTATGGCCAGCTGTAGTTGGTTATGCTGATGAAGATACGACTTCCAACAAGGTACGTCAGTTAAAGGATGTCAAGGCAATGACATCTATGTGCCTGACTTTACAAGGAAGTGCAATAACAATAGTAAGAAGTTGCACTACTGCTAAAGATGTTTGGACTAGTCTTAATAATGCTTATGAAAATAGAAGCATGGGCAGGCGGTTATCTCTAGAACGAAAACTGTACAGAATTGAATTAAGTCAATTTTCGTCTATGGAGCACTATATTAATAAAGTCACATAGACAGTGCAAGATTTAGCCGATATTGGTAAAGTCATTGACGATGAATCAGTAGCTGCTATTCTTTTAGGTGGTTTAAGCCAAAAGTATGAACCACTTATTATGACATTAGAAAATTGCTCTGTTGACAAATTATCGAGCGACTTAGTTAAAAAGAAGTTATTAGATGATATGTCAAGATGTGATGATGATACCGTTGATGAGGCGGCGTTAGCTACAAGTTCGACGAGATCATTAAAGAGATTTGCTAAAAATAAAAGGAAACAAGGAACAAACATTATTTGTTACGACTGTAAACAACCAGGCCACAAAAGACCGGATTGTCCCTTGAAACATAAAAAGGACAAGGACAATGGAGCACATACAAGTAAGGCGCTTACTGCATATGCTGTAGCCGATATGAACGACGAGGCATGGTACGTGGATTCCGGAGCATCATCTCACATGACTTCGCGCTGTGACTGGCTGGAGGATTTCAGTACTCAACACGTCGGCCAAAAGGTTACTTTAGCTAATGATGAGCAGGTATGTACACAAGGCATAGGCAATATTAAGTTTTGTAATAATGTTTTTGTAACTGGTATTAATAATGTTTTGTATGTTCCGAACTTACGAACAAATTTATTATCTGTCAGTAAAGCTGTAAATAATAATTTTGTAGTAATTTTTAGTGATAAAGGATGTTCTATTTTACGTAAAGATGATTTTGATATTAATGTATTAAAAAAGGAGGTTATACGTACAACGCATACGGAAGGGTTATACAAATTAGATTGTAAGGTTAATATTAGTCATAATATTAATACTAATGAGCAAGCCCTAGCTGTCAGTTGTACAGATTTCAATCTTTGGCATCGACGTTTAGGTCATCTGTGTAGAATAGGTATGGATTACTTAAAACGATCCAACATCGGTGTTAAATATACTACGGTAGATAAAAGCCCTTGTATATCTTGTCTAGAAGGCAAACATGCACGTCAAAAATTTAGAAAGATAAAATATACTAAAGGAACGCGTGTTCTAGATTTAGTACATTCCGATTTGAGCGGTCCATTTAGTGTTAAATCTTTTGACGGTTGTAAATATTTATTATTATTTGTGGATGACTATTCCAGAATGGTGTTTGTATATTTTCTAACATCAAAAACTGAAGTGAAAAACAAGTTTGTGGAATTCCAATTGCTTGTGGAGAGAGAAACAGGGTGTAAGATAAAATCCCTTAGAACGGATAACGGTACTGAATTTGTTAATGGTGAGTTTGATAATTATTTAAATAAACTAGGAATTCATCATCAAACGACTGTTCCCCATACCCCTCAGCAAAATGGAGTTGCCGAGAGGACGATTCGTTCTCTTGTAGAAAAGTCTCGTAGTATGTTACAAGGCGCTACGTTACCCAAGGCTTTTTGGCAAGATGCAGTTCAAACTGCTTGTTATTTAAAAAATCGATCACCGCATCGTACTTTAAGTAATGGCGTTACACCATATGAAAAATGGTATGATCGTAAGCCTGATCTATCACACTTAAAGATATTTGGTTGTAGAGCTTATGTGCGAGTGCCCGATTGCGATAGAAAAAAGTGGGACGCTAAAAGCAAACAACATATCTTTGTGGGATACTGTATGAACTCAAAAGCTTATAAGTTGCGTGATTGTAAATATCCTAGGAAAAGTATTAAAGCTCGGGATGTCGTGTTTTTCGAAAATTTATTTTCGGATATATCAACCAAGAAGGATGATGATAAGGTTGTGTTATCCTTGTCTAATACTCTTGAGGACATTCAGACATTGCCCAATGATCTGCAGTCAGCAAATTTAAAAGTTGCTGACAACGTGTCTGAAAAGGAGCTGGAAATACTAGCAGAGAATTCGGAGGTGGTAGTAGAGAAAACGTTGATGAATCCTGACGGTAATCCTCAAGGTGAAAGGATGAATCCGTGTTGCTCGGTTCCGATCACGGGGGAGCTGGTCAGTGATATTTCTGATCTTACACCTGCCAATACAGATTCTGCACATTCGTCACATAGTTACAATTTAAGAAGTAGAGGTCCGGTAAAACATTGTTACAATATTTCTTCCGAACTGGATAATGAACCTGATAACTATTGTGATATGCTGAATAGACATGATAAGGATAAATGGCTCGCTGCAATGCGAGATGAGTACAAGTCTTTATTAGAAAGCAATACATGGTCTTTGGTCGAAAACAAGGGTCAAAAGGTAATTCCATGTAAATGGGTTTATAAGCTACAACGTGATTCTGATGGAAAAATTAGTCGATATAAATCCTGTGCATCACATTCGTACAAAACATATGTATGTCCTAAGTGTTTGCCACGCTGTAAACATAATAAATGTGTTTCGGATATAGGTCTAGTTACTTAACATGTTTATATATGTCAAAAGGTACAGTCAGGGACTTATTATTATTATTAATATTGTTTTGTACATTATTATATTTTTATATATGCTCTATGTTTTGCATACCGCTTCGATAACGGGGGAGTGTTGTAAATATTATCTTTTTGGTATGCTGCTACCTTTTTAGAATATTTTATATGAATTTATTATGACGTAGGTAGCTGTCTTAGACGTCTTGTTATTTTTGTATTGAAAAAATATGTGTATCGTTCAACAATAAAAATTCTCATTATACATCGTTCTTTAATTTATATGTACTGAAATACACAATTACAACATAAGCCCTAGCCATAGGCTTGGATTGCCATCAAAGCGTATGACAGAGTCTGGTACTAAGTCCTTCTTTCAGGGTCTGGCAAGTTCGAGACATACAGTTTACCTGACCGTCTGCATGGCTAGATAGCTTCTATCTTTACGCGTTGTAGAGGATGAAAGCGCATCGCGCAAAGTGTCGGTGATTGCCAGCGGTCCTGTCATCGACTTTGTTCCTTCTGCGTATGTTGCAGTGGTGCCTACAACATACGACTGTGGTAGTTTTAGGAGTGGTATGCAGTCTTATGATCCAGGGTAGAATCAGCACTTAAGTGTACAGATCGTGAAGTGACTTAGTCGCGTTTCGGGATCAGCTTAACTCCCCAGCATAATGCGGGGTGCTGTCATTGTCGAGCCACAATAACAAAATGTAAGCGCATTCTAGGTTCCCATAGCATGTTAGTAAAATACTAAAAATTAGACAATAAGGGGCACAATGTCATGTTGCGAAATGAACACAAAACATGCATTTTGTAACTAACTGCAAATTGTACTATACTTACCACTTTGCTTTTTATCCTAACTTCTAGAACAATACAATTAAAATTCAATCGTATTGCTAGTCGAGTATAGTTGAATTTCCTACTTGTATTTATTCACATGTGTAGCTACAGTCGTGTGTGTTTTTCCCATGTAGTGTATTAAGTTTATAAAGAAACAATGCTAGCTTTGTTTTCTGTGATAGACAAAATTGCGATGGAAAAAGTTGCATATATCGTTGGCTGTAATTATTATTGTGATTACATACTTTTTACGAACAATTTTATTATTGTGACTCTACATCTGACCTCGAAAGGCCTTGTGGTAAGCATGGAGATGTCCAACAGCTTAAAGCGTTCAAGATAGTTTTTATTGTGGTTCGACATAAGTATTTTTTTTTATTGTGACTCGACATATGACAGCACCCCACTTGATGTTAATCCGAAGTGTGGTCCATGAACGAATGTTACTGCTAATACAATTCAATAACTGTGAGTGGCAATCACATCCACTATGCCGGCCTAGTTGGATCCGGCAACTTACAAGCTGATCCCGAAACGTGACCAGATCACTTCACGGTCTGTATACTTGTAAGTGGTGGTACTACCCCGGATCGGCAGACTAGGTACCACTGCCTACCACTCTTTAAAGCACCCGGCTGATGGTAAGCTAGAGTGTGATCCATCAATAGAGGCGAATGCTAGTACAGTTAAATAATGGCAGGAAGCAGTCGTTCAAGTATGCTGGCCTAATTGGAACCGGCAACTTTGAAGCTTATCCCAAAATGCGAAATATATTGATTCCCCGGTAATACCCGGATCGCTAGACTAGGCAAATGACTGCCTACTACTCCAGAACACTCGAAACACATGTCTGACTTTTTAGTTAATAAATATTAGTAATATTTAATCTAATAATTTTAAATATTACAAATAAATGCTATTAAGACAAATTTCTCCGAATGAGAATCGAACCCGGGACTTACTCAGCAGACTGATTAGTTACCAATGCACTATGTTTTTTTTGTTTGCATATCGTGCCACGACAAACGCCAAAATTGCACAATAAACTCAGACTTACGAAAACCTAATTTCATCATCAGCCAGAAGGCGTCCACTGCTGAACAAAGACCACCTTCGAACGCCATTCCGAACGACAAGATGCCAGTTGCATCCACCGGTTATTTGTGACCTTTCTTATGTCGTCGGTCCACCTAGTTCCACTACCTAATTTAAATTGCACTAACTCATTAATTTATTAGTTCTTTTTAGACGAAAAGTATCCTTTTGTTACCGTGGTTTTGTGTTTTCGTAAATTGCTTACGTAAATGTATGAAAGGAGTAAATTTTCACATAGTTCAGTGACTATTAACACATTTTGTTTTTATATTCACACTTCAACATTATTACATTTGCTTTATGTTGATGAAATTGTTTGACCTGAATTGCTTGGACTCTGGAGAATTGCATTGTCTCTATATATCCCGGAAGATAAAGAGAGCGATGACTTTTGAGCTGCGATTGCGGTGGAAGCAAGTCCGAGCATTTATAAAATCGTGCACATTATTGATAATACTTTAAAACCTATACACATTTGTTAAACGATAAGTAAGTAGGTAACGAAAGAAGTTACTGCGCATCTTTCAGCGCCGGGATCTATCAGCGCCGGGATCTATACCTAGACATGTCAGACGATTCATTTCATCTTTGTTTTGAGACGCGATATGTAACCTCGGATATTATATTTTTCCTGTGTATTTGTGATATATTTTGTGATATATTTATTACATTTATACATAACTAATGAAGCTATTATGCTGTGTAGAATTTTTAACAAATATTTCAGTTAGTAATTTTCAGGATATTTTATTTTGAAACATCAAACTAATAATAATAATTAAGAAATATTATTCTAAATATCTAGTATATTATTCTTGTAAGTTACTGTTTGATGGATGATGTCTCAGAATCGTGGCAAGTAGCACTCCATGGACTCTGCCTATCCCTGTGGGAAAAAGGCGTAACAATTTGATTGATTGATTGAAGTTACAGTTCATCAATCTACAGCATCATACTTTACGTGTGTTTATAGTAACATCAAGCTATTTTCTAAGTTATAGACCATACATCATTATTACATAAGCATTCCAAAAAATCAATAATATTAATATCAAACTACTAAAACAATATTGTGCAAGGTAAATATATTTCTATATAAAGCATTCAATATTGCGGTTTGACCTTAACCTGTGCGTTATATAATAATAAAGTTCAAATTGCAGAGGCATTGACAGTGCGCTGCGGTT
Source organism: Tinea trinotella (assembly GCA_905220615.1). Classification (NCBI taxonomy): domain Eukaryota; kingdom Metazoa; phylum Arthropoda; class Insecta; order Lepidoptera; family Tineidae; genus Tinea; species Tinea trinotella. Next base: position 13,341,655 of record HG992313.1, read on the forward strand.
TATAACAATAAGATTATACAACGAATTCGTTCTAACATTAGAAGGTTAACTATTAATAAAAACAATTCTATTTCTAAAGGAAACTGTGTAGTGGGTGTTGTTACAAGTAAAACAAAAAAATATTATTAATTTAAGAGTATTTTATTTTGTCTTAAAGCTAAAATGGTAACCATTAAATCACTACACGTATATACACGCTATACGTACTCAGGTTGCTCGTCCCGGCCGTCTCTTGTACGATATAAATAACGCTCATGGTATCGGCGGAATGGCGATGAACTTAACCTAAACTATAACTAGGAATGCATCAGTGGCTGTAGTAGTTACCGCCGAAGCTTAGGTGGCTCAGCTCTTGGTGGCCGTATCCTTGGTGGCCGTACCCTTGGTTGCCGTACCCTTGGTTGCCGTATCCGTAGTGGCCGTCAACAAGGACGGGGACCTTCACGGGCACGGGCACTGGCTTCTCAACGGTAATTGGGATGTGCTTTTCTACATGCACTGGGTAGGGCCTGTCTACTGGAACTTTGACGGGGTAGGCGACAGGCTTCTCGACCGCGTATGGGACGTGTTTGTATACTGGGTAGGGTTCAGGGACTGGCACCTTCACTGGGACTGGGTAGGGCTTCTCGACTGGGACGGGGTATGGCCTATCTACTGGTACGTGGACGGGGTAAGCGACGGGTTTCTCTACGGCGTAGGGCACTGGTACCTGCTTCTCGACTGGGTAAGGAGCTGGCACATGCACTGGGTAGGGCCTGTCGACTGGAACCTTAACGGGGTATCCGACGTGTTTTATGACTGGGTAGGGTTGAGGAACGGGCACTTTAACTTCGACTGGGTATGGCACGTGTTTCTCGACGGGGTAGGGTTGGGGCACTGGGACCTTTACGGGATATGGCACGTGTTTCTCAACTGGGTAGGGTTGTGGGACCAAAACCTTGACGGGGTAGGGCCTGTCAACGGGAACGTGTACTGGGTATGGTACTTTCTTCTCAACTGGGTATGGGGCTGGTACATGGACTGGGACCTTGACGTACTCCTTCACGTGAACGGGCACGTGTTTGATGACCTCGTAGGGTTGTGGCACTGGCACTTTGACGGGGTAAGGCACGTGTTTCTCGACTGGGTATGGGATGTGCTTCTCTACGGGCACGGCATATGGGATGCCTTTGACGAGAGTGATGGTCTTGGTGACGTCAGTGTGTTCACCAAGGTATTGGCCATAACCGGAGTGAGCGAATGCGCCATCATCGATGACATTGTAGGCACCACCGAGACCGTGTCCGTGTCCGATGTAGCCGATGTCTAAACCGCTGATGCCGTAGCCATAACCGAGGTTCAGGAGACCACGTTTGTCCAACTTCTTCTCCAAAGGTTCGGCCTTCTTTTCGCTCTTCTTCTCGCTAGCAGCCACTGCGGCTACCAGCAGAATAGCTAAACAAACCTGCAAATAAAAGAGATAATGTTGTTTAAATATAGATATCTCTACTGCTCGTTTATTTTAATTATTATGAAATAGATGATGTGTTCATAATAATCCAAGCGGCTGACAAAGAAGTTTGGAGACAGGAAGGCTGGCAATTATTTCTGCCTTGCAGAAAGGGGAAATGTTGCCAGTCTCCACTATGTCTGATGTGACGTCTGTGAATGCTACTCATAGTTAATCTACTTTTAATTTTATCTTCATAATTGCATATTCAATTTGTGTTAGGAAATGGCGCGTGTTGGTGCGAACTATATGCTTCCCCATTCGTTGGAATATTAGCTTGGCTCTTTTTTAATTTACAAACGGAAACAGAAATCGTCGTTGTGTATTGTATTGAATATTTTCATTTGAATATGATTAATTCTAGTAGTCTTTTCTACTCATCGCACTCTAGCTTATCAAGCGGAGTGCGATCATATATCGTGGCCCATATAGAAAGTTTTTTTTCTCAACAACTAACCTCAACTTGCTTTATTTCATGGTAAATCAAGGGGACAAGGGGAAGTCCAAAAAAGCTTACAACTGAAAATACGATCCAATTTACGGTTGCCTCAGTCTCCGTTACTATGCCGGCCAAAATTACACTGGTATTTTTAGTAATTTTTGCATGAAATAATTAGGTTTTTATAACTCGATTGGGAAAGAAAGTGTTCCTAATTATTGTCTTAAATAATTGGATTTAAAAAATATTACGAAGCACGATGCTTCCGTGCTAATGTAATACAAACGAGTGTTAATTTATTGTTTTAGTTATATGATGAGATTGTAACGCAATACTGTTAACAATGAGTTTTTGGTAGTAAATATTAGTTAATATTTGACGAGTTGCAATGACTCTTAAATTTTAACAGATTATTCAACAACAAATTGAGTATTATAGAAACGTCGTAATTACAAAAAAAAGTTAAATTAATAACCAAAAATAAACGCCATAGTAAGCCGCATAAAATTTAATTAAAAGGATAAAAAAAAGAATAAAGGTTCAAATGAAAATATGGGATTTTGTAAATTATGTGTCATTTTTAAATCTAATAAGAAATGTTGTAACTTTTATAATTATTTTGAATTAGTAGAGACTGCAAGAGAAATCTTCAAATGTCTTAAAATTAAACAAACAATATTGATCGGAAATTTTAACGGAAATTTTAAATTGCTGGTTTATATTGTAAATGTCAAATGAAAATCAAGTTATCTTCCTGATTAGTTTAAGAAGCAACTTCCGATCTATTATAATAAATACGCGATAAACATTATAATTAATACATTAAACTGAATGTCAACTCCAATATAAATTACGATAGCACTAAAAATCATATATCCTTAATTAACTTTAACTAGTTTCGGTTAACTAAAATATACAAAAGTTGTTAAATATACAAAAACAATTTAAACAATATAGCAGTTTTTAAGCTGTATCTGAAATAGCAGTCGCACCCACTATGCCGACCTAGGCAAATGACCACCAACTCCTGCCTGCCACCTCCTAAACTGTATCTCATTGAGAATGTACATAGATTATTAAACTATAATTTTTTAATTGATATAAATATACAAAAATAACAATCTATTTTTTTATGACAATATAACGCTTTTGTATATTAAAATATAGGTTATGCACTAAAATATAGACCTAACAATATGCAAATACACCTCACATTACCCTATCATTGATATTACGAAATTCTTGCATTCTACTACTCAACGCTACCATGATAAATATCGTAGACTATACCGATCGATGCATTATCAGGCTAACTATAATTCTCAACCTAATGTTGCTACTCATAAAGTTTAATTTACTTCACCAATTAATTTAATTCATCTGATTAATTAGGTTCATTTTCGTAGAACCAACTGCTACGATAATTAAATAACTGCAAGTAGCAATCGCATCTACTATTTCAATCTACTTTAAAACTGCAACTTTCAAACTGATCCCGAAATGCGACTGAGTTACTATACTATACTACCCTCGGATGCTTTACACTCTTAAAGAAAACTACACTTTGTTTCAATTCCATAAGGTTTCATATCGTTTGATTACTTGGTTGTGATAGTTAAGGCTACGTTTACGACAGTAATACGTAATAGTGGTTTATAAGGACATTGCAACATTAGACTATTAGGAAAATGGTACTTTCCAATCTCGATATAATTGGCGTCCCACGCTATTTTCCTAAGGCCATCGTCAAAACTTAGTTATTAAACATTGCAATACCTAATGGCATATTCTAACTGAATATAAATTATATGGCTAATAAACTATTTGTTAATATTTTATCTATGCCTTAAATTAAAAGTTTGAATGTGTGGGTATCAAATATTTAGAAAATAGTATTTTTTTATTGCGTTACTGGAACTAAAGTCAATACTTTTTTACCGTCCCTATTTTGTTTTTTTTTACCACAGAATGGAATTGTCTCTACCTATCCCTGTGGGAAGAAGGCGTGACAGTTTGATTGATTGAGAATGGATAAAATGTATGAATAAAATTGTTTGTTATAATGGAAGAGAATTGTTGATATGTGAAATTGAAGCTCAATTATATATCTGCCTATCTCTGCAGAAATTGAAGACAAAGAAAAGTTTCTACTGTATGAGAAGAAAACTAGTTACGAAATATAACATAAAACGAAAATTGCAGAATTATCAAATTATCATAAAATGAGAACATCGGAATATGTTTTGTAATAATGAGTAATGGATGAAAGAAACGCAATCTAAATGGCCGCCATGATAGTATATCATAATAAATATACCCATAATAGTATACATTGAAAAGTAATAACGTATTTTGCACATTACAAAGGCAATTATTATGAAACATTTAAATATACTTGCAGGAAACATTAAACAAACTTGCATCTCTTAGACGTTTTACTATCAAGACGTTTACTATCAACAAGAAATTAGAAGTTTAATATAAAATATTTAAAAAGATACTTTAATCTCAAATACGCACATATATTTTTAAACTATCTTTCCACCTACAAATAAGAAAGAATCCTTAATAAAAAAAAGAATATTAATTGTGATTAACATAAAAATTTTCACGCCTTCATAAACAAATGGATAAGGCGATAACAACTTTCACGATCCTAACAAAACGGTCCCAAATCTATCCTATATAAGTTACCTTTATATAAATCAAACTTCTTATTTGTCAAAGGTAAATTTAATCATTATGTGTACAAGGCATCGTGATTCTAAAATGTCATGGCGGAGTCTTAAGGTTTGTATATTGCAAGTATCTCGCGACCCACAGCCGCAGGAGGTAGCGATCATGCCATAATTTACATGCCATTTTGTTAACTGGTACACGTCTATGAAATAAGGAAGTTAATATAAGTCATTTGTTTGTATGCGAAATAAGAAATTATGGCAAATAAAGATACTTTTATTTATTTACATACAAGTCAATATTTAACAGTTCCCTAAATAACTTAATATACGATTCTAAAACAGAATAATTTACATTTATTTGGTTTTATTATAGATTTATAATTATTATATAGGGGGTATAATTTAAATGCATTTAAAAAGTTTTGTAGTATTATAATCCAGCTTAATAGTGTTCCTAAATTTTTCGCAACTTGCCAACTAAGAAAAATCTTTCGCAAAGTAAGTAACAACAAACGCAGAGAGATAAAGTGTGGGAACAGTAATGAACGCTCGTGCTTTGTGGACAAATGTTGCAACTCGAAACAAAAACACACTTCATTATACAATCCATTTCTTTAGACATATAAATCTCAACTTTGTAACATAGAAATAAAAGCTATAATCCATTGAATAAGTGTATGGATATGTATAATCCTTATTGCAGCATCTAATGTTAAGTTTCCATGTCTGTTTTATCTCAGTTTAATGGTTTTATCTGCATAATTAAATATCGTTTAAAGATGACCTATATTGATTACACCTAAACAATTCATATTAAGATAAGTTTACGTTTCAACATGATTTAATTTATAAGTGGGATGGACAGAGATAATAGATCAAAACACAGATTAATAATAACTTCATTTTGTTTGTGCAAAAGGTTTTATTTATTTTCTGTTGATATCTTTTTTCTATTACAATTTTTTGTTGATGATCAAAATTCGATTATTTGATCGTGCCCAGAGATCAAACCGGGGGTTTTAGTTTATTTAAAGGAATAACTGAAAAGAAAGATCGGAACTAAATCTACAGTTCGATAAGTTAGGATATAAAAAATAATTGCACGTTAAATAACGAATTAATAAGCGTAAAATATTTGTTTTTCACGCACAATAACTTGCTATTCGCGGAACAACCTATACTATAATCTTAACCAATGATATCATCGACTTTCCATATCATAAAACTGTTTTAACAATGCTTCATTCACGAATACATTACTGGCTATGTATGGAGAATATATTAAGATTAGAATTAGATATACACAAAACGTAATTTTTATGCATATTTTAATCGTTTGATAGGGATTTTGAGCCATACCGAATGAATACGTTTTAGGACTATTAGGCCAATAATAATGCTCAACATCTGTTCTATATCCTTCTACATGTAACTTTAAACTTAATAATATATCTATAAAATAATCTGTTAATTATTACCGTTATAAACGATTAATATTTTAACGATATAAAAAATATAAATGAAACACAATTGTTTAATTTAAAATTGTGTTTTTACCTAAAAGGCAACGAAGTAAGCATAATTTTCTGAATTAAAATCATTTGAAATCAATACTTTGAAAGTTTCAATACTTTTATTTACGTTTTTGTTGCGTTAGTATATTCGTAGATAAGCAGCGATGTATGTTGCAGTGTGTAATCTTATTTTAATGATACTTTATGTTGGTCGCGTCTTAAATGAAAGCGAAAACAACGTGACTTGGGAATATGGTACATTTAAACGTGTTTTTGACACATTCCTTTACTTAATCCAAACTTAAGACATTTATGTAATAGTTTTATTTTGTTTACTAGTGAGAATGGTTTTATTAGAGGTATAAATGAAAAAGTAAAGAATTTTAGGTCTAGTAGAGGTAGTGAGTGCTATGTGCCATATTTATTTATGTATATATTATATTTTCTATATATTGGAGTGTATTTATTCTTATTATTATCCTTTTTATCTTTCTATTTAATTAACAAATAATGTCTAGCATTAAGCTTGCCTTTGTACATAATGTATATATAAAATTTTAAAATAAATTTAAATTGCGTTAAATTCTTGTTTTTTGTTGTTTTCTAATAATAAAGATTATATTGGTAACTTGAAATCTAAATATCTTTTAACTGTAATATATAAACAAAAGTTTTAAAAAGCTTATTAACGATCTGCATAAACAAAAGCATTGTTAACCTATGTTTTAGCATCATAAGCGTAAATACACGTTGATGTCTTAGCGAAAGGGTTATTAAGGGGCAATTCACGCGGTATGTAAGTTCAAAGGATCAAACGTATCGTCGTGGGATTGTATGTCGTGATATTACACAACGCAATCTATCTTTATTCATGCACAAAGTATTGCCTGTTTAAATGCTACTGGAATTACTTTACAATTTAGTAAATTATAGTATTTTCTTAGATTTTGCGCGAACATTGATTAATGATATAAACAAATTTTATGCGGCTTACTATCGCGTTTATTTTGGTTTAGATTTTACAATTTTTTATTATTCCGACGTTTCCAATAGGACGACCAACACCTCAGTCTCTACGTGACCACGATGGCTGCAAAGCTCTCGAAACGTCGGAATAATAAAAAATTGTAAAATCTAAACCAAAATAAACGCGATAGTAAGCCGCATAAAATTTGTTTAATTCATTAGTAAATTATAGTGACATTAATAAATGCCCATAATAGTAGAGTTTGTAAGAAATTAATTGTGGATGTGAGGGAAGCAAATATTGTTAAGATCGTGGCAGGTTGCACTCTATTGTGTCTGCCTATCCCTGTGGGGAAAAGGCGTGACAATATGATTGATTGTTTAATGGATGTTTTTATATATTTTTTAAATACTTTTTTAGCATTGGACAGATTTAAATGGAGGCTACTATAGTTAAAGAACTCTGCAAGCATCAGTTGCATCCACTATGCCGACCTAGTTGGATTTAGGTTGGACTTACAAGCTGATCCCGAAACGCGATTAAGTCACTTCACGGTCTGTATACTTATAAGTAGTACCCCGGACCAAAAGACTGGGCACCACTGCCTACTCCTCTTACCTAGATATGGAGTCTTTATTTAAAATGGGAAGTTTTTGAAGCCATGGAAGCCATTTTCTTTTCATAAAGAATATGACTAAGTAAAGGCGACCGTGGTGTAGTGGTAGTAAAATAGGAAAACCGAGAGTCACCGGTTCAAAACCACATGCCGGTACAAATGTATCTTGTATTTTGGTCGTCCAGTTTTTATAATACTAGCATTTATTAACCAGACAGTAGATATCTTACATAATGTTAATAAAAATAACATAACGAGAAAATCATAGTTTTTTCTTGGAGATGCCCTAAGTTCCTAGACAAACCAGTTAGCTGCAACCCAATTAAGATTCCACTTAAGGCCGTCTTAGGCTGACTGCATTCTTGGGCTAACTTCACCTCGGTAGGTGTGTAAATTACTTTATACAAAGATAAAAAGCGTTTTTATTTGGTAATGCTGGTTTTTAACTAAAAATCTATTACCAAACCAAACTTATTACGAAAGAAAACAGATTTTTGTAGAAGATTTTATTTTAGTATTTTGATTGAAAATTACAAATGATTTAATTTAAAAATTACTACTTGTTTATCATCATCTAATATATTTGTATTTGTCTAACATTTTTATACAACATCCTTGTATCATAGAAACTAGAAGACCAGGGTTTCTATATAAACTGCTAATGGAAACCTTAATGTCGATAGGTCTATACGCAGGTAACAATCTAGAATCTTAAATCAAGCACAACGAAATTACTTAATATTATATCATAATGCCTACTTATTCACCTATCATACGACCAAATACTTCCTGCAAATCAACATTTCGGTTTCCTAGACATAAACTTAAGACCTGTATGCCTGGATCCTAAAGAGAGAGAATTTCAATTGCATAATCTATACAGTATTCAAACATTTAAACCCTAAAGCATTATTAACTAGCAATTAATCTGAACGTAAACATCTACAAGTTTTCTTATTTAAGATCTGTAAACGTTTTTTTATTACATTTAGAAATATAGATGTAACGACTCGACTTTTCAACCCGGGTTAAACCGAGTTGAGGCCTAAACCGAGTTGGGTCGTTTGAACTATTATATACTTAAGTATATATAATTTTAGATCAGACACTAAATTTATTCAGTCATACACATCCAAAATTCTATAGCTTTGTATTAGGCAATATAGATTGTCGGACCGAATTGTCAACTCGGTTTGTAAACTGTTTGAATCGAATTCATCAATTCGGTTTTCGAATCGGGTTATCTATATTTATATATTAATCAACTAAACATGCTTTTACCATAGATACCGAGTGACCTATATCAAAGATACATAGGAATCAGCGAAATGGTTTTGAAGTAGCCACGTTTTGATTTGCGATATCATTTTATTACTAAACTTACTGTACTTCGACAACAATCGCCTTTTATTTAAATATAAATTACACCTTTATCAAGATAATTATTTTAATAATATAATAAAGTCTGAATGACAAGAATTTAGTTCAATTGTAAACATTTATTGATTATAAAATTTATAATCGAATCATAAGTAACCCAAGTTAGTTGCATTGAAATATACTATAGGCTTTAAAGATAATTTTATGTAGTGTTTTATTATTATTTCTATTTACAACATTGTTATGATAATAAGCTAGGAATAATTATTTATCTATTGCTTATTTACTGTTTAGTGTTTTATATAAGCGTAATGTTTTAAAGTAAAGTGGTTACAGATTATTAATGTTAGTATTAGTTTCCACAGGGATAGGCAGAGACAGAAGCGCTTCTTTCAATGATCCTGTTATAATTATCTCGCTTTCTTCACATCCACAATTCCTCTTCATACATGTTTTATAGTTATGGGCAATATGGATTTATAGTTTTAAGGAATGTCTTTGATTTGATCGAGGAACAATCTTTTGGGTCGTATAAGTTTAAGCTCTGAATTTATTCTATTTCGTCAATCTTCTTAGTACAATATTAAATGTTCATTTTAAAAAAATTAAAAAAAATTAATTAAATTGTCACGCCTTTTTCCCACAGGTATAGGCACAGATAATGTAGCGCCACTTGCCACGATCCTGACACAACTCCCTCGCTTTCCTCACATACATAATTCTTTTTGTGCATACGTGCTTTACGGTTATAGGTACTAGGCAACCCAGTTTTTTTTTTTTGGAGATTTGATCAGAAAACACAATTTAATTAATAATTATTAGCATTAATTAAAAATATATACATATAGAAATATCTACTTTTTGATTACGGTCAAGTTAAGATTTTAAACTGTCAATTCTGAAAATTTATAGTGTCAATGTAAAAAGTGTATCTTCCTGATGAAAGCAATGATGGAAACATTAATATTTATTATGAAATCGCAAGTGTGCGCCTGCGCACGCTACTATTTTCTATTATACACGTTTTACTTTCGATCTTTTTCGGAACACTGACCTATCTATTCTCTACATTTGCTTTACTATTGTGTATTTTAAGATTAAAAATTAAATTTATATTAGGATTCTAAAATATTGTTAATAAAATATGTTTTTTTTCTTCTAAATCTCAATTACAATAATTTTATCTATTTATTTTTAGGTTTATCTAAATAAGTATTCATTGATAATGATTATAATGATTATGAATATGCACAATGTTAAAATGCGACATTAAACCTGTTAATTATATTTATTTGTTAGTATTTTACTATTTATTCAAAATCTATTTCATTCTCCGTTATTTAATTTCACTTAGCAACACTGTGATTACGTTGACTTCAAAAAAGTGTGTCACACAAAGCTCCATGAGATTATTTAAAAAGATACCATTTAAAAGATAGCACTTTTGTTGTAAAACAAACGAAAAAGCACAAAAAACACTGTACACTTTCAGGAGCCTGTAACACTTCGGTAAGCACTTTTTTGAAGTCACACAATCACGGGTCACTACACTTCATAACACTGTTTCACTTTAATATTTTTTTAATAATTAAAAAATATATAATTAAATTATTTCATTATTAGTATTTTTTTATTAATCTCAACTCACCGTTCTCTTCATAATGTGGTTGAACGTGGTGATTTGAGTTCGGGATTCGAACTGGATGCTGTTGTGTTAGTGTAGTGTGTTTTTATAGGTGGTTATTTGGTAGCACTTTCGCTCCCAGGCCCCTCTAGAGTTGGAAAAATGTGGCTCGTTGTTAGCGCGAGTCCTTCGACGTATTCGAGAAAACCGCCGGCAAGGAGGCGCACGCATACGCGACCATCGCGCACTTCACTATTTAATAATTACTTGATTTGTTTACATGTTTTTAAAACAATTAATTATTTTAATAATTTAATACAATTATTTTAATTAATAAGGTATTACCCCAATTAAGTTTAAACATATCACCATAAAAATTTAAATTTAGGTAAATATTTATTTAAGTAACAAAAAACAATTAAAAAATAATCTCGTGTTTAATCTTTTAAGTGAAACAAAACATGCAATTAAACGTTAATAAATCAATACAATTAATTATGTCATTAAAGCCAAATCAATATTCAGGATATCCTTATTAAGAACAATATAAAAATTGGAACAACCTTGTCAACTTTCAGATAAAAATCTATAACCACGCGGAAGTTAACTGTAAAAAAAATCTACTTGACAATTTGTCAAATTCTACTTGCAATTACTCACAAAAAAACCATTTGATCTACTACTTTTTTAGTAACTTATAGACAGGTCTTATTTATGTCTTACTCGATAAATGTGACTAATTGTTTAAAACGTATACTTTAGTAATTTTGATATTAAATGTCATGCCTCTATTCATAAAGGATAGGCAGAGACAATGTAGCAGCCCTTTTCACGATCCTTACATTTTTCAACTTTCGTATTATTATATCAATCAATCAATGAAATTATCACGCCTTTTCCCTATAGAGATAAGCAGAGACAAAGGAGCGCTACTTGCCACGATCCACAACTCCCTCGCACCCTTCACATCCAATTTTTTTCATGCAAGCCCTACGGTTATGGGCACTAGGCAACCCAGTTTTCTTAAGAATGTCTCCGATTTGGTAAAAACCCTCCTGGTCCTGTCTTGTTTAAAGCATCAATCCACATTAAATATTATATTATAAATATAAACAAAATAAAAATCTTCATTAGAGTTTGGATACTGTTAATCTAAATTAGTTATTGTACACAACAGAGCAAATCATAATATTGTGTTACTGGTATAGTAGGTTCCAAATGTCAGTATCGTGGAAAATGACATTCCGTTGTCTCTGATGCCGTTGCCTACTTTATTGTTTTGTTTATTTAATTTCTAGACTGGGTAAGTTCTTATTTTTTAATAAACAAGACTACTTATTATTCAACCGAACTGTTACGCCTCAATTTCCACAGGGATAGGCACAGACAATAGAGCGCCAATTTCAACGATACTCACACCTATCTCATGCTTCCTACCTACACATACAGTATTTCTCTACTTATATCCTGGCATACAAATTGGTTATGGGCACCGCTGACTAGTTTATAATTTAAAAAAAAACTTAAAATGTGTTTTAAATATTGCCAAATTAAACTATTGCTATTTCACACTTTATTCTATTCATGGTTTAACGTAACATCAGACAGGGTGCTGTGGTCTTTTATGGTCTTTTTAGAGTCCAAAAAAGACCATAAAAATTAACAAAATTATGTAAAATATATATTTAAATGGTTGAGGCTTTATCCGAACCAATCAAAGTTATTTATCGTTGCACCTGCACAGGAACTATACAATTAAGACTCATTAGACACTTGAGGGTAAACAGAGCTCTTGTAATTGATTTAATTCTTTATGTATAAAAGTCATCTTATCTTAGAAAAAAAAAAAAAAGTTGGCAAGCAAAGTTGATTGATTGATTGGTTATCTAATTTTTTTTCTTAACAAAATTCCTCTTTTATTTAAAAGGGTAATAATTGCCTTAGATACAATATATATGTATCTAAGGCATCGATGTTTAAACATTAAACATTTAAACATCGATGATCTAAGGCGACCGTGGTCTAGTGGTAGAAAATTGATCACGCAAACCATGAACTTCTGGTTCAAAAACCACTGCTTGGTACCAATGTAATTTCGATGTACTTTGGTCATCCAGTTTCAATGATATAATTACGTTTAGTAGTTCAGTATAGAAATATATAAAATGATAAAAACCAGTAGTTCTCCTAACCAGGTTCTTTGCAACATAGCTGAAACGTCAAGGTTAATATTTACAACACTTTAAGACTTGTTTTAATCCAACTAGTTTTTGAGTCGTATTCCAATACGTCACAGGCATAGGCAGATACAATGGAGCGCCACTCTCCCTGATCCCGATATAACTCTCTTGTATACTTCACGTCCATAATCGCTTTTATACAAGCTCAATAATTGATCTAGGAATAATCCTGCGTCGTCCCCCTATTATCCAATTATATATGTATCTTTGATCTTATATCAATGCTTTGCTTGTTCGTTCAGTGTCTATGATATATGTTTTATAGCTTAAAAATAATACATGAAATACACTTTAAAATAATATCATAATTGTTGGGCCAACATAGTTGATACCTAAGTAATAGACGTAACTAAAATTAGTCAATTTTTCGTACAGTTGGTGGTCTAGGTCTGGTCTAGGTCAAATTGTAACTTTCTAGATCAAAATTAATCTGAAATCTATAAGGTTATAATAATTTATACCGGATATGGTTGATAACCGGTTCCATACAGAAAAACAGTAACCTTGAACTGGCCACTTTACCCTAAATTGAATCGAACCGATGACATTGCTCTTAATTCATTTATAAGCAATATTAATGAATTAATTTGGGCTTACATTCACGCTGTTTGTTTAAATGGAGTTGGCTGACATTTTGGAAAACAATTTCTGTCACATTCAGTTGTGTAATGTTACCCACAGAGACTACGGTTTCTACACATTTCTAGAGATAACAATGAGTCCATTTTCAATCCTTTTAATAAATCGATCAAATTGTCACGCTTTTTTTCTCACAAAGATAGGCATAGACAATAGAGCACCTCCTGCCACGATCCTGACACAACTACCTCGCTCCCTCACATTCACAAATCTCTTTACACAAGTTCTGGGCTTGTATAAAGCCCAGAGCTGGTATGATTTTTTAAATTCTATAATCAAAAAATGTTATTATGTAAAGAGGCGTTCAATAGTACCTTCCTATCCTTGTAGTTTATTTTAGGTTTTTGGCCAATTTAGAACCTCATTTTTTAACTTTTAATTTATTTACCTTTTTTAACTTTTAATTTATTTAAAAGTTTAAAAATGCGGTTCCGCTTATTGTATTAACTTTTGTATTCCGCTTGTGTGAAAAGATTTGTTGATGTTTCCGAAAAGCGATTCTGGAAAGCGGATGTAGCGATATTGTCTCCTCCTATAACTTTATGGCGAATTAGGGCAAACATTTTGATTTATTGATTTAAAAACAAATAAAATTTGAATTCCATGACTAACCAATAATGCGCTGGAATCTCATTGACATTTACTTTAATTGTAAAAAAATCTAATGAGGGTCACGGTTGCCTCAGTCACCATCACTATGCTGGCCGAATGAATGTAGTTATTGTATTGTCATTGGTTTTGAATACATGTATAAGTATTCAAATTGTTCAGACTGCTATAAGTGAATGGGTGAATATTAATTTGAAATTTCAGTTACATACATACAAGTCAAGGTAATAATGAAAGCGTGTTAATAAAGACATATTTAGCAGTGTCTTTAGACCCTAGAGTCTGGTTTTGTTATAAATATAAATAGTTAAAAAAAACATGAATAAAAGAAAACAAATGGCTCAATGGTCATAAAAGTCAATGGTGGTAAAAACCATCGGTTATTTTGTCCAATTTTCATTCATATTAATATATTTGGAATAAATCAGTATGGAATAAAATTATTATTAGATAAAAAGAATCACTATTGGTCCGCATTCCATAAATTGAAATTTACGCCTTTTTGTAATAAAAATCTTCGGTTATGTAACTAATTAGTAAGCGATTATGAAGTAGCAGCCTGACTCTTATTATATATAATTTATTTTTTAATACGAGTAGAGCCATAGATGTGTTAGCATTGCCATGTAAGAAATTGGCATGTATAAATTAGTAATTTAAACCAGATCTTTTTATCGTAAAAATAGTGCACATAAGTGCGACGACAGGCGTGGACGAACGGTTTAGCGATTGGTTCGTTGCGCGTAAAGTCCCGGGTTCGATCCCCGGTCGGAGCAAATATTTGTTTCATAGCTTTTATTTGTAATATTTAATAGTATTAAAAATATTGCAAATATTTGTTAATAAAAAAAAGAGATGGATATTTGCTTCGGGTCTGGTTATCAAAGAGTGGTAGGCAGTGGTACCCAGTCTGCCGATCCGGGGTAGTACCACCACTTACAAGTATACAGACCTTGAAGTGATTTGGTCACGTTTCGGGATCAGCTTGTAAGTTGCCGGTTCCATCTGGGCCGGCATAGTGGATGTGATTGCTACTTACAGTTATTGTATTGTAGTAGCAGCGACATTTATTCATGGACCACACTTCAGCTTAACAGCGGAGTGCTGTCATATGTCGAGGCACAATAAAAAAAAACATTATAAAGATAGGATGAAGTAATTTCGACGGGACATAGGACATTTTAAGAGTGGTAGACAGTGGTATCCAGTCTGCAAATCCGCGGTAATACCACCACTTATAAGTATACAGACCGTGAAGTGACTTTGTCGCGTTTCGGGAACAGCTTGTAAGTTGCCGGTTCCATCTAGGCCGGCATAGTGGATGTGATTGCTACTTACAGTTATTGAATATTCATAGACTACACTTCAGCTAACATCAAGCAAAGTGCTGTCAAATGTCGAGTCATAATAAAAAACATAGTGTCCTGTCGAAAGTAGCCTGCATCCAGCGGTTTTCTGCCACCATTACAGGTCGTCAATCCACCTCGTGGCTCTACAGACTGTAGACTACAGTCTGTAGTTACAGGCGGTCCTATAATTTTTTAAACTCCCTGATTCAATTCAACCTCTCAAAGAAATGAATAATAAATTATTACAATAATAAGGCGACCGTGGTTTAGTGGTAAATAAATAGTCTTGTGCACCAAGTTCCGGCCTAAAACCACTTGTATTAGTATGTATCTTTGTCGCCCAGTTTCTATAATATTATACAAACACGTTAGCTTAGTACAAAATGTAAAAAATCATCATTATAATTTTTAAAATAAGAGTACGGTTGCTTTTTGACTCTTAATTCAAGGTCGTAGTGATGTGACAATTTAAGTCGATAATTGTTGACTGAAATAGGAAAGTTATAATACTTTTAACGCCAAGGTTTTTTTTATTATTATTAAATGTATGTAATTTTGTGTATAGACATTGTGTCAAAATAATAACTTGATCTAAGGTTTAAATGTAACCTTGCCCGAGTTTATATTAATAATTATCATTATATGATTGTAACTTTAGACAGTATAAGTGTAATTTATTTTTATACGCATTGATAGGTACTATTTTGGCCGGCATAGTGAAGGTGACCTAGTCGATAAGAAACTAAGTCGGTTTTATTCAGTCATAAGCTTACCATTGTTGACGTGAAATCCGCTTCAGTTTAGAGTTGCCTTAATTGTTGTCACAATGTCGGCCAAAGGTATTTTGCAGACTCCGCTTGCTGATCGTTCAATTAAAAACGACGCTTAGATCAATAATTAGTTCGACTGTCGATTTAGGCGACAGAATGTGATTGTTTCCCCGGCTTGTGCCTTTCTTTTATTGTGACACGACATTTGATCTGATGATAAACAAGAGGTCTAAGAGTGATGACGACTGAAAAAACTGAGTTGAGAAAGTGACAAACGATTCTATGATTAAAGGTATAATCAACATCAATTAATTATTAAATTGTCACTCTTAATTCCCACGGACCCTGAATGTCCTAAAAATTAACCAAAGGATGGGTGACAGCATCCTCTTAACGTGCGGTGAGTATACTGCGATCCCTAAGCCGCCTGCCAAGCATGGGGATTATGGCAACCCTATTATGAACGACAAAATATTCGTTGATGCAATTGGCATCTTGTCGTTCGGAATAGCGTCCTAAGCAGAAAGCCTATGCACAGTATCATTATTTATGATTTATAGTTACATGCATAATACGATTTAAAATAATTAAGTAAAATATTGTATTATGCGGTTTTAGATAAGTATATTAAAAAACGAGATCGTAAACCGCAATAAATGTTCGTTACTCATTACTTTATTTACGTTTACGTTACTCATGAATACTACGTTATTCATTCGCGTAAAATGAATACTAGTAATATAGGTAATAAGGTTCAAAGTTTAAATCTCAGATTAGAGAATTACTTATTTATTATTCTAAGATTTAAATTATTTTACAAAGTGGATCAGAATTGAATAAATATTTAACTAAGTTTTGAGAATATTAAATAACCATATCAGAAAATTACGTTATAAATTGTGTGCTAAAATATTTTCCTATAAAAATAAAATTAACAAAATTCTCTAATGTACCTAAAATGTAAATATTTATACAAAATTCGTTTTATTACAAAAACTATAATATTTAAATATATAATATTTAAAAACCATTTACTCAATCTATCAAAATTTTATTTCGCAATTGCGGAAATTATAAGAATCGTATCAAGGTGGACTCGATTTATTTGAAATATTCTATAATTTTATGTGCAACAGATGAATTGGCAACCATAGAAATACAAATACCCTTGCCTAAATTAATCACAAAATTACTTCCCGCTTAACGGGTTCAAGGTTTTAAGAAGAAGAAATTTTCATATTTCAATGAGTGGTAGGCAGTGGCCCAGTCTGCTGATCTGGGGTAGGACCATCGGTTACAAGTGACTAATTCGCGTTTCGGAATCAGCTTCTAAGTTACCAGTTTCAACATAGTAACGTTGACTGCTACTTACAGTTAAATAACTGTAAGTAGCAGTCATCTCCTATCTTGGACTACACTCCAGCGTAACATCAGGTGGAGCGTAGTCTTGTCGAGTCAGAATACAACAATATCACAATAATGTAAATAATTCTATCTACATAATCGTACATAGATATAAGATAAGGATCGGCTCTTAAAACCTCTATGTTGTCATTAATAATTTGTGGCCAATCTATCTAACCAACGTGTCTTTAATTAATATTCACAAGGTCATCTTTGGAATTTAATGAAATTATTTTCTTTACAAATAAGTAGGTTAGTATCAAACAATGTACTTTAATTCTCCATTGTTACAAAGACGTATGTATAATCTCATATTGTGTGTGTTACGACATTCTTCAATTACCTTGGTTATTTAGATGAATTAGTACATTTTAAATTAAGAATTTAAAAAATGCAATTTCATTATTAGAAATATAAAGTAAAAGAACCTTTAAAACCTTGGGAACATTCAGCCAAGCACCTGGTCAAGGAGTTGTTCAAGCGGCTGACAAAGAAGTCTTGAGACAAGAAGGTTGGCAATTATTTCTGCCCATGTTTATTTTTTAGCCTTGCTATACAAAGGGGAAATGTTGCCAGTCTCCTTGGGACTATCTCTGATAGGACGTCTCTAAATAGTACTTCTTATATCAATTTAAAGTTAAAATTTGTGACTTTCAAATGAACCTTGAGGTTTCGGGATCTGGACCCCGATTCTATAATATTATACATTATGCCGATGAAAATGCTGACCACTTAGGTATATCTTTAATATACCTAAGTGGTCCAGTGTTTTTAAATACTTTTTTTAAATTTAACCTCGACCTCCCTCTTGGAAAGAATGATATAAGAGTGCCGACGACTAAAAGAACCCGTCTCAATTTATGGCTACCTCAATTGCCGTCACTGTGCAGGTCAAAGGTGCATCGCTTGAAGGATCCAAGGTTACAGAATGGAGAAAACACGTGAGTTAGTAAAACATTCCACTTGCGAATGTTCTACAAAGAATGCCGAATCAGTCAACAGAATATGTATGCTTTCCCCGACCTGCAATCAGACATGCGACAGATATGATTTACTCAGTCCCACTTCAGTTTGGCGGCTTTTTCGACTATGTCGGCAATTTTTGTTTTGGAGCGCATTATGGTGTTTCGTATTTTATCAATGAGTTTCACGTCCAGTTACGAAATATAATTGCACAAATCAAAAGTTGAATTCAAACAATTAATAAATTAAAATCACATTATTACAAAACACATAATTCATATTTAGAATCATCATTTATCATTTATTGTAATTATACTTTACACACTACATACTTTGTAATAATCTACTTAGAAAAACATCTTTATCAGCCAGAGGACTTCAACTGCTGAACATTCCGAACGACAAGATGCCAGTTGCATCCACCCTTTATTTGTGACTTTCACTATGTCGTCAGTTGGAGGCCTACGTTCGTCTTCCGGTTCGTAGTCTTTACTCAAAAACCTCTAAGCTTTTCTAACAGTTTAACATTTAAGGGCACACACCCTTATCACTAGTTTAAAACCCTTGTCTTCAGGTATGTTTGACGAGAAGATACGACGTAGTTTCCCGAACGCCGGCCCCACGCCCCACAGGAGGGCAATTTGATAGTTAAGGAGGGCAATTTAAAAATGGACTCTTCACGACTTTAACCCTTTCGCTTTGGATTATTTAAATGTAATGCTAGATATTGATGACAAATTTAACAAAAAAATCCAATTCTTAAAAAATGCTCTAATAATTTATATTTCTTAAGGGATCAAAACATTTTTTAAAGGTTAAAAAGTATGTATGGTGGGCATAAACATTTTAGAAATGTTAAGGTGGGGCATGGCCTAAAAGAGGTTGGGAAACACTGATTTAGACAGATCAAAATGGGGTAGTGAAGCATCTTGAACGCAAAATTCGCAAATCTCACGTTTCTGTATCATCTTGAAAGTTTCTGATTTCAAATAGGCCTGCATGCGAATGCTACTTGCAATTATTCAACTATAGTAGTACTCGCATCCATTCATGGACCGCACTCTAACCTAAATAAACAGGCGAGGTGCTGTCATATCTCGAACAAGTGAAGATAAATTAAATTGAAGGTCAAAAAGGAATCATTAAGATAATATTTGCCAATTTGATTTATAATAATTTACAAAATTAAATATGTTGATGTCCTTTATGAATCTAGTATTTTTGAGAAACACCGTGATGTAACTTTCTCACAGATTTCATTTGATAGAAGATGCGTTCCTAACCCGTTATACCTAGTAGATATATCACTTTATATTAACCTTAAGCTAATTTAATGTTAATTACGTTAAATAATCATAAAATTAAAAAAATTGCTCATAGCAACGGCGACTGAGGAATTTGTATAGTAAATGTTTTTTTTGTTTAGACTTCATCTTGCTCACCATAAAGTAAGTCGAGGTCAGTAAAGCCTCAATATAAAAAAGAATAGTGGCATAATGACGGTGACAGAGGCAACCTTAAACTAAAACGCTTTTTTCAGTCGTCGTCACTCTTGGACTTGTCTGCCTACTATCAGACGTCTCAATAATAAAAAAAACAGAATATTTAATAAATACTTTATTGCACCAACTTTAATATAGGTACATACGAGCTTAATGCCTGCTAATCTACCAGCTAACCCTGAAGCTAAATTAGCTAAAATTAAGAATATCACCTTTAAAGTTCAGCTAAGCCATGTGTGTCAGCTAGTCAAGCGGTCATGTGCAAATTAATTTTAAAAAACCTTTTTATTATTGTGGCTCGACATATTGATAGAAACTCGGGTGATTTAAGCTGGAGTACGGTCTATGGACGAAAGCGACTGTTATAGCTATCGTATCTATAATGCCGGTTTAGTTAAAACAGGCAATTTACAAGCCGATCCCGAAACGCGACTGAGTCACTCAGTCACCTCATGGTTTGTACACTTGTAAGTGGTGGTACTACCCGAATCGGTAGACTGTACAAATGACCACTAACTGTCTGCCTACCACACTTTAAACAGACAATAAATTAGAGGTAAATAAAAAGTAAAATAAGGACGACTCAGAATTTCCACAATTAAATCTGGGACATTTTTAAAGAAGCAGGAGACTGCAGTGTCTACGACCAAAACTCCCATGAAGATAATTGTAAATGTTAAGGAAAAGAAAGAGTTATGTCAGCATCGTGGAAAGTGGCACTTTATTGATTGGTTGATTATCTTTTATAAAAGCAAAGTGTTAAAAAACTAAACGTGCTTGTATCATAGAAACAGGACAACCAAAGTATATATCAAATATACATTGACTCCCATAAGCAGTTTTGAACCGGAGACTCTCGGTTTGCATGACCATTCCACCACCGCTATTCAATAAATCAAAAAATACTCGTAACATTGAAAAAAGCGTAACTTAACTACAGAATATTTAAGAATGAGACCATTTGTAATTGTTAGTTATTTGCATAATTTAATATCTGAATGCTGTTATTTTATAGTAGGCCGGTCATTTAGAATAAACTAGGTAATATCTGCTCACCTTATAAGGTAAGCTGTCGTGATGATTTTATTATTTACGACAGTCCATTTAAGCTTTATAAGTTATGTCTTTAATGTCAACTAATTCGCTTTACGTTTTAAAAACAATCCGTTATACAAGGAAATATGCAATAGAAGAGTCTTCTGAATCACCGCCTCCTTAACTCAATGAGTCAATTAAATGGTCACGCCTTTTTCCTATAGGGATGGGAAGAGATAATAGAGCGCCACTTGCCACGATTCTGACACAACTCCCTCGCTTCCCGCACATCCACAATTCTCTTCATACAAGCTCTACAACCTCTATGACCGCTTACGCTTAGGTTATGGGCACTAGGCAATCCAGTTTTTTTGAGTCTCTGATTTGGACGGAAAACACCCTCCTAGTTCTACCTCGTTTAACGCACCTATCCACATTAGATTTATAAATTCCTTTCGTCAATTATTTCGACAAGAAGGCTGGCCAACGTTAATACGTACAAAGAGGAAATGTTGCCAGTCTTCTTGGGACGTGACGTCTCCATATGATATTTTTTACTTATATGATAAGTTTAATTATATGTATATTTAACATTGTGTATGTATATTAATTATGTGTTTAATTATATGTATTATATTTATACATACTCGTACTCGTTAGTTTAATTATATGTAGGTAATATACTTTTAATTTTATCTGTTTAAAAAATAGATTACTACTTTCTCCTATCTTCTCCATGTGCCCATCGGAGCATTCCTTTGTAAAACCTTGTCCACTACATATCATAGTATTCTTTAAAATTTACCTCACCATAACTTACAAATCTACAGAATCACTTGGCATATCGAATGTCATTACTTCTCACTTACTTTCCAGATTTAAAATTAAAAATTAAATGTGTGTAAAGATATCTAACGTGCGTGGTCAGATATCTCATTTTATCGAGACGAGATATCTGACCCCGACCTTTCTCATACTGAGACTCAACTTCTGACCTCGACTTGCCTGATGGTAAGCAACCCCATTACCACCACTCACCAGTATATGTACTATGCACTTTGATATATGTATTAAATATATGTACTTTGGTAGTCCTGTTTCTATGATACAAGCACTTTAGTAGCTTAGTATAGATAAGTAAATTTAAAAAAAATTTAAATAGAATAAATGGACGAATAATTATAATAAATATGAAGTACTTATACAAATCGTAAAGTTAATTTATTGTTCCTAATAAATACAATATGATTATTAAAACATAATAGTTTTATTATAGTTGTGAATTAAATAGCAATCAGTCGTAAATATAAGTTGATTCATAGTTTTGTGACGTAAAATAGAATGTAAAAGTTGACAGAGTCATAGTCATGTAGAAGGACATTCATAATACAGCGGATATTGCATACAGACCACTGATATGTCATTAAAACATACAACATTTTTTATATATATAAATATATATATATATAAATTCATTCATTAATAAAGAATACGTATATAGATCAATGTCATACTAGAAAAAGTAACTAAACTGTCTTTAAATGATGAATCATTTAACCATACGAGAGCCCAAAACAAATTGCATTATATGTATTGTTATTTTTTAATTGTGGCGTAAATGTATTAAACAAAATTTATCGGCTTACTATCGGGTTTATTTCGATTTTGATTTGGTTTTGAAACGTCGGAATAATATATAAAATGAAATTGTAAAATCAAAACCAAAATAAACGCGATAGTAAGCCGCATAAAATTTGTTTAATTCATTAGTCATTGTTCGCGCAAAATCTAAGAGAATATTTTGTGACGTTAATCTGGAGTTCGGTCCCTGAATCAAAGCGACTGCTACTATATTTAAACAACAAGTAACAACAACCACTAAGCCAGCCTATAAGAACCGGTAACTATTTTTTTTATTGTGACTCGACATGTGACCTCGACCCGCCTGATGGTAAGCAAGAAAAGGTCCAAGAGTTTCGACGACTGCAAAAACCAAGTCTTCACAGCTGCCCCAGTCGCGTCACTATGCCAGTCAAAAATGCTACAATTTACGTTTTTTACACTTTTTTACAAGTCCACCTCTAACACTACAATTGTTTTGTTTAAATTTTAATCGTTAAAATATAATTCTTAAGCTGAATCCTGGTAACTAAGGAATATTTTTTAGTTACCTTGTAGTGAAAATACATAGTTAAATGTTAGTTATCATCATTATCATCATCAGCCAGAACGCGTCCGCTGCTGAACATAGGCCTTCCCCTTAGAACGCCATTTCAAACGACAAGATGCCAGTTAGTTATACTTAGTTAAATTATTGATCAATCCTACTCATATTAATGGTAGTAATTTTCTTTATGGTTGTAAATATTCATCATAAATTGTACTGTTGGATTGTCTAAATAGAAATAAATAAATAAAACTTCAAGCTGATTCCGACCTACTTAGTCACGACCTACTATCACAATCTTTACGCTTTAAACCTGGACTGTGTGAATCCCTTTACATGAATTTGTTTACATGACACGTAGGCGTAAAAAGCACGGTGTATAAACAGCTAATAATGTAAAGTAGATCACCTAAAGCAAATTGACAACATAGTTATGACAGTTATAGCATTAGTAGGAGAGGGGCCAAAGTCGCTGTTGATTGTGGCAATCACACGACCAAAGCTATGGTGCAATAATAAAGTATTTTAATTGGAGTTTTCCTCAGATGATCGCAGGTTCGGTTCCGGCGCTCATTGCTCAACATAGTTTATTTGACTATTTTGACGCGATTACTTGTAGATGTCCTTCTGAATACACATACTACGTTGTTTTAGCGACGTTAACATTACTACGCGTATTAGTAAACTTAGGGGAATAGTCAATTTGTTTTAAAGGATCAGCGGAACTATTTTATTAAGGAATTTCTTCACGGAGACTTTATAGGTGGAGTAAATAGAGTTTTTTCCAGTTCGTAGTCATTTTAGACGGTACTTAAATGAATTACATAATAATTTACTTTTATTTTATTTAATAAAGACACAAACATACTCAATAAGAAGGTTTTGCCTTTTTTAATCCAATTTTGTTTAGTTTTCTGGCTATGTCCAGTGCATGGGCTACTATCCTATGCACTGGATTTCCAATAGTCATTCATAGTTTAGTGTAATGCAGTAGAACAAACGTTAATTAGGTACTGTTAGAATAAAATCTTACAAAAGGCAGACTTTACGCCGCTTTGCTTTATCACCCCTAAACATTTAGGATATGTGAACGTTGATATATCGGGAGCTGTTGCAATAAAGATGCCTGAAAATTAATATAAAAATAATTAATAAAGAATTGTAACAAGGAATTAAATAATTAAATAGCAATTAATGTAACAATAATTTAATTGTGTGAGAAAAATGTCAATAAATGCGTTCTAATAGAATGCGGATTAAATAAGTCATTTTAATCTTTTATAGCTGTTATTAATTGTTCATTTATCACTTTGTTTGACATTTATAAGAAAATTATTACTTTATTAATAATAATTATATAAATCAAATATTAAATCTTAATTATAAATACAATAAAAATAATAGTTGGCGACCGAATCGGCAGTCGAACTAAAAAGTTCGGTGCGTCTTTTCTTTGTAGAACAATTGACAAGTGGAATGCTTTGCCAGCCCATGTGTTTTCTCCATCCTATGACCTTGGATCCTTTAAGCGATGCGTGAAGAAGCACCTTAGGCCGGCATAGTGGCGGCGGCTGGGGCAGCCGGAAACTGACTCGGTTATTCCAGTCGTCGTCACTCTTGGACCTCTTATCATCAGGCGAGTCGAGGTCAGATGTTGTGAAACAATAAAAAAAACAACAAAAGTATATGTTTGCGCTTGATAAATGTGCTTTAAAAGATGGTAAAGATTAAAAGAGGTAGATATCTTGTGTTCGTTTGGGTACATTTAAAAGGAAGATAAAAGGAGATTAACAAAAGAGATTTATAAATTACAATTCAGTAAAATAGTAACACTTTGCCTAAACTAACATAGGTACATCTTTTATACTCGTTTACACGATGGGTCATTCTTTGTCAAGAGCTTACCTAAATTGCCCTAAAAAGGTACAATATAAAAACGCGGTCAAAGCAAAAAAAGGCAAATGACAACCAACCAGTTTCGATGTACAAATAATAAATTGTCAAATATTTTTAGTAATTATACGTGAATGTGTAATACGCGTCTTGTTTTTGTTATGTAAGCCACGAAATGGAGAGCAACTGTTGAGATGTTAAAATGTCAAGGTGAAACTAAAATCTCTCCAACTAAATTATTATTAAGCTTCTATTGAGAACATCGCTCGAAGAACCGACAACCGATGGGGAAGAAAGGTTGGAGTAGAGGCCACGGACCGGAAGACGCAGCGTAGGTAAATCTCCCACTAGGTGGACTGATGACATAGTGAAAGTCACGAGTAACCGGTGGATGCAACTGGCATCTTGTCGTTCGGAATGGCGTTCTAAGGGCGAGGCCTTGTGGCTGATGATTATTGAGAATGCCATTATCTATGCCGGCTTAGTTAGAACCGCTAACTTTAAAACTGATCAATGAATTAAACAATTTTTGTGCGGTTTACTATCGTATAAAATTTGTTTAATTCAATAAATAAAGTTCGCGCAATATCTAGGTAAATTCTGATCTCCAAAAATGATTAAGTTACTTTACGGTGCCGGATCACCAAACCCGGCACCACAGCCTACCACTTTTAGACAACCAGACCTGAAGCAAATATTTGCCTTTGTTTTGTCCGGGGTAGTACCACCACTTACAAGTATACAGACCGTGAAGTGATTTAGTCACGTTTCGGGATTAGCTTGTAAGTTGCCGGTTCTAACTAGGCCAGCATAGTGGATGTTACTGCTACTTACAGATATTGAATTGTGGTGGCAGTGATATGTATTCATGGACCACACTCCAGCTTAACATAAAGCTGGGTGCTGTCATATATCGAGTCACAATAAATTTTACATATTCAATGATTTTGCAATAAAAATAAACGCGATAGAAAGCCGCATAAATTTTGTTTAATTCATTAATCAATATTCGCGCAAAATCTTTGTTTTAATTTCACATAGGCTTTAATATCCAAGTAAGATATGAAAAATTTATTAAAATTGTGAACTAGATGTTATTAGTTTAATTACTGTTTTTATTACATTGATATTGCGCCTTTAATTGGTATAACGAGGCGAAGGTTGACTTATGTTAGGCCTTTTGCACATTAAGTGCTTTTAGCCCTATGAGATGTGGCATATTTAAGTAAGGGAACGAGCTAAATGAACACGGTAGGAATGTAGTTGTGACGTCATGGTTACGTGTCTATTATGAATAGTGAAGTAAAATGCATAATGTCGATAACAATAAACACACACTTTCCCTAAAACGCAATTAAATTTAGTTATTAAAAATTATAAATGTGCATTAAATTGAAGTATAAACATTAGACAGCAACAATTTTTAATGAATTATATATTATATTAATTTTGAGAATAGTGACTGCATGTTTTTTTTCTTTTTCACACATTTTAATAACTTTTCTAAAAAAAAGCGGCCACTAAGATACGGGTGGTGGTCGTTTCACGCCCCACCGCACCTCAGCCCCCGAATTAATTTAACTCGTTCCCCAACTATAAATACTATATATTTATTTATTTAAAAACTTAATGCACTACTAAATGAACGGACTTAACGACGCTAGGCATTCTTACTAGCCTATCTTACGCACGTTTTTGTATGAGCTAGCTGCAATATAAAATAGAAGCATACTATACTATTAGTATAAATGCAAATTAATATTAAGTTGTACTCCTTCATACATTATACTTTTCTAACCGCATAAACTTGTTATTCATATATAAGTTTTAGTCTCCATTGTCTCTGCCTATCTCTGTGGAAAAAAGGCTAGTTCTATTGTTGTATTTGTCTGTAACTGTATTGTCTACTAAATTATTCCCTTCCAAAACTGCGTAGTTAAAGTATTTTCATTATCATCGTACTCAACTTAATCATGTTCATGTACTGACGAAAAATTAAAAAAACAAAACGGAAAGACGTCATAATAAAATGCTACACACAGTGTGTACAAGTCTTTATTAATTTTATTTACCTAACGCAAGATATTGATGTCCAAAAATTTACGTAACAATTGGACTACTCGCTTCTTAACTTTTTATTGAGAAATTTTTGATTCACCCGTGATTTTTTTGTAGGTTATTTTTTAATTAATTACTCAACTTTTATTTTATTTTGTTGTATCATTATTTATGTACTTTTTAGTCAAGGTCAATTGTTATACGTTGCTATATACAAGCTAGAGCAAAGTAACACATAAGTACATATATTATATATGAAGATTAAAAAAAAAACGTTTTTATACTAAACTACTAAAGTGCTTGTATCATAGAAACAGGACAACCAAAGAACATATATCAAAGATTGGTAGCAGTGGGTGGTCTCGAACTCGTGCTCTTCGGTTTGTGTAACCATCTGCCACTACACCACGGTCGCCTTGTAGATGTATCCAGTGTATCTGGCGATCCCTGTGCGAAATGGGGCGTGAAAATTTGAATAACATCTTAACTATATAAAAAGATCAGCCTAATTTATTTATAATTTCATTTATTTATTGATTTAATAAATAAATAAATTAAATAAATAAATAAATTGTATTTTTTTTATTATGTAAATAATTATTTTTACAACCAAGTTAGAGGAATTAAATACGTATGGAATATTAATTATAAATTATAATATTTAAGACAGATTTTCATAACTAGTTCAAGATATTGTGTTATATTTATTTATATATATTATGTGTTTTTTTGTTCTAAAAACAACTTATCTTAGTAAAATTCTTTATTATTTATGTTCAAGTACCTTTGTTTAGTCTCAGTATATTTAAAAGGATCAGTAGTCTTAGCTTTTTAACTATTTTATTTTATTGTGATATGTAAGAGGAGGTCCAAGAGTGACGACGACTGAAAAAACCGATATAGTTCCCGGCTGCCCCAGCCGCAGCGGCCTAAGGTGCTTTATTAGCACTTCGTGGCATTTTATTGTCTATGAGAGGTTTATAAATCTAAAATTCCAGTACATTTTTTTGTTAAACGTAAACATAAACGTAGGTAAACGTAGGTACTTAGTCATTCTAATTCAAAGTACTTAGGTAAAATAATTCACTAGTTTGTAAACCATTGGATTTATAAACAGGTGGAATATTATGTTTGAGTATAAAAATTATATTTAAAACGTATAATTTTATTAGTTCTAAAATGTCAATAGCACAATAAATATATTTTATAGGAAATATTTATACAGACGAGTTATTTTAATCTAAACTACTTTATATTAAGTATACATTTTACGTAAATTAATTTATTAACCTAATCAATCAATCAAACATATTGTTAAGCCTTTTTTCAAAGGAGCCCAATATACTTACTTAAGTATATTAAATAAAATTAACCAGCCATGTCGGATAGGACTGTATGTAAGCGTTTGCGTCCAGGATGTAAGCGTTCTGCTTAAACCCTACTTAAGCTGGGTTTAAAATAACGAAAGAATCAGTTTCGTATCATAGTTTAAAAACAACCTAAACGTCACTCTTGGATCTCCTCTTGCTTATCGTCAGGCGGGTCGAGGTCAAATATCGAGTCACAATAAAAATAAAGCTTATACGTCTACGTACGTACATACATAACTTATCGTACAGTCCTTCATACAAGCTCTACCTATATAGTTATGGGCACTGCAGGCTAACAGCCGGTCGTACCAAAAGAGTATTAATTTACACATTTAGTTTTACTTTATACTTATTCTATTACGTTTACTTTTACGAAACCGTGAATTGGGTTGTTATTATTATTGGGCTGTATAATATAACCGTTAAATGTAAATGTAAAATGTGAAGTTAAAGAGTGGTCCAACCCATTATTCGTTGTTTCCTTATCTTATATGATACTTTTTACAAATTCGTAAATTATAATTTTTGGTGCAACCGACTGTAAGTGTATAAAAAAAATACACGATAAAGTATGTCAAAGTGTGTCATAAAGTATGAGAAATAGAATCGTTCTATAAATGTCTTTACATTGATGCAAAGAGAGTGGATGCCCTTCGAACAGCTCCGGTTCGCAGTTCCGGTTGATACTATGTTAAAATGGTACCTTAAATCTATTTACTATATACAAAAAAAAATATTTTACAAATAAAATCTATTGCGATAATGTAAAAAAAATAAAAATCTCTTGGTCCTTGATGGAAGATTCTTGTATACATATTAACGGATTAGTCTCTAAGCAAAATAGGCATGACGTCTCGGAGGGCACCAGAAATAGCACCAATTTTTCAGCATTTTTTTAGCAGAAATATCACGTGAAAACACTTTTTTATAGTACACTATACCTACTCCACATATCTCTTGCGCCCTTCACATATTTTTCTAAAGTACATAATGATCTATCTAGTTCTATTAAATATGTTTATTTCAAAGGTTGATTGTTTCATAGCTTTTATTTGTAATATTTAATGGTAAGATTAAATATACAAATATTTGTTAATAAAAACAAAAGAGACAAATATTTGCTCCGGGTCTTTTTTTTTTATTGTGACTCGACATATGACAGCACCCCGCTTGATGTTAAGCCGAAGTGTGGCCCATGAATGAATGACACTGCTACTACAATTTAATAACTGTGAGTAGCAATCACATCCACTATGCCGGCCTAGATGGAACCCGCAACTTACAAGCTGATCCCGAAACGTGACCAAATCACTTCACGGTCTGTATACTTGTAAGTGGTGGTACTACCCCGGATCGGGGGACTCGGAACCACTGCCTACCACTCTTTGATAACCAGACCCGAAGCAGATATCCATCTCTTTTTTTTTATTAACAAATATTTGCAATATTTATTGTTCTTAAATATTACAAATAAAAGCTATGAAACAAATATTTGCTCCGACCGGGAATCGAACCCGGGACTTTACGCGCAACAAACCAATCGCTAAACCGTTCGTCCACGCCTGTCGTCAATGTCGTTGTCGTCTGGTTGTTAAAGAGTGGTAGGCAGTGGTGCCCACTCTGCCGATCAGAGGTAGTACCACCACTTACAAGTATACAGACCGTGAAGTGACTTAGCCGGGTTTCGGGGAGCAACTAGGCCAGCATAGCTCTAACATTCACACTCCAGCTTAACATCGGGAGCTGTCATATGTCGACTCCCAATAAAGAAAAAAAAACATAAAATGTTAGAAGAGGTGTTCTAACATTTTATGTTTATGCAAAACAGACGTAAGGAACAGTAAATAATAATATAACCAGCAGCAGTCAAACTATAAAGTAAAACGTATAACTATAAAGTAAACGTTTTTCGTGGGTTGCTTGACCAGGCCACGTGTTATCCTTAGCCTGAAGCGTGAAAATGTACCTTTGACCGGTACTTTGATAGAACAGCGACGTAAAATAAAAAGTTTTTTCAGTTCTTGATGTTTTTGTCCTCTCCTTCCTTACCATCAGGCAAGTCAAGGTCTTAATGAAAAAAATTACTACTTACAGCTTATTAATCTCATTTTTAATTTTAAATTGAATATAAACTTATTCGCATAAGGGATAAAGTATATAATCAAAAAAATAGTAATAAAAATGAATTGGTGCAAATGAAGGTGTATTCTCCTTGACATTATGAATTGCTTTCAGTTCATTGGCATTTCACTTTTACATATTTCCGCGTGGTTACATTATTAATAAACACAAGATCAAAGATAATATTTTCTTAGATTTTGATCCGTAACCACGATGGCTGCAAAGCTCTCGAAATGTCGGAATAATAAAATAAAATTGTAAAATAAAAACCTTAATAAACGCGATAGTAAGCCGCATAAAATTTGTTTAATTCAAAAGTTCAAGAGTTATTATGGTTATCAAAGAGCGGTATGCAGTGGTACCCAGTCTGCCGATCCAGGGTAGTACCACCACTTACAAGTATACAGACCGTGAAGTGATTTAGTCGCATTTCGGGATCAGCTTGTAAATTGTCGGTTCCAACTAGGTCGGCATAGGGGATGTGACTGCTACTCACAGTTAATGAATTGTAGTAGCAGTGACATCCATTAATGGACCACACTCCAGCTCAACATAAAGCGCGGTGCTGTCATATGTCGGGTCATATATCCGCAACAAATAAAAAAAATATATATTCTGACCTCGATTTGCCTTGTGGTAAGTCCAAAAGTATCCACGACTGAAAAATATAGTTTATGTTTACGGTTGTTTCAGTCGCCGTAACTATGCCAGCCAGAGGTGCTTTTTCACGCCTCGCTTAAAGGATTATAGGTTTGAAAGAATCTTAATGAAATATACATACTTAAGTTATCTGTTAAGTGTGTTATAAAATGCCTACTACTTATTCATCTGTTAAGAAGTTTATTATTTACATAAAAAGTTTACAAGATGAGCCTTATGTAACGGACGTCGGGTCAGAGTAACGAACGTGACCTTCACTTGCGCTTTTTTCGGAACAACAAAAGTTTAGAGATGTTATTATTCTCATAAAATTATGTTTCTTTTTTTAATTACATTTCTATACTAACACTACTAAAGTCCTTGTATCATAGAAACAGGACAATCAAAGTACATATATCAAAGTTACATTGG
Source organism: Tinea trinotella (assembly GCA_905220615.1). NCBI lineage: Eukaryota > Metazoa > Arthropoda > Insecta > Lepidoptera > Tineidae > Tinea > Tinea trinotella. The sequence continues at coordinate 13,373,556 of HG992313.1, forward strand.
TACCGAGTGGGTGGTTTCGAACTCGTGCTCTCGGTTTGTGCAACCATTGCACTACCACTACACCACGGTCACCTCATAACAAACATTGTCAAATTAATAATTTTTTTTGGATTTGATATAAAGTATCCAATTTTTTTAACTATTTAATTGCCCTGCTGCTGGGTAAAGGTCTACTCTCATTTTTCCATGACTCGCTAGATTTCGTGATCTCTCGCGATGAACAAAATATTATTATTAGGAATACCATATTTATTACACACTTGTTTAATACAAATTTATAAAACGAGTATATCGGTTTAAAGATTAGGTATAAAATTAAAAAATAAATTGAAGACGTCCTTAGAAAACCACAGAAGAGAATTGGGAATTTGAATGAATAGAGAAAGTTGTGTTTAGGCGTGTCAATTTGGTTGATCAAAAACGAGTAGTATTCACCATACTATAAAAACGCATATTTATAATTTATTTTCAATGTGAAAAATATTATATATATTTATTAAATTATTATTATTATAAAATAACGTAGTCTCTATAGTTCTCTACGTTCTTGTATAAACTAGGCCAAACATCGTGAGCCTGTTCTATGGCCTAATAAAAAATATTTTACCACATTCATTAATATGAAACTGTTATTAATAATATACGATCTTTAATAGTATTGCTAAAGAAGTATTCAATCCATCAAAATGGAGCACCTAAATTCCATTATCTCTACAAGGTTAGGCAGAGAAAATAGACATGATTTTTATTTTATTTTTTATTATACATTTCTACTAAAGTGCTTGTGTCATAGACACAGGACAACCAAAGATACATTTGTACAGGTGAGTGGTTTCGAACCCGTGCTTACGGCTTGCGTAACCATTGCACTGCCACTACACCACGGTCGCCTTATGAAATGAAGCGTTACTTGCCGAATTTTTTTTTTATTGGATAAGAATTTTAGATCACTCTACTACTCGGTTAGGGTGCCAGAGCTATAATGTGTATGAAACAATTATTATTCCGCCTACAATGACGCTATTGTAGCTGATTTTACTTTAGAAGAATTGTAAAAATCATTTTAAAATAACAATACGCTATATACAAGCCACGTATAAGAAAATGCAGCGTAGGACCTGCTAAAGGTGGCTGAAAATATCTGAATGCATAGCGCTTCCATCAGGATCTATGGAGTTGCTGGAGGAGGCCTATGTCCAGTTCGACTGATGGCTGCGAGAGAGAAAGCTTTATTGTTAATAGTGACCTGCAAAATAAAATTATAATTTAAACACAATACAGATATTTTATCACATTGAAGACTGACGACGGTGGACTGACGACATAGTGAAAGTCACAGGTAAGAGGTGGATGCAACTGGCATCTTGTCGTTCGGAATGGCGTTATGGGGGGAGGCCTATGTTTAGCAGTGGACGCCTTCTGGCTGATGATCAGCTAGAAGGCTTATAGAAGACAGATATTTTTGATATTACCATAGTTACTGTGAGATGTCAAAACAATCATCACAGCGTGTCGGTACTATAAAGCCTTTTAAAGGTACTGCAGTAGTTTCAAGGCTATGCAAGTACATACTGATATTAAATTGTTATTGACTTTGTGGCTTAAAACGTTTTACACGTCATTTATAACAATTTACAATACCAGCGGCACGCTATGATGGTTGCTTTGACGTTTGGATCGTTCATGAAGTTTCGTATAAATTATTATTAAGGTTTGAAGGAACAATTGTTGTTCTTTATTGTCACTATAAAGAATAATAATCGTTCCTTCAAACGTAATTAATAATTTATACGAAACTTCATGTACGATCCAAACGTCAAAACAACCATCATAGCGTGCCGCTGGTATTGTAAATTGTTATAAATGACGTGTAAAACGTTTTAAGCCACAAAGTCAATAACAATTTAATATCAGTATGTACTTGCATAGCCTTGAAACTACTGCAGTACCTTTAAAAGGTTTTATAGTACCGACACGCTGTGATGATTGTCATAGCGTGCCTTAATTTCAATTCAATTTGATTCAATTATTGTTTGATAAATAGTTAAGAATATTATTAATGTGATAAAAATAATTAAGTATTTTAATTATTATGTCGTCATGTTGGTAACCTTGGAGGCCCTTTCGCGGACTTCACGGAAACCGAACCGGTCTAAGTAATTAGTAATACTTTTACAATTGCACGGTTACTGTACTGTATTTATTAATTATTGTATATATTTTTTTCATTTTAAATACAGCTTATTTATAGGTAAATTGTTTATGTTTGAATAATCACATGAATTGTATATTTTTCATTTGTTAATAACTATGATATTATAAGAGCTAGCGGACTCGGCAGCTTTTCGTCCTGCCTGGAAAAGCAGCGCCACCTTAAATATGATAATTTTAAATTTACCAAATATCAATCAATCAATCAAATTGTCACGCCGCTCCCCCACAGGTATAGGCAACAATAATTTTTATTTATTGTTTTTATTGGACTATTTTAAATTTTGCTTTTCCATGATTACTTCTAACGAATCTACAGCTAAGTCATCTCTTTTGGATATCTCACTGTTTATTATGGTCTCTACGTCTAAATCGTTTAATTCTTCATTTTCTTCCAAATCTTCTATGGTGGGAGTAGGCTGGTAACTGAAGATTTTTTATTGTTTCTAGCTAGGCAATAAAAAGTAGCGCTCAAATTGTTCAATAAATTTATTTTGGTAACATACCGACAGGAGCGCCACCTATGAAGTCCAATTGTGTTCAAACCATCCAGGAACCTATGGAAATATATACACAAAGTTTCATTCATATCGGTCCAGCCGTTTATGAGTTAGGTGACAAAGACACGTACAGAAGAAATATATAAGTACTGTACAATATTTTAATATCGTTAATAATATTTCATCAAAGCTTTGCACCAATAGAACTAGGGAATTTAATAAATATTCAAATAAATAACAATTATTTATATACATAAGTAGGTATTAAAAATGAACAAAATTAAAGCGCAAATCACAACGCATTTGATCATTTAAAAACAACAATAGACTCAAGTAAATGTATTTTAACGTATTTTTTTACTGAAACCTTGACATTTCTGCGCGTTCGAAGGAAATGTAACACGATTATTTATTTACATTTTACACCTAATCCATTATTATTTAATAAATATTGTAAATTTATTTTAGCTACTCTAATAGTTCTATTATTTTCTTTTAATTAGGAATCTTTTGATTCACCCATTGTCCGCAGACTCAATGGCACCAATGTATTGTAAAATCAATCAATCAATCAAATTGTCATGCCTTTTTTCCACAGGAATAGGGATTGTAAAATGTAGTGTAAAAGTTATGACCATTGCACACCACTGTCATTCGTCACATTTATAAAAGTTCTATCGTGGATAGAGCCGTTAAATAAATATATTTATGGAGTGTAAGAATTTATGTTAAGTTGTTAAATTTAACATATCACATGATCTGAATATTAAATTACAATTGCGTATTGATTACAGCATTCCTATGACCTGGTTACATATCTAGGTACCGAGTTAGATGTTTAATATCTATTTCCCTCAAAAATATAAATTAAAATTCTAAAAGAACGAACACTTTTATATAACAATTTAGGAAGTGTACAAATTATTTCAGTCACGTTGTTTTTACCACTACCTATTATAGTGGAGCAAGGCTGTTATTTCTTTTCTTTTTTTCAAAGAAAACTCGTTCTTTTTGTAAGAAGATAAAGATTGCTTTTCCTTTAAAAGCTATATTTTTTTGGGTTTATTTACAATTGATCCGGTCTCTTAATATGTGAGTGTGTATTTTTTTTAATATTTTGAATCACGTTTCATACAGCAAATACTTATGAACCATCACAGAAATCCCGACGTCTTTGCTTAGTTAAAATCTAGGTTCGCTGGATTAGCTGGAATAGATGCCTCAACCATAATGAAGCTATTCTTTCTTACCATACATCACCTTTCAAGTTAAAATAAGATGTCGTGTATTACTAAAATTAAAATGTGCTATTGTAAAATTGTACCTATATAAGTACATACATTTGTTCCAAATTTAAATTATATCTTGTACACGACCTAAAGGACATAAAAACATCCGACATAGTGAGAGTTGGGTCGTGTATAGCAAGCATAATCGTGTGCTTTTTGGCATGATTTGTGCAATTATATAATTTAGCCCAAAAGAGATATTAATCTGGATTTTATTCGCAATATCTTATTATTAATCGGATAAAACGTAATTATTATGCATAAACATAAATGTCATAATAAAATAAGCTTATTAAAGGTATTTTGTATAAATTACAAAATTGGTTATATGGATGCGACTCTAGGTCGGCATTATGGATGCAAGATATTTAACTATACTAGCTATCACCGCCATTTATAGACCACGCTTTAGCCTAATATTAGGCGGGGATGTCATTAAATTAGATTTTTTTATCGCACATAAATAACTAAGTTTACAAGAGGCGAACTTATTGCCTTAAGACATTTTCTATCAGTTAACCTTTGGGAGATGGATACGTTGGGAGGTGATTTCTTTAGCGCAGGAAGTGAAAAAAATTTAAATAAATAATAATAATAATAATAATAAAATCTTTATTTTCAAAAACATTTTATAACAAAATATAGGTGAGCGATGATAACTGCACTAGTTAAAACTGTGTCGCAGCTATCAACACGTACAGAGTTACATATTATATACATTTTGTTTTATTTATAATAACACAAATTATATTTATATGATAAAATTTTAAAAAGTGATAATTAGTGGTTTGTGTGTGTGCATGTGTGTGCGTGTGTGCGTGTGTGTGTGTGTGTGTGTGTGCATGTGTGTGTGTGTGTGTGTGTGTGTGTGTGTGTGTGTGTGTGTGTGTGTGCGTGCGTGCGTGAGTGTATGTATACATACTCTAATTTATTTTAAATATTTATTTATTTATTTCACTTTATCATTCTAGTATTCTAAAGAGGTTTTCTGTTTCTTGGTATGTTTGAGATTGCAGCCAATTTTTTACTATTTGCTTACATCTCGTAGTGGTAAGTGGATATATGTTTAATGTTTTGATTATACTATTATATAATTTATTACTTAAGTGTTGGTAGCATCTGTTCATTATTTTTATTAAATAGTAATAAATATGAAAAGTAAATAGATATAATTTATAAATTACCTATACATAAATACAAATTCACATACATACATAATATTAATAGATATAAGGCATTGTCAAATATGTAAATTATTCTGATCCTTTAGCATGTGATTGTGCAGTCCTAGTTTAAAGATATTCTGTGAAGGACTTTGTTTAATGTCTAAAGACAATTTGTTTCACTGGCGAGCAGCTCTCATATGAAAGGAGTCTAAGTTGGGGCTGGAAGTATGGGCAGTAATTTTGAGAAATTTACTGACCTGTTAACATATGTCAAGCTATAAGGCGATTGAAGGCGACCGTGGTGTAATGGCAGTGCTATACGCAAGCCGAGTGCACTGGTTTGAAACCGGTACAAATATATCTTTGATATATTCTATACTTTGGTTGTCCTGTTTCTATGATACAATCACTTTAGTAGCTTAGTATAGAAATGTATAATATATTATATATAAATGAGCTAAAGACAGTAAATTGTGTGAATATTGTGGCAATTAGTCCATTATACCTGCCTATCTCTGTGGAAACAGAGGCGTGTATGTAATTGTGGTTAACTTTACATTTTCAATAACATAGCGACCACAATGTCTTTGGTAATACCACCTACACAGATGAAAGAAAATACGTACGGTTTGCGTGCCTGATTTTAAGCTGGAATATGACTTATAAAATAACTGATGTCAGAGATAAATAGCAATCGCATTCCTTATGCCGGCCTGGCATTGTACTGTGATAATCAAAAATGTTGACTCATCATCATGATAAGCCAAAAGACGTCTACTGCAGAACATAGGCCTCCCCCTTAGAATTCTATTCCAAACGACAAAATGCCAGTCGCATCCAAGATGCATTCAATCCATGGTAATTCAAGATGTGGATTACCATGAGAAATTTGGAAACCCTAGAGAACATCCACAACTTTTAAGTTGATTCCTAAACCCAAATGAGTTTACAGTCACGTGAGTTAAAAGTGGTGATACTACCCCGGATTAGATTAGGTAAATAATTCATCTAACCAATTAACTGTCAGACTACCTAAATATATTTTTTTAATTTTTATTGTGATTCGACATATGACAGCACCCCGCTTGAAGTTAAGCTGGAGTGTGGTCCATGAATGGATGCCACTGCTACTAAAATTCAATAACTGTGAGTAGCAATCACATCCACTATGCCGATCAAGTTGGAACCGGCAACTTACAAGCTGATCCCGAAACGCGATCAAATCACTTCACGGTAAACGTATTTTAAAGAAGACGATTTCCCCATAACACTCCTCTGATTTTTAAAGCCTTTAAGGCTTTTGGTATTACATTTTAAATGACAATACCTAAATAACAACATTTTGATAGAGTCAAATAAATTAAACTCTTCGTTCCAAATACGTGAAATATTACAAAATTAAATACTTATTGTGTGTGAGAATAAATGTCACTTGGCTGTTTTATGGTAGCGCGGCATTGTGAATGCAACTCCTACTTGTTTTTTTATTGTGACACGACATCTGAACTCGACCCGATAATAAGCAAGAGGAGGTCCAAGAGTGACGACGACTGAAAAAAACTGAACAGCCCCAGTCGCCGTCACTATGACGGCCAAAGGTGCTTCTTCACGCATCGCTTGAATGATCCAAAGTCAAAAGATAGAGAGAACACATGGGCTGGCAAAGCATTCCACTAGTCGATTGTTCTACAAAGAAAAGACGCACCGAACGATTCGATCGATAAAATGCGGATGCTTTCCCCGACCTGTGCGGTGTAAAAGGACGAGGTAGGAACAAGGTTAAAGAGCTTCTCGGAACATTCTCCTTGGTATAGGCGATAGAGGACGCACAGAGCCGCCATGTCTGCGTAGTTGCAGAGGCTCCAGAGTAACTGTAGTTATTTAACTGTAGTAGCAGTCGCTTTTGTATCATTGACCGCACTTCATCACTGGCTGTATTATGTAATCATCATCAATAATTTCCATAGGGATAAACAGTGACAACGGAGCGCCACTTTCCCTGACCCTGACAGGGACAACTCTCTTACTATCTTTACATCCACGATTCTCTTCGTACGTCGATTATATTAAGATCGATTCATTTAAGGCGACCGTGGTGTAGTGGCAGTGCAATGGTTAAGCAAACCGAGAATACGGGCTCAAAACCACTCGCCGGTACCAATGTATATTTGATAATATTTACTTTGGTTGTCCTGTTTCTATGGTATAAGCGCTTTAGTATCTAACTATAGACTTGTAAATTATTAAATAAAAAATTGCAAATCTATTTCGTCAATCTCCTTTTATATGTCGAGCCACAATAAAGTTCTATGCATAAGACAACATAAACCAACCATTGTGAAACTGAATAACAAGGGTCCAAATCTGTTCTTCCACAAGCAAAACAGTCAGTTCTATATAAATAAATGAATTTAGTCCAAATAGTGTGATTTAAGGCGGGGTTCTGATGACGCAAGTGTGAGATTGCATCTCTGTGAGGTAACATCAAGTTTTTGCTCCTACAATTATACTCTCGTCATTTGACCGCAGACTTGCTACTTGTTAAGCTGCGGTTCTATTGATTCTAAAGTATATTAACATTTTTTTTTATTGTGACTCGAAATCAGCACCCCGCCTGATGTTAGGATGAAGTGGAGGTAACTGCTACTACAGTCAATTAACTGTAAGTAGCAGTCACATCCACTATGCCGGCCTAGTTGGAACCGGCAACTTACAAGCTGATCCCGACTGTCACTTGACGGTCAGTAACTGGTACTACCCCGGACCGGCAAACTGGGCACCACTATTTACCACTCTTGCCCCACATATTTGTTTAAAGTTAATTATCTATATATTAGCTAAAAACGTAATAAGTTCTAAGAGTGGTAGGCAGTGGTACTCAGTCTGCTGATCCGGGGTAGTACCACCACTTACAAGTATACAGACCGTGAAGTGATTTGGTTCCATCAAGGCCGGCATAGTGAATGTGATTGCTACTCACAGTTATTGAATTGTATTAGCAGTGACATTCATTCATGGACCACACTTTGGCTTAACATCAAGCGGGGTGCTGTCATATGTCGAGTCACAATAAAAAAAAAGTCACTGCCAGTCTACCTTAAGGACAAGAATTTTTTATAAATTCTTCTTTCGTTATGAATTTGGTAAAGTTATTTAGAGTTACATTCTTTATTATTTTGTATAGAATAAAGTGTTTATAAATATAAGTTGAAATTACGTTGTCTAATAAAATATATATTGTACATAAAAGCCTTTCGTATATTTATTAATTACCATATTTAAAATATTATCCGTATTACCACAAAAAATTAAACGCGCTTTAGACAAGCATTAAACATCTTCAGGGTAAATTTAGTACCACAAAATGACTGTTAAACGCAGTATACAAATATTCAAACACCGTATTACGTTTTATACGAGCATGCGAAACAGTCCAAATATTCATAAAAAAATAATTTAAAAAGACATTATTTCTGCCATATTAGCCTTGCTATAAATGGGGAAACTATCCCTAATGCGACGACATTAGATGTTATTTTTTATTTATAGTTTAAATATAGTTAAAATACTTTTAATTTTATCTGTTTCTCAATGAAGAGTAAAAAGATCATTTCCGTTTTTGTTTTCTTTTAAAAATAAAAACACAATCGCATCAACGAAACCGCGGCTTAACTCAGCCATGTGTAAGAGAAGAGACCGACATAAATTACGGCCAATACTTGCGTTCATATTACGCACTATTACGCATCACATAAAAGCATTTACAGGCAATAAATATTGCTATATGCCGTGTAAAGATACATTTAATACAACATTAACGAGTCCATCTTTTTACATGTGTACATAACACATTTTTACTCATGTTTTACATTACTGCATATGTAACATAGGTACTATCTATTCCAGTCTATGGAAATATATACGTGCATATTTAGGCTGGGAGATTTTGATTAATCAAATCATCGATCATATATTATTGAATTAAACAAATTTTATCTCTCCGTGACCACGATGGCTGCAAAGCTCTCGAAACGTAGGAATCTAGTAAGCCGCATAAAATTTCATTAATGTTCGCGCAAAATCTAAGAAAATACGATCATATATTTAAAAATATTATTATCAAATTAGATTATAAAGTAGAATTAAATTAAATTGTCACATTTAGAGGAAAATGTAGACAAATGTTGAAATGCTGTTATTAAACAGTCTTTTTAAAGTAAGAAGTCTTACGGACAAGGATTGAGATATGTAGGTAAAGCATAATTCGATTTATAAAACTAAAAGGCTAAATTATAAAACTAACTCCGAATTATAAAACTAAAAGGATAAAACTGACCCACAAAAATGTTTTAAGATCAAATTGGAGACATCCTTTAGAAGGCAAGGGTCCGCACCGCAAAACACAGATCCGTATGGATACGAAAAATTCTAGATATTTGTGTCAGCGTATAAAGTGGTTCTTTTCTTTCCCTGTGAGAAATGAGCCGTGACAACTTGATTGATTAAGAAAAATATGTAATCACGAGCTAATAAATATATGTGTTAGGGTAATAAATTGTTGGTAAATCGGGTTTTTCATGTTGTAATATTAATATATCAAATACGATTATTACGCTAATAATGATCTAGTTTAGTTGATTTATTAACACTTACATACGTTATACGAGTACATACGCTATTGTGACTCAATATATGTCAGCACCCCGTTTGATAGTAAACTGGAATACATGAATGGATTCCATGAATTCCAAAATGGAAGCGACATGTAATACAGTTAAATAATTAAAAATATAAGTAACCGGCTGATCCCGAAATGTGACTTTGCGGTCTGTTGTACTACCCCGGATCAGAGGATTAGAGATCTTTTTTTAAATTTACATGTCTATACTAAGCTACTTAAGTGCATGTATCATTGAAACGGGACAACCAAAGTACATATATCAAAGATACATTTGTATTGGCAAGTGGTTAGGAACCCGTGCTCTCGTTTTGCGTAACCATTGCACTACCACTATACCACGGTCGCCTTTGACCACTAACAGTCTGCCTACCACTTTTATAATTCAACAATTTATATTTCTACATAGCTATTAAAGTTATTCATTGTAATATTATTTTGTTCACAGATACTTCGTGAGCACAGTACTCCAGTTTCAAATACACCGCGCTCTCTGCGAAAGGACTGGCCAGTTCATACCTGGTGATCCAACTAGGCCGTTGCATAAATGCGATATATACAGACAACCTATAGCTGGAAATGTATTGACGTAAGTTATTTGTATTAAGTGAATCATTATCATCATTTTCCGATCAAGTCGAAGACATCCTCAAGAAAGCTAGGTTGCCTAGTGCCCATAACCTTAGAGCTTGTATGAAGAGAATTGTGGATGTGAGGGAAGCGATGGAGTTGTGTCAGGATCGTAGCAAGTGGCGCTCCATTCTCTCTGGCGTGATAATTTTATTGATTGATTGATTATAGAACGCCATAGTGGGAGGCCTACCTACGACTCGTCTTCCGGTTCGTGGTCATCACTCAAGAACCTTTCTTTCCCATCAGTTGTCAGTTCTTCGAGCGATTAAGTAAATAGGTGTTATGAAACTTGAGCAGGTATAGTGAATGGTGACTAGAGCAGCCACTTGCCTGAAGGTAGGCAAGGGGAAATGTTGCTACGGTTGATAAGCTAGCCGGCTCTTAAAGGATCCCTGGAATAGGATGGAGAGAACAGAAGAGCTAGTAAAGTATTCCACCTAAACCTTTCAGTTAATGCCTTTTAATTTACAATAGTACCTGTTTCTAGTAAACAGTACGAAAAGTTACCTGGCAATACGCGCCCTCTACAGAGATTTATAAGAAATTATAGTTTGACTACTTCATAATAGATGGCGCTTATAATATATCGTTAATTGATCACTTTATCTTTCACAAAAATTGCATCTAATACCACAAATGAATAAAGTTTAGTTAGGTTCTTAATAAAATACGTCAGCATAGGGAGGTCTAGAAGCGTCGACGACTAAGTCAACCCTTTCATTTCACGGTTTTCTCAGTCGCCGTCACTATGTCGGCCTAAGATTTCATTACAACTTACAAAATCTAATCTAGATTATCAATTTAATGACTTTTCATGACTTTTAATGACTTAACTTCTTTGTTCAAAACGGTTCTCACGACAAACAATAAATAAAAAAATCAATTTATTTCAATAACAATTTTTGATATTAATCATTGAAAAAACGATTGTTTACAAGACGAAGGTTAATTCTTGAGGCCTTGACCTACCCCACACAAATGCAGAGTGAGGCAATTCCCTTTAATGGACCAAAATTATATCTAATAGTTTAATATCCGTTAGATTTATAACAAACTTAGATAATAATAGTCTTCGAACTATATTTTCTGTACCACAAAAGTAGACTTTTTTATTGTGACTCGACATATCACCTTGTTGTAAAGCTAAAGTGCGGTCCATGAATGAAGGTAACTACTACTACAGTCAAACTGTAAGTAACAGTCACTTCCACTATGCCGTCCTAGTTAAAACCAGCAACTTACAAGCTGACCCGAAACGCAACTAAGTCACATCACGGTCTGTCCACTGCCGTTTGACACCCGGAGCAAACATCTGCATTTTTTTAATAACAAATATTTGTAAAAAAAAAAACAAGATAATAAATATTACAAATGAAAGCTATAAAACAAATATTTGCTCCGACCGGGAATCGAATTCGTGCTAACCACAACCACAACCGCGCCTATCGTAAATTATAAACCTAACACAATTTAATATTGTTTAAAATGGTAATTAAAAACTATTGCAAAGAAATTGTGTTGTTGTATAGGGAGATGAAAATTTGTACATTAAATTTGCAAAAAAACAACTGACAATTATTAGTAAAAATATTTAAGTAAAGTCTAAAGTAGATTAATGACGTTTCTAAGTGTTTGTAAAAACCAAATGAATTTTGAATTTTGATTAACGAAAGGAATTTATAACTCTGATGTGGATGGATGCGTTTAACGAGGCAAGCCCAGGAGGGTGTGTCGGCCAAATCAGAGACATCTTCAAGAAAGCTGGGTTGCCTAGTGAAACGCACCGAACCTTTTGGTTTGACTGCCGATTATACCCATATTTATTTCACTACCTAATAAGGTTGATCGCCTAGAAAAAATATCTTTTTAGACAGACCAATTGTACATCATTATGTATTCTGTTGAGGGCTATAAACAGTTTCGTGTGTATGTACTATAATCTTATGATGATTTCAACTTTCAACCCGTTTCATGATATTTAAATATTTATAAAACCTTAGACAACATCAAAACGTGTCCACTAAGAAGTAACAGCGGCAATAAATCAATGTGAACGACTTAATAATAATTTGTCTGTCTACGGCGGATGTAGTCACTTGCGATTGCAACCAATATGCGGGTACTTGGGTAAATTGGGCTTTATTGGGGCCACTAACTTGAAACAAAAATTCTTTTTTTTTATTTTAGCTCGTTGCACCTCGCCTAAAGTTATAATAAGCAGTTAAAAAACTGCTAGTAGCAGACTCATTCACTATTTCGGCCCAGTTTGATTACCGGGTACAAACTCATCCCGAAACGCAAATAAGTCACTTCGAGGTGTGTTTATTTAACATAGGCCTTCCCCTTAGAACGCCATTTCGAACGACAAGATGCTAGTTGCATCCACTGGTTATTTGTGACTTTCACTATGTCGTCAGACCACCTAGTGGGAGGCCTACCTACGCTGCGTTTGCCAGTTCGTCGTCTCCACTTAAGAACCTTCCTTCCACATCAGTTGTCGGTTTTTCGAACAATGTGGCCAGCCCATTGACACTTCAGCTTGCAAATCCTAAGAGCCATGTCGGTAACTCTGGTTCTTTGGCAAATATACTCGTTCCAGATTCTATCGTGCAAAGAAACTCCAAGCATAGCTATCTCCATTGCGTGCAGATCGACCCTGAGCTTTTCCAACAGACCAACATTAAATAATTATAAAATTAGACACAATGATTCTTGATTTAGAATGTACATAAAAAACCTCTAAAAAAGCAGGGTTGCTTACTATTAGTGTCCATAATAGTAGAGTTTGTATGTAGAGAATTGTAGATGTGAAGAAAGCGAGGGAGTTGTATCAGGATCGTGGCAAGTTGCGCTCCGTTGTCTGCCTATCCCTGTGGAAAAAGGTGTGACAATTTGATTGAAAATTTTTATAGGTGTATATTTGAATGTGTAGCAAATACATAATGGATATTTCAAATAAGACACTATTTCAATGTGTCCGTCAGAAGGCAGGCACTATCACGACCATTTTATTGGCAAAGATATTCACGATTCTGTCAAGTATTTTGTTATAAATGGCGACACAAATATTTACTATTTTGTATTACGTTTTACAAATATTTGTTTAATCTTTATAGGTTATCTTTTTATTTCGTAATAAATACTAATAACAGATAGATGTAGGGCTTAAAATACAAAATTTATTGACATAGTAAATTTTCAGAAAATCCTGTATTATCGTTTTAAATGAATTAAACAAATATCATGCGGCTTTTTATCGCGTTTATTTTGGTTTTGATTTTACTATTTTATTTTATTATTCCGAAGTTTCGAGAGCTTTGCAGCCATCGTGGTCACGGAGAGACTAAAGTCTTGGGCGTCCTATTGGTTGATGCTGTTATTGTTTCCAAAACTACCCCGTTTGAAGTTTTGATTTTGTTTTTGTAAACGTAAAATCTAAACCAAAATAAACGCGATAGTAAGCCGCATAAATTTGTTTGATTCATTAATCAAAGTTTTCGCAAAATCTAAGAAAATACTAATTGTAATATAACTAAAGCTATAAGAACTTAAACAAATGTTCTCCAATTACATTAGCCCGTAAACAATTAATACCTAGATAATACCTATAACTAGAATGCACCGATCTTATGTAAATGCAGTCATATAACATAATCTCACACGGTCTCGTCCAGTTACGTCAGCTGGACCACCAAGTTAGGTCTTAACATAGCTTTTACATAATACTAAGGTACCCACTAACTACCGTATAACAATATCGATGGACTAGATTCATTTGCGTAACCCCATCCAATGACACAGACTCGGATAACTTCCTAGGTACGCTGTACGATCTAGCTAGGATAAAGGTGGTTTATAGGTTTTGAATCTACTCCTAATATTAATTAAAAATGACGCAGATATTTGCTCCAGTTCTGGGTGCTTAGGAGTGATATGCAGACGATGGTCCTTATAGACCGTGAAGTGACCTAATCGCGTTTCGGAATAAGCTTATAAGTTCACAGTTCCAACAGTTCACAAGCCGGCATAGTGTATGCGACTGTTAGTAGTAATTATTTGACTAGCAGTCTCCTCATAGACCGTACTCCAGTTTAACATCAGGCGTTTTTTTAACATCAGGTTAACAACGGAGCGCCACTTTCCACAATCCTGACACAGCTCTCTAGCTGCCTTTAATTCCAACCCACTTTATTTTATTTTATTGTGGCTCGACATATGCCAGCACCCCGCCTGATGTTAAGTTGGAGTGCGGTTCATGAATGGAGGTGACTACTACTACGTTAAATAACAGTAAGTAGCAGTCACAGTATGCGGAGTGCTGTCATATGTCGAGTCACAATAAAAAATGTGTTTTTTTATCGCTTGAAAGATGCAAGGTTATTCCCCTTGTCGATTGTTCTACAAAGAAACGACGCACTGAACCTTTTAGTTCGACTGCCGATTCGAGGCGAATTGTCATATATCTTATTTGTTGATTTTATGGCCTGACCTATATAGTGCTTTCTTATTCTTGCCTGGGCACTGCCTACGTAAGTTTAGTCACGTTTCAAGTTAAGTGTTGCGTAAGTTCACAAACGGTTAAACTTTGATAGGTCGTTTGTTCGAGCATAACGAGTACTTAGAAAAGCTCTCTTTGTAGATTTGAAGTCAAAATTAGTAATGACATTTAAAAGTTCGTAAGTATTTTGAATTCGTCAGCGCCGTTAGGGATCAGCTTTTAAGTTTGCTGGAGTCCAGTTCAGGCCAGCCCAATGCTTTTTTATGTTTTACCAATTCTATGCTAAGGAAACTGGACGAGACGGTAGATATCAAAGATACATAAGCACCGGCAAGTGGACTACTACACCACGGTCGCCTTATTATTTTTTTAACTTTCTGTACTAAGCTACTAATGTACTTGTATCATAGAAACAGGACAATTAAAGGTACATTGGTCAAGATACATCGGTCAGGACATAAAAGATACATTGGTACCGGCAAGTGGTTATGAACCCGTGCTCTCGGTTTGCGTAACCATTGCACTACCACTACATTACATTTGCCTTTTTAAGATGATTTTTATCTAATGCATTAATTTTACATATTTTTTTACATTACAGCCGTCTCATGGAACGTGGATCCTCAGTGCCATGGAACCAAGTGCTGCAGGAAGCAATTGGTGAATCAAGACTGGATGGTGAAGCTATAAGGGACTACTTCAGACCACTCGAGGAATGGCTGCGATCAGAAAACTTAAGAACTAACGAATATATAGGTTGGAGTTATGATGGGGATTATTGTAAATACAGGTAGGTTATTACAAATTCCAAGGTTATTCCAAGGTTATTGGTAGAAATACTTTTTCGAAATGGTAATTAGATTGAGGCGACTGTCACAAGTAAGTGTCCACTAAAATCAAATTCGCTATACCGGCCTAAATGTACTTAGCGCTATTTAGCTACATACGAATTTAGTTAAAATAAATAAGATAAAAAGTCGTTGATGGATAGATAATTGACTCGGATATCAATCGGATCTAAACGGGATGGAAAACCTAAATCCATCCCATAACTTGTAATATGGCATGCATTAGAAAATTAGGAAATGTCCATTTACGTCAACTTAACTATGAAGGACTCTTGTATACTTAAATTTTAGCACTAAACACACTCATTAAAATAAATAGACTAACAGGTTTTTTTCTACTGAAACGCAACAATTGACATCGACTTTCCTGGTGGTAAGCAAGCGGAGGTCTATGAGCTTCTACGACTAAAAGGTAGATGTGACTGTTGCTTGCAAATACTTAATGTGACAAAAGTCGCTTTTACTAATGCCACACTCTTCAGTTTACTCGTATACCCTTTAGCTTACGAGTTACAATAATAAAGAGACTTGTTTCTGATTTTAAATTTTTAATCGCATTGTTTTCAAGACTAGACTTGATTTAATGATTTTTTTTTCAGTATCGAAACAGCTGGTCTTCAAGTTTACGGTGGTTTTTACAACGCAGCGAAAACACACTTCGATTTAACAAGTTTCTTAACAATATTAAGTATATCCATGTTCACAACTGTTTTGAGTTTAAGATGGCGATAAATATACACCTACTTGTTGTAATTTAATTCTCTCTTAAATCCCATATTGTATTTAATGTCTAAATTTTAGTAGGTTGTAAAGTTTGACTTGACTTTAAAGTAACTTAGTCGCGTTTTGGGATCAATTTGAAAGTTTACGGAATTGAGGCAGGCCGGCATAATGAGTGTAATTGCTGTGACTGGAATTCTCTGTGGCAGTAGTCGCCTCCATTCGTGGAGCGCACTCCATTAACACACCGTGTGCGGTCATATGTCGTGCCGCAATAAAAAAAAATATCCATTTTAGTTCCAAAATCATGGAAATAATAAATAGAATTAGCAAATCGAAATATTTTATAGCAACTCTTAATGAAAATTTCTAATGTAGTCATAAAATATTTGATTTCAATTTGGGCATCGCGTATATTTTGATATTTTTAATTTAGATTCATCTTTGTATACAGTATACAAAATACAGCCTTTCTAATAACAATGGGTAATTTAAGTACATAATTTAATATAAATATATATATACATTTCTATACTAAGCTACTAAAGTGCTTGTATCATAGAAACAGGACAACCAAAGTACATATATCAAAGATACATTGGTACCGGTACATTGGCTCTCAGTTAGCGTAACCATTGCACTGCCACTACACCACGGTAGTGGCAGTGCAACTAGGCTTCAATAGCCTACGCGATGCCTATATTGTAATCAATATAATTAAATTCTATTTACTGCGAAAAAATATATTATTTCATGATTATCTCAATACCTATTAAATCAATCAATCAATCCAAATGTCACGCCTTTTTCCCACAGGGATAGGCAGAGACAATGGAGCGCCACTTACCACGATCCTTACACAACTCCCTTGCTTCCTTCACATCCACAATTCTCTTCATACAAGCTCTGTGGTTATGGGCACTAGGCAACCTGGCTTTCTTGAGGATGTCTCCGATTTGGTCGGAAAACACTCCTGGGCCTGCCTTGTTTAACGCATCCATCCATATCAGATTTATAAATTCCTTTCGTCAATCTACTTTCACTCATCCTTTCAATGTGCCCAAACCATCGAAGCATTCCTTTGTCAATCCTTGTCACTACATCTTCTTTCAAGCCACATCTATCAATATTAAATATTAAATTATTATATATTTTTATTTTAATACAAGTCGAACTAAACTTATATTCTTTTTTTTTAATATTTAATAATATAAATATTCAGGGTATACTTTTATAATCGCAATCTCAAAAAGTTTTAATTATGAACTTGAATAAAAATGTAGTTGTAGAAGCAAAATGTAAATAAATATAATTATAATTTAGATTTAATAAAAACAATATTTAAAAATTGTTACTAACAATATATTTTGTGATGAAAAATAATAAAAAATATATTATTTCTTTATTTTTTTGTGTTTTTTAATCTTGATTATTTCTCCAATAATCCACAGAAATAAGGTGTTAACGTATAACGGTTATGTGTTGTGGATTAGGGATCTAAAATAGGATGATCACAATACAGGGGCTGGTAAAGAATTTTACTTGTCAATTGTTCTTCAAAGACAAACGACAGGCGTGGCGTAGTGGTATGCTACCAGTTCGTTACGCGGGTGTCCCGGGTTCGATTATCGGGCAGCTTGTAAGTTGCCGTTTCCAACTAGGCCGGCATAGTGCATGTAACCATACTTACATTTATTTTACTGTAGTAGCAGTCATCTACATTGACAGACCGCTTAACATCAAGCAGGTGCCGTCCTATGTCGAGTCAAAATAAAAAACATCTATATGTATTAATTTGACATCCAATTCGATCAATAGAATTCAGGTGCTTGCCCTGACATGTGCATGTATCACGAGAGTAAAAATACGAGGTAAGAACAAAGTTTGTGAGCTCTTTAAAACATCACCCGTGGTATACGTAGTAAAGGACGCCAGTCGCTGCGAAATTCTAGGTTGACATCTGACCTCGACAAGAGCCTAATAAGCAAGAAGAGGTCCAAGAGTGACGACGACTGATAAAAACCGAGTCAGTTCACGGCTGCCTCAGTCGCAGTCACTATGCCGGCCAGACGTGCTTCTACACGCATCGCTTGAAGGATCCAAGGTTATAGGATGGAGAGAACACATGGGCTGGTGACCTCTGCGTGTCGCCTCCTAAAGCTCAATTTCAGTTGAATATTATTTGTAGTAATTCATCCGCTTAATAGATACTTATTAAGTTTTATTAAAGTTGCAGCTTTTCGGAGGGGATCATAATTAATCTTAATTGGATGACCAATTGCTTCTCAGCATTATGAACAATATGACTAGTTGATTATGATTTTTCTCTTTAAAAAAAATTAGGATAATATAATATTATTATTTTCTTCCATCGCTCGAAAAACCAACAACCGAAAGGAAACAAGGGGAAGTCAAAAGGCGCCGACAACTGAAAAAATCGCCTCAGTTCCGATTTAGCTCAGTCGCCGTCACTATGCCGGACAATTGTTTGTTGATTTTATGATACAAATGATATTACAAGAAAAATAATACATCCTAAATGCCTAAATGAAAAATAAATATTTTAGAATAGTCTAAAAACAAACATTTGCACTGACAGCATACAGCATACAGACAACCCGATATGACGTCACCAACGATTAGGCATAAAATTGAGTCAACCAATTTCAATATACTCCACCCTCACCCCTTTAAAACCCCCAATAGAAATCCAACGCCATGTTTATCTTTCTCATACAAAACGATCGCTGCACAAACTTTGATAACTCAAGCCTTAGCTTTTGTTTGTTTCGTTAATAAATGCCCCTTTATTTTACGGTTCAATTTTAAAATCCTTTATTTATGTAATGCTATTTACATGCCATAGAACAAAAAAATAGATAAGGGCAGGGTCCGGAGGATGGGCAGCAGGGTACTCTTCACGTGCGGTGAGTATACTGCTATTCTCAAGCCACCTGTTCAGGCATGAGCAGGGGCTCCCCCCTAAAACATAATCTATAAAACCCTATAGACTACAAAAACTTGGTACAAAACTAGACAAAGGCGATGAATCATCACCTGTTGCTTTCAAACTCTTGCTAGTCTTAGGCATCAGTCATAAAATCTTGGTTTTGATTTTACAAAAAAACATCAAACAGGGTAGTTTTGGAAACAATAAAAGCATCAACCAATAGGACGCCCAACACCTCAGTCTCTCCGTGACCACGATGGCTTCAAAGCTCTCGAAACGTCGAAAAAATAAAAAATTGTAAAACTAAACCGAAATAAACGCGAGCGATAGTAAGCCGAATAAAATTTGTTTAATTCACGCAAAATCTAAGAAAATACTATTACTTCCATTATTCTTAACTGCCATAATTATTTACTACTTTCTTTTTCTATTAACACAATCACCACTAAGCTACTAAAGTGCAAAGTACATATATCAAAGATACATTGGTACCAACAAGTGGCTTTGAACCCGTGCTCTCGGTTTGCGTAACCAAAGCACTGCCACTACACCACGGTCGCCTTTAGCTGTAGTTTCGGAATAATAAATTCAATTAAATGAAGTGACCGTAAAATCACATCAAATATTGACCTTGGCATCCATTTGGCAAACAATCAACCCCCTGCTGCGGTCAAAAGCAAATAACTATTAGATTTCAAACGTATTTATCTTAATTAACTAAACGGAGGGTAACTATATCACATCGGTTTATTTTAAACGTTATCCTAAATTCAAGTTTTGTATCGCCTTTTATAATGGGCACGTGCGCAAGTATCAGTCATATCCACTATGCCGGCCTAGTTGGAACCGGCAACTTTCAAGCTAATTCCGAAACATGATTTATAGCGTCCATGGTGTAGTGACAATGCAGTGCAACGCTAACCGGTCTTTGATATATTAGGTGCATTAGTTGTACTGTTTCTATGATACAAGCATTTAAGTACCTTAATTTAGAAAAGTAAATTAAAAAGTTTATACCATACTATAGGCAAATTAGCCCTATTTTTAAAACTTGAAACTCAAAAACCTTCATATATTCGTGATGTTCATATAAAATGTTTTTATAGGAATAACTTGACAACAGGCGTGGCGCATTGGTTAGCACACCAGTTCGTTAAGCGTCCCGAGTTCGATTCCCGGTTATTTAACTGTAGTAGCATTCACCTCCAGTCACAGACCGCACTCCAGCTTAACATCAAGCGGCCACAATGTCGCCAATATATATAAAAATATCATCATCATCCGGAAAACGTCCACTGCTGAACATGGCCTATGTTCAGCAGTGGACGTTTTCATTCGACAGTCATTCCGAACAACAAGATGCCAGTTGCATCCACCATAGAAGCATTCCTTGTCTATATCATCAGGTCGACATGCTGTCATATGTCGAGCCACAATAAAATATACGAATTCCAGATGACCATGTCGACCATGGCTACGGAAAAGAGGGTAAGAGGACGACCCTAAACTAACTGGATGACGGTCATCCATAAAGATATGACGGATCTCCAACTTGACGACGAAGATGCACAGGAGAGAAACAACTAACAGGTAACGGGATAAAGCGAGGCCAAAGAAAAAGAAGAATAAAAAATACGAATTACGCTAAACAGACAAGTTGATAGAAAGCACATTACTTCCTTCTGATCACCAATCTCCTTGTAAGAAACAAGGCAATTATGAACCGAAGTAACTTCTATTGGTTTCCGTTGTATTATTTCATTAAATTCCATCTCATAGGGGTTCGGAACAGGGGAGAATTAGGCGCCAAAATGTCGCAACATATTTCGTTTATAGACATATAGATACTTACATAGTTATTACTAAAGTTTTTGTATTGTAGCTCGACATATAATGAAAAGCATAATAATGTCCCCGCCTGATGTTAAGCTGGAGTGCGGTCCATGAATGGATGTGACAGCTACTAAGTTAAAATATGTCTGTAAGTAGCAGTTACATTCAATATTTATAACCATAGGCGACCGTGGTGTAGTGGCAGTGCAATGGCTACGTAAGCCGAGTGGCACGGGTTCGAAACCACTCACCGGTACCAATGTATCTTTGATATATATACTTTGGTCGTCCTGTTTCTATGATACAAGCACTTTTGTAGCTTAATATATGAATAATGAAAAATAAATACAAAATAAGTAGAGCTTGTATGAAGAGAATTGTGAATGTGAAGGAAGCGAGGGAGTTATGTCAGGATCGTGCCAGGTGGTGCCGTACGCGATCCCACAGAGAAAAAGGCGTGACAATTTGATTGATATTTGTAATAAATAATTAAACTAATAATTAAATGTTACAAATAAAAGCTATGAAAGTAATATTTGCTGCGACCGAGAATCCAACCCGGGACTTTACGCGTAACAAACTGGTGTTATTACCGATGCGCGATGCATTCACACGACAAGGATTTCTTATTAATTACAATTGACGACAAGACCTTGAATAAAGATTTTTTTATTGTGACAAGCCTGATGATAAGCAAGAGGAGGTCCAAGAGTGACGACGACTGTATAAACCGAGTTAGTTCACGGCTGCCTTAGTCGCCGTCACTATGCCGGCCAAAGATGCTTCTTCACGCATCGCTTGAAGGATTCAAGGTCATCCAAGATTGAAATAACGCGACGACTTATTAGTTTTAAAGAGTGGTTAGGCAGTGTAAGTTTCATCAGCTTGTAAGTTGCTGGTTCCAACTAGGCCGGCATAGTGAAACAGACTGCTACTTACAGTTATTGACCTGTAGTAGCAGTCGCCTCCATTTATGGACTGCACTCTAGCTTAACATCAGATGGGGTGCTGTCATATTGCGAGACGCACTGTAAATCAGATGTCACATCTAATTATGAAATTTCAATCAATCAATTAAATTGTCACGCCTTTTTCCCTAAATTTATTCTAAGCATTTTTTTTATATTTGCACATAATGCAAAATAAATAAAAAAAATGATATCAAATTCTGTTTTTGTAAGCAACAAGTATCTAAAAACCATTCTCACCAATATTTATGTTGTCGTCGGAAGAAAAACATCAATTAGGAATCCCTCTATCAGTGTTACTCGCACGGAATCCAATAAAAACAAAATTAAATAAACATAGAAATATCTTTTACCATAAAAATAATATAAATCACATCGTTTACCCGAAATTTAAGCACTTTCGTGTAATAACAAAAACCCCTATCCCCTATATCTAAAATAAACTTTAATTTAAAAACATGGTCGACTTTATTTCAATAACCTTAAGTACTAGGATTGCATGACTCTACAAATATGATTTTCAATAAATATAATGTTTTTATATAACTTAATTTGAACCTTATCGTTTTGGTAACAAATTCTAAAATAGCTTGCAAGTTGTAGAATCTAGTTGTGTGATTTAGAGGAACTGTTTGTGGTCCATCCTATTCCGCTCCCAGTTGGTTCCCGCATTTGGTACGCGCGTCACATCCTCATAACTTTTGTGCTCCTGGTAATAAGTTGAAAAAGTTTTGTGTTGTTTTTGTATGAAAAAAGTGATTAATAATTTAATATTGGATGACGTAAGATATATTTGTTGTTATTATTGTTATATTATATTTCTAACTATATATTATAAATATACTTTCGCCTATTATAATAGATTAGGATATCCAGCTAATAACATTTTCTTTGTTTATAATTTTTATTTTGTAATTCATACTGTTTTTAATGTTAATAATCAATCAATTAAATTGTCACGCCTTTTTCCCACGGGGATAGGCAGAGACAATGGAACGCCACCTGCCACGATCCTGGCACAAATCCTTCGCTTTTTTCACATCCACTATTCTCTCCATAGAGCTTGAAGAGAATTAAATTCAATAAATAATAACTACAATATAAAACAAATTCAACCACTAATACTATGAAAGTACCAATCCTACGTACTGCTGCCAATTCCTACGATGCCAATTCATATGTAAGCGTCAATATGTAAGACATACACAAATAAAGTTAATAATAGTAAAAAGTATTCATTAAAGTTTATTTTTATTTAAATTCGCATAAAAATGTGTGATTTTCTTGTGAAAAAATGCCTAATGGTGTCGAAAGAAGGTTGGAAGCGCCAAAAAAAAAGCGCCGTTGACTGTTGTCTCAATCATTCAGCACTATGCCAGCCAAACGTGTAATTTCACGCTTTGCTCGAAGGATCTATTATAATAATATGGAACACATGAACAGGTAGAATCACTTATACTATAAAATTAAATCGAAGATAGCCATAAGGACGACGACGCATGACTGCATCTGAGGCAGCCGTGTTTTGACTTGATTTTCGCAGTCGTCGGCACTCTTGGACCACTATCAGGCAGGTCGAGGTCAAATGTTGAGTCACAATATAAGAAAAAAACTGTATAAGAATAATTAAGTTCGTTTGAAAGTTCGGTGGATGCAACTGGCATCTTGTCGTTCAGAACGGCGTTTAAGGGGAGGCCTATGTTCAGCAATGGACGGCTTCTGGCTGATGATGATGATGATGAGAATTATTGTGGGTGCGAAGGAAGTGTTAAAGTTGAGTCGGGATCGTGAAAAGTGGTGTTCCAATAAATAATGTTCTAACTTTGAAATTAATATGACTTAATTCTCTTAGACATATAACGAATATTTACAATGTAAATTAGGGACAATTATAATCATCAAATTTTAGTTCACGGGTGACCATGATTTTTTATTATTGGGACTTTTTAATTAGAATTTATTTTACAAGGTATGCGTGTACTCGCTTTTTTAAATTGTATCTCGTAACGTAACAGGTGGTACGTAATCAATTGAACTCTTATGATACATCCAGGTCTTTAATTAAATGACAGTACAGTTAAAGGTTCATAAGAAAACAGTTTTGGTTTGGGACTATAATTATATTGTCATCATCAATCTTAGTTCTAAGTTATCCATAGCTACAAAAATACCTCTTCTACACTAAGGTGATGTAGTAGACGGTGTAGAAGAGATCCTCTTGATTTTATACATTACACATGCCAGGGTACTTTTGTAGCTCTATTTTGCAATTTGCAAAAATCGTCACTCATCCGTTGTACTTTAACACTATTGATATAACTACAATTCAATTGATTATTAAATTTATTCAGGCTCTAGAAAGAGCAGGGCCACCTGTAACACAGCGGGGTTAGGTTGGGCAAGTTAAAACGATTATCGTCTCTCGTCGACGATTGGCAAAATAATAAAAGCTAATAGGCTAAATCCACCAAAATGAGACTATTGATGATAATGATCAAACGTGTCGTCGCACAGAAGATATTCGGCACAACGATTAATAGTCTCGTTTTATTGGATTTAGCCTAGCTTTTATTATTTTGACAATCGCCGACGAGAGACAATTATCATTTTAACTTGCCAACCTAACCCCGCAGGTCTTTACCATCACAAGAGCCTTGTTTTTCATGTAATAAAATATATTTTTTTATATTTCATATATAGTTTATCATTAGGTTTTAGATTAGCAAGGCAGTTTATAGGCTTTTGTATAGCCCTAATAAATAGCCTATCACATTCATATATAATTTTTTCATACCGGACTGGTAGGACTAAAGATTAGCGCTATCAAACCAACAAACAAACTCTTCTGCTTTATAAATAAGCTAGGTTAGGTTAGGCTAAGCTTAGGTTATTTTTTAAAATTTTTAAATTTAAGGACTGACATTGAATCTTGATTACTTTATTTTTAATGTCCTGATTTTTTTAATAATTTATGGTGACCCTGCAGAGCCACTCCATTAACTCCGTAGAAGCTCTTGCTAAAATCATTAAGTACTTTATCTGTCCATACATATATATCTAAACATGTATTGTATATATTATACATACATTCAGGTCACAATATATTTACAGTTCGGGTTTACTTGAGAATATAATACGTCGTAGTAAGAAAACCGTAGTTGTGGACGTGAAGAAAGCGGAGAGAGCTATGTTAGGATAGTGAAAATAAAAATAGTCCTATACATTTAGTTAGAGACATTTTAGTTATGTATGAAAATTGATTTCCGTTCTAAGTTGACATATGCTTTATCATACAAAGATCAATGCCATATATTTCGGAGTTATACCCAATTGAAGAGTTATACCTCAAGAAGGTTGGGATGCCTAGTGTCCATAACCGTAGAGCTTGTATGAAGAGAATTGTGGATGGAATAGCGAGAAAGAGAATCGAGCGAGTTGTGTCAGGATCGTGGCAAGCGGCGCTCCATTGTCCTTGCCTATCTCTGTGGATGGAAGGCGTGACAATTTGATTGATTAATTACAGCTAAATATTTGATATTGATATATCAATATTTGATTTCAGCACCGATTTATGTATCGATTTGGTATTGCCACGCCATCTTAAACTCAAACATTCCTTAACCCTCCTTGAGCTCTTTTAGATTGTCAAAAGATCTATGTACAATGTACATCTAGTATGGCTAATCTGTGCGTATGTTTAAGATAAGGCCACGTACAATTGATATTATTAATGCGTTTGTAAACAGATGTTTGCACTAAATTAATTATTATCAAGCGTGTAAACAAACGCTTCCTTTTGTCCCACATTTTTGTTATCATTTTATAGTTTTTGTAAAATATATTACATTATGATTGTAAGCTCGTTTCTGCGCCTATCAATAATCAGAACTTCTGATCACTATTTTGAAAATAGCAATACATTACTAAGTCGCTCTACAATCACGTCTTCTCCAAAGCTTTCGAAACGTGTCGAATTAATTTCTATATTTAACAATAATTATATTTTAACCTGTAAATATTATTATGAATTTCTATATCACCATTAAATTCTTTTTGAAATAATGTTTGAAATCTTTATTGTAATACACAATGTTTCCGCTAAATCCTAAAATAACAGAATATTATTAAATTGCATAAATTAGGTAAATAGTAAATTGAGATTATAAAACAAAATAAAATGAAAAATGAAACAATTTCTAAGCATCCATGGATTCTCTGTACGAGTGCCGGGTGCGGGAGAATTTAGGCAGCGTTCCGGACTTGTGACCGAAGTGTAGGTACCGTTACCTATACTGCCCTCACTATCCGCACCTTACTATATCACATCTACCCAACCAAATATTGTAAGACCCCACCAATGTCGCCTTCGACATAAGATCTAAAAATGTACTTACTTTTGCTGGTATTCCTCTTGCACCAACTTCTACCACCAATTTTTCCTCATCATCACATCTATTGGACTTGATGTTGTGGTCCTTTAAAATGTTTGTTTCCCGCGAAACGGTAAGCTCTATGATGATGATAGTTTATTAGTGTCGAGAGTAAAGTAATATGTCTGGTCTATAGACTGATACTGCTAGATCTTCAGGTATCTTGTAGTGCTTCTCAAATGTATCCATGAGTATTTGTCAGTCAGGCGCGCCGCGCAGACTAGAAGGTTTATATTCTGATTTTCTAAAATGGGACAATGTTTATATAAAGTTTTATACTTCAACATAAATTACAAATGCACTGACATTTTATATAAAAGATCCCATTAGAATAAATAAATGTATTTTTTAATCGTATTTACTGTATTATACAAAATCTTTGTCATATTGTTAAAAATAGATCGGTTCTATGTTTCTTTTATCGAAAAATGACCCCTATATTTCCACAAACTAAATAAAAGCTCTGTCAAGATTTTGAAAGAATTTCACATATATAAACAGACTATTTTTTAAATGATAGAATAAGAAGCACTATCTAATATAATTTATAATTATAGCTTATTTGTATAAAAAAAGTAGAATTGTATACTTTACATTTATTATATATTTTTAAGTTGGTAAAAATCCGTTCTGCTTGAACGGATGATACCAATTTCATTGAATACTTACGTAGATTTATTAGTTTAATACATAAATTTATAACCTTAACACCTACGTTTTAAAGGTTATTTTATCGTGAATATAACTTCAATTGAACGTAAATTAAAAAGTATTTTTTATTTATTTTGGACCTTATCGTATAGGTTATAGAATCTATTTTATCCCAAGGGGTTATAGAAAAGTGTAACTAGTAAATAATATGTACTTGTATAACTCTAATTTGATATTATACGACGCTTTTGTTTTGTTTTGATACTAACATCCTTATTTGCCTAGTATGACATGAAAAATGGCTATTTTATTACTTACAAAAACGCTTATTACTTAAATATAGCGCCAATGCTTTAAAAATAAATACTTTAAACATTAAGATATAACTTAAGATTAAATAATAATAATGACTAACTACATTGTGTATAGACAGACAAACAGACTCAATCGCGTTTCGGGATCAGCTTGGAAGCACTGAGCTTGCAACCACTGCTTGCTGACATTTATCAGTAATAGCAGTCGCCCTCACTGAAGAATTGCATCCCAGCTCATATCGCCGCTGTCGGATCATATGATGTCCGTAGACGTCCGAGGTGCTGGGAAGTGGAGGAACTGGGAACAAAATGCCAGTTGCATCCACTGGTTACCTGTGACTTTCACTATATCGTCAGTCCACCTAGTGGGAGGCCTACCTACGCTGCGTCTTCCGGTTCGAGGTCTCTACTCTAGAACCTTTTTTCCCCATCGGTTGTCGGTTCTTCGAGCGATGTACATGTGCCTATGTGCATTATAGATAACCGGTCGCAGTTAAAAACCGATGTGCACGAGTGAATTATATCTATACAATTTAATTGAATTTCAATTTATAGGTCGATTCACATGCTATTATCTGTTATCGATAAAAAATACATTATTGTTTGAAATTGGTTACATTGCTGGACTATAGCCCATAAAAGTAACATACACTACAGATATAAAGATTTTAACTAAATATAAATTAATTAAAAACAAAATAATAAATAAATATACTACTAAAATTAGTTTTTTTAGTCTACACATGTATTAATTTTGATTTTTAATTTATACATGCTTTGGTTTATTTATGTCTAATATTATCTTTCTGGTTATTTTTATAACTACATACAAAGTAAAGAACAATTGAACAACATCTTTGGGTTTAACCTATGTTATTGTATTTCAAAGTTATTATTATAGTACATAATAGTTAATAGAGTCGTGTCAAGATCGCGGCAAGTAGCACTCCATTGTCTCTGCCTATACTTGATATAGTTATTTTGGAATTATAGACAAAATGTCATTATAGTACACAGACACTTATAGTACACTTACAAGTACACAGACCGTGAAGTGATTTGGTCACGTTTCGGGATCAGCTTGTAAGTTGCCGGTTCCATCTAGGCCGGCATAGTGGATGTGATTGCTACTCACAGTTATTGAATTGTAGTAGCAGTGACATTCATTCATGGACCACACTTTGGCTTAACATCAAGCGGGGTGCTGTCATATGTCGAGTCAAAATAAAAATAAAAAAGTTAATGACAGATTTTAGTGTGGCAAGATCGGAATAACTTATTATTTATATATCAAGCCTTTCTGATTCTATAATTCTGTAGTAAAAATACTCCTTTACTGTATATAAGGCGCCTGTAGTCTAATGATGATACCACATTCGATCTAGATGTGGTGTCAGAGCTATTGTGCATTAATTCACTTTTAAATGACAAAAATGAGGGCATCGGCTTGGCAATAAACGCGTGTATGTGGCCGCCATCAATCAACGCATCCTGCCACCCAATTGGTTGAACATGCGAAACGACAACTCTTCATGCGTCCACGCATGCCCCTAACTGACTTATTATGTAAGTTAAACACACATTTAGTTAGGATTTGGGACTGGTTTATTTTTTGTCTGTTAAAAACTTAGAATCTATTTTACAATAAGTATGTTACAGTAAGTTGTGGATATGTGTCAGGGTCGTAGAAAATGATACTGTAAAAGTGAACATTTCTAAGGGTATTTTCCTAGTGACTTTTAAATTTACTTTAGTTATATTAATTTTTTCCTAGTGCCCATAACCAGCTTGTATGAAGAGAATTATGAATGTGAAGGAAGCGAAGGAGTTGTGTCAGGATCGTGGCAAGTGGCGCTCCATTGACTCTGCCTATCCGTGTGGAAAAAAGGCGTGACAATTTGATTGGTATTGATCCAACGCGATCGTTTTGAAAGCTTTTGCGAGCTCGAAAGCAGATGAAATCTTGGAAACAGTGTTGGTTGTTTCATTTAACATTTTTGTAAAATGCTAAAACTACTCTCAATGTTTTCTTATTATTCGTTATTCATTCAGATTCTTTAGACTTGTAGTTTGTCAGACTTTGGACTTGTATAGAACTATACATAGAACCAATAAATAAATACAGACTGCGGAGGAACTCAGACGCGTTTCTAGATCAGATTCCAACTAGGCTGACGTAATGGATGCAACTGCTACTTACGGTTATTTAACAGTGATATATTATATATATTAACAGACCGCACTCCAGCCTAAATTTCAGGCCGGGTATTGTTCTATGTGGAATTAAAAAAATACTAAGAAATATAATATGTATAAGATATTATACTATAGAAACTTTTTTGACTTATCTGTGCACCTGACCGACCGACCGACAAATCATGGTCACAATAATGAGTAGTGCTGTGTGAGCCTGTTAACAAACGCACAGAGAACACCCGCTATAAAGAGGGCAATCAAATTAATTGTCACACAACTGTGATAAAAGTTCAAGGAACTTTAAAATGTTACATAAATTCACATTTCACGAATAATGCATTTTTTAAATGTGAATAAATAATCGGATAGTTGTTTATTTGAGAAAATATTATTCGGAAAGCAGAATTTCTCGAATAATTAAAGAAATATAATATAAAGAGTAGTCGGTTTTTTTTGTAGTTACAAGAAAAACCTAAAAGTTTATAAAATATATTGCATATTGTAAGTTCACGACTGCCTCAGTCGCCGTTAATATGCCAGCCAAAAAAATTATTTAGTAAAATTATTGTATTGTCATCGGTTTATAATACGAGTACAAATTTTCAAATTATTTAAACCTGTAAAAGTGAAAATTAATTTGATTATTAATTAATTTGAAAGATTCCTTATAGTTACATACATACAAGTCAAGCAAATAATAAAAGCGTGTTACTAACCGGCGACGGTGGTGTAGTGGCAGTGTAATGGTTACACAAACCGAGAACACAAGTTCGAAACCACTTGCCGGTACCAATATATCTTTGATATATGTACTTTGGTTGTCCTGTTTCTATGATACAAGCAATTTAGTAACTTAGTATAGATATGTAAATAAAATTTTAAAAAATAATATAATATAATAATAATTTTCCTTTGATTGCAGATAAACAACTAATAACAATATGATGTGAAGC
This sequence comes from Tinea trinotella, assembly GCA_905220615.1. Taxonomy (NCBI): domain Eukaryota; kingdom Metazoa; phylum Arthropoda; class Insecta; order Lepidoptera; family Tineidae; genus Tinea; species Tinea trinotella. The sequence continues at coordinate 13,404,394 of HG992313.1, forward strand.
TAACAAATATTATTAATAATGGATTGGTGACTAATTAATAAAATGAATGTTTATTTAATGAAGGGAATTAGGACATTGAAGACGCAATTAAGTTACATTTTAGTGTTTATTATTGTGATAGTACTATTTGATGATGGTTTAGCCTTAAATGGATCCCATGTTTGTAATGTCAAACAAAAGTAAGTATATAATACTCCTTATTATTTTCGAAGACATCCACAAGAAAGCTGGGTTGCCTAGTGCTTATAACTGTGCCCATAATGTGATAGAAGTGAGGGAGTTGTGTCAGGATCGTGGCAAGAGGTGCTCCATTGTGTCTGTTTATCCCTGTGGGAAAAAGACGTGACAATTTAATTGATATTTTATTGTGACTCGACATAAGACCAAAGCTTGCTAAAGACGGCCCTAAAAAACGGACTAAAAACCGACTCAGTTCACGGTTGCCGCAGACGCTGTCATTATGCATTTTAAAACTATGTTAAAACATAGTTATTGTTTCAATCGATTTGAAAAACGCCTGATTATTAAGCATAATTACTCATGCAACATCTTTATCAGCCTACATATAGATACGTCAATATCTATACACCTAGCCAACTCGGTATTCCTTAAAGACGTGCCGACCTAGCCGACAAAATATATTTTTAAAAGCGGTCACCTATACTTCTACTAACCGCTCAGCTACAACCATCCTCATTGAAAATTCCTATAATACCGCGTTCTCACCGGGCGATTTCAGTTGATCAATATTTGTCGTTTAACAAAAATTATATATATTAATTGCTTCAATTTGGTTGAAAGTCTGTTCAGACGGTTCAAATCTCGAACGATTTCGCAGTTGATCAACTCAAATCGCCTCGTGAGAACGCGGTCTAAGTAAAAACTATTGAAGGCGACCGTGGTGTAGTGGCAGTGCAATAGTTACGAATATCAAAAGTGCGGGTGCTAAACTACTTAGCGGTATCAATTTATCTTTGATATTAGTAGTTTGGTTGTCCTGTGTCTATAATACAAGCACTTTAGAAGCATAGTTTTAGTGATAATCCGAAATGCACTTTATTATTTTAGATACAATGTCACAAAGCGCGTGAAGTATCGCGCCCCTATGTCTGTGAGGACGTACGTGTGGTGTTTCGCTGTACCACCGAGGTGCTCAAGATGGACGACAGAAATGAAAGACATGACAAGGCTAGAAGTAAGTACTAGTGGTAAATGCATTGAATTAATATTACTAGCGTAATATTACGTTAGTAATATTAATTCAATGGGTAAATGTAACCGCGGGTAGTAGATGATATGATGGTACTTATGATTTTTTATTATGACCCGACACCAGATCCGTCCAGGTACGTCCTCACCGGGGTTAGGTTGGGCAAGTTAACACGATTATCGTCTCTCGTCGACAATTGACAAAATAATAAAAGCAAGGCTAAATCCACCAAAATGAGACTAGTTGGAGTTTGTAGTTTTTAGCGAGCTCGTTTCCGCACTTGAAGTCCTCTTCGGTATCTTTGTGCGTTCTTCAACGGTTCTCCTTCAGCGGAGCCACCCGATCTCCTCCAGGAAGGCCAGGAGACCCTTCTCGTTTCTGCAGACCTCCAGAAGCGTCCTCGCGTTGCCAAGGAACTTCTGTCTTGAGTCTGCTACTGCTGTGCTCCTGCAACAAAATGAGACTATTGATGATAATGACAAAACGTGTCATCGCACAGACGATATGCGTCACAACAATTAATTGTCTCGTTTTATTGGATTTAACCTAGCTTTTATTATTTTGACAATCGCCGACGAGAGACGATAATCGTTTTAACTTGCCATCCTAACCCCGCAGTTTGCTACGCGTTAAGTCCCGGCTTCGATTCCTGGTCGGAGCAAATATTTGTTTCATAGCTTTTATTTGTAATATTTATTAATTATATTAAAATATTGCAAAAATTTGTTAATAAAAAAGGCGGATTCTTGCTTTGGGTCTGGTTATCAAAGAATGGTAGGCAGTGGTGACCAATCTGCCGATCCGGGGTAGTACCACCACTTACAAGTATACAGACCATAAAATGTCTCAGTCGCGATTCAGGTAAAGCTTGTAAGTTGCCGGTTTCAACTAGGTTGACATAGTGCATGAGACCATTACTTATAGTTATTAAACTGTAGTAGCAGTCACCTTCATTCATGGACCGCACTTCCGCTTAACATCAGGCGGGTATTGTCATATGTCGAGTCACAATTTAAAAAAACTTCAACTTTCCTGATAAGCAAGAGTACCGACGACTAAAAAACAACTTTTCTAATTAAATTATGTGTTCTGTTATGGAAATTTTGGAACCCTGCCAATATGCCCAAACAATAAAGTGAATTATTTTATAACATTTTATTAAATGCCTTATATTTGTTGTATAGAGGTTATATTTAACATTTTTTGACATTTAACTATGACGCCGTGGGCTAAAGTCAAAGGTAACATAAGTCCTTGTAGGTAAATCAATCGGTCGATCTAATAGTACACCCACTGAGTGGCATTTGTCGTTAAGGGCAGACAGAATTATAACTTATAGTTGTTTCGCAATAACATAGGCTGGTCTATGCCTCAAAGACTAGGCAAGCAGCGTGAAAATGATATACCTAAACTAAAATAACAAGTGGTACAAACACAAATTTAAAATTACTTTAAAAAGTGGTAGGACGATCTGGGGTAGTAGTACGTTTCGGGATCAGCTTGTAATTTGCCGGTTTCAACATTATTTTATTTTATTCCTAATTACATTTTTATACTAAGCTACTAAACAATTATAAATCAGGTCAATCAAAGTACATATATCAAAGATACATTAGTATCGGAAAATGGTTTTGAACCCGTGCTCGTTTGTGTAACTATTGCACTGTCACTACACCACGGTCGCGACTCACAGTTGAATAACATCCACTATTCCGGCATTTTCAACTTTAATTGCAGTCACCTGACCGTACTCTAGCCTAACATCAGGCGGGGTGCTTTTATTATGTCGAGCCACAAGAAAATAATAAAAATTGTAAAGAGAATTAAAATAACTTTAATAATATTTCAGACGGAGGAGCGAACAGCAGAAGTGGCAGTATGTTGTCCTGGTTATAAGATGAAGGACGTTGCATGTGTACCTATATGCCCAAATGGAAGGACAGGCCCAGGGTGTGCGGAAGGTAACTTATATATCACTATAACATCAGGTTTAAGCAGTCATTCCTATGGATGGCTGTCTTAAGTGACCTAAACACTAAGCACGTCTTTTCTTAGTCATATATTCTTGGATTCTGCAAACGCAAGTAACCTCTCACCAGCGCAAAATAGGAACAATGAAATTCATTCCTATTTGTTACAATAAAAGTTATGCAGTTGCTATTAGTGAACTTTTAATGAACTTTTATTCATTCGGACAATGAGTTTCAATAAGCTTGAACTGATAATGAAAATGAACATCGAAATTAACTAAAAAAAACTCTTATAGATGATATATTTAATAACTACGTATTAAAATTGATTCGAAATGACGGAGTGTGAGTTACTGGTTGATCAGAATCGAATGCAGGCCTACACTGATCAAATGATTGTATATTTTCCAGAATGTCCAGACAATAAATGGGGCCCCAATTGCGCGAACGAATGCAGCAAATGTTTCCATGGGCTATGTTCACCAATAACTGGAGAATGTCAGTGTGAAGATGGATGGAAAGGTGAGAGGTGGGTCCCCTTATAAACATACAAATAATTATCATGCAAAAAAATCTACATGTAATTAAATAAATGAATCTTAATATCGTTTAAAAGTATAATAACTATAATTAAACTATTAATAAATAAAAAAATCTATTAATTGATGTTATAATAGAGATAGTCCCAAGGAGACTGGCAACATTTCCCCTTTGTATAGCAGAATGATACGTAGGCAGAAATAATTGTCTCCAGACTTCTCTGTCAGCCGCTTTACTGGGCCAGCCGCTTAGCTAAAGGTCCCCGGGGCCCAGCGTCTCGACCCCAAACGGCGCCAATTCGTAACTTGTATCGAGATTGGCGAATTTGCGCAGTTTGAGGTCTCAGCAGAGATTTTGTTTGTTATCTATTTAACTTTTTACATTTAAAAAATCTGGTAAAGTTTATGTGTTTTTTAATTTTTGTTTCTTGCATATAAAAATATTTATAATTATTTTCAGTTGTGAAATCCGCATGCCAGTCTCTACCTCAACTACAATGAGAGAACTATTAACAACTAAATATATCACTACGACTATACCAACAACATCGTTTTCAAGTACGTCGCTATCAACAACAGACAGTGTTTCATTGTCTACAGAATCTACCACAACACCAACAAGAGCTACAACGTTGTTAACAACATTACCAACCTCTACTGAGTCTTCAACAAGTACATTACATCCAACCGCAGAGGTCACTAAAAGTATTGCAAAAGAAGTTACAATAACAAGTAGTACTCAAAATAATTTTGAAACAAATTATCCTTATTCTACAGAAATATACACAAAGAGTGTAACGGAGGCAACATCTACACCACCTGTTACGACACAGCCCAATATTGAAATCACAAAAGTACACACATCAATGAAGCCAGAGTTTATAACAAAAATAACGCAACATACAACGAAATTAAGGCCAAAGGAAATATGGATAAAGCCGGCACAAAAAGGTGAATCATTAATGACCAAGGTCAAAGATCACGAAATACACCTGAGATCCAAAACAACAAACATTGATTTAACATCACCTAAAACAACACCGAAGACAATAATTGTATCTATTATACCAACATCGATTACTTACTCGACATTTAAAAAGATGTATTTGACCACTGCATCTTTAGATACGCATAACGCGTCAAAAGATAATACAATTGGACAGAGGAAATACTCATCGAATCACAGCACATCGACTCCGATGTCTTTTAACACGATAAAGTTATTTTCAACAACCCAAAATAGAAATAAATCAAGCACTGTTAATCCTTTGTTGCTAAAGAACATTACAGGGCCAAAGACTTACACGGCTTCCGTTACTGAACCTCTGTATAGTTTTGCAACAACTTTACGCACAACTAATAGCATGATGAGTGAATTTAACAAAAAAATGTTTGCCAATAACACATTAACAACTAAACCTCAATTCGATACACAGGCACGCACTAATGGATCAATTCAGATATCAACAGTAACTGAAACAATAGTGACAACTCCACGACTAATAACGAAAACTAAGACATCAACATATACGACCGAATCTACATCGCGGACGAGCTCACATCCAACAATGTTTAATCAATCAATAGCTATAGAACGGAACATATCGACACAGAAAACACAAACGCAACATTCCTCACTAATTACAAATATTAACAAGAATTTAACAAACTTAATTCTTAATACGTCAGAGCGAACAACTGAGAGAGCGACGACTCTTGAAGATGAACTTTTTCATATTTTAACAGAGCCCGAGCATATAACTGCCGTGGTAGGTGAGAAGAACGACGATAGGAACTCAGTAGACTTGGTTTCTGTTGTAAGTATAGCAGGTGGGGTGATGATGGCTGTAATCACTGTGGCTGTGGTGATTGTGATGATAGACAGATGCAGGAGACCAAGGTATCAGGAAGTGAGGAAAGAAAATGATATACAAATGAAAGTTGTCATCGGTAACGACATACCACCCCTGTACTCGAGGAGCATATTCCATACGCCTTTACCAGGTAAATATATTATAAGTTTTGTTACCCTGTTTCATGAATATTTTTAAAAAAAGAGGCGGATATTTGCTTCGGGTCTGGTTATTAAAGAGTGTTTGGCAGTGGTACCCAGTCAGTCTGCCGATCCAGGTTGGTACCACCACTTACAAGTATACAGACCGTGAAGTGATTTGGCCACGTTTCGGGATCAGCTTGTAAGTTGCCGGTTCCAACTAGGCCAGCATAGTGGATGTGGCTGCTACTTGAAGTATTGAATTGAAGTAGCAATGACATCTATTAATGGACCGCACTCCAGCTTAACATCAAGCAGGGTGCTGTCATAAGTCCAGTCACAATAATAAAAAAATAATTGAGACGTGCGACACTTAGATAAGGCCGAAAGACAGAAACAGTGATCTTATTGTCACTATCCAGTGAACGAACATACTGCCTACAGTGTGGTCCCGACAGATAAAAAGATCGCTAAAGCTTGCAAGCGCAGTAACTTGTTTTGTATTCTTCTATCAAAGTGGACCATCCACCTATCTTATACAAATAAACCGCGCCGAAATATATAATAATATGTAATTTTATACATAATATATTTCGCGCATATTATTTCAAAATTAAATTTCCTAGAAAGTCGGAATTGTGATCGAATCGAGCTTTTTCTTGGCATTGTATTAATAACGATGAATCGAAACGACTCCTAGCGAGTCAGTTTAGTCTGACGGAAGTAAAATTATGTATTTACATTTAAGAAGAATCAAATGCAATATTTCAACTTCCCGCTCACCGGCCCATTAGCTCAGTTGGTTAGAGCGTCGTGCTAATAACGCGAAGGTCGCGGGTTCGATCCCCTCATGGGCCATGTGTCGGACCATTCCACTCTTTTATATAATATATTCTTTTTGTAGATCCTCCTGCATCAGATAAATGTCATTATCAACCAATTTCAACATTGGACAGAAATTTAAAGCAATTCATGCGACCAGTGATTGTACAAGGATTATCACCAATTATGATTGAGAATTTTAGGGGTAATTTTAGAATTTAAATTAGTATTATTTAATATTAAGATAATAAACCAAATTTATAATTAATATAATATCTATTTTTAGATATATTTGAATGCCATTACGACCATTTGCCGCGTAGAAGTATTAACGCCCAAGTTGAACCAAGACGGGTGTCAGTGCCATCTAGCGGAGACGCCTTGAAACCACATCCAACAATAGACGAATCCGCTCTTGAGGCACTAAAATGTGAAGCGAAATTCGACGTAATTGACAACACTACTTCTGAACCTCTGTATGCTGAAATTCCAGCATGGAGGCCGCCATCAGAGCATGCTATTGCTGTTGTTAATTTAAACGGTGAAGCTATTACTGAATTGTAATTTATGATTATATAAATTAGTTTGACTGATCGATACAAGATGTCGCTAGTCATCAAACGTCCGTGTGAAAAAAGTTAGTTTGGCTATTTTACTAGATGGCAATAGTTGTCAAGTACGAACAAGATTTTTCGAAGAATCTAATTAATACTAGATGGCGCTAGTTGCTGTGCGCCAACATGAATAATGATTGTAATGTATAATAAAATGTGTGTCTATTTATTATGTTAATGCATTTTTAATTTAAATCAATAAAATAAAACAAAATAACCACAATGCTTGTAGGTGGCATATAAACCGGCACATGCTACTGAGCGTACGTTTGGTGATTGTATGGGCGCATTAATTGTTCCTAAAGCAAGGAACATTATACTCATTATGTCCTAAAGTATAAAGCATTAGCTGCATAATTGCTGCTCAGGTGCAGCTAAGTAACGAGTTTCTTGTGATTTATTCTCGTCATAAATATCATCATAATCAGCCAGAAGACGTCCACTGCTAAACATTGGCCTCTCCCTTAGAATGCCATTTCGAACGACAAGATGCCAGTTCCATCCACCGGTAATTGCAACTGGCGTCTTGTCGTTTGTCATAAATATGCCTTTCCGAAAAAATAAGTTTGCAGCAAATTGTTTCATTTGAGATCTCGTAAAAGATTGTTAATTCTGCGCACTCTGTTTATTAATTCGCTCTATATTTAGAATAATTCAATTTCTTCGTTCACTCTTTGAATTGTGAACTATATTATAAATAAAAGAAAAAAATTCTTAGCCAGAGAGGTTTCTGTGGTGTACTGGGACGTATTTTAACGTAAATCAATGATATTTTCATCTCCGCAAATCCGCAAATGCGATCCTGCAAATTATAAGCGGGATCTAGCATTATGCGGGATTGCGAAACGGGATTTCAATAACTAATGTCGACTCTCAATATCCAGATAAACGGGATACCCAGAAGTTCCTTGTTCCTCGATCAACTCGAGGACATAGCTAAAAAAGCAAAGGTTAATGGCGGCTATCCTTTATCGCCTATACCACGGAGAATGTTCCGAAGAGGTCTTTAACCTTGTTCCTTCCTACCTTGTCCTTTCACACCCGTAATACCCGCACAGGCCGGGAAAAGCATCCGCATTCTATCGACATAATCGGCACTAAAAAGTTCGGTGCATCTTTTCTTTGTAGAACAATTGACAAGTGGAATGCTTTGCCAGCGATGCGTGAAGAAGCACTTTAGGCCGGCATAATGACGGCGACTGAAGCGGCAAGGAACTAGCTCGGTTTTTATCAGTCGTCGTCATTAAGGCGTGGGAATTAAGGCGTGACAATGATGATGATGATTATAAAAAATATATAATATTTGTAATGCTTTTGCCATCCGTTTAGTTTGGATTGTGTGATATTTTTACTGTTTATCTGTTAGAGACCGGAGTTGCGTGGGTTCGCACCGCAGCAACAGCTATCATTTGGATTACGGTTTCCGTCAACACAATCACCAAGCATATTAGCAATTAAACTAGTTATTTTTTACTAAGTACCTATATTCAGTGCCGTCTTTAACCTATTGTTAAAATAGACAAAGAAAGTAGATAATCAAGGTTCTAGATTTTTCTTAACAGTCACATTAAAATGAATAAATAATAATATAATTCTCAAATGTATTTTTTAGCATTTACATAATATGTTTTCGATTTCAAAAAAACAAAAAGGATGAACTTTCACAATTATTATGTTAATAATCGATGATAATTATCAATTGTCATGCCTTTTTCCCACAGGGATAGGCAGAGACAATGGAGCGCCACTTGCCACGATCCTGACACAACTCCCTCGCGTCCTTCACATTCACAATTCTCTTTATACAAGCTCTATGGTTTAAATATCATGTGAATGCATACGTTAAACAAAGCAGGCCCAGGAGATAGATGATAATTAATATGTTGATAATGGAAAAAGGCGTGAAAAGTTTTATTGATATTATAAAATATCGGTTTTGTTTGATGATCTGGCAGGAACTAGGGGGTCCCTGTCCATCGCGGGCCTCTGGGCACATGGCCAAAGTGCTCAGTGAGAAAGAGGGGATAGCCTGTATTCATTTTGTTTTATATTGTGTCAGTATCATGATCGTGTCAACTATCTGGTTTTTCTGCCTTTACCAATAAAAATTGTCACAATGTTTTTTAGTTATAAAGGAAAAATAAACAATCTGGTGGTCACATTTGCCCAATCCGGGTAGTACCACTACTTTCAAGTGTACAAACCGTCTAGTTCAGCTTGAAGTTGCTGAGTTCGTTCAGGTTTGGCTAGACGGACATATTAGATGCAACTGCTATTTGCAATTTTGCATGTGTAGTAGCAGTCGCCTTCATAGACCGCACTTAATCTCTTCATCAGACTCGCCTTAAAATAATAAATATAGCTTAGTTTTTTCTTCAATATAATAGTGTAATAAAAAAACAGGCGTCTTCTATGCCACAACCTAAGAACTTTTATGAAGAGAATTGTTGTGGTAAAGAAAGCAAGTTATATCAGGATCGTGGAAAGTGGCACTTCATTGACTCTACTTATCCTTGTGGAAAAATAAGCGTGACATTTTGATGGATTGGTGATAGTATATTATAATTTCTAAAGACACTAGACTGTCTTGTACACAGACGCTGACTTGTTTGTACACAGACGCTGACTTGTTTGTACACAGCGAATTCAACAGTTGCTTGCAGACAGACGTCTGTGCAAGGAGTCGCTTTCAATAATAGATCACACTCCTTTTTTTTTATACTTAAGTACTAAAGTGTTTTTTATGATAGAAACAGAACAACCAAAGTTCATATATCAAAGATACATTGGTACTGGCAAGTGATTTTGAACCCGTGCTCTCCGTTTGTGTAACCATTGCACTTCCACTTCCACGGTCGCCTTAACATTTTTTTTAAATTTTGTTTGTCATTCATTAGTTTTTAAGGTAATTTAATTTGATTGTGTTCTTATTTTGTAAAATGAATGTTGGATACACCTGTAAAGGTACATCATACGGAACATAAATATCGAAATTATTGTAATATTATGTAAGTTTTTGTGATGTGCTAATGGTGTAGCAATTAAATAAATAAATAAAAAAAAAAAAATAACATCAGACTGTCATTAAGTCGTCTTGTGTCGTGCAAACATAAAGAGAAACATGTTTAGTGACCTTATTATGGGACTGTTTTTACGTTTAGCTATAAATTATTAACTTGATATTAAGGTAAATCAAGTTAAAAAACTAAATTTTAATTCTCAGAACATACGATAATTTCTTTGAAATCGATAAACATTACATTCTTCTCTCATTTTCCTTATATAATTGTTACATACATACTTACTTACACATTATAATTATGACCTTGCAATATACATTTTGTATATATATATGTTTTTATCTAAAACTATATTTCCGACAAACATGACGACATCGACTTTGCTGTCAGATTTTCGCATATAATTAGGGTTCCTTATCGAATATTTTGTTGTTCGAGCTTCATTGCAAACGGCATAAAATGCCAGAATTGTTATTAGAATTCAATCAAAAAGAGCTTCCTACCAAAAGTCTCTTCAAACAAGTTCTTTTGTTTTAGCAACTGCCGGCATAGTGACAGCGACTGGGAGAACTGTGAACTAAATAGTTTTTTTAATCGTCGGTGCTCTTGGATATTCCTAGGCTCACCATGAGGCAAGTCGAGACGATTAGTAGTCGAGACTGCGTTCCTCTGCTTTTTTAAGAATGTTCCAGATTTGATAGTGGAATAATCTGGATTAGATCCATTATAGTATGACTAATTCCTAATAAGTCTTAATGTTTTATCTAAAAACCCTAGTTATATACTTTTAATATCTCGAGTAAAATAAAATCTTAGGGAAATTCGATCGTGGGGTAGTTTTCGCTGTTTGTATTTAAACCAATTTGCGTCAGTTTGTTACGCCAGGGTTCGATTACCAATCGGAGCAATTTTTGTTTCATGGCATTTATTTATATCTATTTATTAAACTCATCATCAACCAAAAGACGGCCACTGCTGCATGACGATTTATTAAATTAGATTAAATTTATCAAATATTTGTTAATAATGAAAAAATGGAAATATTTACTCCAGGTCTGATCAAAGTGATTAATGCCAAGTTTGAATACAAGCGGATCCCTAAAAATATAAATTACAATATACGGAGCTTTAAAAGCTTTATTCGCGTTTCTATCTTGGCAATACTTATGTACTTATAACATATTAAACAAATCAGTTAACTGGTGTCTCTCTATCAAGTAACACATCCATAGCGTTTATTTTATTTATTTAAGAAGAAGTTTTCCTTGGTAAGTTACATCATTTCATTTATTTATATTATTCATATCATGTTATGTTGTGTTAGCGATATTTTTTGTTGTTTTGTTATTGTGTATGAAAGGAATTCTGGATGTGAGGAAAGCTAGGGAGTTGTGTCAGGATCATGTCAAGTGTCGCTCTATTGTCTCCTGTGGGAAAAAGGCGTGAAAAATTTGATTGATTGTTTCAGTGTATTAATAACTATTTTAAATTATTAAATTTATTAACTGTGTAGATAATTTAATAAATTAATACATTTCGGGAAGTCTTTGCTGGTGGGATACTTGCGAGGCGTGACAATTTGGTTAATTTGTTGATGATTTTGAACATTCACATTAAAATATAAAAGTACCATTTAAAAGTATTATATTTATCGAGATTTTAATTTAATTTTCAGTTTAACAACACTAAAAAGTGACGAAAAAATGTTAAATTACTTATTACTAGTGGGCGCAATAGGATGCGCCTGCGCATTGCCACAAGCATTTCCACCAAGGAGCAACCACAGCCGCGGTGATGTTCAAGAAAATTTCGACACGGAAGACATCAGAGACACGCAACAAAGTGTACAAAGTCTAGACTTAAACGAACAGCAGCGACAGACACTGAATAACTTCAATCAACGTCAAAATCTCAATAATCAAAACGTCCAATCTGCTCAGAGTTTAGACAACTTCTATAATGAACAACAACGCCAGAACTACAACCAACAAAATGTTCAAAGTGCTCAAAATTATGACAACTTTTATAACGAGCAGCAGCGTCAACATTACGGCCAGAACATAGGACAAAGTGTGAACAACGCCGACAGTTATTACAATGAACAACAACGACAACATTATGGAAGGAATAATATAAGTCAAAGTGTGAACAACGCTGACAGTTATTACAATGAACAACAACGGCAACATTATGGACGTAATAATATAAGTCAAAGCGTGAACAGCGCTGACAGTTATTACAATGAACAACAGCGACAACATTATGGACGTAATAATATAAGCCAAAGTGCGAACAGCGGTGACAGTTATTACAATGAACAACATCGTCAATCATTCGGACAAAATACGAATGATAATAGTTATTTTAATACTCAAAGTAGAGGAAATAATTCGTTTAATTTTAACCAGAATGTTCGTAATCAGAACAGTTTGTATCCTACTATAGGAGTGAACGAAGATATACATGGTGGCAATAAACGTAATAATACACTACCCTTGGACTTTGAAAGAGGTGTTTGTTATACTGAAGTTCCGTAAGTAACAATTTATTTTCGTGCTTTTTAGTTCTGGTCGTAACAAAATACCGTTTTTTTAAACAGCTACACCTAATTAAACTCCAACCGTAATTTCGTCCATGAATGAAGAGTACTTCATTTATGGACTGCGTAACCCAAGTCATTGACAATGGGATTTTGATAGTTGAACTCTATTGAAACTCATTGTCCGAATGAATAAAAGTTATTTTGAACAGCGATCGCGTAACTTTTTTGACCAACGGGAATGAATTTCATTGTCATTACCAGCGCCGGATTTAGACTTCGGTGACCCATAGGCAGAGTGTGCATGTGGTGGAGGCCCTCAAATAGTTAATGGTTAACTGTTGATTTTAAAATGTTAACATCCCCGCTCATAGAAAAAAATAACTTTTTCGTCTTACCATTTGTAACAAAACTCAGTATTTTTTTGTTTCTACTGAGCCTTTATCGATTTTTTTTTGTGGTGTGGTGGCGGCCCATAGGCAACTGCCTATGTTGCCTATGCTTAAATCCGGCACTGGTCATTACCATTGAAGTTGCGCGGTCGGCCCCCAGGTTATGCGCAGAGATCTAATGTGCGATACCAACTTGGTGAGATACTTTTTCACGCTGCGCCTTGAGGGTTTATTATCTGAGAGAACAGATATGTTTTGAGTTTAGAGCGTCGTTACATTTCTCAATAAAACGATATTATAATATTGAATCTGGAATGTGATTCACTAGCTACGATCCTTAGTGAACTATGTCAAGATCGTAATAACCTTTTCGTGCGTATAATCTAAGCACCTAATAATTGTTTAGTAATAAATTTATAGTGAGCTTTAGCCAAAGGTATCAAGCAAGCCTATGTTTTCTTTATCTTTAAGTTTTAAGTGCAATTGAGATTTTATATACATAATTAATATATAAGGTATTCGTATGGATTTTATTTTACTAAATAACATTAATTTCAGGACCGTAAATCTAGTGAAACTTGGCGGTGGTCCCATTCCAATTGGAAATGGAGTAAGTTGTTGAAGCACTCATTAAGATATTATTTACAAAGCAGTACCACTGTCTGTTAAATCAATCAATTAATCAAATTGTCTCCGTCTCAAGCCACTTGCCACGATCCTGACACAACTAAAGTTAATCATAAACTATAAAAAAACGATGATTTTAATTAGGTTGAAGTTACTTAAAAAACTTTAATAATGACTGTAAGGCTGTGGTTTCGAGCCAAGCGGTGAGAGCGGAGCGACGCTTCTTTACCTAATTGTGTGGTTTTTCACAACGCGATCCGAAGAACACGAGCAGCGCGACTTGCGAAAGCAAACTGTATTGACCGCTCCTGTCGCTTGTGCACCACTCGCACCGCTTCTCTTCTGTGCGAGTGGTGCTTCTCTGTGCTCAAAACCACTTGCTACTGCGGCCATACATTTGTTTTTATGGCTGGGCATTCGCCGCGCCGCTCCACTCTCACCGCTGGGTTTAGTAGCTAAATATAAAAAAGTCATGAGAGATAAATTAGTCTAATTTGGTTTTAAAAATATTCATGTCCCTACTACTGTACTAAGGCCCAAAAGACTCCAAGTTAAAGTAAATAAAACTCTTGAATTCTGTATTTGTACATTTTTAATGTCATAAAATCAATATAATATAAACAACGCAAAAATAATATTTAATCCAAATGAAGGAATTATCCAGTTCCTTAAACCTACTATAGCAAACTTCATTAAAAATAAACTTTTTAATTTCCAGTCCCGATCAGATATGAGCAGGATCCGTATCTGCTGTGAAGGATACATCCGCAACATCCACAACTTTAGACTATGTGATCCTGTATGCACGAAGCCTTGCAAGAACTCCCTCTGCACCGGACCAGAAACATGTACATGTTATCCTGACCATGTGAAGAACTTGGCTGGTGAATGTGTTGCCACTTGTCCCATAGGTTGTTTCAATGGAAGATGCTCTGGTGGCGAATGTATGTGCAATGGAGGATACAAACTGGATACTGAGGGAAAATTCTGTATACCCACCTGCAAGAACCAATGTGGTGGATACGGTAATTCAATAACCTTATTTTTATAGGCACAACCTTGCCTATAAGTCTAACCGCGCAACTTCAATGGCAAGGAAAATGAAATTTATTCCCATTTTTCAAAAAGTTACGCGATCAGTGTTAGTGTCAAAAATAACATTAATTCATTCGGACCATGGGTTTCATCAGGCTTGAACTGTTAATGAAAATAAACATCGATTCTCAGTTTTAATTTGAAACCTCATTAATGGAGTTCAACTATCAAAACGAAGCTCATTCTCATTGCCATTATGTTACGCGGTTGGCCCGCCGGACCGGAGACTGACCCCAACCCGCCTGATGGTACGGAAGAGGAGGTCCAAGAGTTCCGACGACTGTAAAAACAGAATCTTCACGGTTGCCCACGCATAGGCAACGGTGCCCAGTCTGCCTGTCTGGTATATAGACCGTGAAGTGATTTAGTCGCGTTTTGGGATTAGTTTGTAAGTTGCCGGTTTCAACTAGGCCTGCATAGTGGATGTGACCGCCTCCATTCATTCATGGATTGTCGAGTCACAATAAAAATATATGTAAATATTTTTGAAATATAAATCTATCTCTGCAGTGCAGTGTGCTTTTATTAAGCTTTTGTTATGTCATATAGACCTTTATAGACTGTCTAAGCTGAAATACGCCACATTTGCGCAAACGAGAAAACATGAAATATTAATGCAATTGTAATTGGTCATTCAGTTGATGGTTAGGTACAAAAGGAGGAGCACGCTGATGAAGTATAGTTAGTAATATTTGCATTCACACATTTAAATAAACTAATAAAGTGAAGAGGCGCGTTATTTATAGCTACACAAGCTATATAGTATAATGTCTGCGACAATAGAATCAAGTATTCTTAGGTCAAGTAGCTATTCTGAGCATAAATTTCAGGTAACTGCACTGGCCCAAACACTTGTGAATGCAGGCAAGGTTACGATTCAGTAGACGGCTCCTGCAAACCCCATTGTGACAATTGCGCCAACGGCGACTGCGTTGAACCAAACAAATGTAAATGCCATAAAGGATACAATGTCAATGATAAGGGAGAATGCATTTCCCAATGTACACCGTAAGTATTATATATTAAAGTAATTATCATCATCATCAGCCAGAAGGCGTCCACTGCTGAACATAGGCGTTCCCCTTAGAACGGCATTCCGAACGACAAGATGCCAGCTGCATCCACCGGTTACCCGTAACTTTCACTATGTCGTCAGTCCACCTGGTGGGAGGCCTACCTGCGCTGCGTCTTCCGGTTCGTGGTCTCCACTCTAGAACCTTTCTTCCCCATCGGTTGTCGAGCGATGTGGCCAGCCCATTGCCACTTTAGCTTGAGAATCCTACGGGCTATGTAGGTAGCTTTGGTTCTTAGGCGAATATCCTCGTTATTCGACAAAGTAATGATAGTCGTTGCAAACTATAGATCATTACTTTGCTCTGTGCGTCCTCTACGGAGAATGTTCCGAGGAGCTCTTTAACCTTGTTCCTACCTCGTCTTTTCACACCCGTGATACCCGCACCGGTGGGGGGAAGTATCCGCATTCTATCGACCGAATCGGCAGTCGAACTAACTAAACGAGCAGTTTGGTACGTCTTTTTTTTTATTGTGACTCGATATATGACAGCACCCCGCTTGATGTTAAGCCAAAGTCTGGTCCATGAATGAATGTCACTGCTACTACAATTTAATAACTGTGAGTATCAATCACATCCACTATGCCGGCCTACATAGCTGAACTTACAAGCTGATTACGAAACGCGACTAAATCACTTCACGGTCTGTATACTTGTAAGTGGCGGTACTTCCCCGGATCGGCAGATTGGCTACTGTCTACTACTTTTTGATAACCAGACCCAAAGCAAATATCCATCTCTTTTTTTTCATAACAAATATTTGCAATATTAAATATTATTAAATATTACAAATAAAAGCTATGAAACGAATATTTGCTCCGACCAGGAATCGAACCCGGGACTTTACGCGCAACCAACCAATCGCTAAACCGTTCGTCCACGCCTGTACATACTTGTATGTAGTTTATGTACTTAATTGTAGTTTGTGGTATATTTGCACCCTGCCCATAATTTCTCATCATCCTAAAGGTCAGTTGTTAGAGAATGCCTAATAGGCATTAAACTCGCCTATGTACCTATTTTAAGATTCTTATTAAGATAAACATTTGTTTTAGTGGCTGCGGAGAGCATGGAACCTGTATTGGAGCAAATGTATGTACATGTTCACCTGGTTATCAGCAGCAGGGTGGAGTATGTCGGCCAGTATGCACGAAGCCCTGTGTCAATGGCGAATGTGTGGCACCAGAAATATGTAAATGTAGTAAAGGATACAAAAGCGAGCAGAGCAGAGCAGAATGTGTACCCGAATGTGTGCCGTATGTATTCGGTTATTTATTTATTTCCATTTAGACCAGTGTTTCCCAACCTTTTTTAGGCCATGCCTTAATTTAACATTTCTATTTTTTTTGCCCCCATACATATTTTTCAACTTTCAAAATTTTTTTGTTCCCTTAAAAGATCAAAATAATCACAGCATTTTTTAAGAATTTGCCTTTTTTGTTAAATTTGTCACCGATATCTAGCATTGCATTTAAATAACCCAAAGCGAAAGAGTTAGTCGTGTCGAGTCCATTTGATATATGTACTTTGGTTGTCCTGTTTCTATGATACAAGCACTTTAGTAGCTTAGTATAGAAATGAAACAATGTATACGTAACCAAAGTTTACTAAATTATAATTTACTAAATAATGTTTTTTTGTAAATTGACAGTGACTGCGGCCCTAATGGACATTGCGAACAACCAAATCTATGCGCCTGCAAGCAGGGTTATCAGTTAGACCGTACAACAAAACAATGCACAGCGTTCTGCAACAGGCCATGTCACAACGGTGAATGTATAGGAAATAATAAATGCAAATGTAATACTGGTTTCAAAGAAAGTGAATTCGGAGAATGTATCCCAGACTGTCCAGGGTAAGTATAAGACAGAAATTTAACTTCATTATATCCTCAGGGGCCCGATTTTCTTAATCACAGCGATATGAATTTGTGCACGAAGTTTCGGCCTAACGTTTACGTAAAATTTACTGCGTCAAAACGCACCGAAATTGCACAATGAATTTGACACTCGTAGTGGTAACCAATCAACGTAGATAACCAATTGACGTTTTTTTGTGTTAGACTTAATATAATGACTTAATTTTAACTAACAATAATACTGTTTTTTTAGACAAAAATATTATTAAATATTTATCGTATATCTATACAAAAAATTACGTATCTGCCTATCACTCATTAAAAAATCAGATTTAAGAGATGTACATGTACTTTAACTAAAAGGTTAGGTTAGGTTTCTTTTGTAGAACAATCGACGAGTAGAATGCTTTATCAGCCCATGTGTTCTCTGAAGTTCTCTCCATCCTTTAGTCTTGAATCCTTTAAGCGGTGCGTGAAGAAGCACCCTTGGCCGGAATAGTGACGGCGACTGGGGCAACCCTGAAAACTTGGTTTTTGCAGTCGTCAGTACTCTTGGACCTCCTCTTACTTACCACCAGGCGAGTCAAGGTCATATGTCGAGTCACAATAAATAAAAAATGAGGCAATATAACTGGATTGATTGATATTTTGATTGCAGTGGTTGTGGTCCTCAAGGCGTATGTATATCACCAAACACATGTTCCTGTGCTCCTGGATTCCACCTTGATCCTGACACTAAGCAATGCCGTGGTGAAGCTGGTAGTAATCTCAAGTCCTCATGCGCAACCCATAACGACTGCCAAAATGGTAGATGCCTTAATGGAGAATGTGTATGCAGCTATGGATTTAAGAATGATGAAATACAACCTAATAGGTAAACACTTTTTATTATACCATAATTACTCCACTCCATATGATGATAAGAACAAGGTTTATTCCAGGGAATATTCCTTTTTATGTTTTCTGTGGTTTAAAAGAAGCAAAGATTTGCTTCTTTGAATACATTACCCAATCTATTGTAAAATATTATAATCCTAACCAGCTCTAGTTTAAATGTCTATTTAAAATGTTTATAACAATTTAATATTTTAAACATTTAAATAATATTATTTAGGTTATTACTTAACTCTATAAAATTTTAACAGAAGACCATTATAAAACTCACATTAGTGTTTTATTATAATTTAATGTATTATTTTATGCAGTAAAATTAATATATTAGATTTTGCGTAAACATTCATTAATAAATGAAATAAATTTTATACGGCTTACTATCGCGTTTACTCGTATTATGGTTATTGATTTTACATTTTTTTATACTCTGATGTTTCGAGAGCTTAGCAGCCATTGTGGTCACGGAGAGATTGAGGTGTTGGTCGTCCTATTGGGTGATGGTGTCATTGTTTCAAAAACCCCCGATTCCATGTTTGGAATTTGTTTTATTGTTCCCGGTTAAATTAATTTTTTTTACTAAAATAACTGAGGGTGAGGGTTTGCTGGTCTTGTGGCTTAAGTTTGTGTATTATGGGGTCCCAGGTGTTAGATAATCGCCAACCACCTTCTCTGTTGAATTTGGAATGTTTTTTATCTTAATAGCCTCGCGTTCTATCCTGAATATTAGTCGACTTTCTTTTGTGAAGATCTTTGGTTTGTCAAAATTGTAAAACCAATAACCAAAATAGTACGCTACATTAAATTTGTTTAGTAAAATTATTTTATTTTAATTTTACAGATGCATTCCTCACTGCCCCGGTGGATGTCTGAACGGAGTATGCTCAAGTCCCAACTTCTGTATTTGCAATATGGGATACGTGAAGGATAGAACAGTGAAGGGCAGCCAAAGTTGTGTCAAACGATTGCGTCGGTCGGCAACTGGACAGAGGAGCTCTTTGGAGAACCTATTGATCTTCGAAATTCCTGAATCTGATCAAAAATAATCAATACAATACAAACAGCAAATGCAGCGTATACACAAGTCAATTTTCTATGTGGCTCTATCAATAGGTGTAAAGGACATCATTCATTTTGTATGGGGACTTGGGCTTAATTGTATTAACAGTTTAATATGAATTTTAAAATAGTTTAATGTACGAAGATTATAATATAATTGGAAAATATCTTATATTTTGTATAGTTTAGGTGTGCAAAATGATCAAACTATAATTATGACAGTTCAAAGCAGCACAAATATGGCGTTAATTGACAGATAATACAAAATCCATATCTTATTTTCCAAATAACTCAATCGCACAGCAATTAAAAGCAAAATCGTTATTAGTTTTATCAATACAAGTATCGAAACTACCATTTATATATATTTTTTTATCATTGGACATTACAAAAGTAGTACATAAAAGCCCAAAATGAATGATTTCCTTTAGGATTATAATTTTAAGTAATAATAAATTTATTTTTACCGACTTGTGTTTTTTTCACTATGACTTGACATTTGACAGGATCCCACCTGGAGTGCGGTCCATGAATGTAGGTGACTGCTACTACATTTGAATAAGTATTAGTTACATCCACTATGCCGGCCTAATTGGAACCGGCAACTTACAAGCTAAACGGTCTGTATACTTGTAAGCTGTGTTACTACCCGGATCGGTAGACTGGGCCTAATACTTTTTGACAACTAGGGAGCCGACCGCGCAACTTCATTCCCATTTGACAAAAAGTTACGCTGTTAGTGTCAAACTGTTGAACTATTCATGAAAATAACATTGATTTTTACATCATTAGGTACACCATAAGTTTAATTTTAATAACAATCCAGCTACATAAATATCTTTAAAAAGTCTCAAGTGAGAAACAAGATTACTTAAATCACGATAAAATAATTAAACAAATTTTATTAAATGAAAACGGCTTACTATCGCGTTTATTTTGGTTTTGATTTTAGGAAAAATACTAAATCACAATAATTCTATCCATCATACTTTCGTGTTCCCCGACCAAATCGGAGACATCCTCATAAAAGCTGAGTTGTCTAGTGCCGATAACCGTAGAGCTTGTGTGAAGAGAATTGTGAGGAAAGGGATGGAGCTTAACTTTATTCCACGTTGGGGAAAGCATCCATATTTTGTCGACCGAATCAGCAGTCGAACTCAAAGGTTCGGTGCGTCGTTTCTTTGTAGAACAATCGACAAGTGGAATGCTTCACCAGCCTATGTGTTCTCTCCTTCCTGTAACCTTAGATCCTTCAAGCGATGCGTGTTGAAGCACCTTTGGCCGGCATAGTTTCGGCGACTTGGGCAGAAACGAAAACTCCGTTTTGCAGTCGTCGGCACTTTTGGACCTCTTGTTGCTTGCCATCAGGCGGGTCGAGGTCAGATATCGAATCACAATGATAGAAAGTAAGGGAGTTATGTCAGGATCGTAGCAAGTGACGCTCTATTATCTCTGCCTATTCCTGTGGGGAACAGGCGTGAAAATTTGATTGATTGAGTTGATAGATAATTATAAATGAGGTCGGCACACTGGAAAATTGATCACCAACTAGGTAGTTCTTAAACGTCTAGACCTGAAGCAAATATGTGCCCAGTTTTTTTTAATAACAAATATTTATAATATTTAATCTTACTTATAAATATTATAAATAAATGAAATGATACGAATCTTTGCTTCAACCGGGAATCGGTCCCGGGACTTACACGTAGCGAGACTGTGTGTGTTTAACAACAGACTTTGTGAATGAATGATGTCCTTTAAATAATATCACTTTCTTATAGTTAGTCTGCGCAATAGAATTTTCCTAAAGAAGTTAATAAAACATTATTAATAAAACATGTATTTTCAATTTATTAATTTTAATTTATATGTAAAAACAAACTTTACAGCTCATATTTGAGATTATAACTATAAGCATTTACAATATCACTAGAAGCAATTTAACATTTATTTTTTATCAATTAAATTGTTACCCCATTTTCACAAAGGGATTGGCAGAGACAATGGAGCGCCACTTTCCACGATCCTGACGCAACTCCCTCACTTCCCTCATATTCACAATTATCTTCATACAAGCTCTAGGCCACCCAGCTCTTTTAAACGTGTGTCTGATACACCCGAAATACATTCCTCTGGGTCTGCCTCGTTTAACGCAACCATCCACACCAAACTTATGTCATTTCAATATTCTGTCATTGGAGCTAAAGTGTAGATTTTTTGAGTTAACTCTATAATTAAAGCAGCTGTACACTTTCAACAAGAAGGTATTCCTTATAAAGGTAGAAAAACACTGGAACATCGATGTAGATACTTTTGGACAGTTCTACATAAATGTTAAGTAGTTTTATGAGGATCGTAAAAATAGCTATTTAAAACTTAGTATATTTAACAAGAGCAAATTGTGACGTAGGCAGCATAGGTATTACAATAGGCAACAACCACCTAGACTGATGGGCCAAAAGTAGGTACGGTTATATTAATGGTTTTAAATTGGAGGCATCGCATATAGCGCTTTTTTATGTTTTCGTTAAGTAGGTTCCATATTCGTGTCGCATATTTTTCATTATTTTGGCTTACACATAACTTTTTATTGTCTTGATATTAGTAAAATTTTGAAATTTTCTGTTTTTTACGCTGAGTGCTTGTGTTATCTTGGTTACTACATATTTAGCTGACATTTTTTGTAATATAAGTTTGTGGTCCCAGATTCTCAAATTTGGTAAAAAAATACGTATATTTTAACTAACAATTATAAATAATCATTACGATGAAATTATATCTTATTTTGTTACTCGCAAATTATAGGGACATCATCAATCTCTGCAACAAAAATATTAATTCAATATGTAATAAATCATATATATTGTTAAAAAAAAATACGACAAAAAAATGAACAAACCTTTAACATAATAGCTGCCACCGTTTGCGTTTTTCCACTTTTTCACAATAATAAATATAAACACTGAAGTAATGAAAACTGTTGCAAATCCAATTAAAACGTACATCAATAGTATACATACAATATACAATAAGATTTGTTTATTAAATCCCTGAAAATAGTAATTACCATGTAAATATATATTCATATTAAAAAAGAAACAGTTGAAACACAAGGTCCTCTCTTTCTGTCTACCTAAATAGAGTGACCATCGACAGTTTACGCTCCATTGAAAGTGATGCTAAAGAGACTGTAAACGGCGCAACACAGCGTCACGCATGTTAATTGCCTCGTTTTTACAAGACATTCTTATCAACAAAATAATTATTGGTTTACTAGAAGTATATGCTTACTCTGTATAATTAGCTTCGGATTGATCTTCCGTAATTGATGATGCGGCATAGGTTACATTTTCGACATCATTTGCGATCTTTTCGTCTGACTCAATATGCTTAGTCTTTATCAATCCGTCGAAACTCGTAGATATTTCCTCTAAACTAGTAGATAATTTATCTGAATTCATGGATAACTCGGTTGAACTTGTGAATAATTCACCTAAATTCATGGATAATTCGTCTGAACTTGTGGTTAATTCACCTAAATTCATGGATAATTCATCTGAACTTTTGGATAAATTCTCAAAGATCTTGTTTGTTTCTAATATTGGAGTAGATGACTCCATTTCACATTCGTAAGCTGTTTTCTTAACAAAGCCGGGGAAACATTCGCAAGTATGCGGTGCCCGACAATATGCATTAATACATTCCGAACACATAGTATTACAAGTATAACCTTCCTGACATTCAACACACACACCTGGCCTCACACATACGCCAAACACACAATCATCACAAGTGATCAATTCACAAGTTTTATTACCCCCTAAAGCAATGTACCCGTCATTACATTTACAGTCATTTGGTGCGACACAATGTCCATTCTCACACTCATCGCATACAGGTTCACATTTTGAACTAATACCTTTTGTATATCCTGGTAGACATTCACAAACATTTGGTGCAATACATTTGCCATATTGACAAGTGTCACATACGGGGCTACATGTTCCATTGTCATTGAGTCTGTGGCCGTCACTGCAAATACAAACATTTGGCCTTTCACAGTTACCTCCGTTACAACCCCCGGGGCAGACCGGCGCACACAACTCATCCCTCAGTTCATATCCTTCATGGCACTCACATGTATCGGGTTCTTTGCAAAATCCATTGGTACATCCTCTAGAACAGTACGGTGTACATATTTTACTACTATCTACTATGTTTCTATAACCGATTAAACATTCGCAGGTATCTGGTGCTATACAAGTTCCGTTGATGCATGGCTCTTCACATATAGGCACACAAATATCATTGGTCTTGTTATATCCTGGTAGACATTCACAAACATTTGGTGCAATACATTTGCCGTATTGACAAGTGTCACATACGGGGCTACATGTTCCATTGTCATTGAGTCTGTGGCCGTCACTGCAAATACAAACATTTGGCCTTTCACAGTTACCTCCGTTACAACCCCCGGGGCAGACCGGCGCACACAACTCATCCCTCAGTTCATATCCTTCATGGCACTCACATGTATCGGGTTCTTTGCAAAATCCATTGGTACATCCTCTAGAACAGTACGGTGTACATATTTTACTACTATCTACTATGTTTCTATAACCGATTAAACATTCGCAGGTATCTGGTGCTATACAAGTTCCGTTGATGCATGGCTCTTCACATATAGGCACACAAATATCATTGGTCTTGTTATATCCTGCGTGGCATGTACACACTTCAGGACTGGTGCAGACACCGTTAGTACATCCATTAGAACATATTGGTTCGCAAGCATTGTCTGATGATTTCTGATAACCTGAATAACAACTGCAAGTATCTGGCGATTCGCAATATGACGTTGAGGGATCACACCGTGGGTAGCATATGGGGCCACACAGAATACTGAAAATAATAAAGCACTTAAAGTATTACCACGCCAAGAATTGATACTTTATGACGGATACTCAAGAATAGATACTCAAAAGGACATACTTATCAGAATAGCCATATCTCTTATAGCCGACGCAGCATCTTCGATCATCATGGTAATACCAATCCTAGATAAACAAAATGATACAATATAAGCAAATGGCTGAATTTCTGCAACTTTTTCTGTTTTTATTTATTAATTATTAACAATATTTATAATATCTAATTATTTATTGATACAGATGATTGTCTTATAGCTTGACCATTACCACTGTACCGCGCCTTGGGTATGTGCGCGGCGAGGTGAGGGGCACCGTCGGCTGTTGCGCTCGACTGTCGACTGTTTATGTCAGAAGCACATGAGACAAATATTCAAAGATGGGTCGTGCGTTATGATGTTGATGGCGAAATGAAAGATGAAGTTGAAGCAGAATCTATGTTAAAATTACTTTCGTTAATTTAGTACATATATATTTATGTATTATAGTTTATTTGTTTGTTAATTTAAATTTTAAACAATTTTCAATAAAACAAGTCCTGATTTGAATTATAAGTTTAGCTCTTATTTAATATTCAATTAAATAATTTAATTATTCGAAATTAAGTAAACAACAGGTTTTTACACTGGAGAACTTATTTATTCGTATTTTAGCAGAGTACAAATTGACCTCCATAACTAACACAGGCAGCGACAAGAAGTAGAACATTTTTTTAATGTCCACAGACTATAAAATTCTATTGCATACAGCCTATGCACAACATTTGACGTGTAAAAAACTGGCGTGCCTTAGAACTGTAAGCTGATATCGTAATCGACTTCCCTTCCCGGCCCCCACCTCGCCGCGCACCTAGCAAGGAGCGGTACAGCGGTATTGGTCAAACTATAATAAAGATGCTCTTTAATAAGGAGGGATTCGCAGTGCCCTTGACTTACATGATTATAATTTCGTATGTGAAGGAAGTATTGGGATCGTGGAAAGTGGCACACTAATAAAGCTTGACTAATTGATTGATATATTTTTTCAATGGATTAAGTGTTCTCCGCTGGTGGAAATGGACTAGTTTCTGTAACACACGTTGCGTTGGGGGTTGTGGATGCAGTTAGGAACAGTACCGTCAAGCTGACCTACAGTATTCCGTTGAGAGTTTGTTAACCCGTCGTCCAGAGAAACTTGTAGAAACGTATAACCGCGTCTAGGTTCCGGTATGGTAAGGGGCTCTTTTCCGTCCGACGGATAAGCATACTCACAACGTGGCTAAGCGGATAGATAAAAAAAAATAGAATATAGATAATAGAAAACACCAACAATTTCAATGTTCACGCAACACCTAGCAAGTAAACATGGGGGGCCCATGCAAGCAACCATAAAGAACAAAGTACTAGAACAGTAGAACTCTAAAGGCTTCCTTGAACTTACTAGGTAATAATTGGTTTCATGCCGATAGGATGTCCTTGTCTTCTCGCACTTAAAAATTCCGTAACATGTTTCTTTATATGTTTCTCTATATGTAACTGTTTCCAATCGTGTCTTCCATTGAGATATGCTAAAATAAAAGTCTACATTATATTGTTTTTTATTCACCATCTGTATATAGATAACAATATAATAATACTATTTTCAGTTAAAAAAAAGCGAGCGGAAAGCCCAATTGACTCCATAGTAGACAAATTAAAACATAAAATACGAGTAAAGTAACTTGAAATAAACTATTTAAGATATACTTATCGTCTGTCTCATGGCCTACCTAGAGAGTCATTTTATATCTTTTTTTTTATGCCTGATACTTACTCTTTTTTATTTATTTGAATTCACAATTTTTTTCTGAAATAACATTTTATAATATTCCAGTATCATATGTTTTTTTTGTAATTTTCATTGAGATATGCCATAATAAAAGTCTACAATAATTACAAAATGATAAACGAGATAAAAAGTTAAATCTTTTCATAAATGGTAAACGAAGACAATCGCTTAACACATCATGTTTATTTATTCTAATAAGTGACTCTACCTTCATTTTCGGTTTTATCGTCTACCACCTAGGTAGGTGCACACTTCATGTTTCAACCAAAACATTTCTAAGATTATGTTGCACTTACCGTCTTTTAGATCCAGTATAACAATTTTCACCCAATATTATATAAAGATTGGAAAGTGCAAATATTGTAATACAAAATACTCGTATATAATATTTCATCCTTGAACGCCAATCATCTAATGATGAGTAACATTTTTTTGTATAAAAATATAATTATCTGTATTCCTGATTAATAGGGTTTCCATAATTCAAAATAATTTTATTCATAATAATTCTCAATAAAAAATTTTAGGATTCAAATTTGCTCTTACCGAAGTATTTTGTCTCGATAAACACGAAAATTAATTTGCTGATCTGAGAGGATTCATTATGGTTCATCATCAGATACTCCCCGTCTTTAATTTGATGACGGTTCAGCTAAAGGCTCTTAGTTATTTTAGTTAAAGCACTAAAGGTCCATTTCTTGTTGATTTGCTGATCTGAGAGGATCCATGATCAGTTTTTTTAGATCCAGAATGTTTTATTTTATCGCACTAACTTTTCTACACTTAGTTTCCTACATTCAAGACGAATCCAATGAGTCCAAACTTAGTAAACCAAAAAAAAGTTTAAACCCATTCAGGGTTTTGTCTCCTACCTTCGAGTTCCATCATCAGAGTAACTCAGTGGTACCAGTTAAAACACACATGTATTTGTATACGTTTTTGTTTCAAATGTTAAGTCACAGATATGTTTGAAAGTTAAGTAAATACCTATTGTGCGTCTAAGATCACTACCGCAGCTAACAAAACGAGCTGATGACCTTAAAACCCCTGATCTTCATCAATTGTAGCTAAGAACCATCTCGATCACATCAGCGTTGAAACGAAAAAAACCGCATCTTAATCGGTCCATTCGTTAAGGAGCTACGATGCCACAGACAGACACACAGATACACAGACAAGTCAAACTTATAACACCCCTCTTTTTGAGTCGGGGGTTAAAAATATCCCGTAGTAAGCAATAATTCGTGGTATTCACATGCACTTCCTGTCATTCGCATTTATGAATAAACTAGCTGCGAAACCCGGCGTTGCCTGGGTCAAAATACAGCCCACGCATAGTTAAGAATCAGTTTTTGTATCATGTACCCGTATCTATACAAATCCCTGTATCTATCATTAATCCTACGTTGTATATTATAGGCGACCGTGGTGTAGTGGCAGTGCAATGGTTACACAAACCGAGAGCACGAGTTCGCCCACACCGGTACCAATGTATCTTTGCTTTGATATTAAGTACTTTGGTTGTCCTGTTTATAGAAACAAGACAATAGTAGCTTTTATAGTAGCTTCTATACTAAGCTACTATACAAGCACTATAGTAGCTTAGTATAGAAATGTAAATAATAATATTAAAATAAAAAATAAAAAATATTGTGTGTTCGAAATTGTGAACTAAGACGGTTTTTTTCAGTCGAGAGCGCTCTTGGACCTCCTCTTGCTTACTATCAGGCGAGTCGAGGGTCGAGATACAATAAAAAATATGCGACTCTTTGATTTCTTTGTACATTCCTAGAAATATTCTTAGACAAAAGTGTTTTTTTGATCCTATTATTATTTATGAATCATACAATTTATTAAAATAAACTTACAATATATTAAGCCCACGTTCGAGATGCGCCGTTTTTTAATGCTTAAATGTAATAGCTAATAAATAATCTGCCCACTTTATTCTCAGTTATGTCTTTTAAACACCAAATTGTAAATCCAAGGAAGCCGTAAACTGAATTAATTTGTTCGTGCACATGGCACATGGCAATGCGTTACACATGGGCTTGTAACACATTTTACCAGACAATTGTTCGACAAAAAAACGATTTAGTTGCCTCAGTCGTCGTCATTGTGGCGGTCAGAGGTACTTTTTATGATTTGCTTAAAAGGCTATAATATTGGGAGAACACATGGCCTTGTAACACATTTTACCAGACAATTGTTCGACAAAAAAACGATTTGCCGAACAATTTTGTTCTAGTGTCAATTCAGTCAACAGAATGCGAATGTTTCCCCGACATAAAAAGATTAGCTAAGGAACGAGTTTAATGAAAATAAGTTTCAAGCTACGCTATATATAAAGATCGTACTGTATTATATATTAAATAAAATCTATGTTGTATGAGTTAATTTTCCACTATTTGAGTTCAGTAAGTCAATGAAGTACGCCGCATCTCACATCTTTGTTATTCCTGTGAAAATAATAATGGAAATGATTTCTTAATATTAAGCAAAATTTTTATCAAAATAATTGATAACATTATCCTAATTACGTCTATAATTTTACATATATTTATTATATTATTCGTTTAAATAATTTCAAATAGTTTATTTCTTATCACAAAATGTGTAACACCGTTTTTTTCTTGTTCCTTAGTTTTTGTTTTTTTAATAGTTACTGTGATGGAATTAGACAAGGACCTTTTGTTTGTAAAGAGTAAGAATA
This sequence comes from Tinea trinotella, assembly GCA_905220615.1. Lineage (NCBI taxonomy): Eukaryota > Metazoa > Arthropoda > Insecta > Lepidoptera > Tineidae > Tinea > Tinea trinotella. The sequence goes on from HG992313.1 coordinate 13,433,543, forward strand.
ATATACTTTTTCTATTCTCAGAGTTTATTATTTTTTATATTTAGAGATAGCAAAACACAAAGTATTCTACATACACAAAGTATGTAGAATGTTAGAGTTGCATCGTGCTCCGTTGTCTGTGACTAACACTAGGAAAAGTGGAGCGTGAAATAGTTTTCTTTATTGTGACACGACATCTGACCTCGACTCGCCTGATGATAAGCAAGAGGAGGTCGAAGAGTGATAATGAGATGTATTTTAATAAAGTATAATTAAAGGTTCTATAATTATAACAATGTAAATGTTATAAGGAGTGCATTTGGAGTGGCGATAGCGGAATGAATAAGGAATAGTACAGTGCGCGATAGATGTGGTTTAAAAGAAGATGTAGTAAAAAAAGATTAACAAAGAAATGCTTTGATGGTTTGGGCACATGGAAAGGACGTGTGAAAGTAGATTGACAAAAGGAATTTATAAATTTGATGTGGATGGATGCGTTAAACGAGGCAGCCCCGGAAGGGTGTTTTCCAAACAAATGGGAGACATCCTTAAGAAAGCTTCGTTGTCTAGTGCCCATAAACGTAGAGCTTGTTTGGAGTGTTAAGTAGCGCTTTATTGTCTCGCCCTATCCCTGTGGCGGAAAAGGCGTGATAATTTGATTAATTGTTAGCAATACTTTGCCTTTTTTAATCACGTACATTTTTGTATTCAGACGAGACATCTGACTTCGGCTTGCCTGATTCGTAAACAAGGGGAGGTCCAAGATGACTGATCGAACCGTTTTATTATACGGTTGCCTTAACATCAAGTTGATCTGTCATAATATGTCGTGCCGTCATGCCACAATAAATACAAAATTCTGGTTCTTTTTAAATATATATATTCTTTAATTATGAAAATGGAAATGATTAAATTTAATATTAATTAATTTTATTTTTATTTCAGAACAAGATCAAGGACAATAGGTGTAAGTATTCTTCTTACATTTTTAATATTTTAAAAATGATTTATCAAATTATGGTGACGACAGGAGTGGCGCATTGGTCAGCACACCAGTTCGAAATGTGTTAAGTCCCGGGTTCGGTTCCTGTTTGAAGCAAATATTTGTTTATAGCTTTTTTTGCAATTTTTATTAATTAGATATTAAAAAAATTTGCAAGTATTTGATATAAAAAAAAGAGGCGGATATTTGCTTCGGGTCTGGTTGTCAAAGAGTGGTAGGCAGTGGTGCCCAGTTTGCCGATCCGGGGTAACACCAACAAGTAAGTATATAGACCGTGAAGTGACTTAGTCGCGTTTTGGTATCAGCTTGTAAGTTGTCACAAAAAAATTAAAAAGGAAAAAAAATGTGACAGTCTACAATGAAACGTCTTTTCAGTCATCGTCGCTCTTGGATCCCACCATCAGGCAAGTCGCATTTACATGTCGCTTCAAATAAAAATATGTATAAAAAACATACCAGTTAATAATAATCACTATATTTACTATGAAATTATTATTTTACGCAAACGCAAAACCACTTCACTTTACTGAGGCCGATAAGTCTTGCCTTCTTTCCATATACAATCTAATTAATAAATATAACAAATAAAAGCAATGACACAATTCTTCGCTTAGATCGGGAATGAAACCCGGGACTTACGTGTAACATATGTTGACTGCGCCCGTGTCCTCAAGAAACACTAGAAATAATTTTTTACTCCGACCGGGAATCGAACCCACAACTAACACGTAGCAGATTTGTGTGTTACCAATACACCATTTAGATCGAAAAGAGTACCTACGTATATTATTGCTCAATAATATTTCATTATTTTTATTGTGACTCGACATATGACAGCACCCCGCTTGATGTTAACCTGGAGTGTGGTCCATGGATGCATGTCACTGCTACTACAATTCAATAACTGTAAATAGCAGTCTCATCCACTGTGCCAGCCTAGTTGGAACCGGCAACTTACAAGTCCCGAAAGGCGAAGTGAGTAAGTGCTGGTACTACCCCGGATCGGCAGACTGAGCATCACTGCCAACCACTTTAATACAACAACGTCTTCGGAGCAGCCACGCTGCCTCGTGCAATGCATCAGAAATTAGTCCCGAATCTCTTCATATAAAACAGGAAATGACTAATCCACGAACTTCCACTGACGTTTTACAATATCACTGAAAAAAAAATTGGTAGCTTAGATAGCTTGCCTGAATTACGCTTTTATTTATTATATTTCAGGGAAAAATCACACAAACGTGTGCATATGTAATCCAGGCTATGAAAGACAATACAACTCCTGCGTACCACTTTGTCAGCCGCAATGTTTGCATGATGTTTGCTTTGAGCCCAACAAATGTCTTTGTGACCCTGGTTACGTATTTCGTGAAGAAATCAAGAACTGTGGCCCAGTATGTGATACTGAATGTATCAATTCAGTTTGAAAAGCACCAAATGTCTGCGTTTGTTTGGAAGATTATGACGTTACCCTTGAGACAGGAGTTTGCAAAGCAAAATGTGAAAATTGTTTAAATGGTACATGCATAGAACCAAACATATGTATCTGTGACCAAGGTTATGAAAAGGTGGATGCAATATGCAAACCTGTGTGTAAAGATACTTGTACAAATTGATATTGTTTGTCACCAGATGTGTGTTCATGTATTGATGGTTTTAGGATGGAAAATAACTCGTGTATTGTAGCGTCGTGTACTAAACACGATGCTACATGACTCGTTTTTACTTGTTTATAAGTGTATTTTATTTTGTAAATACCTTTATTCCATATTCATTCTTTAAACGGGTTTTTACGTGTCGTTAGATATTTATATTATTGTTTATGTAAATTTTGACATTGTTGACACGTGAAAGCCCGTACTATTTTTAATATTTTTTAGGCATTTATTGTATCTAAATTATTCATTGCCCATTTTCTAAAAATAGTTTTTAATATTTAGTTTTTAATATTCAGTTTTTTTAAATTGGGAACGAATTCCATCTCTGAAAAGGATTGACGGAGATGTCGTTCCCAATTTAGAAGTCTATCTTTGATCTTCGTTCAAGTCACAATAAAAATGTCAGTGCTCCAAATTACTTTTTCATTTTAACAAACCGAAACAACCATGAAGAGATTACAATAAACTTTACAAATACCATCGAGCTGAAGATCGAAGACACCATCTGAGGACTCCATCTGGATCAGGGGGAAATGTAGCGTCGTGTACTAAACACGATGCTACATGACTCGTTTTTACTTGTTTATAAGTGTATTTTATTTTGTAAATACCTTTATTCCATATTCATTCTTTAAACGGGTTTTTACGTGTCGTTAGATATTTATATTATTGTTTATGTAAATTTTGACATTGTTGACACGTGAAAGCCCGTACTATTTTTAATATTTTTGAGGCATTTATTGTATCTAAATTATTCATTGCCCATTTTCTAAAAATAGTTTTTAATATTTAGTTTTTAATATTCAGTTTTTTTAAATTGGGAACGAATTCCATCTCTGAAAAGGATTGACGGAGATGTCGTTCCCAATTTAGAAGTCTATCTTTGATCTTCGTTCAAGTCACAATAAAAATGTCAGTGCTCCAAATTACTTTTTCATTTTAACAAACCGAAACAACCATGAAGAGATTACAATAAACTTTACAAATACCATCGAGCTGAAGATCGAAGACACCATCTGAGGACTCCATCTGGACCGATTACCCATGATCCAGATGCTGTGACGAGGAGTTTCAATAAGCCGGCATCCACACAACATCACACAAGGTATGACGTTCTACGGCTATTATGCACGAGGTGCTCCGACGGGTTCTGTCCGTGGACGTCCACTCGTTGTCGGCAGTTATCTGTCGACAGGGAATCTTACCCGCGAGCTTCGGGTCCACTATCCGTCGGAGGTTATTCATCTACGTGCTGAGTCGGAGCGTTATTACCTTGTGTTCCGCCGTGCTGGTTTCGGAACTTCTCGTCAGATCCGAAAGAACAGTGAGTATGATATTTTAACAACGGTTCAGTTTGATTAGCAAATGATTCATAAAGTTTGTTTTTATTTAATTTCCTATGTATCAATGCGATAAGCGCATGCTCCCATTAGGAATCATTGCTCATCATAAACGGATATAATGAATAATATAAAATAAAAATTAAATTGATTTCAGAGTCGATTGCAAAAGTTGTGATGGCAAATGCGTAGAAGGTACCTGTTATTGTTTAGATCGCAGGCCATGCTATTTGGAACCAGATATGCCAGCTGAAGTACAATCACTAGAGTAAGATATATTTGTATAGTTTTCACGTTTAGGCCAATAATTTTTTTTCTTTCACACCTTGAATAGTTCGAGTAAATATACCCTATACGCGGGATATTAGATTTCCGATCGGAGCAAATATTTGTTTTATAGCTTTTATTTGTAATATTTAATAATTTATATTACATACCATAAATAGTGGTAAGCAGTGGGGCCCAGTCTGTCGATCCGGAGTAGTATATCTTCAAGTATAATAATATATATAATATGTATATAATTGTTAATTTGTAATGAGAGGCTTATAATTTATTGTTATAATTAGGTTAGCTATTATTTTTTGTGTATTTGTCATGCTGTGTGCACTGTTTTGGGTTACAATCTGGGCTTCATTTGTTGTTGTATTCCTTTTATTATGTTTTGATTGTAAGCTGTTTGTGCACCTATGAATAAATAAATAAATAAATATACTTAGTCACGTTTCGGAATCAGCTTCTAAGTTGCAGATTCCAACTAGGATTGATGGCATTCATGAAGCGAACTTCAGCTTAACATCAATTCAGGGTGCTGTCATATGTCGAGTCACAAAAAAAATAAGGGCATCTCATGCCGCGTGTGTGTTTGTCACCCCTGCTTTCGGCTCGGGAGTCAATTCTCACGGGTTCAAATTCGTTCACTGCTGAACATAGGCCTCCCCCGTAGAATGCCATTATGAACGATAAGATACCAGTGACATCAACTGGTAATTCGTGACTTTCACTATGTCGTCAGTCTACCTAGTTGGAGGCTTACCTACGCTGCGTCTTCCGGTTCGTGGCCTCTACTCAAGAACCTTTCTTCCCCATTGGTTGTCAGTTTTTCGAGTGATATGACCAGTGGAATATACTAATAATTAAATATTTTTCTAAATATTTTTAAGCTAATTTGAATTGTCAATTACAGAATGGCTGGCTTAGAAGTTACTTAATTGGTTGGCGGGTTCGTGGGTTTGTTACTGTTAATTTTCATTGTAGCAGTTACGAGGTTATTATGGAAAAGGAAAGACATGTTTCAGACTGAAAGAAGAGATGACAGTAAGTATTATTAGTATCTTATAATCGTTAATCGTATAATCGTTAGTCTTTGATTCCAATATTTCTTAAATATTTATTAGCTAAATTAATATTGTGTTTATTTGTGACTGATGTTTTAATATTTGGTAATTTTATAAATATTTGTTAACAGAACGTTTCGACAATGTAGTCTACACTGTTCCTGATCCACAAATAAACAACAACAACAATATCGTACAAGTTGAAGAAACTAGTTTTAATGAAAAAAAAAAGATGATTATGCTATGAAAATGGATTAAAAGGGTATTCCTAATTTGGACAAAATTGAACTGCACGACGAGTGTAAAGTTACAAAATTGACTGTTCTTGTTAGCGTAGTTTTTAGTATCAATCTCAAATTTCTAATTTATTTATTTTGGTTAAATTGCATTTACACCTTCACCAATTACGAATACTTGCTTGATTAGCATCTATTATAATTGTAACCATTGAGGAGTAAAGAAACAGAATAATCTAAATGGGAAATTGATTTTTGGGTGAAATAGGGTACCTTATTGTCATCATCAGCCAGAAGACGTCCACTGCATAACATAGGGCTCTCTCTTATTGTTAGAACGACATTCTCGAACGACAAGATGCCAGTTGCATCCACCAGTTATTCGTAACTTTCACTATATCGTCATCCACCTGGTGGGAGGCCTACCTGTGCTGCGTCTTTCGTTTCGTTGTCTCCACTCTAGAACCTTTCTTACACATCGGTTTTCGGTGGCCAGCATTATTAACTAAACATGTGTTATCTTATTGTACCTCACGGCATTACATTTTATTTAAAATCTTAGGAAAGATTAAGAAAAATAAAATATAACTAGTTAAGAATATAGAAACTTTGAGGGTTCCAAGTTTGAAATTACTATTGTCGGAGTATCTGTTAAAGATACGTATAGTATTAAGTATATATTTATAAGTCATTATTGTTTATGAATGTTATGTATTGATTAATTATGAATTATAATAAAATAATTTATTATAAAGCTGTTTATGTTACCCACTAAATATAATTATCATCAATTTTACGCCTAAATTCCAGGGATAGGAAGATATTTTCATAATCCTAATACCTTTCACAATCTTGCTTCCCACTAAAAGAGAATTGTGTTATAAATCGTCATCCAATGTATTGTTCCCGCTGTTTTTTCGTGATGAAAAGAAAGTCTATTACTACTAACTACTATTCCAATCATTTTGGTAGTATTTGAATTCCATGTTGGAAAAATAATTCTTTATGTCTTTTTCAATGGAAATGTAATTTTTATATAATTAAATAGTTACTTATAAACTCACAAAAGAAAAATATTTTAAATTACAAAAAAATATATGTATTATATAAAATAATTCAGGAGTCTGCCTATAACCGTAGATCTTTTTCGTAAGTAGGCGCAACATCTGTACTCGACTCTCCCTAAGTCAGAGCGTCGACGACTGAAATTTTATAGGTTTTTTTATTATTGTGACTCGACATCTTACCTTGACCCGACTGATGGTAAGCAAGAGAAGGTCCAAGAGTGCCGACGTTCGTAAAAACCGAGACTTCACGGTTGCCCCAGTCGCCGTCACTATGCCGGCCAAAGGTGCTTCTTCACGCATCGCTTGAAGGATCTAAGGTTTTAGGATGGAGAGAACACAAAGGCTGGTAATGCATTCTACTTGTCTCTATGTTCTACATAGCGTCTCTATGTAAAACATAGAGACGCCCTTTACCCCTGAACCCTTTAGTTCGAGTGCCGATTCGGTTGACAGAATGCGGATGCTTCCCCCGACCTGTGCGGGTATTAAGTTTGCTCTGTCAACGACATTATGCCGGCCAGAGGTGTGTTTTCACTCCTCGCTTGAAGTATTCAAGGTTTTAGGCTAGTGAGAACAAATAGGCGGAGCATTCCAAGTTTTCCAAGTGTCGGTTGTGCGAACAGACTCGGCGAAAAAAGCAGATCAACTCAATTTATCGATTTATAACGCTAGCAAGAAGGATCACTCGAAAGATATGCTAAAATAATCAATCAATCAAATAGTCTTGCTATTTTCCCACAGGGATAGGCAGAGACAATAGAGCGCCACTTGTCACGGTCCTAACACAACTACCTCGCTTCCTAAATAAAATAAAAAAATAAATAAAAAACCATTTAATTTTAAATAATTTATTTCAAATCGGCCATTACTGTCAGCGAGTCCGCTCTCTTAGTTTTACGTTACAAAGGATTTTCTGAAACAAAAACATAGGAACTATAGTAAAAGTAGACATTCTCTGATAAAATCTAGTACATTAAAAAAGCCGTTTTTTATTTTATTGTTTTTTTTATTTATTGTGACTCGATATATGACAGCACCCCGCTTGATGTTAAGCTGGTCCAATGAATGGATGTCACTGCTACTACAATTCAATAACTGTGAGTAGCAGTCGCAACCACCATGCCGGCCGTTTAGTTTACTTGTAATAAGTTTTTTTAGTATAACCTTTACTTGTATCTTTGGCATAGTGACGCCGACTGAGGCAACTGTAAGACGAGATAGTTTTTTTAGTCGTTAACCTCCCCTACCGTACCATCAGACAAGTCGAAATTAGATGTTTTTGACCTAACATATGATAGCATCCCGCCTGTTGTTAAGCTGAAGTGCGGTCCATGAATGGAGGTGAGTGCTACTACAGTTAAAACCTATAAGTAGCAATCACGTTCCCTATGCCGGCCTAGTTAAAGCCGGACACTACGGTCTGTATACCTGTAAGTGGTGGTGCTACTGTTTTAATAATTAGAATAAATATTACATAGAAAATATATGAAACAAATATTTGCTCCGACTGGGAATCGAACCCGGGACAAACTGTTGTGCTTACCAATGCGCCACGCATTTTGCGTCTAAAACAATAAAGCTAAATTATTTCGTTGAAGTATAAGTGCTTAGTTACAAATGATTCTACGAACCTATTGATACTCTGCATCTGGTTCTCTGGCACACCTGAAATTAAGCATTTGTTGATATAAAAAATAAAACTAGTTATAGCTAAAAAAAACATGCTTTCAAGATAATGTGAACTAAAAAGTAAATAAATATAATAGTTAGCAAGAGGAGGTCCAAGAATGACAATACAATAATTTCAATAAATATGTTTTTGGCCATCATATTGGCGGCGACTGAGGCAGCCGTGAACTGACTCGGTTTTTTTCAGTCGTCGTCACTCTTCATCTCATTTTGCTTACCATCAGGCGGGTCGAGGTCAGATATAGGTCACAATTATTTTATTACAACCACAGCAAAAAAAATTAAATACCGAGTCAGTTTACGGCTGTACCTAAGAATATGAAAAATAGAATCTGTGCTAAAATAAGAACTAATTCAGTGTTATTTATCTCATTTATACTATGTTTATACTACGTGTGACTGAAAGAGACAACTACTTGTACTTTAATTCCTTTCTTTCAAAGGTTGTCACTACTTTTCTGCAATTACAACCACTTGTGATTGTGGGTGACTTTTAATACTGCCTAATTAAAAGTCACGTGGTAGTTAGAGTAGCGGCATAATTGTTCCGTCGTCCTTTTTTGAAGTATATTAATGTCATTTTTATTCTGTCAAATTAGGTTGTCAAATGATCATTAAAACCAGTTACGAATGAAAAAATATATTAGTCCGCTTCTGACTGATTTTTAATGCCACAAGGGAAAATAGTATAAACGGTAGTATTTTGTAGCTATTTTAGGGCTCCTTCTATTTCATTAGTCCAAATTCTTTGGGCTGTACACGTGAACAATGTCAGCGCGACTGCCAAAAAATGGTCAAAATGGTTTTGCGTTTAGTTTATTGGTGAAAAAATGCGCAAAACATATTCATACTTACTATACGATCTTGTTTTGTAGTGATTATAAAGAAACACACTTAAACCCACAACAGCAGCAACCCCAATCAGTGTTACAAACAGTATAAGACAAGTATATCATCGTGGGTACCTACACAAAGATTTACACTTTTTGCTCCTCTTAATTTTGTGTTTTTTTTAATTAATAAAGCCATTTCGTAATATTCAACAGTATCAAATCAAAAGTAAAAAATAGTGTTTTGTGACAATAATTATTATCTCAAAGAAATAATTACGTGATTAAGTGATTTTGAAGTGTATAGCGCAGCGCGGCTGGTGTTTCAAGTATTCATAGCAGTCTCATTGTTATTGAAATTTTGCAGCATTCTTATATACTTCCGACGCTACAGAAATATTCAGGACTATATAAAAATGAACGTACAGCGTTCTCCTCCCAGCGCATCACAGCGATTTTATACTGGATCTCAGCCGGACTTGTCGAAATTGGTCGAACCCAGTGAGTCAAGTGAAATTACTGCTATCACTAAACGAAAACGTAAATTACGAGACAATGATTTCACTGACTCGTTTGCTAAGTTTCGAAAAGAATTATTGTCCTGTTTCAAAGAGATGGCACAAGAACAAAATAACAACATATCAAAACTTCACGAAGATATACATATCGTAAAAAATCAATTGTGTGATATAAAGCAAAGTTATGAGAGCTTTTCACAAGAAATTAATAAATTAAAATCTGATATTTCAAATGTGAAGACCTCAACATCTAAGGAAATTATCTCACTAAAAAATGATTTAACAATGGCTAATGGCATCATTTCCGACCTATCAACTAAACTGCAATCTATTAATCAGCATGGCCGAATCAATAACTTGGAGATAACAGGAATCCCGGTGACGAAAAGCGAGAATCTGCACACCATTCTTAATAATATATCCACAAAAATTGGTTTCACTCTTCTGCCATCTGACGTGGAAAATATCCACAGAGTGAGGAGATTTGACAAGAGCTTGCCGGATAATTGCGACAAAACACAACTGGTATCTATACCAAATATAATTGTAAAGTTTTCACAACGACAGCGTAAACATGATTTCTTAGCAGCGGTACGTGCGCGCCGCGGTCTCACCATAGCTGATCTGGGATTGAATGGCGCTCTGAAGTCCATTTACATAAATGAACACTTAATACCGCAAAACAAATTACTGCTTAAACATGCACGTCATTTATGCAAAGATAAAGAATTTAAGTACATATGGCCAAAGGAATGCAAGATCTTTATTCGTAAAAATGATACCTCAAAACCTATTTTGATATCTAATGAAAAAGATCTTACTAAAATAATGTGACTATCTTTGCTTTTTTTATTCATACAAAATGTTGTTATCTCTTTTCTATTTTGCCAGTTGTTTTTGTTTTGTTTTTATATAAACCCGTTGTATTTTATTGCATGCCTTTATTGAAACAGGTTATTAAGATTTGTAAACTCATAAATATCATTACGTGTTATTATCTTTATATTATTTTTAGTTTATTTTTAACATTATATTACATATTATAATATTTTGCTTACTTATGTTTCAAGATAGGGTCTACGAAATGGCCGTACAGTTACTATTATATATTTTTTTAATATTAAGATTATATGACTTTAAATTTTATAAAACTTCAAAAGGTAAGCTTACTAGTTAGCTTTTTGTATGTATTCTGTATTTATATTTCTTGTCTTATATTATTTTAATTCCAGTGCATTATTTGACTATTCCCTTATTTGTGAAATGACTTGTCGATAATTATTTTTATACTTATTTTACAAAATATTTCCTTGCGAATTGTATGTGTTTGGAGAACTTTCTTTGTATTGAAGTTTATTTTTCTTATGAGATAATGCAAAGGTGGTGCGACTATGTGTGGGTCCCATATTTACAATGCATCCTGATAAGTTAACTGTTTACTACCAGAACGTGAGAGGTCTACGAACTAAATCCCAGGAATTTCTATGTGAGGTACTTAATGCCGACTATGATGTCCTAGTATTAACGGAAACATGGTTAAACAAAGAATATTATGACAGCGAATACTTTGATAGCCGGTATAGGGTTTTCGTTGTGACTTTGATTCAATAGCCAGCGGTCATGCTCGTGGCGGTGGCGTGCTGATAGCCATCCGACGCGAACTGTGTGTCGTTGTACACTCCGACCGATGCGTGCCACCACCTGCTGAGATGTTGTGGGTGAGCATAACCCTTAAGTCTAATTCTGAAACATCAAGCGTCCGTAGCGTTTCACAGCCAACCGACCTGCATATCCTTTGCACTTATATTCCACACGGCGAGAGACACGAGGGCTCGCTTTCCGATTTCTTCGATATCGTTGGTACCTTTCGTGCTTCTTTTCCTCTCAGCGACATCTATCTCGTACTAGGTGATTTTAATATAACTGAGGCGGAATGGTACTATGATGACGAGTACGATAGTATGAACATATGTACAAATAATAATAAACTAGCGTGTCTTGCAGCCGATTTTATGAATATACATAATTTCTTTCAGTTTAATTCGTACTTTAACCATAATAACAGGCTTCTAGACTTAGTTTTTAATAACATATCTTGCACGGTGAACACTTGCGAAAGCCCTCTGGTACCAGAAGATCCACATCACAAATCACTTGTAATCGATGTTGCCATAACATACGCCGTCTCTTATAAGTGAGAAAATTCACAAGCGTATGTTTCACAAAGGTGACTATGTATCATTGAGAAAAGAGCTCGGTGCGGTCGACTGGAATAGGGAGTTTTTGTCTCTGTCTTGCGTGGATGAAATTACCAATAGATTTTATAATATACTAAATAGTCTTATAAATACTTATATACCTATGCGCAGTTTTTCTGTCACTCGGAGGTGTCCTCCCTAGTACACTGTGCCCTTGATAAAGTTATCTAAAGAAAAATGCAAGTATCATAGAAAGTGGAAGCGTTATAAGAATTATGGTGATTATCTTACCTATTCTTTACTAAGAACAAGGTTTAAAAAAAATGGAGAAACATTGTTACACAAATTACTTAAGCTATTCAGAAAATAAAATTACAGAAAACCCTAGGTATTTTTGGAACTACATAAAGTCTAAATACTACCTCCAATGATATTCCTCAAAACATGATGTACCAGGGCAGGACGATCTCGGATGGTCGGGAGATCTGCTCTGCTTTTAATAGTTATTTTAATTCAATGTTTGTTTCTAGTACAAGTACAAATAATGACAAATACTTATTTCATAATGAAGAATCGTGCTCAGAATAAACAATAAACTTAAATTCATTATTTATTAGCTCTGAACTAGTATTTCGAGAACTACAGAATGTTAACATTAACAAAGGCTGTGGTTCTGATGATATACATCCTGTACTTATATCAAAATGCGCAAAAGAGTTACTTAAACCAATTACCCACATTTTCAAATTATCAATTGAATCCGGTACATTTCCAAGTATTTGGAAAAATGCCATTATTATACCTATACCGAAAAATACTAAACGAGATATAATTACAGAATTCAGGCCTATTTCCAAGCTCTGCGTGCTGGGAAAAATATTTGAAAAGTTGGTAACTTCTCAGCTGTCAAATGCTTTTCGTAATATAATTAGTGAAAACCAACACGGATTTTTCAAATTACGCGGTGTTATTACCAATATGTTGCATTTTACTGATTTTCTACTATCGTCAATGGATGAAAATGCGCAGGTTGATGTTGTTTACACTGATTTCTCCAAGGCTTTTGATAGAATTAGTCATGATCTACTACTGCGAAAGCTTTGGAGGAACGGTGTGCACGGTAATCTGCTTCGATGGCTAGAGTCCTACTTGAGAAATCGAAGTCAAGCCGTTTTCTTGAAGGGTTATCGTTCTCATTTCCTAAATATACCACCTGGTGTCCCTCAGGGCTCACATCTGGGTCCCATTTTATTCTATCCATATATATCGATGACCTAAATGACTATCTCCCAAACACTCACAAATTATTAATGCTGACGACACTAAAATCTTTCTAAAAATAAAATCAAAATTAAAATTTTAAAGGAACCCCCGAAACGCCTGGAACCACTTTGGTCATATCATCAGCTTTATAGTAATAAACAACATTAGTCATGGCTCAATAGTTATATCCCTTTAATATCCCTTGGATCCTTATGGTGCATCATCAGATAACTACTCTAGGTCTTCAATTTGATAATGGCCCAGCTAATGGCTCATAGAGAGTAACAATTTTAGTTAAAGCACTATGATATTATCTGTTATTGATTTGCTGATCTGAGAGGATTCATGATCAGATACTCCCGATCTTCAATTTGATAACGGCCCAGCTAAAGGCTTAGTTAAAGCACTACAGTTCTATCTCTTTTTTTTTGCTGATCAATTGATATCAATTTGCTGATCCTGAGAGGATTCATAATGGTGCATCATCCGATTGCCCGGTCTTCAATTTGATGACGGTCCAGCTAAATGCTCTTAGTGAGTAACAATTTTAGTTAAAGCACTATCTCTTGTTGATTTGCTGATCTGAGAGGATTCATGATGGTGCCTCATCAGATACTCTCGGTCTTTAATTTGATAACAGTCCAGCTAATGGCTCATAGTGAGTAACAATTTTAGTTAAACACTATAGGTCTATTTCTTGTTGATTTGCTGATCTGAGAGGATCCATGATCAGATTTTTTAGATCCGGAATGTTTTATTTTATCGCACTAACTTTTCTACACTTAGTTTCCTACCTTTAAGACAAATCTAATAAGTCCAAACTTAGTATACCAAAAAAAAAGTTTGAACACATCCAGGATTTCGTCTTCTACCTTCGAGTTCCATCATCAGAGTGGTACCAGTTAAAACACACATGTATTTGTATACGTTTTTATTTCAAATGTTAAGTCACAGATTTGTTTAAAAGTAAAGTCAATCAATCAATCAAATTGTCACGCCTTTTTCCCACAGGGATAGGCAGAGACAATGGAGCGCCACTTACCACGATCCTTACACAGCTCCCTTGCTTCCTTCACATCCACAATTCTCTTCATACAGGCTCTGTGGTTATGGGCACTAGGCAACCTAGCTTTTTTGAGGATGTCTCCGATTTGGTCGGAAAACACTCTCCTGGGCCTGCCTTGTTTAACGCATCCATCCACATCAGATTTATAAATTCCTTTCGTCAATCTACTTTCACTCATCCTTTCCATTTCCAAACCATCGAAGCATTCCTTTGTCAATCCTTGTCACTACATCTTCTTTCAAACCACATCTATCACGTAGTGTGCTATTCCTTATTCTATCCGCTATCGTCACTCCACATACACTCCTTAATGACCGCATTTCTACAGCGTTAATTCTACTCTCATGCTTCTTCTGCCATACCCAACTTTCACTCCCATACATTAATGTAGGAACAAGCACCGCATTATGAACAGCCATCCGTGACTTTTGGGACATTATTTGGCTGTTCATTATACTATGGATGGCACCGTTCACTACGTTACCCTTTTGCACTCTTCTCTCAATATCTTCATCACACTTTCCATCCCTAGTAAACATACTTCCCAAGTAAACAAATTGTTTGACTTGTTCCACTTTCTTTCCGTCTATCGTTATCTCACATTCTGTCATTTCATCCTCTCTCTCCAAAACCATTACTTTTGTTTTACTTACATTCACTTTCATACCTTTCTTTTCTAATTCCGCATTCATTATAGTAACCATGTCCTGTAACTCATACGCCGAAGATGCAAGGATAACTTGATCGTCGGCGTACAAGAGACATTTGATCACCAAGTCATTCATTTTTAAACCATACTTCCTTTCACGCAACTCTTTCAGACAACTGTCCATGAATAGATTGAAGAGCCATGGTGACGCTACACATCCCTGTCTGACACCTTTAGAGATGCCAAACCAGTCGGATAGCGCCCCGTTAATTCGAACACATGCACTGGAATCCTCATAGAGAGATTTCAGTGCACGGACCAAACGCTCCCCCAACCCAAACCCGGACAGCTGCTGCCACAATTCACTCCTGTTCACTCGATCATAGGCCTTCTCAAGGTCAACAAAAGCACAAAACACCTTCTGGTGTTTTGCCAACACTTTTTCGCTGACGCATCTCAGAGAGAAGATTTGATCCATACATCCCATCCCTTTCCTAAATCCCGCTTGCGCATCCCAAATTTTATCATCTGTTTCATGCATCACCCTTTCAATCAATACTTTCGCATACAACTTGCCAACAATACTGAGAAGGCTGATGCCGCGGTAATTTTTGGGTTCCTGTTGCGATCCCTTCCCCTTGTATAGTGGTACTATGACAGCCTTGCGCCAGTCACCTGGTACAAGACCGTTCACCCAGCACTTACGGAAAAGGAGACACAACCAGAAAGCCACCAGCTGACCACCGCCCTTCAGCATTTCGACAGTTATTCTGTCACACCCAGCCGCTTTTCCAACTCTCATTCTTTTTAATGCATTCAAAATCTCTTTCACATCTATATCACATTCAGATTCGCTTTCATTCAGCGTGGAGGAAACATCAACACACTCTGGTGCTGTATTATTATCCCCCACAAATAAACTTTCAAAATAATCCTTCCATCGTCCTAACACTTTCTTCTCTTCAGTCACTAAATCACCATTCGAATCCCTAACCACATTCACTTTAGACTTCTCCAGTCCTCCCCGGGCTATCTTAACCTGTTTCCAGAACAGTTTAATATTATCCCGGAAATTTCTGGAGAATTTTCTCTCTATATCCTCTTTCACATCTTTCTTCTTTCGTTCTATGCATTCTTTCACTTTAATTTTTATTTCCTTATATTCATTCATTGCCTTACATACATCTTCATCTTTCTTACCCGCGTTTATTCGTCTACTAGCTTTAACTGCTAGTAGATCCTGCCATTTTTTCTTCTTCTCGCATACTAATACTTCCGTTTCCTTATCCCACCACATGTTGGGCCTCACATTCTTCCTCTTGCTCACTCCACACACTTCTTCTGCAGCTTCTGTCATACCATTCCTCAATTTCATCCATACTTCCTCCACACTATCATTCTCATGATTACAGGCATCTCCTATCTTCTCACGTAATTTACTTACATACTCCTCTTTCACTTCTGCATCTTGCAACTTTTCTCCTTTTATTCTTGTCAACGGTGTTGTCGATTTACGATTGCGGTTTCTCCAACCCTTGAACAGACCATTTATTCTTGACATAACAAGAAAATGGTCTGTTCCAATGTTGACCCCGCGATAAACTCTCGTATCGACAACATTGACTTTCAACCTTTCATCCACAATCACAAGATCTATTATACTTCTCTCTTTATTCCTCTCCCATGTATACATGTGAATCTCCTTGTGACAAAACTTCGTGTTTGTCACAAGGAGATTCTTCTCCAAACAAACATTCACCAGACTTACTCCATTCTCATTTATACGCTCATCTCCATACCTTCCCAACACATGGTCTACATTCATTCTTTGCACACCCACCCATGCATTAAAATCACCTAACATTACAACCCTTTCATTCGATCTAGCAACATTCAAAACATCACGCAGGCTCTCCCAGAACTCTTCCCTTTCGGCCTGTGGCTTAGATATATCGGGGGCATACACACCAACTACAAATAGTCTGTGCAGCCCCACTCTAAGCCTGACCCATAAGAGTCTGGGCGACATACACTCATACTCAGTCATACACTCTGCCATTCTCTCAGACATCAACATTCCCACACCCTGACACGCTCTGGCCTTCGGGTCGACCCCCGACCAGACCGCTGTGTAGGGACCATGGTGGGTGACATCTGAGCCCTTTCGCTTCGTCTCATTCACACACAACATGTCCAAACTCTTATCATCCATCATCTTACATACCTCATCTAATTTTCTCTCCATTCCTCCACATACATTCAATGTGGCAAAACGGCTCTCCGCTGCCCGCTTTTCGCCCCGTGGGAACATTTGGCGTGACTTTTGGCGAGAAATGTCGCCGCTAATGTTAGAATTTTTAAAATTTTCCATTGTTGTTCCCACGAATGGCAAGGGAAATAAAGTTCCACTCCGACAGAGCCCCGCATGCCGGAGTGGGGCTAATTAGTGCCCGATGGGCGCCACTCATCGGGACGGCACGTTTGAGACTAGGCTCGCCCCTAGCCACGCATCCTTGGGCACGGCAGCCCATGGATTGGCATGGGATCTAGAAGATAGGAATTTGGGGATTGGGTAGGTGTAGGTGGATTTGGATACCATTACTATAAAAGGACAAGGGTATAGTAAATGGTAGCTCAAGGTGTCCGGGGTCGCGTACCCGAATTCATCCTATAAACACCGGACAGGTATTTAAAGAACGAACCCTCTGAACTGTAAAGTAAATACCTTAAAAGTAAGACGAACCCTCTTAAAAGTAAAGTAAATACCTATAAGGCTGGAAATACAAGTCAGATTTTCCTCTCTGATAGTCCGATCCGATTGTCTGATCAGACAATCGGAAAGCACTCGTGCCATACATTTGTTTGAATACTTAATACACGTCAGATCCGATAGTCGGATCGGATGTCAGAATCGGAAACAACGCCAAGGCGCTTACGATTTTATGGCCGATCCGATTGTCTGAAGGTGCAGTTTTCATACAGAATACAGAAACAAAATAGACGTCCGATTCCTACTTCCGATTTGTAAATAATTTGCTCAGCAATATCGGACGTGTATTCCCAGCCTTATGCGTGTTTAGGACATGTCAAATAAATATGCCATTGTTAAAACACGTAAAAAATGTTATAATTTTTCCCCTAAAATATTCAATCAAGGTAATCGATCTAAACTGCAAACCAACCTCGCCATAATATGAATATTTTAAGGGAAAAATTATAAGATTTTTTACGTGTTTTAACAATGGCATATTTATTTGACATAAAATAACAATCTTCGTCGCATAGCGACGTACAAGGGTTGTCGTTCTAAACAGCGCGTCTAAGATCGCTACCACAGCTAACAAATCGAGCTGATGACCTTGAAACCCCTGATCAGATCTTCATCAATTGTAGCTAAGAACCATCTCGATCACGTCAGCTTTCAAATGAAACAAACCGCATCGTAATCGGTCCATTCGTTTAGGAGCTACGATGCCACAGACAGACACACAGATACACAGAGCCACAGATACACAGATACACAGATACACAGATACACAGACAAGTCAAACTTATAACACCCCTCTTTTTGGGTCGGGGGTTAATAAACGACATTAACGACTGTCCTAAGATTCAGACCGACTTGAATTCTCTTCTTACTTATTGTACAGAAAATCAATTATCTTTAAATATTGAAAAATGCCACGTAATTAGTTACACGCGCAAAACTAAACCTATTTATTATAAATATAAATTAAATAATACTTTAATAACTCGCGTTCACAAAATCCGGGATCTAGGAATTATTATTGATGAGAAGGTTAGTTATAATGCACACATTGATTCCATAGTACAAAGGGAAGGGCCTACCGGAATTTGGGTTTTATTAGTCGCACCAGTAAGCGCTTCAAGAAAACGGCAACACTAAAAGTTTTGTACTCAGCATTCGTCAGATCTATTTTGGAATTTGGTTGTAATGTTTGGTCTCCTAATTATAATTGCCACATAGAAAGGCTAGAACGAATACAAAGAGAGTTTATAAAAATCGTGAACTTTAGAAATGGTGTAACAGAACACGACTACGACACCTCTCTTAGAAAATATAATACGTCTTCTCTTAAAAATCGTCGTGTTCTAATGGATATGACAATACTATATAAAATTATTAATAGCAAGATTGACAGTCCCTACTTATTATCTAAAATATCTTTTATTAACCGTTCACGTATGTTGGTTCGGCCCTCACGTCTGGTACATAAGGATACACAGCATGAATTCACACATCTTCGTACCACCCCCACTTAGGAGAAATTACACTCGTAATGCTTATATCTATCGATCTCTAAGCACGTACAATAAGTACAAACACTTGTGAATGCAGGCAAGGTTGCGATTCAGTAGACGGCTCCTGCAAACCCCATTGTGACAATTGCGCCAACGGCGACTGCGTTGAACCAAACAAACAGAGACAACCTCCTATAGACAAATGTAAATGCCATAAAGGATACAATGTCAATGATAAGGGAGAATGCATTTCCCAATGTACACCGTAAGTATTATATATTAAAGTAATTATCATCATCATCAGCCAGAAGGCGTCCACTGCTGAACATAGGCGTCCCCCTTAGAACGGCATTCCGAACGACAAGATGCCAGCTGCATCCACCGGTTACCCGTGACTTTCACTATGTCGTCAGTCCACCTGGTGGGAGGCCTACCTGCGCTGCGTCTTCCGGTTCGTGGTCTCCAGCCCATTGCCACTTCAGCTTGAGGATCCTACGGGCTATGTAGGTAGCTTTGGTTCTTTGGCGAATATCCTCGTTATTCGACAAAGTAATGATAGTCGTTGCAAACTATAGATCATTACTTTGTTCTGTGCGTCCTCTATCGCCTATACCACGGAGAATATTCCGAGGAGCTCTTCAACCTTGTTCCTACCTCGTCTTTTCACACCCGTGATACCCGCACCGGTCGGGGGAAGTATCCGCATTCTATCGACCGAATCGGCAGTCGAACTAACTAAACGAGCAGTTTGGTACGTCTTTTTTTTTATTGTGACTCGATATATGACAGCACCCCGCTTGATGTTAAGCCAAAGTGTGGTCCATGAATGAATGTCACTGCTACTACAATTTAATAACTGTAAGTAGCAATCACATCCACTATGCAGGCCTAGTTGGTACCGGCAACTTACAAGCTGATCCCGAAACGCGACTAAATCACTTCACGGTCTGTATACTTGTAAGTGGCTATGAAAAGCTATATATATGAAACAAATATTTGCTCCGACCAGGAATCAAACCCGGGACTTTACGCGCAACCAACCAATCGCTAAACCGTTCGTCCACGCCTGTACATACTTGTATGTAGTTTATGTACTTAATTGTAGTTTGTAGTATATTTGCACCCTGCCCATAATTTCTCATCATCCTAAAGGTCAGTTGTTAGAGAATGCTTAATAGGCATTAAACTCGCCTTTGTACCTATTTTAAGATTCTTATTAGGATAAACATTTGTTTTAGTGGCTGCGGAGAGCATGGAACCTGTATTGGAGCAAATGTATGTACATGTTCACCTGGTTATCAGCAGCAGGGTGGAGTATGCCGGCCAGTATGCACGAAGCCCTGTGTCAATGGCAAATGTGTGGCACCAGAAATATGTAAATGTAGTAAAGGATACAAAAGCGAGCAGAGCAGAGCAGAATGTGTACCCGAATGTATGTATTCGGTTATTTATTTATTTCCATTTAGACCAGTGTTTCCCAACCTTTTTAGGCCATGCCTTAATTTAACATTTCTATTTTTTTTGCCCCCATACATATTTTTCAACTTTCAAAATTTTTTTGTTCCCTTAGGAGATCAAAACAATCACAGCATTTTTTAAGAATTTGCCTTTTTTGTTAAATTTGTCACCGATATCTAGCATTGCATTTAAATAACCCAAAGCGAAAGAGTTAGTCGTGTCGAGTCCATTTGATATATGTACTTTGGTTGTCCTGTTTCTATGATACAAGCACTTTAGTAGCTTAGTATAGAAATGAAACAATGTATACGTAACCAAAGTTTACTAAATTATAATTTACTAAATAATGTTTTTTTTAAATTGACAGTGACTGCGGCCCTAATGGACATTGCGAACAACCAAATCTATGCGCCTGCAAGCAGGGTTATCAGTTAGACCGTACAACAAAACAATGCACAGCGTTCTGCAACAGGCCATGTCACAACGGTGAATGTATAGGAAATAATAAATGCAAATGTAATACTGGTTTCAAAGAAAACCAACTGACGTTTTTTTTTTGTTAGACCTAATATAATGATTTAAATTTAACTAACAATAATATTTTTTACACAAATATATCATTAAATATTGAAACAAATTTGTAAAATGTAAAAAAAAATTGGAGGCGACCGTGGTCTAGTGGCAGTGCAATGGTTACGCAAACCAAGAGCACGGGTTCAAAACCACTCACCGGTAACAATGTATCTTTGATATATGTATAGTAGGGGAACGACTTAAAGAAACGTGCGAAGAATGCGGTTGTGACGTCATCGTCACGTGTCTATCATGAATAGTGAAGTAACATGCAAAATGTTGATAACGATAAACACACACTTTTTTACTTGCGTATTTTAATTTAGTTATTAAATATTATAAATTTATATTTAATAAATGTTTATACATTAACAACAATAATTATTATTTAATCATATATTAAACCTAACTTTTTAACTAAACTAAACTAAAGTTTTTTTTGTCGTCAACGCTTACGAAACTTTAAGGTGTCCATATTCATAAATCAGTATATTCTGTCTAAGCCGAAATAACGTGCCCCTCCACTGCATTTACGCACACGAGCAAATATAAAATAAGAATTAAACACACCGATAAAATAATTTTAACAAATTATTTAGTCTTTAATCAGTAAACTAGCAAAAAATAAATTTACTACGCACAAAGTAATACGTATTTTCATATAGAAATTATTAAATAATTATTTTATAATTTTGAAGTCGGTATATACTATACTTGATTCTAACGAGGACGAATGCGATGAATCTGATGACCTTGATGATTCCGATAGCATAAGTGAAAAGTATAGCTAGTCTAACTATAAATGACGCGACGCGCCCCTCCACTTTATTAGTTTATTTAAATGTGTGAATACAAATATTACTAACTATACTATTATACTTCACGCAGGGCAGTCAAAAGTTTAGGACACGTTGGTACAATCTTTTTTATTAAATAAAAATCTTCTATGCATCTTCTTATAACGCCAAGGTCAAAGTCGTCAATATTAACATTACGTTTAAAATTTATCTTTTTGCCTTTTTTTTGTGGGTGATTTCAAAAGTAATGATCCAGCTAAAGTCGACTCACCTTTTATATTATTTTTTGTCCTTTAAGGTACACCGGTATAATAACATGATCTATTAATACTTTTACATAAAGGTATAGTTACTATATTTGATAATTTTTCTTCTTCACACATTTTAATCACGTTTCGGCTACGGATGACTACTCTCTTTTTTTGAGTTAACTCGCTCATTTTGTAATAAACAAACAAAATAATTGATGACACGTTTTTATCGATAGTGCGCTATTAAGTGACACCGCCAAGCTAAGCGCGTCACTAATGGCGGCCAGTATGATACGGGTGGGAGGTATTTGCCCACCCGCCGCTCCTCAGGCCCCGAATGCATTTAACTCATTCCCCAACTATACCTTGGTTGTCCTGTTTCTATGATAAGCTTTAGTAGCTTAGTGTAGAAATGTATAATAATAATAAAATAAAATATATAAATTAGAAATTTATCGAAATCAAGTATCTCTCATAATAATATTAAATAACGAAATGTCTTGTAATGGCCACTGCATTGTTTATTTATTTATTTATTTATTTAATTCGGTATATACGACAGGTCGCAAACTAAACATCCCAAACATTGAACATTCCAAGATTAATGCTGGTTTGCGACCCAAGAATGTATACACACAAAAAAAACATTACAAATTTAACAATACACAATAGAAATAATACACAAAAAATAATAGTATAAAAAAAAAGTAATAAATTAAAATTCAAAACCAAGACTACAATACTACTTAAATTAAGGTTGTTTTGAGGAACCAATTGTGAAACCAATAACCAAAATAGTATGTTACATTAAATTTGTTTAGTAAAATTATTTTATTTTAATTTTACAGATGCATTCCTCACTGCCCCGGTAGATGTCTGAACGGAGTATGCTCAAGTCCCAACTTCTGTATTTGCAATATGGGATACGTGAAGGATAGAACAGTGAAGGGCAGCCAAAGTTGTGTCAAACGATTGCGTCGGTCGGCACCTGGACAGAGGAGCTCTTTGAAGAACCTATTGATCTTCGAAATTCCTGAATCTGATCAAAAATAATCAATACATTACAAACAGCAAATGCAGCGTATGCACGAGTCAATTTTCTATGTGGCTCTATCAATAGGTGTAAAGGACATCATTCATTTTGTATGGGGACTTGGGCTTAATTGTATTAACAGTTTAATATGAATTTTAAAATAGTTTAATGTACGAAGATTATAATATAATTGGAAAATATCTTATATTTTGTATAGTTGCAAAATGATCAAACTATAATTATGACAGTTCAAAGCAGCACAAATATGGCGTTAATTGACAGATAATACAAAATCCATATCTTATTTTCCAAATAACTCTATCGCACAGCAATTAAAAGCAAAATCGTTATTAGTTTTATCAATACAAGTATCGAAACTACCATTTATATATTTTTTTTATCATTGGACATTACAAAAGTAGTAAATAAAAGCCCTACATAAAAGTAGTACAAATGATTTCCTTTAGGATTATAATTTTAAGTAATAATAAATTTATTTTTTTACCGACTTGTGTTTTTTTCACTATGACTTGACATTTGACAGGATCCCACCTGGAGTGCGGTCCATGAATGTAGGTGACTGCTACTACATTTGAATAAGTATTAGTTACATTCACTATGCCGGCTTAATTGGAACCGGCAACTTACAAGCTAAACGGTCTGTATACTTGTAAGTAGTGATACTATCCGGATCGGTAGACTGGGCCTAATACTTTTTGACAACTAGGAAGCCGACCAACTTTGCGCAACTTCATTCCCATTTGGCAAAAAGTTACGCTGTTGAGTTAATGAAAAATAACATCGATTTTTACATCATTAGGTACACCATAAGTTTTATTTTGATAACAATCCAGCAAAATTTGTAAATAAATATCTTTAAAAAGTCTCAAGTGAGAAACAAGATTACTTAAATCACGAAAAATGAATTAAACAAATTTTATTAAATGAAAACGGTTTACTATCGCGTTTATTTTGGTTTTGATTTTAGGAAAAATACTAAATCACAATAATTCTATCCATCATACTTTCGTGTTCCCCGACCAAATCGGAGACATCCTCAAGAAAGCTGAGTTGTCTAGTGCCGATAACCGAAGAGAATTATGTGGAAAGGGAGGAAGCTTCACAAAATTCATATTTTGTCGACTGAATCAGCTGTCGAATTCAAAGTTTCGGTGCGTCGTTTCTTTGTAGAACAATCGACTAGTGGAATGCTTCACCAGCCCATGTGTTCTCCCCATCCTGTAACCTTAGATCCTTCAAGCGATGCGTGTTGAAGCACCTTTGACCGGTATAGTTTCGGCGACTGGGGCAGACATGAAAACTCGGTTACAGATATGAAAGTCGTCGGCACTTTTGGACCTCTTGTTGCTTGCCATCAGGCGGGTCGAGGTCAGATATCGAGTCACAATGATAGAAAGTAAGGGAGTTATGTCAGGATCGTTAAAAGTGACGCTCTATTATCTCTGCCTATTCCTGTGGGGAAAAGGCGTGAAAATTTGATTGATTGAGTAGATAGATAATTATAAATGAGAACGGCACACTGGAAAATTGATCACCAACTAGGTAGTTCTTAAACGCCTAGACCTGAAGCAAATATGTGCCCAGTTTTTTTAATAACAAATATTTGTAATATTTAATCTTACTTATAAATATTATAAATAAATGAAATGATACGAATCTTTGCTTCAACCGGGAATCGAACCCGGGACTTACACGTAGCGGGACTGTGTGTGTTTACCAACTTCTTTATCTATTGCACACACTTTGTGAATGAATGATGTCCTTTAAATAATATCACTTTCTTATAGTTAGTCTGCGCAATACAATTTTCCTAAAGTAGTTAATAAAACATGTATTTTCAATTTATTAATTTTAATTTATATGTAAAAACAAACTTTACATTCATATTTAAGATTATAACTATAAGCATCTACAATATCACTAGAAGCAATTTAACATTTATTTTTTATCAATTAAATTGTCACCCCATTCCCACGATCCTGACGCAACTCCCTCACTTTTCTATTCGCTCATTCTATTCGCTCCACATACAGTCTTTAATAACCGTATTTCTACAAAGGTAATTCTACTTTCATGCTTCTTCTGCAATTAAAATTAAAGCAGCAGTACACTTTCAACAAGAAGGAATTCCTCATAAAGATAGGAAAACACTGAAACATTGATGTAGATAATTTTGGACAGTTAATGATCTACATAAATGTAAAGTAGTTTTATGAGGATCGTAAAATTAGCTATTTAAAAATTAGTATATTTAACAAGAGCAAATTGTGACGTAGGCAGCATAGGTATTACAATAGGCAACAACCACCTAGACTTGCCTGATGGGTCAAAAACGTGAGTACGGTTATATTTCTAGTTTTAAATTGGAGGAATCGCATGTAGCGCTGTTCTATGTTTTCGTTAAGTATGTTCTATATTCGAGTCACTTATTCTTCATTATTTTGGCTTACACACAATTTTTATTGTCTTGATATTAGTAAAATTTTGAAATGTTCTGTTTTTTACGCTGAGTGCTTGTGTTGTCTTGGTTACTACATTATTAGTTGATTTTTTTTGTAATATAAGTTTGTGGTCCCATATTCTCAAATTTGGTTAAAAATAATATAACAATAATCATTACAATGAAATTATATCTTATTTTGGACATCATCAATCTCTGCAACAAAAATATTAATTCTATATGTAATAAATCATATATATTGTTAAAAAAAATTACGACAAAAAAAATGAACAAACCTTTAACATAATAGCTGCCACTATTTGCGTTTTTCCACTTTTTCACAATAATAAATATAAACACTGAAGTAATGAAAACTGTTGCAAATCCAATTAAAACGTATATCCAATAAGAATTGTTTATCAAATCCCTGAAAATAGTAATTTCCATATAAAATATTATTATCTAAAAAGAAACAGTTAAAACACAAGGTCCTCTCTTTCTGTCTACCTAAATAGAGTGACCATCGACAGTTTACGCTCCATTGAAAGTGATGCTAAAGAGACTGTAAACGGCGCAACACAGCGTCACGCATGTTAATTGCCTCGTTTTTACAAGACATTCTTATCAACAAAATAATTATTGGTTTACTAGAAGTATATGCTTACTCTGTATAATTAGCTTCGGATTGATCTTCCGTAATTGATGATGCGGCATAGGTTACATTTTCGACATCATTTGCGATCTTTTCGTCTGACTCAATATGCTTAGTCTTTATCAATCCGTCGAAACTCGTAGATATTTCCTCTAAACTAGTAGATAATTTATCTGAATTCATGGATAATTCAGTTGAACTTGTAAATAATTCACCTAAATTCATGGATAATTCGTCTGAACTTGTGGTTAATTCACCTAAATTCATGGATAATTCATCTGAACTTTTGGATAAATTCTCAAAGATCTTGTTTGTTTCTAATATTGGAGTAGATGACTCCATTTCACATTCGTAAGCTGTTTTTTTAACAAAGCCGGGGAAACATTCGCAAGTATGCGGAGCCCGACAATATGCATTAATACATTCCGAACACATAGTATTACAAGTATAACCTTCCTGACATTCAACACACACACCTGGCCTCACACATACACCAAACACACAATCATCACAAGTGATCAATTCACAAGTTTTATTACCCCCTAAAGCGATGTACCCGTCATTACATTTACAGTCATTTGGTGCGACACAATGTCCATTCTCACACTCATCGCATACAGGTTCACATTTTGAACTAATACCTTTTGTATATCCTGGTAGACATTCACAAACATTTGGTGCAATACATTTGCCGTATTGACAAGTGTCACATACGGGGCTACATGTTCCATTGTCATTGAGTCTGTGGCCGTCACTGCAAATACAAACATTTGGCCTTTCACAGTTACCTCCGTTACAACCCCCGAGGCAGACCGGCGCACACAACTCATCCCTCAGTTCATATCCTTCATGGCATTCACATGAGTCGGGTTCTTTGCAAAATCCATTGGTACATCCTCTAGAACAGTACGGTGTACATATTTTACTACTATCTACTATGTTTCTATAACCGATTAAACATTCGCAGGTATCTGGTGCTATACAAGTTCCGTTGATGCATGGCTCTTCACATATAGGCACACAAATATCATTGGTCTTGTTATATCCTGGTAGACATTCACAAACATTTGGTGCAATACATTTGCCGTATTGACAAGTGTCACATACGGGGCTACATGTTCCATTGTCATTGAATCTGTGGCCGTCACTGCAAATACAAACATTTGGCCTTTCACAGTTACCTTCGTTACAACCCCCGGGGCAGACCGGCGCACACAACTCATCCCTCAGTTCATATCCTTCATGGCATTCACATGTATCGGGTTCTTTGCAAAATCCATTGGTACATCCTCTAGAACAGTACGGTGTACATATTTTACTACTATCTACTATGTTTCTATAACCGATTAAACATTCGCAGGTATCTGGTGCTATACAAGTTCCGTTGATGCATGGCTCTTCACATATAGGCACACAAATATCATTGGTCTTGTTATATCCTGGTAGACATTCACAAACATTTGGTGCAATACATTTGCCGTATTGACAAGTGTCACATACGGGGCTACATGTTCCATTGTCATTGAGTCTGTGGCCGTCACTGCAAATACAAACATTTGGCCTTTCACAGTTACCTCCGTTACAACCCCCGGGGCAGACCGGCGCACACAACTCATCCCTCAGTTCATATCCTTCATGGCATTCACATGTATCGGGTTCTTTGCAAAATCCATTGGTACATCCTCTAGAACAGAACGGTGTACATATTTTACTACTATCTACTATGTTTCTATAACCGATTAAACATTCGCAGGTATCTGGTGCTATACAAGTTCCGTTGATGCATGGCTCTTCACATATAGGCACACAAATATCATTGGTCTTGTTATATCCTGGTAGACATTCACAAACATTTGGTGCAATACATTTGCCGTATTGACAAGTGTCACATACGGGGCTACATGTTCCATTGTCATTGAGTCTGTGGCCGTCACTGCAAATACAAACATTTGGCCTTTCACAGTTACCTCCGTTACAACCCCCGGGGCAGACCGGCGCACACAACTCATCCCTCAGTTCATATCCTTCATGGCATTCACATGTATCGGGTTCTTTGCAAAATCCATTGGTACATCCTCTAGAACAGTACGGTGTACATATTTTACTACTATCTACTATGTTTCTATAACCGATTAAACATTCGCAGGTATCTGGTGCTATACAAGTTCCGTTAATGCATGGCTCTTCACATATAGGCACACAAATATCATTGGTCTTGTTATATCCTGGTAGACATTCACAAACATTTGGTGCAATACATTTGCCGTATTGACAAGTGTCACATACGGGGCTACATGTTCCATTGTCATTGAGTCTGTGGCCGTCACTGCAAATACAAACATTTGACCTTTCACAGTTACCTCCGTTACAACCCCCGGGGCAGACCGGCGCACACAACTCATCCCTCAGTTCATATCCTTCATGGCATTCACATGTATCGGGTTCTTTGCAAAATCCATTGGTACATCCTCTAGAACAGTACGGTGTACATATTTTACTACTATCTACTATGTTTCTATAACCGATTAAACATTCGCAGGTATCTGGTGCTATACAAGTTCCGTTGATGCATGGCTCTTCACATATAGGCACACAAATATCATTGGTCTTGTTATATCCTGCGTGGCATGTACACACTTCAGGACTGGTGCAGACACCGTTACTACATCCATTAGAACATATTGGTTCGCAAACATTGTCTGATGATTTCTGATAACCTGAATAACAACTGCAATTATTTGGCGATTCGCAATATGACGTTGAGGGATCACACCGTGGGAAGCATATGGGGCCACACAGAAAACTGAAAATATTAAAGCACCTAAAGTATTACCACGCCAAAAATTGATACTTTATGACGGATACTCAAAAGGACATACTTATCAGAATAGCCATATCTCTTATAGCCGACGCAGCATTTTCGATCATCATGGTCATACCAATCCTAGATAAACAAAATGATACAATATAAGCAAATGGCTAAATTTCTGCAACTTTTTTGTTTTTATTTATTAATGATTAACAATATTTATAATATCTAATTATTGATTGATACAGATGATTGTCTTATAGCTTGACCATTACCGCTGTACCGCGCCTTGGATATGCGCGCGGCGAGGCGGGGGGCGCCGTCGGCTGTTGCGCTCGACTGTCGACTGTTTATGTCAGAAGCACATGAGACAAATATTCAAAGATGGGTCGTGCGTTATGATGTTGATGGCGAAATGGAAGATGAAGTTGAAGCAGAATCTATGTTAAAATTACTTTCGTTAATTTAGTACATATATATTTATGTATTATAGTTTATTTGTTTGTTAATTTAAACAATTTTCAATAAAACAAGTCCTGATTTGAATTATAAGTAGCTCTTATTTAATATTCAATTAAATAATTTAATTATTCGAAATTAAGTAAACAACAGGTTTTTACGCTGGAGAACTTATTTATTCGTATTTTATCAGAGTACAAATTGACCTCCATAACTAACACAGGCAGCGACAAGAAGTAGAACCTTTTTTAATGTCCACAGACTATAAAATTCTATTGCATACAGCCTATGCACAACATTTGGCGTGTAAAAAACTGGCGTGCCTTAGAACTGTAAACTGATATCGTAAGATCTATCCGACAATATCGATCTCATGTGAACTCATGCTCTTTCCTTCCCGGCCCCCACCTCGCCGCGCACCTACCAAGGAGCAATACAGCGGTATTGGTCAAACTATAATAAAGATGCTCTCTAATAAGGAGGGATTCGCAGTGCCCTTAACTTACATGATTATAATTTCGTATGTGAAGGAAGTATTGGGATCGTGGAAAGTGGCACACTATTAAAGCTTGACTAATTGATTGATATATTTTTTTCAATGGATTAAGTGTTCTCAGCTGGTGGAAATGGACTAGTTTGTGTAGCACACGTTGCGTTGGGGGTTGTGGATGCAGTTAGGAACAGTACCGTCAAGCTGACCTACAGTATTCCGTTGAGAGTTTGTTAACCCGTCGTCCAGAGAGACTTGTAGAAACGTATAACCGCGTCTAGGTTCCGGTATGGTAAGGGGCTCTCTTCCGTCCGACGGATAAGCATACTCACAACGCATGTGGATAGATAAAAAAAAATAGAATATAGATAATAGAAAACACCAACATTTTCAATTTTCACGCAACACCTAGCAAGTAAACATGGGGGCCCATGCAAGCAACCATAAAGAACAAAGTACTAGAACAGTAGAACTCTAAAGGCTTCCTTAAACTTACTTGGTAATAATTGGTTACATGCCGATAGGATGTCCTTGTCTTCTCGCACTTAAATATTCCGTAACATTTTTCTTTATATTTTTGTCTATATGTAACTTTTTCCAATCGTGTTTTCCATCGAGGTAAGCTAAAATAAAAGTCTACATTATATTGGTATTTATACACCATCTGTATATAGATAACAATAGAATAATACTATTTTCAGTAAAAAAATGCGAGCGGAAAGCTCAGTTGACTCCATAGTAGACAAATTAAAACATAAAATACGAGTATAGTAACTTGAAATAAACTATATAAGAGACTAGCTGTGCCCGCGACTACGTCCGCGTGCAATAGTTATTTTGGGTACATAGATATAAATAATATCTTTTATTTTATATCTTTTTATTTATATCTATGTTTGGGTATCATATTTATTTTTCGTTTACAAACCTACCTTCTCAGCTTTATTATAAATTACCTATAGCTGTTACCCACGACTTATTTTGGAGGATTTAGTTACATAATTCATAAAATATATTTTAAAGTACTTCTGCGTAAATTCTATTTTTAGTTTTATTTTCTTGTGCGCAATACTCGCAGCCGCTTTGCAGCAGCAGTCTGCTGAGAAAGCTGAGTTCTTTTCCTAGGCATTACAGTGGCGAACAAAGAACGTAGGAAATGAAAACTTAACCAAACTAACTGTATGCTTAAACTAAAACCTAACCTAATAAGAATATTAATGTAGATGACACCTACAGATATTATCTACAACAAAAAATAGTGTTTTTGTGAAATTATTAGAAACAAAATACTATACCTAAAACAAACACTACCTACTATAAAGAAAACTACTACAAAATGAAATTGTATTTAAAAAGTATTTACACGATGATATTATATCGCAAAAACAAATTAACGCTGCATTCAACCGTTCAGTAGGGAGCCGACCGCATGGTATAGCTCGTCTATCTATAAATGACGCGCCCCTCAACTTTATTAGTATATTTAAATGTGTGAATGCAAATATTACTGACTACACTGTTATACTTCATCAACTGCTGCTTCTTCTGCTCCTTCTTCTGTGTCCAACCAGCAACTGAATAACCAATTACAACTGCAATTTCGGTGTGTTTTATCCATATTTTATATTTGCTCGTGTATAAATGCACGTCATTTCGGCTTAGACAGACTATACCTCGTAGAGTTATACCCCTCCGCCTCGACATATGACAGCACCCCGCTTGATGTTAAGCCAAAGTGTGGTCCATGAATGAATGTCACTGCTACTACAATTTTAATAACTGTGAGTAGCAATCACATCCACTATGCCGGCCTAGATGGAACCGGCAACTTACAAGCTGATCCCGAAACGTGACCAAATCACTTCACGGTCTGTATACTTGTAAGTGGTGGTACTACCCCGGATCGGCAGACTGGGTACCACTGCCTACCACTCTTTGATAACCAGACCCGAAGCAAATATCCATCTCTTTTTTTTTTATTAACAAATATTTGCAATATTTAATACTATTAAATATTACAAATAAAAGCTATGAAAAAAATATTTGCTCCGACCGGGGATCGAACCCGGGACTTTACGCGCAACAAACCAGTCGCTAAACCGTTCGTCCACGCCTGTCGTCAAATTCCAGCTGTGCCGGACGTAGTCTCGGGCACAGCTAGTCTTTTCATAAATGGTAAACGAAGACAATCGCTTAACACATCATGTTTATTTATTGTAATAAGTGACTCTACCTCCATTTTCGGTTTTATCGTCTACCACCTAGGTAGGTGCACACTTCATGTTTCAACCAAAACATTTCTAAGATTATGTTGCACTTACCGCCTTTTAGATCCAGTATAACAATTTTCACCCAATATCACATAAAGATTGGAAAGTGCAAATATTGTAATACAAAATACTCGTATATAATAATTCATCCTTGAACGCCAATCATCTAATAATGAGTGACAATTTTTTGTATAAAAATATAATTATCTGTATTCCTGATTAATAGGGTTTCCATAATTCAAAATAATTTTATTCATAATAATTCTCAATTTTTTTGTCTCGATAAACACGAAATTTAATTTGCTGATCTGAGAGGATTCTTTATGGTTCATCATCAGATACTCCCGGTCTTCAATTTGATGACGGTTCAGCTAAAGGCTCTTAGTGAGTAACAATTTTAGTTAAAGCACTAAAGGTCCATTTCTTGTTGATTTGCTGATCTGAGAGGATCCATTTTTAGAGAGTTTATTTAGATCCAGAATGTTTTATTTTATCGCACTAACTTTTTTACACTTAGTTTCCTACATTCAAGACGAATCCAATGAGTCCAAACTTAGTAAACCAAAAAAAGTTTAAACCCATTCAGGGTTTTGTCTCCTACCTTCGAGTTCCATCATCAGAGTAGCTGAGTGGTACCAGTTAAAACACACATGTATTTGTATACGTTTTTGTTTCAAATGTTAAGTCACAGATATGTTTAACAGTTAAGTAAATACCTATTATGCGTCTAAGATCACTACCGCAGCTAACAAAACGAGCTGAGGACCCTAAAACCCCTGATCTTCATCAATTGTAGCTAAGAACCATCTCGATCACGTCAGCGTTGAAACGAAAAAAACCGCATCTTAATCGGTCCGTTCGTTTAGGAGCTACGATGCCACAGACAGGCACACAGATACACAGACAAATCAAACTTATAACACCCCTCTTTTTGAGTCGGGGGTTAAAAATATCCCGTAGTAAGCAATAATTCGTGGTATTCACATGCACTTCCTGTCATTCGCATTTATGAATAAACTAGCTGCGAAACCCGGCGTTGCCTGGGTCAATACAGCCCACGCATGGTTAGGAATTAGTTTTTGTATCATGTACTCCTATCTATACAAATCCCTGTATCTACCATTAATCCTACGTAGTATATTATAGGCGACCGTGGTGTAGTGGCAATGCAATGGTTACACAAACTGAGAGCACGAGTTCGAGATCACCCACACCGGTACCAATGTATCTTTGCTTTGATATTATGTACTTTGGTTGTCCTGTTTATAGAAACAGGACAGTCCTTGTCGTGAAATAAATAGACTTGGATTAGATTTATATATAATATATTAAAAATAACTAAATACTAATTACAATGTCAATATAATGACAGATAATTTTATAAAATATTTATAATTTATGTGGACGACCTTAAGACGTCCACAATACGATGATTCCCAAAAAGGTCGGCGGCTTGGAGGCTCACTCGACCAGGGAAAACTGATGACAGGACACGTGGCACCTGGACCCCAAATATTTGGTTATGACTTAAAGGGTACTCACGCAATTCCTGGAGTCAAATCCCTTCCACTAATCCTTTAATATTTACTGATTGTGGGCTACCAAAATTGTACAATGTTAAACTTCCATAAATCCATAAATTAAATATTCAATATGAATTTGGATGTGGAAAACTTTATGACGTAATATGAGGCACTGCAGGGTTCTGGGGTTAACTAGCCCCAGAACAAGGCCTATAATAATACTATATAGTCAATTGAAGACTGGAGGAAGACTGCCGAATTCTGGGCTTTGCCTGCTTATATAGGTATAAAATCTTTCCATTCCAAAATCAAATGAAATTGGTAAAATAATCCAATTTCAAATGCAATAAAAACGATATTATGCCAAAAGTGGTCAATTTTTGTGAAATAGCCTTCATACAGGCGTATTTTAGACCAAATTAAGAAAAATACCGGGTTGTCACGTATCGATGACATAAATGTCAAAATATGTAAACAAAGTAGAAAAAGTGTATTTTCAGGCTTATTTCAGAGATAATTTAATAAAATAAATAGTGAAATATGTGGAAAAATATAAAGGCTATCGATACGTAAAAACCCGTTTACAGAAGTATATTATAAGTGATAAAAATATTAACATTAAGGTATGTAACGCAATTATTCACAAATAAACACAAATAGAACTAGTATAACATAATTAATTAGCCTAAAAATGAATACGCGATAGTAAGCCGCATAAAATTTGTGAAATTCAATAATAGGATTAGCCGATAATTACTCATGAATACCTAACATTTTACTTAGATAGAAAAGTGTTTTTAACGAATAAAATAAATACAATAATAATCAATTTGGTGTATCAATACCTAAATTTAACAAAAGTTGAAAAAACACGGAAAACCTTAATTATTTTTTAAATTAGAATTCAATAATTTTTAACTATAACAATATTTACTAGTTAGTAAAATTATATATTTCTGTTAATTAACGCACTATGTTGCATCTAATAATACAAAGTGTTTAAATTATAAAACATCATATTTTCATTTTGTGACTCGGCATCCTACCTCGAAAAACCGGCGGTCAGATCGACTGAAAAACTCAGTTTATTGTTGCCTCAATCGGATTTGAACCTTCCATAGTACCAAACGGTGCTTTAAGACGAGCGAGAAGTTCTGCTGCACCTTGTCTAGGGTGGCATGTTTGTGATTCAAGCGAATGATCATCCTTAGGAAATGAGATCATTCATTTTGTATGGGGACTTGGGCTTAATTGTATTAACAGTTGCATATACATTTTAAATTAGTTTAATGTACGAAGATTACAATGAAATTGAAATATATCCTTTATTTTGCATGGTTTAGGTGTGCAAAATGACCAAACTATAATTATGACAGTTTAAAGCAGAACTGTTAATATGACGTGTCTTTGTGATTGACAAATGATACAAAATCTAATTCTATTTTTCAAATAACTCAATTGCACAGCAATTTTTAATTGTTACAATGGTTAAATAATCAGAAATATCTTAAGTCTACTATGCTAGCACAACTAGCACTGCCCAAGCACGTTTGCAAATATAAAGCCATCCTATATTTGTCAGAATTAGCTCAAACAATTTAATCAAAGTATACATAGGTAAAATAAAGGCAAAACTAAACTTAGGTACACAATTACGTAATAAAAGACCTATCGGAATCGCACCTTAAAACTTAAATCCTTTTTCAAAATACACCTTTTATTATACGAACAAACTTTTAATCATAGTAGTCTTAAGTCATTTTTAATTTTATGTTTAAACCCTTTCTGATTATTTAATTATTGTATTAAAACACGATACGATATTAGTTAGTTTAGGGGTTTAAATATTAGCTTTAAATTTTACATTTACATTTATTTGGTACATTTCTATACTAAGCTACTAAAGCTACTTCTATCACAGAAACAGTAATATGCGTTAAAGTACAATAAAAGATTGACAAGAGATTTAAAATACAATGTTGAGTAAAAACGAGACGATTGTCCCTCGATCATACGGGAATGTCTGAAGAGAATTATGGTTTTAAGTGGTAAGAAAGTTGTGTTCAGATTGTGAAAATTAAAGGTTTTTTTAGTCGTCAGCACTCTTGAACCTTTTCTATTAGGGCAAGACGAGGTCAGATGTCGGGTAGCAAAAAAAGGCGCTCCATTATCTGTGCTTATCCCTATAGGAATTGAGACGTAACAGTTATAATATATTTTCAAAAAACACTCAAATTATACATGTTATCGTTATAGACTCTATTGACGGGTTTCTTGTGATTTCTTCTCGTCATATGCATAAGTGTATAATCCGTAAAATAAGCCAGTCGCATTTCAAGATCTGTTTGATAGTTGCCACAGTGCAGCGAGAATCATAATCATTTTTTATAGGATTCATCTGGAAACATTTAATTTCCAAATTTGATACATTGTAGGTAATTCAAAAGGAATTACCTACAATGTATAAAAGGAATTACCTACAAATTTAAATAAAAGGATTATTAAAATTTGTCTCATATATTTAGCACAAACGTATTTATAAAAAATAAACACATTATTCAATTATATTATGGGTAGAGGGGATAGTGAGTACAGTCTAGGTGAGTGTTGACATTTGTCAAAACCTTTGATAACTACATTTCGGTTACAAGTCCTGAACGCTGAGGGTGAACTCCCGCCTGCCACGCGATGGATCCGGCACGGAGAATCCACGGATGCTAGGAAATTATTTTTTTATTTGTTATTACACTTTCTCTCCCTTTCATATTAATGCTTTATTTAAATTTAATTGTTTTTATGTTCACTGCCCATATTGTACTTTTTCGGTTGCCTAGAAGATAACGTCATATTAGTGATAAGACAGCTTTTGTGTGTTGTACCTACTTATGCTATATATATATATATACATATATATATTATTCATTGTATTATTATTATTCTTTAAAGGTATTATATGCCGCTGAAGATGTGTGCTATGCAATTTCAAATTGTACCAGTCAAGGGTATGTAACATATTTGTGTTTTTTTATTCATCACCTGACCTGTGATCACAAAAGAACACCGACGACCGAAAAAAATTAATTCAGTTTACGGCTTCCTTGGATTTACAATTTGGTGTTTAAAAGACATAACTGAGAATAAAGTGGGCAGATTATTTATTAGCTATTACATTTAAGCATTCAAAAACGGCGCATCTCGAACGTGGGCCTAATATTTTGTAAGTTTATTTTAATAAATTGTATGATTCATAAATAATAATAGGATCAAAAATCGGTTAGTCTTAATTTAACTATTTTTTCATATAAAATCTGATATTTTAACACTCTATATTTAACTGATATTTTTCATCTCTAAATAAATTATTATTCATTATCATCCTTGATTACGGTAGTAAGAGACAGGATGCGATTCTCGTTGCAGAGAACCGATGAGTAAGCTTGGTTTTTCCAAAACAGGTTTCATTACTAATAATAATTTTGTATTTTTGTAGCAAAACTGTAGCAGAATTATGTACGTCCATTAAAGCTATAAATACTTCTAACTTAGTATCATCTGCATTGAAAGAATCGAACGTTTAATAAAATAACGAAAATTTAATAACGCTACCACACACTTAAATTCAAACAGTACTGACATACCTAATAAACCTGCTGCTGCAAATGTATCATCAGAAAATACCGTAAATAATAAAAATAAAACCATAGATTCAGAAAGAAAAGAAACAACAAATTTAAAAGAAACACCAATTTATAATAGAAATGAAACAAATAATGAAGATACAATTGTACAAAAAAATGAAACTATAAATCCAAACAATTCGGATTCAAGAGAAGAACCAGTCATGAATAATACTCTACCTATACCAAAAGTTGAGAATAATAAAAATAAAACAACAATTTCAGAAGGAAAACCAATTTATAATAGAAATATATCAAATAATAAACTGACAAATGAAGATACAACTGTACAAAAAAATAAAACCATAAATCCAAACAATAATAATAACACTCTACCTTCAGCAAAAGTTGAAATGCCAGGTTCTGAACAAGATAAACAAGTGGGTTGTAAGAGGTAAGTTTTGTTACGATTGTAATAATTTTACACATATATCACGGACGCTGTAGGATCAAATTTTCTAGAATTAATAGGATCAAGATTTAAAATTACCGATACCGATGAAAACAAATCAAATCAATTTGCCAGGCCTTTTTCCACAGGATTTTTTACAATGGAGCGTCTCTTGCGACAATTCTGACATAAGTCCCCCGCTTCCATTGCTTCAACAATTTTCTTCACACAAGCATGGCGTTAATACCACTTTTACCTTCTTTTCTGTTATGTGGTTATGGCCACTAGGCAACCTAGCTTATTTTATTATTTATGTAACGTAATAGAATCAGACATAAATAAAGTTTAGTTAAAATGACGTAAACAGGATCGTAGCAAGTGGCTCTCTATTGTCTCTACCTATCCCTATGGGGAAAAGGCGTGACAATTTGATTGATTGATTGTCAAGACGACGTCAATCGAGTAAGATCGTGTAATATGTAGAAAACTACATTCGATTCCCAAATTATATTTTTTAGATATAATATATTATTTAATATAGTATATATTTTTTCATCGTTTACAGTGAGTCAAAAGAGAAAGGCAGTAATACTTGTCTTATACTGTTTGTAACACTGATTGGGGTTGCTGCTGTTGTGGGTTTAAGTGTGTTATTTTATAAACGCTACAAAACAAGATCGTATAGTAAGTATGAATATGTTTTGCGCATTTTTTCACCATTAAACTAAACGCAAAACCGTTTTGACCATTTTTTGGCAGCCGCGCTGACATTGTTCACGTGTACAGCCCAAAGAATTTGGACTAATGAAATAGAAGGAGCCCTAAAATAGCTACAAAATACAACCGTTTATACTATTTTCCCTTGTGGCATTAAAAATCAGTCAGAAGGGGACTAATATACATTTTTTCATTCGTAACTGGTTTTAATGATCATTTGACAACCAAATTTGACAGAATAAAAATTACATTAATATACTTCAAAAAAGGACGACGGAACAATTATGCCGCTACTCTTACTACCACGTGACTTTTAATTAGGCAGTATTAAAAGTCAACCACAATTACATGTGGTTGTAATTGCAGAAAAGTAGTGACAACCTTTGAAAGAAAGGAATTAAAGTACAAGTAGTTGTCTCTTTCAGTCACACGTGGTATTAACATAGTATAAATGAGATAAATAACACTGAATTAGTTCTTATTTTAGCACAGATTCTATTTTTTCCATATTCTTAGGTACAGCCGTAAACTGACTCGGTATTTAATTTTTTTGCTGTGGTTGTAATAAAATAATTGTGACCTATATCTGACTTCGACCCGCCTGATGGTAAGCAAAATGAGATGAAGAGTGACGACGACTGAAAAACACCGAGTCAGTTCACGGCTGCCTCAGTCGCCGTCAACATGATGGCCAAAAAAATATTTAATGAAATTATTGTATTGTCATTCTTGGAACTTCTCCTGCTAACTATTTATTTACTTTTTAGTTCACATTATCTTAAAAGCATGATTTTTAAATTTTTTTTAGCTATAACTAGTTTAATTTTTTATATCAACAAATGCTTAATTAATTTCAGATGCTTAATTTAATTTCAAAGTTTTTGCACTTAATGAATGTAATTGAATCTCCAAATTGTGACACGTGTGGTGTTCTAGATGACGTCTAACATATGATGATGGATTGCTCTAAGAGCAAGAAGGGGAGGGAAGCGCTGATGAAGGAATTTAAACTGAATGTAGTTAATGTTGGTTTAGCGCAGAGTATTTTATCTGAACCAGCATTAGAGATATGTTATAAATTTTGCATTATTATTTCTTCCCTTCAGCGGCGACTTCCTCCCAAATAGACTTAAGATAAATTTGATGTTATGTTTTAGGCTCTATGGAGCTGACATGTCTTAATAGACAAAAGCTCCCAATAAATATAGATAAAAAAAGGTGTGCCAGAGAACCAGATGCAGAGTATCAATAGGTTCGTAGAATCATTTGTAACTAAGCACTTATACTTCAACGAAATAATTTAGCTTTATTGTTTTAGACGCAAAATGCGTGGCGCATTGGTAAGCACAACAGTTTGTCCCGGGTTCGATTCCCAGTCGGAGCAAATATTTGTTTCATATATTTTCTATGTAATATTTATTCTAATTATTAAAACAGTAGCACCACCACTTACAGGTATACAGACCGTAGTGTCCGGCTTTAACTAGGCCGGCATAGGGGACGTGATTGCTACTTATAGGTTTTAACTGTAGTAGCACTCACCTCCATTCATGGACCGCACTTCAGTTTAACAACAGGCGGGATGCTATCATATGTTAAGTCAAAAACATCTAATCTCGACTTGTCTGATGGTACGGTAGGAGAGGTTAACGACTAAAAAAACTATCACGTCTTACAGTTGCCTCAGTCGGCGTCACTATGCCAAAGATACAAGTAAAGGTTATACAAAAAAAAACTTATTACAAGTAAACTAAACGGCCGGCATGGTGGTTGCGACTGCTACTCACATTTATTGAATTGTAGTAGCAGTGACATCCATTCATTGGACCAGCTTAACATCAAGCGGGGTGCTGTCATATATCGAGTCACAATAAATAAAAACGGCTTTTTTTAATGTCCTAGATTTTATCAAAGAATATTTGTCTACTTTTACTATAGTTCCTATGTTTTTGTTTCAGAAATTGACGATCCTTTGTAACGTGAAACTAAGAGAGCGGACTCACTAACAGTAATGGGCGATTTGAAATAAATTATTTAAAATTAAATGTTTTTATTTATTTATTTTTTTATTTTATTTAGGAAGCGAGGTAGTTGTGTTAGGACCGTGACAAGTGGCGCTCTATTGTCTCTGCCTATCCCTGTGGGAAAATAGCAAGACTATTTGATTGATTGATTATTTTAGCATATCTTTCGAGTGATCCTTCTTGCTAGCGTTATAAAACGATAAATTGAGTTGATCTGCTTTTTTTGCCGAGTCGTTCGCACAACCGACACTTGGAATGCTCCGCCTATTTGTTCTCACTAGCCTAAAACCTTGAATACTTCAAGCGAGGAGTGAAAACACACCTCTGGCCGGCATAATGTCGTTGACAGAGCAAGCTTAATACCCGCACAGGTCGGGGGAAGCAGCCGCATTCTGTCAACCGAATCGGCACTCGAACTAAAGGGTTCAGGGGTAAAGGGCGTCTCTATGTTTTACATAGAGACGCTATGTAGAACATAGAGACAAGTAGAATGCATTACCAGCCTATGTGTTCTCTCCATCCTAAAACTTTGGATCCTTCAAGCGATGCGTGAAGAAGCACCTTTGGCCGGCATAGTGACGGCGACTGGGGCAACCGTGAAGTCTCGGTTTTTACGAACGTCGGCACTCTTGGACCTTCTCTTGCTTACCATCAGTCGGGTCAAGGTCAGATGTCGAGTCTAATAAAAAAACCTATAAAATTTCAGTCGTCGACGCTCTGACTTAGGGAGAGTCGAGTACAGATGTTGCGCCTACTTACGAAAAAGATCTACGGTTATAGGCAGACACCTGAATTATTTTATATAATACATATATTTTTTTGTAATTTAAAATGTTTTTCTTTTGTGAGTTTATAAGTAACTATTTAATTATATACAAATTACATTTCCATTAAAAAAGACATAAAGAATTATTTTTCCAACATGGAATTCAAATACTACCAAAATGATTGGAATAGTAGTTAGTAGTAAAAGACTTTCTTTTCATCACGAAAATACAGCGGAAACAATACATTGGATGACGATTTATAACACAATTCTCTTTTAGTGGGAAGCAAGATTGTGAAAAGTATTAGGATTATGAAAATATGTGCACGACGCCTCACATGTAAATATAGTTTATTAATTAATACGACATTGCATTTTGTATATAGATAGGTATTCAACCGAATAGTCAAATAGTTTCGCATGTAGGCGTACCGTTGGAATGCTATTGTTCGCGAATGTTCCCACGTCGACGAAATTCCTGTCTCACGGCGCGCTTATAAATAGGGCGCACAGAGCGCAGCCGCTCAATGCGCCGCCCGCACCCGTAGAGAGAGGATGTCATCGCTGTGCCCATCGTCGCTACGCCCACGCCATAGAAGAACAAAGGACCCTTGAACGCCATAGAAGATCAAAGGACCCTTGAAGGATATCTTGAAGACTTCACGTCGCGTCAAGAAAGAAACTGGGCACAGCACTCCTCTCTCACAAACAGCTCTTTTCAGAGCTACTACGTGTTATACGGGTGCTAAAACAGCTCTTTTCAGAGCTATCGACAGGACGGCGCATTTCCTCGGTTTCTGCTCTTGACGTCACTACAAGTTTCTCTGCTCTGATCGTCAATGTAGATAGATAGTCGCAATGTCATAGGTAGGCGTTCTAGATATAAGTCGTCTTACAATAATAGGTAGGCGTTCTAGATATAAGCTGTTAGGTAATAGGTAGGCGTTCTAGATATAAGCCGTTAGGTAATAGGTAGGCGTTCTAGACATAAGCCGTTAGGTAATAGGTAGGCGTTCTAGACATAAGCCGTTAGGTAATAGGTAGGCGTTCTAGATATGAGTCGTCTTATAGGCATAGGTAGGCGCTTTAGATATAACTCGTTTAGTTATAAGCCGTTAAAAAAGTATAGTTAATAAGACGTATCGCACATAGTTATAAGTAGACGTCTAGTCTTAAGTCGCGTCACGTTTAGCTTAGTTTTTAATCACACATAATTAGCACATTCGAGAATACGAATCTATTATTACGTATATAGACTAGCATAACGTATCAATAGATAATAATTTAGCCCGCCACAAACACTAAATGTTCGCAAGATAGATTTCGCCTGCTTCAGGGAAATATAATAGTTGGGCTTAAATTATTAAGTTCGGTTCTTTAAAAGAACAAATAGTTTATCTACCACTACAGGGTCGATATACGTACCAAATCACATAGATGTGTGATTTGGTAACATAATTTATCAAATCACGTTATCGTATAGCATAGAATAGATGAATGTGATTTTGATCATGTAATTATGTTTATAGAACAGGAAAACCTGCAATGGCCTTTTCTAGTACAGCTTGGTATTTTCCAACAGGAATAGTCAATAGGAAAATACCAAGCTGAGGTGCAATAACGGCGCGCTGCTTTCACGCCATTAGCTAATAATGTAAGCGCTGCCATTGGTCGGCGCAATAGACTTGAATCCTTGCCATTGCAGTGCTAATAGTTTTATAGTGATACCTATTATTTTATG
Organism: Tinea trinotella; assembly: GCA_905220615.1. NCBI lineage: Eukaryota > Metazoa > Arthropoda > Insecta > Lepidoptera > Tineidae > Tinea > Tinea trinotella. Next base: position 13,476,731 of record HG992313.1, read on the forward strand.
TGGAATTGGATAGTTCTAATATAGAATGATAGACGATATCTCATTTTATGTAAAGACACTTAAATAAGAGGTAATATTAAAACCTAGTCAGCATTAGGCATACTAGAATGTTCGGACCTAATTATAGAGTTTAAGTATTAACTTTTCTACCTTAGGTCTTAGTATTTAGATAGATTATAGCTTCTACTACACTTATAGATAGTTAAATTGGTAAAAGTAACCAATGTAAAGTGTATAGAGCTACTTAAGCATATAGGATTATTCGGACGCGATTTAAGGCTAGGAATAGAGTTTATAGACATTGTAAATAGGAATAGGATAGATTTAAGCTCTTTGTATAGTTATAAGCACTTAGTTAGCACCACTTAGAGCTTAGAATAGTCACTTAGAATAGTTATAGTATAGAAGAATGGTTTCTTATTAGATTTATGTAAATTCCAATAGTTTATAGATTAATATAGATATAATAATAATTGTTAATAGTATAAGAGAATTGTAAATACAAATAAATAGTATTTTCGTGCAATTTTCTTATCCCCATTCTTGGTTGATCGGCGAATACTCGACGCTCATTGGCTCTCGCGTCGCGGCATGCGAGAGTCACCGAGCGCCGGGAGAGGTGGCGAATAAATATAGGCGGCCTAGCACGCAAAAATCAGTTCGAAGTTTACCACCGCCGCACACGCCACCTCACCGCCATCCGACCAAGACTGGGGACTATAGAAGAGGAACGAAGCCTGAACTCTCAAGATCTGGTGTTTCATTTCATCGCATCACCACCCATCGTGCACCCCGGCATTTCTTCGGTGCATCGGACCGTTCGTCGGCAAGCCCAAACTCACCGGTACTCTCCAGCTCTAGGCTAACGGACGTTGGTCCTCTGGAGAGACCACTGGTGAGCGCGGGAGTCAGCCTGCCGTAGAATTGGAAACCCGTAGATCGACTTTCGTCGTCACGGCTGAGCTCGTCTTTCGACGGCCGCGTTTCCAAGTTCTGCGGAGGTTCGATTTAGTCGACCCGGTCCCGCACATTTTGGTCCTTCGAGCCGGATCCGTGCACGATGCCGATCACCAGATCGAAGAGGGGGAGGGACCAAGGCGAGGCTTCACACGCAGAGTCATTCGACATCCCGTCGTCGCGAGACTATCGCCCTATCAGACGCACGCCACCGATGACACCTGCACCGCTCGCGCCGCGCGCTACATCGCCGATGCCACAAGCAACCTCGTCAGCGCCGCGCAAGACCTCGTCAGCGCCGCGCAAGGCCTCGCCAGCGTCGCACAAGATCTCGCCCGCGCCGCGCACAACCTCGCCAGAGCTGCGCACAACCTCGCCAGAGCTGCGCACAACCTCGCCTACGATACGTACAAGCTCACCGACGCCACATGTTTCAAGACACGAAATCACATCTCAACACGAGCTACGTGTCGCACCTACGTCGTTTGAATACTACGCATCTACGCCGACCGCCTCAATACCTGCGCCGTTAGCCTCAACTTATGACATGGCCGCGCCGCAACATAGAAAAAAGAGATCATCAAAAGAGGGACGAGACGAAAATCGCCGACTCGCCCAAGCGCTAGAAGATATAGCTCTAGCTCAACTCAAGCTGTGCGAACTCCGAGCACATAGATTACAACTCGAGGCCTCCGAGTCAGAAGAATATAGCTCCAACGAGTCACAGCAAGAAGACGATATCTCTCAACACTCTGTCAACAAGTCTTGGTCGGATGACAGAGTCACGGCAGAAGCAAATAGAAGAAGCACCTCACACTCACGAAAAGAAGTGAAATCGCTTATTAAGGAAGAAAGGGACAAATGCAAATATAAGGCATCGCAACCGAAGTCGGAAGAGCTGAAGTCGACCGGACAACCTCCTACGAACCCTCACGGATCTTCGCAAGGACTCACAGACTTAGCTATGGCAATCACTCAAGCTTGCCGTATCAGTCAACCCACGCAAAATGTCACAAGATATACAATGGACCTCCCACCATTCAACGGTTCATATACACAATGGTTGACGTTTAAAGCAGCATTCGATGAGTCAGTCGAGCACTTGTCAAAGGTCGAGAACACGGCCCGTTTAAGAAGAGCCCTGAGAGGAAGAGCGAAGGAAACAGTGCAGCCCCTATTAATAGCGAATGCCGACGCTCGAGAAATCATGATAGAATTAGAAGAGAGTTTCGGACGTGCAGACGCCATCGCAAAGGCGGAGATGGCTAAACTACGTGGCATTGGGAGAACTACGGACTCACCCAGAGATATATGTCTCTTCGCAAGCAAGATTAGAAACAGCGTAGCTACACTTAAAATATTAAAGAAATCGCGCTACCTGTATAACCCGGAGATAATTCAAGACATAGTGGACAAATTGACGCCTGCTCTACGATACCGCTGGATCGATTTTTCAAGTAATAGAGCCGAAGACGAGCCAGACCTTGTTCAATTCGAAGAATTTATCAAAAGGGAAGCGAAGATGTGTGGAAGATTCGCCCCACCAGAAGTCATAACAGACGAAACTCTTATATCAAATAGAAGGTTTCAGCGGTCGAATTACATCGAAGAACAAACAACTGTGAAACAACAAAAGAAAATTGAGAATAGCGACAACAATAGGCATAGAGGACCCATAAAGTCATCAAGTTGTTCTCTTTGCAAGAAGCAAAACCACGCAGAACACGACTGCGAGATATTTAAGAAAGCGGACTCAAAGACAAGGTGGGAATTGGCAAGGAAGAATAGAATGTGTTATCGCTGCCTACAATATAAAGCAGCCAAGCACACTTGTCCCAAGAAGAGGTGCGAGAAAGACGGGTGTCTCAGAACTCATCATTCTCTTCTACATTTCGACCCACCTAGCACAGAGAAGAACGAAGTAGTGGCTTCTACTTATTCCCGAACATACACATATTTGAAAATAGTTCCGATCAAGTTAACGGGACCCAAAGGATCCGTCGACACCTTCGCACTGCTTGACGATGGATCAACGGTCACCCTCATAGATGAACGCATAGCTCAGCGTATCGGCGCAAAGGGACCAATCGACCCCTTAAATATAGAAGCCGTCGCCGGGAAACAAACAAAGGCGACGCGCTCTCGACGAGTCTCTATCAATATTAGCGGTCAAAAGAAGAGTTTCGAGTTGAAGGCTCGCACGATCCAGGGACTCAAGCTGTCGCCGCAAACAATAAAACTTGAAGATATAAGAGGATGTCGTCATCTTAAAGAAGTGGAGAGTTACTTGCACCATGGGAAAGCAACGCCCACGTTGCTGATAGGCCAAGATAATTGGCACCTGTTAATGGCCCAGCAGACGAAGACAGGACCGCTTAACCAACCCGTAGCTTCCTTAACAGAACTGGGTTGGGTTCTGCACGGAGCAACGACTCGACAGCTGGGACATAGATTAAATTACGTGGTCGAAAGAGTATACACTCAGAACTCAGATGAAGATATCAACGAAGAGATAAAAAAGTATTTCGCCATAGATGGATTGGGGATAACGGCCCGCCAAACACGCGCGGACCCCGAGAAACGCGCCATAGAGTTGCTGAACAAAGAGACCGTGAGGTTACCGTCAGGTTGCTACGAAACTTCGCTATTATGGAAAGAGAAGGAGTCTCGACTGCCGAACAACTTCGATAATTCTCTAAAACGACTCTACACGATAGAGAAGAAATTAGACAAAGAACCCAACATGAAGATCGAATACAACAAACAAATAGAAAACCTGTTAGCAAAGGGTTACGCCGAACCCGCCACCGCTGTTCCTACACCGGGAAAGACATGGTACCTGTCACACTTCGCGGTTACTCACCCAGCAAAGCCAGGAAAAGTACGTGTTGTATTCGACGCGGCCGCACGCACAGGAGGGACGACCCTTAATGAGCACCTCCTTACTGGCCCTGATTTATTGCAATCGTTACCTGGAGTTCTAATGAGATTCAGACAACATAAGATAGCTGTAGCCGCCGACATAGAAGAAATGTTTCTGAGAATTGGAATAAAAGAGACCGACAGAGACGTGCTTAGATTCCTTTGGCGCGCTGACCGGCGGGAGGGCCCACCCAACGAATATAGGATGCGGTCAGTTATTTTCGGTGCGGCGTGTTCCCCCAGCATCGCACTATACATAAAAAACACGCACGCTGAAAAATATAGAGAAGAGTACCCGCTAGCTGTAGAAGCGATAATATCCAACCACTACATGGATGATTATCTACACAGTTTTAGAAGCGTTGGCGAAGCCATCGAAATATCTAAACAAGTAAAGAAAATACATAGCGAGGCGAATTTCAACTTAAGAGGTTGGACCTCTAATAGCGACGAAGTTGTGGCGGAGTTTCAAGAAGTCACAGAAAGCCAAATAACAGATCGTCATCTAGAAGACGGAAATAGAATAGAGAAAATATTAGGCCTTATATGGCGGCCTAAATTGGATACCTTAAGGTTTAACCTGAACTTTGCTAGGGTACCCAAGGAGATCACCGATGACTTAAAGGTCCCAACAAAGAGGGAAGCTTTGAAGACAATCATGTCGGTATTCGACCCACTGGGCGTAGTCTCGCCTATAACAGTCCAGGCGAAGCACATTATTCAAGTGCAAACGCCAGGAACCTTCGACGAGCGCGGTCTGAACCATAAATCACACTGGCGCCGGGCTCAGCAACTCGCCAATCATTTCTGGTCGCGATGGCTCAGAGAATATCTGCCCGACCTGCAAAATCGGCGGGAGCCAAGGAGCAAGGGAATGGCGTTAAAATTAGGAGACGTCATCCTGATCTGCGATAATACCTTGCCCCGCAATACCTGGCCAAGGGGTAAGGTAGTGGCAACATATCCGGGCAAGGACAACATTGTACGAGCCGTGGACGTGCAAACAAAGGGTGGAGTTCTAAGGCGTCCCACAAAGAAGCTCATCGTCCTGCCAACCGACTACAAGCCAGACGTCGTGACACCGGTAGCAGAGGATGCAGCGCCATAGTCAACCAACAGCAGCCTACGACACTGCACGGCGGGAGTATGTGCACGACGCCTCACATGTAAATATAGTTTATTAATTAATACGACATTGCATTTTGTATATAGATAGGTATTCAACCGAATAGTCAAATAGTTTCGCATGTAGGCGTACCGTTGGAATGCTATTGTTCGCGAATGTTCCCACGTCGACGAAATTCCTGTCTCACGGCGCGCTTATAAATAGGGCGCACAGAGCGCAGCCGCTCAATGCGCCGCCCGCACCCGTAGAGAGAGGATGTCATCGCTGTGCCCATCGTCGCTACGCCCACGCCATAGAAGAACAAAGGACCCTTGAACGCCATAGAAGATCAAAGGACCCTTGAAGGATATCTTGAAGACTTCACGTCGCGTCAAGAAAGAAACTGGGCACAGCACTCCTCTCTCACAAACAGCTCTTTTCAGAGCTACTACGTGTTATACGGGTGCTAAAACAGCTCTTTTCAGAGCTATCGACAGGACGGCGCATTTCCTCGGTTTCTGCTCTTGACGTCACTACAAGTTTCTCTGCTCTGATCGTCAATGTAGATAGATAGTCGCAATGTCATAGGTAGGCGTTCTAGATATAAGTCGTCTTACAATAATAGGTAGGCGTTCTAGATATAAGCTGTTAGGTAATAGGTAGGCGTTCTAGATATAAGCCGTTAGGTAATAGGTAGGCGTTCTAGACATAAGCCGTTAGGTAATAGGTAGGCGTTCTAGACATAAGCCGTTAGGTAATAGGTAGGCGTTCTAGATATGAGTCGTCTTATAGGCATAGGTAGGCGCTTTAGATATAACTCGTTTAGTTATAAGCCGTTAAAAAAGTATAGTTAATAAGACGTATCGCACATAGTTATAAGTAGACGTCTAGTCTTAAGTCGCGTCACGTTTAGCTTAGTTTTTAATCACACATAATTAGCACATTCGAGAATACGAATCTATTATTACGTATATAGACTAGCATAACGTATCAATAGATAATAATTTAGCCCGCCACAAACACTAAATGTTCGCAAGATAGATTTCGCCTGCTTCAGGGAAATATAATAGTTGGGCTTAAATTATTAAGTTCGGTTCTTTAAAAGAACAAATAGTTTATCTACCACTACAGGGTCGATATACGTACCAAATCACATAGATGTGTGATTTGGTAACATAATTTATCAAATCACGTTATCGTATAGCATAGAATAGATGAATGTGATTTTGATCATGTAATTATGTTTATAGAACAGGAAAACCTGCAATGGCCTTTTCTAGTACAGCTTGGTATTTTCCAACAGGAATAGTCAATAGGAAAATACCAAGCTGAGGTGCAATAACGGCGCGCTGCTTTCACGCCATTAGCTAATAATGTAAGCGCTGCCATTGGTCGGCGCAATAGACTTGAATCCTTGCCATTGCAGTGCTAATAGTTTTATAGTGATACCTATTATTTTATGTGGAATTGGATAGTTCTAATATAGAATGATAGACGATATCTCATTTTATGTAAAGACACTTAAATAAGAGGTAATATTAAAACCTAGTCAGCATTAGGCATACTAGAATGTTCGGACCTAATTATAGAGTTTAAGTATTAACTTTTCTACCTTAGGTCTTAGTATTTAGATAGATTATAGCTTCTACTACACTTATAGATAGTTAAATTGGTAAAAGTAACCAATGTAAAGTGTATAGAGCTACTTAAGCATATAGGATTATTCGGACGCGATTTAAGGCTAGGAATAGAGTTTATAGACATTGTAAATAGGAATAGGATAGATTTAAGCTCTTTGTATAGTTATAAGCACTTAGTTAGCACCACTTAGAGCTTAGAATAGTCACTTAGAATAGTTATAGTATAGAAGAATGGTTTCTTATTAGATTTATGTAAATTCCAATAGTTTATAGATTAATATAGATATAATAATAATTGTTAATAGTATAAGAGAATTGTAAATATAAATAAATAGTATTTTCGTGCAATTTTCTTATCCCCATTCTTGGTTGATCGGCGAATACTCGACGCTCATTGGCTCTCGCGTCGCGGCATGCGAGAGTCACCGAGCGCCGGGAGAGGTGGCGAATAAATATAGGCGGCCTAGCACGCAAAAATCAGTTCGAAGATCACCACCGCCGCACACGCCACCTCACCGCCATCCGACCAAGACTGGGGACTATAGAAGAGGAACGAAGCCTGAACTCTCAAGATCTGGTGTTTCATTTCATCGCTTCACCACCCATCGTGCACCCCGGCATTTCTTCGGTGCATCGGACCGTTCGTCGGCAAGCCCAAACTCACCGGTACTCTCCAGCTCTAGGCTAACTTACGTTGGTCCTCTGGAGAGACCACTGGTGAGCGCGGGAGTCAGCCTGCCGTAGAATTGGAAACCCGTAGATCGACTTTCGTCGTCACGGCTGAGCTCGTCTTTCGACGGCCGCGTTTCCAAGTTCTGCGGAGGTTCGATTTAGTCGACCCGGTCCCGCACAAAATATCTTCCTATCACTGGAATTTAGGCGTAAAATTGATGATAATTATATTTAGTGGGTAACATAAACAGCTTTATAATAAATTATTTTATTATAATTCATAATTAATCAATACATAACATTCATAAACAATAATGACTTATAAATATATACTTAATACTATACGTATCTTTAACAGATACTCCGACAATAGTAATTTCAAACTTGGAACCCTCAAAGTTTCTATATTCTTAACTAGTTATATTTTATTTTTCTTAATCTTTCCTAAGATTTTAAATAAAATGTAATGCCGTGAGGTACAATAAGGTAACAAATGTTTAGGTAATAATGCTGGCCACCGACAACCGATGTGTAAGAAAGGTTCTAGAGTGGAGACAACGAAACGAAAGACGCAGCACAGGTAGGCCTCCCACTAGGTGGATGACGATATAGTGAAAGTTACGAATAACTGGTGGATGCAACTGGCATCTTGTCGTTCGGGAATGTCGTTCTAACAATAAGAGAGAGCCCTATGTTATGCAGTGGACGTCTTCTGGCTGATGATGACAATAAGGTACCTTATTCCACCCAAAAATCAATTTCCCATTTAGATTATTCTGATTCTTTACTCCTCAATGGTTACAATTATAATAGATGCTAATCAAGCAAGTATTCGTAATTGGTCAAGGTGTAAATGCAATTTAAAAAAAAAAAAAAAATTAGAAATTTGAGATTGATACTAAAAACTACGCTACCAAGAACAGTCAATTTTGTAACTTTACACTCGTCGTGCAGTTCAATTTTGTCCAAATTAGGAATACCCTTTTAATCCATTTTCATAGCATAATCATCATTTTTTTTTTCAATAAAACTAGTTTCTTCAACTTGTACGATATTGTTGTTGTTGTTTATTTGTGGATCAGGAACAGTGTAGACTACATTGTCGAAACGTTCTGTTAACAAATATTTATAAAATTACCAAATATTAAAACATCAGTCACAAATAAACACAATATTAATTTAGCTAATAAATATTTAAGAAATATTGGAATCAAAGACTAACGATTATACGATTAACGATTATAAGATACTAATAATACTTACTGTCATTTTTTCTTTCAGTCTGAAACATTTCTTTCCTTTTCCATAATAACCTCGTAACTGCTACAATGAAAATTAACAGTAACAAACCCACGGACCCGCCAACCAACCAAGTTACTTCTAAGCCAGCCATTCTGTAATTGACAATTCAAATTAGCTTAAAAATATTTAGAAAAATAATTAATTATTAGTATATTCCACTGGTCATATCACTCGAAAAACTGACAACCAATGGGGAAGAAAGGTTCTTGAGTAAAGGCCACGAACCGGAAGATGCAGCGTAGGTAAGCCTCCAACTAGGTGGACTGACGACATAGTGAAAGTCACGAATTACCAGTTGATGTCACTGGTATCTTATCGTTCATAATGGCATTCTACGGGGGAGGCCTATGTTCAGCAGTGAACGAATTTGAACCCGTGAGAATTGAGTCCCGAGCCGAAAGCAGGGGTGACAAGCAACACACACGCGGCATAAGATGCCCTTATTTTTTTTGTGACTCGACATATGACAGCACCCTGAATTGATGTTAAGCTGAAGTTCGCTTCATGAATGCCATCAATCCTAGTTGGAATCTGCAACTTAGAAGCTGATTCCGAAACGTGACTAAGTATATTTATTTATTTATTTATTCATAGGTGCACAAACAGCTTACAATCAAAACATAATAAAAGGAATACAACAATAAATGAAGCCCAGATTGTAACCCAAAACAGTGCACACAGCATGACAAAAACACAAAAAATAATAGCTAACCTAATTATAACAATAAATTATAAGCCTCTTATTACAAATTAACAATTATATACATATTATATATATTATTATACTTGAAGATATACTACTCCGGATCGACAGACTGGGCCCCCACTGCTTACCACTATTTATGGTATGTAATATAAATTATTAAATATTACAAATAAAAGCTATAAAACAAATATTTGTTCCGATCGGAAATCTAATATCCCGCGTATAGGGTATATTTACTCGAACTATTCATCAAGGTGTGAAAGAAAAAAAATTATTGGCCTAAACGTGAAAACTATACAAATATATCTTACTCTAGTGATTGTACTTCAGCTGGCATATCTGGTTCCAAATAGCATGGTCTGCGATCTAAACAATAACAGGTACCTTCTACGCATTTGCCATCACAACTTTTGCAATCGACTCTGAAATCAATTAAATTTTTATTTTATATTATTCATTAAATCCGTTTATGATGAGCAATGATTCCTAATGGGCGCATGCGCTTATCGCATTGATACATAGGAAATTAAATAAAAACAAACTTTATGAATCATTTGCTAATCAAACTGAACCGTTGTTAAAATATCATACTCACTGTTCTTTCGGAATACACGAGTTATTTTCCATCCTAAAACCATCATTACATGAACACACATCTGGTGACAAACAATATCCATTTGTACAAGTATCTTTACACACAGGTTTGCATATTGTATCCACCTTTTCATAACCTTGGTCACAAATACATATGTTTGGTTCTATGCATGTACCATTTAAACAATTTTCACATTTTACTTTGCAAACTCCTGTCTCAAGGGTTACGTCATAACCTTCCAAACAAACGCAGATATTTGGTGCTTTGCAAACTGAATTGATACATTCAGTATCACATACTGGACCACAGTTCTTGATTTCTTCACGAAATACGTAACCAGGGTCACAAAGACATTTGTTGGGCTCAAAGCAAACACCATGCAAACATTGCGGCTGACAAAGTGGTACGCAGGAGTTGTATTGTCTTTCATAGCCTGGATAACATATGCACACGTCAGGAGATATACATTCACCAAATTCACAAGATTGACATTCAGCTTTGCAGACACCGTCGACATTTATATATCCATCATGACATTCGCATTTGTTATGTGCAACACATTCTGCGTTCACACATTTTGGCGTGCATGAGTGTTCGCATGTGTAATTGTCTCTTCCGCTTAGTTCATAACCTTCGAAACATGAACATTGTTCTGGCGCTGAACAGATGCCGTTCATGCAGGCTCTACTACATTTAGGTAAACACGTGTCAAATGTTTCGTTGTTAATTTCGTAGCCATCTTGACAATCCGGAATGCAATGTGAGCTATTGTATGTTGTGTAATTATAGTTGCAGATACATTCGTTTGTGTTTTGACAGATTGCGTTCACACATTTGGGTTCGCAAACAGGTGTTATGCATTTGTTCTTCGTATCATTGAGAACAAGTGGTGGATCACATTGACATTCGTCAGGGTTGACACATTTGCCACCATCACATCCGAATGAACAAATAGGCTTACAAATATCCAATTCGTACACATACTCGTATTTAGGGCAGCATATTATGAATTCTTTTTGTGTGATTTTTCCCTGAAATATAATAAATAAAAGCGTAATTCAGGCAAGCTATCTAAGCTACCAATTTTTTTTTATAGATATTGAAAAAAGTCACTGGAAGTTCGTGGATTAGTCATTTCCTGTTTTAAATGAAGAGATTCGGGACTCATGTCTGATGCATTGCGCTTGGCTGCTCCGTAGACGTTGTTGTATTAAAGTGATTGGCAGTGGTGCTCAGCCTGTCCATCCGGGGTAGTACCAGCACTTACTCACTTCGCCTTTCGGGACTTGTAAGTTGCCGGTTCCAACTAGGCTGGCACAGTGAATGTGACTGCTATTTACAGTTATTGAATTGTAGTAGCAGTGACATCCATCCATGGACCACACTCCAGGTTATCATCAAGCGGGGTGCTGTCATATGTCGAGTCACAATAAAAATAATTAAAAATTATTGAGCAATAATATACGTAGGTACTCTTTTCGATCTAAATGGTGTATTGGTAACACACAAATCTGCTGCGTGTTAGTTGTGGGTTCGATTCCCGGTCGAAGTAAAAATTTATTTGTAGTTTTTCTTGAGGACACGTGGCGCAGTCAACATATGTTACACGTAAGTCCCGGGTTCCATTCCCGATCGAAGCAAAGAATTGTTTTATTGCTTTTATTTGTTACATTTATTAATTAGATTGTATATGAAAAGAATGCAAGACTTATCGGCCTCAGTAAACTGAAGTGGTTTTGCGGTTTGCGTAAAATAATATTTACATAGTAAATATAGTGATTATTTTTAACTGGTATGTTTTTTAAAATTTTTTTTAATTAACGCGACATGTAAATGCGATTTGCCTGATGGTAAGATCCAAGAGCGCCGACGACTGAGAAATTGTATGCCGTCACAAATTTTTCTTTTTTAATTTTTTTGTGACAACTTACAAGCTGATACCAAAACGCGACTAAGTCACTTCACGGTCTATATACTTACTTGTTGGTGTTACCCCGGATCGGCAAACTGGGCACCACTGCCTACCACTCTTTGACAACCAGACCCGAAGCAAATATCCGCCTCTTTTTTTTATATGAAATACTTGCAATTTTTTTTAATATCTAATAAATAAATATTGCAATAAACAAATATTTGCTTCAAACAGGAACCGAACCCGGGACTTAACACGTTTCGAACTGGTGTGCTGACCAATGCGCCACTCCTGTCGTCACCATAATTTGATAAATCATTTTTAAAATATTAAAAATGTAAGAAGAATACTTACACCTATTGTCCTTGATCTTCTTCTGAAATAAAAATAAAATTAATTAATATTAAATTTAATCATTTCCATTTTCATAATTAAAGAATATATATATTTAAAAAGAACCAGAATTTATTGTGGCATGACGGCACGACATATTATAACAGCTTAACTTGATGTTAAGGCAACCGTATAATAAAACGGTTCGATCAGTCATCTTGGACCTCCCCTTGTTTACGAATTAAGCAAGCCGAAGTCAGATGTCTCGTCTGAATACAAAAATGTACGTGATAAAAAAAGGCAAAGTATTGCAAACAATTAATCAAATTATCACGCCTTTTCCCCACAGGGATAGGGCGAGACAATAAAGCGCTACTTAACACTCCAAACAAGCTCTACGTTTATGGGCACTAGACAACGAAGCTTTCTTAAGGATGTCTCCCATTTGTTTGGAAAACACCCTTCCGGGGCTGCCTCGTTTTACGCATCCATCCACATCAAATTTATAAATTCCTTTTGTCAATCTACTTTCACACGTCCTTTCCATGTGCCCAAACCATCAAAGCATTTCTTTGTTAATCTTTTTTTACTACATCTTCTTTTAAACCACATCTATCGCGCACTGTACTATTCCTTATTCATTCCGCTATCGCCACTCCAAATGCGCTCCTTATAACATTTACATTATTATAATTATAGAACCTTTAATTATACTTTATTAAAATACATCTCATTATCACTCTTGGACCTCCTCTTGCTTATCATCAGGCGGGTCGAGGTCAGATGTCGTGTCACAATAAAGAAAACTATTTCACGCTCCACTTTTCCTAGAGTTAGTCACAGACAACGGAGCACGATGCAACTCTAACATTCTACATACTTTGTGTATGTAGAATACTTTGTGTTTTTCTATCTTTAAATATAAAAAATAATAAACTCTAAGAATAGAAAAAGTATATTCTTACTCTTTACAAACACCAGGTCCTTGTCTAATTCCATCACAGTAACCATTAAAAAAACAAAAACTAAGGAACAAGAAAAAAACGGTGTTACACATTTTGTGATAAGAAATAAACTAATTAAAATTATTTAAACGAATAATATAATAAATATATGTAAAATTATAGACGTAATTAGGATAATGTTATCAATTATTTTGATGAAAATTTTGCTTAATATTAAGAAATCATTTCCATTATTATTTTCACAGGAATAACAAAGATGTGAGATGCGGCGTACTTCATTGACTTACTGAACTCAAATAGTGGAAAATTAACTCATACAACATAGATTTTATTTAATATATAATACAGTACGATCTTTATATATAGCGTAGCTTGAAACTTATTTTCATTAAACTCGTTCCTTAGCTAATCTTTTTATGTCGGGGAAACATTCGCATTCTGTTGACTGAATTGACACTAGAACAAAATTGTTCGGCAAATCGTTTTTTTGTCGAACAATTGTCTGGTAAAATGTGTTACAAGGCCATGTGTTCTCCCAATATTATAGCCTTTTAAGCAAATCATAAAAAGTACCTCTGACCGCCACAATGACGACGACTGAGGCAACTAAATCGTTTCTTCAGTCCTGGACTCCCTTGGACTTATGCTTACTGACTAGATTCGACTTCATTGATGAATTAATACAATATGTACATTGTACATCAATAAATAAAAAAATCAGCCAATAAAAATATTGCAAACTGTTTATATATGAACATAAATCTGCAAATAAATACTCCAAAATATTTATTTGCATGTCTTTCACGATTAATTGTGTGTCTTAATTGTGTTAGGATCGTGCAAAGTGGCGCTTCATTGCCTGAGTAAATTGAGGCGTGACAATATGTAAATTCAATTCAATTCAAATTGTCACGTCTTTTTTCCACAGGTATAGGCATAGCCAATGGAGCGCTATTTACCACTGTCCTGACACAACTCCCTCGCTTCCTTCAAATCCATAATTCTCCTTGTGGATGTGCCCATATGTATATGGGCACTACGCAATTCAGCTTTCAATTTAGCAGGCTATTGCCTAGGATGTCTCCGATTTGATAGAACACCCTTCTGGGTCTGCCTAGATTAACACATCCATCCACATCAGATAAATATAAATGTATTTATTGTAATAGTGGTCATTTCAATGTCTGCTTTTGTGAATCTTTATAATTTACCATAAATATTATGTACGGCTCGTTTATTTGTAATAAATGTATCATTCTGTATATGGGTTATCGTAAAGCATTTATTTAAGTAGATTGTTCTTTGTTCCGAGTTTCCTCTCTATTTTAACATAACACGCAATTATTACAACAAATGATTTAATTATTTTAATTACCTTCGATATTTGATTCCGCGTTTAATTTGGCAGTATTTGAGAACATTACATTTCACACATCAAAAAAGAAAGTTAGTTACAGTCGATACACTTCGCTACATCAAGCATACACACTTCAGTAGTGGACGTAAAGAATGGAGATTTGTATAAAGACTATGGCAATAATGGTGTGACCTTTTGACCTTTTGTTCCACAAGGAGCTATCCTTTGTCTTTTTGTTATTTTCGATTTTTATTATTTCAATCACTTATTGTTTGACCCGTAAATCATGCTTTTTTAAATCATTCTACAAGTGGAATGCTTTACCAGCCCACACGTTATCTACATCCTATTAACTATTATATAAACTTGGATCCTTCAAACGATGCGTGAAGAAGCACCTTTGGCCTAGTGACGGCGACTGGGGCAGCCGTGATGACTCGGTTTTTGCAGTCGTCGGCACTCTTGGACCACCAGAGTGCTTGCTTACCACCAGGCGGCTCGAGGTCACAATAATTATAATAAGTTAGGAGTTAGGGTCAACCCGACTAAATGTCAGTGTATCATTGTAGAAAGCGATAGGACAATGACTAAGTGAAGCTCTGAACTAATATTTTTGACGACAGGCGTGGATGTACGGTTTGTTGCGCGTAAAGTCCCGGGTTCGATTCCCGGTCGGAGCAAATGTTTGTTTCATAGCTTTTATTTGTAATATTTATTAATATTAAATATTGCAAATATTTGTTAATAAAAAAAAAAGAAATGGATATTTGCTTCGGGTGTGGTTATCAAAGAGTGGTAGGCAGTGGTACCCAGTCTGCCGATCCGGGGTAGTACTACCACTTACAAGTATACAGACCGTGAAGTGATTTGGTCACGTTTCGGGATCAGCTTGTAAGTTGCCGGTTCCATCTAGGCCGGCATAATGGATGTGATTGCTACTCACAATTATTGAATTGTAGTAGCAGTGACATACATTCATGGACTACACTTTGGCTTAACATCAAGCGGGGTGCTGTCATATGTCGAGTCACAATAAAAAAAAATTAAAAAAATTCAATCGTGTATGAAAAACGATAGCGTTTCTATACCAGTTATCAAAGTTGTCAAAGATCTGGGACTGCTTATTGATACTTCTCTGACTGGCCATCTACATATTATTGAAGTCAGCCAGCCGCAGAGTAGTAAAAAGACTGCCAATACTGCGATATGTCGATTGATTTAGGAAACTGCTACGGACTAGAACCAAAACACTGTTAATTCTACTTATTAACTGTTATTTAGATATTAACTAAGCCCTCACTGATTAACTCGAGCGACTTTTAAACAATTGTATCAGATTTATTTAAAGGCATATATATGACCATGACTCTTCATATCGTCAGCAGCTTGGTTGGATTTTCTCTTTCTCATTGAACCATCTTCTAAATATATTTTGGTTCTATAATTTATTTTACCTGTTTTGCATCACAATTTTATTTCTTTCTAGCACCTGCCTTTCACTATCTGGACAACCCTAACGTTGACTGAGAGACAAACCATTTGGTTGCAATCCCACCTGTATGTAACTATCTATGAAGAAATAAATAAATTGAATTTTACAGACATAGAAGCTTAAGACAATCACAATATTATGGATTTTAATTAAAAGTCAAATAAGAAGAAATGAGGATGTGAAAGGATGTGAAATGGAAGTGTAGAGCTTCATTGAAAGATGTAAATTAGAATAAGCTTCAAATATCATGTAGAATAAAGCATCACATTTTATTGACACGTTTAAAAAAAATCTTAGGTGTTAATTAGATACAGTAGTACTGGCATTCCAAGACGCGTTTAACCTGTAAATTCACAAAATATCACATAAATTACCTAATAATAAATGATATGAAACATAGGGCGACCGTGGTGTAGTAGCAGTGCAATGGTCACGCAAACTGAGAGCACGGGTTCAAAACCAGTACCGATATATTTTTGATATATGTACTTTGGTCGTCCTGTTTCTATGATACAAGCAGCTTAGTAAAGAAAAACATATAGAAAGAAAAAAATATAAAATAAATAAAAATAAAACAATTTGACTACGAGTACGCGACATATTATATACCAACCGTGTGTTAGGTATAAATATTTTAATTGCGTAGTACTGGTTATTAGGAATATTTCAAATTGATAACGCTCCATGACAACATGGTGGGGAAGTAAATAATATAGTAAATAATAAATGTGTTATGAATTTATTTATATTTGCGTATAAATAATAGATTTCAATATTTTTTTGCGGATTACTATCGAGAGCTTTACAGCCATCATGGTCACGGAGAGGACGTCAGTCTCGAGACGTTGGAATAATTTAAAAAATGTTAAATTATTAACCAAAAATAAAAGCAGTAGTACATAAAATCTAACTAAATCATTAATCAATGTTTGCGCAAAATTTTAGAAAATTACTACAAATTTAATAATAAATGCAGTATGTCTCAAGAACCCTCCTGGCAATAAAGGAGGGTGGTACAACCTGTATGTTTAAATTAAATTTAGATCTAATAAAATAAAATATATCCAAAATATATAAAATAAATCCAATTATAATTAGACTTTCCTCAGATAAATATAATTATATTATTAAAGCATTTGTTATAATAACCAAAAACGCAATCAATTTTAATATACTGCGCAACATGCAAGATATAATCGCTGAAAGAGTTTAATAAAAAGACTAAATAAATATTTACAACATTATTAATGAAATCACGATTCACGATTTTTTTTAAGACTACTAGACTAGATAGGCCGAAATAGCGTATGCGACAGGAGTCTCCTTCGACATAAGAAGTTATATAAAGTCATAAAAATGTGTGGGAAATAAAACAACTTCCTAATAAATTAAAATTGTATTTAAGTTTATATAACTATTTGAATCCTTAAATATCACTTAAAAATAACATAACTATTCTATTTCACATCAGACCTGGACCACAGTGGCGTAGCGTGGCGGGGGCGGAGGGGGCGGCCCGCTTCGGGCGGCACATTAAGGGGCGGCAAAATTTTTGAAAACTGAAATAAATCGATAAAATTTGAACCTGAAATTTTTTTTTCCGACCCGGGCAGCCGACTTCCGCCCCGGGCGGCTGACTTCCACGCTACGCCACTGCTGGACCATTCAATACTATTCGATAGCTCGCTTTTGTAATCATATCATTAATTCTTTTAGAATTATAAAATAAAACTTTTAAAGTCAGAACGTTGATTCTTATTATTGTTCTGAAATGTGAAAATAGAGTAAACCAATATCTTTAAAATATTAAAATTGAGAAGAGCTGGACAATGCGCAGGAGCTGGAAATAAATGCGATGCGAAAATAATGCGAAATAAATGATCTGAGTGTAGAAGAAAGGTCTGCATAGAATGGTCTTCTTTCACAAGAAACAGTAAAAAACAATTGTTTGATACTGTTGGTAATCCCGCGTGACTTATTCTACATAACTCTTCTGTTTCAGTAATGGTGTTTGTGTTACAGGAACTTCAATTTCACAACTTTTGTTAAGATTTTCAATAAAGTCTCTATCTTCATCCGCAAATGTATCTGACTGAAAATCATTGTTTCTCACCAATGTATCTGGGACAGTGTACACAACACTGCCATATTCATGTTCTGCAAATAAAACAATGCCTTATCAATATTATTCTAGGTTTTGTTTTTTAGGTCTAAGAGCCGACAACCGATGGGAAAGAAAGGTTGTAGAATGGAGACCATGAGCCAAAAGACGCCTTCCACTAGGTGGACTGACGACATAGTGAAAGTCACAAATAACCGGTGGATGCAACTGGCATCTTGTTGTTCGGAATGGCGTTCTAAGGGCCTCCTATTCTATGTTTAGCAGTAGACGCCTTCTGGCTGACGATAATGATGTTTTTATGTTTTGCTGGGTATAATACTATAACGGTATTTAGTATCCAAAAGTAATTCGGTTTCTATGTGTATATACAGTTTCTAAAAAACTATTGATATATTGTTCGGTATAAGTATGTCTAATTTAAACTTTGCTCTTATACAGACCAAGAAATAAAAAAAATATAGGTACGTTGTTAAAGGCATAAAGTAGTTTCGAACTATGCTTTCTTTTGATGGAGGCCTTAGATCACAATGAAGTCTTGTTTTCTCATCATCAATTTCATGTTCTATTTCTGCAGGGATAAGCAGAGACTATTGATCGTCACTTTGCTTAAACCTGACACTATTCAATACTTCTTTCACATCCACAATTCTCTTCATACATGTTCTCTAATTAGGATTTACATAATAATACATTTTTTCTGATAATTGCCTAATAATAAGAACTAAAAGATCACTTACTATTTTCTCCAGCTTTAGTCTGATACATGCTTTTTCGTCTCCAAAGTCTTTCTGTAACTGTTATAATAAGAACTAACAGTAGGAGGCCCACTGATCCACCAGCAACCCAAGTTAATTCCAAACCAGCCATTCTGTAATAAAATAGAAATACAGATATTAAATGCAGAATTTGATTGATAATAATAATAGGAATTAAAGATAGGCAGGCTAAAATATTCAAAAAATAATTTAATAATTATTTTATCAATCAATCAAGTTGTCACGCCTTTTTCCACAGGAATAGGCAGAAACCGTAACCGTATTAACCACAACAGGAAAAATATAAAAAAACAATAGCGGCTACATCTAAAACTGAAACAATAAGATTAAAGATCTTCTCTGAGATCTTAAGAGATTTTCTCTGAACGGCATAGTGATGGCGATTAATACGGTCTCAATAAAAAAAAGGCTTACTTTGGTGATTGTACCCCAGCTGGCATCTCTGGTTCCAGATAGCATGGTCTTTGGCCCAAACAATAACAGGAATCTTCCAAACAATTCCCATCACAGCTTTTGCAATCAATTCTGGGAACAATTTAGAATATACACTTTTTATTAAATTAGATTTGTTGTGTAACCTTGTGTTTATGGCTTTTTGCATCTTTGTCTAAAAGCCATGTGTCGCACTATTTTAGGCGTAAAACTAACAGATAAAGTGGGAAACAACATACTGCACTCCAAAACACAATTTGTTAACGTAGCCGAAAAACCTGCCAAACTAAAATTAAACTGAGCAGGTCATCTCTGTTTAAAGGCGACCGAGGTGTAGTGGCAGAAGTACTCACTGGTACCAATGTATATTGATTTTTGGTTGTCCTGTTTCTATGATACAAGCACTTTAGTAGCTTAGTATAGAAATGTATAATAATAAAATAAAAAAATCTCTCTTACGTGCCTAATAAATTGGAAAACTCTTACCAAAAGTCACATTATTATTTTTTAGTGATTTTAAAATTGTATTTAAATATTATACTCACTGTTCTTCTGGAATACACGAGTTATTTTCCAACTTATATCCATCAATACATGAACACACATCTGGTAATATACAATATCCATTGGTACAAGTATCTTTACACATAGGTTTGCATATTGCATCCACCTTTTCATAACCTTTGTCACAGATACATACATTTGGTTCTATGCATGTACCATTTAAACAATTTTCACATTTTGCTTTACAAACTCCTGTCTCAAGAGTTACCTCATAACCTTCCCAACAAACGCAGACATCTGGTGCTTTGCAAACTGAATTGATACATTCAGTATTGCATACGGGAACGCAGTTTTTGCTTTCTTCATGGAATACGTAACCAGAGTCACACTGACATTTATTGGGCTCAAAGCAAACACCATGCAAACATTGCGGTTGACATAGTGGTACACAAGAGTTGTATTGTCTTTCATAGCCTGGATTACATATGCACACGTCAGGAGATATACATTCACCAAATTCACAAGATTGACATTCAGCTTTGCAGACACCGTTGACATTTATATATCCATCATGACATTCGCATTTGTTATGTGCAACACATTCTGCGTTCACACATTTTGGCGTGCATGAGTGTTCGCATGTGTAATTGTCTCTTTCGCTTAGTTCATAACCTTCGAAACATGAACATTGTTCTGGCGCTGAACAGATGCCGTTCATGCAGGCTCTACTACATTTAGGTAAACACGTGTCAAATGTTTCGTTGGTAATTTCGTAGCCATCCTGACAGTCCGGAATGCAATGTGAGCTATTGTATGTTGTGTAATTATAGTTGCAGATACATTCGTTTGTGTTTTGACAGATTGCGTTCACACATTTGGGTTCGCAAACAGGTGTTATGCATTTGTTCTTCGTATCATTGAGAACAAGTGGTGGATCACATTGACATTCGTCAGGGTTGACACATTTGCCACCATCACATCCGAATGAACAAATAGGCTTACAAATATCCAATTCTTGCACATACTCGTATTTTGAACAGCGTATAAAATATGGTTTTATAATCTAAAATAAAAGATATGATTTAAAATAAAATCACTAAATACGACATTTCTTTTTTGAAATATGTTTTTAATTATTTTTTGTAAGTTTACTATATACTTACATCTATTTTACTTATTCTGTTACTCCTTGCTGAATTTATATTAGTTCTGTAAATAATAATAATAATTATGAGGCAGAATTTGTAAAAAAATATTATTCTTGACATACATCTATAAAAATGTTTAATAATTCCAATGAAACCGACAAAATTGTCGTGTAAAAGTTACTCTTGTCAGAAGCGTGACAAGAACAGGCGCCAACTTTTGCAAACAATGATACAAACAGACAAACATATTTTATGGATTTCCGGCTCTCGGGATCATAATGTAAACATGACGTCCGTACATGCGCGTGCGCAGGATCACTAATTTAAATACTATTCCTTTAGCGAATAGGTCGGTGGTCTTGTAAAAATCGACTGTTATTTAAACTATATTGTTTTAACTGTTTATTTTAATTGCGAATCTAATGTCCGGTGTGTGAATGACATATTAATCGTCTATAAGTGTTGCATATATAATGTTATCTAATTCAGCAAATGCACAAATAATTGCCTAAGTATTTCTATTACTTAAAATCTAGCCTGATTATTATTTCTACAAAAAGCTTTATTTATGTTTCGTAATATATACTTACGTTTTAATTCCAGCACAATATTTTACAAATCCATCCTGAGTACATTCATGGTCACAACGTTTATAACAAATTCTTAAATCAATTTTATAATCCTTATCATCTAGACAACTTTCGTCAGGAAGACCATCACAGCTTAATTCACAACTATTATTAACTTTTACATATCCATCGGCACATTCGCATCTATTGGGTGCAACACATACACCGTCGCAATTATCACATTGAGCTTTGCATTGCCACTTTACCTCTGATTCTATATAACCATCGTTACAAGAACAAGTATTGGGCGATACACATTCGGAATTCTCACATTCGGGTTCACATTTAGGTATGCAACTCCCTTCTTTGTATTCGTATCCTTTATCACAAACGCATTTGTTTGTTTCATCACAGTGTCCATTATCACAATTGCATTCTTCACAAATCAAAGTGATTCTATTTAGTTTTAAGTTTGGTTCGCAATTTGGTGCGCAATGCGTTTCGTTATATGGAATAAAATCATCATTGCATACACAAGTATTATTTTTACAAAATGAGTTTACACATTTGTTTGGACATTCTTCTCCTATGCAAGTGTTTTTAGTAATTGGGTCGAGGTATAATGGTGGGGTGCATTGACACTCGTCTGGTGCTATGCAAAGACCTCGGTTACATCCGGTCCTACATTGTGGCTCGCAGATATCGCTCTCAGATTTATACTCCCATCCAGCACAACAAACAGGACGATCCGTTATCGATGTATATTTCTGGAATTAATAAATCTTTACTTATCTCTGTGCTGTGACTCTTTACTATTATGAATGACACATGTGATAAAAATATTTGATAGTTAATAGCCGGATGTCAACACTCCGCCTGATGTTAAGCCAGAGTCCGCTCCATAAGTTGAGTTAAATAATTGCAAATAGCTGTCGCATCTACTATGCCGGCCAAAGTGATATAATAAAAACTAAACTATCTCCTATTTAAAATAATAACTTAACGTTAAAATAATTAGTTAAATAAAGCTACAGGTTAGTTTCGGGATTTCATTTCTTTTAGGAGTATTTCATTAAACGATTTTTTTTTAAGATTAAAATTTATCGAATACTTTCTTTTTATCTATATTTACATATACATTGTAAAGTAGTAACATCCTACTATCAATACATTATCAACGTCAAAGTTCAAACTAGGCAACTATAATATTATGTAACACATAAAAGTTTTCTAGAGCTTTTGTTATCTAAAGTTTAAAATAGATAAGATTATACTCATTTCGATAGGCCGGAATAGTGATTGCGATTTATTTGCAGCATCGTTGGAACCTAAATAAAATCAGAACTAGACATAATCGATTGTAGGCCACATCGCTCGAAGAACTGACAACCGATGGGGAAGAACTGACAACCGATGGGGAAGAACGGTTCTAGAGTGAAGCCCACGAACCGAAAGACGCAGCGTAGGTATGCTAGGCCTCCCACTAGGTCGACTGATGACATAGTGAAAGTCACAGGTAACCAATGAATGCAACTGGCATCTTGTCGTTCGGAATGGCTTTCTAATGGGAGGCCTATGTTCAGCAGTGAACGCCTTCTGGCGATGATGATGATAATGAGAAAACGCTAGTTAAGTTTTCGTCAACTCTAATAAAAATTATATTTTGACAACCGTTAGACAAAGCTATTTTGATTTTTGCTTAGTTAACTGTCATTTGCTTTATTGTCATTTCGTGCAACTGCAATTAGCTCTTTGACTTTTGGTGACTGAAACATTGATGTATCTATTATAATATTATATATTGCGTAAATAAATATAGGTATATATATAATATTATATATATACGTATATATTTTTATAACTCAACTTAAACTCTATTTCATTTTACCAGTCCATTGTGCAACCAACTGTTATTCAATTAAAATCTTGTTATATGTTTAAAATAAATATATGTTATATGTTAAATTACCTCAATTTTATTTTTCTTCACCGTACATTTTTTCTTACCACACTTTTTGTTAGTTGTTGCTAAATACGATTTATTTCTGGTTTTTGCTGTCCTAAAACAACATAAATATATTATTTTTAAATAATAAAATGATCTCGCAATACATTCGCTATTCTTTTTGATATTAGTTATCTTTAGTCATCTAGTTTTTATGATACAAGCATGTTAAGTTGTATGCACCCTTTTATATATTTCTTTCACAAAAAGAAATTAAATCTTTACTGCATAATCTATATATCTCTTCTTAGTAAAATACAAACAAACCAAATTTGTAATTTATTCATGTAAATATTTAAGTACATGTTTAAATAACTTGTTTAATTTTTAAAACAAAGCTTTCGAAAAAATTAGTTTACATCATCACGAAATCGACATTTGACCTCGACTTGATGGTAACTAGTCCAAAAGTGCCAACGACTAAAAATCGACTCAATTTCACGGTTGCCTCAGTCGCCGTCACTATGCCGGCCAAAAAAGACAATACAAGAAATGATTCAAAAATGTGTTAGTACAAACTTTTGATTTAAAACGCAGATTTAAAGAACTCACGTAAATTTCACCGTACATACACCTTTGTCACTAATTTTCAAACTCGAGCACAAAACTATCAATTCACATAAAAACAGTACACTTAATAAATTCATTTTTAACTTAATTTATATAATTTCAATAAATATAAATAATTATCAACACTTCAATAACTGTATATAAATTTAGCACAAGTTAAAAAGAATATAAACGAAATTTATAAGAAAATCCGGTAAGAATATTATTGTCCTGCGCACGCGCACAAGGCTTGCGGCCTTTTGGGAAGTAAGGATTCATTGACACAAACGATTGTCCATTTCAACGAATAATTTTATTATCTTCCAACAAATTCATGAATAGAGGCTTTATATTATATTATAACTATTAATTAACGAAAACAATTCCTAAAATTATATTATCACATCCTTTCATGCATTATTTTGATAGTTAAAGTATAACTAAATGAATCATTGAACTTTTCTTTCATAGATAAGAAAAAGTTTAATATTTTTTTTGTTATTATTTATTTATTTAAAACTTAATTGCACTATGTACACAAAGGCGGACTTAATGCCGTTAGACATTCTCTGACAGCTAAACCTTTAGGACAATAAGACAGTATTAATGGTAAGTAGGTGCAATATAAGATGACAATTTGTAAGTTTAATATAAAACAACAAATACATAATAATAATACCTAACAATTACATTTTAATACACATAAGTACATAAATAAGTTATATATATATATATATATATATATATATATATATATATATATATATATATATTTATAACACATAAAATAAAACTACTCGTGTCATGAAAGATGTGGAAAAGAAGAAAGGTAGTGTTTGTACACATAACTCTTGAATATTGCACGATTAGTAGCTTGTCTTATATTTTAAGGTAGTTCACTCCAGAGATTTGCAGCGACGACAGAAAAAGATTTAGAGACGAAAGAGGTGTGGTGATATTACTTGTATCTATTTATAATACTTATTTATTAAATTTGAAATATGGTCAATTGAATAAATACCATTACGAGTTGAAGAAGCCGCTTCCGGCGCATTAAGTGTTCTCAGCTGGCTGCGATTACCCCCCACACATATGCAAATCCTTAGTGACCACGTCGCATTCGGGGGTTGTGGATGCGAACAGTAGCATCCTGCATATTCCGGTGAGACTTTGTTTACCTGTTGAGCAACGGTGAACCGCTAGCCGTATTGTCTGAGCCCACCACTGACCAGGAAGGAGGCTGCCCTTTCTTGCAACGCAGGGTGATTTGTCTTGCCAATTAGTGATCGGAAAATAGGGTCCAGGCGTTCATTTCCAGAAGGGTACATGGGCTTTTTCGTCCAAAGGATCAACAGAACTTTTTAAAAGCTTCCTATCAGGCATCACCTGAGGAGCATGATGGAAGTCAAAGATAGCTATTGTGGTCCAAATCTTTTGTCATTACAATCAGAAATAAGTCATGAATATCATTTCTATTTATATCATCTATTTCTTTGTCAACGCAGAAGTCAAGAAGCACATTTAGCCGGCATAGTAAAAGCAACTTTTTCTTACCGCGATCGGCACTTTTGGACCATCAGGCAGGTCGAAATCAGATGTCGAGTCACAATAAAAAAGGATATAAGAAAAATCTATTTAAATAAATTTATTCATCTTTAACAAATATCAATTAATCAATCAAATTGTCAAACCTTTTTCCCAATTGCTACAAAAATAAGAATAAAATTATATTTATTTTATATTTTAATGCATTACTGCATGAATTTGTACGTTAAAAATTCCACTCTTGTACATTATTTTTCCTATCCAATTTAATAACAAATGTATTATTTTGAAATTCTTCTTGCGTGAAATTAAAGGATTCATTACTTAAAACGTAGCTAATTAACTCAGTGCTAAGTAAAGCGTGATGGTATGACACTTTGTTGATATTACATTCCTTTTATACATACTCATTGTATGTAGAGATTTTTTATTTATTTACATTTCTATACTAAGCTACTAAAGTGCTTGTATCATAGAAACAGGAAAACCAAAGTACATTTATCAAAGATACATTGGTACCGTTGGGTGGTCTCGAACTCGTGCTCTTCAGTTTGTGTAACCATTTTTTTTTTATTGTGACTCGACATATGACAGCACCCCGCTTGATGTTAAGCCGAAGTGTGGTCCATGAATGAATGTCACTGCTACTACAATTCAATAACTGTGAGTAGCAATCACATCCACTATGCCGGCCTAGATGAAACCGGCAACTTACAAGCTGATCCCGAAACGTGACCAAATCACTTCACGGTCTGTATACTTGTAAGTGGTGGTACTACCCCGGATCGGCAGACTGGGTACCACTGCCTACCACTCTTTGATAACCAGACCCGAAGCAAATATCCATTTTTTTTTTGTTATTAACAAATATTTGTAATATTTAATATTATTAAATATTACAAATAAAAGCTATGAAACAAATATTTGCTCCGACCGGGGATCGAACCCGGGACTTTACGCGCAACAAACCAATCGCTAAAGAGTTCGTCCACGCCTGTCGCCTTGTGAAGTTTGTGTAGTTATAATTGTGAAGTTATAATAATTTAAATAAAAAACTATAGATAAAAAAACTATAAAAACACACACAATTGGAGGTTTGAGAATGCCTACGACTAAAAGAACCGAGTTAGTTCACGGTTGTCTCAGTCACCATCACTATGCCGGCCAATAAAATATATTAAGAAACTATTGTATTGTCATCGGTTTTTAATACGTATATCAAATTATTCAGACCTCTAGAAGTGAGTGCAAATTAATTTTAAAAAATCCGTTACGTAGTTATATACATACAAGTCAAGCTAAATAAAAGCTAACAAAATATCAAACGGGGTAGTTTTGGAAACAATAACACATCAACCAATAGAACGACCAACACCTCAGTCTCTCCGTGACCACGATGGCTGAGCTCTCGAAAGGTCTGAATAATAAAAAATTGTAAAATCTAAACCAAAATAAACGCGATAGTAAGCCGCAATACTAAAAAGCGAGTTAATGATGAGACACGTTTCTTTTTCTTTCTTCTTGTTTAAAGAAAAAGGAAAAAGCTAGGATAGTGCAATTTCAACACGAGCACATAGGTGAGACACCGTGTTCTATTGCCGGTCGCAGTTGATACATGCGCAATTGTAATTTTTTTCATTCCAATTTTTTTTCACTTACATTTCTATACTCATAGTAACAGGACAACCAAAGTACGTACATCAAAGATACATTGGCACCGGCAAGTGGTTTTGAACCCGTGCTCTTCAGTTTGTGTAACCATTGCACTGCCACTACACCACAGTCGCCTTAAATTTATACAGTTACTGTATTATTAGCATTTGAATATGCCAAAAAAACATAATACCTACTCTCCGTATTTAAACACAATAATACCAATTGTTTATTAATAAAAACAAATTACATTATTTTTATTATTAATTTTTCATAAGCATAATTTTTATCAATAAATCTGGCTTCTCGTTGGCTCTCTTTGATCTCTCATTTCTTTGATATTTGTATGTTTTTATTTATTGTGACTGTACTACAGGTAAAATAAAGCAACTTACAAGCTAATCCCGAAACGCGATTAAGTCACTACACGGTCGGTATACTTGTAAGTGGTGGTACTGGTACTAGCCCGGTTCGGCAGATTGGTCACCACTGCCTACTACTCTTTGATAGCCAGACTCGGAGAAAATATCTACCTCTTTTTTATTAACAAGTATTTGTAATATTTAATCTAATTATAAAATATTACAATTAAAAGAAATGAAACAAATATTTGCTCCAACTGGGAATCGATTCCGGGACTTTACGCGTAACAAGCTGGAATGCTAACCAATGCCCCACGTTTGTTGTCACCACAAACATTAAACAAACAAATAGGAAAGCGATTAACTGTAGACGTCGTATAAAAATTAGAACACGAACGAAAAACCTGAAAGGTGTCATTGTTCTTCCAATTTGAAACACCTTACGTAACCACCTTGCCAATGAGGCTGTCCCTTAATATCCCACCCCTTATCCTGTAGGGGTGCAATGCCCTAACGCGCAGACTCGACGCTCGATATCAAAAGCGCCCTCTAGCACAGACCCCTAATGCACGCCGCGCCGCACACGGAAAACCCATCCGGACTTTTGTCATAGAAAAATAACAAAATTTCATTTGTTATATTAAAAAGTGTCTATTGTTGATTAAATATAATTGTATTAAGGTGTTGGAGTGTTATATAATTTGCGTTTGCTCTGTTAAAGTGTTAAAATTAATCGTGTTTGTGCTTCAATTTTGGTTTAAATAGATATGTTCCCGTGAATGTTTGGAAAGGGTTACAGTGTTGAGTTTTAATTATATATACGAATATACAATGTTATTATATTGTTAAATAATTTGAAATA
Source organism: Tinea trinotella (assembly GCA_905220615.1). NCBI lineage: Eukaryota > Metazoa > Arthropoda > Insecta > Lepidoptera > Tineidae > Tinea > Tinea trinotella. The sequence continues at coordinate 13,505,216 of HG992313.1, forward strand.
TAAATATTGGCAAATAAAAACAATAGAATAGCTTTTCGTTTATTTAAAACTAAAGAATAAAACAAAACATAATTATTATAAAGGTAAGTTTATTATTATTTTCTTATTCTAACTAAATAGATATCACAGACAACACGCCCTTATTTATTATTTATAAATTCCCCAGCCCACATATAGCCGAAAATACATTTTTTTTAGGTTAAATCGATTCAAGATGTAACAATATAATTAGGTAACGTCTACAATTGGCTGATATAAAGACGGCGACTGAGACAGCCGTAAATAAAACGTAGTTTCAGGTACCGGCACTCTTGGACCACCCCTTGCTTACCTGCCTAACATCAGGCAACTCGCAGTCAAATGTCGTGTCTCAATAAGAAATATTTTAATAAAATCTTATATAAATTGTTAACGTTTTATTTTACAAGATCTCTTTCTTTACTCTGTAAATGTGTACAAAGCTCGAATCCACAACGAGAAATATTTAAAAAATAAACTAAAAATAATATATTAAGTATGCTTTTTTGTTACGTTACATCTGACCTCTTTAGGCAAGAAGAATGGTAAGCAAAAAGAGAAAAAAAAACTGAAACTGAAAAAAAAACGTGTACGGGTGTTTCAGGCGCCGTTACTATGCCGGCAATGTATTAAATAATTGTATTTCACTATTTTAATAACATGAACTAATTTTAACAAGACAGTTTATCATTACACCAGACGCTTGACAAGCAGACATCAATATCAATCTATATCTCTATCCTATCAAATACCATAAAAATATAAAGGATATTCGAAAATTTAAAGATGTTCTAAATTTAAAATGAATATATTCTACATTTTATTAAATATTATATCTAACTACTCAAAAAATATAAACTAAAATACATTATTAAAAGGAGTCCCTTTAGGCAAGATTCCGAAGATACTGGCAGCGTTCCCCCTTTGAATAGCTAGACTAATTTAAAATTATATTTCAAAAGTATAAAAGCAGGTACATTGATAAATAATTTAAAAAACAATACCAATAATATTTTAAAAAGTAAATTATTTTATAATATATTTTTGTCTACTCTATTTATATATAAATGAATCTATGAATTTACTTGCCTCAATTCGTGCAAGTATAACCAGAAACAATGTACTAGTTATTTCCACGATCCTGACACATCTCTCTCGCTATCTTCACATCCACAATTCTCTTCATGTACCTCTGCTTTCATATGAATGTCCAATAATAAGAATGTTTAATTTTATCATGAAACGATTTCTAAATATTATAAATCTTGAAAATAGAAAATGGTTATCATAAATATAAAATACCAAACAAATATAAAACATTCTATAAAATTTCTAGTAATTTCAAGCTTCTAGAAATTACTAATTTTATTCTAGTTCCTTTGGCCTCCTAGGATCATTCTAGTATTGTCTTAGATTTTTAACCTATATAATACAATTATATAATCGTATACACTATTTTATTTTCACAATTAGGACGAATACAAAGTATAAGATATACGTGTACAATAAAATTTGACGGATTACAAAACAAAGTAAAGAAATCCATTTTCCATTTATCCATTTTTTACATTTCTATACTAAAGTGCTTGTATTATAGAAACTACCTATACCAACCAAAGTACAAATTTCAAAGATACATTGGTACCGGTGAGTGGTTTTGAACCCGTGCCCTCGGTTAGCGTAACCATTGCACTGCCACTACACCACGGTCGCCTTAGATATACATACACACAACAAAAAATATAACCAGTCGGCTAAAAAATGATTAATTGTAGGAAATTCCCAGACAAACAATTTAGCAATTGGTCAAGTGATCATGTTACATAATATGTATTCATTCGTAGCTGGTCTGCTTCATCCAAAAGCTCTACAACCTCTCACCCCATTCGAAACTTGTTTGAACAACTAAACGTGCTTGTATCATAAAAACTGGACGATCAAAGTATATCAAAGATACTTTTAAACTGGATTCTCGTGGTTTATAAGACCATTTTATACTCGTAACCACTAAACTCTGGTCGCCTTATACGAAACAAAATTATTGATAGTTACTCATTATATAAATGTCCGTGCTGGGAATAAAACCTATTTAAATAGGTATAATTTATTATTAAATTTATTAACACAAAGGGTCGTAATATGTGGACACAGGGGGCTAATTTCCATAATTAATAAGGTGTACGTAATTGTAAACAAAACCTTTTAGCAGATAACGTTAGGTTATTACAACGCAAAAGCTAAAAACACCATAGACAAAGGGTTGGGTCAGACAATTACTTATAAAAGGAAATCCAGTTTATCTTGGACTAGTTTCAGACTAACCTACGAAATCAATGAATCAAAATCAATCAATCAACGCCTTTTGCCACATCCACAATTCTCTTCATACAAGCTCTACGGTTATGGGCACTAGGCCACCCAGCTTTATTGGAGATGTCTCCGATGTTGTCAGTAAACACACATCTGGGCCTGCCTTTTTCAACGCATCCATGCAAATCAGATTTATAAAAAAATTTTTTGTCAATCTATAATGTAAAAGTATAAAGGATAACGTGTTTATAAGTTTTTCCATGGCTACAGTATCATGATAAAATTGTTATTGATCGTAAATTCGATAGGTCGATGAACTTATCCCCAATTTATTTATATCCTTTGGGAAGAGTCACGCGTTCTAATTAAGCTATTTTTTGTTTCTGTCTAGTATTTTTATTGTATTTTAGGCTGTGTTCAATGGAGGCAATGCAACCGGCCTCCTTCCTCTACCTACTAATAGCGGGTAGTTCAAAATTACTAATGTTTCTGAGGAGGACCATAGAAACATTTTAATATATAGGCCAATGTGGCGAAGTGGTCACATGATAATAAGGCCACCGTTGTGTAGTGGCAGTGCAATGGTTACGCAAACCGAGTGCACGGGTTCGAAACCACTTAGCGGTACCAATGTTATCAAAGATTGTTTGTACTTTGGTTGTCCTGTTTCTTAGATACAAGCACTTTAGTAGCTTAGAATAGAAATGTATCATAAAAAAATAATTTAAAGATGTTTCTACGGCTTCCATTGTCTTGTGTTTATAAAAAATTGGTAATATTTTTTGTCATATTTTGGTTTTAAAATAAACGTTTTTTATTTGATCTCATTTTTTGTTTGTTTTGTTAGGAATAATCGAATAATTTATATTTTAAAGTGTACCAATGGTATTATTATACATCGCTCTAAGAACCGACAATCGATGTTGAAGAAAGATTCTTGAGTGGAGACCACAAACCAGAAAACGTAGGCTTCCCACAAGGTGGACTGACGACATAGTGAAAGTCACTGATAACTGGTGGATGCAACTGGCATCTTGTCGTTCGGAATAGCATTCTTGGAGGGAGGGGGGTCTATGTTCAGCAGTGGACGTCTTTGAGACGACAGGCGTGGACGAACGGTTTAGCGACTGGTTTGTTGCGCGTAAAGTCCCGGGTTCGATCCCCGGTCGGAGCAAATATTTGTTTCATAGCTTTTATTTGTAATATTTAATAGTATTAAATATTGCAAATATTTGTTAATAAAAAAAAAAAAAAGAGATGGATATTTGCTTCGGGTCTGGTTTTCAAAGAGTGGTAGGCAGTGGTACCCAGTCTGCCGATCCGGGGTAGTACCACCACTTACAAGTATACAGACCGTGAAGTGATTTGGTCACGTTTCGGGATCAGCTTGTAAGTTGCCGGTTCCATCTAGGCCGGCATAGTGGATGTGATTGCTACTCACAGTTATTGAATTGTAGTAGCAGTGACATTCATTCATGGACCACACTTTGGCTTAACATCAAGCGGGGTGCTGTCATATGTCAAGTCACAATAAAAAAAAAAAAAAAAAAAAAAAAAAAAAAAAAACTATTTCATCCTCCTATTTGTCAATACCATGTTTGTATATTTTCTTAAGTGTGGCGACTGCTACTACAGTTAAATAACTGAAGTATTTAGTATCCATTATGCTGGCCTAGTTGGAATTGGCAACTTTTAAGCTTATCTCGAAACGCGATTGTATCGCTTTACACTTGTTAATAATGGAAACATCTTTTAAGCTAGCCTTGTGGATCTTTTAGGCTTATCCCGAAACGCGACTGAGTCGCTTTACGGTCAAAGATTTAAATTTTTGTTCACGGTCTGTATACTTGTACCCAGCTAAACATCTGGCGTAGAAGTGTCGAGCCACAATGAGAATTAATTCATTATATTTTATAAGCCCTCTAACATCCTATGACACAAATAGTATTTCTCCATAAAATGTTTTTATTTTTTTTATTGTGACTCGATATATGACACAGCACCCCACATGATGTTAAGCTGGAGTGTGGTCCATGAATGGATGCCACTGCTACTACAATTCAATAACTGTAATGTGTTCCACTATGCCGGCCTAGATGGAACCGGCAACTTACAAGCTGATCCTGAAACGCGGCCAAATCACTTCACGGTCTGTATACTTGTAAGTGGTGGTACTAACCCGGATCGGCAGACTGGGTACCACTGCCTACCACTCTTTGATAACCCGAAGCAAATATCAGCCTCTTTTTTATTAACAAATTTTAACAATATTTTTTTAAATATAATTAATAAATATTACAAATAAAAGCTATGAAATAAATAATTGCTCAGACCGGGAATCCAACCCAGGACACGCAACAAACCAATTGCTGACCGTTTGTTCACGCCTGTCGTCAAGTCAAACCAGCCAAATCAACTAAGACAATTATTCTTGCATATAACTTTTAAAAAATCTTTATAATACACTATGCGGTTTAAGTATCCACTTAAAACGTCTGACCCGACTGCATTGCTACATAAATTACAATTAACAATTTCCGCCTTTATTGCTTACATGCTAGAGTCTATAATGAAAAGTCTAGGTTTATTCGCAAAAAATGTATTTTTCATATTGAACTTACGAGCATATAAATAAGTTTTTTTTGTTTGTGTTGTTTGAGCTTTGTTAAGCTACTTTCCGTGTCGTATTTTACTCTTTTAATTGGATTATGAATAACAGTCACTTTTATGATTTTATTAATATTACAGATAAGATTTTATATATTTTTTTTATTGTGACTTGACATATGACAGCACCCCGCTTGATGTTAAGCGGAAGTGTGGTCCATGAATGGATGTCACTGCTACTACAATTCAATAACTGTGAGTAGCAATCACATCCACTATGCCGGCCTAGATGGAACCGGCAACTTATAAGCTGATCCCGAAACGTGATCAAATCACTTCACGGTCTGTATACTTGTAAGTGGTGGTACTACCCCGGATATGCAGACTAGGTACCACTGCCTACCACTCTTTGATAACCCGAAGCAAATATCCATCTCTTTTTTTTTTAATAACAAATATTTACAATATTTAATGTTATTAAATATTACAAATAAAAGCTATGAAACAAATATTTGCTCTGACCGGGAATCGAACCCGGGACTTTACGCGCAACAAACCAATCGCTAAACCGTTCGTCCACGCCTGTCGTCACTATTAAAAATACATTAAGCTGTGCCCGTCCCCATGTTTAGCGGCCATCAGGTACTAATTAATTGCCCCACTCCGGCATGCGGGGCTCTGTCAGAGTAAAACTTTATTTCCCTTGCTGTACGTGGGAATAAAATTTATAAATCTCATGTGAATGGATGCGTTAAATGAGGCAGGCCCAGGAAGGTGTTTGCCGATTAAATCGCAGACATCCTCAAGAAAGCTAGTTGCCTAGCGCCCATAACCATAGAGCTTGTATGAAGAGAATTGTGAATGTGAAGGAAGCGAGGAGGTTGTGTCAGGATCGCTGCAAGTGGCGCTCCATTGTCTCTGCTATCCCTGTGGGAAAAAGGCGTGACAATTTTATTGATTGATTAAGCTGTTAAAAGCTAAAACAAACTGTTAGAACAACTTATAAAGCTTCGGTAGAGAAAAAGCCACATAAAACCCGACACCAATGTGATTGTTTTTTTTTATTATGACTCGACATATGACAGCAACCCGCTTAATGTTAAGCTGGAGTGTGGTCCATAAATAAATGCCACTGCTACTACAATTAAAAAACTGTAGTAGCAGTGACGTCCACTATGCCGGCCTAGTTAGAACCGGCAACTTATAAGCTGATTCCGAAACGTGACTAAACCACTTTACGGTCTGTATACTTGTAAATGGTGGTATTACCTCAGATCGGAAGACTGGGTACCACTGCCTACCACTCTTTGATAACCAGACCCAAAGCAAATATCTGCCGCCTTATTTTATTTACAAATATCTACAATATTTAATAAAATTAATAAATATTACAAATAAAAGCTATGAAACAAATATTTGCTCCGATCAGGAATCGAACCCGGGATTTCACGCGCAACAAACATTTGTCGTCACAAGGAAAGGTCCAAAGTGCCAACTGCTGAAAATACCGACTCAGTTGTATAATATAAACTTAAAATAACTAATGTACAATAAAAACGTCATGTTATTTGTATTTGAATGCGTGTAACGAATTAAATAATTAAAGATTGTGTTAGATCGGCGACTACTTGGCCACGGATCACGCGAACACACGTTTATTGGTAACACTTGTTTCCAAACACGCAAACTTACTACAAATACATAACCTTTTATTCACATACAACATGTCTGTCCCTTAAATTTATATTAGTTTCTATTCATATACACAAATATTCGGAGGTGCTGGGATAGTTTTGAAATTTTACGATAGTTGAAACGGATATTTGCCAAAGAACCGGAGTTACCGACATGAAGTAGCAATGAGCTGGCCACGAAGGGAAAGAAAGGTTCTAGAGTGGAGACCACGAACCGGAAGACGCAGCGTAGGTGAGCCTCCCACTAGGTGGACTGACGACATAGTGAAAGTCACGAATAACCGGTGGATGCAACTGGCATTTTGTCGTTCGGAATAGCGTTCTAAGGGGGAGGCCTGTGTTCAGCAGTGGACGTCTGATGATGATGATGATGATGTAAGAAAATGCCTAGCAGGAATTAAACTTGCCTGTGCTATTAAGTTTAGGAGCAATAATGGGATGCAACCTTGATTTTTAAATAATATTCAAATTAATTCAGGTAAAGGTTGTGTTCTGTTGTGTACACCTTTAATCAATAAAGGATTTAAATAAATAGTACTCTTAGCCTTGCTATACAAAGGGGAAATGTTGCCAGTCTCCTTGAACTATCTCTGATGCGACATCATTAGATGATATTTTTTATTTATAGTTTAATTATAGTTTATATACTTTTAACATTATCTGTTACTTTGTTTAAATATAAATATAATCATTAATAAATAGTTATGTTTATGTTTTTCTTGTAAGACGATAAAAATATCTGAATCTCGGCAACCTGTCGGGTCTACCTATAGTGAACAACCATCCGGATGACCCTAGTTGACTAAACAATTTAACCAAAATTGATCAAACCAGATTTATAGAGAATTTTACACATAAAAAGAACTAAGAAAACAAGCAAAAACAAGTAAGACCCAGAAAAATGTCCTACGATCAAATCAAAGATATTTTTAGATAGCCGGAGTCCGCAATAAAGAAAGTAAGAGAGCTTCAATATGGAAAAAAAGCTTCAATGACTCTGCTAATCCCTATGGGGACGGAGACGTGATTGTTTTCTTGATATATTGACATGACACATGACTTCACACCACTGAAGTGCGATCGATGAGGTGATGTCTATGTTTTATTAATTACATTTCTATACTAAGCTACCAAAGTGCTTGTAAAATAGAAACAGGACAACCAAAGTACATATACATTAGTACCGACAAGTGGGATTTGAACCCGTGCTCTCGGTTTGCGTCACCATTGCACTGCCACTACACCACAGTCGCCTTCGTCTGCAAGAGCACTCTATCAACTAATTCAACAATTACCCAAGTTTGGGCTTCTGAGGGATGAATGAACATATATGAACGTAGTAGGCAATTTTGGGAACTATATACTTCGTTCATCTCATCTTCAACTGCTATTACAAATAACTGTCACATCCATGATGCCGGCCTAGTTTAAACCGGCTACTTGCAAGCTGATCTCGAAATGCGACTAAGTCTCTTTACGGTCTGTATACTTGTGAGTAGTTGTACTACCCTGGATCGGCAGACTGAGCACCACTGCCTACCACTCTTAGAAGTAATTGATAGGGTAGCGATTGTTAAATGTATAAGAGCGTATTCTACAAATACCAGCTATAGTAAGCAAGAAATGACAAGATTACCCTAGATGACCTAGATGATTTTTGGCCGGCATAGTGACGGTGACTGAGGCAGCTGTGAACAATCCGTTTTTTTCAGTCGTCGTCACTCTTGGACCTCCTCTTGCTTTTCATCAGGCAGGTCAAGGTCAGATGTCGTGTCACAATAAAAAAAGATGAAGTCTTGACTATCTAAGTAAATTAATGCATTTACAAACAGAAGAAACTTTACCTCTTTCCATCGTATTCTGTGATATTACATGTAGAAAATAGACAAACAAAGGCTTATACGTAGATTTGTTCTCAAAGCATTAAGTATACAGGGGGCCCTCCATTTCAAAGAAAACAACTTTGATTGCTTTCAGACATGATACTTTATTTTAGGCACAGATTTATACGATTTTCAACTTTATTGCGTTCGTGATAAGATAGTCAAAATGACAAAAGTCTTTTAGGGTTCTCTTAAAATCTCTATTTTTTATTTTTATTTATTTCTATATGTAACTAAACAATATATAGGTATCTAGGTATAAACAATTTAATATAGGTAACAATATTTATCTGAATCTATGTTTAGAAAAATTTAATTGTTGGGTCAGACAACAAAATTTACGAATTTGTTTTACATCCGTGATACCAGACCGTGGAAAAGCATGCGCGCGCATTCCGTCGACCGAATTGCCGATTTGGCAATTCGGTCGAACTAAAAGATTTGGCTCTTTGTTTCTTTGTAAAAGTGAAATGCTCTCCCCATTATATAATCTTGAATCCTTTAAGAAAAGCGTATACAGTAACTGCGACTAAGGCAACTATAAGTTATCTTCTTTCGTTTAATCAAGAAAACAAAGAGAAGATACTGACTAAATAAAGTACCTGTTATGTCTCCACATACCTTTTGCATTTAAAAGAGTGATAGGCACCCTTACATACACATGCACCACTCACATCCTTACACATATATTTAGTTAAAAAGGATACACATTCATATTATATTATACACCAACACAAACATTTCATTCACAACATTAAACACTTACATCTACACTAGTTAAACATTTCCTTATAAAGTCTCTATTTCGTATTTACTACTAACAACCTGGTCTTCACAGGACAGGCCTAGCCTAGTGTGAAGACCATCGTTAAACAAAAATATAACTATATACACGTATTATATGTAAGAAACTATTTGTAAAATACTTTTGTTAAGTAAATAAATATTATATTATATTTATAAGTGGAAGGTTTTATTAGTCGTAGACGCTTTTGGATCTCCCCGTGCAAAGTCGAGGTCAAATGTCAATAAACAAATAATTTTAAAGCATTTGCATTTCCTTTCTTACAGAAATATGGTTTATTTTCCCTAAAATAAAAACTTAAATAAGTTACGGAAATAAGTTACGGAACCCTCGAGCTTAAAGTTAAGTGCTCTCTTGACCGTTTTTCTTCGGAGAAATCCTCTAAACGTAGGTATTGTTTTTTTAGGTTTTGTGGGTTCTTGACTTCACTTGATTGAATGATTTTATATAACGACGGCCACCAAGTATAATAGAGAAGGCTCAACTTTACAAAACACCGATGAGTTGCTAGATTATTAGTTTTTTTTTTGTGACACATGTCGATTTTTTATTGTGACTCGACACATGTCCATAAATGGAGGTGACTGTTATACACAGATCAGTAACTGTAGTAGCAGTCACATCCACTATGCCGGCCTAGTTGAAACCGGCAACTTACGAGTTAGATACCACTGCCTATCACAATTTTAAAGGTTGATGATAAGCAAGAAAAGGTCCAAGAGTATCGACGACTGAATAAACCTAAGGGAGGGTTGACACAGTCACCGTCACTAAGGTTTACGAATAAAATTATGAAATGTAGTCTCTAAGAGCGCCGTTTCTCTCAGTCGCCGTCACTCACAAGAGTGGTAGACAGTGGTAGTACCCAGTCTGCCGTTTCGAGGTAGTATCACCACTTACAAGTATACAGACCGTGAAGTGATTTGGTCACGTTTCGGAATCAGCTTGTAAGTTTCCGGTTCCAACTAGGCCGGCATAGTGGATTGCTACTCACAGATATTGAAATGTAGTAGCAGTGATATTCATTCATGGACCACACTCCAGCCTAACATTAACCGGGGTGCTGTTAATGTTATGTCCCAATAAAAATTAAAAAAAACTCTCGGCCAGATAATATTATGCCATTTTAAACACATGTATTTTGGACTGACGACATAGCAAACGTCACGAAGAATGCAACTTCGAATCTTGTCGTTCGAAGTGGCGTTCTAAAGGGGAGGCCTTTGTTCAGCAGTAGACGTCTGATGATGATGATATTATTTTGAATATCAGGCAGGTGTTGTAATATGTCGTGCTCGTATTTCAGCGTATTTTCCACTTTCCTTACTATTCGTAGCAGTAGTCAAAGTATCGAATGAATTTGCCGGAACGTATCCATCACTGTCAAGTTACATTACATTTCTTAGGAAAATAAGCTTTAAGAACATTGAAATAAGACTCATTTAAATATTATCACAAATAGTATTTAACCTGGGAATTCTCTTAATAATTATGCGGACGAAAAAGCAATGAAATTGCGCCGCGGTCGCAAGTGACCAATCAGCGTAGATTACCTATTGATTTGTTATTCGCTGATTGGTTACGAAGATGTCAAATATCAGTGCGACGCAATTTTACTACTTTTTCGACGGCAAATGTATATATATTAATATAATCGAAATCCAGAACGATCTGTAGTCAATGTTATTAAAAAAAATAGCGGTCTCCTTCATTCATGGACCGCACTCCTGCTTAACATTTTTTAAAGAATTAATTAAATTTTATGCGAATTACTATCGCGTTTATTTTACTTTATTTTATAAAATAAGCCGCACAAAATTAGTTTAATTAGGTAATTAGTCAATTTTCGCGCAAAATCTAAGAAAATACTATCTTCTTCGTGCCCACGATGGCTTGCAGCTCTCGAAACGTCGGAATAATAATAAAAAATTGTAAAATCAAAAACCAAAATATACGCGATAATAAGCCACATAATATTTGTTTATTCATTAATCAATGCTCACGCAAAATCTATTATAAGTAAATACTATTTTTTTAACAATAAAAAACTATTATAAAACTAAACTAAAATTTCTTAGTAAAATTTGTTATTTATTTTGTTATAGCAAACCGGCGTTGCCTTACCTGGTGATGTGGGCATGGAGGCAATGCGCGCGTGGGCGCTCCTACTTGGGTGTCTGGTGGTGACAGAGGCCGTCAACACCACACGGCACCGACGGCTCGAGTTGGAGGACGCCGATGGGGACGACATCGTACTGCCAGGGGACGAGGAGGAACCAGCGCCTGATGACGAAGACTATTATGATGAAACGAAGCTTAATCTTACAGGTATGAGACCGTTATTATTTTTGGTTATATATAGTCGCATAGTGACTGGCGACTGAGGCAACTTGAGCAATGGAAGCAAAGGTAAGATGTCGCGGTTTAAATTAAAGGTAAATGTTTTTTTTTAATGAGACCGTATAAACAAAAAGTTGCGTTGGTTTGGGCCAATAGAAAGGATGCATTAAAGGATATTGACGAATGAAATTTATTAATTAGAAAAGAAGGGAATGATAAAGCGGAGACGACCTAAAAGATTAAGAGGTCATTTATAAACAGAAAAGGGCACTGCGTTCTTAAGCTTGAGGTATGTTAAGCCATTTATTAGAACTTAAGTAGTTGATTTATAACAATATACTATTTATAAATAAAAAAACAAAAAGTGTAATAAAGTTGCAAAAATACAAGGGAAATTGCGACCTAGAATCGAACTCCAGACATCCTATATTTTCAAGTGAATGGTGGGTGTTCCGATAAGATAGTGGCACTATCATAGGTTCACCACATTTTGATATAAAATAATTTAGCTACTCGAATAATATTATTAAAAACTATTATATTTACAGTCATTGAATTAAACAAATTTTATGCGGCTTACTATCGCGTTTATTTTGGTTTTGATTTTACATTTTTTTATTATTCCGACGTTTCGAGAGCTTTGCAGCCATCGTAGTCACGGAGAGTCCACAATGGCTGCAAATATAAACGCAATAGTAAGCCGCATAAAATTTGTTTAATTCAATAATCAATGTTTGCGCAAAATTTAAAAAAATACTATTTACAGTCAAATTAGCTTAAAGACGTTTTTGAATTTGTAGTACACACGCTTAAGAGCGCGTTTCCATTATGTCGTGGCAGTAAGATAAAGCTGTTACGATCTCCTATCATTGTTTGATTTATTTAAATATTTAGCCCGATTGCTTCGATATTTGTCGCTTTAAACTTGAAATGCTTTCATCTGACCAAGATTTCGAGAGGGTATGTGTTCCGTCGGTGAAAACAATTGGTCGGTTTTGTGCACGATATTCTGCAATTTTTATCAAAAAGTTAATTCGTAGGTACCGAATATCGTGCTTTTCCATTAAAAGTGTTTGATTATCTTCCGTTTGCTTCCAATTAAAACCTAAGGACATGACATGTTTTCGAAACGTGTGTTAATGGAAACGCGCTCTTATGCGCCTACAAATGCAAAAACGTCTCCAAGCTAATTTGACCGTACGATCAATTTTTTTACTATTTCCATAATAGGAATAATTTCGATACGATGTTTATTCTTGCATCGTTTCAGCTCGACGACACGACGCCAATTTCTCCTGTCCTCGAGCATGTGAACAGCAATTGACACGTTACTGAATTAACATTAAATATTAGGCTTATTAAGTGTTAGTTCATAGGCTAAAATGCTACTAAATTCATTAAATTATAATAAACCATTTGTTATAAATGTGGTAAATATAATCGTGACCAATAAATGAAGTGCGAGGACTAAACAAACGGTCAAGTGCGAGTCGGACTCGCCCATGAAGGGTTCCGTAGCAGCAATATAAAAGTTATTGTAGTTTGTTGTAACCAATTTTCGGTGGAAATTTGCATGTACATCTTATATTTTATTTAGTTTTATCATTCTCTTATTTTAGAATTTACAGGGGAACACACATTTTACCACTTTGGAAGTGTCTCTCGTGCAAACTATTCAGTTTATAAAAAAATGATATAGGAAACCTCAATATCATTTTTAAAGACCTATTCATAGATACACACGTATGGGTTGAACTCAAAAAAAAATCTAAGTTCTAATTTCAGTCCTAAGTATGAGGAACCCCCAAAATGTGTTGTTTTTTTTCTATTTTTGTGTGAAAATCTTAATGCGGTTTACAGAATAGATCTATTTACCAAGTTTCAACAGTATAGTTCTTATAGTTTCGGGAAAAAAAAGACTGTGACATACGGACGACAGACAGACACACATGACGAATCTATAAGGGTTCAGTTTTTTGCTACTGAACCCTAAAAACCGACTCATTTTATGATTGCGTTATTTACCAGCTAAATGTATACTTTTCACGCTTCGCTTGAAGGATCCAAGCTTATTATAGGATAAGAAGAACAAATAGGCTAGTAAAGCACTCGACTTATCTCTTGATCGACAAAGAAACGACGCACATAACTGTTTAGTTCAACTACAGAATCGGTCGACAAAATAAATGTCATGTTTATTTATTCTTTTATTACTTTTCTTATTTGTATACCCTAATTTTTGCATCAAATGCAAAACTTTTGGAATTAAAATTGTACATACAAACACTAATACAATTCTGCTACTATGATGACTGCAAACCTTCGAATAGTCGGAATAAAAATCTATTTTATTACATTATATTCGCTTAAAACCCTTTAAAAGTTAAAACTTTGTTTTCCGGAACTTTGTTTAAAGTCCTGTATAATGGAAATAAAGTGTTTTAAACTTATTATTGTTCTTAAAAAACAAAACAGTAAAAATCATATGAAGGTGTGATTCTTTTCAATTCACTGTTAGATTTCTTATGTCCTATTTTTAATAAAACAAAATCATACTAAAACTTTTTGTCCTTATATTATCTGAATATCTGGTCACCCTATAATTGTGTAACTTTGCAGTACTATAACGACCGCAGCATGAACTATAAAGTACTGTTCGCGAAACTTGTGATTTTTCTGTGAAACTCATTTAGAATTGCGCAAAATTGTATGATGTTTTTTACTATATTTATTCTTACTTAATGTTATCATATAACTTAGTTAATTTATTAACTTGTTACAAACTTTAATATACTTAGTTAATACATTGTTACAAAAGCTGACATTGTCCCGCTAGGCATTATCTATCAGAAAAACCTTCAGTATTATTTTGAACATTGAATTTGCTAAGGTATAGTTGTCTCAGTCGCCCTTACTACTCTTAAGTCGGCTTAAAGTGTTTTTTCACACTTTTGGTCTAAGGTGTCTAAGGAAAAACACACTAGTAAGACATTTCACTTGTCGATTATTCCACAAAGAAACGACGCCTCGAACCTTTTTTAAGTTCGACTGCCGATTCGATTGACATAATACGGTTGCTTTCCCAGAACAAGGTTAAGTTTTAAACATTTACCTAAATAATTTAAAATAAAATATGTGTTGCAATTTTTTTTTTGTGACTCGACGTGTGGTCCATGTATGAATGTCACTGCTACTACAATTCAATAACTGTGAGTAGCAATCACATCCACTATGCCGGCCTAGATGGAACCGGCAACTTACAAGCTGATCCCGAAACGTGACCAAATCACTTCACGCTCTGTATACTTGTAAGGGGTGGTACTACCCCGGATCGGCAGACTGGGTAACACTGCCTACCACTCTTAAATTCTAGTTCTAACAGATCTGTTTATTAAGACGATAATGGTTGTAAAATGGTCACCCGGAGTGTTCGGTTCAAAACCAGTTACCGGCACCACTGTTTATCCACGTAGACACTGTTCCGACAGCTAAGTGTAAATTAAAGTTTATTAGTTAACCCTTTCAATGTTATAAAGTAAAAGAAGTTGTAAGAAAAAAGTTTATAGAAGGTCTAAGAAAGCTAACGTAAAGTAAACAATATCAAATATCATTTTCTCTATTAAGTACACGTACTAGAGAAACGATTAAATTACTAGTAAGTACTTGAAGTTGACCTACTTCTAGGGTTTTTTTTATTTCTTTTACATTTCTATAAATACTAAACAAATAAACGTGCTTGTATCATAGAAACACGACGACCAATATACATAATTCCTTTAACAAGCTTTCTATTATTAATAAATTCTATATTATTTGTATCAATTAAATAATTCCCCACATGGATAGGCAGAGACAATGGAGCACCATTTGCCACGATCCTGACACATCTCCCTCGCTTCCCTCATATCTACAATTCTCTTCATACAAGCTCTGCGGTTACGGGCACTAGGCCAACCAGCTTTCTGGTGGTGGTTTTTAAACCGGGGTCCTTAGTCTGTAAGACAATTCATAAGCCACTAGACCACGATCGCCTTTTATATCGTTTAATCAAATCAATTTTTTACGCTTTTTTCCCACAAGGATAGGCACAGACAATGATGCGCCACTTGCTACGATCCTGACACAACTCCCTCGCTTCCTTTACATTCATAATTCTCTTCATTTAAGCTCTACGGTTATGGGCACTAGGCAACCCGGCTTGAGGATGTCTCTGATTTAGTCGGAAAACACCCTCAGAGGCCTGCCTTGTTTAACGAATCCATCCACATCAGATATCTAAATTCCTTTCGTCAATCTACTTTCACTGATCCTTTCCATGTGCCCAAACCAGGAGCATTCCTTTTCAATCTTTGTCACTACATCTTCTTTGAAACCACATCTATCGCGCAATGTGCTATTCCTTTTACGTCGTTATGTTGGTAAAAATCATTAACATATTATATATCTCTTTATACAAATTGCTAAGGTGTCATGACTCAGTATATTTTGTTAGCCCCTTAACAAGCGCTATTTCAACCGCATTATGAATATACGAAATTTTATATTAATATGACCTTTATTATGAAAGATACATTATATTTATAAAATCCATAAGTATAGATTTTATAAATATGTATCTTTATAGGGTGTTTTTCGACTAAAGCGGAGACATCCTCAAGATAGCTAATTTGCACAGTTGGGATGTGAGGAAAGCGAGGAAGTTGTGTCAGGATCGTGGCAACTGGCGCTCCATTGTTTATGCCTATCCCTGTAGAAAAAAGGCCTGACAATTCGATTGATTGATTAATAAAATAATTAAATAAGAAAGGACTATAGATACAATGGATCCACGATCCTGACAAAACACCCTTGTTTTCCCCACATCCACAATCCTCTTCATATAAGCTCTGAGGTTATGCGCACTATGCAAACCAGCTATCTTGAGGATGTCTCCGATTAGGTCGAAAAACTGTATTTCTATATGCAATTATAATTACTAGATATTTTACAAAGTAATAAATAGTACTAAAATTCAAATAAACCATAAATATAACTTAATTTGTTAGGCTACTAACCAAATCGTAGAGAATTAACTATAATACAGGCACAAGGACCTCTGTGCCTGTAAAAATAGAGGCTATATTTGTGTGATCAGTTTATTATGTTATGTTAACAGATGCTGAATCTTGGCTTTATGCCTTATTGCATACTTGCATGGACACAGATGTTAGCATTGTTTACAACCAATGAATATTCATTTTGAATATTAAATTATAACATTGGCCTCATTGTTGAATAAAATTGAAGTACTATAACAAAATACATACATTAAAACCTACCATTTCTCTCGGCGACATAGTAGTGGCGACTGACTGAGGCAATCGTAAACTGTGTTGGTTTTTTTCAGTCGCCAGCGCTCTTGGACTTCCCCTTGCTCACCAATGAGTGTAAGCACAATAACTTAGTACGGTAATTAACTTCAATAAATCAATCAAATGGTCACGCCTTTTTCTTACAGGGATAGGCAGAGACAATGGAGCGCCACTTGCCACTACTCTGACACAACTTCCTCGCTTCCTTCACATTCACAATTCTCTTCATACAAGCTCTATGGTTATGGGCACTATTTGGAAACTTATATTCCCAGTCTTTTCCACCACCACTACCTAATTCTTTTTAGGGAACCTGCATCTATTACTGTGGTCTCGCCCTTCTCCATCAGGCAGAATGCGATAATGTTTTTTTTTGTTTCATTTTCTATAACGTGCTTGTGTAGTAGGAACTGGGTGCTCAGTCTGCTGATCCGGGGTAGTACCACCACTTACAAGTATACAGACCGTGAAGTGAGTTAGTAGCGTTTTGGGACTATCTTGTATTTTGCCCGTTTCAGCTAGGCCAGCATAGTGGATGTGACTGCTACTTACAGTCATTTTACATTAGAGATGGTGCAGTCATATGTCGAGCCACGATAAACAAAAAAAAATACATTGGTACGGACAAGTGACAAGTGGTTTTTGAATTGGAACAGCTTGGTTTGCAAGACTATCTACCATAACTGTCCTTTTTTTATATAAATTTTATAAAATAAATTAAGGCGACTATGGTGTAGTGGCAGTGCAATGGCTACGTTAGCCGAGTGGCACCGGTTCGAAACCACTCACCGGTACCAATGTATCTTTGATATATGTACTTTGGTTGTCCTGTTTCTATGATACAAGCACTTTAGTAGCTTAGTAAACAAATGTATAATAAAAATATATAATATAATAATATAGTCGGTGACGTAGTACACTGATTAGAAATTAGATCATTTATAATTATAATGTGTTATTTTTCACAACGTAAACAATATTTAATTGTTTACATTGTTTATCAGCATTACCGTGAAACCGCAACAGAGGAAAAATAAAATATGTTAGATATTTGTCCCATTCGGTGTTGAGACCCTTGGTCCGTGGGGTCCTAGCGCTATAAGGCTTTTTAAGGAAATAGCAAAAAGGTTAGTCGACATCACAGGAGACCGAAGAGTTGGCAGCTACCTCGGACAAAGAATTAGTCTAGCTATTCAAAGGGGGAACGCTGCCAGTATCTTCGGAACCTTGCCTAAAGGGACTTCTTTAAATAATGTTTTTTTTTTTTTTTTATTGTGACACGACATCTGACCTCGACCCGCCTGATGATAAGCAAGAGGAGGTCCAAGAGTGACGACGACTGAAAAAAACAGAGTTAGCTCCCGGCCATCTCAGCCGCCGTCATTATGCCGGCCTAAGGTGCTTCTTCACGCATCGCTTGAAGGATCCAAGGTCACTTGTCAATTGTTCTACAAAGAAAAGACGCACCGAACTTTTTAGTTCGACTGCCGATTCGGTCGATAGAATGCGAATGCTTTCCCCGACCAGTGCGGGTATTACGGGTGTAAAAGGACGAGGTAGGAACAAGGTTAAAGAGCTCTTCGGAACATTCTCCGTGGTATAGGCGATAGAGGACGCACAGAGCCGCCATGTCTCTGCGTAGTTGCAGGGGCTCTAGAGTTCGCGTGACCTCTGCATCACCTATAATTCGGACAGCTCGGCGCTGCAATGAATCCAGGGCATTGAGAAGATACTTGGCAGAGCCGTCCCAGAGGTGCGAACAGTACTCCGCGCAAGAGCGAATCTGAGCCTTGTATAATAGCAGGCGAAGCTCTGGCGCGAAGAATCGCCGCACCTTGTTCAGGATACCAAGTTTGCGGGAGGTGGTCTTAATGGCCCGCTCGATATGGTCCCTGTGATTCAGGTCGCAGCGAAGGGACATTCCGAGAATGTCCAGTCTGTCCGAAGCACTGAGGGAGATGTTACAAAGAGAGGGAAGGGGAGTAAACGGGGATTTTTTCGTCGAGAACGCGCATACCTGAGTCTTGTCTGCGTTGAACTGAACCAGGTTCTTGTCGCCCCAGTGGGTAATACGACCAAGAACCCGGTTCAGTCCCGCTACAACAGACTCTCTCATATCGGCTATCTCCACATTTTAAGCACTAGCGCTGGGATACCATCAGGACCACTGGACTTTCGGACATCGAGCGATCGTAGTTCCATGCGGACATCGCGTTGTCTGATACGGAAATCAGGCATCGTATGTCCGCACGGACGTAGGGTAGGTCTTTCAACACCACGATCGTCGATACGCGAATTAGTGGCGAAGACTTCGGCCAGGAGATCGGCCTTCGCCTTTGCCGTATGTACCAGTGAGCCATCAGGTTGTCTCAGCGGTGGCAGTGAGGAACGGCAGAAATTAGATTCTACAGTCTTGGCGAGACTCCAAAAGCTACGACTACCCGTTGGGTGCGCTAATAGACTCTCGCCAATCCTGGAAACGCGCTGTGCCTCCGCTTCTTTAAATACTTTTCTGCAAGACTTGGTGGCGCGGTTATAGGCTGCTTTCATCTCATCCACGCGAGGGTCATGATTTCTTCGACCCTTGACCCAGGCACTGTGGGCTGCGTTTTTTGCTGCAACAGCAGCCGCACACCCACTGTTGTACCAGGGCCTGCTACGGTCGTTACGAGATGCACAGTTGGATGGAACGTAATATTCCATCCCCAGTGCTATCTCATTAACAACGGCCGAGGCACACGTGGATGGATCCTCAGAGATGAAGCAGCGCTGCCACCAAGGGAAGGAAGCGAAATAATTCCGCATTCCCTCCCAATCCGCCGACCCGTAGTGCCACAAACGCCGCACCTCCTTCCTAGCAGAAGGAGGCACTGCGCGCGGCACCGTCGTCTCGACCAGGCAGTGGTCAGAAGTCCCTAGTGGGGCCTTGACCGAGATTTTATACCCGGTCGGACGATTGGTCAGTAGAAGGTCCAGCAGAGAAGGGGCATGACCGACAATGTCAGGTACCCGGGTGGGCTGGGTCACCAGCTGTGTTAGGTCATGCAAAAGGGCGAAAGCGTGAGCGGCCCTTCCCGCGTGGTCAGTCCTCTGGGACCCCAACCACACCTCATTGTGTGCGTTGAAGTCCCCCAAGACTACGACCTCCGCGGTCGGGAACCGCTCCAGCGCATCGTCTGTCGCCCGGCTCAGAGAATCGAAGAGCCGGGTTGTCTCCGAATCCCCGTGGTGGGAACGGTAGAGGCACCCGTAGATCCTGGTTTGGGAACCAAGGTCCACGTGTACCCAGAGGATGGACAGGGAAGGATCCTCCAAGCAAAGCAGACGGCGACAGCAGATATCGGACCGGATGTACACGCATACCCCGGCTTTCGCGAGGAATCTTTCCTCAAGCGTGTAGCCGGGGTATTGAAGGTATGAAATGTCAACCGGTACCTTTATCTGCGTCTCCGTCAGGAAGAGCAGTGCGGGCTGTGCCGTCTCAAGGTGGTGGTGGACGGCACTGAGATTGGCGTGGATTCCACGTATATTTGTGAAATCCATTCCAAGCTCCTTTGTTATGGGGGTTTTGTTGGCCGCTGGGCATACGTTATTCCTTTTTATTGCTTTCATGGAGGGAGGGGGGGGGGGGTGCGTGATGATGTTGGGGGTTGTTTATTCGGTAGGGACGAAAATGCAGCTATCTGCCTAGCCACATGTATCCCGGCGGTGTGAGTCTGCTGATCCGTCGGACGGAAGGGCCCCCGTACCCTCCCGGAAGTGATCGCCTGGACCCCATATCCGATCACCAATCGGCAAGACGAATCACCCCGGGATTATGCGCCGCCTGGTGGGGCAGCCTCCCTCCGTGGTTAGCGGTGGGCTCAGGCCCCTGTACTGTGCGGCGGGCGGCCAGCGGTTAACCGTTGCTACGGGTCTCCCTGGCCGACGGGTCAACAAACTCTCACCGGAATACAGTGGGTCAGCTGGATGCCACTGTCCCTAACCGCGTCCACAACCCCCAACGCAACTGGTGCTACACAAACTAGTCCCCGAACGCGACATGGTCACTATGGGGGGATTTGCATCTGTGTAGGGTGGTAATTTCAACCAGCTGAGAACACTTAATGCACCGGAAGTGTTCTCTCCCACTCTGTAATATGTTAGTTAATTGTTTTATTAATATATGTATTAAATATATTATATTTACTTAAATTTCTTAGGTAATAAATAGTTGTTAAGTAAATTAATAAATATACCTATATTTTTATGCATTTTTATTATTAATTATGCTTCCTTGAATAAGATAAAAAGTTCCAAGGTTGTCATTGTACTCGTATTTAGGTCAAACAAAGACTGAACAAAATAATCAAAATTTAAATGAGACTTTTAAAACACATCAAGCCAACAACTTAGGCTACTATAGATAGTGTCGGCGACTAAGGCAACCGTTTCTTTATTTTTTTTATTGTGACTCGACATATGACGACACCTCGCTTGATGTTAAGCTGGAGTGTGGTCCATTAATGGATGGCACTGCTACTACAATTCAATAACTGTAAGTAGCAATCACATCCACTATGCCGGCCTAGTTGAAACCGGCAACTTACGAGCTGATCCCAAAACGCAACTAAATCACTTCACGGCCTGTATACTTGTAAGTGGTGGTACTACCCCGGATCGGCAGGCTGGGTACCGCTGCCTACCACTCTTAGATAACCAGACCCGAAGCAAATATCCACTTTTTTTTTTATTAACAAATACATATTTACAATATTTAATATAATAAATAAATATTATAAATAAAAGCTATAAAACAAATATTTGCTCTGACCGGGAATCGAACCCGGGACTTTACGCGCAACAAACCAATCATTTGACAATCGGCTACGCCTGTCCTCATACAATTTTGCAGTCGGCGCCTGACCTTCCCCTGCTTTCCTTGCGCATCGAGCAATTCAAGGTCAGGTCTTCGTCTAGCGGTGCGGTATTGTTTTCATCGTTAAACACGTTCCGTAACGATTTCAGGGCACCCAGAGTCTTCTGTGTGCTTATAAACTGTTCGATCCTAAATAGAGATGTTACAACTCGACTTTTATCCCGGGTTAAACCGAGTTGAGACCTAAACCGAGTTGGGTCGGTTAACATTTACAATGAACTGGTTTTAACTATTATATACTTAAGTATGTATAATTTTAGATCAGACACCAAAATTATTTAGTTGTATTTGACATCCGATATATAGTGAATGTAGATTGACAAAAGCAATTTATAAATCTGATGTGGATGGATGCGTTAAACAAGGCAGGCCCAGGAGGGTGTTTTCCGATCAAATCGGAAACATCCTCAAGAAAGCTGGGTTGCCTAGTGCCCATAACCTTAGAGCTTGTATGAAAAGAATTGTAAATGTGAAGGAAGCGAGGGAGTTGTGCCAGGATCGTGGCAAGTGGCGCTCTATTGTCTCTGCCTATCCCTGTGGGAAAAAGGCGTGACGATTTGATTTGATTTGATTTGACAAATATATATTGCTTTGTATTGCGGCCCTTGGACCTCCTATTGCTTATCAGCAGGCAAGTCGAGCTTAGTATCAGTCACCTTCATTCATGGACTGCACTCCAGCCGAACATTAGGCGGTGTGCTTGACCATTGCACTACCATTATACTACAGTATACCTGCAAAGATTTATTAATAATAGTTATATACAAAACATATACAATGGAGATACAATACGTGATTTTAATTAAGCTTAATTAATGAATAAAATTAAAATGACAATGGCGTCTTGATTATACTCCTACATAAAATTGTTCGTTTCAATGCCCGAAACATGAATGTCCACAAATTGCTTGACAATCATTTTGAATACAAATTATCTCTATTTACATAATGTTTCTTTTATAATTATTTTAAAACAATATGTAGTATATAATTTTATATATAATTGTATATTAATATTGATCTATTTTTAATCATACTTCATCATAATTAGAATACTGAAGGCCCGTATTCAATCCGCCACGCGCTAGTCTCAGGTTCGAGTCCTGTTTAGAGCAAAAATGTATTATAGATACATATATTATATATATTTATTTTTATTAGTTTATAAAATGAGGCATATATTTGCTCTAGGTCTGATTGTCTAAGAGATGGGCAGACGGTTGGTTGTAAAGTGTCCTGCGTTTGTATTGGCGGACAAGGCCAGTCTGCCAATATAGAGTAGTACCATTCAAGTGTATAAACCGTTAAAATTACGATTCAAGTTTTTTTTTTTTTATTGTGACACGACATCTGACCTCGACCCGCCTGATGATAAGCAAGAGAAGGTCCAAAAGTGACGACAACTGAAAAAACCGAGTTTATTCACGGCTTCTTCAGTCACCGTCACTATGCCGGCCAATCTTAAATTCAACAAATGCAGCCGCGGCTTTTCACAGGGGCACAGATCTTAGTGGTCCGACTTTCAATGATCCAAACGCATTGATTCGGCTGAAATTAAAGGATGGCCTGGTTCAACTTCAAGTGTATCTGCTTTTTGGAGTAGACTTTGGAAAACCCCAAAAAAGTCTGGGCATTTTCAATATGAGTCGATTTATATCCGTAATTTACTACTGTTCGTCAAAGTCGAATCGTTCTCTAGCCAGCTCCAGCTTTATATCGACAGAGGCTACCTTATGACATGGCAATATAAAAAAATCTATATAAACTCTATATGTTATTTTTGTAACAAGCTGAAGCTGTGGGTTGTTTCGAACTAATATTTTATTAAGGTTCTCATTTTATAATTACACGACCTTTGCTAAAATGCAGGGCCGTCTTTACCCGGGGGTTCAAGGGGTGCGGTGCACCCGGGCGCAGAGTCTTAGGGGGCGCATGCCGACTGCCATAAACTTCGATAGGTACCTACTACACTGAGACCACGCGAGCGGAGCCTTGACTTTCGCACCCCGGCGCTGAATATGCTTATGACGGCCCTGCTAAAATGCTTTATTTTTCTGCCTAGTTTAAATAGTCTAGGATATGATGGTGTATCGTATAAGAATAAACTTCGGGAGACCTTCTGTTTTTTAAATAACAAATAATGAATTTAAATCGAGGCTATTAAATCCAGATGCATAAAATTTGTTTAATTCATTATTTTGCGCCAAATCTAAGCTGACTAAATAACAATTTTATAAATAATACAAATAAATATCAGAAAACTAATTTTTGCTTTGGCCAGAAATCGAAGGCAGCGGGCCATTGGGGTCTGATCTAACCTTCATAATTGAACACAACCTTGACTTCGTTTTGATAGAATTGCATGAGAAATCATTGATACACCATAACTTGACATGCAGATAAATTACTTTTCATCCAGCGGTATAACATTTAACCTTAGAGTATAAATACCATTGAGAGCGCGTATCTCTCTACGATTGTAAGCCAACTGCTCTACGAAATTCTACTAAATCTATTAACATCGAATAACCTAATTTTTTTTAACTAGGAAAGCCTATAAACAAAAATATTGTAAAGTTTTTGTACATATATATCTTTCAACACTTCATAAACATTTTATACAAATTTCAGGTGTTAAGACTAAAAAGTGTCTCAGTCGCGTTGTAGGATCAGCTATTATAGAATGCATTTGGGCAACTTTGTTGTGGCCTTGCACTGCCACAACAAAGGCGCAGTGCTCGGTTAAGCAAACGGGTTCAAAAAATCACTTGCCTCACTTACACAGATTGGGTAGTCACTTAATTATGTTCATACATGTGTTTATTGTTCTTACTCAATAGTACGCGCTCTACCTGCATACTGCATAACCTTTTGCCAAAATCTGGCTGAATGCCAAAAGTGTGAAGCCTGATGCAAAGCCTACATTTTTAGAGGCCATGTTTCATAATTTTCAAACGTTTATGTTTAAAACTTTTCTGAATTTACAAAAGGTCATTTTCATGACCTGAATATTTGGTACTTTCTTATATTACTTAATTTTGTTTCACGATCATAGAATGGTTAGTTAATATACGAGTACATAGTTATATTTATTATCAGTTATAGGAGTCTTTTTTAAATTTCTATACTAAGGTACCAAAGTGCTTGTGTTAAAGATACATTGGAACCGGTAAGTGATATTTAAACCCGTGCTCTCGGTTTGCATGAACATTGCACTGCCACTACACCATGGTCACCTTGAATTTATGCATAGTTCAAATAATGCATTAATAACATAATTCAATTATTCAATCAAATTGTAACGCCTTTTACCACGGGGATAGGCAGAGACAATGGAGCGACAACATAACATAATAACAAATAACATAATTCTCTCAGAAATAGTGAAATACCATATAAGTTAATTGTGTGCGGTAATCAGTGGACTGGTTGATTTAGACGATATTTCTATTGATTACACATAGGCAAAATGCATTTGTCGATGGGAGAAAATAGGAAAGGTACTCACTGTTTTGCGGTGCAAGAACGTCTCTTCGACATCTTGATTTGACATCGGCGATACAACAGGCGCCATCTAGTGACGCTCGCGGGATTCACTTTTAAATTAATACTTTGCGAATGCAGATTTAAAAGGATAAAAAGGATATCGATAAATGCGTATTATTAAATCAAAACATAAATGAATTCAGGCGCGAACAAATTGCTTACAGAGCTTTTCATTTAAAATGTGTGTAATAGACATTGAGGTAAGCTTATACATAAAATAAAAGTCTTTAGTAATAGATGGATACTTTTACAATATGAAATAAAATATAATATTAAAAGGGGAATAGTGCCAAGTAAGTAATTTAATGTTGAAAAGGATATTAATAATTGAATAGACGAGACCTTTCCTAAATAGGGTCGCTTTATAACGATCAATTTATCCAATAAAAATATGTTTTAGATAAAAATCCCTGGTGTATATTTTTATAGGAATTGTTATATATTGTCTTTGTTATATTTCTTTAGACACGATTTGACTAAACGTGACTAGTATTTGAATTTCTTATTTCCATACTATAGTGCTTGTACCATCGAAACAGAACAACCAAAGTGCATAATATAAAATATATATTGGTACCGGCAAGTGGTAACCGTAAAGTGACTTACTTAGTCGCGTTTCGGGATTAGCTTCAAAGTTATAACTTTACGGTCTTTACACTTAAAATTACTGTACAGTATTCTGGATCGCCAGACTAGACAAATGACCACCAACTATCGGCCCATCACTCCTAAAATCAATCAATTAAATTGTCACGCCTCTTTCCCATAGCGATAGACAATGGACAATGGAGCGCCACTTACCACGATCCTGACACAATTTCCTCATAGTCTCCGATTTCGTCAGAAAACACCCTAAAATCTCTTTAATAAAATATATCTAAAATTTTCTTAGACTTTGCGCAAACATTGACTAATGAATTAAACAATATTTATGCGGCTTAATTGTACAATTAGTAACCAAAAATAAACGCTATAGTAAGCCGCATAAAATTTGTTATATTCATATGCAATGTAAAGTAAACAATGTGAAAACAATTAACGCTAACAATAGATGTGTGAGGTAGACAGACAGATATGTCAGCGCTAGGTACTTGCTGATTGGGTCTAACGCGACGCCTCGTCCTATTTCTCACTCCGATATATTGTATTTTACTTCTATTTTTCACTCGAACTTGTTAAACTTCGAATGTTTGTTAAACTTTATTAAGAAATAGATAAAATTAAAAGTATATTAACTATAATTAAACTATAAATAAATAAAAACATCTAATGACGTCGCATCAGAGATAGTCCCAAGGCTAATACGTTGGCAGAAATAATTGCCAGCCTTCCTGTCTCCAGACTTCCTGGGACCATCTCGACCCCAAACGCCGCAAATTCGTAACTAATACCGACGTTAGCGTATTTACGCAGCTTGAGGTTCTCAGCAGAAATCGCTGCACTTCCCGCGTTTAACGAGGTCGCTTGGATGTGAGATGGGTCTAATGTGTCTACACAGGACGCATCCCACACCAGAGACCTGCCAAGTTTCCACGGCTCAACAGTCATGCCGTCGGGTCTCTTGCCGTATTGTATTTTACTATAACCTATCTTAATTAAACAAATATAGGCGAGTTTCTTTACATTTATTAGGCTGCACCTTTGTTTTATTATTTTATTGTGATTAGACATATGATAGCGCCCGTCTAATGTTAAGCTGGAGTGCGGTCCACTAATGGAGGTGACTGCTACTACATTTCAATAACTGTAAGTAGCAATCACATCCACTATGCCAAACTAGTTGGAACCGGCAACTTAGAAGCTGATCCCCAAACGCGACTAAGTCACTTCACGGTCTGTATACTTGTAAGTGGTGGTACTATCAGCAGACCGGGCACCACTGCCTACCACTCTTCGATAACCAGACCCGAAGTAAATATCGGCTTCTTTTTTATAAATAAATGAAATATAATTATTAAATATTACAAATAAAAGGAGGAGAGTGTTTTTCGATCAAATCAAAGACATTAAGATTTCTCCGGTTTGAGGTTAGCTGGGTTATAGTGCCCATAATTTTTAGTAAAATTAATTACGTTACAATTTAAATTATTTAATTAACTAAAGATCAGTTTGCTATTTTAGTTGCAATCCGATCTTTTTACAAAATATTAATTAAATTATGTATTAAGTATAAATAAAATGTTGTGGTCAATACACTTAATATTTGATAATAAATAAATAATATGCACTTCCTTGTTTGATTTCCTTATAAATTTAATTATTATTTTGTATTTGTTTTAATCGGCGATAATTAACCCCTAATTGTATTATGTAAATAACTAAATGAGCTTTTGACTCAGGGTAGTTCGCTTTTTAGGTTAGGACTGTGAAATGATTCAGTTGCGTTTCGGGATGAGTACGATAGTTAAACTGAGCGAGGCGAATTAAGGTTCGGTGCGTCGTTTCTTCGTAGAACAATCGACTAGTGGAATGCTTTACAAACACATGTGTTCTCTCCATCCTATAGCCTTGGATCCTTCAAACGATGCGTGAGTAAGCACCTTTGACCGGCATAGTCACGGCGACTTGGGCTACCGTGTATTCACTCGGCTCTTGCAGTCGTCGTCACTCTTGGACCTCCTCTTGCTTACCATCAGGCGGGTCGAGGTTAGGTGTCGAGTCACCGTAAAAATCAAAGACAATTTAATAATCAGAAAAAACATAGTAAATGGTATTTTCTTAGATTTTGCGCGATTATTGAATTAAACAAATTTTATGCGGCTTACTATCTCTCCGTGACCACTATGACTGTAAATCATATAAATCAAATGTAAATCAATAACCCGAAATAAATGCGATAGTAAGATGCATAAAAAAAAATGAATTCACATAGTAAATGTACTAAGTATGAGAATTTCGATCCGAGCGCATGCATAGGCGCGGTCAGTATACTTACGCGTTAGACACCGGGTTCGATTCTTGGGTTTGTTCTTAGTTGACCGATGAGCCCGCAAAAATTTATTATTCTATCTTTTCCAAGTTTCATTACTTATTTACTATGTTAAAAGTTAATAATAAAAAATACTAACACTTTATTTATATTTCTCCTTTTTTAATATTAAGATGCAAAATATACGTACATGTACGTAGGTAGGCACCTATGTACATTTCTGTAACAATGTCACGCCATCCAAAATGCAAGAAAGTATGCAACAAAGCATTGTTCTTGATATCACGGCAAAAGCATCCCTCCGCAGACCAAATTCCAAGACTGTTGAGATCAAAATCCCGTGGCAGAGGTTAATCAGTGTGCCGTTTAGGTTCTGCTACACAATGATGTCTCTTTCAATTTCTCCTAGAACAATAACTGCTGCAGCTGAGACTTTACAAAGACCTAGATTTAAAAGAAAACAATGTAAAGCAGACACATTGTAGTCATTTTTAATTTCATTAAGAAATTGGGAAGAGCATATCAAAGAGAGGTAGGCAGTGGTACCCAGTCTGCCGATCCTAAGCAGGCAGGCATAGTGAATGCTACTTACAGCTATTGAATTGCAGTAGCAGTGACATCCATTCATGGACCACACTTCAGCTTAACATCGGGGTGCTGTCATATGTCGAGTAACAATAAAAAAAATATTAGTACTAAAAATGGAATTTAAAATTGGTTGGGCAAAAATAAGGGCAGTGAAGGTGAGTGTATATACATGTCACAAAAGCTTTTAAATCGGTCCCAAGTTAGAAACGCTGCCTTCACTCTCCCTGCCACGCGATAGACCCAGCACTCACACGGAGAATCCATAGATGCTAAGAAATTGATTTAGTTCATACAGCCTAAAATTATAATGCCTTTACTAGATGAATGATGAAGATGAAACACGCAAGCGTTTCATCAAATACACAGGGGCCGACGGGGTCTTGGAGAGAACACGGAATTACATCATTTATGATATTTCAAATTATTGGCCCATAGGGGAAACTGGTCACCTTTCGCACACTTTTTACATTTTTATTTCCTACTCTGTGATTAATTATTGAAATTTAATTAACCTAAGTGTAATAAATATATTGTAGTTAGTTACAAAAAAGTCTATAGGTTATAGCCATTTTTCTACGATAAGATATGTACAAATGCTCTCCCACAGTGGGGCGTTCGAACTACTTTTTTTTATTGTGACCCGCCATTTAACCTTGACCCGCCTGGTGATAAGCAAGAGGAGACCCAAGAGTGATGAAGACTGAAACAACCAACCAATGGCTAGTTCATGGCTGCCTCAGTCGCCGCCACTATGCCGGCCAAAGGCATACTGGCGGCATTTATTAGTATTTAACATTAATATTTAAAATAACTAAATAATAGTTAATATTATAAATAATATTATAAATAATAATTTTACAAATAATTTGTGCGTCTATCACTAGCCCACTAAAGCACAATAAAAAAATATATTACTGCCTGAAATATTAGGCAAGTCGTTTGTTGTTTTTAACCTATCAATCAATTAATCAAATCGTCACGCCTTTTTCCCACAAGGATAGGCAGAGACAATGGAGCGCCACTTGCCACGATCATTACACAACTCCCTTGCTTCCTTCATATCCACAATTCTTATTATACAGGCTCTGCGGCACTAGGCAACCCAGCTAATAACCTAACCTATCGGAATGTATTAAATATTATTAATTATATATAGAGGTTGTTTGGTTTTAGGTTAAATATATATTTTAATCATAGTCACTAAAACATCGGTCAAATATTTATATTAAAAATCACTTTATATACTGTGCAGTTGGTGGGTAGGTACTCGTGAATCTCGTGATGGAAGTAGTGAGGTGTTCTCTCGTGGAGGCCGTCAAAGCGTACTTCCTGTGAGTCGCCTCCCCCAACTTCCGGCAGCCATGTTTATTTTCACTTACTTTTATCATTTCCGAAACAATATGTCTTTGTTACAATGTTATATTTTAGTAGGATGTCTGAGATAAGTTATTACAAAGCTTTCAATTGATTATCATTAAAAACAATGTTTTAGGTAGTTTATAGCTATGAAAAAAACCTACTGCTAGCGCTTAACTGAGGATGTGTCTTCGTTCGCCCCTTCCACACCACTCACTGAGTAGTATCAGTTGAGCGCTATGTCTGTAATTTCAGGACTGTTAAATATCTTCAACTTTATATTTACAAGGTAAATCGAAAATTCACAAATAAAATTATTCCAAAAGACAAAATATAAGTTCGTAAAACGTTAACAAGATGTGAAAATCACTGACAAGGACATCTGTCGTAACCTCCATCTTGTCATATTTAAATTATAATGCGATAAAATTGTATAAGATGCTTTGTTGCTGGCAATTTGCTGAACACCCCTGACATTTTACTAAAACACCAACAATTTTGCTATTGTTTTTGTTATTATATGCTGCAGGCGTATTTTCGCACAATTCTGTTTTGACAGACAGGATTGGACAACCTTTTTCTGTTTTGTTTTAATATTCTTTTACTTATATTCAAAGGAGTATTTATAAGAAAACCCATTTATATTATTATAAATGAGTAGATACGTCACATACCCGCTTTAATTTTTATTCACCTCCAATTTACTTTTTCTTTTTAATCCATCCTCGATTTATCCATCCTTTCAAGCAACGCAACATTCATTTCTCAATCCTTGTCACTGAGTTCTTTTAAACCATTTATTCGTAATTAAATTAATAATTTTGACTACAGGCGTGCAGAATTAGTTAACACACCACTTTGTTACGCGTAAAAGTAATTTGGTCGCGTTTCGGCATTTGCTTGTGAGTTGCGCGTTCCAACTTAGGCCGGCATAGTGGATGTGACAGTTATTGAATTGAATTGAATTGTAGTAGCAATGACATCCATTCATGGACCACACTCTAGCTTAACATCAAGCGGGGTGCTGTCAAATGTCGAGTCACAATAAAAAAATATAAAAGTATAAACCGGGTTCGATTCTCAGTTCAAGCTAATTATTTATTTCATAGTTTCGTTGCATATATTTGTTAATATATGCAAATATCCGGTAATATTTGATTATTACCGGGTCTTATTTGGTTATAAAAGAGTGCATAAAAAGAGCAGTGGCATTCAGTTTGCTGATCCGGGGTACTACCACCACTTACAAGTATGCAGACCGCGAAGTGATTTAGTCGCGTTTCGGGATCAGCTAGTTTAGGAACTTACTAGTTGCCGTTCATAATTAAAAAATGTATAATTTTCAATTGCAGCGAAAGGCGTGTACCTGGGTTCGCCTTGTGAATTCACCTGCAATCCAAAACTGCACCACGTGTTCTGCAATCCCGTCACTAGCAAATGCGAGTGCGATGCCAAACACTCCGTGCGACTTGGCCCAGGAAAAGGATGCGCCAAACGTATGTACAATATTGCCCATGTTGCCATCTGTTATTATTATTTAAACATTACTATACTATTCAATTAAACAAATGTTATGCGGCTTACTATCGATGATAGTATCGCGTGTTATTCATTTTAATTTTTTTTTATATTATCTAACACCTGGGATCCCATAATATAACTGGATCCATAACTTAAGTCCCAAGTCCAGCAAACTACAAAACCAGATGACATCGTCAGTTATATGAAAAAAAAAATTAAACCAGAAACAATAAAACAAAATCAAAAAATTTAAAGGTCGTGAATTGGCAACAATGACAGGATTTACCAATTAGACGACCAACGCCTCAGTAAGTGACCACAATGGCTGCAAAGCTCTCGAAACGTCGGAATAATATAAAAATGTAAAATCAAAAACCAAAATAAACGCGATGGTAACCCGCATAAAATTTGTTTAATTCATTACTATACATAATATATTAACAGATATCTTTACAAACAACAATAATAAATTGCCGATAGCAGACAATTCATAAATATAATATAACACATCAGAATCGTAGACATCCTTAAGAAAGCTGGATTGCCTAGTGCCCATTACCATAGAGCTTGTAAAAAGAGAATTGGGGATGTGAAGGAAGCGACGAGGTTGTGTCAGGATCGTGGCAAGAGGCGCTCCATTGTCTCTGCCTATCCTTGAGGGGAAAAGGCGTGACAATTTGATTTGATTGATTGAGAAATATTACACAAAATGCACTCGGTGAGCAGTGGCCGGTGTCTCATATAAATATTTTAACGAAAGAATATGGATAAAACATAACAAATTACTAAATTAATTTCTACTTTTTAAAGAATACAGGTACCGATAAATGACTTGTAAATATTCAATTACTGAAAAGGAATTAATATTCATAGCTATTCCGTTTCAATGCAAATAGCTATAAAGAAATGAATAATTTAAGTTCAGTTGTTTTTGTTAAATAAATGTTTTTAGGAATAATAAATAAATAAAAATATCAATTAAATTGATGATCTGTCTGACTATCCAGTGTAGTACTACAACTTTTGTACAGACCGTGAAGTGACCTAGTCAGGTCTCGCGATCAGCTTGAAAGTTGGCGGTTACAACGAGACTGACATTATTTGAAAATAATAATTATATATTATATAATTTTTGTACAATGTTAACTAATATCTATATATGTATATATTTCAGCCCGCAAGCTCGGTGAACAATGTTTCTATAGGCAGACGTGTCGTGCCTTCGATCCCCACTCATCCTGTGTCCAAGTTAATCACAATGCCTTTTGCCAATGCGACGCCGGATATCATAGCACAAGTCACGCCAGACCGACGCACAGAGTTTTCTGCACTGAAGGTAAGCTATTTCCATTGTTTCAGGGACTTGCGAGTTGTATTGTAGACAGGGAGAATAAACAGATATGTGGGTGTTGGTACATATACAACTTTAATTTCAAATTAGATTATTATATTTTTCAAATTGAAATAGAAACTTATAATTTTTAAAGAGTGGTAGGCAGTGGTAACCAGTGTACCACCACTTACAAGTATACAGACCGTGAAGTGATTTGGTCGCGTTTTGGGATCAGCTTGCAGGTTGCCGGTTCCAACTAGGCCGGAATAATGGATGTGACTGCTATATACAGTTATTAAATTGTAGTAGCAGTGACATCCATTCATGGACCACACTCCAGCTTAACATCAAGCGGGGTGTGCTGTTATATGTCAAGTCACAGTTAAAAAAAAAGGTGTACCTAATTTATTATTGGCAATAATGCTTTTAGTTATAAGTTAGTTACAAAAAAAACTGTTAGTAATGATGCTTCGGATTCATTTTGAATAAATAATGATTTTAGTATGATGATTTTGTCTTCAGACTTGGTCCTGCTGACAGCGGACATGCCGACGCTACTTGGTGTGGCGTCAGGCATCTTCGTACTAGCTGGTCTATTGTGCATGGTATTACATTTGTACACACGTGCGAGATTTCATCCCACACATCTTGCTGACGCCAGACTAACACCGCCCTGCCTCTATTCGCTTAATGATACGGGTAATGTATACATAGATTTAGAATGAGGACTTTTTAATTTATTATTCAATTCATGATGAAAATTATAAAAAAGATACTGAATAAGGAGATGTGTACTTAAAGTTTTTTAACTTAGACACCTAATTTTCAGGAGGCACCCTGAGTGCCACTCGTCCATCGTCTCGCTCGTCGACTCGCAGCGCGGCCACGGGCGGCACGCTGGACTCGAGTGGGTCGCGGCGCACGTCCAGAGCCCGCGGCGTGCCGGTGTCGGCGTCGCGAGCAGGTGCGGCGCGCACCGCGGCCATCTTGCTTATCTCGCGGCACCTGAAGGCCGTAAGGCGGGAAGGCGGCGCGCACCCGCCCAAGTGCGCCGCCAAAGGTGACATGGATCATGTATGCGGTCGCGGCCTACTCGTGCACGCGTCTCGGTGTTCGCCAGCGACTCCCACGACCTTGGACTGGGTTATACCACTCTGTATTAACAAATTGAGGCTGTACGTATTTTGAAACGCTAACAGGGCAATCGGCGAAAATTACATTAGCTTAATTCAAGCTGAAATATATATTGAAAATATATCAATGACCTCGCGACAGCTGACCTATGTTGTTAACAAGGGGACATCCAAGAATGCCGACTAATGAAATCCTATTCACTATGCCTGCCATTTTCTTGTTTTTTTCCTTCTCGCTTATAAAATCCTAAAATATAGGATAAGGAGAACACACAGCCTAGCAAAGCATTCCACTTGTCGATTGTCCGACAAAGAAAAGAGGTATAGTTCGACTGTCGTTTAGATCGATAAAATGCGGATGCTTTCCCCGACCTGGAATAAAAAGACGAGGTAGGAACATTTGATTGTGAAATGCCCTTTTTGTGTGCATGCCCTGTTCTACGTTCAATATACGCCAAGCTATAAGATATTAATGCAAGGTTTTTTTAAATTGAAACCATATCAGCTCTTGTTACTGTAGACTAAAAAAGTATTTTGATTCCCACATCCTTGTAAGTACTGTGCAGTGTGTTACTTTATGTCAAAGCCCTTTCTATATTTTTGATGTTTTCTACTACACGTGTTTTCATTGTATTTTTAATTTGTTATATAGGGTTGATAAGGTATATCTGTGGTATTCTGGGTTCAGTCCAAGATCGGTCGGTCAGCAGCATGTCGTCGCAGGCGTGTTCCGTTAGATGTTCCGTGTTTGTGTGTAGCGGGAGGCACGCGGGGTGTCGCAGCCTATTCCCCCATCCTTTATTCCAGAATGGTCTACTTCTTATATTTTACTTCCAAAGTATGATCCTCCTGTATTAACTGTCTGCAATCCTTGATCTTGGTTTCACGTTTTCAGTCACAGAAATGAATTCAGAGAACAAAACAGTAAAAAGCTCTTCGCAGAAAAAAAGCAATCAAGTCCATCTTCCATGATCATATTAGGTGGATCATGTATAACTAGTTTTATTTGATGGTCTACTTTATTAATTTAATGCAATAAAATGCATGAAACATTCAGAAAAAAACATGTAAATCAAGGACTCATAAATCCAGTAAGTGAACCCTCATATTCCTTACCCCGCGCGTGCAAGCAAGATGGCCATGGTTGTATGTCCTTTTCCTCTATTATCTTTTCTTTATCACGGCTTAGCGAAACTGAATCTTTTTTATACAATTTTTATAAAATTAAGGTTACACACAGAAATAATGGGGACCTAAGAATTTTGTTCATTACACATTTAGTTGCCCCTATTTAAGAAAACTCAAGTGATTACTTGCAATTAATACGTTCAATGTTCTTGAAAATTCTACGCTTACACGCAATTAAATTAACTTTCAAATTTTCATTCTCTATCGGTTCAGTTTCATTAAAGCACGCAAATTGAGCTTTAGTATTTACACAATTGTATGCATGCAAACTTCACTTGCAGCTAATAAAGCTTCTAACAATGTTGGTCCAAAATACATTTGCCTTTTTCATCTATTTACACCGTATTTTGCTCCTAACTAATGAAGTATTTAATTTAATATACAGATAATTAATTACTCATTTATAATACTTACTGTAATATTCATTGGATAAATTTGTCTCACGAAGCTACACAAGGCTCACTTACAGGACCACATTTGTATCAATGTTCCCATTGGCA
Organism: Tinea trinotella; assembly: GCA_905220615.1. Classification (NCBI taxonomy): domain Eukaryota; kingdom Metazoa; phylum Arthropoda; class Insecta; order Lepidoptera; family Tineidae; genus Tinea; species Tinea trinotella. Next base: position 13,541,236 of record HG992313.1, read on the forward strand.
AAAAACATGGCTTTGCTATCAATGTTATGCTTATTATTGTATATACTTAATAATAATACCACAAATATGAAGCAAAATTCATACTATTTATAATTATTCATTGTTACATGACTTCTGCAAGGAACTCAATATAATACTTTGAACATAATCTTACAGAAATCTCACACATAATTAGAAATTGTAGGTATAGAATTTAAGTTAATCAATTTTGCCTTAAAAAATTATATGAAGTTGTATTATAAATAAAGAAATAAATAATTGTTAATTAAAGTGATATACTGAATCCTGCAGTACGTCTTAATGATAGTTCTTTTAAATAATTTATTATATAATTAAATCTTTAAATAATAAAAGTTATTATATGACGCAGGTTCGAGACGTCCAAGTCTAACTTCGATACAGAGCAGCTCGTCATCGATAAGGAGTTACAGCGGAAGACTTTGGGAGAAGGAAAGGGAGCAAAAGGAAAAGAGGCAAATGAGCATGAGACTGGCGCAACTTCATGACAAAATGTCTGTGAGCAGGGAAACATCGAAACCTATACCATCACCGCGTTCTCCCAACAACTCCACTGATGGGCTGTTACCGTCGGTTTGTGAAATTAGAGAGGTAAGTCTTAGAAACAAAATGTACGGTGGTAACACGGTGTCCTCTAATTTATATGACGATTCTTAAAAACTAAAGATATTACTTAGGAAATTAAACTAAAACCTCATAGACAAGTCTGAACATTTTCACGTGACAACGTCTTATAATTCAATGGAGCCGGCTGCACGTGCGAAAAAAAACATGACTCACGAGGCGTTACCTCGCGTTAGTAACACCTCGTTCCATTTAAGGCTTGAAGTGCAAGCGAGAGCGCGGAACGAGCGACAAAGAGAAACAATCGGCCTCCGCATTCGGCAGCGTTCGACATCTGTCTCTCTCCTACTTGAGTGAGCAATGCGTACTATTAATATTAATATTACTAAGAAAAAAGACTAAATTATATTAATGCGTACAAATAAATGTAACTTGATCAATTCAATTGTGATTTCCATTTCAGGAGCTCTATATCCATACAAAATATCTATTTATCAAACGAATAAAATTAAAATTTTCTTTTGAAAAATATAACCATCAGTATTCCATTCCAGTATTTTCTTATGACGTTGTCACGTTCAACTATCGTCAGCAAACCGATTTTACAGACAACCGATTTGTTTAAATACAAATGAGTTCGACTAAATAATTTATGTTTAATATTCAGTGATACCGTAAAACTAAAATAACCGTGACCCCCTTCAGCAATCGAACTTTCGTTATTGTTGTATTGTTATTCACTCAACGTGTTCTTTATTCAACCTATCAACTATAGTGAAAATATTTACAATTCCAGTTAACGACTTTGGAAAAAGGAGTGGATGGCCCGTGTTCGAGTTCATCGCTTTACTGACAGCAGGCCAAAGCGGCACGCTCGCGACGCTCACTCGATTCGATTATCGATGAAGCATCGCCTGCGATCGCGTGGATGTAGACCCTCACCAAAGATACTCTATAGAACAATTAACGACAGAATTTAGGAGATAATTATTTTAGTTAAATAAATAATGAAGGCTATTTAATACAAAGGGATTTATTAAAGAAATGAAATTATGAAAACAGAAGTTATTTAGTTCAATACTTTCATTTCTGTACTGAAATGATGCATAAGATGCATATGATAAACTGGTACACGGCCTAAATAAGTGTTCATACATGGTCCAGAAATACCTACAATAATCTAGAATATAGAAGAATCAGTTCGATGAAGACGAATGTTTCTAGTTCTCAGCTGTTATTAAGTGTCCTTTAGTGTTCCTAACAGACATGATATAGAAGGATTTCGGTGGATAACTAGACGAATTAATCTACACTAACCCTTAACAGGGTTATTTTAAGGTTTTTATTTAATTACCTATAGTTAGTGAGGTGTCAAGTTTAACCACGGTTATCGAGCGTGTCCCTTAGTGTTCCTAACACGGTCCAGAACATTCCAGAACATTTGTAAACGGACTATATGTGTGATAATGTGTTTCAGTGTCTTATTGTAAACGGATAGATTTAGTAACACGGTTAATCGATGTATTAAGATTATAAGTATGTTTATATTTGTATAAATGAAATGAGTATGTTTTTGAGTATATAATTTTGTTTACGCTAACTTAAAAACAAATCAATGTTCGATTTCACTAAACAATCTTCTAACCATAATTGCTTACTTTTATTCTTAAAAATATGTTCTGTAGTCATTTTGCTTGGACTAATAATTTCGTAGTTAGGTGACTTTTTTGTAAAAATGAGATTAAACAGAATAATGTGCAAAACAATTAATAATAAGAGTATTAATAAATAGCCTTTTAATAAATATTTTGTTTAAATGTAACGATATAATACAGTAATAAAATTAGTATTGAATAAAAACAGTACATAGATTTTATTATTACTTGATCAAATTTATTTTAACGAAGCCAAATATCAAGATAATATGACAGTGCGATGGGTTATTTAGGTACTATTGGTTAGAACAATCAATCAATTATGATAGTATGATTGTACTAGTATGAATCATCGCAATATGAACAGCCATCCTTGACCTTTGGGACATTATTTGAATGTTCATTATTTAACCGTAGAGCTTGTATGAGGAGAATTCTGGATGTGAAGAAAGCGAGGAAATTGAGTCAGGATCGTGGCAAGTGGCGCTCCGTTGTCTCTGCCTATCCCCGTGAGAAAGAGGCGTGACAATTTGATTGATTGATTGATTGTATTCATATTTTACATTCGCACGTGTGCTTAAATGCAGTGGAGGGGCGCGTCATTTCGGCTTAAACAGACTATAGTACATATTCAAAAGTTCTATGCGTTGCTCGACTGAAAAACACTTCACGACTTAAACTCAAACTTTGTTAATGACAACTGCAAAATATTTGCTTTCTATGTTTCGCACAAAGAAAATTATTTGAAATTTAAAATTTAATTTATTAACAAAATGGAAAACAGCCATAGCGTGCCTGATGTGTCTGTAAATATAGTCCAATTGTATATAGTGTCATAGAATAATGAATAAATACTCGTATAGTTATTTGGTTAATAAATAAGTTTCTTGAAGAAATAATTTCAAGGTAAATGAATGAAATTCAATTCAGTATAATTAAAACGGCACCATAGACCATGAAAATGTTTAAATACTGATAATATTAAACCTAGGACATAAACAAAACCATGAATTGTTTTGTTATTATTTTATGTATATAATAATTGGAGAATTGTGGATGTGAGGGAAGCAAGGGAGTTGTGTAAGGATCGTGGTAAGTGGCGCTCCATTGTCTCTGCCTATCCCTGTGGGAAAAAGGCGTGACAATTTGATTTGATTGATTTGATTTAATATTATGTTGTCTGATATTTTAGCCTAAATAAGATAATATATTGGATGTACTTATTAGAATGTAAGTTTTAGTATTTAAGTAATAAAAATAGGTAATAAATCTGCTTTCTCCATCTTCTAGTAACCAATAATTCACGACTTTTAGAAATAGAAAATAGTTTACCCTTAGATATGCTTATAAACCCGAATTTAATGAAAATCAATCACGTCTATTTAGATAGAATTTTTAAACTATTTTATGTTATACTACCTATTCCATTTTCCTAGCTTTAACTTAGGTACTTACTTAAGAGTTATAAATACCTACAGTACTTGTATTGTTGAGGTCATCAGAATGTAATTTTAGCTGACACACTAGCGGCGACTGAAGCTGGCCATGGTTTTATTAAATGTCAAACTCCTCTTTCTTACCAGCAGGCAAGTCAAGGTCAGATGTCGCGTCTCAATTAAATAAAAACATTTATTACAATAAATTTTCTATAAAGTGACGCACATCAAACATCTTAGGTATACATCACAAACAGCGTTTTCAGTTGAGAAAACGGGTAGCTTCGAAAATACTAGGTACGAACTTGCTAATTGAGTATATATAGTTATATTTATCTCGCCTACGATATCATTAACATTAATATCATAGAAACAATATGTATCATGTTTCTTAGGAAGGAACCAGATAATTACATATAATCTGATTAATAAATATATCTTTATAAGTACAAGATTAGTAAAAAGTTACTAAAACTAAACATACTCTCAACAGTCCTTAAATATTTTAAAATATTTTACAGAAAAAATATTACATTTTCTATAGAAATAGAATACAATTTTAGAAATTTAGTTAAAATCTGTTTTTATTACAATGTAATATAGTGTAAAAACAATAAATTATAATGCTTAAGTAAATGACCTCAGAATTATTTGAAAAATAGTTTTAAACATTAGAGGTTAAGGCCATTACTAACAGCTAACAAACTAGCTTTTAATGAAATTTATTCTGTAACCCAACCATTTCTAGACCACCGTCTCCTTGAGAATTGTAGATAGTCGTTCAGAACAAATTATTCATGTTATTTAAACAATTTCATTTGAACGCCTTATTATACCAAAACCCAAAATATCTTAAAATTAATACAAGATTTCACAATTTCAACTAAAATACATAGTTGAAATGAAACAATTTCTTGGCATCCATGGATTCTCCGTGCGGGTGCCGGGTCCATCGCGTGGCAGGCGGGAGAATGAAGGCACCTTTCCGGACTTGTGACCGAAATGTAGGTTTCAAAGCTTTTTGTGACATGTCAACACTTACCTTCCCTGCCTTCACTATCCCCTCTACCCAACCAAATATTGTAAGAGAGTGAAGTGAATTCAGTGAATTTTCAGATTAATTACTTGGATAGGTATGTACCTATCTAAAACACTGCATTTAATATAGTTGACTTGCTTTGTTTACTTTTTTAATTATGTAATATTTATATTGTAAACTTATATTGTTCATCCATTACTAAAAATAAATGTCTTATTTCAAATAAACTACATATAAAAAAATTAAATGTATAGTGGTATAAATATATCAAACTTAAATTACATATAACTTGACCTCTAGTGCTAGTATCAAGTTTGTGTCAAGATTTAACTCCATAAAAAGAAACGAGTCATTTATCCAAGATGGTAACGTTTTCTACAACATGGCGCTATGAGTTAACTTTTGTATTCTCGGTCACTAGTAAGGTCACGCAATAGAAACTAATTCAAGGCATTCTCTCAATAGCATTATTCTGCGGTTGGATTGTACTTTTTGTTATTTACTACAAACATAATCCGAATGGACCTAAGAATAGGACCTTGTTTCCTAGGTTCATTATAATCTTACAGTCACAGTATAGAAATTGCGAACTGATTATGTAATTCATAGATCTAAGTCTAAGCTACTTTTATTATACAGCCCTAGTTTTTAAGACATTATGTGGAAACTTGTTTTGCTGTTAATAAATGATTACAATATATTTTGTGTTCAATTTATCATCTATACTATAAATTTTCAGGAAAGAGTCAATACAGACTAAGGCTGCCAATCCACCACTTATAAGGATACTGACCGTGCAGTGACTTAATCGCGCTTCAGGATCAACTTTTTTTTATTGATACATTTGACCTCGACCCACCTGATGATAAGAGAAAGTCCATGAGTGACAACTGAAAAAGCGGATTTAGTACACGGCTGCTCCAGTCGCCATCACTATGCGGGCTAATAGTTAACGGTTCCAACAAGACCGGCATAGTGAATGTTAGTTGACTGTAGTAGCAGTTACCTCCGTTCATGGACCGCACTACGGCTTACCACAGGCGCGGTGCTTTTCAGTCAAAATAAAAGAGATCTATGGCCGCCACAATCTCACTCCAGCTTTGAGTGGCCAGGCTCGATTTGGGAGACTATCCGAAAATATCCCCACGTGGAGGACCATATTTCCGAAATTATTCTACGAGCGCCACCATCTCACGCCAGCTTTGATTTGGGGACTATCCTAAAATATACATAGCGTGGATGCCTTCACCGACCTGTGCGGGAATAAGTTCTGACAAATAAAACGCAAATTAGTTTACAATTGTATAATTTAGGAGAATACAAGTGTTATGTAACGGTGGAGTTTATTGGAATGTTCAGTCGACCTCCTCGATGGTGGGTCCAGCACCTCCGGCACCGGGCGCCGCACCACCAGCTCCTGGGGCGCCTGGGAAACCTGGCATGCCACCGGGCATACCTCCTGGTGCACCGCCGGCGCTTTGGTACAATTTGGCAATGATGGGGTTGCAAATGCCTTCAAGCTCCTTCTGCCTGTGCTCATACTCCTCCTTTTCAGCCAACTGGTTGGAGTCCAACCATTTGATGGTATCGTTGCATTTGTCGAGGATGGTCTGCTTGTCTGAGTCTGTGATCTTGTCCTTCAGTTTCTCATCTTCCATGGTGGACTTCATGTTAAAGCAATAAGACTCCAAAGCATTCTTAGACTGAATGGTATCCTTCTGTTTCTCATCCTCGTTGCGGTACTTTTCAGCCTCATTGACCATGCGCTCAATCTCCTCCTTTGAGAGACGACCCTTGTCGTTAGTGATGGTTATCTTGTTCTCCTTGTTGGTAGATTTCTCTACGGCGGACACGTTAAGAATGCCATTGGCGTCGATGTCGAAGGTGACCTCAATCTGAGGTACGCCACGGGGCGCCGGAGGGATGCCAGTCAGCTCGAACTTTCCAAGTAAGTTGTTATCCTTGGTCATGGCGCGCTCGCCCTCGAACACCTGAATGAGCACTCCGGGTTGGTTGTCCGAGTATGTGGTGAAGGTCTGGGTCTGCTTGGTGGGGATGGTGGTGTTGCGTTTGATAAGAGTGGTCATGACTCCTCCAGCGGTTTCGATACCAAGCGACAATGGGGTTACATCAAGCAACAGCAGATCCTGGACCTCCTCGGACTTGTCGCCGTGCAGAATGGCGGCTTGGACGGCGGCTCCGTAAGCGACGGCTTCGTCGGGGTTGATGGACTTGTTCAGCTCCTTGCCATTGAAGAAGTCTTGCAACAACTTCTGCACCTTAGGGATGCGAGTAGAGCCTCCTACAAGTACTATGTCGTGCACCTGAGCCTTGTCCATCTTGGCGTCGCGGAGAGACTTCTCGACGGGCTCCATGGTCGATCTGAAGAGATCAGCGTTAAGCTCCTCAAATCGCGCCCTGGTGATGGAGGTGTAAAAGTCGATGCCCTCGAACAGGGAGTCGATCTCGATGCTGGCCTGTGTGGATGAGGACAGAGTCCTCTTTGCACGCTCGCAGGCTGTTCTGAGACGACGCAGCGCCCTCTTGTTGGTTGTGAGGTCCTTCTTGTATTTCCTCTTGAACTCCTGAACGAAATGGTTTACCATACGGTTGTCGAAGTCCTCACCACCCAAGTGAGTGTCGCCGGCGGTGGATTTTACTTCAAAGATGCCGTCCTCAATGGTGAGGATTGACACGTCGAAGGTACCGCCACCCAAATCGAAAATGAGTACGTTGCGTTCACCGCCACCCTTCTTGTCCAAGCCGTAGGCGATCGCCGCCGCAGTCGGTTCATTGATGATCCTAAGAACGTTTAAGCCAGAGATGGTACCAGCATCTTTTGTGGCTTGTCTTTGTGAATCATTAAAGTATGCAGGTACTGTGATGACTGCGTTCTGCACAGTTTTGCCGAGGTATGCTTCTGCTGTTTCCTTCATCTTAGTCAACACCATGGAACTGACTTCTTCGGGGTAGAATGTCTTATCTTCACCTTTGTACTGTACTTGAATCTTTGGTTTGCCCCCATCACTGATGACATCAAAAGGCCAGTGCTTCATATCAGCCTGTACGGTGGTATCTTCAAACTTACGTCCAATGAGACGCTTAGCATCTGAAACAAGGACATATCAACACAATTAATACAAAATAGAAACACATTAAATAAATGAAATTTCCTTATGGGCACTCAGATTATAATTTATCATTCAATGTGTTCAGAGACTCTAGTCTAGTATATTGGGATATCATCATTTTAATTTAAAAAAATTACAAAAAATTACTTTTTATTAGTCACCAGTGAGGCTATTATTAGTCATATTTATTTAACTAGGAACTTTAGCCAATTGACTCTCATCACCAAACAAATAAATATTTGTCAACCATCTCAACTATGAAGAAAGATATGTGCAATGTAAAATAAGCAAATATTTTATTTATGTATGATGTAATGATTTATTTAAAAAAATTCCATGTGTAACTATATAACCCAAAATATCTTACCGAAGATGGTGTTGTTGGGGTTCATGGCAACCTGGTTCTTGGCAGCATCTCCAATGAGACGCTCAGTATCAGTGAAGGCCACATAGGAAGGAGTGGTCCTGTTTCCCTGGTCATTGGCTATGATCTCCACTTTGCCATGCTGGAACACACCCACACAAGAATATGTGGTGCCCAAATCAATACCTACTGCTGGTGCCTTAGCCATCTGCAAACAAAATATAACTTTTATTTAACTTCAATATTATTATTTCATTTAAATAATCAAGAGATATTGAACAGACTGGTATGAGGTGACTTGCACAAATAGCTATAATGACTATTATCCCCCTATCCTACAATCTTGGATCCTTCAAATGATGAGAGGAGCACCTTGGCTTGGCCACTGACATGCGGAATATAGGTACGGGTCGATTAAGGTAAGATACCGGAAAATTACTCGAATTCGGCTAACGCCCTGATAGTGAGTCATGATAAGTATAAAACTTGTAAAATATTACTGAATCAAGACCTTCATTCCGATCGATATAAAGACTGCTTCCTATAATAGAAAGACATGTGCAGAGGAAAGGATATTTTAGAATAATAAATGTTGAAATTATTAAATTTATTCCAATAAAATTTTAATATCAGGTTAATAAAAAAAACCTTTTATCACCGAGAAGCTAGTAGTGACGCGGGCTGCACACGCGCCATTGGAAAATCGATGAATGCGCGAACATTCTCGAAATTATTATGAAAAACGCTACAATGGCCGACAAAATGAAGGCTGCATGCATATTATTTACTTAATGTACATAGAATTTTAGTATTTTTCCATGAAACGAAACGAGAAATGAGTTACACGCGAAGTTACACAACCACGTGGGGGCCCCAAAGTACATAAAATTGCTAAAATTTATTTCACAAACAATTGAATTAAAACCACCAGGCCTTAGGTGCAACAAAGAAATATGAAATTAGGTAAATCTATTAATTTAGACAATGACTAATCACGGCACATGGAAATTCGAGGAAGTCGGCGCCTCAAAATCAAAGCGATAAGCAAATAACTAAAGCAATAAAATTTACTATACTTTGTTTTTTTGTCATGATATTATAAAACAATACAAAAAGAATTCAAAGAACACTTACTTTACTTATTAACTTAGTTGCAGAATAATCTAGTAGAACTCTTGACAAACGTGTGCGACCGACGATTGCTGTCCGCAAATTAAAATGGCGTCGAGCTATATTTCGGTTGGCCTACAAAGTTTGCCGCGTCACGAGTAATTTCTGGAATATTCTACAACATTCCACCAATCACAAAGCTACAAATCTTTGAAGCTACGTTTCGATTGGTTAAAATCATGCTTGCGCGCCTTCTGCGCGGGTCAATGTTCATCTGCGTAGTGATGGAGCCATTCATGTTATCGATATTTTTAGATGTAATAAAGTGTATCGGCTGTATTATCATATTGTTTGCCACATACGAGTATGACTGCAATTAGTAAAGAATCAATCAATCAATCAAATTGTCACGCCTTTTTCCCACAGGGATAGGCAGTGACAATGGAGCGCCACTTACCACGATCCTTACACAACTCCCTTGCTTCCTTGCCTATGGTTATGGGCACTAGGCAACCTAGCTTTCTTAAGGATGTCTCCGATTTGGTCGGAAAACACTCTCCTAGGCCTGCCTTGTTTAACGCATCCATCCACATCAGATTTATAAATTCCTTTCGTCAATCTACTTTCACTCATCCTTTCCATGTGCCCAAACCATCGAAGCATTCCTTTGTCAATCCTTGTCACTACATCTTCTAAATAAATAAGAGATGTATAATATAAAGCAAGGAAATACATATAATAAAAATATATTTTTTGTTAAACTTTACTTTTGAAATATGAAATAAATTGATTTAGAGTCCAACCAAATAGTAAAAAAATTAAAGCGCCTTAGTGAACAATTGCCTTGAGTGTGCTTATGAAAAAACTTATATGCTGGCTATAAGTTTTTATAACTGTAATCCCTACGAGAGTGAAAACTCAGCGATCACTTTTTTTCGTGTGTATACGCTTTCTTTCAATGATATTTGTGTATGGATATCTTTGTATATATTTTTTAGGTTTACTATTATAAATAAAAAACACAAAGTTTTATGAACTAAAAGACATCATCCATTATAGTCCAAATGTATAAGTGCCGGCCTAACAAAAATATATTTACATTCTGTTAGAACTCGTCAGTTTTTTTTTGTGAGAAAAATTGCTGTATTTCATTCGGGTATATCAACGCGATTGAGTGGTGGACCCGAGTGGCGATTGAAGCGGGTAATTGATAAGAAATAGAATTGACTCCAAAGTCGAGTGAAACTCGACTTTGGAGTCAATAAATGTAAGGTATGCTAGGGAAACTAGTTGGCTAAGGAAGGGAGGGACAAGGCCCTAGTGGGCGAGGATTCTCCCCTCGACTCTTCATGTGGAAAGAGATTTTAGAGTAGGGTATTTTGCTCTTGGTGGTGGTGTGTTTGAGAGAACTCGTCACTTATAGCATTTTTTATTAATACACCAAAGCCGTAGGGCTATTCTGCTTGGTTTTATTTGAATTTAAAAAATAATATGATTTTAAAGTAGGGCAATTTGCGAATAGCTCTGGGTGGTTTTGGCGGTGGTGGAGGTGTGTTTGAGAGAATTCGTCAGTCTTAATTTTTTTTATTATTACACCAAAGCCGTAGGGCCATTCTGCTTAGTTATATGGAGTTAAAAAAATTATACTGTTAATATAAAATATCATTCAATCAATAAATTTTATAGTTACTCAATTATATTCACCATCCGATGTGTCACATCTGCCAGGCGTCCTACGACAGATTTTTTTAAAATACAATAGGTTTATTTTTGTATACAAATAACATTTTATATAGTAGCGTCGGCGATGCGCCCTCTATCGCAAACAATTGGCAGTTTACATCCTCATTGCACTCGATTAGTTAAATTTGCATTGCGTTAGGCAAAAGTTGAATTTATTCTTCAATGACGCAACATTCAGATTAAATCAAAAATTAAGTCATTTTATTCAGTTGCATCAGCCTTGCTATATGCAAATTGTTAATTTATAGTTATAGAATGATATATCACTTTGAAAATAAAACGCGAACTTTATTTCATATATTATTTATTACATAAATTATTTATAATTACTAAAATAATACAATACAAATACAATAAAATTCTATTTAAATATAAACAGTTTTATTGAATAATTCATAATCAATTATGTATAGCTTCATATTTTTATACCGATAACATCAAAATAATTAAATCTAATTTTACAACACTATTTCCAGAACATTCAAACATTACGCGCTAATATCATTGGTTCGTTGAAGAGGCGCGTTTTTAATTTCAAATTTAAATTCATTCATGTTAAAAATTCTTGCTTTTGCATTCAAATTTTATTATTTTAATAAAACTATTTTGTAGAGTAACAATTAATTGAATTCTAGCTACAATTGCTATTAAAATTTTAAAGTAACAGAATTTTGTAATAATAATTACGATAACTCCTCATAAATATAAAATAATGGCAGTGTTGTATTTTAAATTATAACAAAAAAAAAACAAATTTGTGAAAGAAAGGGACAAGGTTTCACATGCCTACCTAAACTGAGAAAAGGGCAGAAATAATAAAAGCCTTTGTCTGTCCCACTGGCCTTGGTTACTTACGGGCGAGGGCTAGTTTTTATAATACTGTGTTATTGAAAACGTTTTTCATATTTGTTGTCCTCGTTATTATCTAGGGAAATCGTAAACGTTATTACTGCTACATTAATACTATGCTCCTCGGGCTGCCGCGAATAATGCCCTAACATTCACAGAGTGACCGCACACGATCAATAATTATTGACCGTTTGCGTAGTTTTCAATATTATTAATCAATAATAAAGATGAAATCCGGATTTATTGAAATATTGCATCAAATATCGGTGAAAGGCAGGGGTATTATTAATAACATCTCATTCGAGCGGGCAACTATATCGGCAGCACGTGTTATTTTATGCACTTGCGACGATGCTCCGATACATCGATGGCTCCGATGGACAACTACATTGCAACTTTGACTCGCACTAAAAAACCGACAAAAAATGAATCGCCGGGCAGGACGAGAAGCACGAGTAACGCAGCCACACTATGTCTGCCAACGATGTTATGTCTGCCCATTTCCCTCGGCCCTCGTCGAGTGTGTAGCCGAGAGGTAATGTAGTGCTACTTTATTCAATATGTAAGGAGGATTAGGCAATCTGTGGTCCCAGTAGGGCTCACACACAAGTCTTATTCATTATTTGGCTGGCAAAGTGACGTCGGCAATAAATAAATATATAAATACCCGCACAGGTCGGGGAAAGCATCCGCATTCTATCAACCAAACGGCAGTCAAACTTAAAGGTTCGATGCGTCGTTTCTTTGTAGAACAATCGACAAGTAGAATGCTTTACCAACCCATCTTTTAACCTTGGATCCTTCGAGCGATGCGTGAAGAAGCACCTTTGGCTGGCATAGTGACGGCGACTGGGGCGGTCGTCGGCACTCTTGGACCTCCTCCTTCTTACCATCAGGCGTGTCAAGGTCAGATGGCAAGTCACAATAATTAAAAAAGATATCGTGTCTCAATAAAATACTATGAGTATTATTTGGCACAAATGTTTGGTATTTTCCCTTGACCTTATGCACCAAGGCACTCGTGGATCTCACTGTAGCTCGCGGTGACCAAACATAATGGCAAAAAAACAAGTCCAAATCAAGTACGATAGTAAATAATAACTCAATGGTCCAAATAATAGGTAACTGTCATTTTAATGACACGCACTTCCCTATTTTATTACCACGTGTTAATTGGCTTGCTCGTTAAAAAGACGCCACATGCATTTTTTTTTTATTGTGATACGACATTTGACCACCACCCGCATGATGATAAGCAAGAGGATGTCAAAGAGTGACTATGCCAGTCAACACATCGCTTGAAGGATCCAAGGTTATAACATGGAAAACACATGGCCTGGTAAAGCATTCCACTTATCGATTGTTCTACAAAGATCACCGAACTTTTTAGTACGACTGCCAATTCGGTCGACAAAATGCTTCCCCCGTCCAGTGGGAATATTAGTAATATTTTTATGAATTAAACAAATTTTATGCGGCTTACTATCGCGTTTATTTTGGTTATTGGACCCCATAATACACAAACTCAAGTCCCAAGTCCAACATCCAAACCAGATGACACCGTCAGTTATTTTTGCAAAAAATTGAAATAAACCGGGAACAGAAAAAATAAATCAAATCATCAAACTGGGTAGTTTTGGAAACAATAACAGCATCAACCATTAGGACGACCAACACCTCAGTCTCTCTGTGACCACGATGGCTGCAAAGCTCTCGAAACGTCGGAATAATAAAATATTGTAAAATCAATAACCAAAATAAACGCGATAGTAAGCCGCATAAAATTTGTTTAATTCATTAATCAATGTTAGCGCAAAATTTAAGAAAATACAATACTGTTATGTACAAAATTACGCGAAATATAACCGTTATGTAGCTCGGTGGTCAGTGATCACATGGTTCATACTATTCAATTTTCATTACTAAATTATAAACTACATACTATCATTGAAATAAAACAAAATCTAACAAAAACAACATTCTTATATTCGAATATAAAAATCTATATCTTAATTTAATTCTCATACATGTCTTTAAAATTGTTAGTAGTCAGATCTTTAAAAACCCTTAAAACAGAATACTGGAAAACAAACCTAGAAAAACATATTTAATTAGGGAAAAACAATAAGAACAAAATAAATAGAATTTCTTTTACTTTAATATCATTGGGGGAAAAATATTTTTTTTTATTATTAAGCTTATAGGGTACATTGTATAGATTTTTGTTTTTTTTTATTAACATTTCTATACTAAGCTACTAAAGTGCTTGTATCAGAGAAATATGACAACCAAAGTACATATATCAAAGATACACTGGTACCTGTGCTGTGGGTAGTTTAGAACTTGTGCTCTTGGTTTGTGTAAGCCATTGCCATTGCACTGCCACTACACCACGGTCGCTTATTACAAATAATTATTTTAGTCTATTTACATCTATAATCTATTTTACAAGCTAGTTCTGAATGTCTCTGTCTCATGAATCTAATAGCGACAAAAAGAAATACTGCTATAGTGTTTTGTCTTTTCTATTCGGAGTTTATGTGGAAACGGTATTATGACGACCAAAAGATTGGAGCTATAGGCGTGGTAGATGGACACCTCCATTCATGGACCGCACTCCAGCCTTACATCAGGCGGGGTGCTGTCATAATGTCGTGTCACAATATAAAAAAAACATGTGTTATAAAAAAAAATCAATGGCTTAAATTTTGTCTGTTTATTTATTCTAAAACTATGACTAGAGACTATTGGGGCTGGCAATTCAAAAAAATACGTAAATTACACATAAACTTGTCAATTTCACGCCTGATTCCCATTCAGGGATGAGTAGAGACAAGGGAGCGCGACTTTCCACAACCCTGACACTCTGTTACTTCCTCCACAATTATCTTCACAAGGGACTCCTTGGTTATTTGTATATTATATCTATTTTATTTTTCATATTCAAAATTGTTTATTTTTTTCTCTTTCTGAAAGAAATCACCGGACACATCTCGCAAAGGTTAACTGGTAGAAAATGCCTTAAGGCATTAAGTTCGCCCCTTGTAAACTTTTGTGTGTTTGAATTCGGTTGCTTATGAATTGTCAGCCCTAAATGTGGGATATGAAAATCACGATAATCTAAAATATGATTGGTATGCCAGCCCAAGTGATGATGTAATGAACCAGCAGAAACAACACCACCATGTCCCGAAACCAAATAAACCTTTGAATACATCCTCCGTGAATACCTGAATAACAAACAATAAAATAGATCAATCAAATTGTCACGCTTCCATCCACATCAGATTTATAAATTGCTTTAGTCAATCTACCATCACTTATCCTTTCCTTGTGCCCAAACCATCGAAGCATTTCTTTATTATTCCTTGTCACTACATCTTCTTTTAAACCTATCTATCGCGCGCTATGCTATTACTTATTCTATCAGCTATCGTCACTCCACTCTTTAAATATACTGTTATGTTTTATATTTACATAGGCGGTCTTACAGAGGGATCGGGGAGGGGGAGAGGGCCCCTGGTCCTGGAGGCTCCCCAAATGTCTAAAAGTTCCGTTGATCAAATCCTAAACTCGGCTTTAAAATATGCTCAGGCAGTGCCTACTTAATAGATAGTTTAAAGTTACACCAGCGGCTTCATCAATGGACCACACTCCAGCTTAACATCAGGTTAAGTGTTACCATATGTTGAGCCATACTAAAAAATAATATTATGATAATTTCTTTGGCCGGCATAGTGACGGCGACTGAGGCAGCCGGGACTCAACTCTGTTTTTACAGTCGTCGACACTCTTCGACCTCCTCTTGCTTATCATCAGGCGGGTCAAAGTCAGATGTCACAATAAATAAATATAATCTATTGTACCTACTTTTCTCTTTAATGAATCAAATTGTCCAGCCTTTTGCCCACAGGGGTAGGCAGACAATGAAGCAAAATTTTAAAGATTCGTAAGCAGTGGTACCCGATTTGCCGATTCGAAATAGTACCACCACTTACAAGTATAAAGAACGTAAAGTGATTTGGTCGCTTTTCGGGATAACCTTGTATGTTGCCAACTAGGCCGGCATAGTGGATCTAGCAGCATTAAGGCCGCCCTTTGTTATTTGATCAATAAATATACAAAAACAATCACCATTTTCAAATTCTCCAGAGCCATTTGGAACTGCTGCGCCGACTCCCTTATTCCATCTTCCTCCGTAATACTGTCAGTGACATTAGGGGTCTCCGGTCTTACTGTGCACATACTCTGTGTATCATAGAGTATTCCTGACCATGTATAGCCAGAGAGTGTCTTATACATGAACGTCATATATAAACATAAAACTATAGGACACACATACTGTAGCGCTACCACGCATAAGTAGTAAAATACTGAAGCTATCTGAAACAAAACGAAAGGTTCTGAAACACTCTTTAAGCCTTAATAAATTTATGCGGCTTACTATTGCGTTTATTTTGGGTTTTGGTCTCTCCGTGATTACGATGGCTGTAAAGCTCTAGAAAGGTCGGAATAATAATAAAAAATTGTAAAATCAAAAACCAAAATAAACGTGATAGTACCCCTGGTCTTGCAATTTTATTCATTGCAGCGCCGAACAGTCCGTTTTCCCTGCCAGGTATTTTTTTTATTGCGACTTGACATCTGACCTCGACCCGCCTAATGATTGACGACAGGCGTGGACGAACGTGGACGGTTTAGCGATTGGTTTGTTGCACTTAAAGTCCCGGGTTCGATTCCCGGTCGGAGCAAATATTTGTTTCATAGCTTTTATTTGTAATATTTAATAATATTAAATATTTGTTGATAAAAAAAAGATGGATATTTACTTCGGGTCTGGTTATCAAAGAGTGGTAGGCAGTGGTACCCAGTCTGCCAATCCAGGGTAGTACCACCACTTACAAGTCCGTGAAGTGATTTGGTCGCGTTTCGGTATCAGCTTGTAAGTTGCCGGTTCCATCTAGGTCGGCATTGTAGATGTGATTGCTACTAACAGTTATTGAATTGTAGTAGCAGTGGCATTCATTCATGGACCACACTTCGACTTAACATCAAGCGATCAAGCGGGGTGCTGTCAAGTCACAATAATAAAAAAAGATCAGCAAGAGGAGGTTTAAGTGTGACGACGACTGAAAAAACTGAGTCTGTTCACGGCTGCCCCAGTTGACGTCACTATGCCGGCTAAAAGTGCTACTTTAGAAGAAGCGCATCGCTTGAAGGAGAATGTTTACCTTCTTTTGCAATTGTACATTGGTAATTCTGCCGGCTTCCTGTGATTGTTGCTTCAGTCTTAATTCTGCCAAACTCAAGTAGGCCTGCAATTGGCCAGGCATTACAATCAAACGTACTATCACAGCCGCGACCACTAATATCAGTCGCATGCTCTCGAATGCCTCTTCGCGCATACTAAAAAAACAATACATATTTAGCGGAGCATTATTCCACATGTTAGAAAAGGAAAGGAGCACTCCCAGCTGTGCGCGTGTTGCGTACAGGGCTCAACTTAGCCGGTGACGTCTTCTCGTTGGAGAGTATATTTATACTGATTACTTTGTCGGTAAATCATTTGCGAGATATTAGACACATGCAACGCCATCTAGTGGTCGCTACACATATATTATATTTATGTGCGGTATTTAAGAAGTGTATGTGAGCGGATAGCGGATAGAATAAGGAATAGCACAGTGCGTAATATAAGTGGTTTGAAAGAGGATGTAGTGACGTGGATTGACAAAGGAATGCTTCGATGCACATGAAATTTATAAATCTTATGTGAATGGATGCGTTAAACAATGCAGGCCCAGGAGGGTGTTTTCCGATCAAATCGAAGACATCCTCAAGCTAAGTTGCCCAGTGCCCATAACCATAGAGCTTGTATGAAGAGAATTGTAAATGTGAAGTAAGCGAGGGAGTTGTAACAGGATCGTGGCAAGTGGCGCTCCATTGCCTCTGCCTATCCCTGTGGGAAAAGACGTGACAATTTGATTGATTGATTGACATACAAGTCAAGCTAATAAAAGCGTGTTAAAAACGCGGTTGTGATTTTTAATTAATTTCAGTCTATTTTGTATATACATACAGTGGCCTCTCCATTCCACCAAACACCCTTTTAGTGAGATAGTCCCTGCTGATTGGTCGGATCCATAATAATACCAAAATGAATGGCATTGCAAAGTTACAATTCAATAGTAACAACTTCACTTTACTCTCCGTGTAATATCTGAAAACAAGTAGATTAACATTAGTGTTATTCAATCAATCAATCAAATAAATTCAATTATTCAAATTGTCACACCTTTTCCCCGTGGGGATAGACAGAGACAATGGAGCGCTACTTGCCACGATTCTCTTGTGGATGTGTATTATTTAATTTTAAATATAAAAGTCAATCAAATACTAAGTTAAGTTTTAATAACAAGTGCATACAAAAGTTTAATCCAAAATACCAAACCTCTTTTTTTTAACTTTTTATTGTGACATGATATATGACAGCACCCAACTTAAAGTGTGTGGAGTGTGGTCCATAAATGTATGTCACTGCTACTACAATTTAATAACTGTGAGTAGCAATCACCATCCATTATGCCGGCCTAGTTGGAACTGGCAACTTGCAAGCTGATCCCAAAACGTGACCAACTCACTTCACGGTCTGAATGCTTATAAGTGATGGTACTACCCCGGATCGGCAAAAACGCGACTAAGTCAATTTACTTTATGTAATACTTGTAAGTGGTGGTAAGCAGATCGGGCACCACTGCCTACCACTCTTTGACAACCAGACCCAGAGCAATGCTTTTTTTATTATTAACAAATATTTCTAAATTTATTCATATCATTAAACATTACAAATAAAACTATAAAATAACTATTTGCTCTAACCGTGAATCGAACGAGCTCTACGCCACAAAATGTCTTGTTTCTTAGACAGGCACCGAGTAACGCACAAAGAAGCCGCAGAGGTCTCAAGTGCGGAAACGAGTACACTATTTACTAAATTATCTTAACCAACTATTAATAAAATATCTAACCTTAGTGAATCCCAGTGCATCCTGGACATCCTTAACCCAGGAAAAGTGAATAGTGTACCAACAAGAGCCGCCCACACAGCCAATGTGAATTTCAACACTAATTTAGAAGCTGGACCACTGGAAATATAAAAAATACACAGGTTTAAAAATATATATTTTTTTATTACAAAGTTTTGTTTCATGGCACTTTTTGTCCCCTCACATCCACACTGTTATGGGCTCTCAGTAATCCATAGACATCAGATTAATAAATACCTTCATAATAGATTGCAGCTATTTAACAGTATTTGCATTCGCCTTGTGTGTGGATTAAATTTGCAGAATCCATGCTTCTCACATGGGCAACTCTACGTGGCCTAATAAAAAATGAAAGTATAAATACTTACACAGAAGACAATCCTTGACTATCCAGGAACTTGGAAGCATTTTCATTAAAACTGTCGTAGGCAGGATCAACGCCAACTTCAAGTATTGTCTCATCAACAATTAGCACCATCATAGCTATTAGGAGAAATGCACAAAATGCCACAATGCAGGTGGATCTCTCACCTATTGATTCCTCACTTGTAAAGTATTGTTTTGTTAGAGATAACAGAATTTTACTGCGGTTTGGTTTAGGATAAATAATAGTTTTCATCAAAAAATAAAATTTTAGAGTGGTAAGCAGTGGTTTTCACTCTTCTGATTCGGGGTAGTACTGTAACCCTCCGAGGCCTAGAAACTGTTTCCTATAGGCATAATATGAATAAACTATAAAGAGTTTATTATAGAGAATGTTAATTATCTTGTTTAAAATGGATTGATGTTCATTGGGAGATTTTTGACAAGGGCTGTCTCATCGTCGGATTATTATAAAATGTGTATTTATATTACTCAAAGAGTGGTAGGTTAGGTACCACTACCCAGTCTGCCGATTCGGGGTAGTACCACCACTTACAAGTTAACAGACTGTGAAGTGATTTGGTCACATTATGGATTAGCTTGACTGCTACTTACAGATATTGAATTGTAGTAGCAGTGACATCTATTCATGGACCACACTTCAGCTTAACATCAAGCAGGGTGCTGTCATATGTCAAGTCACAATAAAAAAAAAGTATGTGTTTCATTAAATAAACATTCCAATCACACTGAGACACCTTGTCTCAGTGTTATTTGAGTATAGTCTAAAAACGAATTGCTAAGCAAAAGTAGACAGATCAGCCTGCCTGTGGTTAAAGCTGATATCCAGCAGAAGAGTTGGATAAACCTGTGACACCAAGTGGGTGTGGTGTTACAGTACCACTTACAAGTATACAGACTGTGAAGTGACTTAGTCTCTAAATTAAGAAAGCTAAGCCGCCTAGTGCCCATAATCATAGAGCTTATATAAAATGAATTGTAGGTGTGAGGGAAGCATGTCAGGAACGTGACAAGTATCACTCCATTGTCCATTTGATTTATTGAATCATAGAAGATTATAATCAGAGGTTAGTGGAGTGAGTGAAGCCTAGAGTAAATCAGAGACATCCTAAAAAAAGGAAATTAGAATTTGTAAAAAAAATAATTGTGGGTATAAGAAAAGTGAGCGAGTTGTGAATGTGAAGTGAGGGAGTGGTGTCAGGTTCGTGGCAAGTGGCGCTTCATGGTCTCTGCCTGTTCCTGTGGGAAAATGTATGACAATTTGATTTATTAAGCGATATATGCCAGAATCACAGGTCGCCATATCCAATGTGTATGGGTTCATTTATAACATGCCAAAATAAATAAAAATATTATAAAAAGGATACAATGAGAACAATACAGCAAGCAGACACCATACCATGCTCAGATTGAATTCTTCTTTGAGTGGAAATACTGCACTATATGCCTGAAATTGTCAATTTACATTAAAAAAAATGATTAGTGCCATCCCTGTGTACTTATATACTCTGGGTTAAAAATATTACTTGAAGATGAAGCTTCAATATTCATAGTATTTTCTTAGATTTAGCGCGGACATTCATTAATGAATTAAACACTTTTAAGTTTGTTTTCTTTTGTACAAAAGTAGGCCTACTTCTTGTGGGTCCGGTTGCAGACGGACTCCCAATTTTCAATTGCCTAGTGCCTTAGGGCTTGTATAAGGAGAATTGTGGATGTGAGGGAAGCGAGGGAGTTGTGTCAGGATCGTGGTAAGTGGCACTTATTTGTCTCTGTATATCCCTGTGAGAAAAATATGTGACAATTTAATTTGATATAAACAATCTTACCTCAGACATAATATAAACAATGAAAGTATAAAGTGCGAAATCAATCATCCATTGGAATTCCGTATAGAACCTCAAATGTATGACATCCAGTGGCGTAACAGGTGATGTGTCCAATTGTATCTCTAAGCTACGAGGTATATAAAAAGTTTCCGGTTTACCATTCTTCTCCAATTTCTCCGTTTTGTGACCTTTTTTCGATTTTACCTGGAATACATTAAAAAATAATGTCATTTAAAATTTGGATACTGATGTGAATTTTAAAGAATGATCCAATCGTTTATAACTTTAAACATATATTTTTGGGTTTTCTTAGATTTTGCGCGAACATTGATTAATGAATTATACAAAATACTATGGAGAATGTTCCGAAGAGCTCTTTAACCTTGTTCCTGCCTCGTCCTTCCACACCCGTAATACCCGCACAGGTCGGGGAAAGCATCCACATTTTATCGACCGAATCGGCAGTCGAACTAAAAAGTTCGGTGCGTCTTTTCTTTGTAGAACAATTGACAAGTGGAATGCTTTGCCAGCCCATGTGTTCTCTTCATCCTATGACCTTGGATCCTTCAAGCGATGCATGAAGAAGCACCTTAGGCCGGCATAGTGGCGGCGGCTGAGGCATCCGGGAACTGACTCGGTTATTCCAGTTATCGTCACTCTTGGACCTCCTCTTGCTTATCATCAGGCGAGTCGAGGTCAGATGTCGTGTCACAATAATAATAAAAAAAGACTGGAAAATTTTAATGTGCTAGCCAAAAAACTCTTATAAACGGGGTGCTTTTTGGTTTATCCCTATTTCATTCTTTCATTTACCTCTGAGGAACCAGTTTGTGTGAGAAGAGATATTTAAGTTAAGTTTGTAGTGGTGCTTCATTGACTCCATCCCACACAATGGAAACGAAAGCCTGAGAGTTTAATATATGGGTTTATAGAAGTATCACTTACGCTTTATTAAAAGCATAATGTTTTCAATTATTTTTACCTTGTCCTTAGGCACTCCTGCCAATTGTCTAAGTTCATTATTTTCCGGATATAAATATCTGTAAAGCCCCTTCGAACATAGTAACCATCTTGCAAATGAGTAATTACTTAATTTCTGTATCACAGATACCATAATAAGTGTTATAACAAGTTGTGCTCCGAGTAGCGCCTGAAATCAAGTGTTAATTAGTTACGACATGTCTATAATGTAGCCATAGCTTAAAAAGATCTTGTACCTACCATTATAGAGCGATATTCATTCACTAATAGGTCTATTCATAGTAACTTATCACCTAAATTTATTAAATTATTTTGGTTTCAACCTAATATAACCTCAATTTGCGCCTCCCACACAAAGTTTCGTTCGGAAATTCAGAATCTATATTAATTTAGTTGGCAGTTCAATTTATTTGGCAGTGCATTTTTATCTTCATTTTTATATTTACATAAAATAAGTATTCGTCTTAAAGTAATTTAAATGTTTTGTGTATTTACAAAAGGTAAAAAACGGGCAAGGAACATTGTACTCAAGAGGGCAAAACGGGGCAAAGCACGTATGTTGCTAGTCTCAATAATTTAAAATGAGTCGCATTTTTATTGGAATTTGATATCATCATTATAACTTTGAATAAAAAAAATTAATAGTTTTATATTATGATATTCGTAGATATATTTCACGTGCTAATTATATGACGTGAAACACAATAATAAATTAGTATATAATTAAACCATTTTTAATAATACTCGGGTGTTATTTAAATTATCAGTGGGTAATTCTTATCAGCTGTCATCCGCGATTTGTCGCGTTGCGTTGCGCGTATCGGCGCAGGGTTTTCCGTATCGATTTTGGATATTCGTTTTAGTTTCGTCGCCGCGAAGGTCCGCTCGTGGGCCGATGCGACGGAACATTTTTTTTTGTTATATTAGTGTAATATAATAGTGCAAAGATGGGGTCGTTGTTTAGAAGTGAGGAGATGACATTATGTCAGCTTTTCTTACAAAGTGAAGCTGCTTATGCCTGCGTGTCGGAGTTAGGAGAATTGGGACTGGTGCAGTTCCGCGACGTGAGTTATTAGTCATTTCTCTAAGTTTAAATAATAATTATAAGGATACGGTAGTCCTAGTAGCATTTATCTTTGTGTAAATACAGCAAAACTCTATTTACTGACCTCATTCCTGTTTACGATATGTTTAAGGTGTTTATTGATAAGGCCTAATAAAACATCATTTCCAGCCAGTAACTGCCCCTTTTACAATATTGACAGAGAAAGCAATTATTTCAAACAGAATATTAATTTTGCAGAGCTATTGCACACAATCTTTAACTCATAGCTGTGCTTCTTTAAGTATTTGGCATAAAGTATATTTATATGTCAATCATCAATATTTAAAATAACTCACATACAACATTACATATAAAGTATAAAAATAATTATTTATGTTAGGAAAAATCAATTGATATAAATATTTCAATATACAATTTGTTGAAAATGTGTAATAAAAACAATAAATAAATTTTATTGTTATAATAAGTTGTTTTATTGTTATGTTATTATTATATTACTAATTATGTAAAGAAAGCGAGGAAGTTGTGTCAGGAGTGTGGCAAATGGCACTCTATTGTATCTGCCTATCCCTGTGGAAATAAGATGTTACAATTTAATTGATTGATTGTAAGATATATAATAGTTTTTAAAGAGCAGTTTCCAACTCATGAGCAGACTTAGCTGACTCAGAGGCAGGCTAAACTGATCAGGGCTCAACAAAGTTCATTTGACTCTCTATTTTCTGCACATTTTTCTGTGGGATGCAATTTTTTTATGAAAACATAAAAAAGTTTTAGAATCCTTATTAGACCGTTTTCCTGGCACCGCATTCGCTATATTTGTTATATTTAATTTCATTACCTAAATAATCTTGAATTGGAATGATATTTGATATTTAGAATGAAATGTAATCTAAAACTAAATAAACAATGGCCAGAGCTTGATGGGATTAGAATTGTTTAGATACTTATTAAATATATTTGTCTTTTAGTAGGTAATAATTATTTACTTATGTCATCTTTTAATTTTATTAGATAACATTAATTTGCAAATTATTTAATGATATATCAATTTATAGTTATTATAACAAAGGACATCATTCATTTTGAATGGGTTTTGGGCTTAATTGTATTAACAGTTGCATATACATTTAAAAATAGTTTGATGTACGAAAATTACAATGTAAGTAATTGGAATATATCCTTTTTTATGCGTAGTTTAGGTGTGCAAATTAATCAAACTATAATTATGATGGTTTAAAGCAGAACTGTTCATATGGCATGTCTTTGTGATTAACAGACAATACATATCTAAAATAACTCATGCTTTTAACTCACAGCAATTACTTAAAAGCATAATTTATATAAGAAACTACCATTTATATATAGTTTTTCATCATTGGACATTACAAAAGTAGTACAAAAAGCCCAAAATGAATGATGTCTTTTAATCAAAACATGCTTTGAAAAGAATGGCCCTGCAGTGCCTATAACTATAAAGTCAGAATGAAGAGAATTGTGGATGAAAGGAAGTGATTGAGTTGTGTCAGGATTGTGGATAGTGCCGCTCTGTTGTCTTTGCCTATCCCTGTGGTAATTTAAATGTTTAATTATTGATGATAAAAGTAACCAAAAATGAGCTTTGTAATAAGTTATAGAGATATCTACTGCTAGAATTATCTATTGTTAACTATCTTCAAGTAGGTATCATCATCATGGACGGATGTCATGTCATTGATGAAACACTATAGTGTTTCATCTTCATCTACTGAAGCCATAAAAAACATTTTAGGCTAAATGGACTAAGTTGCCTTTTGCCTTCCCAGAATAGGAGAACCAAACTAAAAAAAAACCTTTTCTATAACTAGTGATTAGAATAATTCTGATAATTCTGAATAGCATAAATGAAAGTTTATTATTTAAAGGTTCTATAATATAATCAATAACGTTTTTAGCTTCCATTAGGAATAACGTTGATAGCCTCTATTAGTATAAGTTCTAAATGTAATGTTACATATAAAAAATAGAAATGAAAATATACATGAAATTTTCTTAGATTTTGAGTGAACAAATAAGTTAATGAATTAAACAAATTTTATACATCTTACTATCGTGTTTATTTTGATTATTTACTTCGTGACCTATTATTAAAGGTGTTTGTCAAAGAGCCATGGAGCGCAGTATTCTGGGCGTAAAATTTACAGATAAAATTCGTAACACCACACTGCGCTCCGAATTGCCTATGTAGCTGAAAAAGCCGCCAAATTGAAGTGGGACTGGGCAGGTCATCTCTGTCGCATGTCCGATGCATTATGGGCCAAGTCCACTACTGAGTGGACTCCAGATTGCAGAAGACTTCGCGGCAGGCCCAAACGGAGATGGCGAGATGAGATGGACTCCTACAATAGTTCGTGGCGAGAGATCGCCAAATGTCGTGAGTCATGGAAAAAAAGGGAGGCCTTTGCCCAGCAGTAGGACAAATAAATAGGCTAATAATAACTTCGTGACCACGATGGCTGCAAAGCTTTCGAAACGTCTGCGTTTATTATTTTAGGTTAATAAACGCAATAGTGAGACATATATATTTTTTAAAATTCTATAAATATCTATTCATGCACATTGGCCAACTGCTACCGGGAACCGCTCTGACCAACAAGCTACACAGCGCTTATGCGTTCTCGTCGAAATTCCTTTATCCTATGCTTTCATCGTGCAGTTCTTTTATCTGCGTTAGCCGTCAGACATAGGGCATTGGTTGACGAGCAAAGTCCTGGGTTCTATTCCCGGTAGGAGAAAATATTGTTAATAAAAAAAGAGGTGGATGTTTGCTCCAGGTCTGCTCACAAAGAGTGGTAGGCCTCTGCCGATCCAGGGTAGTACCACAACTTACACGAATACAGACCGCCAAGTGACCGCACTCCAGCTTAACATCAGGCGGGGTGCAGTCACAATAACAAAAAATAAAATTCAAAACGGCAGTTGGTCGATGGACGTAGTAGGTACACGGTTAATTTTAATCTATCTATTTTTTATGTTTGAATTTATCAATCAAATTGTCATGCCTTTTTCCCACAGGGATAAGCAGAGACAAAGGATGCCACGATCCTGACACAAATCCCTCGCTTCCCTCACATCCACAATTCTCTTCATACAAGCTCTACGGTTATGGACAATAGACAACTTAGCTTTCTTGAGGATGTCTTCGATTTGGACGGAAAGAGGTCCACATAAGATTTTATTTTATTTTTGAAATTACCTAAAATTATTTATTTTTTTGCAGTTGAACCCTGACGTGAATGCTTTCCAACGCAAATTCGTCAATGAGGTGCGTCGTTGCGATGAGATGGAAAGGAAGCTCCGATACCTGGAGAAAGAGATCAGAAGGGACGGAATACCCATGCTCGAGATACCTGGGGAGAGTCCCGAGGCACCGCAACCCAGGGAGATGATCGACCTTGAGGTAAGGCTAGTGAATATAGTGAAATTGTTTGAAACCGCAATACCCGCAATTGGAGAAGGCATCCGCATTCTGTCGACCGAATCGGCAGTCAAACTAAAAGGTTTAGCGCGTAGTTTCTTTGTAGAAAAATTCTTTTATAAAATAGACTTCCTCTTGTTCAAGTGTCAAGTCAAATGTCGAGTCACAATAAAAAATAAAATTGTGGCAAATATTGAATATGAATTTGAATGTTTTTTAAATATTTTTTACCTATTGTATAAATTCAAAATTCTTATATATTTTTACGATAAACATAGAACCTAGTACCTATATGTATAAAGGCGATCGTAGTGTAGTGGGAGTGCAATGGTTACGCAAACCGAGAGCACGAGTTCAAAACAACTTGCCGGTACCAATGTATCTTTGATAATATGTACTTTGGTCGTACTGTTTCTATGATACAAGCACTTTATTAGATTAGTCAAGAGATAAAAAATATAAACTTACCTATTTGTGACACAGCTTTTATTTGTAATAAGTACATAGTTAATAATTAGATTAAATATTATGTATTATAAAGATCAAAGAGTGGTAGGCAGTGGTACCCGTCTGCCGATCCGGGTTAGTACCACCACTTACAAGTATACAAACCGTGAAGTGATTTGGTCACGTTTCGGGATAAGCTTGTAAGTTGCCGGTTCCAACTAGGCCGGCATAGTGGATGTGATTGCTACTCAAAATTGTAGTAGCAGTGACATTCATTCATGGACCACACTTCGGCTTAACATAAAGCGGGGTGCTGCCATATGTCGAGTCACAGTAAGAAAAAAAACCGAGGCGGATATTTGCTCCGGGTGAGCTACTAACAGTTATTTTACTATAGTAGCAGTAATCTCTATTTATGGACAGCACTCCAGTTTAAAAACAATAACTTAAATAAATAAGTGATTGATATAACTTTCCTTACTAGGCAACATTTGAAAAGTTGGAGAACGAACTCCGCGAGGTGAATCAGAATGCCGAGGCACTGAAGAGGAACTTCCTCGAGCTCACCGAGTTGAAACACATCCTGCGTAAGACACAAGTGTTCTTTGACGAGGTAAGGATCATAATAACATCATGACATCCGCATTAAAAAGGGACAACAGATTTTACAATTGGGAAAACAATATCATAATCGTAAATGCTTTGCGAGATTCTGTCTAAAAACAGGCTTTAAAAAAATAAAAATAAAATAAGGAATAATGTAAAAAAATAGGAAATCCTTACAAAAAAAAAAGATTTCTTACAAAATTCTTTCTTCACATATTACTCTTTAGTGTTATAGGTATCGAAAATCAGTGTAGAGCTTGTATGAAGAGAATTATGAATGTGAAGAAAGCGAGGGAGTTGTGTCAGGATCGTGGCAAGTGGCGCTCCATTGTCTCTGCCTATACCTGTGGGAAAAAAGCGTCACAATTTGATTGATTGGTTGATTGAAAACCAGTGTCGTGGCTGCATGCACGGCCGGATTTGGGGGTTTGGAAGCCCTGTGGCAATGGAGAAGCGGCGGCCCCTTATTTTTTCCGAATAACAGGATTTTTTTTCGATCTCTCATAAATCTATTGCCAACAAATAAAATTATTTCAATTCAGAATGTAGTATGTAATTAGTAAAACCCAAATACATTTTTTTAAACTAAATTACCGCGTAACGAATTGAATGTTTTTTCGATGACAGTTGGTTGATGATGATGAACAATGTTGTTATGTTTGTGCAAGTATTGCTGGTAAAAATGTAAAAAAAATACTATTTGAAACAAACGAAAATGTAGACCAGATGAAATTTTGATTTTGCAAATCTCTATTGTAGCTATTGCCCTGGGACAATAGCCCCGCCTGCCTTCCCTAAAATCCGGCCTTGAGTGTCCGAAATCGTGAAAAGCGCCGCTTCTTTGCCTCTGCCTATATGGCCTATATGGCGTGGCAATTTGATACGTGACAAAATTATACACGATGAATAAAGATTTTTAATGTGACGAGTACAACCCAAAGAGTGTCCAATAAAATGATTAACAAACAAAAGACAATGATAAGGACAAAAATAGTTACTGAAAATGTAATTGAAATTTTATTACTATTTTATGACATTTAATAAATTCCTCTTATTAAATCACTTTTAAGTTGGAAAACTTTATTTTTCTTAGTATTGTGTACCTACCTAAAGCTTCTACCACACAGGCGCGTTATTATCTTTCGGTAATACCGGATGGGTTATTGCGATATCTGTTTTTAGTACAATATGTATTGGGACGGCTACGAAGTTACACGCTGCTGCGATAATAATAAAGCAGTTGTGTGCAAAGAATCTGGAAGCATTATCGCAATAACGCATCCGATATTATCGACCGATAATAACGAACCTGTGTGGTAGAGACTTAAATAGTGAATTTTATGCATAATTAATTTTAAATCTAAATAAATAAATTATAAATGTGGGTGCGTTAAAGAAGGCAGACCCAATAGGGTGTTCTTCGACCATATCGAAGACAACTTCAAGAACGCTGGGTTGCTTAGTGCCCATAACCTTAGAGAGTGTATGAAGAGGATTGTGGCTGTAAGGATTGTCTCTGCCTATCCCTGTGGAAAAAAGGCGTGGCAGTAACAGTTTTGATTAGGGCGCCAAACCTACTTATCGCATGATCTATAATTATTAACAGAATAAATTAAAAATTATGATTGTTTTCTCCAAATGTTTAAAATCTGTTGTTCCATTTACAATAAAGTCTAAGCCAAACAAATAATATTCCATAGAGTGCCTTCGTGTCCTAGAAGAGGCAATCACGAGTTAGTAATCAGTCATATGATTTAAATTGAAATTTAAAAACTACCTAATCGCTATAGATGATAGCCGATTTGTGATGTAACGTTATTATCGCGAACGGCACAGAAATCATAAATTAATTACATTTGTCAAATGATAAGATAAGTTGAGGTTTAATTTGTTGAAATGTAATTTAATGCCAATGGTTCTAAAATGTCCCTGCCTTCATACAAACGAACCAAGGTCAACAATGTGTTGTAGAAAAAAAATAGCACAAAACAACCAAATGAACGCTCTATGCACAATATTGTCGTTCTTTTATTATACTCCCACCTCCCACCGACCATCATTTGCCATGCTATATACTTTTTATTTCCAGTCAATGTCTTATTTATTATTTTTTATCGTATACAAAATATAATTATGTGTGTGTATCTATTGAGACACGAATGTCGGTGTTTGCACTACTACTATTTGGGGGGTACAGAATTTAACTAAATGAGCACTAAAATACACAAAATTAAATTTAACACTCAACGAAGGTTGTGGGTATGATAATTTCCATCAGGGGGAAATAATGAAAAGCGCACGAGATGCAAGCGATTGATTTTAAATCAATAGAATGTTGCTTAATTGTATGGCATTGAAATGTTAATGGAAATCCTAAAAAAAAATGAACAATCGAATCCGTAATTTATCACGGTTGTTTTGGACCGTGCCATTGACATTTGGACGCCATTCTGACCTTGTCGCCGTGATGGCGTCTTTTTGACAAGATGGCGGACCCGTCCCGGGAGGAGGAACAGGTCACATTGCTCGGGGAAGAAGGACTCATTGCGGGAGGGCAGGCGCTCAAGCTGGGGTATGACATTCGGCTCGCGTTGCTTTCACTTCGCACTAGCAATGGCCTAGTGCTAAGTGTGAGCAATGCCTAAGAGTCGCATTATGTTTTCAGCGCTTGTATTGCGACGCTGATACCGAAGACTACCGCTCACCACTCAGGCAAGCGTTGTGTGGTTCATGGTTGCCCCTCGTAACCTGCCTGAGTGAGTTCCCACTAACGTGTAAACATAATTTATTTTTGAAGTCCACAGGGTGTCGTCCGAGCACATACACACACACACACACACTATCACACACATCGCCACGCTTGAACACATCATGCATGTCATCTTGTCTATGTCGTGGCACATCTCACTCATTTAGCATAATATAATAGAACTAACATTGTAGTTAACGTAGTTTCAGATACGATGAGTAAAAGTTGTCGCTAATTTTTTCCTACAACGGACCTTGGGGAGAGTTGTTGCTTTGTTGTGTTTCGTTTTTGGGCAATGTTTGTCTGTGTTTGTTCAGCACGAGGGTGGTGCGAACACCACAGAGTCCATGACGCGAGCGCTGATATCCGACGACCCCCTCAGGAGTGGGCACGTCCAGTTAGGGTATGTATTTCTGTGTACATACATTCGTCCACATGTCTTTATGTACAAACGCCTCGGTTGATGTTTGCTTGTGTCTGTCTGTCTTAACTATATGTCACAATGGGCTTTTATGTTACTAAACATAGAGGAAAAGGCTAACGGAGGAAGGACATTAATTTCATAGACGTATTCGCATTATAATTCATAATTGTTACCTTCAAGTTCTCTGCCCTTGGCAACATTATTATCAGTTTTTATTACTTTACAGTAAGATTTTCATTAATATACGCAATGTGTTTTATGGGGTGTCCTAAATTTACTACTATGATTGCGTATTTTTAAATTATAGCCTTTGCAAACACAAGCAAGTATCAATCACGGTTGCTTAAACACACCTTTGTCAGTTATATTACCTATGTAATATACAAAATAATAATGAAAAACAGTTTTTTAATAACTGTTGCTCTCACGCATCTAATCTTTAATGCTTTGTTATCTTTGATGATGATTTAAACTTTTAAAAAGGTGTTAAATTAAGAATAAACTTTTGATAATATTAAAGTTTTTAAAATAATAAATCAATAGCCCTACTTATTATCTGTACAAAGATTGTTTTTTTCTTATGCATTTTATAATTGATACATAGAAAATGCTTACTAGTTTTTCCTTTTAATTTTAAATTTCTAAAATTTATATTAATTGGAGAATGTGTTTTTTTTACTAACTGAAATTTTTGCCTGGTTATTCCTAGTTTACGGGATAAGCAAGAGTCCTTGGAATTCCTGCCGTGGTTAGTAAACTTTATGTATATTATATGTTACGGGCACTATGTTTGTTTTAGTTTGTTTTATTATTTTGGCTTAATTATTCAAATGAAATAATACTACAGTATATTATCTACGGCATTTGCTAATGCGCTTCGATTGTGACGTAACACGACGTCGTGACTTCGCAATTGTATCATTAGACACTACGGTGAAGTTAACTGTGGACCTCCTCGAATGACGTCATGGGTTGATGCTTTGTTACTTTGAGAAGGTTCTAGCGAATTTACTATAACAGACATATTGTTCAGCGACTATATACCCGAATATTATGCATGCTTTTCTACTTTCGCTGTGTATTGAAAATTATATCTAAACTCCACCTTCAATAAATTATATGTTCGTATTTTTAAATATGTAGAAGATAGCTTTATGTTTGGTATTTTTTGCACCGTTCAGAAATGAGTTTGACACGACTAAAATAAAACCTAATTGTAAACTGTACCCTAGAGACACCCTGTAGGTATATTACATGTAGTTGTTGTTTTAAATATAATCAAGCCAAAATAATAATGTGATAATACCCACAATTGCTTGCTAACAAAATAAATCTCACTATTGCCACACAAAATTACTCTATTTTCCCGGTTTTTGGACTTCAAGAATACAATTATGGTATTTCATGTGCAATTTTTGTAAATGCTAAATTCTAATTTTTCCTCCCCCTTTTTTAAATCGATGCTAACAGCGTCTTGGTACGAGTGCCTAGTTTTAAGGGCATGTTACACGATCTATTTTGCATCAATGTTGACTGAGATGTATATATACACGTTTGTCAATCATTTAATTTGCTATCTTCAGTCACGATAACGTCATCATTTATGCTTGATTGAATCGTGTCAACAAACCATAATATGTGTTTATTTTTTAATATTTTTAAGGTTTTGTGGCATATACTTGTTTGGTTTTTATATGGATCGGAATTTTACCAGTTTCTTCCTTGTACAAGTTTTTTGAATCTATTATCGTTATTTCCAAAAAAGAAAAAATATATTATCCTTAAATATTATTATAAATAAATAAAACATCACTTATGCAAAACTAACATAATTTTTAAATGATTCTTTTGCTTATAGGATTATTTTATTCCAGTGTACAGAGAGAGGCTTTCGTAGCGAACGCTATAGTCCGTACTCTTCTATAGCTCCGTATTAAAAAGAACACTGTTAATATTTTTATTTGTTACATTTCTATACTAAGCTACTAAAGTGCTTGTATCATAGACACCTAAAGTACATATATCAAAGATACATTGGTACCGGCTAGTGGTTTTGAACCCGTGCTCTTGGTTTAAGTGACCATTGCATTGCCACTACACCAGTCGCCTTAGATAAAATCAGTCTATCATGCGTATTGAAATGGTATTTTAGTATCTTCATGTGTTTTAAAGATATTTTAATCAATCATTCAGGATTAGGTTTATGATTATGAGATTATAAAAGTATTAACCATTTTGATTAATATGATATTAACACTGAAGGCTGCTTGACCTGATTGTGGTGGACGTTATTATGAAATTATGTAATCAAAGGAATTTATAAATTTAATGTCAATGGATGCGTACAACGAGACAAGCCCAGGAGGATGTTTTCCAACAAAATAACAAAATTCCTACCAAAGATCAATCAATCAATCAAATTGTCAAGCCTTTTTCACACAGGGATAGGCAGATAAAATGGAGCGCCCTGTTACCACAATCCTTACACAACTTCCTTGCTTCCTTCACATCCACAATTGAATCCGACCAGAGATGTCCTCAAGAAAGCAGGGTTGCCTAGTGCCCATAACCGTAGAGCTTGTATGAAGAGAATTGTGGATGTAAGGGAAGCGAGGGAGTTGTATCAGGATCGTGGCAAGTGGTACTCTATTGTCTCTGTCGTATGTGAAAAGGCGTGACAATTTAATTAATTAATTAATTTAACGTCAATGGAAGATAACTACTTCCTTCCGATAAATGAAAATTACACTGATTAAACTTCGAACGGACATATTTGCGTTTTTATTGTGACGTGACATCTGGCCTCACTTGTCTGATAGTAAATTTGAAATAAACTTTTATGTATTACATATGATGTAAGTGACATGTTTAACTGAGGTTTTGACGCTTTATTTTTAAGTATAATAGAGCCAAAGCTCATTATACAGAACCATCATGAATCCTCTCAGATCAGCAAATCAACAACAGATAGTATCATAGTGCTTTAACTAAAGCCTTTAGCTGGGCTGTTATCAATCTAAAGACCACCATCATGAATCCTCTCAGATCAGCAAATCAACAACAGATAGTATCATAGTGCTTTAACTAAAATTGTTACTCACTATGAACCATTAGCTGGACCGTTATGAAACTGAAGAAATATTAAAGGGTTATAACTATGAAGCCATGACTAATGTTGTTTTTTACTATAAGGCTAGTGATATGACTAAAGTGGTTTCAGGCGTTTATATAATTTTTTTTTAAATTTTAATTTTGACCATTAGTATGGAAGATTATGAGTGGTAGGTAGACAGTTATAGGCAGTTGGTGGTCGTTTGCTCGTCAGCCGATCCGGCGTAGTACCGGCGTACTTATTGTAGCTACATATAATGCGATTAAAATAAGAATAGGACGGAATCGGCGCCATTTTGTGACGTATAACTCTCCAACCAACTTCACTCTTTAGTATGGTGTCTTTTTCTTTGCGGACCGTCAAGAAAAAGATACATTTAAATCGTCAAGTGAAGTTAGTCAACAGCCCGTCCAATTCTTATACTAATAATAGCCTAGTACCATAGTGTTAAGCTACATATATATGTACATATAGATATATATTGTTATTGGATTACCTAAATGGTATTATTATATTTATTAGCGCTGTGGTTTTTGGTTTTTCATATATGGTTT
The DNA here is from genome assembly GCA_905220615.1 of Tinea trinotella. Lineage (NCBI taxonomy): Eukaryota > Metazoa > Arthropoda > Insecta > Lepidoptera > Tineidae > Tinea > Tinea trinotella. The sequence continues at coordinate 13,575,800 of HG992313.1, forward strand.
TTGTTAACGTCATAAATCTATATAAATGTTTTTTTTTTCGTGTATTATATTTTATCCTTGAGTTCCCTTTATGTGCAGTGATAAATCTAGTTTAGCTATTATTATGATAATATAGGTTAGTTCATTGTTGCGGTTTTGTACGCTTTTGCAGTAATAAATTAAAGTATTGTTCTTCTGTGTACATAAATTGAGAATATTAATATTCTATTCTTTAGTTTGCCGTCTTGGCTATCTACGTATGATAGAAGGCATGTGTTCATCTAATCTTCCCATCATAATAACCTTCGATGTAAGCCAACCGTGAAAAAGCACTTATTTTTTTATTTAATTGTGACTCGACATACGACAGCACCCCGCTTGATGGTAAGCCGAAGTGTGGTCCATGAATGAATGTCACTGCTACCACAATTCAATAACTGTGAGTATCAATCACATCCACTATGCCGGCCTAGATGGAACCGGCAACTTACAAGCTGATCCCGAAACGTGACCCAATCACTTCACGGTCTGTATACTTGTAAGTGGTGGTACTACCCCGGATCGACAGACTGGGTACCACTGCCTACCACTCTTTTATAACCCGAAGCAAATATCTATCTCTTTTTTTTATTAATAAATATTTGCAATATTTAATATTATTAAATATTACAAATAAAAGCTATGAAACAAATATTTGCTCCGACCGGGAATCGAACCCGGGACTTTATGCGCAACAAACCAATCGCTAAACCGTTCGTCCACGCCTGTCGTCATGTTGCCAACTTATGTTTTCCAATCAATATCAATCATGCTTCTTCTGTCGTACCCAGCATCCACTTCTATATACTATTGTTATGTACGAGCTCGTTTCTTCACTTGACCCATCTGCGGTTTCTTTGTGCGTTCTTCAACGGTTTGCTCTCATCGGAGCCACCCGATCACATTTAGGATGTTATGTTAAGTTGGAGTGCGTTCAATGAATGACTGCTACTAAATGTTCAAAGGCGACCATGGTGTGGCAGTGCAATGGTTACGCAAACCGAGTGCACGGGTTCAAAACTACTTGCCGGTACTACTGTATCTTTGATATATGTACTTTGGTTGTCCTATTTCTATGATACAAGCACTTTAGTAGCTTAGTATAGAAATGTGAATAATAAAAAAATAACTGTAAGTAGCAGTCACCTCCCCTTATGCCCGCCTAGTTGGACATCCATTTTCTGACATCTAATGATATAACCACAGAGCCTGTATGAAGAGAATTGTGGATGTGAAGGAAGCAAAGGAGTTGTGTAAGGATCGTGGTAAGTGGCGCACCATTGTCTCTGCCTATCCCTGTGGGAAAAATGCGTGACAATTTGATTGATTGATTAATAATGATATAATTGATACCGTATGTGATCGTTAACAGCAGTTTCGTTCATTGAGTTTCAATCGTATAGTTTAATATAGAATTGTTTGCACGTGTCGTTGTCAGTCTGTCTATCTCCAATGCGATGGCCATGAACGTCCAAAGATATTCCTATTATAAATGTTTATTTATTTATTTAGCTATTTATTAAGTCTTACAGCGAGATTACATCGGTTTCTGTACATATTATAATTTGTATATTATAATTGTATAGTAATATAGTAATGTATATAAATGCATTTTTTTTTCGTATCATAGAAACAGGACAACTAAAGTATATATAAATATATATCAAATATACATTGGTATCGGCAAGTTGTTTTGGACCCGTGCTCTCGGTTTGCCGACCATGGTGTACGCAAGCCGAGTGCACGGGTTCGAAACCACCCACCGGTACCAATGCTTGATTTAATACATGTACTTTGGTCGCCCTGCCTCTATGATACAAGCACTTTAGCTAGTTAGTTTCGCTCGCAGTAAAATGTTAAATAAACCCAAAATGAATAGTGACGCGTACATTATCTAATGGTATCTAAGCGGAAATGTGTCTTGAGATTTGGTAATCAACGTGTGACGAGGCACACTCCATTCATACGGACGCGCTGACGTCGATACACTCCGAAAGAATCATACATCATTCACTTTATTAACTAGCTGTGGCCCGCGGTTTCATCCAAAAAGTAAAATAATCCTACAATGTGAATCTGTGATTTGAAGTTCCCTGTACTAGATCTGCGTGAGACACTGTGTTACAGGACAACCCTCTCTTTCCCTGATTAATACAACAAGCTATAAAATGTATAAAAAAAATTACAAAAGTACAAAAAATACAAAACATGACAAAACAGGAAAGAAAAAAGATACATGCATATCTTTTATACAGTGCTAAGAAAACAAAATATAAGTATTTTACAATAGAAAAATATATTTAAATTGTAAGTGTAATACTTTTCTTCTCATGTATAACATTATGACCATACAAATACAATACGAAATCACAAAAAAATGAAAAAATTGAATTCATAAAGTATAAAACGAAGAGTTCAAATAGACTAAGTTCAAGTCATCCCAAAACCAACTGTGGAAAATGTAGTATACGATTTGAGGGAGTCTTTATAAAATTCTATTATAGAATTTAAATCAAAGTTAAAAAAGTTTAAAAAAGATAAATCTTTTTGGGTTTCTTTTTAGTTATTCATATTAATTACTACGAAACATTTGTAAGTGAATAGTATTTTGTAACATTCAAGTAAATGTTCTTGTGAGTAATTAATGTCTTTAAACCTGAAGTATTAAGTATTGATGTGAGTGGTATAGTAGGTATTGATGAAATGGTTGTAAATAGCTCGTTACGTGATACCTTTGACCCTCATTGCCAATCCTTGGGCACTATATTCAAGCAGGTCTTCAATTTGATAGTAACTATAACATTAGATTAATCAAGCGATGCGTGAAAAAGCAACTTCTGGTGGCATTGTGGCGGCGACTGAGGGAGCCGTACACTGGCACTCTTGTACCTCGATCATGCTTACCATCAAGCAGGTCGAGGTCAGATGTCGAGACGCCTTAAAAAAGACACTAGTAAAGGCTAGTAGGAAACATTTTTTGTCAAAGAAACAATAGTTCTCTCTCTTGTAGTTTTGCGAATCTGAGAGTATCCATCAATAGGTTCTTGAGATCTAGATACTTTATAATGTAGTCATTTCCTTGGTTACAAATTATCGACTTTCATTGAAATATGTTCTGTGGTTTAAGTTTTCAGGCTCTTTACACTTAAAAGTTATAGTATTACCTTGGATCGGCAAACTGGACGTATAACCACCAAAGGTCTGCCTAACACTAAACAAACATACTTTTTTATTAACAAATATTTCTAATATACAATATAATTTATTAAATATTACAAATAAATGCTATGAAATAAATATTTGCTTCGACCGGGAATCGAGTTGCCGTGTTATCAATTGCACATGTCTTCAAAAATAATAAACTTAAAAAATATTTATTTTTAGTAGAGAATAATGACACCTTGTTTATTTTATTTTTGAACAAACACTAGCTGGACATTTTTCACGTCCGGCAGAATAGAATAGACATGGAAAAACCGTCAACAGTGTCATTCACAGTTCTTTCCTTTTCGTTTGTCTAACCGAGCTATGTAAAGAAAACATTTCTCTTGTCTTTTGATTGGCAGAGATTGGCCAAGGGCATCAAATTCGCCTATTGTATAAACAATATTTTTTATTTTATCGTGACTGACATATGACAGCACTCCGCCTGATGTTACGTTAGAGAGCGGTTCATGAATACGGTCGACTCCTACTATAGTTAAATAACTGCAGGTAGCAGTCGCATTCACTATGCCAGCCTGGTTGGCACTGGTAATTTGAAAGCTATTTCCGAAACGCGCCTAAGTCACTTCACGGTCTTTTTTTTTAAAGTGGTGGTAGTACCTCGGATCGGTAGACTGGGCACTACTGCCTTCTACTCTTAAACCGCCTACCACCTTTGATTAATAAGTAGGATTTCGAATGATAAGTATTAAAAAATTTAGGGCACGTTGTTAAAAGAATGAATGAAAAAAGATAGACCAAATATTCTACAAACAATAGAACACGTAAAAAAGCCGTGGATCCTTAAAGCGAAGCAGTCGTAATCTGAGTCGGGTTTTTCAGTCGTCTGCATTCTTGGGCCACTGTTTGCTTACCACCAGATAAGTTTAAGTCAGATGTCGAGTCACAATAAAAAAATGAAATGAAAGTGAAATGTCGCCATGACCTTGATAGAAAAAGAGAGAATGCCGACGACTGAAAAATCCGAGTTAGTTCACGACTGCGTCAGTCGCCGTCACTATGCCGGCCAAAGGTACTTCTTCACGCATCGCTTGAAGGATGCAAAGTTGTAGGATGGTGAGAACACATGGGCTGGCACTTAGCAATCTACTTAGCCGCATAAATCTGTTTAATTTATTAATCAATGTTCGCGCAAAATCTAAGAAAATACTATTCCACTTGTCGATTGTCGATTCTCGATTCGAGATTGTCAAGCAAGTTTTGTAAAGTTTCTTTATAGTATTGTAAAGTTACTTTTTACTTGAATTATTTTCATATCGCTATGTAATCATTAATAGATTGGCCAACAAGGAAAATATAAAATTCAATTCCAATGTAATGATTATTAAGGACGTAAAAGTACGTCATAAAAATTTTTCACTTTAAGATTATCTTCAGACAACGATCGGTTTTCTATCTACTCGACAGATGCTAGACAATACGACTATTCATTCTAAATATTATAATACAAGTTTATTTTTGTTATTGATTTTTATCGAGAAAAAATCAATCATATTTGATTACATTTGTTTTGTTTAAAACAATGCATACTTGCCTTTGTTTTCATAAATAATGCAGAAAGAATTGATTCTAAATAAAAGGCTTTCTCTTTGGCCTTGCAGTTCAATACAATAGAAGAGGTTTTGGCGGGCAACTGCATGATAGTAGAATTTAATATTATTTATATATTTATTTTTAAAATACTTTGTAATATTTTCTTAAAGTGGTAGTAATCAGAGGTAGTGAGATGATATAGACACCTACATTCACTGAAAACTAGGCTGAATGGTCAGAGATTCCGTTGCCTTGGAATCTCAATTGAACAAAAAAAATCAATACATTATAAAATGGATTAAATAAAGCTAATACTTCTAAAGTTTCGCGCGAATAATTCATGAAATAAATTATTTTCGGCTCACTATTGTGTTTGATTATTTATTCCGACGTTTCGAAGGAGTTACAAATATTTTGGTTACGTATTGATTGAAATTATCCTTATCAAGTAACTGTATTTCCATAAAAGAAGACTACATTTTTACCTGCTTTATCCTATTCATAATAAGATATTTAAAAATAAAATAAAAACACATCTATATACACCTATCCCTGTGGGAAAAAGGCGTGACAATTTGATTGATTGATAAATTCACAATGCAAATAAGATAATGTTATTTACAAAATGTATTAAAAAATATGTATTCAGCCTCTTAACTCATTATTGATAATGCCAAAATTAATACTCCTACTTAAGAAGGCATTTGTAACACCTTGATACGATACGCTATAATTAGAAACATCGATGAATTAGAGTTAAAGAAAGGAAGGTACGCACACACTGTCCTATAGTATAATATATTACGTGATATCTGACCTCGACTTTTGTTGGTAAAGGGAGGTCCCAGAGTGCCGATGACTGAAAAACTAACTCAGTTTACAGTTGCTCCAATCGCTGTCACTATGCTGTCTAGGTGCATGGCGACCGTGGTGTAGTGGCAGTGCAATGGTTATGCAAACCGAAGCACGGGTTCAAAATCTCTTGCCGGTACCAATGTATTTTTGATATATTATGTACTTTGGTTGTCCTGTTTCTATGATACAAGTACTTTAGCAGCTTAGTATAGAAATGTAAATAAAATAAAAATATATTAAAAAAAGATGCCTTTTCACGCCTCGCTTACAAGTATACAGACCGTGAAGTGATTTGGTCGCGTTTCGGGTTCAGCTTGTAAGTTGCCTGTTTCAACTAGTGGATGTGATTTCTAATTACAGTTATTGAATTGTAGTATTCATGGACCACACTCCAGCTTAACATCAAGCGGGGTGCTGTAATATGTCGAGTCACAAAAAAAAACAAGGTTAAAGGATGGGGAGAACATCGTGTGAAGATGACGTGAGATTCAAACGTGTATTTTAATGCCATTTTTACACGTCCTAATATCTAATGATAATGCGGAAATTGTAAAACATGTCTTATTGCTGTACAAACAAATTCTAAATTAGAACGGCAGCTCTCCATCGAGTGTCATTTAATTTCATTATAATTATTACATTATCTCGAATGATAAGATATTCACATGACTATTATTTAATTATACGTACGTTTTATCTATGGGTTTGGTATACGAGTTTGAACTCTATTGCTTATACGAATTATGATAGGATTTCCATTGGCCGGATTAATATTAGTAACGCAGTCTTTGGTAAATAATTTATAATTCCACGAATACGTTTAATTTTTATGTTTGAAGGAAATTATGATTTAAAAAAGATGTTAATTGGCCGTGAATCGTTCCTTACTGTGTAGGAAACTTAGTAAGGAAATTCCCACTCATTACATGAAGTAGATATTTGCTCCGGGTCTAGGTGTTTAAGAGTGGTAGGCAGTGACATTTTTTTAATTGTGACGCGACATCTGACCTCAACCCGCCTGATGTAAGCAAGAGGAGGTCCAAGAGTGACCGACGACTGTAAAAACCGAGTCTTCACGGTTGCCCCAGTCGCCGTCACTATGCTGGTCAAAGGTGCTTCTTCACGCATCGATTAAAGTATCCAAGGGTATAGAATAGAGAACATACATGCGCTGGTAAAGAATTTCACTTTTTTATTATTTTTTATTCTGACTCCACATATGACAGCACCCCGATTGATGTTAAGCCGAAGTGTGGTCCATGAATGAATGTCACTGCTACTACAATTCAATAACTGTGAGTAGCAATCATATACACTATGCCGGCCTAGTTGGAACCGGCAACTTACAAGCTCATCCCGAAACGTGACCAAATCACTTCACGTTCTGTATACTTGAGGGATTATTCTACAACCTGGGGTAATACCACCACTTCCAAGATAAAATTTGGGAGTTTTGTTTCGGGAGCTTCTAAGTTGTTGGTTTCAACCAGACCGGCATAGTGGATGCGACTGCTATTTGCAGTTATTAAACTTTAGGTGCAGTTGCCTCCATTCGTGGACCGCACTCCAAATTATTATCAGTGGGGGTGTTGTCATATGTCGAGCCACAATAATAAAATATGTCTGTGAGTGATAAGCTTCCTACTTATTTTTACTATTAGCAAATAATGCGTAAATTATTCCTTCAATAATATTTATACAAAGATTACAGAGATTCGTATATATTTTTTATATAATAATATTTTTATTGTTTCTGAACATAAGTTAACTAAAGAACTTAAGCCAACTAAAGAAAAGTTGATTAACAAGTAAACAACGAAGTTATCCGCGAACAAACATATATATACGAATTGAGAACCTCCTCCTTTTTTGAAGTCGGTTAAAAAAAATCAAGACTTTTTTTCGTATCTTTTTATTGTTTTTTTTTACATTTCTATACTAAGCTACTAAAGTGCTTGTATCATAGAAACAGAACATCCAAAAGACATATATCAAAGATACATTGGTACCAGTGGGTGGGTTCGAACTCGTGCTCTCTAGGCTAATGAAGATTTGTATAAAAGAAGTACACGAATCTGCATAATATACCCGCCAGATAAAAAGAACGCTGGCATCCACTATGCCGGTCTAGTTGCAACCAGCAACTTGAAGTGGCTCGCACACTATTTATTCGGTGGGAAAATTTTCTGGCGGAAGTTTCCTTTCGCTGTACGAGCCTGCCATCTTACACGTGTATGTAAATATTTTGTTTTACTATAAAACTCATACAGCCGGTTGTACCAAAAAAGTTTCAATTTACGAATTTAGTTTTACTTTAAACTTATTCTATTACATTTACTATTACGAAATCGTAAATTGGGTTGTTAATAATTTTATATCGAAACTACCATTTATATATGTTTTTTTATCATTAGAAATAACAAAAGTAGCACATAGAAACCCAAAATGAATGATGTCCTTTAGCTCTGTATAAAATATCCGTTAAACGTAAATGTAAAATGTGAAGTTAAAGAGTGGTGCAAACAATTTTTCTTTTACTTATACGATACTTTTTACAAATTCGTAAATTATAATTTTTGGTACAACCGGCTGCTAGTAAACAATCGACATGGGGAATTATTCAGCAGCACATGTTCTCTCTATCCTATATCGCGAACCGTGAAAAAGCACCTCTTACCGGCATAGTGACGGCAACTTAGGCAACCGTAAACTGACTGGGTTTTATCAGTCTTTAGGGCTGTTTTACTTCCTGTTACCACCAGGCAAGCCGAGGTCAGATGTAGAGTCACAATTAAATACAAAATAGCTCTTCGCTTTTGTGAGTACGTCGCCATGTTAGATCCCGTCTCCCATTACAGCCATCGTCTCCCCGTGACCACGATGGCTGTAAAGCTCTCGAAACGTCGGAATAATAAAAAAAATTGTAAAATTAAAACCAAAATAAACACGATAGTAAGCCGCATAAATTTGTTTGATTAATTTCTATGCCAAGCTAATTGAGTAGCTTTTATAGCTTTATAGTAGCTTGGTACAGAGCTTATGCCATAGAAACAGAACAATTAATGATACATATGGACGGCAAGTGGTTTTGAACCGGCAACTCTTGGATTGCGAGACTATTTTTTTTAATATTTACGTTTCTATACTAAGCTACTAAAGTGCTTGTATCATAGAAAGAGGACAAATAAAGTACAAATAAGAAAGATACATTGGCATGTGGTTTTGAACCCGTGCCTTTTTCCCCGACTATATATATATATATATATATATATATATATATATATATATATATATATATATATTAATATACATTATTAACCGTTAAGCATTATTCAAAATAGTAGATGATTGACCCGAATGAAATCATGCGCACATAATTCACATGCGATCGCTAATGTATTAGTCACAGTATATTTAAGTATTAAAGTTGTGTTTGATTGTTGGCTCGGTTTTCATTGAACTTTAAACCACTGAATTTTACTAAGAAAATATATTTATAACTAACTAAATAATTAACAAGTCTCGCCTCTGTTGCCATACAGAGAGACAGAGGCAAGGAGAAACATTTTCTTTTTAATATTTTATAAATAGTCAAATTATTTATTTGTTATTAGCAAGTATAATTAGATGTTTTCATGACATTTCTGCTCAGAGGAATATGCTGATGATCTTTCATCGTATTAATGTGAAAAAGACATATGTAAAGAATATTTCAGATCGGCCCGATCTCGATCGTTTTTAAATAGATTTAGAACTTGTCATTGCATTAGATCCGCAGATGACAAGTTCTCAATGTTCCTGTTTTAATATTTATATTTTTTTAATTAAACAAAAAACTATTTTAGGATATTATTTTACTACTAAATTAAGAAAAACAGTAACAGAAATGATTCAGAATGTATTGTAAAAATAACTAACAAGGAAGCTATTAAAAGAAGGAAGTAATAAAAATACTATGTTATTTTTTTATCGCAAAACATTTATATGTAAGCCATAAAAACACTTCATATAAGCCACAAAACCTTTTCATTCATAATTCCCGAAATCGATAACAATTTTTTTCGGAGTTTTCCGCAAACAATGTTTATGAAAATATTTTTGCTTATTATCGCGGTTATTTTGATTACATATTTTAATATAATAATTAATAATACATAATAATAATAAAGTTCTTTATTGGTCAGATGTCGTATCACAATAATAAAAAAAACAATACAATGGGCGAGCCTAATGCTAAATAGCATGTTCTACCAGCTAACCTTGGGGGAGAGGGGTGACAAAACATGATATCAAATATAATATCAGAGATGATTTCCGAAGACTTTTATGTTTTTTTAAAATGACACATAACAATTAACATAATAAACGCGATAATAAGCCATTTTTTTCAGTCTTTCTAATAATATCGAACTAAACGTTATTTATTTATTAAAATTGTTTATTTTGGGAAATTAATAATTATTGAAAGTGATGTTGACAAAACTCATTAGGGAAAAAATATTTTTTTATCATTTTTCATTTGAGTGAGATCCGCCTCATTGGGCAAATTATTAAAATGTTTATATTGCATTTATTAAACAAGAATATACTTCGTCAGAGAGCGCTTATATTTGGCGACATCTTTAGTGTATAACGCCCCAGATGATAATTTTAAAAGAGTTATGTTTTGTAATATGACGAATCAAGCGTGTCTCATTATAATTTTCTGATTATTTACCTTACATTTAATATTTGAAATTAATGCTGGTTTTATTATAATAATCATTAGTTTTTACGTGCGTAGTGCTAGTCTCTCTCTCTCTGCAAGAGCTCGAAACTATCAAAATTTTCCTCAAAGGTTCAACCACCTAGATGTGTAGGTTGTGTTCTAGATCCTTCTGATTCTGTTAGCCTGGAATAGTTTTTATTGATTTCTCACTGATATTATTTTGATTTACCATTATGCTCATATTACGAGTTTTAAGAGTGGTAGGCAGCTGTACCCAGTCTGCCCATTCGGGGTAGTACCACCACTTACAAGTATACAGACCGTGACATAACGTGACTAAATACGTTTCAGGATTCGCTTGTAAGTTGCCGGTTCCATCTAGGCCGGCATAGTGGATGTGACTGCTACTGATATTGTATTGTAGTAGCAGTGACATCTATTCATGGACCACACTTCAGCTTAAGGTTAATCATATGTCGTCACAAGAAAAAAAATGTTTCTGTTATATAGTGACATTGAACAAAATCAAGTTCCCAGATATTAATCTTTATTAATGAAAATTATTAATCTTTTCATGACAATATATTATGCTAAATTACATGTCTATTCAAATTTATGTACACACTTAAGTACATGTCAAAGAATGTAATTAGATTTTATGTAAATACTAGTTTTAATGATATACATGCTGAAATAGATTTTGCTGTCGTGTTTTTAGAGTTTAAATTCATTAAACAGATGTGGTAACTGTCTGATCGTCGTGATAACAGGACCTATAATAGGCACCTCTGGCTGTAATGATGAGGGCGACTGTGAATTGAAACCTCTTACTTATCATCAGACAAGTCGAGGTCAGATGTTGAGACAATACATAAATAAATCAATAAAATAGATTTAGTTGGTAAAATGAAAAACTAAATCCTTTTCTGTAGAAATATTTTTTTTGTTGTTTTTTTATTTATTTTTTTATTAACCTACTAAAGTTCTTGTATCATAGAAACAGGACAACCAAAGTACATATATCAAAGATACATTGATAGCGGCAAGTGGTTTTGAACCCGTGCTCTCGGTTTGCGCAACCATTGTACTACCACTACACCACGACTGCGTTTTTAGTAGTCAAGTAGGTTTTGGTGAGTTAATAAACGCTTTTCATTCCTCGAACGTGGATTTTGTTATCCAATAAACAAAAGCAAAATGGTGAACAGAGTGAAAAATAGTTTGAAATAAACCGTAATAAGTTATGGTCGAATCCATTATTACGCTGATGAAATGTACAAATTTACCAGGTAATTGATTTAACTGCAAATGTCCAATTGTATATTATGTGCCTTATCATTATCAGCCGACGAATTATGAATGTTTTTTTTATATTGTGACGCGTGATCCGACCTTGGTAAGCCTGATGAGCAAAGGGAAGTCCAAGAGCGCCAAGAACCGAAAAACTGCTCAGTTTATGTCACTATGCTGGTTTTGGTATTAAATAACTGGTGTTTTATCGATCCTGCTGTCCGCCACACTTAAAATGTTTTATCGATCCTGCTGTCCGCCACACTTAAAATGTTTTATCGATCCTGCTGTCCGCCACTCTTAAAATGTTGTAACGATCCTACTGTCCGCCATTCTTAAAATGTATCGATCCTACTGTCCGCCACTCTTAAAATGTATTGATCCTACTGTCCGCCACTCTTAAAATGTTTTATCGATCCTGCTGTTACGTCGCATATTTTAGACCGGTTATTCGTTTGTGATAATTAACTTAACTATATACTAATAGTTTGATAACTGAAATAATGAACAAGAGTTTGCATTCGTGGAAATTTGATTCATTATTATGAATTAAACGAAAATAATAAGATTTGTAGGCAGACAGTGTTAGTAATCATTTGCCCAGTCTGTCGACCCGGGTAGTATCGTAATTGTACACATCGTGAAGTGACTTAGTTGCGTTTCAGGATTAGCTTAAGAGTTGCTGGTTACAACTAGGCCGACATAGTGATTGCGACCATTTATTGACCGCTTGAAGTCTTAGGCAAGGTGTAGTATGTCGAGCTGCAATAAAAAAATAATTAATTAAATTTAATGCGGCTTACTATGGGGTTTATTTTTGGTTATTGAATTTTCATTTTTTTATTATTTCGACGTTTCGAGAGCTCTGCAGCCATCGTGGTCCCAGAGAGATCATATACAAAATTAATAAGCAAAATTAACGCGATAGTAAGCCGCAATAAATTTGTTTTATTCATTAATTAATAAATGTTTGCGCAAAATCTAAGAAAATTATAAGATGATAAATTTTAATTTAAAAAATCTTTATTATGAAATAGGACTCTTATCATAACGAGATATTATTTTGTGTGTGTTTTGGATTAAGTTTTGTTTTATTATAATTATACTATTTTTAGTTGAATGCATTCTTTTCATTTTTTTTTTATTTGGTATTGAATGATTTTTAGTTATATGTTTTTTATTGTGACTCGACATACGACAGCACCCGGGTTGATGTTAAGCTGGAGTGCGGTTTAATGGAGGCACCTGCTACTTACAGTTAAATAACTATAAGTAGCGGTCGCATTCACTATGCCGACCTAGTTGGAATGTGCTAGGGTAGGTTTTTGAGATTTGAGTTAGGCTGAGACGCGGCTAAAACTTATAAAGGCGTATAAAACCGTGATAGGCAGCATTTGGCAAGCTAAAGCAGTGTTCAAGGCCAAAATACCACAATCGTTAAAGATTACCCACCAGTGTGGTCTACCAGCAATGACGTATATGCAACACAAGGTCATACGTAAAACTTTATTTTTATTTTCATTTACATCAAGCTACAGAAGTGTTTGTATCATAGAAACAGGACAACCAAAGTAAATATATTAATGATACATTGATACCGCTGAGTGGTTTTGAACCCTCTCGGTTTGCGTAACCATTGCACTGCCACTACACCACGGTCGCCATTTTAGGTGTAGTGGCCAATGATGTAAAATGAGGTAGTTACGTCATATACATCACATTTGGTGTTTGCAAATGGCACGAGTGTGTACGGTCAACCACGATGAAGTGGAAGTAGGACGTAATGATTATTGAGAGCGAAAAAGAGACAAATATATGTTGCTCTGCATCGCGACACTGACTTCAGGTTTGCTTTTTAGCATAGTTATAACGTGCCTCTTTTAAAGCGCGTATGACATATCTACGTGTTTTCTTAATATCTATCTTAATTCTAATCTTAATATAATTGGTTGTAGTAATTGTCTCCATTCATGGGCCGCACTCCAGCTTGATATCAGGCGGAGTGTGGTCTTTCGTGTGTTTTGGGTCTATGCGGGTCTACATATTATGCTGCCTTAGCAGGCTGGTAAATCGATTACTTCGAATATTTTCGTGTATATTCGATATTAGTATCATTAAGCAAACATTGTAATTCCCCGTGTGAAAAAACCCAAACTTTACATAATATTTTTATATCATAATATCAATAAAATTATAATAATAATATGTAATATTAAAATATAATTTACGAATTTGTAAAAAGTATCGAATAAGTAAAAGAAAAATGGGTTGCACCACTCTTTAACTTCACATTTTACATTTACGTTTAACGGACATTTTATACAGAGCTAAAGGACATCATTCATTTTGGGTTTCTATGTACTACTTTTGTTATTTCTAATGATAAAAACATATATAAATGGTAGTCTCGATATAAAAGTATTAACAACCCAATTCGCGATTTCGTAATAGAATTAGTTTAAAGTAAAACTAAATTCGTGAATTGAAACTTCTTTGGTACAACCGGCTGTTAGTGTCTATGTAAAATTCCCAAGCACAACACCAGTTAAAACCGCACTCCTACTTAACATAAATGCAATAAACGTATTCTCTTACATAACGATCACTTTATCTAAGGATACGGCAATCATAATGCGGTTAAATTTCATTACATAAACGAGGGTTTCATATTGAAACTCATAATAGTAATATCCGTTCTAAAAGGCTTTTGTTCTTTTCAAAGTACATACATGTTTTGGAATAATCACAATTAGGGCTGCCATATGTATTAGAGATGTAACGACTCGACTTATCAACCCGAGTAAAAACGAGTTGGGTCGGTTAACATCTACAATAAACCAGTTTAAACTATTATCGTGTCCGATCTAAATATATATTATTTAGATTGGACACCAAATTCATTAAGTCATACATACACATCCGAAATTCTATAGCAAACCGTACTGTGTATTAGGCAATTTAGAATTGTTGAACCGAATTGTCAACTCGGTTTGTAAACCGGTTTGAATCGAATTCATCAATTCGATCATCAAATCGGGTTATCCATATTTTTAAATCGACATAACTCGGTTCAGGCGATCGTGGTGTAGTGGCAGTGCAATGGTTACGCAAACCGAGAGCACGGGTTCAAAATCACTTGCCGGTACCAATGTATCTTTGATATTTCTGTACTTTGGTTGTTCTGTTTCTATTATACAAGCACTTTTGTAGCTTAGTATAGAAATGTTATATATATATATATTGCGTGATAGATGTGGTTTGAAAGAAGATGTAGTAACAAGAATTGACTAAGGAGTGCTAATATGGTTTGGGCACATGGATGGTTGGCAAAGGACGAGAGAAAATGAAAGGAATTTATGAATCTGATGTGGATGATGGCGTTAAATGAGGCAGCCGATCTAACCAGGATTTTCCGGCCAGATCGAAGACATCCTCAAAAAAGCTGGATGGCCTAGTGCCCGTTACCGTTGAGCTTGTATAAAGATAATTTTTGATGTGAAGGAAGCGAGGAAGTTATGTCAGGATCAAGTGCCGTGAACCGTGAACAGTGGACCGTGAAGTCATTTGGCCGCGTTTCGGGATCAGCTTGTAACTTGCCGCTAGACACTCCAGCTTAACATCAAGCGGCTAGCTGTCATATGTCGAGTCACAATAAAATTAAATACGTTTAAGATTGATTTCAATATATTATAATATTTAGGTATAATCAGTAATAATTTAATAATCTATATTTAAAAATACTGTTAAAGTACAGCGCTTTTCTTCATTTGACTGGCAGAAAGAGCCTCACGGTCTTAAATACGACATTCGTCTATATTTTTTTTACAATAAAGGAATTAATTAATAAGTACCCCACTGTAGTCTGACTTTAGGTCGTAATTATTCTATTTTATAACCTTAATTACAATATAATTGTAAATGCATTAAAACACGTAGGTTTTTGTATAAGGAAAATAATTTTCATATTATTAGCAAGGTTAGTTTATAATGTAGATTTGCTCAAGGACTGGGGTTTTTATTAATGGGAATTCCTGTTAAATTATATGCGCTTTGGTGACTTTCTGTTTGACTTTGAAAACACAATACGTTATGAATTAATAATTTTAAATGATACTGTTTAAAGCGACCGTGGTGTAGTCGCAGTGCAATGGTTTACACAAACCGAGAGCACGAGTTCGAAACCCACCCCAATGATTACCAATGATTCTTTGATATATCTACTTTGGTTTTCCTGTCTCTACGAACGAGCACTTTAGTAGCTTAGTATAGAAATGTTAATTAAAAAAAATATGTCAGACTCTACGCATGATTTCAGAAAGGAATATGTGGAGAAGAAATAAAATTTTTTTGGTAATATCACAAAAACTTAATGCTAATAACTATAATGTTATTTTTTTAAATAGATAAATTATTTAATGATGTAAAATGGAAATGTACCAATGTAACTGTACTTAGCGACGCGTTATACGTAACAACACGATGTTTGTGTGAATGAATTGTTTTGTCAACATCTCTTTATATATCAATATTTACCATATTATTATGACACTTCCTTTCCTATAATTCCACTGGCTAATATAGGCAACATATTACGTTTCCAATAACGTTTGTTTGGTATGATGTCGATTAGGTAATTGTTTTGGAAATAGTCACCTTTACTCGTCGATCGCACCCAGCTTTTATTTTTATTGTGACACGACATCTGACCTCGTCCGCCTGATGATAAGCAAGAGGAGGTCCAAGAGTGACGACGACTGAATAAAACAGAGTTAGTTCCCGAATGCCCCAGACGCCGTCACTATGCCGGCCTAAGGGGCTTCTTCACGCATCGCTTGAAAGATCCAATATGATCTTGGATCTTTCAAGCGATGCGTGAAGAAGCACCTTAGGCTGGCATAGTGACGGCAGCTGTGGCACATGGGAGAACACATGGGCTGGCAAAGCATTCCACTTGTTCCAGCTTAACGCGATCTACAACCTTTAAGTGTTGTGACCGTGGAGTACTCAATCAGGGTGGTCAAGCTTCAAGCTGCTATTAAAGCTTGTAAGTTGTTGGTTTCAAATAGGCCGGCCAAATAGGTTTCAAAAGGACGTAAGTAACATCTACTTTACCGGCCTAGTTGGAACTGTCAATTTACAGCAGATACCGAAACGTGACTAAGTTCCTTTACGGTCTGTACACTTGAACAAACCGCCTATCTACTTTAATTTCTGACGCTTTGAACTTTAACCTCTTAGGGGAATTATAGTGGAAATAATAGTTCTGTCGGCGATAACTATAAGGTTCTGCGCTACGTTGGAAGGGTGTCCGCGACATCACATCGTGGGCGACCGTGGTGTAGCAATGGTTACACAAACCGGAGAACACGAGTTCGAGACCACCCACCAGTACCAATGTATCTTTGTTATATGTACTTTGGTTGTCCTGTTTCTATGATATAAGCACTTTAGTAGCTTAGTATAGAAATGTTAATAAAAATATATATATGAAAAAAAAAAATGAAACATCGAAGGTTTTCATGTTAAAATTTTTATTTCACTACCACATTTGTCGGCAATATAGACATCTTAACTCGACCTGCCTGATGGTAAGCAAACGGAGTTCCAAAAGCTAAAGGCGATTGAAAAACCGATTCAGTTTAGAAGCCTTAAGATAAGAATAAATATCAGAAATGAAAACCCAGTCCTCTACTCACTACTCACCGGTACCAATGTATTTTGATTATCCTGTTTCTATGATACAAGCACTTTAGTAGCTCAGTATAGAAATATAAAAAATATATTTGCAAATAAAAACTTTGATGCGGTCTCTTCTGGAGGTATCTATAAATTAATCATCATTATCAGCCAGAAGATGTCTACTACTGAACATGGCCTATGTTAAGCAGTAGACGTTTCTTTAGAACTCCATTCTAAACGACCAGATGCCAGTTGCATCCACCGGTTATTATAAATCAATAGCGTGCGCGGAAACTTGTTGCGAAATAAATATTTTACCAGCCCACGCCCGCTGAGCCTAAGGTGAAATTATCATTCACTGAATACTAAAATGCATTCAAATTCGCGTTCTGTTAATTAATTTGGTGTAGGTTGTTAATTTAATCATTTGGGTAATTAATGACTTAACGCATAATTAGTTAGGCGTTTACTGTATTATTATTTAAATTACCCACGGGTGCGGTTTAATTTAAGCTTTACTTTATTTTGAAGTAAAAAATATTCCTAAAAAATACGATAATTATACTTTGTCTGAAAATATCTGCGCCTAACGGAGGTTTAAATAGTAATACAAACGCTAAGAATTCTATTTACCGTTTGCCACAAAACTAATTAAAAATAATGAATTAAACAAATTTTATGCGGCTTACTTATTTTATTTTACCTTTAGCCGTATAAAATTTGTTTTAAAATGTGTAAGCCGCATAAAACTTGTTTAATTCATTAATCAATGTTCGAGCTAAATCTAAGAAAATACTAATTGAATATAGTAAAATTGTATTTTATGACTTCTAAATACAAGTTATATTAATCTGTTTAATTAAATATAAAATTATTATAATCTTTGCTAATCATAAAATGCAAGTTTTACATGTCTATGCTCCAATTAATTAGAGGTTTCATTAAATGTAAACAAAAAAAAAATAAAACGATTAATATGGGGGGATCACAACATGGAGGTCATTCGATTTTATTAAATTAATAATAACACCGGTCAACAAAAAAAAAAAATTTTTTTGCGCATGGGTTTTACCTAATATATTTTGATTATATAAGCAAATCTATATAAAAAATTGCGATTACAGAATGAAAATATTTGCTTTTTAAGAAGTTATAGCATTTTTTATTTTCACGCCTGATTAATGTCGGTCTTTGCGCGCTATCGTTGTCGAAGAGAGGTTAGAGGGTGGGGGCAGTGTTTCTTGCGTCGCTCGTTGTGTACGGTAGTATGTGTTTGCATATTACACAGGAATAACGTATTTTGTTTTTTTTTCGCTGTATAACCCATCTAAAATGGCTTCTAGAAGTTGTAAACGAAACGCTGACTCGTTTTGCTATATTTGCGGTGAATTTATTAAAGTAAGAGAGAAAAAATATGATTTGAGTACAAATTTAAAGATTTGCGAGGCATATCAAGCTTACTTTAATCTACCTGTTAAAAATCAAGACAAAAAATGGACTCCACATGTGTCATGTAACTCTTGCAGATACATTCTTGACGGTGAGTATATTTTCTCTTTTTTTATTGTATTAACTATTTTATAAGACATTAATTAGGTTATAATACGTTACGTTTTATTGTAGGCTGGTACCGAGGTGAAAAAAGACAAATGAAGTTTGCAGTGCCCAGAATTTGGAGGGAACCCAGTGATCATCTCACAGACTGTTATTTTTGCATTGTAAAGCCACTCAAAGGTAAAAATTCAAAGAAAACATCTTATCCTGATCTACCATCGACATCCGCTCCAATACCACATACAGATAGAAATCCTGTACCTAATCCGCCTGTATTGGAAAATCAAGTACTCTCTCAAGGCAGCCTTCCATCAAGAAGTTCATCTGTATCCGTACCTTCTGAATTTGTTCTTGAATCTGAGCTAAAACTACCACACCTCATCAACTCTGAAGATCTCAATGACTTAATAAGAGACTTAAATCTACCAAAAAGTAAAGCAGAGTTATTAGCATCACGGTTAAAACAATGGAATCTACTTAATTCTGATGTACGAATATCCTGTCAAAGAAAACGTCATGAAGAATTTTCTTGTTTCTTTAGTAAGGAAGATGGACTCTGTTTTTGTCATGACGTGAAAGGTTTATTTGAAGAAATTGGTATTCCATGTCATACAACTGAATGGCGCCTTTTTATTGACAGCTCAACAAAAAGTCTAAAAGCTGTTCTACTACACAATGGGAACAAATTTCCCTCTATTCCATTGGCACATTCCGTACATCTTAAAGAAAATTATGACAGTATTAAAATGCTATTAACTGCAATTAAATATATGGAATACAAGTGGGAAGTTATTGGGGACTTCAAGATGGTGTGTTTTTTGACCGGAATGCAAGGTGGGTATACTAAATACTCCTGTTATCTTTGCCTGTGGGATAGTAGAAATGATGCCGCTCACTACCGTCAAAAACATTGGCCTGTACGTACTGTGTATGAAGTGGGAAAATGCAATATTAAATGGGAGGCAATTGTCGATCTTAAAACTATATTAATGCCGCCATTGCATATTAAATTGGGTCTGATTAAACAATTTGTAAAGGCTCTTAATCATGAGTCCGAAGCTTTCAAATATTTGAAGAGTTTTTTTCCAAAGCTTTCAGAGGCGAAAATTAAAGCTGGAATCTTTGTGGGCCCTCAAATAAAAAAAATTATGGATTGTGATATTTTCCCGGACTTACTTAGCAATGAGGAGAAAAATGCCTGGAACAGTTTTAAGGCAGTAGTTCATGGTTTTCTTGGAAACCATAGAGCTGAAAATTATGACGAGCTGATCACTGACATGATTACAAATTTTTCCATCATCGGATGTAGAATGTCTTTAAAGATGCACATGTTACATTCTCATTTGGATAAATTTAAAAATAATATGGGAGCTTATTCGGAAGAGCAAGGGGAACGCTTCCATCAAGATATAATGGAATTTGAGAGACGTTACCAAGGCCAGTATACCGAAAGCATGATGGGGGACTATATTTGGGGGTTAATAAGAGAAACTTCTACTGAACATGAAAGGAAAAGTAAAACTGTTCATTTTTAAACGTTTGGACTTTATTTTAAAATTTCTATTGTAAGAATGAACCATAAATGGATGTTTGGTATCTTTTAATAAATCATCTCTATGTCTATTTTTTATGTATTTTCATTTATTTGAATTTTCCGTTTTTCACACATAAAAACAAATTCAGAACTATTTTTTGTTATTTTTCTTATTTCTAGGTATAAAAGGAATAAAAATTAGGTATGTATAACCCGTGCGCAAAAATGTTGTAGACCGGTGTAATTTTCGTGAATTATTATTTTCTTTTCTTTTAGCAAAATACTATCGGTTTAGAACTTATCAGCCTTGATGAGTATTTACACCGAATGGCATTTTGATTTTATCTCAAATACTACGAGTATTTGAGATAAAGTCGGTCTAATGATTCAAATTCAATAAGGCAGGTAATATCTAGCATAAAGCTATAAAATAAATAATAAATTCTAATAAGCTAATGTCAAAATCAAATGGTTCTTTTTGTATTGTCTTTGTCACGCCATTAGACCGGCTGGAGGAGTTTATGTTTTAAGTCTGTTTATTTTGTTTACATGAAATGTTGATTCTAATTGAATGGATTATATCTTGTCAAGCCAATATAAATGTACTAATATAAGTTTTGTTTATGAAATATAAATAGCTTCGTCGCTGGCGTGATACTCCGCGAGCGGATCCCTGCCTTCGAGCGGATGCTGTGGCGTGCATGTCGAGGCAATGTGTTCTTGCGGCAGGCGGAGATTGAAACACCATTGGAAGACCCATCGTCGGTATGTTAACATATATAGAATAGACGTGGCCGAACGGTTAGCGATTGATTTGTTGTGCGTTTTTTTGTCCCGGCTTTAATTCCGACGATTCGATGACATATGACTGCACCCGCCTAATGTTAATAGTAGATGTGACTACTACTTACAGTTATTGTACTGTAGTAGCAACCTCCCTTCATGGACCGTATCGAGTTACAATTTAAAAAGACATTGTCCATGAGTGGTGAGCTGTGGCGCCCAGTCTGGGGATTGCGATCAGGCGATCTGTCATATATCGTGCCCCAATTAAAATATATTGTAATGATGTTTTAAGAGTTATTATCTGGTTATGAAGAGTTTCTTTGTGGCCTTCTTCGCGTTATTCGAGTTCTGTGTTCTTCGTGTTAATGTAGAATTACTATTAACAATACAATGGTAGATAGATGTTTACATTGTGCGTTCAGAAATAGTCACTGATACTTGTCGATTTCTATAAATTATAATGATTATTGTAACATGCATTTTTATTGTAATTAATATTTATTTACCACTAAAATACATTTACCTGACACTGTATTTAATTTATTTAAATAATGTATTGTCAATTAATCAATCAATCAAAGTGTCACGCCATTTTCAGAGATAATTAAGCGCCACTTGCCACGATCCTGACACAACTCCCTCGCTTCCCTCACGTCCACAATTATTTTTATTCAAGCTCTACTATTACTGTCACCTGTCACCCAGGAATAAATGTAAAATTAACTGTGGACAAACAAAGTGTGGTAGGCAGACAGTTTGGTGATCATTTGCTCAGTCTGTGTACGACCGTAAAGTGAGTGCCGTTGCGAGTTGCCGGTTCCAACTAGGACGTCATAGTAGTCACGACTACTTGACTTGCAGTTATGTAACTGTAGTAGTAGTCACCTCCATTCTTGGACCGCACTCCAGCTAAACATTACGCGGGTTGTCGCAGGAGCTACAATAAATATACAGGATTTTCAAACATCCTAACGTAAACGCAAACATAAAAACTTAACAACGATGAAAACAATGATTTAACCTAGACTACTTACATTTAAATTAGTTAATCAATCAATCAATCAAATTGTCACGCCTTTTTCCGACAGGGGTAGGCAAAGACAATGGAGCGCCACTTGCCACGGTCCTGACACAACCCCCGCGCTTCCCTCCTATTCACAATTTTCTCATACAAGCTCTCTGGTCTTGGGCACTAGGCAACCCAGCTTTCTTAAGGATGTCTCCGTTAAATTAGTTAAATTAGTATAATAATTATTCTAATTATAACTTGAATAAATAATAATCACAAAAATCTTTCTTTACAGTCAGACCAAGTCTACAAATCTGTCTTTATAATCTTCTTCCAAGGAGATCAGCTGAAGACACGCGTCAAGAAGATATGCGAGGGATTCCGCGCCACCTTGTACCCCTGCCCAGAAGCACCCGCAGACAGACGTGAGATGGCCATGGGGGTCATGACCAGAATCGAGGATTTAAATACTGTATGTACCTATATTAAAATAATAGCTTAAGAGTGGTAGGCAGTGGTACCCAGTCTGCCGGTCCGGGGTAGTACCACCACATACAAGTATACAGACCGTGAAGTGATTTGGTCGCGTTTTGGGATCAGCCTGTAAGTTGCCGGTTCCATCTAGGCCGGCATAGTGAATGTGTTATTGAATGTTTACTCACAGTTATTGAATTGTAGTAGCAGTAGATCACACTTCGGCTTAACATCAAGCGGGGTGCTGTCATATGTCGAGTCACAATAAAAATAAAATAAAAATTATATTTATATATTTTTTTATTGTGACGCGACATATGACAGCACACCGCTTGATGTTAGGCTGAAGGGTGGATGTCAGTGCTACTACAATTCAATAACTGTAAATAGTAATCACAACCGATATGGCCGACCTAGTTGGAACCGGCAACTTACATGCTGATCCCGAAACGCGACCAAATCACTTCACGGTCTTTATACTTGTAAGTGGTGGTAGTACCCCGGATCGGCAGACGGGTACCACTGCCACTTTTTGATTACCAGACCCGAAGCAAATATCCGCTTTCCTTTTCCTATGAACAAATATTTGCAATATTTAATAAAACTTACAAATATTTGCCTCGACCGGGAATCGAACCCGGGTAAAAAACTGGTGTGGTTATCAACCGGCCACGCCTGTCGTCAAAACCACGGTTATTTACTAATTGATCTAAAATATTTCAAAATCCGACAGGTCCTTGGCCAAACTCAAGACCATCGTCACCGTGTTCTGGTCGCCGCTGCGAAGAACATAAAGAATTGGTTCGTCAAAGTGCGCAAGATCAAAGCAATTTACCACACGTTGAATCTGTTTAACTTGGACGTGACGCAGAAGTGCTTGATTGCCGAGTGCTGGGTGCCGGTGCTTGACCTGGAGACTATTCAGTTGGCTCTAAGGAGAGGCACGGTCAGTATTTAAGTTTATCACATGCTCAATATTATTAATTGACAAAGGAATGCTAAGATGGATAGGAAGAAGGAGTGAAAGTAAATTGACGAAAGGAATGTATAAATCTGATGTAGATGGATGCCTTTAACAAGGGTGTTTTGTTCGGAGACATCTTCAAGAAAACTGGGTTGCCTATTGCCTATAATCATATATAGCTTGTATGAAGAGAATTGTGGATGCGAGGGAGTTGTGTCAGGATCGTCTCAAGTAGTGCTCCATTGTCTCTACCTATCCCTGTATTGATAGATAAATATTGTTATTATAAATAAGTATATAATTTGTTAATGGGTGAAGTGACTGCCCCGTTGTCATATGAAAATAGAGTTCAAATGATGAAATTAACTGTTTTTATTAAAAAGTTATTAAACTTTGTAGTTAAAAAAATCTCTTTTGTTGTTTAAATTTTTCATATTGATTTCACTGAATAAATTAATTTCATGAATTAAACAAATTTTCGCGTTTATTTTTGGTTACTGATTCTAATGTTTTTATTATTCCGACGTTTGGAGAGCTTTGCCAAATATAAACGCGATAGGAAAAACCTTCAAAAAATCTTTAATTCACTACATTCCTTAATATATTTTTTTTATTGTGACACGACATTTGACCTCGACCCGCCTGATGATAAGCAGGAGGAGATCCAAGAGTGACGACGACTGAAATAAGCGAGTTAGTTCACGGCTGCCTCAGTCGCCTCACTCGGCCAAAGAAATATATTACTTCTGTCTTAATCACAGGAGCGCAGTGGCAGTTCAGTGCCGCCAATTCTGAACCGGATGGAGAGCATCGAGGATCCGCCAACATACAATCGCACTAATAAATTCACGTCTGCTTTTCAAAATTTGATCTACGCTTATGGCGTTGCTACGTACAGGGAGGTCAACCCTGGTGAGTACTTTATTTTTTTTAAATTTAAGTTTTAAATTGTTATACTAATCTACTAAAGTGCTTGCATCAAAGAAACAGGACAACCAAAGTACATATAATAAAGATACATTGGTACCGCAGAGATTCTTGGGTAACCATTGCACTACCACACCACGGTCGCACTAATTTGTTTCCAGAAATTGCATAGGAAATTCGCCCGGACTTGTTTTTCCGTACTCTAAAGAATAATTTGGATATTTTCTTTCAGCTCCATACACGATTATAACTTTCCCATTCTTGTTTGCTGTGATGTTCGGTGACCTTGGCCACGGCGCCATCATGGCCGCGTTCGGGTTCTGGATGTGTTACAATGAGAAACCATTG
Organism: Tinea trinotella; assembly: GCA_905220615.1. NCBI lineage: Eukaryota > Metazoa > Arthropoda > Insecta > Lepidoptera > Tineidae > Tinea > Tinea trinotella. The sequence goes on from HG992313.1 coordinate 13,600,704, forward strand.
CAAGCGAAGAAGATTGACAGCGAGGTAATATTCTTAAAATATTGGAACGAAGTTCCTTATCGCGCGTTGCGAAAGGGGGCTAGACGGAAAAAATTAAGTCCAAAAGTTGTAACGACACTTAATAAAATTTTATTACAATTCATTCACTAATTAATCGAAAGGGAGTTCGTTCCATCGGGTGTCCCTTGACACCTCTCAAGTTTTTTATTATATTACTTAATTATACAAGTTTTAGGTTCTTCATTGTTTGTACATTTAAAAGTCAGTCGACAGACAATACAAAAAAGTTATGAACTGAAGTAGGGACTTCTATTGGTTTCCGTTCTATTATTTTAATAAATTCCATCTCATAGGGGTTCGGAATTGGGGAGAATAAGGCGCCAAAATGTCGCAACATAATTCGTTTATAGACATATAGATACTTACACAGTTATTACAATTTTTTATTGACGACATGCGTGGATTAGTGGTTGGATTAGTCCGTTACCTCCTGCGTAACGGACTAATCCAACCACGGTTTAATCGAACCGGGTTTGAATCCCGTTTCGAGCAAATATTTGTTTCATAGCTTTTATTTGTAATATTTAATGGTAAGATTAATATTTGTTAATAAAAAAGAGGCAGATATCCAGGGTAGTACCACCACTTATAAGTATACAGACCATGAGGTGACTTAGTCCCGTTTCGGAATCAGCTTGTAAGTTGCCGGTTCCAACTATTCTGGCATAGTGAATGTGACACTACTACTTAGTTATTGAACTGTAGTAGCAGTCACCTCCATTTATGGACCGCACTCCAGCTCAACATAAGGCGGGTGCTGTCATATGTCGACACACAATTTAAAAAAATATTATTTTGCAGATTTGGACAATATTTTTCGGCGGCCGCTACATCATCTTGCTGATGGGTCTCTTCTCAATGTACACGGGTCTTATATACAATGATATATTCTCGAAGAGTCTCAATATATTTGGCTCCAGCTGGTCCAACAACTACAATTACACAACTCTCCGTGATAATGGCAACTTGCAACTCAACCCTGACTCTTATGATTACTCGCAGTCACCATATCCATTTGGTATTGATCCTGTTTGGCAGGTAAGCTCTATGATCTATTTTTTTTATACCTTTCTATACTAAGCTAGAGTCTGTCTAAGCCGAAATGACGCGCCCCTCCACTGCATTCAAGCACACGTGCGAATATAAAATATGAATGTAACACAGCGAAAATGCAATTGTAATTGGTCATTCAGTTGCTGGTTAGACACAAAAGGAGGAGCATGTTAATACAGTATAGTAGTATAGTTAGTAATATTTGTATTCACACATTTACAATTACTAATAAAGTGAAAGAGCGCGTAATTTATAGTTAGACAAGCTATACTAAAATGCTTGTATCATAGAAACAGGACAACCAAAGTACATATATCAAAGATACATTGGTACTGGTGGGTGGTCTCGAACTCGTGCACTTCGGTTCGTGTAACCATTGCACTGCCACTACACCACGGTCTCACGATCTCTATGATCTATGCTCTTCCCTATGATCTAAGCTCTATTCGTTTAGAGCACTTTTAATCGACGTCGCACTAGACACAGACACTAAAGGTTCCTAAACTTTTTACTTATAGATCAGTTAAAAAATTTGCTGGTTCCGGTGGACCCCCTGTATCTATATTTTTACCATGTTTCCAAAACTCGACATAAACCGCCTGTTTTATGTCGTTTATACATAAATTATTAAAAATAAAGATATAGCGTTATAAATCACAAGTTGGGGTCTGTGTAGTTAAGATCCCAATGGGTCCTCAAGGGGACAATAGAGTGTTCATTTGACACAGCTTAAAACAATCAATCAATCAATCAAATTGTCATGCCATTTCCCCTCAGGGATAGCCAGAGACAATGGAGCGCCACTTGCCATGATCCTGACACAACTCTCTCACTTTTCTCACGTCCACAATCCTCTTCATACAAGCTCTACGGTTAAGGGCACTAGGTATAGCTTGTCCAACAATAAATGACGCGCCTCTCCACTTTATTAGTTTATTTAAATGCGTGAATACAAATATTACTTACTATACTTTGATGATTACTTTGATGATGGTGTATATTTAAATTTCAGCTCGCTGAGGCAAACAAGATTATCTTCATGAACGCATACAAAATGAAGATCTCCATCATAATTGGTGTTTTCCACATGTTGTTCGGTGTTTGCCTGTCGTTGTGGAATCATCTGTAAGTAGACATACAACTAGCGCTTAACTAGGCGACCGTGGTGCAGTGGCAGTGCAATGGTTACGCAAACTGAGAGCACGGGTTTGAAACCAGTTGTCGGTACCAATGTATCTTTGATATATGTACTTTGGCTGTCCTGTTTTTATAATACAACCCCTCTAGTATCGTAGTACCACTACAGTTCAATAACTGTAGTAGTACTACGATAAGTAGTAGTCACGTCCACTATGCCGGCCTAGTTCGAACCGGCAACTTACAAGCAACTTATCACTAACTAGCAATCAATTTCATTCCACACTCTAGTTATGGAGCGTTCCATTGTCTAGTTAGACAATGGAGCGCCACTTGCCACGATTTCTTACACAACTCCCTCTCTTCCTTCACAGTCACAATTCTCCTTATACCCCTATTATTGGCCCTAGCATATATTTTTTTTATTTTGACTCCACATCAGACCTCGACCCGCCTGATGGCAAGGGAAGGTTTAAGTGCCGACGACTGTAAAGACCGAGTTTTCACGGCTGCCCCCGTCGCCGTCACTATGCCGGCCAAAGGTGCTTCTTCATGCATATAATTTATATTGTTTTTCCTCTAGTTACTTCAAGCGCCGCATCAGCATCTACGTGGAGTTCATTCCTCAGATTATATTCTTGACAGTACTCTTCTTCTATATGGTGCTACTCATGTTTATGAAATGGACCACATATGGATCAAGTGGACCTGAACATTTTGGAAGCTCTGATCCAGGTATCCGGTTTTACTATGTTTATTATAGCTTTAAGTGTCTTTGCGCGGAATCCGGAACGAGGATAGTCGCCAAAGTGTGCGTCCTCTATCGTCTATACCACGGAGAATGTTCCGAGTAGCTTTTTAGCCTTGTTCCTACCTTGCTTTTTTACCTTTTGTCGACCGAATCGGCAGTCGAACTAAAAAGTGGCGTCTTTTCTTTGTAGAACAATCGACAAGTAGAATGCTTGACTATTTACCAGCCTATGTGTTCTTTTCATCCTATAACCTTGGATCCCTCAAGCGATGCGTGAAGAAGCACCTTTGGCCGCCATAGTGACGACAACGGAGGCATACGTGAACTGACTCGGTTTTTTCAGTCTTTGTTACTAATCGATCTCGTCTTGCCTAACATCAGTAGGTTCGAGGTCAGATGTCGAATTACAATAAAAAACTCTTTGACCTCCTCTTGCTTATCATCAGACGGGTCGAGGTCAGATGTCTTGTCACAATAAAAAACTCTTTGACCTCCTCTTGCTTACCATCAGGCGGGTCGAGGTCAGATGTCGTGTCACAATAAAAAACTCTTTGACCTCGTCTTGCCTAACATCAGGCGGGTCGAGGTCAGATGTCGTGTCACAATAAAAAACTCTTTGACCTCGTCTTGCCTAACATTAGGCGGGTCGAGGTCAGATGTCGTGTCACAATAAAAACACTCTTTGACCTCTTCTTGCTTACCATCAGGCGGGTCGGCGGTAAGCAAGCTACTTACAATAAGATATATGTAATTTCAGAAATCATAAAGACGAGTGGTTATTGTGCGCCATCTATCCTGATCACATTTATAAATATGATGTTATTCAAAAAGGAAGAGAACACAAGACCCGAATGTGATGAAACTATGTATGCTGGACAAATGGGTCTGCAGAAGGTAATCTATACTAATATTATAAAGAGGAAAGATTTGTATTTTTGTGTGTGTGTATGTTTGTAAGGAATAAACTCAAAAACTACTATCCCGATTTTAAAAATTAAAATTCACCATTGGAAAGCTACATTCACCCTGAGTGACATAGGCTATATTTATGACTAGAAAAGATTAGGGATCCTTACTAAAATTTGAGTAACGTAACCCAAGGTGTGAAAAAAACGTCTCTCGTCGCATGCGCTGCGGAAACTATTGATGACAAAACAAAAGTATGTTCTACAATATTAAAGAACATATCAATACCTAAAAAAAAACTTCGCGATACCATATGTCCAACTATTATCGTTACGTCACATTAATCACTTTTTATAATACATTTTAAAAGTTGATAGAAATGCCGACCAAAATTAGACCACACTATTCATACCTCTGTTAAGAGTGGTAGGCAGTGGTACCCAGTCTGCCGATCCGGGGTAGTACCACCACTTACAAGTATACAGACCTGTGAAGTGATTTGGTCACGTTTCGGGATCAGCTTGTAAGTTGCCGGTTCCATCTAGGCCGGCATAGTGGATGTGATTGCTACTCACAGTTATTGAATTGTAGTAGCAGTGACATTCATTCATGGACCACACTTCGGCCTAACATCAAGCGGGGTGCTGTCATATGTCGAGTCACAATAATAAAAAAACATATCGAAATAAATCATATTGTTTTCAAGACTGTTTCAATTATTATTTATAAAGAAAAACGATTTCTCTATTAATTTTCTAGATTCACAACAACTTCAGTTCGGCTAATCTGTAACACGACATTCATTTAGGCGGTATGAAATTCGCCGGTTCAGCTAGTCGTTGATAATTTGGCAGGCATAGTTTTTTTAGTACCCGGTCATAACAAAGATTTATTTCATAGCTTTTTTGCAGTATTTGTTAATTAAATTAAATATTACAAATATTTGTTCATAAAAAAAGGCGGCCATTTGGTCCAGGTTTGGTAGTCAAAGATTGGTAGGCAGTGGTACCCATTCACTACTAGTAGTGGTAGGCAGTGCCGGCTGCTGTTATTTAACTATAGTTCCCGTCACCTCCATTCATGGACCGCTCTCCAGCTTAATATCAGGCGTTAAAAGACAACATTCAAGCTTTTTGACACACACACAAAATCTATACGTAATTAATTATATAAATGAATCAATTAATCAATCAAATTGTCACGCGTTTTTCCAACAGGGATAGGCAGAGACAATGGAACGCTACTTTCTCTTCAAGTTGAGAAAGTTGTGTTGCCTAGTGCCCATAACCGTAGAGCTTGTATAAATTAATGTATTTAATTTCAGTTCTTCGTTATCGTCGCTCTCTTCTGTATCCCAGTGATGTTGTTTGGCAAACCATACTTTGTCATGAAGGAACAGAAGAAACGTGGTGGAACTGTGAGTCATCCATTTTTTATTAATAAAATTTCTATACTAAGTTACTAAGTGCTTGTATCATAGATACATATATCAAAGATACATTGGTACCTGTGGTTTTGAACTCGTGCTCTCGGTCTGCGTAACCATTGCACTACCACTACACTACGGTCGCCTAATACTGTAATTTACTTTGTTTAAAATTTTATTGCGACTCTACATATAACAGCGCCCTGCTTGAAGTTAAGCTGGAGTGTAGTCCATAAATGGATGCCACTGCTACTACAATTCAATAACTGTGAGTAGCAATCACATGCACTATGCCGGCCTAGTTGGAATATTTACAATTACTGTCGTTATTGTAAATATTATCGTACGAAGAACCGGCAACCGATGGGGAAGAAAGGTTCTTGGGTAGAGACCACGAACTGGAAGACGCAGCATAAGTAGACCTCTCACCAGGTGGACTAACGACATAGTGAAGGTCACGAATAACCGGTGGATGCAACTAGCATCTTGTCGTTCAGAAAACCGTCACGAAAAAGTCGTCGAGGTTCTGTCATATGTCAAGCCACAATAAAAAAAGTCCAATGTAATGTATTGTTTGTAGGCACAGGGCCACACGAGCCTTGAGAATGGCGCTGCAACTGAGAACGGCACCGCTGGAGGGGCTGTGGTGCCCTCCCATGGCCATGACGACGACATCACAGAAGTATTCATTCATCAGGTATATACTGTTTACGCATTTTTTGATCTTCCTCCAACACGCAGTTATTCTTAAAAAGGCTATTATACGATAATTACCTTTTTATTACTTCATTATATTATATTTTATCTTTTCGAACTTATTAAAGAAGAATTTACAAGAAATTTAAAACACTATTATTGTAATTTTGAATATAAGAGCGTCCGCCCCGCCACGTCCTGATTCGAATTTCGAATTAGTCCTAGTCAAATTTCGAACGTTTCAAAACAGAGGATCAATTCTGAACTGTTTTAAGAGTCACAGTATTGAACCCGTCCTCTGTCTCTGACCACTGAGCTATAATAACAAATAACTTATTCGCAGGCAATCCACACAATTGAGTATGTACTGGGCAGCATCTCTCACACGGCATCATACTTGCGTCTGTGGGCACTGTCACTCGCGCACGCCCAATTGGCTGAAGTGGCATGGAACATGTTACTCAGAAAAGGTAATTATATTTTATTCTTTAATAAGTGGTTCGTGGTCTCCACTCTAGAACCTTTCTTACCCATCGGTTGTCGGTTTTACGAGCGATGTGGCCAGCCCATTGTCACTTCAGCTTGCAAATCCTACGAGCTTTATCGGTAACTCTGGTTCTTCGGCGAATATCTTCGTTCCGGGTCGTCGCGCAAAGATACTCCAAGCATAGCTCTCTCTATTGCCCGCCTAAGCGACCCTTAGCTTTTCCAACAGGCCAACATTTAAGGGCCATGTCTCAGTTCTATATGACACTGGCAACACACCTGGTTGAAGACTCTTGTGAATACCTAATATGTAAATAAAAAAATCTAGGTTTGCTGTGTTTTTTAGATTTATCAATTTTTGTTATTTTATTTTTTATCATCAGGTCTGATGTCCCGTGACTTCCAAGGAGGCATATTCCTGTGGATTGTGTTCGCAGGTTGGGCAGCTATATCAGTCTCCATCTTAGTACTCATGGAAGGATTGTCAGCGTTCCTTCATACATTGCGTTTGCATTGGTATGTATATTCATTGACTCCTACCAAAATTAATTAAGAAATCTTTTCCTAATTAAGACAAATAAGTAAAGTAAGAAATAATTGTTTTTACTAAATTAAGATTTATATCCTTTGTATTTAACTTCCCAGTGTCAGAGTAGTTTATGTCCAATAGTTTATGTCCAACGTTAAAACAATACCATAAATTTTCAAGCAAGGGTGGAAAAAATCTTTAGAGAAAGAAAATGTATTTTTATTGTTAAGTACATTAAGAGTGTTAGGTAGACAGTTGGTGGTATTTTTCTCAGTCGATCTGGGACTGAGCCCAGATCGTGAAATGATTCGGTCGCGTTTCGAATCACTGAAAGCTGTAAGGTTACAACTAGACTGGCATAGTATTTTAATAGTAGTGGCAGTCGCCCTCCATTCATGGATCGCACTTCAAATTGACATCAGGTGGGGTGCTGTTTTAAAAGGCGAAGAGTAGTTTCCATTACGCTGGAAAAGTAATAAAACTTGACATATTTAAGGAATTGTTCTGTTGGTGATATTGGCCAGTGCTACGTCACTATGGCGTCATCCGTCGTGTGTCGTCATAATCTAAGCGCAACTGTCGGAGATAGCAATGTCAATGCCAGTACTTACGTGCTAAACAATGACTGTTTTTTTAAATATCTGAGTCATATGAAAGTCACGTCAAAATATATGATGAATTACTTAAATTACAAACAAATGAGACAATAGAATAGACTTCTGATCATAGATAAGATAAACATTATTCATAGATAAGAAGGCAATGACCTTATGAGAACGTTATGTCAAAATAATGTCATCGCCCCGCAGCCGGCAAACAGGAGATAGCCGATATGAGAGAGTCTGTTGTAGCGGGACTGAACCGGGTTCTTGATCGTATTACCCACTGGGGCGACAAGAACCTAGTTCAGTTCAACGCAGACAAGACTCAGGTATGCGCGTTCTCGACGAAAAAATCCTCGTTTTCTCCCCTTCCTTCTCTTTGCAACATCTCCCTTAGTACTTCGGACAGACTAGACATTCTTGGAATGTCCCTTCGCTGCGACTTGAATCACAGGGACCACATCGAGCGGGCCATTAAGACCACCTCCCGCAAACTTGGCATCCTGAACAAGGTGCGGCGGTTCTTCGCGCCAGAGCTTCGCCTGATATTATACAAGGCTCAGATTCGCTCTTGCGCGGAGTACTGTTCGCACCTCTGGGACGGCTCTGCCAAGTATCTTCTCAATGCCCTGGATTCATTGCAGCGCCGAGCTGTCCGAATTATAGGTGATGCAGAGGTCACGCGAACTCTGGAGCCCATGCAACTACGCAGAGACATGGCGGCTTTGTGCGTCCTCTATCGCCTATACCACGGAGAATGTTCCGAAGAGCTCTTTAACCTTATTCCTGCCTCGTCCTTCCACACCCGTAATACCCGCACAGGTCGGGGAAAGCATCCACATTTTATCGACCGAATCAGCAGTCGAACTAAAAAGTTCGGTGCGTCTTTTCTTTGTAGAACAATTGACAAGTGGAATGCTTTGCCTGCCCATGTGTTCTCTCCATCCTATGTCCTTGGATCCTTCAAGCGATGCGTGAAGAAGCAACTTAGGCCGGCATAGTGGCGGCGGCTGGGGCAGCCGGGAACTGACTCGGTTGTTCCAGTCGTCGTCACTCTTGGACCTCCTCTTGCTTATCATCAGGCGAGTCGAGGTCAGATGTCGTGTCACAATAAAAAATAAAAAAATAAAAAAAATCTTTTTATTGTGGGTCGACATATGACAGTACTCCACATGATGCTAGGCGGGAGCGCGGTCCATGAATGGGGGCGGTTGCTGCTACAGGTCACAAACCACTTTGCCAACCTAGTTGGAACTGATAACTATCTGACTAAAGCACTTCACAGACAAACTGGCTAAATGATCACCAAATCTCTGAAAGGTGTTCACTGCTAAACATGGGCTTCCCCCTTTAGAACGCCATTCCGAACGACAAGATGCCAGTTGCATCCACCGGTTACCCGTGGCTTTTACTATGTCGTCAGTCCACCTAATGGAAGGCCTACCTACGCTGCGTCTTCCGGTTAGTTTTCTCCACTCTAGAACCTTTCTTCCCCATCGGTTGTCGGTTCTTCCCCAGCGGTTTATATTCAGCATGTTAAAATTATTAATATGATTTTTTCTCGTTTGCAGGGTGGAGTTCCAGAGCAAATTCTACTCTGGTGAAGGATACCTCTTCCAGCCATTCTCATTTGAACTTATAATAGATTCGAATGGGGATGATTAGATACAAACGATACACACCCCCCTATACTATCACGACTAATTAAGACGAGCATAGGTAGGATGACACCCGTAATACCCGCCATATTACAGGTCGGGAAAGCATCCGCATTCTATCGACAGAATCGGCAGTCGAACTAAAAAGTTTGGTACGTCTTTTCTTTGTAGAACAATCGACAAGTGGAATGCTTTACCAGCCCATGTGTTCTATCCATCCTATAACATTAGAATCTTTAAGCGGAGCGTAAAGAAGCACCTTTGGCTGGCATAGTGACGGCGACTGAGGCAGTCTTCACTCTTGCTTAACATTAGGCAGGTCGAGGTCAAATGTCAACATACATACGTGGTCACGGATATATTGTTGCAGAATAATGGATAGAAATAGGCCAGTATAAGGGGGGTGTGTTTTAAATAGTTTTTAAGAGTATTATTATCTTAGTTTGTTGTACCCTTTTTGATCTTTGTGTAGTAGTGGTGTAGAAACAGATTAATCATTTGTGTGCGCTTTTTATTTAAATTTGGAGCCATACTCCTAAATGCAGAACACGTCGAAGATGCATACAGACCTACATTGTCACCAGTTTTACTTTAAATTGGTATTCTTGGAATCTTTTGATGATTCTGCAATTACTATGGTTTCGGAAAGAAGCCACAATTAACTTTACATAAGAAATCTAGTTTCAGATGTAAAAAGAACGCACTAGCCCTGCATCAGAGAGTGCGGTCCAATATAAAAGTACCAAAGTACCAGTACCAATATAAAAATATATTTTACATTGGTATTGCCTCGTTTAACAGTGTTGCTAGTATCTAAAGTACTTATTTATCACCGCTAGCAATACTATGGCCTATTAAAAACAGGACTGGCCAGGACACCGTCTTGTTCATTTCCTCTCTTATATATTAACTCTTGATCGCATAATTAAATGTAGACTTCCAATTTTTTTTGGTTTTATTACAATCAACAATATTAATTTGTATTGGTTTTTCTTGCTGGCAATACTTTTTTGTCAGCTGTCATGTGAGTTGACATCAAGGCCGATCCTATTCTTAATTTTTTATTGACATTAGTGATACAAAGCGCATGGTCTCGTCCGAACTAGGGACGCGCATTATCGTCCCTAATTATCGACAAGTTTCTGCTTTATAGTGTGGTCATAAATTAAATTAAAAATGCGCTGTTTGTAACGTAGATAAAATTATTAATAAAATATATATTTACAAATGTTTGAAAGTATTAATGTAGTTGTCATTTGTAATCATTAATTAGGGGTACGTAGGAGGAATTTTATATTTATTAATTTTTTATTTTTTTAAATATTCACATGGAAGTGTTAACTGTTTTAATAAAATGTATTTTAAGTTGAACCGCCAAATAATTGGTTTTATTACAGTCTTACTTCCGTTTAGAAAGCGATTCAAGTTGCTGTGATTAAAGTTGCTCAGTGAATAGTTTAATTTCAAATTACGGCGATTCGTGTCGCTTTGTAAACGGTAACAAGTATAAATATTTATTTTCAATTCTTGTTTATTTAATATGTCATCCATTTTATTACTTTTTTTTAAATATCTAGTAGAACAAATTAATGTTTTATTGTACTTAAATGTGTTTTTTAACTTAATTAATGTCTTGCCGATTATCTCCGTGGCTCTCTTTATGTTATTAGATTACATAGAACAATGCTATTCACTTAACAACTAGACAAATCTGTCTTTATGGCGTCTTTGAAGTTAACTGCAATTTGGGCACGTGCTCCCCGCAATCGATACGGGCCCCCTAGTTCCTGCAGATCACCAAACGTTAGTCAATATTTATTCCAACAATAATTACTACAATACCAACCTGCTTATACCAACATCACCGCAGCCCGTGAATGTTAAGTTTTAATAAAAATTAAAAACCTATCAATGGATTAAAAGCTGCTTCTTTTTGTTGTCCGTAGAAGGGTATACAACCTCTGTCAATCTCTCAGGGGCCCCATTATTCTAATGTGCCCAAGCCTCCAATAGGTTAAAGATGGGCCTGCTCACAATGAAGGTCTATCACTTAATTGACGACAGGTGTAGCCCACCACCAGTTAGAACACCAGTTTGTTACGCGGAAAGTCCCGGGTTCAATGCCCGGTCGGAGCAAATATTTGTTTCATAGCTTTTATTTGTAATATTTAATAATTATATATTGAGAATATTTCTTAATAAAATAAGAGGCGGATATTTGCTACGGCTATTTCAAAAAGTGGTAAGGTAGTGGTACCCAGTCTGCCGATCTGGGGTTGTTTACAGACCGTGACGTGATTTAGTCACGTTTCGGGATCAGCTTGTACGTTGCCGGTTCCGACTAGGCCGGCATTGTATATGTGATTACTACTTACAGTTATTGAATTGTATTAGCAGTAACATCCATTCATGGACCAGCTTAACATCAAGCAGGCTGCTGTCATATGCCGAGTCACAAAGAAAAAAACACTTGTTTTATTTACTTATTGTTTATTGTGAATAGCATTTGTATTATTTATAAAGTATGTAGTGGCAATCCAAGTATAATATCCATTCCTTACACAAAAATGCATATAGTCCGTAGTTGTTGAATTAATAAAAATATATGTGTAGCAAAATATATATATATGTTTGCGTTTTATTTCTATATTAAACCTTTCATTCATATATTCTAGGGCTATGTAGCGCCTTTTGCCACGGTCCTGAGACAACTCCTTCGCATCTCTCACATCAACAATTCTCTTCATATAACGGTTATGAGCACTAGGCAACCCAGTTTTCTTGACGATGTCTTCGATGTTTTAAACCACAATGATGCTATAGAAGTTTTAATAAAACTACAGTTTGTTATGAAAATCAAACAGTTAACTTATAAAATAATTATAAATATACATAAACAATTTGGCCTCGAGAATTTGGGGGCCCCGCGCTCCAACGCGTTGTCTGCACGCAATAAAAACTATTAATATAGGAGCGTAAAATATCTTGCATGCCTTAAACGCGAAGCACTTAGGCCATGCTGCTTAATCTGGTAAAGAAGTCTTTCTTTATTACTTATTCTAAGGCTATACCATATCTAATCGTATTCAGCTCCAATTGTTATGCTAATGTCACCGGGAAGCACATTCGTTTTGTGATACCAACGATTCGTGTTCACCACCACTGAAATAAAACATATAATGCGATTAAATTAAGAATAGGACAGAATCGGCGCCATTTTGTGTTGTCTAACTCTCCAACCAACTTCACTTTAGTATTATGTGGTGTCTTTTTCTTTGCGGACAGTCAAGAAAAAGACACTTTTGAATCAGTCAAGCAGAGGCATTCTCGATTCCTTTATATACTCACATATTTCGCCAGGTCCAACGGTAAATGTGATCCATTGACATTTGTATATGCATTCTGGCGGCGGTGCTAGCTGCCATTGTTTGCGACCACGGATTTGTGCCTGCCACGACATGTGCTTCACAGAGTCCACCTGACATCGCAAACAAAAGAAAATTAATATTTATTAATCATCCCATCATTGGACTCTGTTAAAATATTATTTCTCCCGTGGTACCTGGGGCCCGATTCTTTTAAAACGAGTACACGACAGCGAAATAACTCATAGGTAACCAATCAAAGTAGTTACCTATTGATTTGTTGTTCGTTGATGGTTACTATAAGAATGCCAGATATCAGTGCAAGTTCGTTGCCAAGTCAATTCGCTGTACACGTTTAATACGAGTACCAGATCAATCCATTCCTTGCTTCCACCATGTAAGTCGAGGTAAGAGATAATGCATCATAATGAAAAAAAATTCCTTAATGTAATTTAATTAATGCTTCTGAACCCATCATGGTTTGTAAACCATGACTTTTTCGCACTTCTGTGGTCGTTGTTTTTTAAATCGCAATCAACAACGATCGCAAACCTAGCGCTAAAGCCGCTAGGTTTTAAACCTAGCGGCTAGATCAGGGCGGCGCGAAACAAAAACTCCGATTATTATTATTAAAAAACGCCGAATAACGCGATCAGTAGCCGTAAAACGAGTTGCGCGTGCGTCGAAATCTAACTGAATCGTATTGACCACTGCCGCCGCTTCTGTTGCTCCTGCCCTTCTCGCGTCGCCGCGCTTTGCTTACTACGGTCATACATTGATTTTGTCGCTGGGCATCGCACCGCACCGATAACTCTCACCGCTAAGCTTAAAACCACATCCTAATGCTTAGACCTTAACTTTTTGACACTTACATGCATATGAGCCCCTTGCCCAGGTCCACCCATGAAAATCCAATCGACCATATCGCTTTCAGCCGTCTTAGGCAAGAAATACGGCCTGTCATAATAACTCCTCAAAAGCCTGGTCTCTTCATCATAGCAGGTACTCCAGCCAACATACCAAGGTGCCCCAGAGAGATTAGCACGAGCCTCGTCCATAGAAAATACATCGTGTAGCGAGTTTAACCCAGACTTGTATGCAAAATAAAAACAATCGTTGATCTGAGTTCCCATTTTGCCATTCATATAAAGGTTTGCGAAGAAATTAAAGTTAAATGCCTGTAAAGTTATAAATGCCATTTTAACATTTTACCTGCTCCACATTTGACAGCATCCCGCCTGATGGCCCATGATGTAGACGACTGCTACTACAGTTCAATAACTGCAAGTAACAGCCGTGGTGCATTGGTTGGAACAACAGTTTGTTACGTTTTAAGTTCTGGGTTTGATTCCCGGTCGGAGAAGATTTGTTTATTTGCTTTTATTGAATTTTACCAATTATATTAAATACTAGCTGTGCCCGCGGTTTCACCCGCGTAAAATTTGGTTTATAACACAGTCATAACTTTTTTGTTTTTGACTTTTTTGTATTTATAACTCGATAACTTATATAAAAATGACAGATGGAAATAAAAATAAATATATATTCCAAACAGTTAAAAGTATAGTTAGTTTAAATTAAAAGTAACCTACTTCTAGTACCTCCAAAAATAAAAAAACGTAACAAACAAACTCACATTCACATTTATAACAATAGTAGAATATGCATAAAGTAACAGAAGGAAATAACAATAAAGAAAAATTTCAAACAGCTAAAAGTATAGTCTATGGAAAGTATAGTGTATAGTCTCCATAGTACAGTTGATTGGATTGGATGTTGACGTGACTGTCGGTAATACAGTGCGATGGTATTATAGTACTCAGGATTTGAACCAACTCCTTGTACCTATTTTTATAATACGAAAAAAAAAACTTTTTTATTTTTCGTAAAAAACATTTTTTTTATTTAAAAGTGTTTTTTGTTACTTCTGATACCTCCAAGAATATGTGTACAAAATTTCATGATGATCAGTTGAGCATTTTTTGCGTGAAAGCGTACATTCACATTTATAATAATAGTATAATAGGATAATAATAATAATTTGTTTTCAATTCTTAACAGCTTGATATATTTTCCTTAGTTTACCCATAATACATTTCTGAACGCACGCAATTCTGTATGGGAAAATTTTTTTTTCTTTTATTTTATTTATTATAAAAGAATTTTTCTAAAATAAACGTAGCCTAAGTTACTCCTTATTACATCAGCTACCTGCCAATAAAAGTACCGTCAAAATCGGTCCAGCCGTTCCAGAGATTACCCGGAACAAACAGACAGACAGACAGACAAAAATTGTAAAAAATGTCATTTTGGTGTATGTACCGTATATATATTCATATACATGTATTAAAAAACGGTTATTTCAATATTACAAACAGACACTCCAATTTTATTATATGTATAGATTACAAATATTTGCTAATAAGAAAATAGGTGAATATTTGCTTCGGGTTTTCAAAGAGTGGTAGGCAGTCGTGTCCAGTCTGCCGATCCGAGGTAGTACCGCCACTTAAAAGTATACAGACGACCATGAAGTGACTTGGTCGCGTTTTGTGATAGCAGTCACCTTCATTCATGGACTGCACTCCAGCCTAACATTAGGCGGGGGATTCTCATGTGTCGAGCCACAATGTCAAAAGAATCCACTATGCCAGCCAGTTGGATCCGGCAACCTGATCACGAAACATTACTAAGCAATTTCACAGTTCACTATACACTTAAAAGTGGTGGTACTACCCTAAATCGCCAGATTAAAAATAGGCCTCCCCTTAGAACGCCATTCCGAACGACAAGATGCCAGTTGCATCCACCGGTTATTTGAGACTTTCACTATGTCATCAGTCCTAGTGGGAGGCCTACCTACGCTGCGTCTTCCGGTTCGTGGTCTTCACTCAAGAACCTATATTCCCCATCGATTGTCGGTTCTTCGAGTAATGTAAATGATAATAATCCTTTACCTCCATTGCTCTCCATCCGAATGCAGCATCAGTAACAATGACTGGTGTTGCAGTATACGCATACTGAAGTTCAAACTGTTCCGGTGTTACGTTGGAGACACGGCTTACGTCGCCAACGTGGAGGCACATTGAACAATCTTCCGGTGGACGAAATAATGGTTTGCTCGATGATGGTAGCTGGACGAGACAACGCTAAAAAGTAGTAAAATTATTTATTGCAGATTAAAAAATAAATCATTTGTTTAATATACAGATAAAATTAAGAGTATATTAACTATAAATAAAAAATATCATCTAGTGATAGTCCCAAAGAGACTGGTAACATTTCCCCTTTGTATAGCAAGGCTAATACGTTGGCAGAAATAACTGCCAGCCTTCTCCGTCAGCTGCTTGGACAACTCCTTGACCAGGGGCTTAGCTGGAGGTCCCCAATGGCTTATCATTTCGACACCAAACGGCGCGGATTCGTAACCAGTACCGAGATTGGCGTATTTACGCAGATTGAGGGTCTCAGCAGAAATCGCCGCACTTTCCGCGTTTAATGAGGTCGGATGTGTCCACACATGTCGCATCCCACACCAGAGACCTGAAGTTTCCACGGCCCAACGGTCATGCCGTCGGATCTCTTGTAGGTGCTCCGCGCAAAACCTGAGGGTTCAGGTATTGACAAAAACACAATACAATTATTGCCTTTATGTAGTTTAATGCTGAATAACATCCTCTACTAGCTAACCCTTATTTGGTTAACAAATTCATTTTTTATTTACATTTCTATACTAAGCTATTAAATACTTGTCATAGAAACAGGACAACTTCTTTGGCCGGCATAGTGACGGCGGCTGAGGCAGCCGTGAACTGACTCGGATTTTCTTCGAGTCGTCGTCACTCTTGGACCTCCTATTGCTTATCATCAGGCGTCCACGGTCGCCTTGAACAGCATTGTGGGTACTTCTTGTCTTTTGCTGTGCCAATAAATGTATTAACGTTGTAATTAAAATCAATCTTTGGTGCAACTTAATACTGACCTTATTAGAAAATTCGTTAACAATGTACCATCCAGAATATATAAACGCAAAAGCAATTCCTATAATAATAAAATATTTAAACTTTATTAAAACACTTTTTGTTTTCCCTTCAATAAAGCCGACCTTCCTTTTTCCAACATCCAGACGGGAAATATACGAATTGTTTAGTTTTAAATTAGCGATTTTTGATAATATTTTTTGTACTTTAATTTCAGCGGTTTTTATTTTCTTTTCGCATATTCTATTTCTCGAGGACATGTTCTTCAAACTGTCTCTATATAACTGATAGTATTTTTAATCCGAAGGTGGTTTTATACCCTGAAAACATCCCTTATAGATTATACATATAGAGCTCCTACTTCTTTCCCCAGAAACATCGAGCAATAGAATATTTCCAATTTCTGTTTATTTCTATATACATAATACTCTTTAGAGACAAATATATTATGTATGTTGTATTGAATTATTTTTGTGTATGTAAAGTATTTATTTTGTATTTTTTTCTTTTCTGTAATAAGGAAATCACTGATCACACTTTCCAAGGGTTTACTTTTTTTTATTATTACATCTGCAGCATTAAATTATTTATTCTTTTAATTTAGTTAGTTTAGCAGATATAAAGCGTAAATTAAATTAAATAAAATAGTTTCATAACTACTACTCTAAACTCTACATAAATCCAATATCTGGAGCAATGTACCGTATGTAAAAGGATTTGAGCGCAACAAGTGTGAAATTGAAATTCATTATCAGCGCGACACACCGCAGCTGTGTCCCCGATGTAATAATGTGTTACGGCTTTTATAAATTAGATTTTAAAAACGCGTATTGACTATTCATTAAAAAAATAACTAGTGAAAAATGAATAACTATGTTATAGTAATCATAATAATAAAAAAGTCGTTGGTCGTAGTACATTGAATTCATTATAAAATACATACAATAAAATATACTTTATATTTATTACCGATAGAAACTTTGTGGAAACTTATTTTACAAATTAAAAATACATTGGCAGAATTGTGGTACCATAGCATTTTATTTTAATTACAAATGTCAAATGTTGCCGGAACAAAACAAGAAAAATTATTATTGGAAATCTTTGAATATTATTTCTTATGTTTAATTTTTAATATTATAAAAAGTACATATTAATTAGGATAATAAATTAGCAATGGCTGCTATTTTGGGCGGTGGTTTGGGTGGGTTATCGACGGGTTATTACTTATTAAAAAATAATTTTGTTTCTAATAACAAACTCAAGTTATTTCTGATTGAGGCTGCGAGTACTTGCGGTGGATGGATAAAATCAATACGTTGTGATGATTACATATTTGAGCAGGGCCCACGTACGGTCAGACCAAAAGGTATTATTGGACTAAATACATTGAATATGTTGCAAGATTTGGGACTCAGTGAACATGTCACACCAATAAGGTCGGACCATCCTGCTGCTAAAAACAGAATGATCTACGTGAATAATAATCTACATACATTGCCATCATCCTTTAAAGAAATTTGGATGAAAAATGAGCCATTTTCTAAGCCTCTTATTTATTCAATATTCAATGATTTGAGGAATCCTTATAAAGCACTTGAGGATGACACTATATATAATTTTGTTGAGCGCCGTTTTGGCAGGGAGGTCGCTGACTACGCAATATCACCATTGATCTGTGGTGTGTGTGCTGGAGATGCAAAGGAAATATCAGTTAAATTCCTAATGAAAACATTGTTTGAATATGAGCAGGAGCATGGTGGCATTCTCAAGGGAATGGCACGAGCTATGTTTAAAAACAAAACCAAAGATGGCCTAGAATTGTCTGAATTAGCAAAAAGATCTTTAGAAGAAAAATGGAATGTGTATACGTTGAAGGGAGGTCTGGAAACATTTCCAACTACATTGGGAAACCATCTCAAAGAAAATGGTGTTGAATTTAATTTGAATAACACAATTCAAGAAATAAGCTTTATTGACTCAAGTTCAGTTATATTGAAGAACACTTATGGCACATTGACACATGCCAACCATATATATTCATCTATTCCTGCGTATATATTGGCTGAATTGGTGAGCCATCAACATCCTGAGCTGGCCACCAATCTGCGACATATACCATATGTTACAGTTGGCATTGTTAACTTGTATTATAAAACTAGTAACTTAATTGCACCTGCATTTGGCTTTCTTGTCCCACCTATAGAGAATTCAGCTATTCTGGGTGTTGTTTTTGACTCGTGCTGTATGCCAGATCAGAATGGGACGGTGCTCACTGTCATGATGGGTGGTAGATGGTTCAAAGAAAGGTTTGGCGATGATGTTGACAAAGCAAAGCTTTTTGACATAGCCGTGAGAGAGATTGGGCACATTTTAAATATCAGAGAGAAACCAACTGCATATAATGTTAATATATTAAAGAACTGTATACCTCAATATGTTGTAGGTCATTATGATAGAGTTAAAGATATAAGACAATATATAAAGGATAGGAATCTTCCAATATCACTGATTGGGAGTAGTTACGATGGTGTTGGCATTAATGATGTGGTTTATTCAGCTAAGATACAAGTTGAACAAGATATTCACGATAGAAACACATTGGAGAAAATACCACATATTATTGAAGAATAATTTTACTATACCATTCCTACTATAGTTATTTGCCTTTGAAATAGATAGCCACTATTGAAAGGTTTTTTGTATGGGTTTTTATAATAAATTATCATTTAAATTATTCACAAATGTACACCTAATAAGATGCCAAGAGGTTTATATCTTATTTACTTAAAATTGTTATTTTGGCTGGCATAGTGACTAGTTGTCAGCACTCATGGACTTCCTCAAGCAAGTTTGGTTTGTATCTTCAAAAACGAAACAAAAAATATTTTTCAATATATTCACAAATGAATTTTAAGTTTGTATTTATTTATTAATTAAATTATTGATGTCTTCCAATGAAACTGTAATTGTTAAATATATTTATTACTATTATAGAAATTTCTATTTATTTCATACATTACATGCATTGGCGTAAATAGGGTATGTCCTTGGTGCCCTGGGCGCCATCCGAAGGGGCACGATTAGCAAATAGTAAAACTTAAAAATAATAATAAACATAGAAAAAAACAGTTTTAGTTAAAGAGATTTTACTTGGTTTCTTTCAGATAAGTCTAAAGGACGGTGGAAGCTTACTTAAAGAATATCTTAAGCAAAAGTTTTATTAATTGTAGGTATTAATTAGAGTATGTTTATTTTACATTTAAGAAGGGGCACATCCTCGATGCTTCGCCTTGGCGCCGTATCCAATCGGTACACCACAGATTACATGTGGTGGTGAAATGGTCTCTCAAACCAAGAGCCCTTGGTTTAAAACCACTTGCCAGTACCAATGTACATTTGATTATGTACTTCAGTCGCTACGTTTCTGTGATACAGTTGGTAGCTTAGTATAGAAATGTAAAAACATGCTAAGGGTTAAACAAATAAAACCATATAATTTAGCAAGCATTAAATATTTTATTACTTATAAAAATAAATGTAAATATAATATATCTAATCGCATTTACCATTATTATAATAGAGCTTGTATGAAGAGAATTGCGAAGGAAGCGAAGGAGTTCTTCCAGTATGTTATAGTATGTCTAAACCGAAATGACGCGCCCCTCCACAGCATTTGTGCACACGAGAAAACAAAAAATATGAATGCAACACACCAAAAATACAATTGTAATTGGTCATTCAGTTGCTGGTTGGACACAAAAAGAGGAGCACGTTAATAAAGTATAATAGTATAGTTAGAAATATTTGCATTCACATATTTAAATAAACTAATAAAGTGGCGGGGCGCGTCATTTATAGTTAAAAAAGCTATACATGCGTGTCAAGTATGTACAAATATATTTATATAGCCCACATATTTCGTTCTGGCATTTATTTAGCCGTAGACATAATTTAAATAAAGTAAACAATGCATTGTTCTTTCTTTTATATCGACATAATTAATTAAACTAATTTAAAGTTCATGTTTTAGATATGATTTAAATAAGCGTCATGAGAAATTATTTTAATAAGGTATATAATTTAAATACTTTTATATTAACTATTCTTAATCTCGGACAAATAAAAAAAGAAAGATCGTAAGCCACTCCTAATACACAAATCACAGTCTGTCGGCATTACGCGGAGATAAAGGTGAACGCGCACTTATCCGCACTGTTCGAACAGCATATAATGCTTTGTATGTAACCTAGCTTACCAATCCGCACCGAACTCAGCGAATCGCTAGCAGAATTAAGTCTTAATTCCCTCCAAAGAATTCGGACGGAGCAACCAATTCAACTTTTATTAAATAAAGACCTGACAATAGCTCCATATTAAGTACCATCACAAGTAACTAGGCGACGTAAAAGGCGACCGTGGTGTAGTGGCAGTGCAATGGTTATACAACCCACCAGTACCAATGTATCTTTGATATGTGTTCTTTGGTAGTGCTGTTTCTATGATACAAGCACTTTAGTAGCTTAGTATAGAAACGTAAATAAATAAATTTAAAAATCGCAATTAAATGCGTTAGTGCGATGTCTCGTGTTCCATATAATTTGGCGCAGTCGATTCGTTCGACACGGATAGGTGTGCGAAATATTTTGTTGCTAGGGCTCTTTCAACGCGGACAAGTGGGCGTTCAGCTTTATAGTAACACATCACTATGGTAACACGCAATGCAATCCGTCTATTTTTTATTGTGACTTGAAATCTGACCTTGACGTGTCCAAGAGTGCCGACGACTGAAAAGCCGATTCAGTCGCCATCACTATGCCAATCAAAAGTTTCTTACGTTTTGCCCCAATGATTCATCAAGATTATTAAATTTCCTTTGCTTCTTGGATTTCCGTGCTAGAAGGGCTGTTAGTGAAAAAAAAAACAACTATTATTTATTCGGACAATGAGTTTCAATTATGTTGAACTGTTAATGAAAATGAACATCAATTCTAAGTTTGTTGCGCGGTCGCAATATTAATTTTAAAGCTCATTAATGGAGTTAATGGAGTGGACAAAAAAAGAGTGTATTTTGTGACTATTTAAACAATTGTTCCTAAATCCAATGTAACCGTGGCCCACAATGTGTGGTCTTGCGGTTGCCTGTGTTGCGTTGACGAGAGCACAGTATTCCTGTATGAATATTCAATCGCAAAGCACGTATGCGCTGCCTCCTCAGCCTTCGCGCTGGCGTCAGTCTCCATCAGCACACGGAGAGCTACTTTGTTGCATTTGCGCCATAGGATTAAGCTGGAACAAACAGAATATGGTTACGTTGACAGGCGTGGACGAACGGTTAGCAATTGGTTTGTTGTGCGTAAAGACCCAGGTTCGATTCCCACTAGCAGAAAATATATTGAATTATATTATATTGCCTAGTGCCCATAACCATAGAGCTTGTATGAAGAGAATTGTGAAGTAAGCGAGGGAGTTGTGTCAAGATCGTGGCAAGAGACGCTCCATTGTCTCTGCCTATCCCTGTGGGGAAAAGGCGTGACAATTTGATTGATTGATTGATATATTAAATATTGCAAATACTTGTTAATAAAAAAAAAAGAGATGGATATTTGCTTCGGGTCTGGTTATCAAAGAGTGGCAGGCAGTGGTATCCAGTCTGCTGATCCGGGATAGTACCACCACTTACAAGTATACAGTTTGTGAAGTGATTTGGTGGCGTTTTGGGATCAGCTTGTAATTTGCCAGTTCCAACTAGGCCATAATAGTGGATGTGATTGCTACTTACAGTTATTGAATTGTAGTAGCAGTGATATCTATCCATGGACCACACTCCAGCTTAACATCAAGCATATCAAGGTGCTGTCATATGTCGAGTCACAATAATAAAAAAAAACGAAAAAAAACATCAAAGTATCCCTTTGTTCATAGCAGTTCCACTCTACGTGCGTACTTATCAGGCGTAATGCTGTTATGTCGAGTTATAGTAAAAAACAGTTTTGTCAGTCGTCGGCTTGGACCTCAGGAAGGTCATGTCAAATGTCGCGTCCAAATCATGTGACTTACTCAATATGTTCAGCTGGTTGGCAGTCATCATCATATTCGGCAGCATCGTCGCGTTGGGCCAATGACAACTTTGGTGTACTTTCGAATATTCGCACATTATTATTCACGTCGTGTTTCAACAATGATTTTATTGGCTCATATTCCTTTAAATAAAAACATACTAATATATAATATTTTCTTAGATTTTGCGCGAACATTGATTAATGAATTAAACTCTCTCCGTAACCAAGATGGCTGCAAAACTCTCGAAAAATAATAATAAAATAAAAACCAAAATAAACGCGATAGTAAGCCGCATAAAATTTGTTTAATTCATACTAATATGTATTTATATACTTGTTCAATAATAATTTTCTCTTGGACCTCCTGATTGTTGACAATAAAAAAATTGGGTAATTGTATAATTTAAAAATATATGATTTGTAAGAAGATGTAGGATTAACAAAGGAATGCTTTAATGGTTTGGGCACATGGAAAGGTGATTAAAAGTAGATTGACAAAAGGAATTCATAAATCTGATGTGTTAAAATAGGGAGGCTCAAAAGAGTGTTTGCCGACCAAATCAGAGACATCAAGAAAGCTGGGTTGCCACTAGGCACCAGCCCAAACCGCAAAACCTTGTACGTAGAAAATTGTGGAAGTGAGAGAGTTGTATCAGGATCGCGATCACAAATCGATCTGGGCAAGTGCCGCTCCATTATCTGTCTGAGTACCCATTGCGTGACAATTTGATTGATTGATTAAATCAATTTCTTTTTTATTAATAAGTGGTACCTTGTCCAATGACTTTGGCTCTTCATCCTGTTGCGGGACAGCATCAGCAGGCAAAAGTCGAAAGCTGATCTCATGTGACGTTGGGTTTGTGACCTTTAATAATAATGTAGATTTTTCACCAGGCTTCAGCGGTTCACATGATATTATCTTAATTTCAGGAACATGATAACTGAAAATAATTATACCAACATTATTTTCCAAATATAGTTTCTATGATACAGGTACGTTTAGTAGCTTAGTATAAAGAAGTACAAATATAAAACAAATAGTTCATATAGTTCAATAATAAATCCATACCTTGACATAGTAATTAATATAAGATTTTACTTTTATTTAATAGAATATATTATATAGAAATATATATTATAATAGAAAGCTGGGTTGCCTAGTGCCCATCCCCATAGAGCTTGTATGAAGAGAGTTGTGGATGTGAAGGAAGCGAGGGAGTTGTGTCAGGATCATGACAAGTAGCGCTTCATTATCTCTGCCCATCACTGTGGGAAAAAGGCGTGACAATTTGATTAATTGTAATCATAAATTATTTATTTATTCATAAATTTGCCTAGTTAACGATATAACAAATGATAGAATAAAAATTTTAAAAAGTTTCAATACTCACTAAGCAAGTAATTCGATTTTAAACTTAATTGAACCTGGATTGTATTCAGGTTTAGTTAAATTATGATCGCACTCGCGGCAACGTTGCGACCTTTTGACACTGAGCAGTTTTGGGATTGGATGCAAACGATTCACATCGGAAACCTGCCACTCAGGGACGGCCAGACGTTGGGGCATACTTGTTACTAAAATATAAATGTGCATTATAAATTATTAATGAATATTATTGCGGCTTACTATCGCGTTTATTTTTCATATGCAGCTATCGTAGTCATGCGATAGTAAGCCGCAAAAAATTTGTTTAATTCAATAATCAATATTTGCGTAAAATCTAAGAAAATACTGTAAATGCCGGAAATAATGTCCAGATAATGATAATCCTAATGTGTCCAGGGCCCCCAATAAAGACGGCACTGGAAATGGTTACACAAACCAAGGAGCCCAGTTCAAAACCACTCACCAATACCAATATATTGTATAGCCAAAGTACATACTAGCTGCGCCGCCGGTTTCACCCGCGGAAAATTTGTCATAAAAAAGAAGGAGGTTCTCAATTCCACCGTATCTACATTTTTTTTTGTATTTATAACTCGATAACTCATATAAAAATGACAAATGGAAATAAAAATAAATATAGAAAAAATCCAAACAAGTCAATTGGAAACTATAGTAAAATATATATTTTTATTTATTAAAAGTATCCTATGTTACTTCTAGTACCTCCAGAAATATGTGTACAAAATTTCATGATGATCGGTTAAGTAGTTGTTGCATGAAAACGTAACAAACAAACTCACATTCACATTTATAATACTAGTAGGATGTATTTACGAGTGTATTTCACACACAACTGGAGTGAACACACATCCCCTAACCATACCTACTTTCTTTCATAATGACTTCCTTAGTGTAAATGTCATCAGGTAAATCATTTTCATCCTCCAACGGCTGACTTGGCACAAAGTTGGCTATCACATTAGAGCATGCTGCATCTGAGGATGGCAATCCAGCTATGTTGCGAGCCATTGCACCAGTTAGGCCTGTCTTGTCCTATAAAATAAAAATGACAGTGACTTAGTCACATTTAGGGATTAGCTTGAAACCAATGATTGCCAGCTTGATAGCATTGTAGCTTAAATATCAATCATAATTCTCAGACTGAATTTAAGCGCAAATAATTGACTGTATCGGACGATGTGATATTTGAATATTCTTTTCGGTATAATTTATTATTATCATTTTAATGGATTAATATATATTTTAAATTAATATTATTAATATTGAAATTAATACTTTTTTTCTTTAACATTACACTGAAGAGCGTGGGTCTCGATGGAGGCAACGCTCAACACGCCTGTGATCACACAACGTATCTGATTATAGTCTGGATGACTGATTGCAGATAGTGAAAACAAAACAAAAAAAAAAAACATTACATTTTAAGATGCATGCTATGATTGTTATTTAGAAAGTTGCAATAAGTTCCATCATTATTTTGCAATTAGTATTACGAGTATGTTTTTATTATTGAAACCTTTGTTAACAATCTTATAAATAAATAAATGAAAGTTGTTAAGGCCAAATAGGCTGGCATGGTGGATACAACTGCTACTTTCAGTCATCAGCACACTTGGAATTCTCCTTTTTATTATTTTATTGACCTCGACTTGCCTGATGATATGCAAAAGGAGGTCCAAGAGTGACGGCGACTGAAAAAAAAACTAATCAGTTCACAGCTGCCTCAGTCGCCGTCACTATGCCGGTCAAAGAAAATAAAGTAGGCAATTTGAGTAGGCATAATAATGTTGTTTTAATTTTCACAGCTGAGTATGTAAATTGTTCCAAGCCCCTAAGTATAACTTGAAATATAATAAAAATGCTTTATACATACAGTGAGTGTAATATATTTCCCTCTGATATTGAATTTCTTTCTGTCCTTGTCTAGTTTCTCTTGTTTCTCCTGTTGTGCCACAGCTTTGTAATATTCTATGAGTTGGTTCACACGAGTCTGGAATGGATTCGCACGCTCTGGCCAACCTCCAGAAGCTGGAGATGTTTAAAAGTGCCACATGAGAAAATATATACTAATATTCAATCAACCAATCAATCAAATAGTCACGGCTTTTTGCCACAGAGATAGGCAGAGACAATGGAGCGCCACTTGCCATGATCCTGACACAACTCCCTTGCTTCCCCCACATCCACAATTTTCTTCATACAATCCCTTTTGGTTGTGGGCATATACTAATATTAAAAATAATAAGTCAACAAGTCAAAGTAGCACTGGGTAGGGCAGCTCTGATGGATATAAGTACAGTCCACTATTGAGTGGACTCACAATTGCAAGTCAACACAGCAAGCCCAGACAAAGATGGTGGTGTAAGATGGACTATAATTGTCTGTGGCACGACATTCGGAAACCCCACATTGTATAAAGTCTATTAATAGTAGTTTTTGTCTCAATATATTTTTTATTTTTTTCATTATACATTTCTATTACTAAGGTACCAAAGTGCTTGTATCATAGAAACAGGACAACCAAAGTACATATATCAAAGATACATTGGTACCGGTGGGTGGTTTTAAACTCGTACTCTCGGTTAGCGTAACCATTGCACTGCCACTACACCATGGAATTAAAACTTTTATAACATTACTATATTATACTTAAATATTTACTATGTCTATCAAAATATAACTTACCAACAGGTTGGTCTGGGATTCCAACATCCCTAGAAGTCCAACGACAGTTAAAGCATGACAAGTAATACATTTTCTTAGGTTGTTTATTCTCAACCTTTGTGTCTGCTGGGGCTGCATCAGCTCCATGCTTGGCTGGGGCCAATGTGGCTCTTGTAGACAATGTGTGGAAACAACTTGGACAATCAAAGCAACTGGTGCAACGGTTCTTCTTCAATCTGGCTTCAGAAGAGGGCATGTTCTCAAGGCAGTTTGCACAGTAATGTGAATCCACCTAAAAGTTATAATATAGAAAATATTTTTTTGAAAGATTTTCATAAAAATTCTTTAATACTGCAACCAGGTATAGAACTGTATTAACAAGCTACTAATTTGTACAGTATTAATACTAGCATTGTAAGCAATTAATAAGGCTCTTACAATAATAATAATAATCTTTATTTACTTCACACAAACAAAACTTAATATAAAATTAATTTAAATTATATTTTGATTAAGTGTGACTGGTGCCCCAAAGTAGATGAAAACTTTACTCGCAGAAATGCAATTACATTAACAAGTGTTATTTGAATAAAACAAAGTATCATGAGCATATAAAAATGTGTTTAATTTTTTTTAAATTCTATAGTTGATAAATACCTAATAACTATTTTTTACCAAAATTAACTACAAATTAAATATGTATATGCAAACAAAACATCCACATAATCATAATACTAGATAGCCAATAGCTATATAAACAATTCGTACAACTTGTTAGTTAATATAACAATATAAAAGGACATCTCACAAGCTTAACAATGGGCCTAAACAAATTCTAGGAGTGGCGATAGGTGCGCCAGACATGCTCCAATTAGGATCAATATTATACAAATAAATATGGAAGTTTAATATTATTCTTATGTAAGATCATATAGTTTAAAGCATGAGTAAATAAACAAACATTTTTATACATAAACATGATAATTAGTTGTTTAAAATATGAAGAAATACATTACCTCATGACAAATGCAAAACCCGCACCGTATCTTCAAGCAATGCCTGCAAAAATACAAGCTGGTGATAGGCTTTTGTTCGCCACATGAGCACGTATACTTCACATAGTCTGGTTGAATTAAATAAGCCATTGTTATAACTTATTTTTTATACAAAAAAATACAATACAAATATTACAATTCGTGGTGACCAGATGACAGCACAAATGACGGATGACGGCATTTGAGGTTTTTTTGTCGAAAAGTACTAAAGCTTATAATCCGACAAAATCAAATCGCTTGAGTTTGCAAAAGGAAAGAAAATTCTATTGCTAGCCTAATACTTATGTCGACATATTTCCGAATCCGGATAATTTCGTGTGGGTAATTCAAATATATCAAATTTTGTACTTTTCATGTAAATTAATTAAACGAAATGAATTGCCTAATTTTAGGAGCTAATACACAAATGTCAAGACTTAATTCAGTTAGAGATAGACAAAGCAAAGGAAACGAACCGCTACTTTCCACGATACTGACACAACTTTCTCGCTTTCTTCGTCTTTCTTATACACTTACTTTTAATAAAAGTGTATGTTTATGGATTATAAACTATAGTCATAGCCAGTATTTTCATATCCTACTTTGAAAGAATAATTAATCATTTACTCGTTACTATCGCACTTGCAAAGTTAATGTATAATTTAAATTAATTATGTCTATGGGTGACAAATTAATTCGTCGATTCGCGGCACGCCATGCCGTGGTCCGAATACAAACGCATGCGAGTCTTTTATGGAATGCCAACAGGAACTCTATCTGTGCTCTGGCTTTCTAATGGCGTAACGACGCATTGCCCAACAAATCGAAGGATCCACTTATGTCATTCGCTTTTAATTATTCGATTAAATCTTTTTTATCCTACTCTTTGATACCTATATTCTAGATACGATAAAATTAGATACGATAAAAAAGTGGTATTATTTACCTTTATCTTTGCACTATATATTTATATTTAAAAGGCGACCGTGGTGTAGTGGCAGTGCAATGGTTACACATACCGAGAGCACGAGTTCGAAACCACCCACCGCTACCATAGTATATTTCATTACAAGTGCGGAAAGGCTGTCATTGCAAAGAGTTCCGACAAATGTCTACCTGAGCCGAGGCGCAGCCGAAGGCGAGGGTTGACAGTCGGAACAAGTTGCAATGACGGTTCCGCACGTGTTCTGAACGACTATTTTTAATACAGTTGCGAAAAAATGAAGCAATTTAATAAAATAATAAAAACACAATAAACTTAACTAACTAATCATTTATTTCTTATAAAAGTTATAATTCACATATACATTGAAATTGGTACAGTTTTTTATACTAACTGGGGAAGTTTTAGGTTGCATATTTACTGTTTTAATTTAATTCAAAAAAACTAGGGTCGAAATTACTCATTTTGTGCAACAAACAACTAAACTCGCAAAGAAAATTTCTGAGATTGGATAGGCAGAGATTTAGATAGGCAGAGATTTTTTTTCCTTCACCCATTCTGGTAGGCAAAGGGAACTATGCCCATACAGCCAAGTCTTCAGTAGATTTTTTTTATTATTATGAAATGAAAATGAAATTTAATGAGATGAAATGAAATGAAACCTAACCTAACTCATTCAATCAAATCATTAAATTTAAAACAAATTAGTAGCTTCTTTTTAGAAATATACGAATTTGCATGAATCATAAAAACTTTTTTTTAGTATAAACTTCATGGTTGGTTTTTCTTTTTAATAGACATTATTTTGACAGTTGGGAAAGAGAACGCACGAGTTCGGGAAAGGTAAAAAAAAGCACGAGTGTGTAATAGCCCACATTCCGAACGCTATACGTCCCTGCAATACGCCACTTTTTGAGCAACTGTATTAAAAATGTATTTTTGATATATGTGCTTTGGTTATCCTGTTTCTAAGATACAAGCACATTAGTTAGCTTAGTATAGTAAAGTAAAAAATAAATATTTGGTGTTCTCCGACCAAATTGGAGACATCCAGACAGAAATTAAAGAAAGCTGAGTTGCCCAGTGCCCATAACCATAGAGCTTGTATGAAGAGAATTGTCAATGTGAAAGAAGCGAGAGAGTTGTGTCAGGATCGTAGCAAGTGGCGCTCCATTGTCTCTGCCTATCCTTGTGGGAAAAAGGCATGACAATTTGATTGATTGATTGATCTTTGCACTACTTTAAGTAGGTTACGCTTATAAATTAACATGCTTAATTAAATCCCTCTCTGTTTTGCCGCTTCTTATTTCTTATATTCCCCGTGTGAGAATCCTAAAGGTTAACTAGTAAAAATGCCTAACGCATATAATCTCGCCTATGAACACCAATTTTATGTGAATATATTTTTGGTCGAGACGCGACAACTAAACTCTACTTGCCTGATGGTAAACAATAAGCATAGGCAAGTCCAAGAGCGCCTACAACTGAAAAATTAAAGTTATTGGCTAACACATGGTAAAGCATTCCACTGTGATAAAACGACCTGTATATCGCTCGAACCGTTTTGCTTGAGATCATCTATCTACCCAAAGGTCGATAGATGGTCGACCTTTGGGTAAATAGAACGACCTTACAAATAAAGCCGAAGTTCGCCTTTTGTATTTTTATTACAATGAAGAGTTCAATTAATTATTTTCATAATGTAGTACCTAGTTGCATCCAGCACTATAAGGTAACGATACGAATCTTTTAGTCGACGACTAGTTGTACTAGTTCATATTTTGTTTTGTCTAATTTGTACAAAGTTAACGGCTGGTCAAAGGTGTAGATGCCTTTGGGCCTCTTATTGTTTAAGTACAATAAAATATATTAGGCACATTTGATTACTTAATCTACCATTTATTTGTTAACTCTCTACTTACTAAAACACACAATAAAACGGAAATGGTATAGGCTCTACAAATATTACATAATTTTTAACATTTCTCTCTTTATTTCTGTACTTACAAAAATTAAAAATTATATTGTCAACACGTTACGCGCGCGAATTATGTATGGTCAATATTTTGTTAATGAATGAACTAACAGGTTTTCGATGTTAAAGGAATTGTGTTAAAGTTTTTAACATTATTTATGCAATGATATTGAATCTTCATATTTGTATGCAAATGTGCGAATTTATTTCAATTATCATTATGTGGTTATTTAGCATAATAATAGAGAAAATTACCGGTTCCAGCTATGAACAATATTATTTTTCTAACATTCACATTCATACATTTTTACGACCCGCGTGGCGCATTGATTAACACGCGTGAGTCCAGGGTTTGATTCCCAGTTGGAGCAAAGATCTGTTTTATGCTATTATTTGTATTATTTAAATGTTAGTTCGTCAAATATTTATCTTATCTATATTATCTTCCTGTGCTGAAAAATCATCAGAAAATAATGGTAGAAAATTCCTTAAGGCAAAAAGTTCATATTTTGTAGTTATAAAGTTAACAATTTGATTTTGGAGTCATCCTCAAGAAAGTTGGGTTGCTTAGTACCCTTAACCGTAGAGCTTGTATAAAGAGAAGTGTGGATGTGAGGGAAGCAAATGAGTTGTGTCAGGAGCGCCGCCTATTAAACAGCACAACTGGTCACTCCCGCTTTGCCGCCATGCTATGTGTTATTTTTTTTAAATAGCGGCTCGTCATGTGAGTACTCAGCCCGATGGTAAGCAGCAGTGCTGTCCATGAATGGAAGTGACTGCTATTAGCAGGCAAACTACGTTGCCCTAGTTGGAAGCGTCATCATTTCTTTTTAGAACAATCGACAAGTGGAATGCTTCACCAGCCCATGTGTTTTCTCTATTCTATAACCATGAATCCTTCAAGCGATAACTAAAGAAGCACCTTTGGCCGGCATGGTGACGGTGACTGAGGCAACCGTGAAGACTCGTTATTTACAGCCGTTGGCACTCTTGGAACTCCTTTTGCATATCATCAGGCGGGTCAGATGTCGAGTTACAATTTAAAAAAGGGGCAATTTTTAGGCTGATTCCAAAACGCGACTGAGTCACTTTACGGTATGTATCCTATGTATAATAATGTGTCAAATGCACGCTGTAAGCTTGTATCTTAATTTGTAAGTTGGAGCTTAGGACATTGTGCAATGCATGCGCGCCCAGACCACTCGTGGTTGCAGCCATGTTCGCCGCGACTATTATTTACGCGCCATCCGTCGCGTCATGTCGGCTGCGTTTTAAAATTATTTAATTAAATAAATAAATGAAAATGTATTTGGTGTCTCATAAGTTGGTGTGAAAATGCCTTTGTAATTTTTAGTATGATTTGTAATAATTAATTTGCTTGTAAGGGTGTTTGGGTAGTGATGGTATCATCATGTTGATGGCTATTGGATTGTTATTGTTTTTGAATGAAACAATCGCATTGAATATTACTTTTGGTGCATTCAACGATGTTGTGGTAAGTGCTTCACGAAAAACATATTATTAAAAAAAATAATAACTGATTTTTTATTTTTAAAAGCTGTAATTTTTTATTTAGTGTGACTCGACATATGACAGCACCCCGCTTGATGTTAAGCTGGAGTGTGGTTCATGAATGGATGTCACTGCTACTACAATTTAATAACTATGAGTAGCAGTCGAATCTACTATGCCGGCCTAGTTGGAACCGGCAACTTACAAGCTGATCCCGAAACGCGACCAAAATCACTTCACGGTCTGTATACTTGTAAATGGTGGTACTACCCCGAATCGGCAGACTGGGTACCACTCTTATAATGGTATCTACACTTTCAAAAAAATTTTTCAATTGCTATACTACATTTTTCTAAATGTTATTATTTTTTTAAGTTGGGTTTCCTTGTGCCTATACCCGTAGAGCTTATATATAAAGAGAATAAAATTGTGTATGTGAGAGAAGCAAGGACGTTGTGTCAGAATCGTGGCTCTATTGTCTCTGCTTATCCCTGTGGTAAAAATGCGTTACAATTTGATTATATGATTGATTTTTTATTTATTTTTTTACATTTCTATACTAAGCTTCTAAGAGTGCTTGTATCATAGAAAATGACCAACCAACGTAGATCAAAGATACATTGGTACCGGCAAGTGGTTTTGAACTCGTGCTCTCGGTTTGCATAACCATTGCACTGCCACTACACAACGGTCGCCTTACCACTAAACCAATGGTACGGGCAAGTGGTTTCGAACTGGAGGTTCTTCGTTGGCGTGCTCATTTCATTACTACTAAACCACATTAACCTTATTTTCACCACATTACTACCATTATTAAACAACATTCACTACAGTCATGATACTAATTAAACCAAAATGAAATAAACATTAATGCTACTGAGTATGGATCGAGAACCAAGAGACCCCGGTTCAAATAAACTTGCCGGTTCCAATATATATTTAATACAATAGCACGTTTAGTAGCTTAGTATAGAAATGTTAAAAAAATCGGCACAAAGCCATACTTATAAAAATCTAACTCGTTTTAAAAACTACTTAGGAAGTTAAATTAATGTTAGAATTAGATGAAATCATCATTATAGAGTATAACCAGTTTGTGTTATAGAAGGCATGTACCCCCTGATGTAGGGCATATTAAAACTAACCTTACCTAACTGAACGTAACAACTCGTAGGTATAACAGAGACGGTCGTAAGCGCGAGATAAACTTCATTAATGTGCAGATTTAACAGGTTTTATATTATTAAGTAATAATTTGTTCTCGAAAATACGAATGTTTTTTATTGCCCTTTTCATCTAAAATACAGATAGCATATTATACTACATATTTCAAGACACCTATTACCTTAGACAATTCCAAGAGAGAGAACGGCCGTGGTTGGTACAATCAAAAACGAAAAATAAATAAAAATAAGTACCATTAACTTCCTTTTCCATTGGTTGCATCAAATGATATCAAAACCAACTTTTCAAAAAGAGGGTCGTTCTGTCTGCTTCTATTAGTAGAAATATTAATGAATTATATTACGTATAATTTGAAATAATTCAAAATGCTAAGTGACTGTTATACAAGAAATACAAACTTCTAGCTAATCTATAATATAAAATACCAGTTAATATATTATACATATTTCATATATCGTTGTTTGGGGTCGAGACGATGGGACCTTCAGGCAAGCGGCTTGCCAAGGAGTTGTCCAAGGTATTGATAATTGCCAGCCTTCCTGTCTTCAGACTTCTCTGTCTGGAGACAGGAAGGCTGGCAATTATCAAAGGACCAAATACTAACAGATATCAAAAGACATCATTATTTTGTATGGCCACTTGGGCTTAATTGTATTAACAGTTGCATATACATTTAAAAATAGTTTAATGTACGAAGATTACGATGTAATTGGAATACCTGTATATCCTTTATTTTGCATAGTTTAGGTGTACAAAATGATCAAACTATAATTATGACAGTTGAAAGCCTACCTTTTAATATGGCCTGTCTTCGTGATTGACAGAAGATACAAAATCCATCTTATTTTTCCAATGAACTCAATTGCACAGCAATTAAAAGCAAAATTGTTTTTAGTTTTATTAATACAATTATTGAAACTACTATTTATATATTTTTTCATCATTGGGCATTACAAAAGTAGTACATAAAAGCCCAAAATGAATGCTGTCCTTTATTCAAGTATCACGTTATTGTGATTGCTTACCTATAATGTCAATGGAATTACTTACAGCCGGTATTGTTAATAGCTGCAAGCGTGTTGATCGTTGAATATCACCTATGATAGAAAGAAGCCCTTTTTCGCAAACCGCTCATAACATTCCGGTTTTGTGGCTTGATCTAATAAACGTCAACCGATAAACAAGATTATTTATCTGTTTTTCCTATTCCCTACATTTATTATATATTTATTAATTTATTTAAAACTTGCCCTACTATCGCGCGCGGTCTTTATGCTATTTAGCATTCTCTACTACTCAATAATAGAAGCAAGTCTAGATAATTCATTGAATTGTTTATTTATAAAAAGTATCAATATGTATTATTCATCGATGTAAAATAACATGTTATTTATGAATATCTATATAGAAATACTGATGGTATTAATAGATTTTACACCACGGTTATTGCAACACAGACGAAACGTTGAAACGTTAAGTGACTAAAGCTATTAAATAACCTAATAAGTTTGAAATTTCTTTGGGTAAGAGATTCTCCATCGATGAATTCTCAACCGTCTTTAGACTATTTTGACAATTCTTGAAAATTCTGAAAAAAATTGACAATACTTGTGCGTGATAAATGTGATTCAATTGAAGGTTTAGTAAATGAAAATGGATGAAAGAAGATTGACGAAAGAGATTTATACAATTTAAGGTGAGTGAAAAGGGTTGAACAGTTTTTTGAACGAAACGATTGTCGCTTGATCAAATCAGAGACATTCTTTAAAACGTACGTTTTTTAATCGATTTACAACTTGTTTTCACTTTACTAGACCGGCAGGCAGGCGGAAAAATATATCCAAATAGGCAAACATACTTAATAACAACTAATATAATAATAGAGTAAACTGAATGAAATTCATTCCTATTTGTCAAAATGTTACGCGGTCGCTGTTAGTGTCAAAAATTATTCATTCGGACGATGAGATTCAATGAGCTTAAACTGTTAATGAAGATGAACAATATTCTTAGTGTATTGACTGCGCACAATTTTAATTTTGAAGCTCATTATTAGAATTCAACTGTCAAAGCGAAGCCGGCAGTGTCTATAAATAACAATAAAAATGACTATTCGATATATATCTTCTCTATATTATGGTTTAGGCTCGTATTTTATTTGAACCGCAATATGTATGTGCGATGTTAAACAGCATGTTAGCTTTGAAACCAACACATACGATTTATTAAACAGCTTCCTCACAATGATGGAAACCATAAAACATATTCATACAAAACTCTCATAAACAAACTAGCATAAATGGATGAGGCACTTTATTGCAAACAATATTTATTTATTTATACATTTCTATACTAAGCTACTAAAATGTATCATGGAAACAGGACAACCAAAGTACATATATCAAAGATACAAAGCTTGCGTTGCCATTGCATTGCCACTACACTATGATCGCCAAATTAAGTACGTTGGTAATCGACAACTTATTATTATCATCAATTTTACGACTTAGTTACAACAGGGATTTTTCATATTTCTCTTCTTACTGACTATTTAACAACAAATTATATTTAGTCCAAATAAAACTGATTACTGTAAATAAAACTTATCTAAATAAAATACAAAAGATTAAGAATATATAATAAAGAAAATATACAACATAAAAATAATTACTTAATTGTCAATCAAATTGTTACGCTTCAATTTCTACAGGGGTAGGATAATACAATGGATCGCTCCTATTTTCCTCTCTATTCCGACTTTATTAATTTAATAGCTTACAAATGAACTTATAAACGAATAGCAAAAAATCGATATGATAGTTATCTTTCGGATAAATATATAAAAACCTAAAACTCATTATAGCACTTAAATTGTTGTACATATAGGTTAACTTCATGCCTTCGGAATTTCTATCATCTAGCCGATACAGGCAGGGTCCAGAAACAAAAGTAATTACTTACCATCTTAATCTTGCTGTTGGTCTAAGGTAAACTAAGCTACTAAAGTGATTGTATCATAAAAACAGGACAACCAAAGTACATATATCAAAGATACATTGGTACCGGTCTGGTTGGTTTTGGTGGTCTTGAACTCGTGCTCTCGGTTTGCGTAACCATTGCACTGCCACTACACCACGGTCGCCTTATTGATTGATTGTTGTTTATTAATGAGTAATATTCACTTCATAGTTTCATAGTGTGACCTATAGAAATGGAAAATAAGAAAGTGCACATTATTTCATTAACGAATGTTATCAAATATACTTATAATTTAATTGACGTTAGCTTACTAATTGCTATAAATTGCATTCTTACATCAATGTTATTATGTTTGCATTGTTATCACGATTCAAATAGCTATGTGATTGAATTCAATTGGATATTTTAGACAATCACGTAGTTTTAAGTGTGATACGCAAATAGTTAGTGCCCGGTCTGCCGATCACCACTTACAAGTGTACAGACCGTGAAGTGACTGAGTCGCGTTTTGGGATCAGCTTGTAAAACCGCAATACAACTTAAAATAAGACAGAGCGCTATCATATGTCAAGCCACAATAATAATTTAAATAAAAATATGAAGGTGAGATAGAAATATGAAATCTTTTGGAATACTTACTTTGTAACATATTTTATCGCCAATAAAATTATTTCCATACAACCTTTCCCCCAATTTCTAATACTTCAAAGTAATACCTAATTTAATAATAATTATATCACTCAAGCACACAAGATTGTAGAGCTTTTAACATGGCCTTTTATATTGAGGTTGATGGATACAAAATTAGAGTATACAAGCATTTTTTCAAATTCATTCCCGGCTTGAGCTATAAAGCGATCAAAACAGCACTTTCAACAAAAACGCAATCAGGAGTTATTCAAGCCGATATGATGTATTAAACGAGGCTTTCCCAGGAGGGTATGTTCCGACTAAATCGGAGACTGTTATCATACTGTAGTGTGCAATGGTCACTTAAACCAACAGCACGGGTTCAAAACCACTTACCACCACTAGTTATACTAAGCTACTACCAATAGTTAGTTTGATAATAAGCAAACACAAACTCAGTGTCACGATGCAGAACAACATATATTTGTCCCTTTTTCGCTCTCAATTACTATAATTCCGTCCTACTTCCACTTGTTGTGGTTGATGGTTCAAACGAACAAACAATACGAACACTAAAACTGGTGTATAAGTATAACATATCTACCTCATTTTACTTAATATCATTGGTTTAACCAATGATATATTTAACCAAAGTCAAGTTATCTTTTCAATGTTCGGTAAAGGTGAATATTAAGTAACGTTCTGATGGTCAAATGTTTACCTAACTGCATAAATAAATAGAGATTAACTCGATAACCAACAATTAATAATACATTTATTATTGCAAAATTCACGAGTTAAATTATGTATTAATTTTGTGATTAAAAATAACTGCTATGTATGCGTTCAACAACATGGCTTAGACTGCATTTAAAGAAAATAAAACTTTAAAAACAAGTTTAGTAAAGTGACCTTCGTAAACAAGCGCACATATTATTCGTAACTTTTACGAAATAGGTAATAAAATATCCGGTTAAAAATAAGATACATTTAGTATTTTAATAAGATACCATTTTAGATACATAGAGTTATTTTTGTCCATTATCTTTAAAATATGTAACCGCCAGTTTTATTATAACGCGCCATTTTTTTTTAAATTATTATTTAAATAAAGGCAAAGGATTTATCGTCCATACTGCCTAGTCTCCAATTATTCATCTTGTCTTCAGTGGATTAAAGGTGAAGATAAAAATAACTATTATTTTATCCTTAGATGATGATATTTCTAAATTTGTAAGCAGAGGTCATGAAGCTATCCTTAATAATTAAATTAAGATACATTTGAAATGAAAAATGCTTAATAATCTGTACAGTTTCCCGCCAAAAAATATCTAAAATATCCGGCATAGTGACGGCGACTGACTCATATTTTTTATATCACAATTATTCATTAGGCATCGAACGTAAGGTCATTAAGCCATCCGTTTATTTTAATTTAACTAATTGCCTATCTCGGGTTTGTCATTGAAACGAAGTGAAATAATGTATTATTGGCCAAAACCTATTGCAACAACCTAATAATGAACAAATTAGTATGAATAATTTATAATACAATGCCGTGTCCATTTAAATATAATGCATCAATAGTTGTTTCCACACAAAACCACAAATGGCACACAAGCGATGTGTTGTACGTACATTGATAACTAGCCATTGACACGATGTTATGTAAAATAAAAACAACGAAATAAATATCTTTTGTGCTGTCAATACTCGATGAAGTGTCAAAGGTTCAAAATGCATTGAACACATATTCTTAATTAACTCTTTATTGCGAATAATTACTGCATTAAGTAAGCAAAAAAGACAGATATTTGTTCTGGGTCTGGTTATCAAAGAGTGGTACAACCAATTACAAGTATACAGACCGTAAAGTGATTTAGTCACGTTTCGGGATCAGCTTGTAAGTTGCGGGTTACCACTAGGACTGCATATTGGACTGTAGTAGAAGTCACCTCCATTCATGGACCGTACAAGCGTCCATGAATCTTTTATTGTGACTCGACAACATCTGATCTCGACCCGCCTGATGGTAAGCATGATAGAGGTCCAAGAGTGACAACGACTGAAAAAACTGAGTCAGTTCACGGCTGTCACATTCGCCCTCACTATAAATATTACATAAAGTGAGAAATGTTGGCAAATGGCTTATACTGTGTTTTCCCCAAGTTTCTACAATAAGGATGTACGTATGACCGAATGACACATCGTATCTCTAAGAATTTGTTATTAAATAACTACTTATTTATTTTATTTATTGTGGTGCGACCCAATGACTGCTACTACAGTCCAAAAAGTGTTACACTTACTAAGTAACTTTATGGTACACTTAGTGCTGCTGGGCTGTTTAAAGGAATAGTATTACATCTCAGCAGAGTCCTTGTAATCAATCCCTACGCACCGCTTCAACCATACGGACCGCCGCTTCAACGATATAACCAACCATCAGAAAATGCAGTGACAATAATTTACAAAGAAGGCATCCACTGCTGAACATAGGCCTCCCCCTTAGAACGCCATTAGAACGACAAGATACCAGTTGCATCCACCAGTTATTTGTGACTTTCTCTATGTCCATCCACCTATTGGGAGGCCTAACTACGCTGCGTCTTCCGGTTCGTTGTCTCCACTCTAGAACCTTTCTTTCCCATCGGTTGACGGTTTTTCGAGCGATGTACAAAGGAATGCTTCGATGATTTGGGCACATGAAGAGAATGAGTGAAAAGAGATTGACGAAATGTATTTATAAATCTCATGTTGATAAGATGCAAGGCAGACCCAGAAGGGTGTTTTCCGACAAAATCGGAGACACCTCAAGAAAGTTGGGTTGCCTAGTACCCATAACCGTAAAGCTTGTATGAAGAGAATTGTGGATGTGGGAGAAGCGAAGGAGTTGTATCAGGATCGTTAGCAAGTGGCGCTCCATTGTCTCTGTCTATCCCTGTGGGAAAAAGGCGTGACAATTTGATTGATTGATTAATAAAGACGTAATACTGTTCCTTTGATATGTTGTGTAGGTAAAGCACGTTCTTACCCACCGAACATATGAATAAAATTTATGAGCTCTGTGTACGTACCGGTATTTCGTCGGCATTTGAACTCAAGTTATGTAAAATATAAAAAAATGTATGTCATCAAACGTCATACATGTCAATGACACTTAAAACAAAAATTCGAGATATTACAGATTTTGTTTTCCGTAATTATCCGGAAGTAAAAATGCAAATAATCACCAAATGATTGTCAAACATTTTATTTTGTACTTAACATTAATTTAAAATGATTTTTCAATTCTGTGGACTAAAATGACAGCTGTTTCATATTTGTGTCTCACTTTAATACGTAAGTAAAAACGAGATGCAAATAAGAATTATCTGTCATTTTGGTCCATGCACTTAAAATCATAGTATACACTTATATAACGGGAAATATTAAACAATAATGATTAGTTCGTAGAAAAGATGGCCGTTGGGCCTGAAAGGTTCTCAAATGGAGACCAGTTACAGGAAAACGCAGCGTAGGGTGTCTACCCACAAGATGGACTAGCGACCTATTAAGGTGGCAGGAAACCGTCGGAAACCGGGAATGGGAGGGGGCCTATGTCCAGTGAACGGCTGATATGAGGAACGGTTAGGCTACTGCCTGTTTTTATTGGCAGGAAGGTTCTAAGGTTAGTACATCGGTAGAATAACTTTGGCCAGTGATGACGACAAAGGAATTATTTGCAACCATAATTTGAATCAGTTTTTCTGTCGACTCTCTTTGACTTTCCCGTACTTAACATCATACAAGGGTGTCAACTGTCAATCGATAGAAGCGTAAAACTTTTGAGTTCTGCATTGGCCCCAAGTTCTCAATCATGTAACTTTGCGTAACAAATAATCCGCAAAGTGTTTATATTCGAAATGCACATTTCACGTACGAAATGTTGCCATAACGGCGAAGAATCGTCTCCGCATACTAAAATTTAATTATAACTACTTCTGCAATAGGTTACATTGTTTGCAAAATTTCTGCGATAAAACATAACACGACTATGCCATGCAAATTGCTTTTTAAGATGGTCATCGTATGAGTTAAATATTACGAAAATTAAAGATCTACTTACATTCTTTTTCATTACAGACATTAACCTTAAAAGTTTTTGTTTTGTATTTAAGGCCAATGATATATTTTAAAGCACAGTGACGGTGACTGAAACAACCGTGAATTCGTTTGCTTCAGTCGAATTGCACTTACACTTGCTTTCTCTTTGTTCAAGCAAGTCGATGTCTGATATCAGACTTTATTAATAACAAAATAATACTGTATATAATACCATTGAATAATTGTTTAACGCCATAAGGCCTTAAACAATAAGGCATCTTTAGAGTTAAGTAAAAGTTAGTAATGAAAATTTAATAGGAAAGGACATCATTAATTTTGGGCTTTTATCTACTACTTTTGTAATGTCCAATGATAAAAAGATATATAAATGGTAGTTTTGATACCTAAAATGAAATAAATAATTACACCATATTTCTTCTGCTTTGAACTGTCATAATTATAGTTTGATCATTATGCACACCTAAACTATGCATAATAAAGGATATATTCCAATTGCATTGTAATCTTCGTACATCAAACTATTTTTAAATGTATATGCAACTGTTAATACAATTAAGCCCATATAAATGAATGATGTCCTTTCACGCGTTTATACCAGGTTTATACGAGTTAGCACACTACATTATCAAGACTTGCTTTTATTCAATTCACAAATGGGATAAAATATATAAGTAATGAATGAATTATATATTTGCTGCACCTGTAACCATCCATCAAATATACATTACCTCCTGTATAGATCATTCGCGTTGTCCTTTTCATTAGTAGGTGAAGTGCCTGTTAGATATTTCAATTTGTATTTGCGGTTGAAGCATTATCCTTTATAATTTGTTTATACAAACTAGTCTTCGTTGCGGTTACATTCAAAAAGGTCCATGGCCAAACTTGTACAGCACACGTACATGTGGCAAATGTACGTGTGCTGAATTAACAAAAATCCGATACCTAATTGCATAAAATATTTTTTTATTTATTTATTTACCGTTTATTGTTGAGCACACTCCGCTTCATGTGTTAGACTGGAGTGCGGTCTATGAATAAAGACGTCTACTATAAGTCGTATTCACTATGCAGGCCTTGTTGGAACCGTCAACTTTCAAGCTGATTCTGAAAGCTACTAATGTCCTCTCCTATGTTTACAGTCGGTCCACGGTCTGTAAACATAGGAGTGGTGGTGCCCCGGATTGACCACTTAACTAATACTTATTACTATTACTAGAGTATTACTAGAGTATTATTAGCTCAGTGGAATCTACAGACTGAGCAATTGACCACTAAAAAAATTCCAGTCATATTGCGCCAGGTTTTTAGCAGGCTGTTGGTGGTAATTATTCACCATGTTTAGAAATAGACCCTCTCGCATCTCTATAAAGCCTTAGTTTATTTATTGGAAATCGATATGCCTGAAGACAAAAATAAAACAACTTGCCGCAGCTGCCGCGCCGTTACTACGTTACTACTGCTACTACAGCATACGCTGTTACTCGTATGCCAGCCCCGCGTGGGGTATCGGGCAGTACGGACTTGGGTACCGGTACTAACCGTATAAAACCGCTGTATATGCTAACTACCAAATTGTATAATTGCATAAGATCACTTTTAGTTTTTAGGTTATGTCCCTTTGTAACTGAACAATTAACAATGTACAAAATCCATTGTTTTAATTTAGGTAAACTATTCAATTATCCTTTCATAGAATATTCTCATAGATTTTTGTCCAATATTTGCCAATTATTGTTCTCTGTGCGAACATTCATTAACAATAGGTAATGACAGTTTTAAACTCTAA
The DNA here is from genome assembly GCA_905220615.1 of Tinea trinotella. Classification (NCBI taxonomy): domain Eukaryota; kingdom Metazoa; phylum Arthropoda; class Insecta; order Lepidoptera; family Tineidae; genus Tinea; species Tinea trinotella. Next base: position 13,643,641 of record HG992313.1, read on the forward strand.
TCAGATATCTATTTATTACTTTTATTATATGAGACTATTCTCGTATTCTCAGTCAACTTATTACCTATCTATTAGATTATGAAATTATCACCAGTAATTAACTTCGATGGCGACCTTAATGCCCCTTAATATCTCCCAAGTGTAATGTTCCAGGGCATAGGCCTTAAATTTTCCATTAAGCCTACAATTACTTGTATGTAGTTTATGTAATTGTAGTTTGTACAAGTTTAATGCCTAACAGGCATTAAACTTGCCTATGTACCTATTTTTTAAGTTTTGGTGCAATAAAGGATTTAAATAAATATTGTGATCTTTGTAAGTTCACAAATCTATAAAAATAAATATTTATAAAGAAGTATAGGATTAAAATTTACATATGAATTAAAAATGGCCTCGGACGCGGAAAAGAAGTTGTATTTTAAACATAATAATATAATTATTAACAAATTATGATGCGATGTAGAAGTTTTGTTTAATAATAGCAATTATAAAACAGATTTAAAAAGTTGCCAAACATATGGTGGCATCTCAAAACACAAAAATAATAAAGTGGGTCAACTCAAGTTTATTGTGTTAAAGGTATCATTTAAAATACAATTGATGCACAAATAAACATTTACTTATATAAAGATGATGCGTGCAATTTTTTTACGTAACTAGTTTATAGATGTACTAAAACTACAAAAGAGGTCAAATACAATTAGCTTTTCTATGTATTTTTTATTCATTAATATAATATTGTCTATAATTATAATTAAAACCTATATATAGTCTTGTCATTTTATATTAGGATGTAAACTCGTTTAATGAATAGATTTACTTCGGAGTTCCGTAAAATACTAGACAACAAGGCGACCGTGGTGTAGTGGCAGTACCAATGTATCTTTGATATATGTACTTTAGTTTTCCTGTTTATATGATACAAGCACTTTAGTAGCTTAGTATAGAAATGTATAATAATAAAACATAATAATATTATACATTCTTAGATCCTATACAAATGAACATAAATCCCTGGCTGAGTCAATTCGAAAGTTCCTCAGGCTCTCCTGACATACTACGATACGATACGGACTTCGACTTTCGATGTTAAAGCTTTTTAAATAAAATAAAAATGATGTTTTTCGTTTGTCAACATGTTATTTATTGATAATTTGTTGGTTTTTACATAATAAATCATTCAATAACTTATTTATTAGCTTCTCAACAAAATTACTTTATTTTTACAATATATTTATAAAAGCTTTTTGCAATTTAATAAGCAATATACAATAAATAATAACTTAAAATATAAAGTAATAAAATATTATAATTATATTATGCTGTAATATTCTTAAGAAAAAAGTAAGTAAGAGCGGAAATCGTGAGTCAAACAAGACCGTGAGACTTTAATCATTTCACCTACTTTTCGAGATATTAGATATTACACTTATGGTTAATTCCGACATTATTCATATTTAATTATTAAATGATATTATCAAACGATAGCAAATAGCTTTTTCTTATATTGTGTTCCGTTGATGAGTAGACGGGACTGCAAAGTAATAGTGACAGTCGTATCTCGGAATCAGAATTTTTAGGATACCGAAACGCAACTTAGTCACTTCAAAATCTGTACATAGTGCCGTACAGATCGGCAAATGGCCAAATTACTACCGACCACTCTTTGTATAATTGGCTTGAAGATAAATAGGTACAAAAAATCGATTCCATTAATAATATTCGATTTTTTATTGTGAGGACTTGCCTAATGGTAAGTAAGGGAAGGTTGGACCAACGATTGAAAAAACCGACACAATCCACGGTTGCCTCAGTCGCCGTCACTGTGCTGCCTAAAATAATTTCCAATCGCCTTAACATCGCTTACTATTTTATATAGAAGCGCAACTATTCCGAGATCATTGACCCACAGACCTCCAAAAAAACATTAACGATTATTTCATTCAAAACGGATACTGACACACGCCGACCTCACTTTTATGACTTTTTTGGCGCATATTTTAGGAAATCTCCAAAATTACACATCTTTTTGTATTTTTTTATATTTAGGGCGACCGTGGTGTAGTTGTAGCCAGGGCCGTCTTTACCCGGGGGTTCAAGGGGTGCGGTGCACCCGGGCGCAGTGCCCTAGGGGGCGCATTTTGACCGCCATAAATTTCGATAGGTACCTACTACACTGAGACCATGCGAGCGGAGCCTTGACTTTCGCACCCCGGCGCTGAATATGCTTAAGACGGCCCTGGTAGTAGCGCAAACCGATTACGCAAAAACAGAGAGCCCGGATTAAAACCGACTTGCCGGTTCCAATGTATTTTTGATATATTATTTGGTTGTCCTGCTTTTATGATACAAGCAAGCACTTTATTAGTTTAGTATAGAAACGTCTAAAATATTTTTTATAAACTTTTGACATTTTCCAATGCTTGGACTGTACTCGCACCTTGCATTGAATGTGGTATTTCACCCAGCAGATGAAAGAACTGCACAATGGAAAGTTAAGATAGAAGAAATTCAAAGCGTAGACGTTGTGAAGCTTCGACCGATGTTCATTTAATTTATAAAATAATACCTAGGTACTAATTAATATTCCACTGAAATATTAGGAATCAAAGACAATAGACAAATGTATTTCGTGAATTAAACAAATTTTATGCAGCTATCACGTTTATTTTGATTTAGATTTTACATTTTTTTATTTTATTATTCCGACGCTTCGAGATCTTTGCAGCCATTGTGGTCACGAAGCATGTTTTGATTTTGTTTTTCTGTTCTCGGTTTATTTAATTTTTTTGCAAAAATAACTGACGGTGTTATCTGGTTTGGCAGTTTGCTGGACTTGGGACTTGAGTTTGTGTATTATGGGGTCCCAGGTGTTAGATAATCCGATAGTAAGCCGCATAAAACTAATCATATGTCGAGTCACAATAAAAAAAAATCAATGTTCGCGCAAAATCTAAGGTGTTTCGCGTATGTAGTTTACAAATCTATTAAACTCTATGGTTTGCTAAAGCACTTCGTGAAGCTCAAAAGCATTTCGCTTAACCACAATAGACGTAAGGAACTTCAATAGTGTTGTTCTTGTTTACTTATGTTTACAAAACTTGTTTGTTGTTCCTTTTACCCGTTTTGTGTTATAACAGAAATATATGTACACATTTTTCTTATCGGAAAGTATCTCTCTATATTACATTTACTTATTATTCTAGTGAGGTTGCCATTTAACTTACTATCAAATAGTTTAATCTGCAAAAATCTTACATAATGTGCAAATGTCACTTATTTAAAATTCCACAGCAGTATTTGCAAATGAAAAACAATGTTTAATGGTGTCATTAATTAAATCATTTATTTCTCTGCTTTAAAATTTGATTAACTTTGTAAACAAACTTTTAAAAATAGAATTTCAAAAACAATCAATCTATCAAATTGTCACACCTTTTTCCCACAAAGACAGGCAGAAACAATGGAGCGCCACCTGCCACGATCCTGACACAACTCCCTCGCTTTTCTTACATCCACAATTCGCTTCATACAAGCTCTACGATTATGGGCCGTTTATAGGCCACCCAGCTTTGTTGAGGCTGTCTCCGATTTGATCTGAAGACACCCTTCTGGGTCTGCCTTGATTAACGCATCCATCCACATCAGATTTATAAATTCCTTTCGTCAATCTATTTCCACTCATTCTTCCAAAAACACTTTGGTAATAATAAAATTCCTTCTATTTAAGCTGAATGTAAAAGCCATATTGGCTCGGACTATAAGCTCCAGAAAATTGTTTTATTAGAAAAGTTATAGATATTAAGATTACGGAAAGCACCGTGGAGCATTCCATTATCTGTAATAAAAGCAGAATATTTATCTTTATTAAGACTTGACATCTGACTTAGACTTTCTTTATGGTTAGCAAGAAGAAGTCCATCGCGCCGGTTGCCTTAGTCGCCGTTACTACGACCTAAGAATATAATGATGTCGGTTAAACTGGATTTAACAAATTTTCTTTTTTTTATTATCCATTTCTTAACTAAGCTACTAAAGTGCTTGTATCATAGAAACAGGACAACCAAAGTACATAATTAAAGATACATTGGTACCGGTGAGTGGTTTCGAACCCGTGCACTCGGCTTGCGTAACCATTGCTTTACCACACCACGGTCGCCTTGAATGTTTTTAATAGATGCTCCTTAGCGAATACAGCAGATTAATCTATAGGCTATGTTATAAACCATGAAAGGGATATATATGAGATATAAATAAGGTTATTTGCCTCCTTTCTTACTATGGCTTTTTTGGGCTGTTTATTAAAGACTTGAAAAGGAAGATCTTAGGCCGCCCACCTTAACTGTCTTGTGTCCTTGTGTGGGTATTTATGCTAGGTATAAAAGTTATACATTCAGTCAAATATTAATTGCAAGATATTGGTGTACAGCGTTGTGTTAAAACCCCAACTCAACGTTGTGAATTCAAAGTGTTTGTGGCATCCGCCGCAAATTCAATTAAAATGTGGTGATGCGCCGAGAGTAAAACTGCGGGGGCTCACCCAGTTAGTTATACGGCGTTCATACGAGGCGAGTATAGTTGATGAACTGCGAAATCGTTCGGGATTTGAACCGTATGAACAGACTTTCAATCAAGTTGTAGCAATAAATAAAGGTAAAAGAACTTTCATTGATTCAATTAGTAGTTGACAGCGAATCGACTCGTCTGAACTTGTTCGTTCAACTCGCATTTAATGATCAGTCCAATCAGTCAGTCAATCAGGGCGATTGAGTATTGTATTGTATTCCTCTGTCACCAGTTTTTTGTTAGTTTGTAAAATATAATGTGAATAAAATGTAAATTATGGCGTCCGGTCCGCATCCACGAAAAAAATGATAAGATGGACATAACGTGTTATATTAAGTCGATTATTATTGAACCGTGAGAACGCTACAGTCAATATTAGCTATCGATTTTTTGTTGAACGATAAATATTAAACCACTAATTTTGCCCCGTGAGAACGCCGTATTACATACGTAATTGTGATGAGCGGAAACCTTAACACAGATTGTTATGTCGGCTCCGTCCCTATAACCCACATAACAATAACACAAATCATGCAAACAAACAAACAATTCAATTGTTAACACACGTGCTATTATTACATTTCAATGTGACAGCGGCGGCAATTGGCTTTACAATTTATACGATTAGGCCGCCATTATGATGGGCACACGAATTTGGCAATATTGCGCAACGATTGGAATAAGGCTTGTTGTCGCCGTCTTCTTTGCTTGGAGGATCCTTCTCTGTCCATCCTATAGGTACACATAGACCTTGGTTCTCAAGCCAAGATACGGGTGGCTTTACCGTTCTCACAGCTATTCGAATTTCTAAGTCATGCTTCTTTACCAGCCCATGTGTTCTCTCCTTCCTATAAGTTTGGATACTTCAAGCGATGTGTGAAGAAGCACCTTTGGCCGGCATAGTGACAGCGACTGGGGCAGCCATGAACTAACTCGGTTTTCTCACAGGGCTAAACTAAGATTTTGTAAGACGACACTGGGCCCGCCTCCTTGGCCCTGTCTTACAAAATCTTAGGAGATAAACATCGATAATATATTTTTAATATATGATCGAAGGAGATGAACAAACAATTAACTGATACTTTCGACGTTCTGTCAACGTTCTGTTTCTGTCTTCTTACTTCCTTCATTGGGGAAATGTAATTTAAAAGATGATGCAAGGTTTTTGCTAGTTTTCCTTTTGCACCAACTTTTACTGCATATAGCTGGGTTTCATTTTAGATGTTTTTTTTATTGTGACACGACATTTGACCCCGATCCGCCTGATGATAAGCAAGAGGAGATCCAAGAATGGCGACGACTAAAACAATCGAGTTAGTTCACGGCTGCCTCAGTCGCCGTCACTATGCCGGCGAAAGGTGCTTCTTCACGCATCGCTTGAAGGATCCAAGGTTAAAGGAGGGAGAGAACACATGGGCTGGCAAAGCATTCCACTTGTCGATTGTTCTACAAAGAAAAGACGCATTGAACTTTTTAGTTCGACTGCCGATTCGGTCGGCAAAATGCTTCCCCCGACCAGTGCGGGTATTACGGGTGTAAAAAGACGAGGTAGGAAGAAGGTTAAAGGGCTCCTCGGAACATTCTCCGTGGTATAGGCGATAGAGGACGCACAGAGCCGCCATGTCTCTGCGTAGTTGCAGGGGCTCCAGAGTTCGTGTAAGCTCTGCATCACCTATAATTCGGACAGCTCGGCGCTGCAATGAATCCAGGACAATGAGAAGATACTTGGCAGAGCCGTCTCAGAGGTGCGAACAGTACTCCGCGCAGGAGCGAATCTGAGCCTTGTATAATAGCAGGCGAAGTTCTGGCGCAAATAACCGCCGTACCTTGTTCAGGATGCCAAGGAGGTGGTCTTAATAGCTCGTTCGTGAAATGATTCAAGGCAAGGTTTTTGCTAGTTTTCCTCCTGCGCCTAAGTTTTCTACCCATTATTTTTATTGAAATATTAATTTTAATATTAAATATTAATTATATTAAATATTACGTACAGTTATATTCGTAGATGGCAGGGAACATAATTTTGGTCACCTTATGTAACGTGTCATGCAAATGCATTGTGCTACATTGTTGCCTAAGTCATGTGGTTAATGTCATTGCAATTAAATTAGTTTTGCAATTAATTGTTTTGTGGCCAATTCGGATTAATAATATGTTTAATAATCATTTAGACTGACTGTTTGGACATTGATTAAGCTAATTGGTGCTTAGTTACTCTGTGTCTGGCAGGCAGTTGGTGGTTCCAGCTAACTATAGTATAGTTCCAGCAATGGTCAAGGAAAATATCCGCATTTTGTCGACCGACTTAAAAGTTCAGTGCGTCTTTTCTTTGTAAAACAATCGACAAGTGGAAGCATTAAACAATCGACAAGCCCATTCTTATAACCTTATAACCAGCTCTCTATCTTATAACCTTGGATTCTTCCGTCGAAGCAGCGACCTGAGGCATCCGAGGCAGCTGTAAACTAAGTCGATTTATTTAATCATCGGCGCTCTTGGAGCTCCCTTTACTTATTATCGGGCAGCTTAAGTTTAGATGCGAATAATATAATACTTATTCAATAACATGCAATTAATGGAATTCCATAAGTAGTTTCGATTGGATAACAATCGTAATAATAATGTTTCCACGCGTGACGGACATGTTGTGAAAATAGAAGAACCCGTTTGATAAATGATGCGCCATATTGCCGCGCAAGGTTAACATTTGGAGAAATGGTGCCGATGTCGTTAGTCACGGACATTAAGTAGTTAGGATATACATGTACGTTGGCACATATAAACAGACATACATTTTTATTTATTTACAAACAAATAAATATACACTTATATGTTATAAAGTATTTGAAACAATTATTTTTTCACTTCATCGCTTGATATTAAGTTAAAGTGCGGTCCCAATAATGCAGTTAATTACAAATATTTACAAAAAGAAGTACAAGAGACGAACTTAATGCCGAAATACACTTTCTATCAGTTAACTTTTGGGAGATGTATCAGGTGATTTCTTTAGTTAATTGACTGTAAGTAGCAGTCACCTCCATTTATGGACCGTACTCCAGCTTAACATCAGGCGCGATTTTTTATGATTCGACATATGACAGCGTCCCGCTTGATGTTAAGCTGGAGTGTGGTCCATAAATGGATGTCACTGCTACTACAATTTAATAACTATAAGGAGCAATCACATCCACTATGCTGGCCTGGTTGGAACCTTGCAACTTACAAACTGGTCCCGAAACGCGACCAAACTTTACATTCTGTATACTTGTAAGTGGTGGTACTACCCCGGATCGGCAGACTGGGTACCACTGCTTACCACTCTAAACGATGCCACTGCCTACGGATATTATGTGGAGCCACAATAAAAAACGTGTATCATAGAAACTGGATGACCACTGCATTACCACTAGACCACGGTCGCCTATAATATTTGGCAACTCCAATGGAATTATCTGACCCATGTTGTTGTGAGGCGCTTGCATAATCACTGTTTCACATTAATATGTCATTTATCACAATTTTACGAATGAAAGTAAAATGGCGGATGGCCATAAAATAGTAAAGGTTAAACCCTGTTGTTAGAATGTGTCGGTGTTGCATTGAATTTGCTGTGAAACACGATATAAGATATACTATGCCTGTTTCATCATTTCCGTACGTTTGATTTGGTTTGTGTACAGACTGTAAAATGACTCAGTCGCGTCTCGAGATTAGCTTGAATGTTGCCGGTTCTAACTGAGCCGGCATAGTGAATACGACTGCTACTTGCATTTAACTGTACTAACATTGCCTACATTCATGTACCGCACTCCACCTAAATATGGCACAACTCCCTCGCTTCCCTCACATCCACAATTCTTCATAGAAGCTTCACGGTTAGGGGCACTAGGCAACCCAGCTTTCTTGAGGATGTCTCTGATTCGGACGGAAAACACCCTCCTGGGCCTGCCTTGTTTAACGCATCCATCCACATCAAATTTATAAATTCCTTTTTCTCTCATCCTTTCCATGTGTCCAAACCATCGAAGCATTCCTTTGTCAATCCTTGTCACTACATCTACTACAGTTAAATAACTACAAGTAGTAGTCGCATCCACTATGCTGGCTTAGTTGTAACCACCAAATTTCTAAAATGATCGAATTTTGATCCCGAAACGCGATAACATCCTTCACGGTCACTACACTTATGTTTTGTTTATTGTGACTTGACATTAGACCTCGACCCGCCTGATGGTCATTCACGGCTTCCCCTGTCGCCGCCACTATGCCGGCCAAAGTGGTGGTACTACTTAGGATCTGTTGTATATGCCAACCACTCTTAATAATAAATAACAAATTTTAAAATTTATTGTTGAAACATAATTATGTAAGAATACATTGAAGCGTGTTCATTTGTAATTAATTGCACATCGCAACCGAATACCAAAAACCAAGTTTCATTGTTAATAAATTATAATGTTACTGCATGCTATCCCAAACGGGTTATTTATTTACTTAACCTGCACTGTGTACAAACAAAGGCGGACTTAATGCCGCTACTAGACAGTATCTGCCCGTGCAGTTATGCCAACCAGGCTATGATGACAGTTTAACGTTTACACATTTCATGAGAAAGGACATTAATTTTCATCATTCATTTTGGGCTTTTATGTAATGTCCAATGATGAAAAAGTATATAAATGGTAGTTTTGATACTTGTATTGATAAAACTAATAACAATTTTGCTTTTAATTGCTGTGCAATTGCGTTATTTGGAAAATAACATAATATGGATTTTGTATCGTCTGTCAATCACAGAGACATATTAAAATCTCTGCTTTGAACTGTCATAATTATAGTTTGATCATTTTGCACACTTAAACTATGTAAACTATACGATATATTCCAATTACATTGTTTTCTTCGTACATCAAACTATTTTAATATGATTATTAAACTTTTAATACAAAATGAACGATGTCCTTTCGTATAAATTAATAATTACATTTAAAGGAGCAAATTGTTGTTCTTTGTTGTCACTATGAGAAACAACAATTGTTTCTTCAAACGTAATTCCAATTTATACGAAGCTTCATCAGCGGGTCAAACGTCGAAACGGCCATCGTGGCGTGCTGCTGGTATAGTTAACCTTTAGAATTGTAGGCTAAAGGTGCCCACTGACGAGACGTCCAAACGGTCAAAGTACCATTGTGAACGTTGAAAACTTGTTCTATGATAATGGACGACGACGTCTATAGATGGATTTCCAAACAATTCATGCAGCCGCTCTAAATGTATGCGGTAGCTTAATTTGGATTCATCGTCAAATAGAAATGTGCCACGCCATTGGATGCATTCCAAACGCTTCGTGAATGTGGAAACTTACATCCATTTTGAACGAAGTTCCTTATCGAGCGTTGCAACAGTGGGCTAGACGGAAAAATTAAGACCAAAAGTTGTAACGACACTTTTTAGGGTTTCGTAGTAAAAAACGGAACCCTTATAGATTCGTCATGTCTTTCTGTCCGTCCGTATGTCACAGCCGCTTTTTTCCGAAACTATAAGAGCTATACCATCGATGCAGTTTTTTTGAGACATTTAAATAAAATAGAATCCCAAACATGGAAACATATTTGGGATTCTGAAGTGATAACTTCAGTTACCACAAGCCAATTATTACTAAAATTGAGCCTACTGTTAGGTTTATATTACATTTTATTTGTTATTAATAAAAATATATATTAGAACTTTAAATAAAATTATTACAATTTCCTCACTTATTAATCGAAAAGAACTTCGCGTTCCATCCGGGTGTCCCTTGACACCTCTCAAGTTTTTTTTATTTTTTTAAATATTTTTTCTATACTAAGCACTTTGTATCATAGAAACTGGATAACAGTACATATATTAAAGTTAAATTGGTACCGGTATGTGGTTTCGCACCCGTGCTCTCGGTTTGCATGACCATTGCACTGCCACTACACCTCGGTCGCCTTAAAATATAACTTTACAAATGAATATTTTTCAGAGGCCGCTTCGCTACCCACCCCGCAAGTCCCACGTACGCCGACAACGTGCCATTCCTGCCTCTACACCATTCCCATGTACCAGCTCTCTATCACGTGGCCGGAGCCCACGGCCTCCACACTCAGTGCATCGACTACGACCTGGTGACATAGATGTTATTGCAGCCATTGGTGATTCCCTGGTGGCCGCAAACGGAGCCCTGGAAGAATACGCGCTCGGAGCTTTCATTGAATATCGCGGCGTTTCCTGGTGTGCTGGTTAGTGAAATATTGTTTTCTTTGTTTTATTGCGAGCTTGACATAGATTTACTAAGCGAATGACTAAGGCAGCCGGGAACTAACTCGTTTTTTTTCAGTCGTCGTCACTCTTGGACCTCCTCTTGCTTATTATCAGGCGGGTCAAGGTCAAATGTCGTGTCACAACAAAAAAATACAGTTAAATAACTGCAAGTAGCAAAGGTAGAACCGGAAACTTCCAAGCTGATCCAGAAACTTGACTCATGACTGTGCAAATGTCCACCCCTAGTTTCACATATAATTTTACAGTACATTATTTATTTTAATGATTGGGAATACATGGGAATTTTCGTCAATGCTGCCATGGACAAAGGCTCTGCAGGCGGCAAAGGAGAGAACGAGGTAGAGAAGGATGCGGCGGGAAACTCGCGATATCGATCCTCAATAAGGAACGGACTAAGAAAAATTAGGATATTGTGAATGAGCGGTTTGGTATGATACATAGCAATATAAGTGATACTCGTATAATACACCTTAATATGCCAGGGTGGTTATTCTTATTAAGAAGATTCCCGAGTTGATTACTTCGTCTTTGGCAAGTGATAAGGACGAACGTGGTGTAGTGGTTGTAGAATGGTCTCGCAAACTATGTATGTATCCTTATGAAATTTATCCTTGATATACGTGCTTTAGCCGTTCTGTTTCTATGCACATTTAAAATTAAAGATAATGGTAGTGGTATGAACGATAAGATTAAAGTAATTTGAATAATACTAGAAAAAGTAAAATCAATGTGACAAGGTATTTCCAACATATGTGGAAACCCCATGTGGAATTTAAGGTAGAACGTATTGAATCTACAATGAAAATAAATGAAATACCCAATTTATGTCTACATAACTTTTATTGCAAGTGATTTTTGTTATTATTTAAAATACCACAAAATATCCTGCAGGCTCTCTGTTAAAATTGGTCAATTTGCTGTGGGTCGTAGGTCTTAGTGCATGGTTGAAAGCTAGTGCTTAGAATATTATGCAAGCCTGTGAATTATGCATGATGCGGGCCACAGATCATCAGCTCAATAACAGAAATGATCATGTCAGAACTATGAACGATATGTTATGAAAATTATTGGCTTAAATATAAAATTATTTGTCTTTTTATTCCCGTAAACAGATCGGTGGAAGTATTGACAGTCGAAATAACTGATTGCGCAGGTCGTTTTTTGATAAGTGGTAGCCCATTTTTACCTTCGACTCTTCAGGCCGGCATAGTGACGACTAGCAAACGACACACTTACAGGGGCAACTGTAAATTGTGTCGCTTTTACTTCGGTCTATGTTGCTCTCAGAACGTCTCTCGTTTATGGTAAAGAAATATATTCCTTGACTTGCTTGCAAGGAAATATGGATATGTTTTTTAAAAACTACTATCTAGAAAAAAACAGGCCACAGCCAACCGAAGCCAGGCGTGGATGTTTTGTAAAAAAAATTACCTTACAAAATAAACCATAACTTGTTACTAATAAAATGGATTAGTATAAATCAAAATGAAGGTTAACAGTAGAATAGTGATGGCCTTTCTTAAAACATTTTGTGGTTAAAATGCAAAACACATATATTTGATTATTATTTCATCAATAGCAAATGCCAAGGATTCGCTTACATTTCGAAAGTGAACAATAATTATGAACTAAATTAATAAGCAAGGCCATAATGTGCAATAATCTGATACAATTTCTTCATTTGGGATTACTTATGACGCATAGGTAGGTGCAGCATTGAACCTGAATGGCTAAAGATTCCTAAACATTACACATAAGCGAACAATTTTGCTAAATACATACAAATCCAACCAGTGGATAATCTCGGACACCACGGGCTTTCTTGTGCCAGTAGTGCCGGCCGCATCCCCCGTCACGCGGCATTCAACGATACCATCCGAAAGGCTCTTGCCACTGTTGGAGTGCCCGCAGAGAAGAACCCTGTGGTATTGCGCGGAACGACGGCTAGAGACCTGACGGCATGACTGTTGGGCCATGGAAACTTAGCAGGTCTTTGGTGTGGAAGGCTGGCAATTGTTTCTGCTAACGTATTAGGCATTCTATACAAAGGGGAAATGTTGCCAGTCTCCTTGGGTTTATCTCTGATGCGACGTCATTAGATGATATTTTTTATTTATATTTTAATTATAGTAATATATAATCATATACTTTAAATTTTATCTAATAAATGAAACAAAATTTATACGGCTTACTTTCGCATTAATTTTTTTAATGGTTATTGATTGTACAGTTACTTTATTCCGACGATTTGAGAGCTTTGCAGCCATCGTGGTTACGGAGAAACTGAAGTGTTAGTCGTCCATTGGTCGATGCTCTCATTGTTTTCAAAACTACCCCGTTTGATGTTTTGTTTTATTGTTTTCGGTTTAATACAACTTTTGCAAAAATAACAGACAGTGTCATTTGTGTATTACGGGGTCCCAGGTGTTGGATAAAATTTGTTTAATTTATTAGTTTGCGCAAAATAATACAAATCTAACTGAATATGAAAAGGAATTGTATTGTTCAGTAGAATTACTTCAAAAATCCTTAACGTTAGGGTCACTTCTCAGGGATTTAGTCAAATAGACGTAGTTGATGAATAATGTGTCATAAATTCCGTTCTTTCAGGTGGAGATAGCACATGGCGCGAATACCTGACCCTGCCAAACATCCTGAAGGAATACAACCCAGACATAAAAGGCTTTTCAACTGGCACAGGCGAATGGATAACAAAGAATGCCAAACTCAATGTCGCATTCCCTGTTGCTTCTGACCAGGATGCATTGAAACAGGCAAAGGTTTGCAATTTACTTTATATTATTTTTATTGTGACTCGACATCTGATCTCAATGGTAAGTAAGGTCGATGAGCGCCGACTGAGAAAAACGACTCAGTTTAGGATGTCTCCGCCGCCTTCACTATGCCGGCGTGAATTAAAATTACACAGGGTTTGTATCAGTAGAAGTTATTAGAATAAATCCCGATTACCATAAATCCTGATTGTCAGTATGATCTACGAGTATAAGCTGAAGGTACCAAAAAGAGATATAGAACACAGCTATAAAAATGATATACCTATAAAGAGATAAAACGAGATAAAAAAAAATTTAACATGTACATAGGCGAGCTTATTGTCTAGTGGCAATATCTACTAGGTAACCTTTGGGATAGTGAGCAGGGATTGAGACTATTCGCCATTCTGCTTAATTGACAGGCATAGGTCGCCGTGTCTCTAAACTGAAATGGGTTTAAACTGGCCAATTCTGCCTCGAACAGGAAGAAGAGGTGTAGGAAGACCTGCTAGATGACCCATAACAGCGAAAACGGGAGGAAGATTGTATTGTATTATGTTTAGCAATGGACAGGTTGAGATAGCCAACAACTAGTTTATTTCAACGTAACTAACGAGTATATAAACAATTTCAGATATTGGTTGCCCGCATGAAAGCATCACCAGACATCGACATAGCCCGTGATTGGAAGATGGTGACAGTGTTCATGGGTGCCAATGATCTGTGCTCTGCGTCATGCCTCTCACCCATTGCATGGTCGCCCGCAGCACACGGCAGGAAGATGGCAAAAGCATTGGACTACCTCTATGAACATTTGCCAAGGACCATTGTTAATTTAATACCAGTTTTGGGTAAGAACAGACTTGCATTAGCTACAATCATCTTTAAGTTCACCATACATGAAGGTTTGGCTGGTAAAGAATGCCATGAGGCATTAAGTTGCTTTCGGTAAATAAAAAATCAAGTTAATAGATTATAGTTAATAGTTAATAAATAAAAATAAATACTTAAACAGCGCAGGTACATACATGTCAAGTAAATTCAGTAGGTTGATCATAGTTTATAAGCTTTTTCTACCCGGGATAGTGGCGGTTACTGGGATTACCGTAAACTGAGATATTTTAAGTCGTCAGACTCAGTATTCTTGGACCTTCCTTTGCTTCCTTTGCTTGAGTCGATGTTTTTGATACTGACTTTTTACTGACTTTTTACTGATACTGTTTTTTACTGACTTTTTTACATTGCTATACTAAGCAACTAAAATCAAGGAAACGGGGCGACCAACGTTAATATATCAAAGACACTTTCGTAAAATATACTGAAATAAATAGCCAGAGCGTGGCGTGATAAAACTCACAGGTTTAATTCCATTCAAAATCGTCCAACGCACCTACAGAAGTTTTAAGATTAAAAATTCAAAATATAAAACTGTTAATAATATTAAATAGGACGACCAACACCTCAGTCTCTCTGTGACCACGATGGCTGCACGCACAGCTCTCGAAGCGTCGGAATAATAAAAACTTGTAAAATCAAAACCGAAATAAACGCGTTAGTAAGCCGCATAAAATTTGTTAAATTCATTAAACAATGTTCGCGAAAAATCTAAAAAAAATTATATAGTGGCTTGCTATATGACCCTGTTGTTAAGCTAGAGTGCGGTCCATGATTGGAGGTGACTGCTATTAGAGTTATTTAACTGTAAGTAGCAGTTGAAACCGCCAACTTACAAGCTGATTTCGAAACGTGACTTAGTCACTACACCGTCTGTTTACTTGTAACTACCCCAGATCGACAGTCTGCCTACCACACTTTGATATCCAGACCCGTCTTTTTAATTATTTTTTATTGTGATACATCTGACCTCGACCCGCCTGATGATAAGCAAGAGAAGGTTCAAGAGTGACGACGACTGGAATAACCGAGTTAGTTCCCAGCCACCGCCACTATGCCGGCCTAAAAATTGATGGGAAATGTAGTTGTTAATTTGATATAAGAGCTAAGACTTTCCGTATGTTTCAGACGTGTCCGTGTCAGTGCGTGTCGTGCGCAGTCCAATGTGTCGCATGATGCACTCGTTGTTCTGCTCGTGCTTCCATCGTGGCGGTGGGGAGCTTCAGCAACTCGTCAAACAAACATTGCTCTATCAGAGAGCTGAGGAGATACTTGTAAGTACATTCGAATGCAAGATTTTTTTATTGGGATAGACATATGACAGCACTCTGCCTGGTTTTAAACAGTCAATTGGTGTACTGAGCGTAACCCGGATCGGCATACTGGGCAAATCAGTTTTTTTTACTAATTATTATTAACAATTATATGTAATTACCAATTTTATCAAATATTACAAATAAATGCTATTATTCACATATTAGTTTCGACCGGGAATCGAACCCAGAACTTTACCCTTATCGTTACTAAATGCGCCACGTATGTCGTTAATATTATTTCATTGTTTTCGAATGCATAACATTTAAAGTACTCTTAATTAGGTAAAAACTTTTTTTTGTGACTCGACATCCAACCTCGACTTTCCTGATGGTAAGCCTTCAGGCAAGAGTGTAAACGACTGAAAAACCCGACTCAGTCGCTGCCACTACGTCAGCCAAATACCTATTTTTTATTTGTAATTTACATTTCTATACTAAGCTACTAAAGTGCTTGTATTCTAGAAACCAAAGTACATATATCAAAGATACATTGGTACCAGTGGGTGGTCTCGAACTCGTGCTCTCTGATTTGTGTAACCATATCACTGCTACTACACCACGGTCGCCTTTTATATTATATTATTCTAATATTTTCCAGGTGAACAGTGGCCGTTATAACAGCCGTAATGACTTCACTGTTGTCATCCAGCCGTTTATGAAGTTGTTCAATGCGCCGCAGCCGCTCACAGACCCATTGCCAATCGTCATACACCAGTCCTATATAACGCACGACTGTTTTCATTTCTCACAAAAAGGACATGCATTAGGTATGTATTGCATTTATTTATTTATTTATTTGGGTTAACAACAAAATAATCACTAATCTTAAAATAATTAACATTACAATGTCTAATGTCTAAGTCCTTTGAGTATACATTAGGAATGTATACTACAAATACTATACTGTACTATAATACTAATACTATGTATATACCTTAGGCCGGCATAGTGGCGGCGGCTGGGGCCGGGAACTGACTCGGTTATTCCAGTCGTCGTCACTCTTGGACCTCCTCTTGCTTATCATCAGGCGAGTCGAGGTCAGATGTCGTGTCACAATAAAAAAATATATAAAAAAATACTGTACTATAATAAAAGTGTTATTTTAAAATTATAGCATGCATGTTAAATATAAACAAAGTAATTTATATTTGCATATCTCATACAATTTTATCATATTTATAATTAGAGTATTGAAAAAAAGAATAAAAAAATAATTAATTAGGAAATAAAAAAAAAGATAATTAAATCAAATTATAAAAATTAAATAAAAGTTTTTTTGACCAGTCGAGTAATAAAAAACTATTACCGGCATAATTATAAGTAAAAATCCCTTTTAACTTTCAGCGGCAAACCTCCTGTGGAACAACCTTCTGGAGCCAGTTGGAGCGAAATCAGAAAAAATACCACCAATTTTATTTAAAAATTTCCTCTGCCCTACAGCTGAGGCACCATACATTTTCACAGCTAATAACTCAAGGAATTTCCTCCAGACTGGCAGACAAGATGGCGGATATCTGGATGAGTGGTGACATTTGAGATGCGATCCAGATATTGAGATTGTTTTAGATTTAATATTATTTATCTAGGTACCGGCGTCATATCTTCTCGTCAAACATCCCGCAGTGCCTAAAGATAAGGGTCTTCAACCAGTGTGTATTGCCAGTGATGACAAACGGCACTGAGACGTGGTCCTTAAATGTTGCCCTGCTAGAAAAGCTCAGATTCGCTTAGTGGGCAATGGAGAGAGCTATGCTTTTATGTTTGCGCAATAGAATCCGGAACGAGGATATTCGCCAAAGAACCAAAGTTACCGACATAGCTCGTAGGATTTGCAAGCCGAAGTAGCAATGGGCTTGCCACACCGCTCGAAGAACCGACAACCGAAGGGGAAAAAAGGTTCTTGAGTGGAGACCACGAACCGGAAGACCTAGCGTAGGTAGGCCTCCCACTAGGTGGACTGACGACATAATGAACACTAATAACCGGTGGATGCAACTGGCATCTTGTCGTTGCCGAGGGGGGATGCAAATGGCGTTCTAAGGGGAGGCCATTGTTCAGCAGTGGACGTCTTCTCGCTGATGATGAAGTTTAACCTAATAGTCGAAACCATTTTTTTACATTTCTATACAAAGCTAAGTGCCTTTATCATAGAAACTGGACGACCAAAGTATACATTGCCAAGATACATTAATAGTAATTCACACCTGGGTAGTACCACTACTTTCAAGTGTACAGATCAGCTTAAATGTTGCCGGTTTTAACTAGGCCGCATTCACTATGCGATTGCTATTTGCATTTATTGTAGTAGCAGTCGCATGGACCGCATTCCAGCCTAACATCAGGCAGAGTTCTGGCTGCCATAATATTGAATTAAAAAAAGGTTCGCCATATAGCATTACGATTTACTTGTATCTTCTGGAAATAATGTCTAGCGGCAATAAGTTGATGAATTCAACAAATTTTATGCGTCTTACTATAAAGTTTATTTTTGGTTAATAATTATTCATTTTTTTAAGTATAATAAATAAATAAACGCATTAAACTTGTTAATTAATTCTAAATCATAATTCTAAATTCTAAATCATAAATTAATTCTAAATCATAAATTAATGTTCGCGCAATATCTAAGAAAATTCTGTTATATCAATTATTTCTAGGTTGATTTTGTAAAAAATGTACAGTCTAGTAAATAATTTAGAAAGAGGCTCTCAGGCCTACACAGTCTACAGATCTGTAAAGTTTGTAAGCCCTTGTAAAGTTTACATTAACTCTCTGAAAACCTAATTCATTTTTACATTGGGTATACGTTTATTTAAGTTAATTTAGAAAATAAATGCCAAACAATTTCTTAAAACTGTGTTATATTTACCTATATAAGTTTAATATAACTACATAATAAGTAAGTAGGTATATTACTATTCTAGGTTTACCCAAATTTCATATTCAATGATATTTAGGTATTTATATTTATCATTGTTTTATTATAAACAAAAATAAGAACGCGCTGACCCAGCATTATGACACGACACTGTCCGTCTGTCTATAATGCGTCTGTGCGTTTTTCCTCCAAGATTTATTTTCGGTTGGTTATAAAGAACTTGTTGAGATTAACTTCTAGCCTTTGAGTTTACCTCAGTCAAGTTTTCAGACCACCAAGTTTGTCCCAAATGTTGTCCAGCCCCCTTAGCACGGCAATCCAAGAAGCAAGATACTCGTAAAGACCTGCAAGGAATATTATTGTAACTCATTTTAAATAACTTAATAATATATTGCTATGGACATTCTGTTCTGGTAAGTTATTAAAAATAAGTTGCAATGATGTTATCTTGCTTCTTGGATTGCCGTGCTAGGGGGGCAGTCATGGAATCTAGGATGTAGAAGCCTCAATTAAATTTGAATAGCATGATTTCTATATATAAAATAATATTAGCTCTATAAAATTATTGACAAATAGTTTTTTTATATTTACGTAACTGTTGGGGCTAACGGTGGGGCTGCACTGAACAGTAACTATTAATTTATTTATTTGTAAACGTGAAATGTAATTAATGTCTTAATGTTTTGTTTTAATGTAAATAATATATACAGGTTAAGTAATATAGATGAATTGTGATTTAATATAGATAAATAATATTAAAATAAATACATAAATAATTAAGCCTTTTCATTTTATAAGTCTTAAGGAAGAAATCGGAGAAATCCTGAAAAAAGCTAGGTTGCCAAGTGCCCATAATCAGCTTTAGCTTGTATAAAGAGAATTGTGGATGTGAGTAAAGCGAGGAAGTTGTGTCAGGATCATGGCAAGTGGTACTCCATTGTGTCTACATATCCCTGTGGGAAAAAGTGTGACAATTCTTTGATTGATTGAAGTCTTAAAGAATGTATACTCAAGTTATAGGTACTATTAAAACGCCTGAAATTTCCGATGGTTAAGAAAATGCTCGTACAACGCCTGATATTAGGCTGCAGTGCTATTCTTAAGTAAATGCTACCAACTCTCAAGTACACGTGCATACATATTCTCCTAATACAATAAACCCAGGATGAATAGATCGTCTAGGCATACAAACAAGTGGAAGTAGGAAGAAATGATAGTTATAAAGAGCGAAAAAGAGTGAAATATATGTTGCTCTGCATCGAGTTCAGGTTTGCTTATTAGCATAGTTTTAACGTGCCCTTTTCTGAGTGCGTATAACATATGTACGTCTTTTTTTAAATATTGGGTCCTTCCTAATACTCAACAGCGAAATGACGTCTCCACGAACTTCCACTGACTGACTTTTATACTAATAAAATTTACGACGACGAAATATCAGTGATGTTTCGATATTATTAGTAACTAATTAACATAGATACTTACCTATTGATTTGTTATTTGCTGACTTTCCATCGCCATCAATATTATTATTTAGAATAAAAGTCACGTTATTATATAGAATAAAACAGGACAACCAATTGGTACCGATGGGTGGTCTCGAACTCGTACTCTCGGTTTGTGTAACCATTGCACTGCCACTACACCACAACGGTCGCACGTTGGTAAAGCAGTGCAAGTTCTAATATTCTTAATTATCTGTTGTGTCTCATCCAGAAGGTTCGCTGATCTCCGGCTCCGTATGTAGGTACCTACATCAAATAGTTCAGCGTTTCTCAATAAAGTTTACTAAAACACGTTTCAAGTCTTCAAA
The DNA here is from genome assembly GCA_905220615.1 of Tinea trinotella. NCBI lineage: Eukaryota > Metazoa > Arthropoda > Insecta > Lepidoptera > Tineidae > Tinea > Tinea trinotella. The sequence goes on from HG992313.1 coordinate 13,664,185, forward strand.
TCTTAAGATTTTCAAACATACTCTCAACCACTTTTATTCTCTTAAACTATTTACTTACATCAAATTTAAAATCAAATTTTTATGCTATTATTCACAAAGATACGAGTATAAGCTGATATTGGAGCGCCATTTTTCACGATCCTGACACAATTCTCTTTGTTCCTTCATATCTACAAATATAAACTACTTTTTTATAAAATATTTAATTGTTTTCTTATTTTGACTCGACATATAACAGCACCCCGCCTGATGTTAAATTTGAGTGCGGTTCATGAATGAAGGCGACTTCTAACTAATATTTTTTAATTTATTAAATTTTAAATGACTATAAATAGTGATATGTATAGTCATCTGGCTTAGTTGGAACCGGCAACTTACAAGCTGATCCTGAAACGCGACTAAATCACTTTACAGTCTGTATACTTATAAGTGGCGGTACTACCCCAGATCGGCAGTCTGGGCATCACTGCCTACTACTCATTGACCACCAGACCTGAAGCAAATGTCTGCCTCTTTTTTATTAACAAATATTTGCAATAAGCAATTTGATAATTAATTAGTATAAATCAAAGGTACTAAGCAAATCTTTACTTCGACCGGGAATCGAACCCGCATTTTACGCCTAGCTGATTGGTGTATTACCAAATATTTGGTAGGCATATGGTACAAGTAGGTACTATCTTTTATTCCCTAAAAAAACGATCACATACTTAGCGGTAGTGATTCATCGCGGGGTGGGTTGGTACGTTGTATAAATAGTGCTGAAACCACCAACCATCCGATAGTCTGGCCCGGGTGCGTCTCATTGCTGACCGTCTCGGTGACGCAAGTCGACTTTATTACTTCCCGCTCTTGGTGAACGAAAATTTAACAAAGAAAAAATGGTAAGAACAGTTTTACATTTAACGATTGAAAGTAGGCTTTTTAAATTTATTTTGAGGCTATTATTTTATGCTTTATTTAATCTCATTTTAATATTCGATTAAATTTAAAAACATGCTTAATTAGTTTTATTTTTAAATTGGAAAAATTCGCATTTGTTTTTATTATCTTACTAAAGCAGCTGTGTAAATAGCTTTAAATAATAATTATGAATGTTATTTAACAAATTACATACTTCGCTATTATTAGGTACTATCGCAATAATTTTATATTTTTGGATTAAAACGTTTTGAAAGCTTTCGTTGTGGTCGGAGTTATCTAGTTTCTTAAATAATGTTGCCTAGTGCCCATAACCATAGAGCTTGTATGAAGAGAATTGTGGATGTGAAGGAAGCGAGGGAGTTGTGTCAGGATCGTGGCAAGTCGTGCTCCATTGTCTCTGCCTATCCCTGTAGGAAAAAGGCGTGACAATTTTATTGATTTGTTTGATAATGTTCGCGGAACACCTCAGAAAATAGTACTTAGTCATTTTTTTAAATCCAGGGTTTTTATTCAACATAATTTTCTTTCCATATTTTTAGTTCTAAAATAATTTACTCTTTTTCTGAAATAACCTAACTTATAAAACTAAACAATTAATTAGGAACAGAAGTTAAATACAACTATATTTTAATGTTTAGCTACAGATACTTATATTACCTTTACTTCCGGTTTTTATCAATTTTACAGGAAATGGCATTTATTAAAGAAATTATAAATGTTGCTTATGTAGAAACTTGAGTTATGTGCAATATAGGAATATATTCTATTCACTTCTGGTTACTTTATTAGGAGTTTAAAAGCTCTTTGAACAATAGTTTGCTAAGATACCGTTTTGGTTGGGTACTTATTTGTAACGGAGTGATTAATTTAACGGTCAACATTTATATTGATTTGTAATTTTGAAGCTGCATAATTATAATTTATTGAACATGAATTTGAAAGCGTGAATTTTCTATACAATTTTCATTACAAATTATTTTATATTAGAATATGCCAAAAATTCCCATATGAAAAAAAATATTTATGTTGGTCAGAACAGAAAATAAGTAGGTGTATTATTTTTTTTTATTGTGACTCGACATATGGCAGCACCCCGCTTGATGTTAAGCCGAAGTGTGGTCCATGAATGAATGTCACTGCTACTACAATTTAATATCTGTGAGTAGCAATCACATCCACTATGCCGCCCTAGTTGGAACCGGCAACTTACAAAGGGTGTGGTGTAATTCGTATTAAACCTTGGAGATATATTCTATTACAAGCTGATCCTGAAACGTGACCAAATCACTTTACTGTCTGTATACTTGTAAGTGGTGTTACTACCCCGGATCGGCAGACTGGGTACCACTGCCTACCACTCTTTGATAATCAAACCCGAAGCAAATATCCACCTCTTTTTTTTATTAACAAATATTTGCAATATTGTAAAATAATTATTAAATATTACAAATAAAAGCTATGAAACAAATATTTGCTCCGACGGGAATCGAACCCGGGACTTTACGCGCAACAAACCAATCGCTAAACCGTTTGTCCACGCCTATCTCTTAAATATTTAAATTTTCAGAGGATCGCAATATTAATGACAATTTAAATATTTCTGCGATTGATGATTGCGGTTGCTGAAAATGTACAATTGTGTAGTAAATAATTCATTAAAATACAATTAGGCATTCGCTTGAATTAAATCTCTGTTATTCATTTTCATTTTCCATTTGCAATCTTAAAGTTCCGCGAACAATTCAAAGCACTGAATCATTGATCCAATTATATATTGCTCTAAAAGAAGATACATTCCATAATAATAAATTATATAACTCATAAAGAAACGATCTGTTACCAAAATTATATTTTTACTTTTTTTATTATGGCTTAATATAAGACGGCAATCCGCCTTATGATAAGTTGGAATGCGGTCTACGAATAGAGTAAACTTTAAAGCTGTTCCTCAAACTCAACTGAGTCACTTCACGATTTGCATACTTAAAAGTACTATCTCAGTACCGAGACTGCCGAGACTGGATGACCAACATGCAACATGCACATTAAGCAAATCTAAGTCAGATATCGAGTCTCAATATTAAAAAAACAAATTGACGGACAATGTGCTAAACTTTCTTAAATCAATTTTGAATGCAGGATACGTTCAGCAGGCCACTGAGGAGTTGGCTGGGGAAGGCCTATGTCCATCCCTCCATCTTTACACAACCACAATTAATAAGAAATTATCAATTTAAACTCATTTTATTTAAAAAAAAAGTACTACTTTATTTACATTAGGTAACGAGTAATGTATAAAGTAAAAAGTACTACTTTATTTACATTAGGTAACGAGTAATGTATAAAGTAAAAAGTACTACTTTATTTACATTAGGTAACGAGTAATGTATAAAGTAAAAAGTACTACTTTATTTACATTAGGTAACGAGTAATGTATAAAGTAAAAAGTACTACTTTATTTACATTAGGTAACGAGTAATGTATAAAGTAAAAAGTACTACTTTATTTACATTAGGTAACGAGTAATGTATAAAGTAAAAAGTACTACTTTATTTACATTAGGTAACGAGTAATGTATAAAGTAAAAAGTACTACTTTATTTACATTAGGTAACGAGTAATGTATAAAGTAAAAAGTACTACTTTATTTACATTAGGTAACGAGTAATGTATAAAGTAAAAAGTACTACTTTATTTACATTAGGTAACGAGTAATGTATAAAGTAAAAAGTACTACTTTATTTACATTAGGTAACGAGTAATGTATAAAGTAAAAAGTACTACTTTATTTACATTAGGTAACGAGTAATGTATAAAGTAAAAAGTACTACTTTATTTACATTAGGTAACGAGTAATGTATAAAGTAAAAAGTACTACTTTATTTACATTAGGTAACGAGTAATGTATAAAGTAAAAAGTACTACTTTATTTACATTAGGTAACGAGTAATGTATAAAGTAAAAAGTACTACTTTATTTACATTAGGTAACGAGTAATGTATAAAGTAAAAAGTACTACTTTATTTACATTAGGTAACGAGTAATGTATAAAGTAAAAAGTACTACTTTATTTACATTAGGTAACGAGTAATGTATAAAGTAAAAAGTACTACTTTATTTACATTAGGTAACGAGTAATGTATAAAGTAAAAAGCTATAAACACAGTCCACTACAAATATTTGTTCAGCTCTTAAAAACAGTTCTTAATTAAGAGTTGTAAAGTTTATCACAAAGCAATAAATTCATTCTACCGTGAATTATATCCTAAAAAATTACAGTATATTCAAGTATTTACAAAAGATAACCTTATCAAGTCCACCCTAAATGATCAAACTTGTCAGTATTTTTTCATATACATACACATTTTGTAAAAGAATACACCTCAAAATAAAATATTAATACTATAATTAGAAATGTCATAGATAGCATATCCACTCGTGACAACAGTTTATTAGTGAAATATTAAAGCATTTATCAGATTATATTATATTTGACATATTTTGATTATAAATAAAATACATACGAGTATAAGTAGGGTGACAGAATTATTAGAAACAAAGAAATCTATTTGGAACTAACTACAGATCGTTTAGAAATTAAATCTTTTAATCACCTATTATATTATATAGTGGATTATTTTTATTCTATTGTTCCTGGAACAAATTGGGGACATTTAAGAATCAAGATATCCACAGTGCTTGTATAGCTTGCATAAAAAAATACGGATGTAAAGGAATCTGGCCAGTGTTTAGAGCTATTATTAAATCGATTATTTATTATAATACAACGATTTTTACTTGATTATTATAACGATTTTATTATATGAATGCTATATTTTTTACGTTTTTTAAATTTTCAAACGTAGCTAGTGAATGTGCTTCTTTCATAAAAACTGGGCGACCAAAGATTATATCAAAGATACTTTGGTATCGGCAATGTGGTTAATTAAAGAAAATTTGTTGATTACCAACAAATTTGATTTAACTTAAAAGTACAACTTTTGATTTCACTTATCAGATTAAAATAACTTTTAAACTAAATTAAACCGGAATAACATTCCTTCTCACAAATCAAACTTTAAAAGAAGTAATTAAAAGTATCATTAAAGAGCATTGACCGTATTAAGGTATTACTTTTATTTTTATAAACTATCATACAACTTTAGACAAAGAAAAAGTTTTATGTAACGGTTTTATTGTATTAAAGTTTCTTTGAAAACTATTATAAATAAATATTATATATTTACGCCCCAAACCTAGGAGGGTGTTCTCCGACCAAATCGGAGACATTCTCAAGTATGATGGGTCACCTAGCCTAGTGCCCATAACCATAGAGATTGTATGAAAAGAATTGTGGAGGGAGCGAGGGGGTTTTGTCAGGGTCGTGGCAAGTTGCGCTCTATTGTCACTGCTTATCCCTGTGGGAAAAAGGCGTTACTCAGGTAATTAAAAGTTATATTAATTTTTATTTCAAAGTTTTTTATATCATTGAATTAAACAAATTTTATGCGGCTTACTATCGGCTATTTTTTATATCAGTTAATGGGCTATTAGGTACCTACGCACACCCAATGGACACCGCACGACAGTGGCCCTCCATTGTCGCTGTCTATCCCTATGTGAATTGAGGCATGAACGTACCTAAACAAACTTGTAGGTTTAATAAGCCTTAATTGGGCCGCTATCTCAATCAAATTTTTAGAAGTGGTAGAAGACTGTTACTTGCAATTAATAAACTGAATTAGCAGTTATCTCCAGCTTAACATCAGGCGGAGTGTTGTCATATGACGAGCCTAAATAGAATAAAAAGTTTCAAAAACTAAGACTTATAACGATAAGGTATTTCTGAAACTTTTTAGTTCTATCGTGCAAAATGCTTTAGCAAATACAATTTTCAATCATTTCTTATGCATGCACAAACATGCAATGCAGTGAACGATTTTGATTTAAAGCTCTTTTGTTGAACATAAATCAGTAAAAGCTATTATAAATATTAACATTTCTATACTAAGCTACTAAAGTGCTTGTATCACTTGACGACGGCGGGGACGAACGGTTTAGCGACTGGTTTGTTGCGCGTAAAGTCCCGGGTTCGATCCCCGGTCGGAGCAAACATTTGTTTCATAGCTTTTATTTGTAATATTTAATAGTATTAAATATTGCAAATATTTGTTAATAAAAAAAAAAGAGATGGATATTTGCTTCGGGTCTGGTTATCAAAGAGTGGTAGGCAGTGGTACCCAGTCTGCCGATCCGGGGTAGTACCACCACTTACAAGTATACAGACCGTGAAGTGATTTGGTCACGTTTCGGGATCAGCTTGTAAGTTGCCGGTTCCATCTAGGCCTGCATAGTGGATGTGATTGCTACTCACAGTTATTAAATTGTAGTAGCAGTGACATTCATTCATGGACCATACTTTGGCTTAACATCAAGCGGGGTGCTGTCATATGTCGAGTCACAATAAAAAAAAAAAAAAAAAAAAAATATCATAAAAACAGGACAACCAAAGTACATTCTGTATATAAAAGATACATTGGTACCGGTGGTTGGTTTCGAACTCGTGCATATTTTTGTGTAACCATTGCACTGCCACTACACCACGGTCGCCTTAAACCATTTTGTTATATTTTTTTATTATATAACAAAACGGTTTAAATGAAAATAGTTTTTTTTGTGTTTGGAGGTTTAACGCTACGTCTGAAAAATGCGATTCAGTTTACTTTTGCCACGGTCGTTTACACTACTTACAAACACTACTTTACATAAAATATAAATAAGAACTCTACTTTTTTTACTTTGTCCAAATACTGTATATTTTTTAAACGCGGTATTTAACTGTATTAATAATATCTGTATAATATTTAAACCCCTTCCTTCTCTTTGTAACATATTCCTCGTACTTCGTGGTACGATAGTCTGTCGGGAAGACTGAGGAAATGACCAACTATCTGCCAACCACTCTTAATATTATACATACAAAGGATATCCTTACATTTCTTATGATATTCTACTGCTTTAATAAAATAAAAACCATCTCGAACCATCTAAGAACTATCTCGATCATGTCAGCTTTCGAACGAAAAAAACCGCATTGTAATCGGTTTATTCGTTTAGGAGCTACGATGCCACAGACAGACACACAGATACACAGACACGATAAACACGTCAAACTTATAACACCCCTCTTTTGGAGTCGGGGATAACAAAAGGCCTATGTAATATTTAGTGAAGACTTTACATAATTACGAAATTTTATGTGTAAATCGTAATAAATAACAGACTAGTCTTGCGTGCCGGCAGCCATTTCTAAGGCTTTTCATGGACGTTTGGGTGAATACCTAGGTATTATAATGAATTATCGCATTTCCCTTAAAATCTAGATTTCATGAATTCAATTCGTGTAAGTAATTTCTATGTTAATATTTTTCGTAAAATGTTTATTTGGTGCTGAATTTTGGGCGCTTTATTTATGATCTGAAAAATTGTCTCTGCCTATCCCTGTGGGAAAAGGCAGAGACAATTTGTTTGATTGATTGAAGTTGTTTAGTTCATCTACTTCTAAAATGGCTCAATCATGACCGCCTGATATGAAGCTGAGGTGCGATCCCTGAATGGAGACGAGGTGTCCATACTACTTTCAAAGCTGGTTTTAAATTGAAATGTCCTGGTATTTCTACCTTCAAATTTTGGTTTTCAAAATATCGAGATGGCAACCCTACATTACTCGTAACTAAATTTTTTGAAGCTTAGAATAACTAGTAGTTATTTATTTTTAAAATTAATTAGTAAAGTGTTCCTAAATTGTGTCCTTTATGAGTAAGGGTGCTTTAATTATTATTTCATTAGGGCGTGAACAGATGATGTAATCGGTCGCCGGCGGTCGCACCCAAAATTCATAAATATGTATGCTTTAACAATTCAAGCGTGCTGCCATTACGACATTATTGTGTTTAGGGGTGTCCAGAATAATTTCAATACAGTACAATTCATGAGATTTTTATACAATAACCATTGTTGATGTAGATGCAACTGGCATCTTGTCGTTCGGAATGGCGTTCTAAGGCTATGTTCAGCAATGGACGCCTTCCGGCTGATGATAAGAAGGACGTAAGACTTGTTTAGATGTGTTGTGTCTTTACCTATCTCTGTGGGTATTAAGACGTGAAAATTTGATTGATTGAACAATTAGTATTTCAGTTAATCGATCCACATCTTAGAAATGTAAATACCGTGATTTAGTTGCGTTTCGAAATCAGCTTTATAAACGATTAATACACGTATAATACCTTGACAATACCAAAAAAATGAGTCGTGATAGTACAATTACTGTGATTCATCTTAAATATAAGAAATAGTCCAAAAGTATTTTTATTAATAGACAACTTGTGATCATGATATTAACTGTAATACACAGACTACATAATGGCAAATAGAGGCCTCATACAAAGGGAATAATTCGATTGGCTGTTTAGGAAACCAGATACAGCGGGGCCTAGTCCACCGATCCGGGGTACCACCAATTACAAGTGGTGACTTGGTCGCGTTTACACATCTGCCGTATTCTGTAACATTTTGTAACTAGTACATATTTGTGTAAATAAATACATATAAATATAAGTAACGTTATTTTACTTTATAATTTTTTTAATTGGATGTTTTTTGTGCTAATAATAAACAAGTACAGATTCAGATGACATACATTTCAAAGAGCGATTTCAGCTATTTATTACAATCAATCAATCAAATTGTCACACCTTTTTCCCACATGGATAGGCAGAGACTTGAAGCGTCACTTAGCACGATCCTAACGCAACTCCCTCGCTTCCCTCTCATCCACAATTCTTTACGTACAAGCTTCTTTAAGCTTTCGTACGGTTATGAACACTAGGCATCCCAGCTTTCTTGAGGATATCTTCGATCTTCGATTAACAATACAAGTTATCGTTGTCGAATTTCGGTGAATTTCGTTGTCGAGACAAAGAACGATTTATTACTGACTTAACACTCTATAATTATTCACAGCTATTTTCCTTTTACTAAAATGTTCTATTGATAGTCTGATAGTTTTTAATCTGTGTTGTATGCATTCAGCAGTGTCAGTTTTTTGTGCCTTTTTTTTCTTAACAAAAATTACCTTCGCACCGGTCAATGTCCGAATGTTGCGTGCTCTTCTATGTTATTTAATAGATCATATTGTTGTGTTAAAATAATTGAACTCCCATTGTTTTTGTGATGTTTACGGTATTTAATCAATCAATCAAATTGTCACGCCTTTTTCCCACAAGGATAGGCAGATACAATCCTTGGATCCTGCTGCGTGAAGAAGTACCTTTGCCTGGCATAGTGACGGCGACTGGGGCAACCGTTTTTACTGGAGGACTCGGTTTTTACAGTCGTCAGCACTCTTGGACCTCCTCTTGCTTACCATCAGGTCAAGGTCAGATGTCGAGTCACAATAAAAAATAAAATATAAAATAACAATGAACTCGGTACTGGTTACGAGTTTGCACCGTTTGGGATGAGAGACGATGAGCCCTTGGGGACCTTCAGCTAAGCGCCCTAACAAGGAGTAGTCCAAGCGGCTGATTTAGAAGTCTAGAGACAGAAAAGCTGCCAATTATTTCAACGGGAATGTTGCCAGTCTCCTTAAGACTATCTCTGATGCGACGTCATTAGATGATATTTTTATCTGTCTTCACAATGAACTTCTCTATTAGGAACATTATGTATTAATAATAAATATTAGTGTGTCATCGTATTTTGTTTGTTATGTCATTTGCCTCTCCTTTTATGGTATTGTTTAAACTCACTCATGCAGAAATATGAACTAAGACAATTTACTTCTGTATTTTATAGGTCATTGATAGATTTATTATTGTCAGTTTTAAATTATACATTTAGATATGACATATTATAACTTCATGCAGCTTCATATTACGTCATCCTTTTTTTTATTGTGATTCGACATCTGACATCGACTTAGTTAATGGAAAGCAAAGAGAAATTCGAGAGAGCCGACGACTGAAAAAACAGTCTAACTTACGGTTGCCTCAGTCGCCGTCACTACGCCGGCTCAAATCATACTTACAAAAGTGAGCAGAAATCCACTTTTCTTTAATTAATCTTCCAAAATTAGTTTTTACAAATAGTAATTATTTTACATAGTTATATTTGTTGTACGATTTGATATTAAAAGTCAGGATTCATCATCATTACGTCGTTATCGTCGTCTACTTCTAGACTTAAGCCTCCCCCAGAAATTTCCTTAGTGGCCTGCATCCAGCGGTGTCCTGCTACCTTTAGCACATCTTCATTCTGTCTTCTGTTCTTATACCGCGTTTTCCTGAACGTGGTATCCATTCAAGAATTCCATTCAAGAATTTTCGGAAATCTGTTTTAACGAGTCATATGTCTTACCTATTGCCATGCTTATTCTGTGGGCAATGTGAGTCGATTTAGTTTTACGAATCTTCTCGTTTTTAATTCGAGTTCGCTCTAACCTGCTGAGCTGAGTTGGAGAAAGTTGTGAGAATTGAAAATGAAGTCTGACCGAATTGAAATTTATAAAATGGAGTTAAAAGAAATTAGATTCATTCAATATAAAGATTCCTCTAAAGGCTAAACTGCCTTTAGAATTAATGTTACTTTACTCAATGCATCCATTATTTACTTAATTTCATAATAAATTATTAGTGACAATAAAATTGCTGGTTAAAACCGTAGGCGTAATTGTCAATTGACTATATGTACAAACAATTTGTGGACACTATAAAACACCCACATTGTTTTGTTAACAGAGTTTCAATCTAAATAAAATACCCAATTATGGTCAAAATTATACAATTTAAAACATGTAGGAGCTTTTAATTTTGTTTATGTACTTTTAATGTTATTGCTCTCCTATTTTAACGAACGTTTTGTTTTAGAGCAAATCCTTTTATACAAAGTTTTAAGTACATTTAAGTACTAGAAATCATCTATATTGTATAGGGACTTGGGTTTAATGTACGAATATTACAATTTAATTGGAAAATATCTATTGTTTTGTATAGTTTAGGTGTGCAAAATGATCAAACTATGATTATGACACTTTAAAACAGAACTGCAGCAGAATATGGAGTGTCTTCGTGATTGGGCAACAAAACAAAATTCATATCTTATTTTTCAAATAACTCAATTGCACAGCAATTAAAATCATAATTGTTATTAGTTTTATCAATACAAGTATCGAAACTACCATTTATATATTTTTTCATTATTGGGCATTACAAAAGTAGTACTAAAAAGCTCAAAATGAATTATGTCATTTATTTGTCTTTATTATTATATACTGCTGGATTGCAGTACCTACTTCACCGGGCTGCCTTTGTAACAAAGCTAGTCTCATCTTCTACGGCTTAGACTCCACGGCGTTGGTACTCAAATTTGATAGATATTTGTAACAAAATACTTAAATGCTACTGCCTATAGACCGTTACATGAACATTTTGTCGAAAAAAAACTGCGACGAAAACGGCGATAACAAAAAACATAATGTTTGGAATGGAAATGTAGATAGACACGAAAAAAACCTAAGTTATTTCAACACCTAAAATTTGCTGCATAGAGCAATAATGTAAATTGAGGTAGATACGTTAAATAGACCAGTTTTAGTGTTCGCAAATGGCACGAGTCAACCACGACGATATGGGTGTAGGACGGAATGATAGTTATTGAAAGACAAATATATGTTGCTCTCAGTGCCGGATTAAGCCAGCGCGGGGCCTGTAGCGAATTCTGTCAAGGGGCCCTTGGTTTGCTTTAGGTTTAGGGTATTAAACTGTTAGAAATAAACTTTTCTGGATTTTGCTACGTGGCTAATCCGGCACTGGTTGCTCTTCATCGCGACATTGAATTCAGGTTTGTTTATTAGCATAATTTTGACGTGCCTCGTTCGGAGCGCGTATAACATATCTACGTATTTTTTTATTAAAATATCATTGGCATACAGCACATGTTTTTTTTTTCATTTGATGCCCGTAGTGATTAATGATGAATACGTTCTCTACTGGTAGATAAAAGATAATGGTGCCGGTCGCGTGTCGGCACCTATATTTCATGAATGATTCGTAACTTTATTGGAAAACTATAATCTGAAAACTTATTGTTTGTTACTATTGCGGTTTTATAGCCACCGTATGGTATTTTTTGTTTTTTCATGTTTGGTGCTTACGTGTAGTAATTTTATTATTATGCTATTTTCTAACTTACAAAGAAAAACGTTTTTAATCATATTTTTCGATTGTGAATATGTAATATTTACATCATTGTACTACGTTTAATAGCTTTTTTGTACGTGCTTGTATTGTCGAACCTGTGTGACCAAAGTACATGAATGTAAGTAGGTACATACATTGATACCGATACGATACGATTGATTGATACGATCGCCTTATATACATATGTACTGCGACTGCTCTCTTTTAATTTATTAAACAATATTTTTAATGTACATAAAAAGAAACAACGTAGTTTTACACGTCTGCCTATTCTCGTGTGAATTAAGTTTGCTCGATTGTATAATAAATTGAAAAAATATTGAAAAGAGATTTAAAAAATATTGATATGATTAATAATATGTAGGTATAAGAAAGTAACATTCCTACGTTCTAACAGAAAAATTAGTTCCTTTTTACCTGAAATCACAATGTCTAAGAAAGAATTCCATTTATGTCCTACTTTCACCCCTTTTTCTACAGCCAAGGTTTTACATTAATATGGCTTTTCTACAATGAAAGGCATGTAAAACAGTTTCTATTGTACTCCTAATAGTTATTTATTACTATCGTGTTTTACACAAATGTTTCATTCAGACATAATGTCGTTCAGTGACCTGTAAGAGGGTGACAATTAGGCACTTTCACCTCACTTAATGACTTTTATTTGAAATACATAGACATAACTATTCTCAATTTAATAATTTCCTTTAAATATAAATTAAAGTTTATTGACCTGGGTTTATTTTAATATTAACAGAATTTATTGTGACTCGACATATGACAGCACCCCGCTTGATGTTAAGCCGAAGTGTGGTCCATGAATAAATGTCACTGCTAATACAATTCAACAACTGTAAGTAGCAATCACATCCACTATGAAGCAATCACATCCACTATATATAATTTATCTTCCTAAAGAAACCTGAATAGTTAGATGCATCACTTTATTGATAACCAACGAATACTAACTAACGGTTGGACCCTTACAATCTAGCAGAAGGCAGTAGTAGGCAGTAGTAGCAGAAGGCGATCCGGAGTAGTATCACCACTTACAAGTATAGTGACTTAGTCGCGTTTTGGGATCGGCTTGTAAGATGCCGGTTTCAACTATAGCAATAGAATTTTCTTAGATTTTGCGCGAATATTAATTAATGTATTAAACAAATCTTATGCGGCTTGCTAAATCAGCATTTTATTTTTGGTTATTGAATTTACATTTGTTATTACGTTTCGGAAGCTTTGCAGCCATCGTGGTCACGGAGAAACAGACATCGATGGCTTTTTGGTTATTGTTAAATCTATAACCAAAAATAAACGCAATAGTAAGCCGCATAAAAAATGTTTAATTCATTGATAGCAACAGTTTATTTTTAATTTCAGAGGGAATGCATATCAGTTCATATTGGGCAAGCTGGTGTTCAAATTGGAAATGCCTGTTGGGAACTTTACTGTTTGGAACATGGCATCCAACCTGATGGGCAGATGCCAACTGACAAGACCCTCGGGGGCGGCGATGACTCTTTCAACACGTTCTTCAGCGAAACTGGGGCTGGGAAACATGTGCCGAGAGCAGTTTTCGTAGATTTAGAACCCACTGTAGTTGGTGAGAATTTTTATTTATTTTTACTTAACATGTGCCTGACTTTGGTGAGCTTTTTATTCTATTCATGATTTTCTTAGATTTTGCGTGAACATTGATTAATTAATTAAACAAATTTTATGCGGCTTATCGCCGGATACTCTCTGTGACCGCGATGGCTGTGAAGCTCTCGAAACGTCGTAATAATAAAAAAATGTAAAATCAAAACGCGATTGTAAGCCGCATGAAATTTGTTTAATTGTATCTCATGATTACTAATCCATAGTGTAAGCTTACGAATATCTCCAGTGGTGCCGGCCTGTGGTGAAGAATCCAAGTACCTATCGTATAGGGAAAACATCGACGCTGTTCGACAAAGAAACGACGCGTCGGATCGTTCATTTAGAATGACGATTTCAAACAACAAAATGCAGATGCTTCCCCCGGCCTGTGGGGGAGATATCTACTATGGCGCGCTGCTTAATAAGGCCTCAGTGTGATAAAACCAAACCGAATATAACGATTATTATTTAGGGCGACCGTGGTGTAGTGGTAGGTAATAACCACGCAAACAGAGAACACCCCTGGTTCAAAACCACTTGCCGGTACTACTTTGGTCGTCCTGTTTCTATGATACAGTTAGTAGCTTGGGATAGAAATGTTTAAAACACAAATGGTAGCTTGTCATTTGCCCAGTCTGACGATCCGGAGTAGTACCACCACTTACAAATGTACAGACTGTGAAGTGACTAAGACGCCTTTTGGGATCAGCTTGTAAGTTGCCGTTCTCAGCTAGGCCAGCATGGTGGATGTAACTGCTATTTGCAGTTATTTAACTGTAGTAGCAGTCGCCCACATTCATTGACCGCAATCCAGGTTAACAACAGGCGGGGTGCTGTTATACGTCGAGCCATAACAAAAAAATCATAGGAAAACATAGTTTCTTAAAGAATTTATCACAAAACTAAATAGAGATCGCATCACCAGCCTTAATATTACCCGAATGAACGATTCGCCATGGTCATTGACCTTCGGATACCCTAAATCTAGACCACAATCTAAGGCATTGACATTTTCCGCTCTAAGAACATTAATATATCTTTCTTAGTTCACTATTTGTTTGTATTTTCGTTCACTTAGTAACATTTTTCACCTTTAGTGACAATGACCGCGGATTAAGAAATAATTAGGTTCTGTTTTAATGTTGTACTTTGATAAATTATCTCAATAAAATGTAATAGCTAATAAAACGAAAATAAAGGCGATACTTTCAAGCTTTTATTTATATTAAGGAGGCGACCGTGATACTTTTCTGTTATTGACGGCGACCGTCAACTGAATAGTTTGTTTTTTTTGTTATCTTTTAGACTCTTTCTTTGTCTTTCCCCTGCTTACCATCAGGTAAGGTAAGAAACACATTAACAAAAACATATTAATGTGTAAAACTGCTTACATATTATACACTATTAAAAGCAGTTTATTCACAAAAGAAATTTGAAAAGGTTGAGTGAAAGTAGATTGACTAAAAGAATTTATAAATCTCATGTGAATGGTTGCGTTAAACGAGGCAGGCCCAGGAGGGTGTTCGCCGACCAAATCGGAGACATCCTCAAGAAAGCTAGGTTGCCAAGTGCCCATAACCAGAAAGCTTGGTTGAAAAGAATTGTGAATACCTATGTTTGACGAATAAATGATTTTGATCTAATTTGATTTGATGTGTAGGACACGAGGGAGTTTTGTCAGGTACGTGGCAAGTGGCGCTCCATTTTCTTTGCCTATTCTTGGTGAAAAAAGGCGTGACAATTTGATTAATTGATAAAACTTTTTTTTAATTAATAGTAAACTATTTTAGGATGTCCCTGATAGTGAAATAATTAATTGTGCTTGCTTAGCAACAGAGGCAACTTATTGAAGCGTAATATTCGCTGTCCGTAACGGAAACCTCAGTTGTTAACGTGAGAATTGGCTGTTTAGGAAGGCATTTAGATTTACTAGATGTCATTCATTATTAACCCCCTTTTTATTGTGGTTTTATATATCACAGCACTGATGTTAAACTGAAGTAAAGTTCATGAGACGCTACTTACAGTTATCTACAAATATCAGTGGTTTCCATAGTTGTCTGGGCTACGATCCATCTAATACGAGCTTACAAACTCGTACAAGCTTACAAACTCGGGACCCCATCTCTAGGAAATTTAACCATTGCCAATATAATAATTATGAATAAAGGAAAAAAGACAAGGTAGGAACAAGGTTAGCGATTGGTTTGTTGCGCGTAAAGTCCCGGGTTCGATTCCCGGTCGGAGCAAATTTTTGTTTCGTAGCTTTTATTTGTAATATTTAATAATTATAATAAACACTTCAAATATTTGGTAATAAAAAAAAGTGGTGGATATTCGCTTCGGGTCTGGTTATCAAATAGTGGTAGGCAGTGGTACCCAGTCTGCCGATCCGATTTGGTCACATTTTGAGATCAGTTTGTAAGTTGCCGGTTCCAACTGGACCGGCATAGCAGATGTGATTGCTACTCACAGTTATTGAATTGTAGTAGCAGTGTCATTCATTCATGGACCACACTTCGGCTAAACATCAAGCGGGGTGCTGTCATATGTCGAGTCACAATAAAAAAAAAAGGTTAATGAGCTCCTCGGAACATTCTCCGTGGTATAGAAGATAGAAGACGCACAAAGCCGCCATGACTCTGCGTAGTTGTAGGAGCTCTAAATATTTCCCTTTATCTATTATTTTCGTTATAGACGAGGTGCGCACGGGCACTTACCGTCAGTTATTTCATCCGGAACAACTGATCACCGGCAAAGAGGATGCAGCCAACAACTATGCACGTGGACACTATACCATTGGCAAGGAGATCGTTGATGTTGTGCTGGACCGCATTAGGAAGCTGGCTGATCAATGTACTGGGCTGCAGGTAAGACATTAATCATCAATCAAACAAATTGTCACGCCTTTTTCCCACAGGTATAGGCAGAGACATTGGAGCGCCACTTGCCACGATCCTGACACAACTCCCTCGCTTCCTTCACATTCACAATTTTCTTCATACAAACTCTATGGTTATGGGCACTAGGCAACCTAGATTTTATGCGGTTATGCGGCACAACCGTCGCGTTTATTTTGGTTTTGAATTTACTATGCAGCCATCGTGGTGATTTTTTATTGTTTTTTTTAAACTTCTAGACATCCTATGGTATTAAGCTAGAGTGTGTAAGTCTGGTGAATGCGGCTGACTTCAAACCGAGTCAAATGTTAAAATAGCTGCAAAAGAGATTTTTACCTATCAGCTTCTACTTTATAGTTCTCGCCTTAAATTAAAAACTGCCTTTGTAAAAAGATATAATTTAATTTCTACATTTTAGGGTTTCTTGGTGTTCCATTCATTCGGCGGTGGTACTGGATCCGGGTTCACATCCCTGTTGATGGAGAGACTATCCGTAGACTATGGCAAGAAGTCCAAACTTGAATTCTCTATCTACCCTGCTCCTCAAGTAAGTTACAGTTTATTGTGACACGACATCTGACCTCGACCCGCCTGATGATGAGAAAGAGGAGGTCCAAGACTGACGACGACTAAAAAAACCGAGTTAGTTCACGGCTGCCTCAGTCGCCGTCACTAAGCCGGCCAAAGGAAAAGGATGCCGCGAAGTGTTTTACAATCCAATCAACAATTAATAATTAATGACTAATTTCGTCTATATGATTTTTTTTTTAATTTTACATTTCTATACTAAGCTACTAAAGTGCTTGTATCATAGAAATAGGACAACCAAAGTACATATATCAAAGATACATTGGTACCGGTCAGTGGTTTCGAACCCGTGCCAATCGGCTTACGTAGCCATTGCACTGCCACTACACCATGGTCGCCTGATCTTTTACCAAACAAGCGTACCTTTTATTTACAAGATCATCTTTTAATTTTTTTAACAATCAACCAAATTGTTACTCATCCCATGGGGGTAAATACAGACTTTTGCATCCTTGTTTCCATCACATCCACAGTTTTCTTCTTACGAGCTCTGTGGTCTAGTTACTTTTAACATCTATTTTTTTAGTATTCCTTTTATTTTGGTGGTTTATTTGTAACAGGTATCAACTGCAGTTGTAGAGCCTTACAACTCAATCCTAACTACCCACACTACCTTGGAGCACTCCGATTGCGCCTTCATGGTGGATAATGAGGCCATCTATGACATATGCAGGAGGAACCTAGACATTGAAAGACCTACTTACACCAATCTCAACAGACTTATTGGACAGGTATGTACTGGCTGGTTCCTAATTATTAATCAATCAATCAAATTGTCACGCCTTTTTCCCACAGCGGAAGGCAGAGACAATGGAACGCCACTTGCCACGATCCTGACACAACTCCCTCGCTTCCCCCACATCCACAATTCTCTTCATACAAGCTCCTATGGTTATGGGCAACCCAGCTTCCTTGAGAATGTCTTTGATTAAACCACAAATTAACTAACAGATTGTCACGCCTGAATTATCTGATACAACCTACTTTACGTCAATAAGGTTTTTCTTAATACTGGCTCCATGGTTACGGGGTCTGCGGATCCTTTTGATTGAGAAACAAACTGCTGGATCGTACATTACACATTAATTAATAACCACATTATAAGAGTTTATAGATAAATCTAATAGTCTAGTTATTTGAGTTTATTTTAATAACAAAATAAAGTACTATTGTACGACTTAAGGTGGCAGGAAACCGTGGAATATTATGATATATAAGGATTAAAATAATTCTACTATTTAAATAAAAAAAAACCTAAGTAGGTTTATTAGAAAGTCATTAATTTTCCAGATTGTATCGTCGATCACAGCATCGTTACGTTTCGACGGTGCTCTGAACGTGGACCTGACTGAGTTCCAGACTAACTTGGTGCCATACCCGCGCATCCATTTCCCATTGGCCACGTATGCGCCAGTCATCTCAGCTGAGAAAGCCTATCATGAACAATTAACAGTGGCTGAGATTACCAACGCATGCTTCGAGCCTGCTAATCAGGTATTTTTTCATTTAATTTCAACCATCTCGATCTTTAAAGACTGCAAAATGTAAAAGGCTCCGTAAAAAAATCAATGAAAAAGTAGGTACTTATATTATATCTTGCAGTCATTAACAAAAGATTCCTAAGAAAATCTTATTAAAACATTTTATTTTTATTTTTTGTAAAAGTTCGTCTTAATTTTAATTGGTATCTTCAGTATTCCTAAACGCTGCAAGTAGGAAATCGTAAATTATGGCTATTATACAACTAGTGCATTCACTGGAAAATATCTTTGATGAAGGATATATTTCGGTGAATACACCCGCGTCGCCGTTTTACCTTGATATTTATGTGGTTCCTGCGGTCGTGGAGCAGTGCGGGAAGGATGTGTTTGTCGTTTGAATGTCACCCCTCCCACACTGCTCTTCCACCACCTAGGTACCTAGATATGACTAGTGCTACATAGCCTAATATCCGAACCCAACCATCAGAGAATTTTCACCTACCCAATTGTAGATCAATGTAATAGGACTGTATCTCCTTCTTCGTCCCTACCATACTCGTATAACTACAACTAATGTTTTAATATATTTTAGATGGTGAAATGCGATCCCCGTCATGGCAAATATATGGCTTGCTGTATGTTGTACAGGTGAAGAAAAAAATATTATTAATTTAATTTGTACTTGTGAGATTATGGTGATATGGACGCAAGATGAGAATGGTGTGAGGATCGAAACTTGTGTTGTTTCGGGATCAACTTAAAAGTTGCCGGAGTTTAGTTCTACTAGACATCATCATGTCAGCCATTGTTCGTTCACTGCTGGACATAGGCTTTTCCCAGCGACCCTAATAGTGGTCTAATAGAAATCTTTCTGACACTTTTAGCTCGAAAAGTGTCAGAAAATCTAGCTAAAAGAGGTTATTGGTGGAAGTCCTACGCTGCGTTATCCTGTACGTGATCTTTATTCAAGATTGCCACTTCAGCTTGCTTCTTTTAGTTCTTCTAGAATCTCCTCATTTTCAATTTGATCACGCAGAGAAACACAAAAATTCTGACATACGAGTAACAGATGCGAATGTTAGTTGCCGGCATATATCTCATGTATCGCATTCCAGCTTAACATCAGAGGGTTATTCCCCCCTGCAATAGAGGCGTGTGATTATTATTTTGTATGTGATTGTGATTGCATTATAATTAATTCGCAGAGGTGACGTGGTGCCTAAAGATGTAAACGCAGCCATTGCAACCATCAAGACTAAGAGGACCATACAGTTCGTTGATTGGTGCCCAACGGGATTCAAGGTATAAATATAATTTATTCATTCAATCGATTTCAATTTTGTGCTGTGATTTGATAGCAAAAAGTACGCCGATTTGGGAAGTAAAAAATGGCTAGGTTGGCTTTTGAACATTCGACGAGTGGAATGCTGTATAGGTCCCGGCAGAAACTAGTGCGCTGGCATTGAAGCTTTGCAGTATCTTGTTTTGTTATGTGTTTCGTTTTTCGAATGTGTATACATTTTTAAATTATATCAATTATAAGCACGACATAATGCGCGGATGGGCTCCTACCGCAGTCGTGCAGCGCTGTGTTCTTATCTTTATGCTGCGCAGCCCAAAAGTCTGCCGGTAACTATACCAGCTCATGTTTTCTCCCCAACCTGTAATCTTGTATCCTTTAAGCGAACTAGTGACGGTAACTGAGGCTACCGTAAGTTTACTGTTTTTTTTCAGTTGCCGGCGCTCTTGGACAGTTGTTGGTCATTAGCCCAGTCTCTTAACCCGGGGTAGTAACACCAACTTTATAGTGTACAGACCGTAAAGGGATACGGTCGCATTTTAGGATCAACTTGATTGTTGCCGCTTCCTACTGGGCCAGCATAGTGGATGCTACTGCTACTTGTAGCTCTTTAATTTACTGCTTCTGTCAAGTATCTGCCCGCTTAGTAAAAATCGTAGATCCGAAACTAAAGCATTTTGCATAATTTAGTAAAAAAAATCTTTGCCCTAAATCCTTTAAGAGTGGTAGGCAGTGGTACCCAGTCTTTCGATCCGAGGTAGTACCACCACATACAAGTATACAGACCGTGGAGTGATTTAGTCGCGTTTTAGGATCAGCTTATAAGTTGCCGGTTCGAACTAGGCCAGCATAGTGGATGTGATTGCTACTTTCAGTTATTGAGTTGTAGTAGCGTGACATCTATTTATGGACCGCACTCCAGCTTAATATCAAACGAGGTACTGTCATATGTCGAGTCACATTAAAAAAACCACATTCCGATAAAGGAACGGTAATTTAAAGATATAGATATGGGGTAGTGTGTGGAGTTTGAATTATTAGTCCGAATAATATAGTTCAAAGTAATTTAATATTTAATTTCACAAATATAACAAAATACATAACACACAGTCCATATTAAATAGAAGGAAGGAGAGTATATGAAATGATAGATTAAGATTTAAGATACAAGATACAAAACTATTCACAAATACAAATATTTCCGAGACAGTCGGCGGAGCAGTGTTCCTCGGTACGCGAGCGGTCTTTCACTGCCGTAACCAGTTGTGTGCGACGGCGCGGGAGTCGTGTTTCCACTGCGCGCACGAATTTGGTTAAGTTAAATATGCGAATATTATTTAATGTAAGAATTGTAAATAAATGTTTAAATATAATTAGGTGTAAATATATGATGTGTGTATGTGAGGATGTATGAAAGGATCCTACATCATTCCCCCCCGGAGACCGTTACTACGGGCGATAATAATTTGGAATTCGAACCCTGCGACCAGAACGTGTCGTTCTAACGGTATCTTCATCAGGTTTATCGCGTTGAGAAGGTGGAGGTTCCGGTGAGGTAATGGGTTTGTGTAAAGGAGTAGTTGTAGTAATAGGCATAGGATTAGGGGAAGTGTCGACTAGCATATAGGCTGGCTTTAGGCGGTCTATTGATACTGTGACAGGTTTTCCCTTAACCAAAATCTTGAAGATCTTGTCACCACGTTCGAGAACAGCGAAGGGGCCGAAGTAGGGAGGTTGTAAAGCGCCTCGCAATGCGTCCTGCCTTAAAAATACATGGCTCGAACTGGACAAGTCTTTGAAGACAAATATCTTGTCTTTATTATTCCGCGCAGGCGGTGAAGGATGTAATTTTGCAACTAAACGTTGCAATCGGGTTGAGAAATCCGATATATCTGTAGAATCCGGAGTAGACGGTAAGAAAAATTCTCCGGGAAGACGAAGTGGTTCTCCATACACTAATTCAGCAGATGAGGCTTGTAGGCTGTCTTTGTAAGCAGACCTAATGCCTAGTAAGACTAAAGGTAATGTATTTACCCAGTCGGAATCTGCATGACACATAATAGCAGCCTTGAGTTGCCGGTGGAAGCGTTCCACTAGGCCGTTGCAAGCTGGGTGATATGCGGTTGTTCGTCTGTGTTTGGATCCGACCATTTTGCCGAGATATTGAAAAAGTGAAGATTCAAATTGTCGACCACGATCGGTGACTATGTCAGTTGGGCATCCAAATCTGGCCACCCATAATATAAGCGCCTTTCCAACGGTTTCTGCAGTCATGTCAGCCATTGGTGTGACTTCAGGCCAGCGGGTGAATCGATCCACTATGGTAAGACAGTACCTATGGCCTTGAGAAACTGGAAGAGGGCCAATAATATCCACATGGATAAATGCAAAACGGGCGCGAGGTAAATCGAAGGTACCTAAAGGTGCGGATACGTGACGGTTTACTTTAGCGCGTTGACAGGCCAAGCAGTTTCGCGACCAATCCCGACAGTCTTTGCGCATGCCAGGCCAAACGAATCGTTCTGCTATAAGTTTAACAGTGGCGTTGGGGCCTGGGTGACTGAAGTTATGAAGGCTATCGAAGAGTTGTTTTCGAAAGCTCTTGGTCACAAAAGGTCTTGGAGACTTCTGACTGATGTCGCAATATAATTTAAGATTGCTTTGTGGAAATTTTAATTTCTGTAGTCGAAGTGAGTAATTATCGCCAAGAAATTCATGTAGTTCCTGATCGGAGGTTTGAGATTCGGCGAGATGGTCTAAATTTATTGGGATCTGCAGTTCGTCGATACGAGATAATGTATCTGCGACGACATTGTTTTTGCCAGAAATATGGCGTATATCGGTCGTGAACTGCGAGATGTAATCAAGATGACGGAATTGCCTAGGCGAACAGTTGGCTTTTCGTTCTCGAAATGCAAAACTGAGCGGCTTGTGATCCGTATATATCACGAAATGTCGTGCTTCTAGCATATGTCGAAAGTATTTTATGCTTTCGTATATGGCCAAAAGTTCGCGATCGTAAGGTGAGTATTTCTGTTGAGAAGGGCTCAGCTTTCGCGAGAAAAATGCAAGTGGTGTCCATGCACTGTCTTTAAGTTGCTGCAGTACTGCACCCATGGCTAAGTCAGACGCATCTGTTACTAGAGCGAGCTGAGATGTGGAGTCTGGGTGTGCGAGTAAAGCAGCATTGCACAAGCTTTCTTTGCAGCTGTTAAAAGCTGCTAGAGTACCACCGGTAAGCTCAATTGGATGTGATGCTTTTACTGAACCGACAAGAAGAGCGTTTAAAGGCGCTTGGATTTTGGCAGCGTTAGGCAAGAATCGCCTGTAAAAATTTAACATGCCTAAGAAGCGTCTTAGTTGCTTGACGGTTTTTGGTGGGGGAAATTCTGATATGGCCTCGACCTTTGATTCGAGAGGCTTGGTACCGGTCTCGGAAATGTGATATCCCAAAAACTTTACTTGACTGGCTCCGAAAACGCACTTAGAGGTGTTTATTAGTACACCGTATTCCTTGAATCGGGTAAAGAGTTGGTGAAGATGCTGCTCGTGTTCGGTCTCAGTGCGGGAGAAAACGAGAAAGTCGTCGAGATAGGCGTATGTAAAATCAAGGCCTCTTGTGATCTCGTCGACAAATCGCTGAAAGGTCTGACCAGCATTTCGAAGGCCGAAGGTCATCACGGGGAACTCGAAGAGTCCGAAAGGAGTCGTGATGGCCGTCTTGTGGATATGGTCTTCGTGTACAGGGATCTGGTTGTAAGCCTTCACCAAATCGATGGTTGAAAATATTTTGCAGCCAGCAATGTTATGAGAAAAGTCATGGATGTGCCTGATTGGGTAACGGTCGGGTATGGTGCGAGAGTTTAGTAACCTGTAGTCACCACAAGGTCGCCAACCGCTATCTTTTTTAGGTGCAAGGTGTAGAGGTGAAGCCCAGGGGCTTTTGGAAGGACGTGCTGAACCGTTTTTCATCATGAGTTCAAATTCAGCTCTTGCTATCTTAAGTTTATCAGGTGCTAGTCTACGAGGAGTGCATGATATAGGAGGACCTGGAGTTGTCTCTATAAAATGTTTCGTGTTGTGTTTGGGAATCGTCAGTGTGCCTGATGGGCGAGTAAGTTCGGGATACTCATTAAGAACTTTATGGTACTTTGTATCGCCCGTCACTACTTTGACCGACTGCACATCAGTATTTGCAAAACAAGCATAAGATGACAAAGTGGTTAAATTATCTATCAGGCGTTGATTGCGACAATCTACCATTAAATTATAAAAACTAAGAAAATCAACGCCAATAATTGCTTTAGTGACGTCTGCTACAATAAAACGCCACTGAAAATCACGCCTTAAGCCTAAATTAAGATTAAGTTCTATATAACCAAAAGTGTCTATGTTGGTCCCATTAGCTGCACAGAGTTGTAAATCTGCCCTTGATCGTCTGTCACGTAGCGCTGCTCGGGGGTACACGCAGAGGTCACTGCCGGTGTCCACCAGAAACTGGGTGTTGGTTGCTCGGTCAGTGACGAAGAGGCGACTGGATGAGGCAGGGCAATCGTCAGCCGCCATTAACGACTGCCCGTGGCGTTTCCCGCTTTGTATTCGCACGGTAAGATGCACTTACGCGCGTTAGGTCCGAACTTTGTATGGTACCAGCAAAAAATATACTTGCGGTTGGAAGTGGACCTGGATTTGCTGCGTGAAGATGATCGCTGATGCCTTGATCTGGAACGTTGTCGGGACGAGCGAGTATAATCGTCCAGTTTCGTAGACAGCCGTTCGACCATTTTTCGCAACTCTGCGATTTCGCTGGAGGCGCCGGCACTGTATTCTGGAGCGCTGGTAGACGCAATGTTGCACTGTGAGTTGATCTCATTAATGCGGTCTGCCAGGTCAGAGAGCTGCTCCAGTGAATGTGTCGGTTGAGCTGCCAAAATTGTCTGGATGTGGTTCGGCAGGCGGGTACTCCAGATGGAACGCACAAGATCTAGCGGGACGGATGGGCCGGCTAAGTCTCGTAAGTGTCTGAGAAACTGGGATGGTTTCCGGTCTCCGAGAACCTCGTGCGACAGCAGTTGCTTCACCTTTTCCTCGTGAGATGCCGTGAGTCGTCTGGTCAGCTCCACCTTGATTTTCAGGTATCGATTCTCCTCAGGTGGGTCGAGGATTATATCCTTAACCGTCTTGGCATACTGGATATCGATGTTGTTGACGACGTTATTGAATTTGACCGCGTCTTCAATTATGGCATGGCTGGCGAACTGACTTTCTAATAACGCGAACCAAATTTCAGGGTCCTCAGGCGAGAACGGAGGCACTTTTAGGTTCATATTTATAAAGTCGGATGACGTCTCGTGTAGTTCAGTGGAAACGCGCACTTTTTTTTGTCGACGCGTTGTTACGTTACTACCCTCATTTGATATCACTGTTTTTGTAGAACTATCACTATCACTCATATTATTATTGTTCACTAATCGGGGTCACCAGTTATGGGGTAGTGTGTGGAGTTTGAATTATTAGTCCGAATAATATAGTTCAAAGTAATTTAATATTTAATTTCACAAATATAACAAAATACATAACACACAGTCCATATTAAATAGAAGGAAGGAGAGTATATGAAATGATAGATTAAGATTTAAGATACAAGATACAAAACTATTCACAAATACAAATATTTCCGAGACAGTCGGCGGAGCAGTGTTCCTCGGTACGCGAGCGGTCTTTCACTGCCGTAACCAGTTGTGTGCGACGGCGCGGGAGTCGTGTTTCCACTGCGCGCACGAATTTGGTTAAGTTAAATATGCGAATATTATTTAATGTAAGAATTGTAAATAAATGTTTAAATATAATTAGGTGTAAATATATGATGTGTGTATGTGAGGATGTATGAAAGGATCCTACATAGATAATCTTAATACCTAATTCTATTTAAATTTAAGGTGGGTATAAACTACCAACCGCCAACTGTGGTCCCTGGTGGTGATCTGGCGAAGGTTCAGCGAGCTGTTTGCATGTTGTCAAATACTACGGCCATCGCTGAAGCATGGGCGAGGTGAGCCACAAACATTAGCGTAATATTACTTCAGTAATTATATACAAAAGGTAAAGTTCTAGAGTGGAGACCATGAACCGGAAGACGCAGCGTAGGTAGGCCTCCCACTAGGTGGAATGACGACATAGTGAGTCACGAATAACTGGTGAATGCAACTAGCATCTTGACGTTCGGAATGGCGTTCTAAGGGGGAGGCCTATGTTCAGCAGTGGACACCTTCTGGCTGATGATACAACCTTAATAACATTTCATGGGTAAAAAATATGGCAAAGGAAAACCTGATTACCTAACATCAAAGTTACTCCTTCGTCTGTTTAAACAAAAACAAATAAGCAATCAATCAATCAATTGGTTACGCCTTTTTCCCACATGGATAGGCAGAGACAATGGAGCGCCACTTGCCACGATCCTAACTCAACTACCTCGCTTCCTTCACATTCACAATACTCTTCATACAAGCTCTATGGTTATGGCACAAGGCAACCTAGATTCCTTAAGGATGTCTCCAATTTGGTCGGCGAATACCCTCCTGGGCCTGTTTTGTTTAACTTGTCCATTCACATGAGATTTAGAAATAAGAACCTATATTAATTCTCAGATTGGATCATAAATTCGACTTGATGTATGCAAAACGCGCATTCGTCCACTGGTACGTCGGTGAGGGTATGGAGGAAGGTGAATTCTCTGAAGCAAGAGAGGATCTCGCAGCATTGGAGAAGGATTACGAAGAAGTTGGTGTGGACTCCACTGAGGGAGAACTCGATGATGAAAATGAATACTAAATTATATTGACTAAGCTCTATAATCCTACTAATTTAAATTATCCGTGGTACGATAATGTACTTAATTTTGTCGGGTTATAATATTTAGTACCTATAGGCTATAGCGTTAAAACATTTTGTCGCGGGCTATTTGCAAAATGATTGGCTTTTCATTGTATCTAGTTTTAATTAAATATTTATCTATTAAAGTTTTATAAGAATGCATTTATTAATTAATTTTTCGTGATAATATTCCTAATTACATTAGATTTTAAGAGCTTGAATTGTTTGCTTGTGGAGCTAACTTTATACTTTACAATATTTTGTTATTGCACAATAAACCTTTTACACCTAATCATTGTTTTTTTATTGTGACTTGACATCTGACCTCGACCTGCTTGATGGTAAGCACCGCCGACTGAAAAACACAATTCACGGCTGCCACAGTCGCCGTCACAATTGATTTTTTTATTTAAATAATGAACATAGGTTATATTCTTTGCAATTGAACTAATCACGAGCGACGATTGCGATGGTATGGTTAAATTGTAAAAATATTCACTACATTCACAAGTAAAATAATCATACGAGTAATCAACCATATCAGTTATAAACAACCGAGAGCACTGGTTCGAAACCATTCACAGGTAGCAATGTATCTTTGATATATGTACTTTGGTCGTCCTGTTACTATGATACAAGCAACAATTTATTTTACAGATGATTACGGGATCTTATAGAAATAAGCTAACCAAGTGTATCAAGAATCGTAAAAAAGATTTCTTGCCTCCTTTGTCTGAAATTACGGCAATTTTAAATTTTTTAATTGATTCTGACAGAATTAAAGAACAATTTTATGTGATTGCCAATTTCGCTGGCCTTGTTGGTGCAATTGATTGTACCCACATCCCTATACAAAACCCTGGTGGCCCACATTTTTATTTTTTATTTTGACACGACATCTGACCTCGTCTCGCCTGATGATAAGCAAGAGGAGGTCCAAGAGTGACAGCGACTAAAAAAACAGAGTTATTTCACGGCTGCCCCAGTCGCCATCACTACGCCGGCCAAAGGTGCTTCTTCACGCATTGCTTGAGGGATCCAAGGTCATAGGATGGAGAGAACACATGGGCTGGCAAAGCATTCATAATATGAATGATTCATAAATAACATATTAATAAAACAATAATAATCATTGTAAATATATATTTATATAAAAAGACCCAATACAACTTAGAAAAACATAAAAGTCTACCAAGTCAGAAAGTCCATCCACCAATTTAAAAAAAATAAAAAATACAAAAAAATAAATTAATATCTAATAATTATAAAATCATTCATTTAAGATTTTTTGGATAAGTACCATAAGCTTACATTTATAATATTTATTTTTATAAAAACAACAATTGTTCTAACCAAGGAGTTTCAATTGCAACCACCTTTATTTTCAATTGGTAGGCATTGGTACCCAGTCTGCCGATCCGGGGTAGTACCACCACTTACAAGTATACAGACCGTGAAGTGATTTGGTCACGTTTCGGGATCAACTTGTAAGTTGCCGGTTCCAACTAGGCCGGCATAGTGGATGTGATTGCTACTCACAGTTATTGAATTGTAGTTGCAGTGACATCCATTCATGGACCACACTCCAGCTTAACATCAAGCGAGGTGCTGTCATATGTTGAGTCTTAATGAATAAGTAAAACATCTATGCCAGACATCTGTTTTAAATAAAGATGCGACTCCGTTGTGACCGCAGACTGGTTTGTATCGAACTGGATTGTATGTTGTGCCAGCAGTTGCATTCAATTTGTTGTGGTGACCACACGTTTAAGTAAAATATGGCGACAGCTGGACTGGCACGGAAACAAGACGCCAGCTATAGTATCAAAGTAAATCTAGCTTTTAATTTACATATATAAGTATCTTAAAAGTAACAATGTAAGTAACTGGATCCTTTTTTACCTAATTACGTCCAAATTTTAATAGAATTATTTATTGCGCATAATTAAATACAAAAGTTCACAAGAGGCAAACTTAATGCCTTAAGGCATTTTCTATTAGTTAACCTTTAGGAGATGTATCCGGTGATTTCTTTAGTTCAAGAAGTGAAAGAAAAGATAATAAGTTTTAAATTAAAAAAGTAAATATATATAATAAAACTAATAAATGACTGTTAAAATCCTAAACTGAAAACTGATTTTGATTGATTGATTGAACTCATTTTGCCGCCATTCATTGCAACCCATTTGTACAGATTGTTCAAATATAAAAAAAAAACATAAAAACACAGCCTTTGCATTTAAAATAAATTCATTTAAAATAATTCGTGTAAAAAATATAAATTCATTTTGATAAAACACTGCTAATAATATTGATATTGTGATATTAATATATCTAAGGGGGGGGCCTATGTTCAGCAGTGGACGCATTCTGGCTGATGATGATGATTATGATGATGATATTAATATATACCCCTTTATATATATACAACGTGTAACAAAAGGTGGAAATAATATATTAAGATATGTATGTGTTTGAGCTCAAGATTCTAACAAAATAATTCGATTAAATTCTTTAAAAATTGGTAATGTTCCCAATACTGTCTTTAAATATTATTTCGACCTTTTGTTACACGTTGTATAGACAATAAAAACCTCAGCAAGTTCCACCACAATTCACATCGTATACTGACATTGAATGGAAGTCCACAGAAATAACACTACTGTATAAGTATAGTTCAATAGAAACTAAATTTTTATAAGCCGTTAAAAAACATATACATTAACAAAGTCGATTAAAGGTGAACGCGGAATTGTCTGCACCGACGAGCAGAAAGGATCGAATTTTAGAATTTTTTGTATGAAATCTTATAAAACTCGAACTTTTTTTATTGTGACACGGCATCTATCCTTGACCCGCCTGATAATAAGCAAGAGGAGGTCCAAAAGTGATGACGACTGAAAAAACAGAGTCAGTTCACGGCTGCCTCAGTCGCCGTCACTATGCCGGCCAAAGGTGCTTCTTCACGGATCGCTTAAAGGATCCCAAGTCATAGGATGGAGAGAACACATGGGTTGGCAAAGCATTTTACTTACTAAGAAAAGATGCATCGAACTTTTTAGTTCGACTGACGTTTCTGTCGATAGAATGTGAATAGACGATGACGACTCAATAACTCAATTCGTCATCTTCTATTAGGAACCGACAATAAAAATTTCATCTTGTTCCATCACAATTCACACACTATAAGTCCACAGAAATTAAATGCGGCGTGTTTCATATATTAATTTCGACTCAGTCAATTCGTTCGACACGGATATTCGAAAACTACTTCGTTGATTTACGGTTCTTTCGTCTTGTTCGGCGGGTACAAGTACGCGTTCACTTTAAAAATACGTTCAGACTAATGTCAAAGTGACATCATTTGTAGATCTCCCGGCAGATAAAAAGAGTGCTGGCATTGAAGCTGTGCAGTAACTTGTTTTATTACTCACTCACTTTTAGCATGTGTATAAAAGGACATCATTCATCTTGTATGGGGACTTGGGCTTAATTGTATTAACAGTTGCATATACATTTTAAAATAGTTTAATGTACGAAGATTACAATGTTATTGATATCCTTTCTTACGCATAGTTTAGGTGTGCAAAATGATCAAAAAATAATTATGACAGTTCAAAGCAAAATATTTAATATGGCGTGTCTTTGTGGTTGACCGACGATAAAAAATCCATGTATTATTTTCCAAATAACTCAATTACATGGCAATTAAAAGCAAAATTGTTTTTAGTTTTATCAATACAATTATCGAAACAACCATTTGTATATTTTTACATCATCGGACATTACAAAAGTAGTACATAAAGCCCAAAATGAATGATGTCCTTTATAATATTATTATTTATGTATAGATAGGCTAAATTGCTTCCACCGCATTCGTCCAGATATATTCTTATCTGCCTACCTTGTACTGCGCAGCTCCAAAGTCAACGCTCATTTTATCTACCGAGGATTATACTAGTAAATGGAATCACAACTTAATTTGACCCGCCATTAGACCTGTTCTAAATCGACTTTTAATGTGTTCTTAGCTTATTAGCAACTTTATCCGATCGCCGGGCTAATTGCAATAGTTAGTCAGGTTTTGTCTTGTAAAACTCTTCAGGAATTTCAACAATCTTCCGTGGGAACCAACCTCTTACGCCACGTTCAACTCCTTCTAGCAGCTTCTCACCAAATAACCAATGTCTGAAATTAGTTATATATTCAAATAATTATCAAATTTTTATGTATAATAAAATAAACGCGATAGTAAGCCGCATAAAATTTGTTAAATTCATTAATCAATGTTTGCGCAAAATCTAATATTACATTTATATATTAAGCTACTAAAATGCTTGTATCATAGAAACAGGACGACCAAAGTAAATATATCAAAGATGCATTGGTACTGGTGAGTGGTTTCGGACACGTGCTCTCGGTTCGTGTAACCATGGCACTGCCACTACACCACGGTCGCCTCTTTTATATTTGTCATGACATTAAGCTAATTTTTTTATTGACAAATATTTGCTTTGACCGGGAATCGAACCCGGGACTTTACGCGTAACAAACCGTTGTGCAAACCGATGCGCTAAGACTGACATAAGAATATACATGTATCAAGCTAGGTTGCCTAGTACCTATAACTGTAGAGCTTGTATGAAGGGAGGATGTAAGGGAATCGATGAAGTTGTAACAGGATCTGCCTATCCCTGTGGAAAAAAGTCGTGCCAATTTGATGGATTTGATTGAAAGTTGGGTTGCCTATTACTAGGAGCTTGTATGAAGAAAATTGTGGATGAAAGAGAAGCGATCGTGACAAATGGCAATCCTTTGTCTCTACCTGGATTGTTTCAGTCGACGTCACTCTTGGATCTCCTTCTGCTTATCATCAGTCGGGTCGAGGTCAAATGTTGTGTAACACTAAAAAATAAAAAACCTATCCCTGTGGGAAAAAGTCGTGACAATTTGATTGATTGATTGAAACTTACTTCCTATGCCTAGTAACAGAGATGATATCCCCAGGTTGTATTGGCAGCCTGTGCTCGTCCGTGCATGGCGGAGCTATAGATGCACGAGGGTATTGGATTATTGGACATATTCTGCCACTGTACGAATATTTCGCACGGTACAGTATTGCGCGGGAACGCTTCTCCATTTTTTGTTCAATTTGTTCACACTGAAATGAAAATTAGCAATATCAATCAATCAAATTGTCACGCCTTTTTCCCACAGGGATAGGCAGAGACAATGGAGCGCCACTTACCACGATCCTTACACAACTCCCTTGCTTCCTTCACATCCACAATTCTCCTCATACAGGCCCTATGGTTATGGGCACTAGGCAACCTAGCTTTCTTAAGGATGTCTCCGATTTGGTCGGAAAACACTCTCCTGGGCCTGCCTTGTTTAACGCATCCATCCACATCAGATTTATAAATTTCTTTCGTCAATCTACTTTCACTCATCCTTTCCATGTGCCCAAACCATCGAAGCATTCCTTTGTCAATCCTTGTCACTACATCTTCTTTTAAACCACATCTATCACGCAGTGTGCTATTCCTTATTCTATCAGCTATCGTCACTCCACATACACTCCTTAACGACCGCATTTCTACAGCGTTAATTCTACTCTCATGCTTCTTCTGCCATACCCACCCTTCACTTCCATACATTAATGTAGGAACAAGCACCGCATTATGAACAGCCATCCGTGACTTTTGGGACATTATTTGGCTGCTCATTATACTATGGATGGCACCGTTCATTAGCAATAAATTAAATATAATTATTTTTTATATTTATTGATATATCCATCTGATGTGGATGGATGCGTTAAACAAGGCAGGCCCAGGAGGGTGTTTTCCGATTAAATAGGAGACATCCTCAAGAAAGCCTAGTGGGTTGCCTAGTGCCCATAACCGTAGCTTGCATGAGGAGAATTGTAAATGTGAAAGAAGCTAGGGAGTTGTGTCAGGATCGTGGCAAGTGGCGCTCCATTGTATCTGCCTATCCCGTGGGAAAGAGGCGTGACAATTTAATTGATTGATTATTTTTTATATTTATTAAGATAACTGGAAATTTAATCCGGTTTATTCAGTCATGAGCGCTCTTGGAGTACCCCTTGCTTAGGTAATATGCTTGGCAAGTTTTGACGATAGGCGTGGCGTCTTCACACCAGTCCGTTACGCGAAAGTTCCGTGTTTGATTCCTGTTTGGATCAAATATTTTGTATACAGACCTTGAAGTGACTTTTTCGCGTTTCGGAATCGGCTGTTAATTGCCGGTTTCGACTAGTCTGGCATAATGTATGTGACTGCTACTTACAGTTATTGAAAGTTCAGCTTAACATCAAGCGGGGTGTTGTCATATGTTGAGTCACAATAAAAAAAAACTTACCGTTAAATCATAAGTAGAACATCCATCCTTCAATGGCCAATGTATACCATCATAAAATCTACCATTCAAAATACATTTCAAATTATTCTTCCATCCCAAGTCATATGGGTAGACCAACGCGGGAAGACCGAGCTCTGATCTTCTCGCATGCGCCTTTTCCATAATCCAGTCTTCTATTGTTGTTCTATTGCGTAATATACTTCGCATCTAAAATTATAATATTAGAAAATAATCTATACTATTATTATAAATGTGAATGTAACTCTGTTTGTTTGTATGCTTGTTTATTAGTTTGTTACGGTTTCACGCTATAACCGCTGAATCTATACACGGACATAGGCTATAGAGCAAGGGCCCTTGAATCCCAGATCTTCCTTATTTTATAAAAGCTGAAAGGACATAATTCATTTTGTATGGGAAGGCCAGACAACCTTAGTGTTCATAAAATTGTAGTTCTAGTTACGTTATAGTATAAACGCTGATTTTTATATAGCGGTAGACAAACAGCCTCATCACGGTATGTACACTTGTAAATGGTGGTACTACTCAGGATCAGCAGACTGGGTATCACTGCCTAGCACTCTTTGATAACTAGACCCGAAGCAAATATTCGCCTCTTTTTTATTAACAAATATTTGCATTATTTAATATAATTATTAGATATTACAAATAAAAGCTATGAAACAAATATTTGCTCCGACCGGGAATCAAGCCCGGGACTTTACGCGCTACCGTTCGGCTACGCCTGTCGTTAAAAACCGTGCTGGCTTTTATGGACCTTTCATTGCTTACCATCAGGCAAGTCAAGGTCAGATTTCAAGTCACAATGTCGAGTCACACAATTTTGTAAAGTTGTATTATAACCGAAGATTCCCCAACTACTTTCGGTACAGAGACAAATAGGCTAATTTACTTGAAGAAAGATACCTGCATGAAGAACAGCGCACCGACAGCGAGCACCACCCCAATGGCCATCCCAATTGCCAGCAGAATCAGCATCAGTGTTGTCAATGTCAAATATATCATTGGAGAATGACGCGAATGTTGCATGTACCACACACGATTCAACGAGTGATACAAACATATAGACATTACCTAAAACATTATGTATACATCAAAATCAAATTGTCACGCCTTTTTCCCACAGGGAGAGAAAAGGCAATGGAGCCCCACTTGCCACTATCCTTACACAACTCCCTTGCTTCCTTCACATACACAATTCTATTCATACAGACTTTTTTTTTTTTTTATTTTTTATTGTGACACGACATTTGACTTCGTTTCGCCTGATGATAAGCAAGAGGAGATCCAAGAGTGAAGACGACTGAGAAAACCGAGTCTGTTCTCGGCCGCCTCAGCCGCCGTCACTATGCCGGCCAAAGGTGCTTCTTCACGCATCGCTTGAAGGATCCAAGGTCATAGGATGGAGAGAACACATGGGCAGGCAAAGCATTCCACTTGTCGATTGATCTACAAAGAAAAGACGCACCAAACTTTTTAGTTCGACTGCCGATTCGGTCGATAAAGTGCGGATGCTTTCCCCGACCTGTGCGGGTATTACGGGAGTGAAATGATGAGGTAGGAACAAGGTTAAAGAGCTCCTCGGAACATTCCCCGTGGTATAGGCGATAGAGGACGCACAGAGCCGCCATGTCTCTGCGTAGTTGCAGGGGCTCCAGATTTCGCGAGACCTCTGCATCACCTATAATTCGGACAGCTCGGCGCTGCAATGAATCCAGGGCATTTAGAAGATACTTGGCAGAGCCGTCCCAGAGGTGCGAACAGTACTCCGCACAAGAGCGAATCTGCGCCTTGTACAATAGCAGGCGAAGCTCTGGCGCGAAGAACCGCCGCACCTTGTTCAGGATGCCAAGTTTGCGGGAGGTGGTCTTGATGGCCCGCTCAATGTGGTCCCTGTGATTCAGGTCGCAGCGAAGGGACATTCCTAGAATGTCTAGTCTGTCCGAAGCACTAAGGGAGATGTTACTAAGAGAGGGAAGGGGAGTAAACGGGGATTTTTTCATCGAGAACGCGCATACCTGAGTCTTGCCTGCGTTGAACTGAACTAGGTTCTTGTCGCCCCAGTGGGTAATACGATCAAGAACCCGGTTCAGTCCCGCTACAACAGACTCTCTCATATTGGCTATCTCCTGTTTGCCAGCTGCGGGGCGGGTAGTGTAGCGTCCATGCACCGTGCTGTCGTCTGCATAGCAATGAATGCTGGATCCAAGGTCCAGCATGTCATTGATATGCAGAAGAAACAAAGTCGGCGACAGCACGGAGCCTTGAGGGACGCCGGCATTCACCGACATCCTGCGCGATGCGCTTCCATCCACAACGATGCGTATGGAGCGTTCACGCAGGAAGTCAGCTATCCAACCCCGCAGACGGTCAGGTAAACCGTATGCCTCGAGCTTGGATAAAAGGCCCCTGTGCCAGACCCTGTCAAACGCTTTGGAGATGTCCAAGCCGATGGCAAGGGCTTCTCCATTACCATCCAACGCTTCACCCCAGACGTGCGTGGTGTACGCCAGAAGGTCACCAGTTGACCGTTTCGGCCTGAAGCCATATTGACGGTCATTGATCAGCTGGTGACCCTCCAGGTAGGCCATGAGGCGAACATTAATTATTCGCTCCATGACCTTGCATAGCACTGAGGTTACAGCTATCGGACGGTAGTTCGCCGGGTCTGAACGGTCGCCCTTTTTTGGGACCGGTTGCACATTGGCCTCCTTCCAAGCCCGAGGCACACAGCCCGATGCGTACGAGAGCCGGTATAGCCTCGTCAAGACGGGAGTCAATTCCGCTGCACAAGTCTTAAGCACAAGCGCTGGGACACCATCGGGACCACTGGACTTTCGGATATCGAGCGATCGTAGCTCCATGCGGACATCGCGTTGTCTGATACGAATCTCAGGCATCGTATGCCCGCATGGACGCAGAGTGGGTGGTTCTGCACCACGATCGTCGAAACGCGAATTTGTGGCAAAGACTTCGGCCAGTAGATCGGCCTTTGCCTTCGCCGTATGCGCCAGTGAGCCATCAGGCTGCCTCAGCGGTGGCAGTACAGAACGACAGAAGTTAGATTCTACAGTCTTGGCGAGACTCCAAAAGCTGCGACTACCCGTTGGGTGCGCTAATAGACTCTCGCCAATCCTGGAAACGCGCCGTGCCTCCGCTTTTTTAAAGACCTTTCTGCAATACTTGGTGGCACGATTATAGGCTGCTTTCAACTCATCCACGTGAGGGTCATGATTTATTCGACCCCTGGCCCACGCGCTGTGAGCTGCGTTTTTCGCTGAAACAGCAGCCGCGCAGTCACTGTTGTACCAGGGCCTGCTCCGGTCGTTACGAGATGCACAGTTGGATGGAACGTAATATTCCATCCCCAGTGCTATCTCATCAGCAACGGCCGAGGCACACGTGGATGGATCCTCGGAGTTGAAGCAGCGCTGCCACCAAGGGAGCGAAGCGAAATAATTTCGCATTCCCTCCCAATCCGCTGACCTGTAGTGCCACAAACGTCGCACCTCTTTCCTGGCAGGAGGAGGCACGACGCGCGGCACTATCGTCTCGACCAGGCAGTGGTCAGAAGTCCCTAGAGGGGCCTTGACAGAAATTTTATACCCGGTCGGACGAGTGGTCAGTAGAAGGTCCAGCAGAGAGGGGGCATGACCGACAATGTCTGGTACCCGGGTGGGCTGGGTAACCAGCTGCGTCAGGTCATGCAGAAGGGCGAAGGCATGAGCGGCCCTTCCCGCGTGGTCGGTCCTCTGGGACCCCAACCACACCTCATTGTGTGCGTTGAAGTCCCCCAAGACAACGACCTCCGCGGTCGGGAACCGCTCCAGCGCTTCATCTGTCGCCCGGCTCAGAGAATCGAAGAGCCGGGTTGTCTCCGAATCCCCGTGGTGGGAACGATAAAGGCACCCGTAGATCCTGGTTTGGGAACCAAGATCCACGTGTACCCAGAGGATGGACAGGGAAGGATCCTCCAAGCAAAGCAGACGGAGACAACAGATATCTGATCGGATGTACACACATACCCCGGCTTTCGCGAGGAATCTTTCCTCAAGCGAATAGCCGGGGTATTGAAGGTACGAGGTGTCAGCCGGAGCCTTTATCTGCGTCTCCGTCAAGAAGAGCAGAGCGGGCTGTGCCGTCTCAAGATGGTGATGGACGGCACTGAGATTGGCATGGATTCCACGTATATTCGTGAAATCCACGCCAAACTCCTTTGTAATGGGGGTTTTTGTTGCCGCTGGAAAAACTCTATTTTTCTTGTTGTGTGCTTGCATAGGGGGGGGGGGGGGGGAGGTGCGTGAAAATGTTGGGGGTTGTTTCTTCGGCAGAGACGAAAGTGCAGCTATCCGCTTAGCCACATGCATCCCGGCGGTGTGAGTTTGCTGATCCGTCGGACGGAAGGGCCCCCGTACCCTCCCGGAAATGATCGCCTGGACCCCATATCCGATCACCAATCGGCAAGACGAATCACCCCGAGATTATGCGCCGCATGGTGGGGCAGCCTCCCTCCGTGGTTAGCGGTGGGCTCAGGCCCCTGTACTATACGGCGGGCGGCCAGCGGTGAACCGTTGCTACGGGTCTCCCTGGCCGACGGGTCAACAAACTCTCACCGGGATACTGCAGGTCAGCAGGATGCCACTGTCCCTAACCGAATCCACAACCCCCAACGCAACTGGTGCTACACAAACTAGTCCCCGAACGCGACTTGGTCACTATGGGGGGATTTGCACCTGTGTAGGGTGGTAATTTCAACCAGCTGAGGACACTTAATGCACCGGAAGTGTCCTCTCCCACTCAGACTCTGCGGTTATGGGCACTAGGCAACTTAGCTTTCTTGAGGATGTCTCCGATTTGGTCGGAAAACACTCTCCTGGGCCTGCCTTGTTTAACGCATCCATCCACATCAGATTTATAAATTCCTTTGGTCAATCTACTTTCACTCATCCTTTCCATGTGCCCAAACCATCGAAGCATTCCATTGTCAATCCTTATTACTACATCTTCTTTCAAGCCACATCTATCACGCAATGTGCTATTCCTTATTCTATCCGCTATCGTTACTTCACACACACTCCTTAACGACCGCATTAATTTTACAGCGTTAATTCTACTCTCATGCTTCTTCTGCCATTATGAACATTAAAAAATAATTATTACCTAAAACATTATGTATAAATCAAAATCAAATCAAATTGTCACGCCTTTATTCCACAGGGATAGGCGGAGACAATGGAGCGCCACTTGCCACGATCGTGACACAACTCCCTCGCTTTCTTCACATCCAACACAACAATTCTTTTCATAAATTCCATTTAGGCCAGCATAGTGGATGTGATTGCTACTCACAGTAATTGAATTGTAGTAGCAGTGACATTCATTCATGGACCACACTTCGGCTTAACATCAAGCGGGGTGCTGTTAATCAATTTTCGAGTTTCAGGATCAGCTTTTAAGTTTCCAGTTCCAACAAGGTTTTCTTAGATTTTGCGCGAACATTGATTAATGAATTAAACAAATTTTATGCGGCTTACTATCGCATTTATTTTGGTTTTGATTTTACAATTTTTTATTTTATTTTTTATAGTCTCTCTGTGACCACGATGGCTGCAAAACTCTCGAAACGTCGGAATAATAAAAAAATGTAAAATCAAAACCAAAATAAACGCGATAGTAGGCCGCATAAAATTTGTTTAATTCATCCAACAAGGTTTATTTAACTGTAGTAGCAGTCGCCTCGAATCATAGACGACCGTAAGGCGACCGTGGTGTAGTGGCAGTGCAATGGTTACACAAACCGGAAAGCAAGAGTTCAAGACCACCCACCTATACCAATGTATCTTTGATATATTTTGATTCCTTAGTTGTCCTGTTTCTAAGGACGCTTGCACTTTAGTATCTTAGTATAGATGTGTAAACAAAACTAAAATAAATCATAGACTGTACATCAGCTTAACATCAGGCAATATAAAAAAATACCAACATTAATAATAGTATTTTGTTAGATTTTGCACGAACATTTTTTATTATTCCAACGTGTCGAGAGCTTTGCAGCCATCGTGATCACGGAGAGACCAAATAAACGCGTTTATTTTGGTAAAATCAAAACCAAAATAAACGCCATAGTAAGCCGCATAAAATTAGTTTAATTCATTAACATTAATAATGCAAAACTTACAATAGATGCATGAAAACAACCAATTACAGCACTTATAAGAAACATAGTGAAATAACCATGGTTTGAATGCCCCACACAACCATTTATCCATGGACAATGGTGGTCCATCTTCAGGACACAGCGACCACCTAAAAATTAAAAACATTAGATTTTTTTTACTTTTTTATTGTGACTTGACATATGACAGCACCCCGCTTGATGTTAAGCTGGATGCCACTGCTACTACAATTCAATAACTGTGAGTAGCAATCACATCCACTATGACGGCCTAGTTGTAACCGGCAGCTTACAAGCTGATCCCGAAACGCGACCAAATCACTTCACGGTTTGTATACTTGTAAGTGGTGGTTCTACCCCGGATTGGCAGACTGGGTACCACTGCCTACTACTCTTTGAAACCAGACCTGAAGCAATATCCACCTCTTTTTTTTATTAGGAAATATTTCCAATATTTAATATAATTATTAAATATTACAAAATAAAAGCTATGAAACAAACCGGGAATTTACACGCAACAAACCAATCGCTAACCGTTTGTCCACGCCTGTCGTCATTTCATGCTTAATAGCTGACCAGCCCACATGTACTCTCTGCCGTATAACCTTGGACCCATCAAGCTAGGCACATAGGAACGACAACTACAGCAACTGTAACGTGAGGTACTGATAGATATATTCCTACCCATTATAGGTAGATATAGTACCCCACAGATAAAAATAGCGCTGACTTTTGAGCTGATTAAAGATCGCCAGATTAGAGGAACTCTGGACGACTGTGGTAGAAGCAAGTCCTTCATCTATACAGTCATGCCCATATTTATTAATATTTTAAAGGACATCATTCATTTTGTATGGAGACTTGGGCTTAATGTATTAACAGTTTAATATGCATTTTAAAATAGTTTAATGTACGAAGATTGCAATGTAGTTAGAAAATATCTTTTATACAAAATCCATATCTTCTGTTCCAAATAACTCAATTGCACAGCAATTAAAAGCAAAATTGTTATTAGTTTTAGCAATACAAGTATCACAACTACCATTTATATATTTTTTTATCATTAGACTTTACTAAAGTAGTACATAAAAGCCCAAAATGAATGATGTCCTGTTATATACATTTATAAAACGTAAAGTAAGTTGGTAACAAAACAAGTTACTGTGCAGATTCAATGCCAGCACTCTTTTTATCTGCCAGGAGATCTACCTCATAAAAATTGTAATACATACATTTTTTACAATGATGTGATCGTGGTGCTTTAAATCCTTTACAAACTGAACAAAATTGTAAATATTTTGTATCCCCTTCATTTTCCTGTAATTAAAAATTATCACCATTCAATTCCAAAAGTCTCAATTCCCAAAAGGTTCCCCAGTGACAATGAAGAAGAAATTTTTGTAATCCTGACTCTTTTGATTGCTTTAAATTCTTGCCATATAGACTATGGTTATGGCACTGCACACCAGCTGCCCTAGCATGGCAATCCAAAAAGCAAGACAAAGATCTGCAAAGAATATCATTGCAAATTATTTTAAATAACGTACCAAAACTGTTCCAAAAAGTTCTGTAAAACTTCACACAAAGCAATGTTGAAAACTTAAATAACATGATGAACTTAATTGAACACTTAAATATTTATATGAACATTTTTATGTGCCCTATTAAATTATTTAAAATGTGTTACAATGTTACTTGCTGGTCTTTTTCTTGCTTCTTGGATTGCAATGTTAGGGGGCCTGTTTTCTGCGTTTTTAGAAAGGGCCAGCCTAATTTAATTTAGGAACAATCTACTGGGTCATTCCAGTTTTATCCTTCCATTCATCTCAGATTATAAATCTCTTTCGGCATTCTCCTCTTCTTGGTTTCACAAAAAGCAGAACTGTAGAACAGTTGTTGCGAGGAATTCTATATCAGCCCATGTGTTCTTAGCTGACAGGATCCTTCAAGAGATGCATTAAGATGTACCTTTGGCCTACTGTCCAAAGGTACGTCTTAGTGACAGCGACTGAGGCAACTGTGAACTGACTCGGTTTTAAGTCGCCAGCACTATATGACTTATGTCGAGGATAGATTTCAAATAACAATTTAAAAAAACTTTTGACTATTTTAGATCACTAATTTTATTATTTACAAATTTCAATGTGATTGATTGAATCACATTGTTAATTATGATGCTGATGATAGTATCCTTGCCAAGTCTAGCAACAGAAATACCTTGGTCAACACTCACTGATATGCTCTTATGAGACTCGCAAAAATAATTTAATTTTTTAATGCATGGTTGCAGAGTACATAAAATAATAATAATAAATCATTAATTCAGACTGAAGTCCATAGGGTTAGTTACAATGGGGAAAATTAAAAACTATGTTAAATAAAATCAAAATAAATATAAAATAAGACTAATAAAAGACCTAGAAGTTCACATCACAGATATCGTCCAGTGTGTCATTATATGGCCATCAGCATCCAGCCTGGAGACTGTTAGTCACATCAGGGATGCTATCCTCTTTCTCATTATAGCATGGAAATCATAAGAGTTGTCCACTTTTGTTAGTTGCAACTCATGCAAGTCACATTTGCTCAAAGCTTTCATGCTAATTGAAACAGCATTCCGCTCTGCAACTATGCTAGTGAAATAAATAAAAGCAAAATACCTACAGGCTTCCAACCTAAAGGCACAAACCCAGGTCCTTCAATTAACGATTGCAAAAAGTAATACAAAGTTGAGGCTGCTAACAGCAAGAATGCGGTTGCATGAATTGCTGCACCAACTGACATGTGAGGTGGCCACCACATCCCTATCAGGTGCACCATTGCCCATGTCACTAGTTTGATTATGCCTAAAGGAAAAACAATTCAAATTATATCTTGGTATGTTTTTTTTTCTTTTTTTACATTTCTATACTAAGCTAGTAAGTGCTTGTATCATAGAAACAGGACAACCAAAGTACATATATCAAAGATACTTTGGTACCGGTGAGTGGTCTCGAACTCATGCTCTCTGTTTGCGTAACCGTTGCACTGCCATTATACCACGGTCGCCTTAAAGGACCTTGCCTGATGTTAGGCTAGAGTGTGGTATATGAATAAAGACAAGTGCTTCTACAGTTAAATAGCTGCAAGTCATCATGACAAGTAATACATACAGCAAGTAATAAGCTTTTCAGTTTATCCTGAAACACAACTAAGTCACTTTACAATTTATACACATATAGCTTAGCAGTCTGCTTACCACTCAT
Source organism: Tinea trinotella (assembly GCA_905220615.1). Taxonomy (NCBI): domain Eukaryota; kingdom Metazoa; phylum Arthropoda; class Insecta; order Lepidoptera; family Tineidae; genus Tinea; species Tinea trinotella. The sequence goes on from HG992313.1 coordinate 13,706,977, forward strand.
AAACAACTAGACCTGAAACAAATATCTTGTTCTTTTTTTGTTATAATCTAATTTAATAGACGAACTACAGCCTGTACGTTACCTTCTTCGAAACTTTTAGGCCACAATTGTTATCAGTTCTACAAGCTATGCGCCCTGCTATATTATGTTGGCCTAAAGTATTTTTACTATCTTAATTGCCTTATAATTTACGTACAAACCTAATGCTATTAGTGGTCCCCAGTGGAAAAACCGTCTAAGAGGGCCAGCCCCCATAGTTAAGGTTATGTTTCACATAAATATAAAATTTATTCGTAAGTACGCTACGTGCGTACCGTATTTATTTTATATCATTTCTAAATTAAATATTGTTATTTAGACATGATTTAAAGAAAAAACACATTCCAACTTGTTTACAACTTCTGAATTTCTTTTTTTTTCTTTAGTTCAACTCTCCTTTTCTGAAAAGGCAAAGGAAACATTCCATTCAGCCTTGTCTTCAATATAAAAAAGGTAGTCTATTATGTCTTCAGTGAATTAATGAAAAAGATGAAACACTCTAGTGTTTACATGAGAATGAAGAAGATTGCGATAGTTTTATTAAAGCGGTGAAAAAGCTACTAAAACCCTTTCCACTGAGTTTGAAGGGAACACGAAGAGACACGTTACAGAGCTTCAATTTACTTTTTTTATACTCGATGACCTTATAAATGATTACTGGATAACAATTTCATTATAATTATACATTCATGTTCAAAAAACATAAGTTTTACTAAAAATTTAAATTTTCACAATTTGTCACTTGCAGTTGCCCGCTAAAACTCTCTTGTATTTTATTTTTTTTGGCTAGAACTTCAAGGGATCTATTAAATATGATTTAAATTAATTTCAAAATATTAACTGACAATAAAAATACTGATGTGCTTTATGGTATATTAATAGGATTAATAAGCAAAAGAATATCAATCCATACATTCTATAAAATATTAGGTTAAACAATTATCATGTCTTCAGTGGACATGTTATGTTCATTTTAACGTTTGTGTATTTTGAACATAATCTCGATTTTAGTGTTGCCAATTTATTTAAATCCACCTTAAACAGTGGAATATGAAGTAGTAAATTGTTTAATATTTCTATTAAAGTTAATGTGAGACGTCAAGCATTTTATAAAGATATTTTTAAATTTATTAGTATATAATGTTAGTACATGCACTTCTATAGTTTATTTTTTGTGTAATAATTTTTGATCCTTATTATTTTATGGAAAGTGGGAGTTAAAAAACATATTGTGCAACATCGTAATATTTTTTTCTCGTGGGTAGCACCGGAATACCACGTCACGTAGTTGTCACATCGCGATATTTTTGTGGCTCCTCTTCTTCTGGGTGTGTGCATTCTTATGTGTGTTGTGCTACTTATGTTGATTATTAGGTGATAGTTATTTTCTTCCCGGGTAAGTTTGTATATAAAAGTGTAAGGTTAATTAAAAATCCAATAAGTTGTACAACTTAGCCACATTTGTTCTGAATTCCGAAGTACCTTTTCACACTGCATAACTCTGTCGCCGGGCGCTTAATATAATTCTAGTTTAACAACTTTTATTATAATAATGATTCTAAGTAGGGTTTGTCCAGATAAATTTGATTTTATACTATTTTAATGTGTTATCATTTGGCGGTAAACTTTTCTTAAATTTGTTGATTTTTTAAAATACTATTTATAAAAAATATTTGTGATTATAATGTGTATTTTGTATTGCAGATTGTGATCCTACATCGCCAAGATGCCGAAATCTGTGAGTATAGTTAATATTTGTTTTTTGAGTTACTTGGTTATAGAGGTTACAATCATGATAAGATTTCTGTACAGTCTGTGTCTTGAACAAATAATTGTGATAGGAAATTACGAAAATTAATAGATAAGTTAAAATAAAAGATAATATTAATACATTATACTTAAGTTAATTTTGCAAGTACCTACTTGAACTGTGTGGTAACATCAAAGTGTAGATAAATTTAGATAATCTTCTCTTAAATGCCCAAAGATAAGATAAATGAGAATATAAATTTTATAATAAAGTAGTTTTCAATAAAATGATTATAACTATATTTTTATTATAATATGTTCTCACTTAACATCAGCATAGAAAACATAATATAACATACAAAAACTAGTTTATATAAATAATTAGCTCCAATACTTGTTCCAATACTCCAACTTGTTTTTATTATATTCATGGAGACTGTAAAGGCACTCATAGGCCTCTACTGCTGCTCACTACAGGCTAATCAAGGTTCATGTTCAAGACAAAAAGTTTCTTAAAGATCAGCCTCTTTGCACATAAAGTCCCAGGATCGATTCCCAGTCAGGGCTAATATTTGTTTCATAGCTTTTATTTGTAATATTAAATAATTACTTTAAATATAACAAATATTAGTTTATACAAACCGGTTATCAAAGAGTGGTAGGCAGTGGTTATCAGTCTGCTGACCACCACTTACAAGTATAGATACTGTGAAGTGATTTAATCCCGTTTCAGGATCAGCTTGTAAGTTTCCAGTTCCAACTAGGCCGCCATAGTGGATGTGATTGCTACTCACAGTTATTAAATTGTAGTAGCAGTGACATTCATGGTACAAACTCCAGCTTAACATCAAGCGGTCATATGTTAGGTCACTTTTTTTTTAATATTCACTATAAAAAGATGGTGAAATTTTCAAATAGACTTTTTTATTGTTTTATATTAAAACTGCTTATTACCTGCACTAAAGTAAGATCCATTCTGAACTGCAGCAACTGTAGTTTTTATTGAGATGCTATATCTTCCCTTATACTTGCCTGATGGTTGGTGAAATCCAAGAGCGCTCCGGTTAACCTATAGAAGTGTCAGTATGGTTTGACCTTGACAACATTATCAAATCCTCCCACAAATGTTGACTCATCTCATTATCATATGCATACAAAGTTATAACATTATTAAAATTATACTTTTATTGTATATTCAACCTTCACTTTCACACATAGGCATAGGCAGGGAATACATGTTTCACCCTGCACAGGAAATTACCACCAATTAAATCTATTAAATTTTAAGGCGTCTATGGTGTAGTGGCAGTGCAATAGTCACACAATCCAACAGGTTCAAAACCAATATATCTTTGATACATGTTCTTTTATCATTTTGTTTCTATGATATGTGCACTTAATTAGCTTAATATAGAAATGTAAATGAGAAGTGATCACTTCAAGAATGCATTTAAATTTAAAAACCATGTGTCATTACCACAATGTATCTTTGATATATAAATAATTTGGTTGACCTGTTTCTATAATACAAGCATGTTTAGTAGCTTAGTATAGGTAGATATGTAAATAATTAGGAAAAAACACCCTCCTATATCCTCGCTGATGTAGCTACATTTAAGTTTTTGCAATTGCAATAAAGTGTTTATTTTTAGTTTTCAAATAGTTTTTGCATTTTTTATCGTTTTGTCAAAAATAATTGTTCTATACATCAATTCTCTTCATACAGAGGAGATTCTCTTCATATAGAGGAGATTTTCTTCATATAGAATATAATTGTGGAGTTGTGTCAGGATCGTGGCAAGTGGCGCTCCATTGTTTCTGCATATCCCTGTGGGAAAAGGCGTGACAAATTGATTGATTGATACAATTGTTTGACCATTAGTTTATTATTCATTTTTTGTTTATACAAATCATCACAATATTAAATCCTTATTATTTTCAAAATAAAATTATTATTCATAAATAAAATATAATGGAATTTTATAAATATTAAAATTATGATTTTCAGATAATGGGTTATATAACAAGTGCATTGGATATCAATGCGTTTGATACAGCTCTGGTTAGTCATTTGTGTTCTATGTGTGTTAAGTTTGTGCCAGGCATGTTCTGCGTCCAATTGCAATCTAATAAGATTGCAATTGGAATGTGTAGTTTGAAAGAGTGTAATATAAATATTGTCTAAAATATTAACAACAAATATGTAATGTTATAAAGATTATTATGCCTTTTCACCAATCACAATTGGGCCAAATTGGCATATTGTGAATTAAACAAATTTTATGCGGCTTACCATCGCGTTTATTTTGGTTTTGATTTTACAATTTATTTTATTATTTCGACGTTTCAAGAGCTTTGCAGCCATCGTGGCCACGGAGAGACCACAATGGCAAATTTGTTTAATTCATTAATCAATGTTCATTAATCAGCAAAATCTAAGAAATTGGCATATTGTGTCTAACACTTAAACTAAATTGCTCACACCGTTTTGTTTTTGTTGTTTTGTTTATAGTATTTAACTTGCCAGTATCACAGTAATAATTTTATGTTTAATGTTACATTTTGTAAGGTAAATATGATGAAACACCCTGGTGTGTCATCACTAGATTAAGGTGAGAGTAAGGTTTATTATGATGGTTTTAGTAAGGCACCAGAAAGAGCTTACTAAAACTCTGAAAGGAATTTAAATCTTAACCTTTTAAATGATTACTGGATAACAATTCCACCATTATGTTTATTTCAGTTATACAACTGTTATATGTTGCCTGCTAAAATAAAAGGCTGTTTACATTCTTTTGTTAAATGACAGAATTAGAAATAAAATTATAGAAAAAATATTAAAAAAATAGGTCACAAATTGTTAAAAATTTTAGTGCATTATAATACTTGAGGCTGGTTTGCAACCCAAAAATTTATACACATGAATAATGAAGTTTGCTAAATAATAACAAATATAATGGAAAATGTCTTTAAACCAAATTAAAAACAGATTTTCAGTTTAAAGTGGATTATTTATAAATTGCATGGCTACATAAAGTTGTTATGAAGATATTTTAGACAATATTTGCATGAGATTAGTAATTTGTAGATATTAGAAGTAAAGGAGTGCAATTTGGTTTTAAGTATTTAGAATAAATAGATTTGAAGAGTTGGTATTTTGCTGTTTTGATTTGATTACTAGTAATGTTAATTTTATATTTGTAATAAGTAAGTACTACACGTATGGCGCTGTCCGTATGTCCCTCCATCAATTTATACCTCCAACTTCTGTGTTCTATGGAGAGAACTTGTCGAGATGAGCTCGTATCCTAGTAAGTGATTTTGATCCGAAGATATTGGTTATAAAAGTTTGAAATATAGTAGAGAAATATTTGCGGCTGGTTGGCTATTTGCGAATTTAGTGATTCTTGACCATTTTTTATTTAAAACGACGCAACATTTGACTTGACTTGCCGGATGGTAAGTAAGGGGAGCTCCAAGAGCCCTGACGACTAAAAGAACCGTTGCAGTTTACGGCTGCCATAGGTATTTTTTTACATTCTAATACATAAGGCGACCGTGGTGTACAGCATTGCAATGGTCACGCAAACCGAGAGCACGGTTTCATAACCGCTTACCGGTAACAATGTATCTTTGATATATGTACTTTGATCGTCTTGTTTCTATGATACAAGCACTTTAGTAGTTTAGTATAGAAATGTTAACTTAATAATAATATAATAATTTAATACCACATGAAATATTTAACAAGAATATTATAAATTTTTATCGTAAATATTGCAAATGTTTTAGATTACAAAATGACTTATCGTAATGTTATGCAAGATAACATGTCGCCTGAAGAAATGTTGTACCAGATATGATAATATTTTTAAATAACTTCATACGTAAAAATACACTATAAATATTATGTACCTATATCCTTTAAATGTTCACTAGCTGTGTACCCGCAAATAAGTACCTACCTATGTGAAAAGACACATTAGATATTTCCGACATTTTGGATCTGTTACATTTTAGGTATTTCTATGTAGGTTTCATAGTGATAGCAGACGTTAACTAACTCGGTTTTTTCAGTCGTCGACATTCTTGGACCTTCTCTTGCTTATCATCAGGCGGTACGAGGTCAGATGTCGTTTCAATCGGCGTCACTATGCCGGGCAAAGGAAAACCGTGCATTCCATAGAGAATAAAGCTCCCATGATTATAATCCTAATATGCTTCGAGATTAATAATGTTGACGACTGGCGACCATAATGGAGCTCTGTCATCAGCGCTTGTTGCTTATTAATCTTACCATTACCCTAACAAAAATCCGAAATACGTTTTTTTTTAACTTAAATATTGATCTAATGATATATTTTCTTGTCGCCAATGGCCGTGCTGACAGGAAATAGGAAAGTGGGCCACGCGTTTATCTAGTTAGTATGTAGAACCTATGGGTATATTCTGGTAGACCGAAGGTATTTAACGTTATCGATATAAATTTGTTTAGTTTATTTAAGATTGCAATAGTTAACATTAACTAATAAGCCTCGATATTTCGAAAAATTTCGTTTTAAATTTCGTCTCAGTAATAAGTTTATCTCTTTCTTTTCACATTGGTTGGCAAATTTTAGCGAAACTGGCATTTGAACCGCGGGATTTAAAAAAGCATTACAAAGTTTATGACAGCCGTGAACTTCTGACGAAATCTTTGCTCTCTATTTATCTCTTGCTCGCCCCCCTCTCTCTTTATTTCTGCCCAATCATATATACAGACATAAAGTACCTACAGACGCTAGAAGTCATGGATAGGTGGATCTTACGTTTTTATTTAACGTCGTCTTTGTAACGCCCCGGCCGTAAGAACTTCAATTAAAAATAATATAGATAAAATAAACAAAAATTAAAGCCTAGTTTGTTAAAATGCATTGGTTAAGTCTTGCTTGTGGATATGATAAAGAAACTTTAGCTTAACATTAGGCGGAGTGCGGTCATAGCAAAATAATAGCAAAATGTATCAATTATATCTAAACAATTTAAGACGCACGGGTTCGAATCCACTTACCGGTACCAATGTATCTTTGATATATATGTACTTTGGTTGTCCTGTTTCTATGATTCAAGCACTAGCTTAGTATAGAAATGTATAATAAAATATAAAAAATGTTAATCAGAATAGCACTCTAGGCGACTACTTTTACACCTGTCAACTGACACTCCCTTAAGGACACATGTGCACAGAATTACAATCTTTATCTGTTCATAGATAAGATATATTTTCGCAGACGCCATATGTCTGCATCTTAGTAATACGCAAGAGCAATGACCCATGGCCTTAATGAGACTAATTGCTTTAATGACATACTCAAGCCCGAATTAAAAAGAAAATAGTTGTGTACGTTTCGTCCCGCTCGTTTTAATTCACTGTTTTTATTCTTAGATTTCGCGCGAACGTTGATTAATAAATTAAACAAACTATTAACTATTATGCGGCTTTGTGAGCATCAATAGTACGGCGCCAACCACTATACCGTTTCGACAAACCAAAGATCCTCGCAAAAGAAAGTCGACTGATACCACAATTTTAATAGAGAAGGTGGTTGGCGATTATCTAACACCTGGGACTCCATAATACACAAACTCAAGTCCCAAGTCCAGCAAACTGCCAAAGCAGATTAAACCGTCGAGTTATTTTTGCAAAAACAGAAAAACAAAATCAAAACATCAAACGGTGTTGGAAACAATAACAGCATCAACCAATAGGACGACCAACACCTCAGTTTCTCCGGACCACGATGGTAGCAAAGCTCTCGAAACGTCGGAATAATAAAAAAAAATGTAAAGTCAAAACCAAAATAAACGCAATAGTAAGCCGCGTAAAGTTTTTTAATTCATTCACTGTTTTTTTTATACACGATCAATGGTTACGGCTGTTAAAAAGCTAAATTTTTAATTGGAAGGCTCTGGGTACTATAGGTGATGACACAAACGCAAAACTCTTAGTAGATGGCGCCACTTTCAGTTCTAAGAAACGTTTCATGAACATATTGCGAGGTTCTTTTATTTTGGGTGTATTTTGTATGAATAAGTCTTCTATGGTCGTGTCGACGATACGCCCTCTATCGCGAACAGTTGTCGGTTTGCATTTAGGACGATTATTAATTACATCGAAAAAAGAGTTCGGTGCGTATTTTCTTTGTAGAACAATCGACAAGTGATATGCTTTGCCTGCCCATGTGTTATCTATGACCTTGGATCCTTCAAGAGGCAGCCGTGAACAAACTCATTTTTTTCAGTCTTCATCACTCTTGGACCTGCTCCTGCTTATCATCAGGCGGGTCGAGGTCAGATGTGGTGTCTTAACAAAAAAAATAAAAACATTATTGTCAATGTATCCGGCGCGGCTGATCTTTCAGGCATAGCATATTTTATTTTTTTATTACATTTCTATACTAAAGTGATTGTATCATAGAAACAGAACAACCAAATTACATATATCAAAGATACATTAGTACCGGTGGGTGGTCTCGAACTCGTGCTCTTCGGTTTACGTAACCATTGCACTGCCACTACACCACAGTCACCTTGTTTGTTTACAAGCTTTTATTTACATTTTGGTCTATTTTCATTCCATCGATTAATATAAACATCGATGATTAATATAAATGAAATAAATCCAGTACTTTCACGTATCATTTCCTTCAAAGCTCTAATAAAAACGTATCTTTTTAAATGTTACCTAAATAGGTATTAATCAGAAAAGTTTTATATTACTCATTTTCGAAATTTGAAAATCGAAGACATTCTCAAGAATGCTGAGTTGCCTAGTGCCCATAACCGTAGAAGTTGTATGTAGTGAGTTGTGAATGTGAAGAAAGAGAGGAAGTTGTGTCAGGATCGTGGCAAGTGGCGCTCCCTCTGGGAAAAAGGCGTGACAATTTGATTTGATTGATTGATAAAATAGAATAAATTGATACGACATCTAGGGTTGCCAACTTTTTTGACAAAAAAAAACGTATACAATTGTTTGAAAAGGATAAAAATAAAGTATTTCGAAGAAAAAAAAGTATTTTTAAAATTTTTGAAATGAAATGAAAGCACACAAAACGTATTTTGTGTGCTTTTAGCATTTGCAACAATTTTTAAGATATCGATTTTGTATCATCTGTCAATCAACGCTACATTTGTTCTGCTTTGAACTGACATAATTATATTCGATGATCAAATTACATCAAATTATTTTAAAATGTATATGCAACTGTTAATACATTTAAGCCCAAGTCCCTATACAAAATGCATGATGTCCTTTATATGCCTAAATAAGCAATTCGTTTTCTACGCAATCCCAAATAAAGTATTTTCACATACTTTATTTGTATGCAAAAGTATAAAGTATAATTACCAAAAATAACGTAAGATACGTTATTATAAAGTATGGTTGGCAACCCTAACGACATCCCATCTGATGTTAAGCTGGAGTGCGGTATGTGAATAGAGGCGACTGCTACTACATTGCAAGTAGGAGTCGCATCTCACTATGCCGGCCAAGTTGGAACTGGCACCCTACAAGCTGATTCCGAAACGCGACTAAGTCACTTCACGGTACTATACTTGCAAGTGGTGCTACTACTTCTGATGTCATCAATATTGTTAATACCTTTTTTAATGTGACTCGACCGACATCTGACTTCGACCTTATGGTAAACAAGAAGAGGTGTCGACAACTGAAAAAAAAAGAGTCATTCACGGTTTCCTCAATCGCCGTCACTATGCCGGCGCCATCCGAATGGAAATATGCAAATAAATGTCAGTTTTTAAGTTTACCAATTACAATGTAAAAAAATAATAAATTGTAGTGAAAAAAAAAACTAAGGTAAAACAAATCACTTTAACACAAAAAATGTCTGATGATTACAATGAAGACTGTTTAGAGAAAAATGGCGACAAACTTAATAAATGAGGTCCTAAAGGCCTTTAGTCTTTTCATATTCAAGGTTAAACGCATGTTTGTGGCGGCCAATCTAAACACGAACATTCGAAGAATAAATTTCATTGACTTTCCATCGGCCTACGTTACTGTTATTGTACTATAAACAACTCTCACTTAATAATGAATTGCATTCGCAATAACAATAAACCAGCTTATACTTTATTGGCAATTGATGTAAACCTTCAAAGCGTGATTCACCATTCGATCGAGAGCCAATGAAAAAAAAGTTGCTCTCTGTAGGCGCACACGATCACGAGGCAGACGTTTTGCACCAGACGATGTTGTCCTTGGAGCGAGCATCGCGAGGGGACGCATAGTAACCGTCGTCCTCAACGGTTCACTCAGTTTGAATTTGACCGCCGCGTCGCACGGACGCTGGCTTCGAGTGCTCTGTGAACAACCCTCACTCACACAACCGCGACAGTGTACATAGACTTAGTGAGAGTGTTTATAACCCGCCAAAAACACAATCAAAATGGTCGCAGGCGGCAAACAGGTATTATTTACTTTCCTTGACTTATAGCTTCAACATTAACTTGCATTATAAACACGTACCCCATAATTTGTATGCTGGTATCGTCATCTGAAACACAAACGCATTATTTGTGCAATTTCTAATTCGAATATAATAATAGCGATGTAATAACAGAAGATTGTTTGCATTCAACAAATGAAACCGAGTCGGTTGGATTCCGAAGTCCAAGCCGTCATCGCTAAATGTTTTGTCAAGCGTATAATATTATTTCTGCAGGTTTACGTCGAAGCAATGTTGACTTGTCTCATAAGTCACGCTGATGTCATCGTCTCTGTTGAGATAATAAAAGAAAACGTCTCCCCACTAGCGGCTGTTCTTTTTTACTTACATTTGCAGGTGCAATTTAAAGGCCTTCTTCCCTTTTTTGCCCCATCCCTTTTACTCGTCGCATTTTGAAGCAGGATAGACACAAAACTCGATTTTATAGCCGACAGTTTTATAATAAAACTAAAATCTCTTTTCCGTTTGGGCCGTCCTCTATCTTTAGTGCTGTTGCAAATCCAACGAAGGCTAATCAAGCGAATAAATGCGTTTGTTCAATTTAGCAAAATGCATTTGAGTCTTATCGCCCATTGCTATTATTCTCTCCTATCTAAATCATAACATGAGCAATAATGTATTGAATTTGGCTTATCTTATCTGCTATTCCTGCGGCTATGGCATCGTTCTCATATTTCATTCAATTAGCATTTACATCAGCATTACCTGGAAATATCACTGATAAATTACTTGATTTATAATTGTGATTACTTTGTATTAAATGTATTTAGTTTTGCCCGATGGCATTTGTACATGATGTAAGCGTGACCCTGGGCCTGTCGATGTAAATAACCATTTTACCATTATATCTGGTACTAGTTTTATTGCAATTAAACGAGCTAAATGATGTCGTTCTGTACATCGTTTATTCATAAAGTGTAGTAGACAGTTGGTGGATATTTGCTCAGTCTGTCGATCTTTGGTAGTACCACCACTTTCAAGTGCTTTTCGTGATCGGCAAGGTATATTAAAAGCTACATTTGAAGTTATTTATCTGTAGTTTCAGCCGTGCCCTGTATTTGTGGACCGCACTCAGGCCACAACAAATAAATAAGACCAAATACTAATGGATGTTTGGATTTGGAGTAGGTTAGGACAAAATCCTAACCTACCCTGCTATTTATAATGTAACGGATGGTACTGTTTGGCAATTAAAACTGAATACAGGAGCTGAAGTTAATAATATATCGTGTAATTAAATCACAGAATGAATATGGTGTCATTTGTGCACAATAAGTATTGTAGTTAATTTGTTAAATGCTCGTAAGATAATTATGAAGGTTCTAAGATTGTTCATGAACAAGAAATATTGCATATAATTATTTATGACGTTAGCATTATTTTATGCCATCTCATCAGTCATGTAGAGACTCAAGGTTTTTCCTTATATTCGTCTGAAAAGCCACTTGGTACACACGATGATTTATCTAGCAGAAAAAACACATAATTAGTAATTGTATTTTAAGTTTAATTAGCTCCAAAATACATTAAATAACGCTTCGACGAAGAGAATAAAGATGACTGAAGGACATATTTTAATAGTTTTTATTATTTGTGTTTTTATCCAAAATGTAATTTGGGAATCCTAAAGAGACAACAAAACTATTATTGCACATTGTTTAAGTATTGCCCATTTTGGTCGGCATAGGGGCTGGCTGAGGCAACCGTAAGCTTAATCCTTTTTGCACAAAACTAGATACATATAGTAATACGACATACGTTGGCACTCTTCAGGTCGGAGTCAGATGTCGAGACAAAATAAAAATATAGATTATAAGGTATATTTAGGGACCTTATCACTAAAAAGCGATCTCTTCCAGGCAACCAATCTAAAGGTATTGAAACAGATATTCATATTATTTTTTTTTTATTGTGACTCGACATCTGTCCTTGACCCGCCTGATGATAAGCATGAGGCGGTCCAAGAGTGACGACGACTGAAAAAACCGAGTCAGTCACCGTCACTATACCGGCTAAAGAAACCCACATATTTAATTTTTGCAATGTCATTAAGAACATATTGAACAAATAATCCGCAATTTTGTTTTATCAAGGTTCCTACAAATTCCTCGTTATCTTACTAGTCGTTAGAAACGATGTAAAATACGTGATGTGGTGATCATTAGCTAGTGATGTGCAACCTTGAACACACGTGAGCAATTGTGTCCGATATTGTCACGTCACTATCACTGGCCATTCATTAAAATAACAATATGTATATTAGTATATTTTTCAACATTGTGGCTTTTTTTCTTTGATGGTAAACAGAAATCCCAAAATCCAAATCCAAAAATCCTGTTTTTAGTAAAGAAAACTATTCATCTTTCGGTTGCCTTACTCGCTGTCACTATGCCGGCATAATCTCCATTCTCATCGGCCGAATTTAATTGTAGCAGAAACCATGTGGTTTAAATGTCAATCAATTAACAACAACAATGATTTTTTTCATATATTAAAATAATCTTACCCTAACCTACGGATCAATCAATCAAATTAAGATGGGCAGATACAATGGACGCTCTATTGTCACCATCCTGATACACTCCCTCGCTTCCTCCACATCCACAATTCTCTTCATACAAGCCTATGATTATGGGCACTAGACAACCCAGCTTTCTTGAGGATGTCTCCGTATTATTCTAAATTCATTTCTAACTGCCTCTCCACATTAGAGAGTCTCCAATAGTGTATTTATACTTCACTCGAGAAACTCATCAATCATTTATTTAAATATAATTTTGTGTATGTTTTTATTTTATTGTGACTCGACCACATACGACAATACCCCGCCTAAAGCTGGGGTGTGGTCCAAGAATGTGATGTGAAGTCCAAGAAGAACTAAGTGAATTCACGGTCTGTAAGCGGTGCTATTTATTACCCCAGACTGGGCTATTGCTACCACTGTACCATTGTGCATTAGGTTTTTAAAAAGAATAAAGTGAATGCAGAATCGTTTAGTGAAATCTGTTAATACATGTAATGTTAATTTGATGGTCGACATGGTCCCATGGCGATGTGGCGCCGTGCGTTTCACTCGGACTGCTGCCTTCGCCATGTTTTCACGTCGTTGGGCTAATTTCCCCCTATTACGATTTTCTATTCAATTGATTGATTGCTTTTTCTGAGAACGCTCCATTCTCATTTCCCAGACTATTAATCTTATCCATTCTTTATAGAAACTATCGCAATAGATTTAGTAAGCATAGATTTTATGTAAAATAATTCTGACTCATTCATGCCAACTAAATCACTTAGTCAACAGTATCGTGTCCTTTTTAAATTCTATACTAACATAGATTGGTACGTGCAAGTAGTTTTGAACCGGTGGTTCTCGGTTTGCGTGAACATTGATTGCACTACCCCTATACCACGGTTGCCTTAACATGGCAATTTGCGTCAGTAAAAGTTCGTGAATAATCGTTATCATTGTCGGGATAAATGTCAACTTCATTTTTTTTTATTGTGACACGACATCTGACCTTGACTTGCCTGATGATAAGCAAAAGGAGGTCCAAGAGTGACGACGACTGGAATAACCGAGTCAGTTCCCGGCTGCCCCAGCCGCCGCCACTATGCTGGTTAGGTATGAAAACGGAGGCGTTATTCATTGTCAACCCAACTAATGCGTACGAGTTTCGTAGTTTTGTTTCAAATCTCATTCACTAAAGATAAATCTGTATTTTTTATTTGGATCGTTCTGTTGGTTTTTAAGGTTAACTGGCAGAGAATGTACACGAGCATTAATTTAGCCTTTGTACATAGGGCATCAAGTTTTAAAATAATTACTCCAATCGATGTAGTACCTTGATCGGCCGTCCATTTTCTATGAGACTTAATTTTTAAACACTTTTGCTAGATACTTAGATTTTGCGCAAACATTGATTAATGAATTAAACAAATTTTATTCGGGATTATAAAATCATTAGCCAAAAATAAACGCGGTAGTAACCCTCATAAAATTTGTTTTATTAATTACTTTTACTTGCTTTATAGAAATTCTTTAAACTTAACAGAGGAAGTAAAGATACTTGTAATAACAAAACGTAAATCTATATACGTAAACACCTGTCGCATCACACCTGTCTTCTTGCTCCACCCTCACTAGACCTCAATCAACGAGGGAGGGTCTCACCCTTGTATTGCCTTTTTTAATTTCCGAAAGCTGACTTCCTATCCCAATATAAGACAATTATAATATTTATTTGTAAATGTACTTTTACGTATTTCTACTTCAAGTTTAGTTACGTGCAACGTTAAATATGCAATAGTTTTATAATGTTTCATGCAAACATTGTTGAATTAATTATATTATTTATGCAGTTATTTAACTATAGTCGCCTCTATTAATCGAATTTGAGTAATTCGATGAATAGAATATTGCTTTATGAAATTGGAATGCTTAGTAACCCATATGTTCTCTCCATTCTATTACCTTGGACACTTCAAGATTAGATGACCAAGGTAACCGTAAACTGATTTGTTTTTTTCAGTCATTGACGCTCTTTCCCCTTTGCCTGACTTACCATCATGTACATCAAGTCGGGCTCTGATTTTGGAACACAAAAAAATGAATTGTTGTTACGTTCTAAATTTATCATGACTTCCTTTATAACTTAAAACAAACAATGAGTCTTGTCGTGATTAACAACCGTTAATCACGTCTTTAATATCTTGAAAAAATATAGCTGCATATCTTAATGTTTATTTAAAATTATTTTTTTTCACATGCAATAACTTAATTAACTTTACGTTGAATTAAACGGCTTACTATCGCGTTTATTTTGGTATTCATTTTACAATTTTTCTCCGTGACCACGATGGCTGCAATACTCGAAACGTCGGAATAATAAAAAAAAATTAAATCAAAACTAAAATAAATGCGATAGTAAGCCACTTAAAATTTATTTAATTTATTGATCAATGTTCGCGCAAATCAAAGAAAATACTATGTAACATAACATTACGTTATTTTTATCCACATCGATGTCGATGCTGCCTTAACTATTCAACATTGCCTGTTTAAGTTGTATGTACATTATCGTCTAGTCTGATGGTAAAACTCTGTAAGACTCCATTTAACAGAAAACATTCTGTAAAACCAACTTGTATTTTAAAGTTCTAATGCGTTTTAAGAGGGCGGCCTATGTTCAGCAGTGTACGCCTTCTGGCTGATAATAATGATTTTAAAGTTCTTACCCAACAAAAAAAATAACGCAAGTTTACTGTGAACAACACAACCTAAGAGAGCTTGATCCACACCTTGTTGAAAGTAGATTTAGCCGGCATGGTTACAGCGACTAAGGTAACTGTTAACTGAATCGGGTTTTTCAGTCGTTGACGCTCTTAAACCTCCCCCTTGCTTACTATCAGGCAAGTAGAGGTCAAAAGTTGAATCACATTATAAAAAATTGAGCAAATTGTTAAGTAATTGCAGTACAAATGTAGTAAGTAATAATATTCAGATTGGTTGGTTCTCAAGTAATGTCCGCTTATCGCGCATCGTTTCCATTAACAAAGGAAACCTCCATTTTAGAACACGAACAGCCTCCAATTTAAGTTATTCTATTGTCATACCTAGTTCTCCGAGTTTATAATAATTATTTATAGAAGCGCAGACATGACGCTCGCTTTGGCAAACATTTTACTTATTATTAAGATATGTTGCTAATAATGATGTCATCTTCGCATTCAGTAACATTTACAATAAAAACTATGTAAACGGATATATTTCATTTATAGGATTTATTTATTTAACTCCGACCACGATCCGAGACTCTCCGTGACCACGATGGCTGCAAAGCTCTTGAAACGTCGGAATAATGAAAAATTGTAAAACCAAACCAAAATAAACGCGATAGTAAGCCGCATAAAATTTATTTATAAATCAATGTTCGCGCAAAATCTAAGAAAATACTAACAAAATTATACAACTTATTCATTCGGGACTTTTGTAATGCCCAATGATGAAAAAATTTATACTAAATCTTAGTTTCGATACTTGTATTGATAAAACTAATAACAATTTTGTTTTTAATTGCCGTGCAATTAAATTTCTTGTAAAATAAAATGAAAAGTTTGTATCGCGTTCAATTACATAGACATACCATATTAACTTTGAACTGTCATTGTTTTAGTTTGATCATTTTGCACACCTAAACTATGCATAATAAAGGATCTATTCCAATTACATTTTAATCTCGGTACATTAAACTATTTTAAAATGTATATGCAACTGGTAATACAATTATGCCCAAGTGGCCATACAAAATGAATGATGTCCTTTAACAAATAACTTTGACATTTAAGTCGATGTTCAAAATAAGTCGCCAGTATCAATACATCGCTGGAAGAACCGACACAACCGATGGGGAAGAAAGGTTCTAGAGTGGAGACCACGAACCGGAAGACGCAGCGTAGGTAGGCCTCCCACTAGGGACTGACGACATAGTGAAAGTCACAGGTAACCGGTGGATGCAACTGGCATCTTGTCGTTCGGAATGGCGTTCTAGGGAAGAGGCCTATGTTCAGCAGTGGACGCCTTCTGGCTGATGATGATAATGAATACAGTATACAATACAGTAACTGAAGTGTGTTAAACTAGCAATTTGTTGATTGAATATCAGAGTTAGTGTTGATGAATAAAACATGATGAATACACATATAGGTGTATGTATATATAAGTTGGAGGTGCGATCGTGTGTGAAGGCATTAAAATTAATTTAAAATTACTGTTATAGTAGAAAACAATAAACACTCGCGGCAAATGGAAATATCGATGCAATGCAAATTGAAAAACTCACTACAATGCAATGATTATGATATTGATTACGAGGTTTAGGCCCATTACCAATGTATCTTTAATGTAATTTGGTCGTCCAGTTTCTATGATACACTTTAGTAGCTTGGGATAGAAATGTAACTTTTATATAGATCTCTAATCTATTACTTATTATTGCGCAAATTATTAAACTAAACAATTCGGTGCGACTTTTCTTTGTAGGACAATCGAGTGGGATGCTTTACCAGCCCATGTATTCTCCTTATCCTACACTGAATGACTGAATGAAGACTATTCCTAAATGCCCACACCCGGAGAAAATATTTGTAATATCTAATCTGAATATTTACAACCGTGAAGTGACTTAGTCACGTTTAAGAATTAGCTTGTAAGTTGCCGGTTAGCTTGTAACTTGGGCAGCATAGTGGATTTTAGTGCTACTTGCAGTTATTTAACTGTAGTAGCGGTTATCTCCATTAATGGACCGCACTCCAGTTTAACGTTAGACGGAGTGCTGTCATAATAATACTAATTGTAAAAATCGACAAATACACTTTTTATACTTCAGACAGACAAGCATATACTAAAAACTAATGATTATTTTGATGTGACGTTTGGCAGAGATGTCATTTTTACGATTTTTTTACGATAATATTTCGACGATTTCCGCGCGAAATTGAAATTAAAAAGTCTTACTATTTATTGCCCACAGAAGTATATCGAATCACAATATTTTTTTTGCTGCAACTGTGATTTGAACCGTAGCGTACTGGTGTAGCGTAATGCTATTAGTAATTGCATATCAACAATATGTTGTAATGATAACAATCACGCCGGTGTGCCGCCATGTTTCACTGCCACCCATGGGAATTGCTTGTATGGCGCAATATGCAATGCAATTCGCATAGTAATGTGAACGAGTGTTTTTGTCCCCTAACATGTCTCAGCTATTACAATGTAGGTATGCCGAATTACTCAATTTGTGACAAGAGTTCAGTTGGTGGTCACCGTCTGGGTCGCCCAGTCTTTTTTTTATTGTGACTCGACATTTGACATCGACCTGCCTGATGATAAGCAAGAGGAGATCCAAAAGTGCAGACGATTGAGACAACCGAGTTTGTTCACGGTTGTCTCAGCCGCCGTCACTATGCCGGCCAAAGGTGCTTCTTCACGCATCGCTTGAAGGATCCAAGGTTATAGGAGGGAGAGAACACATGGGCTGGCAAAGCATTCCACTTGTCGATTGTTCTACAAAGAAAAGATGCACAGAACTTTTTAGTTCGACTACCGATTCTGTCGACAAAATGTGAATGCTTCCCCCGACCAGTGCGGGTGTTACGGGTGTGAAAAGACGACATAGGAACAAGGTTAAAGAGCTCCTCGGAACATTCTCCGTGGTATAGGCGATAGAGGACGCACAGAGCCGCCATGTCTCTGCGTAATTGCAGAGGCTCCAGAGTTCGCGTAACCTCTACATCTCCTATGATCTTCGACCTAGATCCAGCCTAGTATCACCTCTTTCAACTACCGTGAGTTGACTCAGATTCAAATCCAGCAAACTGCCTAACCAGATGACACCGTCAGTTATTTTTGCAAAAAATTCAATTAAATCGGGAACAGAAAAGCAAAATCAAAACATCAAACAGGGTAGTTTTGGAAACAATAACAGCATCAATCAATAGGACGACCAACACCTCAGTGTCTCCGTGACCACGATGGCTGCAAAGCTCTCGAAAAGTTGTAAAATCAAAACCAAAATAAACGCTATAGTAAGCCGCATAAAATTTGTTTAATTCATGACTCACTCGTGTTTCGGAATCAATTAGAAAGTTACCGGTTCCTATTAGACCGGCATAGTGGATACGATTGCTGCTTGCAGTTATTTAACCGTACTCCAGCTTAACATCAAAATGACTGGGACGACCCACAAGGTTGTTCCATGATACAATCGGAGATACTCTTAAAAAAGCAAAGTCCATAGAGGATTTTATGGTCTGTATGACAATTCTCATACAGACCATAGAGGCTGTATGAAATGAATTGTGGATGTAAGGGAACCAAGAGAATTGTGTCAGGATCGTGGAAGGTGGCGCTTCGTTGTGTCTTCCTATTTCTGTGGGAATTATAATAAATTATATAAGGCGTGGAATTGATGATGATGATTTAAAAAATATTTTTAGTCACTATAGAGCTTGTATTATACAAACAGGTCACCAAAAAGCACATATATCAAAGATACATTAATACCGCAAGTGGTTTTGAACCTCCCCCTTAGAACGCCACGTTTATTACTCGTATATTTATACATATGATAAGTAGTCATCACAAAATATTTGAAAAACAAATATTGTTTCTTCATTTTTTCCTGTAGTAAGCCAAGGTACTGAGCCAATGGGTTACCTACCTTGACTCATACGACCTAACCTATGTGACTAACATTACAATTTTCCTGTGAATTACAACTGTGGTGTTTATTTTTAACTATTCCACTCAATGTCACATGTTATTGTGCTCTTTATTAGTTTTACAAATTAATTTAGACGTAAATATTTTGAAAAATGTATGTAGGTATAGCTTATCTAACTTTAAATGACGCGCCCTCCACTTTATTAGTTTATTTAAATGTGTGAATACAAATATTTCTAACTATACTTTATTAACATGCTCCTTCTTTTGTGTCTAACCAGCAGCTGAATGAATAATAATAATTAAAATTTCAGCATGTTGCATACTTGCATCCATATTTTATATTTGCTCGTGTGCGTAAATGCAGTAAAGCGGCGCGACATTTCGGCTTAGACAGACTCTAGACAGGTAGTTTGTGGTCATTTGACCAGACTGCCGAATCTGAGTAGTACCACTACCGTCAACTACGGAGGGAATTGCTATTTACTGTAGTAGCAGTCAGCGAGGTGCTGTCTGCCAATGTCCAGCCACAATAAACGTGAAGTGACTGATGGTAGATGCGACTGATATATGCAGTTATTTAAAAGTAGAAGTAGTGTAGTAGCATTCATAGACCGCACTCCAGGTTAACGCTAACATCAGACGTGACTGTTTACGCTGAGAGGCTTCGATCGACATGTTCGACACTGGTTCTGATCCCCGTGGCAGTTGATCGATGGTTTTTTCTATCCAATTTTTAGAGCTTGTATGAAGAGAATTATAAATGTGAAGGAAGCGAGAGAGTTGTGTCAGGATCGTGGCAAGTGGCGCTCCATTGTCTCTGCCTATCCCTGTGGGAAGAGGCGTGATATTATTATTGATTGATCGTTTTCAGGATCGGGTGGGTACGCTACTACCTCACTTTATTTTCAAAAGAGTTCTTGATACACGCTGTATAAAAAACTTAAATAACGTATTGTAAAAGATTTTTGATATGAAACAAGTAAAAAAACTATTATACTTGTAGTAACGGTAGAGTAGCAAAATTGTTTACATTAGGATAACAGATTCGTAAACTTATCTCTTTGATTTAGGAGTTTGTAAATTTAAACTGTGGCTGACTCATAATTTACATTAACGTTGATTGCCGCCTTTTATCTTATAATTAGAATTTCGGACTTATCATTATTTGAAATTGATGAAGCCTTCAGATACACTTTGGTAGTTGTGTTTCTATGATACTACCACGTTTAGTAGCTTAGTATAGAATTGTAAATCCAAAATACGTGGAAAAATCAATAATTAAGGCGAGGAATCTCGTTATGAACAAAACATGTTTTAGGCGAAATAAGGTTGAGATTTGCAAATCACGCATGTGCGTGCGATATCTTTCGTACCTTTTATAACATTTTGTTAATTTTTAGAAATTCGTGTTATATATCTAGGTGATTAAGTGTCCAATTTAATAATAGACTATTCATATTTACGTGAAAATCTAAAAATCAAATCAAAAACTATTATTGTGATAAAGTTGCATATTTTTTTCTTAAATAATTAATTCTGTTCGATTGTTTTTTGAGCATTTCTTCGTTAGACATATATTTTTTCTGAGTTGATAACATTTTAAAAAGTATAGTTATTTGATCGTCAAAAATACCTCGAAATAGGATATCGTTTTATTCCGACGTTTCCTTTGATAGGTTTAAAAGATATGCTATTGGGATGGCTTCCAAATTAAATTTTATTTTTATGTTATGTTTCAATATTTTAAGCTATTAAACGTGTTTTTTTAGAATTAGGTGACAGCTTGATGTTAAGCTGAAGTGTGGTCCATGAATGGATGTGACTGCTACTATGTCTGTATCTGTTAGTAGCAGTTACATCCACTATGCCGCACTTGGAACCGGCAACTTACAAGCTAATCCCGAAACGCGACCAAATCACTTAACGGTCTGTATACTTGTAATTGGTGGTACTACCCCGGATCGGCAGACTCGGTAACACTGCCTACCACTCTTGGATAACCAGACACATTTTTAAAACAAATTTTTGCTCCTAGTGCGAATCGAACCCGGGACTATACGCGCAACAAACCAATCGCTAACCGTTCGTCCACGCTTGTCGTCAAAAAACATTTTTGTAATACCAAATTTTTAGTGGCCGTTTGACCGTGCAACGTGCCAATGACGCGGGTCCTTCATGGTCGTGATGTCATACCCTTAGGCAGGTAGGTATTGTTAACAAAATAAACCTAAAACAGTATGAGTTTATCTAAATAACACGTGGATGTTTTTGAACGAGATATACTGCTAATTTTATTCTCGGATATTTGACTTTATGCCAACAGGATGAGCTCTTCCGTTTGTGAGCATTAATTATTATTATTGTATTTGCATTGCTTATTCAATTATTTAATAACATTATTTTATGTTACGACAAAATTAATTACATGGTTAAATTCATTGCTTACATACTTGTTACATACTCAAAGAGTGATAGGCTGTACTGTAAAGTGACTTAGTCGCGTTACAAGATCAGCATTTAGGTTGCCGGGTTAAACTAGGCCGGCATAGTAGATGTAACTACTACTCACAATTATTAAACTGTAATAGCAGTCACCTCAATTCACTGCAGCTTAACATCAGACGGGTGTCAACATGTCGAGTCATAACAAAAACAAATAAATGTTTATTGATGTGCAATACATGATGCAGCCCAGTTTTCTTCTACCTTTAGCAGGTCAACTGTCCATATTGTGGATGGACGTCCTACGCTGTATTCTTTGGCCGGCATAGTGACGGCGACTGAGCCAGCCGTGAACTGACTCGGTTTTTTCAGCCGCCATCACTCTTGGACTTCCTCTTGCTTATCATCAGGCGGGTCGAGGTCAGATGTCGTGTCACAATAAAATAAAAATACATAATTCGATTAGTGTGATATGTCGCCGTATTATTGTAATACTGTTAGTTTATAATCTATCTCGCGAGATTGTAACTGTCGATTAATTGTGAATTGTACCATACTACTTACAATATAACGTATTAATTTACGATCCATGACTATAATATATATGGATATATAGTTTGACATGGATAGATTATAAACTATCGAAAATTAATATGTTATATTGTAAGTAGTATGGTTCAGTTCACAATTTATCGGCAGTTTACAATCTCGCGAGATAGATTATAAACTAACTGTATCACATTTATACGGTGACATATACAAATTGCACAATGGTACTTTCCCCGATGCTGCTTGGTTATGACCACAGATACTTAGGATTACCAATCCAATCCAATGTCAATTTTTTAATACATTTCTATCATAAGCTTCTAAAGTGCTCAAGTATCATAGAAACAGGTACATATTATATATCAAAGATTCATTGGTACTGGCAAGAACCCGTGCTCTTGGCTTGCGTAACCATTGCACTGCCACGGTCGCCTTAGTGTAGCGCCTTGGTGCAGACCTACATGCAACAATTTAGGTTTTAAATTAAGTATGTTAAATATAAATTTTGTTTGCAGATGAACGTCCGCGTGACGACGATGGACGCGGAGCTGGAGTTCGCAATCCAGCAGACGACCACCGGCAAACAGCTGTTCGATCAGGTGGTGAAGACCATTGGCCTCCGTGAGGTCTGGTTCTTTGGCCTCCAATACACCGACTCCAAGGGTGACCTCACCTGGATTAAGCTTTACAAAAAGGTTAGATCTTTTAACGTTTCTTTTTACTAACCATTAAAATTATACCATTTTCCTGACCTCGATTTTCCTGATGGTAAACAAGAGGAGGTCAAAACGATTGAACAATCCGGCTCTGACTACGGTTGCCGGCTAGATGGACTTTTCCACGCTTCGCTTGTAGCAATAAAGGTTGGGATTTAAATTATTCTAACTTACGCAAATAATTTCTTTATATTATATTTTATTGAAATCGGAGACATCCTCAAGAAAGCTAGGTTGCCTAGTGCCCATAACTTTAGAGCTTGTATGAAGAGAATTGTGGATAGGAGGGAAGCGAGGGAGTTGTGTCAGGATCTTGGCAGGTGGCGCTCCGTTGTCTTTGCCTATCCCCATGGGAAAAAGGCGTGTCAATTTGATTTGATTTGAATTCCTTTATAATAAAGCAACCGTATTTTATGTTTTAAATGATTATGTAACGTAACATTTAAATGGAATAGAGAATTATAAACAATAAACTAAGTTGTTATTAAACTTAGCGTAACTAATGTACCAAGTTCAAGATCATCTAGTTTAGCGTTTACTTCCCCATCTTGTGTATTAATGCTTACTGTATTGTCTAGGTCTTTATACTAATATATATATATATATTTATTGTGACTCGACATATGACGGCAACGTTGTTATGATGTTAAGCTGGAGTGTGGTCCATGAATGGATGTCACTGCTACTACAATTCAATTACTGTAAGTAGCAATCACATCCACTATGCCGGCTTAGTTGGAACCAGCAACTTAGAAGCTGACCCGAAACGCGACCAAATCACTTTACGGTCTGTATACTTGTAAGTGGTGGTACTACTCCGGATACTATAATACTATAACTATACCAATATAAATAATGTTAATTTATGTAGGTTTTATTTATAAAGTTGATAGAATATTTTATTCTTAGACTTTATTACAGTTGCGAATGCGTTCTTGGAAGGTTGTTTTCTTTAATTTGTCATTATCACGCTATCTTTTCCTGTGAATTTATCCTCAAAATACATGAACTCATTGTTTGACATTGACCCAAAAAACAATGTCAACGAGACTTGGACGCGTAGCTGCATATTGTTATAACACCTCATAGTACCTGGTACATAACCCTGCGCTTTTGGACGAGGCCATCCACTTGTATTTTCTACTTATTAATATACATACGTACTTACATGTGATAATTAGCTTGCTATGAATATTTATTAAGGTCAATGTGAATCGGTCTCAGTTCATTTGTCGCTTCACGATGTTTCTAATTTTGTTCTCCATACAAATTGATGGGTTTTACTCCTTTAACTAATTTTTTTGTGACACGACTTTGACAACAATCCGCTTGTTATTAGGCTGGAGTGTGGTCCATGAATGGATGTCACTGCTACTACAATTCAACAACTGTAAGTAGCAGTCCTATCCGCTATGCCGATCTAGTTGGAACCGGCAACTTACAAGCTGATCCTGAATCGTGGTCAAATCACTTCACGGTCTGTATACTTGTAAGTGGTGGTACTACCCCGGATCGGCAGACTGAGAACTACTGCCTACTACTCTTTGATAACCAGACCCGAAGCAAATAACCGCCTCTTTTTTTATTAACAAATATTTGCCACTATAATTATAATGATTATTAAATTTTACAAGTAAAAGCTATAAACCAAATATTTGGTCCGACCGGAAACCGAACCCGGGACTTTACGCGCAACAAGCCAATCAAAATGTTATAATTTAAATTATGACACCTAAGTTATTTTAGCCTAGGCAATGGCAATACAAATAAGTTATTTAACAATCGCTTTACTATATTCAAATGCGACAAATTTCACATACAAGCAAGTAGATGCCCTAAATGATAATAGATTAGATATATCTAAATATTTTCCAAGCGTCTAACAGATAATGTCACTTATTGTCAAAAGGATCTACTAAATTCGACCGGACATAGGTGCGTAACCTAACTTTTATAATGATAATGAAGATAGCGTGTTCATTATTTTGGTACTTGAGTTTGCCCTTCATTATTGATTTTGTATTAATCTACTAATTTGTCTCCGTTATCTTCACAAAATAATCCATTCATGAATATGAAAACACGAGGAAATTCCATTGTTTGATCAACTATTTTTGCAAGAAACTGTTCACCATTTCTTAAACAAAACTACAGCAGTTCTTTTACTATTACTTCATTTCTAATTTGTAAAACGAATTCCTTTCTCCAATTACAGATTATGATGATAAACGCTTCATTAATACCCAAGTTACCTTTACCGTAATGTCTTACATTGTTCTTCAATTTCCATGAATCAAGAAACTAGTTCACATGTGGAGTATAACACAAAATATACATACAATTGTGACAATGTTGTCAACATTCACTTGGAACACAGCGAATAGTTAGCTTAACCACTCCACGTATGGCTTCACTTAATTACCTCATGAACTTAATTTCTTTGGACAACACTTGTCATATTTAAACAAAAGTGTTTCACAACCCATGTACTGGTGCATATTTGGTTATCCCTTTTTTTGTTAGGATATGTGACCTCCTAAAAACATGATCTCACTGGCGTCAATATAACTTTGTTGCCTTTTTTATCTAATACCATTACCCATAATAACACAGAGCTTTTATCATCTTTTAAAACTTTATGTTACACTTTATGGAAGGAACTTTTGGATGAACGATGTAAAGTATTAAACCATACAGTGTGAGCCTTTGCGAATGCCATGGTTTGGTGACATGCTAATTAGTAGATTATACTTAAAATTATTGTTTAGACTACATTCGGGTCATTACCCATCTGCAAAGTTTTTACATTTGATGAATGTAATTAAATCTCCAAATTGTGACACGTGTGGTGTTCTAGATGATGTCCAACATATGATGATGGAGTGCCCTAAGAGCAAGAAGGAGAAGGAAGCTCTGGTCAAGGAATTTAAACTAAATGTAGTTAATATTAGTTTAGCGCAGATTATTTTATTTGAACCGGCATCAGAGATATGTTATAAATTTTGCAATATTTCTTCCTTTCGGCGGTGACTTCCTCCCAAATAGACTTGAGATAAATTTGATGTTGTTTTAGGCTCTATGGAGCTGACATGTCTTAATAGACAAAAGCTCCCTATAAATATAGATTTAAAAAAATCTTACAACATTTCTATATACACAGTTTTCCAACATTTTTTAATGTATCCCTAACTGCTTTCTGCTAATTCATCCGCGTTTAAAAACTGTCACGTAATCTAATGAATGGCACGTAAGAAGAAAAAGGTGTAGTGGTTGTGCGCACAATGTTACGCAAACCTAAAGCACGGGTTCAAAACAACTTTCCGGTAGCAATTTATCTTCAATATAATATGTATTTTGGTCGTCCTCTTTAAAATCAATATATTTTAACCCAAGTGGATTAGGTTTGGATAGGCTTAGTTCTAATAATAATATTTCTCTTTAATTGTTTAATATTGATCTCAACCTTGGTTGCAATGTTGGTAATAAGGTATTGCGTATACTTATGTTTAATTTTAAGCTACACTTTTAAGGCGACCCGTAGTGTAGTGGCAGTACATTGGTTAAGCAAATTGAAAGCACGGGTTTAAATTCATTTGCCGGGAACAATGTATGTTTGATATATGAACTTTGTTTGTCCTGTTTTTATGATACAAGCACTTTAGTAGCTTAGTATAGAACTGTATAATATATAAAAAATACTATTTTTTTATCTGTATACTCGTCTACGATCACATTTAATTACACCTACTGGCGATTTCAGATGCAAATTTTGTCTATAGTGAGGCCACTGCTCGTCTAGGAGTTCTTATGTTCAGTGGGTGTAAGTTTTTGTGCACCTAATGACATGTCCTCTGGTTAGGTCATTTTACTCGACGCTTTTGGCAATGACTCATAATAAGAACGTGACCAATCTTTGCATCGTTATAATCTATAAGTTATATAAAGCGACCGTGGTGTAGTGGCAGTGCAATGGTTACACAAACCGGAGAGCACGAGTTCTAGACCACCCACCGGTACCAATGTATCTTTGTTATATGCACTTTAGTAGCTTAGTAATAGAAATGTAAAACAAAAATACTTTATCTGTTTGATCTGCTCATAAAGTTTCGTATAAATTAATAATTACGTTTGAAGGAGCATTTGTTGTTCTTTATAGTGACAATAAAGAACAGTAATTTGCTCCTTCAAACGTTATTTTTAAATACAAAACTTCATGATCAGATCAAACATCATAACGGCCATCATAGCATGCAGCTGGTCTTTCTTTCCTTATACAAAGGTTCGATATAATTCAGTGTGACTTGCTCCTTTTTATCGGTTGAGTCCGGTTTTGTATTTATTTAGCAATGATATAATTGTGTACTTTACGTTTTGTTATGTTTGTTTGTTTTGACACGACATATGACAGCACATACAGACAGCCTCGTGTTAAGCAAAAGTGCGGTCCGTGGATAGGGGCGACACATAAGAAACGACCGAGTCACTTCGCGGTTTGTACCCATAAAATTAGTGGTACCATCCCGGATCAACAGACCGGCCAAATTACTATCAAATGTCTACCTATCACTCTCAATTGTTTTCGTGATAAAGCAAATATTATACCAATCAATCAAATTGTCACCTTCCCACAGGGATTGGCAAGAGACAAAGAAGCGCTACTTGCCACGATACTGACACAACTTCCTTGCTCCTCTCACATCCACAATTCTCTTTATACAAGCTCTACGGTTATTGGCACCAGCTTTCTTGATGTCTCCGGTTTGGTCGCAATACGCATCCATCATCATCAGATTTATAAATTCCTTTTCTTAATGTATATGAAATTTCGAAATGTCGTATGTCGTCACAAAATTAATCACCATTTGATGAATTAAATTCCATCGCCACTATTACTCATTATAGAAATATAGTTAGTGTGTTAAAATGTATGAAACAGCGATAACAGGATTTTACGTAATATGTTAGAAATGTACCCGTATCATTTCCGTTGCGAGTGACTCATTTAAAGTGATCGTTTTGTGAGCTGACTTCAAAGCCGTTTAAGTCCATTAAATTGGCACATCACTTAATGTCGATGAATTTAAAATTTGTGTTAATTTTCGAATACTATTTGAATAAAATAGATTGACAAAAGGACTTTATAAATTCGATGTGGATGGATGCGTTAAACAAAGCAGGCCCAGGAGGGTGTCTTCCGATCAAATCGGACATTGTCCTTAAGAAAGCTGGGTGGCCTAGTGCCCATATCTAAGAGCTTGTATAAAAAGAACTGTGGATGTGAAGGAAGCGAGGGAGCAATGTCAGGATCGTGGCAGGTGCGCTCCATTGTCTCTGCCTTTTCCCCGTGCGATAAAAGCGTAACCATTTGAATTGAACTAAGGAGGTTCCTGCACTAGTGGAGTGGTGCGGGAAGGTTATGTTTTCGTTCTGGATGGTTGCCCATCCAGCACTGCTCTACTACCGCAAGAACCTACCCAGTTAAGCGCTATGACTGTAATACATTCTAAAAGGCTTGTAGTGGCAATATGGCGTGGTTGCTCTAGACATATAAATAAAATATGTACTGTTTTTTTTTATTGTGACTAGACATATAACAGCACCTCGCTTGATGTTAAGCTGGAGTGTGGTCTACGAATGGATGTCACTGCTATTACAATTTAATAACTGTAAACAGCAGTCACATCCACTATGGCGGCTTAGTTGAAACGGGCAACTTACAAGCTGATCCCAAAACGCGACCAAATCACTTCACGGTCTGTATACTTGTAAGTGGTGGTACTACCCCGGATCGGCAGACTGGGTACCACTGCCTATCACTTTTTGATATCCAGACCAGAAGCAATTAACCTCCTCTTTTTTTTATTAACATATATTTGCAATATTTAATATATTAAAAAATATTACAAATAAAAGCTATTACCCGGGACTTTACGCGGAACAAACCAATCGGCTACGCCTGTCGTCAAAATTATTTTGTTGTAATTTTCTTTGACAATCGATATTCTTAATGACAACACTATTAGGAGCGTTTATGCCCTACACGATATTGTATTCCAGATGATTCTATTGTCGGGATTGCGACCGTTAACGGTTGAAATTTAATTGTGTGCGCCGCGTCATCACTTAGATTTTAATTCACAATTTATTACCGTGTCATTGACACCAAACATCATTGTTTATCATACAATTAAAATGTATTTTTGTATGATCATTACTTTGATTAAGTTGATTTGGATAATGTATTTCGGAGAGATTCTTACAAAACGTGGGTTGCCTAGTGCCCATAACCGTAGAGCTTGTATGAAGAGAATCGTGCATATGAGGGAAGCATGGGAGTTATGTCAGGATCTAGGCAAATGGCGCCTATCCATTGTCTGCCTATCCCTATTATTTGTTTAAATATTAGTTTTTTTTTTTACATTGTTAAAATAAGCTACTAAAGTATCATAGAAACGAGACCAAAATACATATATCAAAGATATATTTGTATACCGGCAAGTGGTATTGAACCCGTGCTCTCGGTTTACGTAACCATTACTTCTACACTACGGTCGTCTATGGGAAAAAGACGTGATAAATTGGTTGATTGATTGTTAAAATCTTAAAACTAGAGCCTTAAGTTCTTCTTAGTTTACTATTTATTGATTCCAAGTTGTATGAAGAGAATTGTGGATGTAAAAGAAGCGAGGGAGTTGTGTCAGGATTGAGGCAAGTGGCAATCCATTGTCTCTGCCTATCCCTATGGGAAAATGGCGCGACAATTTGATTGATTGATTCAAAATGAATTAAGTATATGGTTTATTATTGTTTGTGTATTAGTCATGGCAATAATATTCGTGGGTATGTGTTAAAGGATAACTTGATGCATTATTGCGTTTTGTTTTGATCGTCTGTCCGCAGCGGTATAATTCCATTCAGCAGTTCGGGGAATTATATTAATCCTTTGTTTCTTAAATTTATTATTTCGTTTATTAATTAACTTTTTGTTATGGTTAGTTTCTTCAAGAGTTGACGTCTAACGAACTATTTCTTATCAGCTCTTATTTAGTGGTTTGTTTGTATGTACGCTACAAACCGTTTGTTTATTTATTTAGTATAAAAAATATAAAAATACGGAAAAAGTAGGGTTTTCCTTTACTAGTTAAACTTTGGGTTGTGTAGAGAAAGAAATAATAATTATTACAGCACATACTATACTAGTACTTAATGGTAAATAATAATACATAAAATTAAGAGTGGTTTTAGGCAGTGGTGCCCAGTCAGCCGATCCGGAGTGGTACCACCACTTACAAGTATATAGATTGTCAAGTGACTTAGTCGCATTTCGGTATCAGTAAGTTGCCGTCCGGCTTAGTGGATTTCACTGCTATATGCTATATACTTTAGTAGCGGTTACTTCCATTCATGGACCACACTCCAGCTTTAACATCAGACAAATATCTGAAATACATAATACATATGGTATTAGAATAAGAATGGCAGTTGACTACTTCACTTGACTAATTCAAAGGAGTATTTTTCTTGATGCACCAAAGAAAAATACACTATATACTAAAGTGAAGTTGGTTGGAGAGTTAGACGTCACAAAATGACGCCGTCCTATTCTTCTGTCCTAGACATTAGTTTTTCATCAAAATGCAATGCTTATTAAATTTTCACTTCACTAGAAGATATTTATTTCAGTTTACATCGTTAAAGTCCAATGTGTCTGTCTGTCCCCTTCGTCTATTTAAGGCGTGTGTATACAGCAAGTGTAATAAAAACAGTTTGTCAGAACAGCTATTCATAGTAGCATGCAATCAGCAGTGATTCTCAGAACCGGATTGTATAGAAACTGCACATTGAGCCGCGATCATAAATATTATATTGATACCAATATTACTCACATTATAATAGTACCAACGACTGGCCTGTGCGGTCTGTTTTTTTTTATTGTGACGCGACATTTGACCTCTATACTTGCTTGAGCAAGGGGAAGCCCAAGAGCGCCGATGACTGAACAAACTGATGGGTTTAAAGTTGACTTTCTCAGTCGCTGTCACTATGCCGTTAATTAGTCAAAAGTTATGATGTAACGTTAAAGTTATGACATTTAAAGGGTCGATGAAAGGAGATTGACGAAAGAGATTTAAAAAAGGCTATTGGAATGATAAAACGGGACGTCACAGAATATCGTTCCCTGATCAAATCGGGGATATTTAAAAAAACAGGGGTTTTCATAGTCAAAAGAGTTTGTATAAAGAGAATTGTGGATATGAAGGAATCATGAGATTTGTGTCGGAATCATGGAAAGTGGAGCTTCGTTGTGTCTGCCTATCCCTGTGAGAATAAAAGGGTGCAATTAATGTTGATAATAATTATGAGAAACGTTTCTCTAGTCGTCAGCGCCATGTCGCATATGACCGCTGAATATCAATTTTTTTTTAAACAACACACGAATTGGTTTTCCTAAACCTCTAAAGTTGTGAGTCAGGGTTATATAGTCAATATATATTTCCGCAGTACACGTATTACATAATGCCCATGATGCCCAGTTTGCCGACCAGGGCAGTACTACCATTTTTTAAATACAGACCGAGAAGTGACTCACTCGCGTTTCGGAATCAGCTTGTAAGTTGGCGGTTCCAACTGGGCCGGCATAGCGGATGCGACTGCTACTTACAATTAATTCATGGTAGTAACAGTCTTCCCTATTCATGAAACGTATTCCAGCCTAACATCAGCGGGGTGCTGTCATTTGTTAAACGAGACAAAAATCTAAGACCACATTGTATAAGATGTATTAGAAAATACCCAAGTGACATCTTTAGATGTTGTTGTTGAAGTTGTGGTATTTGCCATCTGAGAATGCGTGGTCGCGTCCGAAGCGATAGTGAATCGTGACGTATCTGCTTAGAAAGTAGCCCGCGGTAACACCACGGACACACCAACAGCGGAGAGCGATCGCTCTTAAGAACTAATAATAAAGTTTTGATAATTTTATTAACTCTAGTGATTGCTTAAGAAAAGAAGGCTTAAAAATCTGACAGTAATAATAAAATTCTTTTTTTTGCACAGTCAAAACACAATACAATATACGGCCTTAATGCTAAGAGCATTCTCTGCCAACCAATCTTAACATAGGCTTTGATTCTCCTGAAAACATAATTCAATCTTTAACTTTGAGCCCTAATTTCCATATAAATATGCTGAAATGCTCTTTGGTTTCTATAAAACATCCAAAATGTATATTTAATAAATAAATATTAACAGTTATAACGTAAGAAATAAGCGCGAAATGATTAATAGTACAGCGTTTCGCCGCTAACGAAAACAACAGCTTATGAAATGTAGCCGATGTCTAATGTTGTATGTTTTCTCCATATGAACGAGCACAAGGCATTTTTGTGGGTTCAAATGTATTAGGCCTATTACAGTGAGAAAACACGAATTGGCTTGTGTGTTGTTAGCTTTTGCTTTTATCGAAGTAAAAGTTTTTGTTTCTTTGCATTTATAGCTAAGTAAAAACATTGTAAAATTTGATCATTCTGGGTGGTTGTTTACTAAGTTGATAAAAACAGAACAGTTTGTAAAAAAATCACTTTGATAGATCAATGGCCAGTCGTCGACATGCCATTTCGCTTAGATTTAGAGAATAGGGCCCCGATAGTAAAGTGACTCCATCGCGTTTCTTTACAGTTACAAGGTTGTGTTATATAATTATAACATAATACGTCTTTTATGTTGTACGATGATTTTCCTACGAAGGACGAACATTATTTTATAATGATAGGAAATTATTAAAGTTACCATTTGTATGTAATTGTTGAATATTATTATGTTTATTAAATAGGTATTATGTTGATTTTCATTTACAAATGGCCCTGGGTATATAGTTGAACCTACTACTATTAGCACGAATAAAAGTTAAAAAATCAAATTTTAAAATAGTTTTTTTGTGGCTAGAAGTTAAGCTGGAGTGTGGTCCATAAATGACTGCTACTACAGTTAAATAAATGCAATTAGCAGTCCCTCTACTATGCCTGCCGACCTTTTTTTTTTATAAGAAAAACATGTCCGCAGATGCTCAATGAGTAGTAAGCAGTGGTACCCAGTCTCCCGATCCAGGGTAGTACCACCACTTACAAGTATACAGAACGTGAAGTGATTTGGTTACGTTTCAGGATCAGCTTGTAAGTTGCCGATTCGAACTAGGCCGGCATAGTGGATGTGATTGCTACTCACAGTTATTGAATTGTAGTAGCAGAAGTGACATCCATTCATGGACCACACTCCAGCTTAACATCAAGCGGGGTGCTGTCATATGCCGTCTCACAATAATAAAATAAATAGTATGGGTTTTTAAACAAAATGACAGAACAATTTTACAATGAAGTAAAGTATTCCAACGCTTATCGAAGCAGATTTATGCACCTACTTATCTACTTTATGCACGGATGAATGGCACCAGCACCACAGACAATGCATGCCTCTTGTAAATAACATAGACGAGGTCGACACAACATACACATATTGCCTATATGTAGTTATGTAATCATGATGTTCACGTGATTTCATACAAATATCCACTCCACCAATGTATTTCTGGTTAAAGCCAGTGAGGTTTTAATTTTCGCACAAGTGGTTTAAGTGATCCCCTCCCCCCTTTTTTTAACCGACTTCAAAAAAGGAGGGGGTTCTCAATTCGACCCGTATTTTTTTTGTTTGTTACCTCAGAACTTTCGACTGATTGAACCGATTTTAATGATTCTTTTTCTTAATTATTCATTTCTGTACTAAGCTATTAAAGTGCTTGTATCATAGAAACAGGACAACCAAAGTACATAGGTACCAAAGGTTTCGAACCCGTGCTCTCGGTTTACGTAGCCATTGCACTGCCACTACACCACGACATCGACTTTGTAAGGCATCGTGTATATTTTTATATCCAATAGTTGTATTGAATATAATTGATAGTTTATAATTGGCCATAATATGACATGTGCTTCACATACTCGTCTTTATTGTTAAAAATAAAACATCTGGTTTTCTAAACTTGCTGTTTCTAACCAATATTAAGTTTATCCTGTTAAGGATATAAATAGCCAATGTGATCAAATATGGAAACTTCACAAGTTCTAGTCTAGTCAATATAGCAATCCGAATAACCAATAGACCTGGCTAATGTTTGGAAATGAAATCTTGCGGGCTAAGCATAGTGACGGCGACTGAGGCATTCAGTTTTTTCAGTTGTCAGCGCTTATATAACTTCTTTCGCTTTTCATTAGGCAAATCGACGTCAGATTTTTTTATTGTGTCTCCATATATGACAGCACTCCGCTTGTTGTTAAGCTGAAGTGTGTACTGTGAGTAACCGATCACATCCACTATGCCGGCCTAAATGGAACCGGCAATTTACAA
Organism: Tinea trinotella; assembly: GCA_905220615.1. Taxonomy (NCBI): domain Eukaryota; kingdom Metazoa; phylum Arthropoda; class Insecta; order Lepidoptera; family Tineidae; genus Tinea; species Tinea trinotella. Next base: position 13,741,608 of record HG992313.1, read on the forward strand.
GCTGATGCCGAAACGTAACCAAATCACTTCACGGTGTATACTTGCATACTTGCAAGTGGTGGTACTACCCCGGATCGGCAGACTGGGTACCACTCCTACAACTCTCAAAATTAATGTGATATCATTATCTGCAGATTTTAGCTCAATTTAGAAAATAAATTAGCTCCATTCATATTTTTGAATTAAGTTGAAGACTATTTGTATTAAATTCACACTATTAAATAAATAGTGTGACTATTTATTGGTGGTGATATTTTGTGATTGGTATCATTAGGAATTCCAATAGTGTACCAGACGGTCAGTTTCTCCACGATCCGGTTTAGCAAATGAATTCAAAAGCCACTTGACTACTCGACCAGCATTAACATAACGACACAAATTATAACTATGCGCTGCCAAAGGAAAGGTGCCATTTAAATCACCATTAAGTGTCATTATTTTGCACAAGAATTTGTTAATTTTAATTGACTTTAGTTTCAACTGTTGTTATTTGTTAATGGGAATAAGTTAGGATTGTGATTTCAAAGAGTGGTAGGCAGTGGTACCCAGTCTGCTGATCCGGGGTAGTACCACCACTTACAAGTATACAGACCGTGAAGTGATTTGGTCACGTCTCGGGATCAGCTTGTAAGTTGCCGGTTCCATCTAGGCCGGCATAGTGGATGAGATTGCTACTCACAGTTATTGAATTGTAGTAGCAGTGACATTCATTCATGGACCACACTTCGACTTAACATCAAGCGGAATGCTGTCATATGTCAAGTCACAATAAAAAAAGAAATTAGTTTTTGTTCGTTTAGGAATAAACTGAATTCAATAACACTTTTAAAAGACAATAATTGTTTTTATTTTATTATACATTACTATACTAAGCTACTAAAGTGCTTGTATCGCAGAAACAGGACAACCAAAGTACATATATCGATTGGTACCGGTGAGTGGTTTCGAACCCGTGCCACTCGGCTTACGTAGCCATTGCACTGCCACTACACCACGGTCGCCTTATAATGTAAAGTTTCTTACGGTTTTTTCTTGTTGGAGTCTTTTCGAAGGCATAGTACTCGTTGCATCATTTGAGAATGTACAAGATCTCAAGAATTATGTTTTGATTACGATTATGGGTCATATTGACGATATCATTAGTATTTTTTTTATTGTGACACGACATCTGTCCCGAAGCAATTATCCGCCTTTTTATTTTTTATTTACAAATTTTTGCTCCGACCGGGAATAGAACCGCAACGTACTGGTATTTTAACCAATGCGCTACGCCTGTTGTTATTATTTTCCCGCAATAACTTGAACAATGTATTATTACAATCACGTCATCATAGTGATTAGAAAAAACAACAATTTATATAACAGACCTTATCTTTTTACTATGTCATAAAAAGACAGACGCTCTCTCCATAAATATTTAAAATGTCACGTTAGATTGTGATTGGTTATTTATATGACACGGGCTTTAACTCCAAATAGGCCGGGCGGCATAGTGGATGCGACTGCCACGTTTATTTTGTTGTGACTTGACATATGACAGCACCTATCTTGATGTTAAGCTTGAGTGCGGTCCATGAATGAATATCACCTAAACTACAATTCAATAACTGTAAGTAGCAGTCATATCCACTATGCCGGCCTAGTTGGAACCGGCGACTTACACGCTGATACCTAAAATCGACTAAATCACTTCACGGTCTGTACACTTGTAAGTGGTGGTACTCCCCCAAATCGGCAGCCTGGGTACCACTGTCTGCCACTGTTTGCAGTTATTCATCTGTAGACTCCATTCATGTGCCTCACTCCAACTCAACATCAGGCTAGGTGATGCCATACCTCGCTTGTATGTTGAGCCACAAATGAAAAACTTGATAGGAATGTTACTTTGTCGTTATAATTATAATTTGTATGCGAATTTATGATTCAACGCTCCGATGACGTGTATGGAGGCTTACGTCATTTTTATAAACTGTCTCGCTTATAGAATATGTATTGAAGTCATCGAGATACATAATCCATTACGTGTAAAATACGAGACAATACTAATTTTGCATAGAAAATACATTAATCAGCTAATGTTGTCATATTGCTAAGTGAACGGCGCTGAGGAAACCACATAATGAAACGGTTTTTTCACTTGTCGCTACGGCCCTCTCGGACCGCCTTTTGCAAAAAAAAATGTATAGTCTTCTGGATATGAACGTTTTTTATGATATTTAAGAGAAAAAAAGATGTAGATATGTTATACGCGCTCCGAAAGAGGCATTAAAACTATAATGATAAGCAAACCTGAACTCGATGCAGAGCAACATATTATATTACTCTCTTTTTCACTCTCAATAACTATCATTCCGTCCTATTTCCACTTTTGTGTATGCCTACTCATGGTTGATCGTTTAAACCCGTGCCACTTGCGAACACTAAAACTCGTGCAGGTAACGTATCTACTCATTTTACGTAATATCATTGAACGTAATATTGAATTAATGGATATTATTAATAATTAATGTAATAATAATCAGTCACATCCTCAAGAAAGCTAGGTTGCCTGGTGCCCATAGAGCTTGTATAAGGAGAATTGTGAATGTGAAGAAAGCGAGGAAGTTGTGTCAGGATCGTGGCAAGTGGCGCTCCATTGTCTCTGCCTATCCCCGTGGGAAAGAGGTGTGACAATTTGATTGATTGATATTAATTAACATCCGTACATCTTGGCCTTAAGTTCTCAATCTATCTATACTATTATTATCTTTTTTCATTGATAAATTACATCGCACCGTTATCATGTTTCTCCTCTTTAAATTCTTTCGTTGCTATTGCATAATCATATTCGTGGCCTCATTACTTATTATCAATTATAAAAAAAAACTATCTTAAAGTGTAATTATTCGGATTTTAAATATGGATTTCGCTGCTGTTTGGTGCTAAAATCATCAACCAATTGACCAAAAGAGTAAAGCTTGACATTGGCTTACTCATTGGCTGCTTGATTTGTTTCATTAGCTCAAATTTTAACAGCATTTAGAAGAAAGACCAGTGAATCCCCGTCTAATTTAACATGGGGATAATCCTTAAGTGAAACCTTGGTGCCTGTAAGATTATCATTTTTGTTTCACTCCAATATCTAGCTATAGAACGAAGCATTGAATCGATCGTTTTTCTATAGAGTTTAAAGTTTATTTTTTTCACACTTCCTTGTTAATTTTCTCATAATAATGTTAAAATATTAGTTTCAACTGACATTGTGTATTTTAATAGTTATATTGTTTAAGAATAATATAAACTAATTAACACGGAAGAAGGCAATTTCAGTTGCTATTTGTTATAATTGTTGGCTTTCTAGTGACTTGGACTTTAGCTGTCGGTGAAGAATTTAGGTTCAGTTTCTTTGACCATGAATTTTGCTTCTTAAAACATCGTGTGCTCGTTTACCTTATCTGTCGTGATCTAGTAGAAATATAATAGATAAATGGTCTCGGAAACCAAGAGTTCTTTGTTCAAAATCAGTTGGCGGTAACCAATAAATCTTTGATATAATGTGTACTTTGGTCGTATTGTTTCATATACAAGTTCCTAGTAGCTTAGTATAGAAATGTAAAAATATTGATCAATTCAAATCTACTAATAATTCTATTGGAACTAGTTTTACAACATTCAATAAAATCTATTTCTCAAACCATTTGGTCTGCATATTAATGATGAGTGAGTTAAAATGTCATGAAGCCCTTGGTGCAAACCACTGATGATATCAGATGAGGCGGCCGGCCGGTGTGCGTGGAGGCGCGACGGCTCCGACCGCTTGACCCGTTTCCCACGGAGTTTGGCTGAGCCAGGTGCGAGCCGCGTGACCTTACAACATTCAAACTAATAACAATAGAGGATGAGACGACAATCGTCCTTGAATGCTTGTTTTGATGACAAGTGACTTTTGACATTAACATTTGCAACTTTAATATTATACACACCTCGGCCCAGTTCAAAACCACTTGCCAGTACCAATGTATTCAGTTTCTATGATAAAAGCACTCTTAGTTGCTTAGTATAGAAATGTGAAATTACTGATCATAATTACTGATCAAGCATTATTGATATTTTTTTTTTATTGTGACCTCGACAAATGATAGCCTGATTTTAAGCTGAAGTGCGGTCTAAGAATAAATGTGACTGCTACTTAGTTAAATAACTATAAGTAACAATCACATGCCGGCCTAGTTGAAACAGGCAACTTACAAGCTTATCCCGAAACGCGACTAAGTTACTTTATAGTCTGTATACTATATACTTGTACATATTGTTTTATTTGACCCTCGAACTTAGGATTAAACGTAGAAATTGGAAGTTCTTACTGTTTTCTCCAATATTTTTTATTAAGTTCTCGCTTAAGACATCTTCTAGCTTCTGATGGTAATGGGGATGTTCAAAGCGCACAAGCAGAGTTCATGGTGTCTATAAAAAATGTTATTAATGTAAATGTAACCAGTTATCAGCATTGTGCGTTGTTGTCACCTTTCTATATGTATAATGTTATTACATAAAATGTCGTTGCGTAACTAATTGATATTAACAACCAGCGATGTTTTATTATTGGACTATCTTAATCCGGCGTATCATTACGTATTTAAATTAATAACTTACTAATTTTGACGATAACATTACACTTTTGCCTCATTCTAGTACTATACCTAAATATAGATTTAATACTACCAAAGTCATTGAACTTATCAATTATGAAAAACTTCCTATTATGTGTTCCATCCATCCCTTTACGATCATTCTCTTTCCCCTTTATGTGTATTCCATTCCATTTTTATTACCTTTATGTCCAATCCACGCTATTTTTGTCCATTCAAATGCATTTCGAATTTAGCATGATCATTATTAGTGAAATGTTTGTGAGCAGGTGTGGCTTTGTGTTCAATTTGTATTTATATAATGTGAAAGTGATGTGTACTCTCTGTCACACGGCGACCTTGCCGACATACTTGCACACACAACAGACAGCTTAGATCACAATCACATAGAGATGTTTATTACTTGAATGAATGCCGCTTGAAGCATTTTTGTCGTAAAATATGATTGTTGGGAGATTTCAGAAAGTTGAATGCTTCAGTTGTCGTTCATTAAGTTTGGTTGTGTAGTGGTAGGGCATGTAACTTTTTGGTCGTCCTGTTTCTATGATACAATCACGTTTATTAGCTTAGACTTAGTATAGTAAAGAGTGTTAGGCAGTGGTGCCCAGTCTGCCGATCCGGGGTAGTACTATCACTTACAAGTATACAGACCATGACGTGACTTAGTCGCGTTTCGGGATCAACTTGTAATTCACCTCCATTCATGGACCGCACTCTAGCTTAACATCAGGTAGGGTGCTGCCATATGTAAAAGAATGTTAACAAACTGTTAAAATTATCAAATCTTTGTTTTTTTTTTGTTTCTTTGTTTCTGTGGCTGTTTCTTGATGTATATTAATTTCTATACTTTATATTGTTAGTAAATGCACGGAATATATAAATAAAATTTATGTTTATGAGTTCTGTGAGTTAATACAAGTGTTGTGAAACTTGCAGCAATGTTAAAACACGATGCTAATGATGCGAACAGGCATCTCTGATGGAGAAGGGTCGCCGATCGCCACCACGTCGCCGACCGCCATCTAGGTCATACTCGTAGGCTTCAAGCATTCCATTAGCTTTTATATTTAATGTACTTATTACAATGCTATACGCACGTATCCCCTTGAAATTAATATCCTCACATTAAAGGATATCATTCATTTTGGGCTAATACTTTTGTAATGCCCAATGATGAAAAATTGTAAATGGTATTTTTGATACTTGTGTTGATAAAACTAATAATAATTTTGATCTTAATTGCTGTGCAATTAAGTTATTTGGAGAATAGGATATGGATTTTATTTCGTCTCTCAATCACGAAGACATGCCATGTTAACAGTTCTGCTTTGAACTGTCATAATTAAAGTTTGATTATTTTGCACACTATGCAAAATAAAGAATATTTTCCTATTGCACTGTAATCTACGTACATTAAACTATTTTAAAATGTATATATGCAACTGTTAATACAATTTAGCCCAAGTCCCTATACAAAATGAATGATCAATCAATCAAATTGTCACGCATTTTTCCCACGGGGATAAGCAGAGGCAATGGAGCTTTATTTTGCACGATTCCAACACAACTCTTCTGCTTCCTTCGCATCCACAATTCTCTTTACACAGACTCTTCTGTTTAAAGTTATGGACACTAGTTTTTTTTAAAGAATGTATCCGATTTGATTTCATACGATGGTGATACGTAAGATGGTTGAACATTTAATGTTTTGTCACAACACAAACTAAAGTCACGACCTTAAATTTTTAAGAGATAGGCAGACAATTGGTGGTGGTTTCAAGGGCTGTCGAGTGACTTAGTCACATTTCAGGATCAGTTTGTAAGTTCCTAATAGGCCGCCGTAGATGCGACTGCTACTTGCAATTTCTTAACTGTATTAACAGTCATCTCTATTCATGGACCGCACTCCAGCTTAACATTTGGCGGGGTGCTGTCATTATGTCGAGTAACAATAAAAAAAGTCAATAACATAAATTTTCATCTGGTATCATTCGTTTATGTGTTAGTTTAATGAGTAATGTTGTTGATTGTGAATTGCTAAAGTGTGAATGCGTCATGTAGAGTGGTGTTGTCTCGCTCTCGCGGAATCCAATCGGCCGCAATAGCGATGCGTGCGCGCGGGAGAAATGTATCAAAGTTTCACAGCCATCTTGATTACTTCATTTTCTTATTATTTATCACAATTGCTCGCTTACTCACTCTCTAAATGTTGTTATCTCATTCACTTTGTTGTGCCATTCTGGTGCGTTTTGTTTTCGCATAATCTTAATTGCACACACGTGATGCTCAGCGGTTGTGCGTTTTCAATTATTTTTAACAGACTTCCAAAAGGTGGAGGTACAATTCGATTATATTTCTTCTTTTTGTTTGTGTTAAACCGATTTTTGTTTCTAACATTTATTTGACGATACGCAGATTGTTCTTTATTATGCATTTCCTTTCTTAAATGTTCCGAGGAGCTCTGTAGCCTATCTCCTAACTCGTCTTTTCACATCTGTATATTTGCGGGACAGGTCGGGGGAAGCGATCGTTTTAATGAATATAAGAGGAGTAGTAAAAGTTGCAAACAACTTTTAAATCATGCATTTTAACTGTGGTAGGCTGAGAGTTGGTGGTCTGATGACCCAGTCTGACGACTCGGCGTAGCACTTTCAAGTGTAGTGAAGTCACTTTTACCGTGAAGTGACTTAGTCGCGTTTCGGAATCAGCCACATATTTTATTTATATGTATAGCTTTATATATTGATGGTCATTTTTTCAGTCTGACGACCCTGGTTACTACTGCATCTTAAAGTGTACAGACTGTGACTTAGTCGCGTATCGAGATTGTAAGTTACTGGATCCTAGGCCACTCGTAGTTATTTAACTGTAGTAGCAGTCAGCCGGACTCCAGCTTAACTTGTCGAGCCACGATTTGCCAATCGTCAATTTTTAGGTAATCATCTAGAAGCAACAGCTGATTTATACATAGTCTGAGTTCAATGTCCCTGCGCATGTTACTTTCGCCTCTCCCACGGCAACGTTCCACTGGCATCTTGCACAATCACTCAAAACACCTGTTCGCCCGTTCTTCGATGCCGTTGTCATATCAACACTTGAGGTATGACCTACTAAGTTAGGTCCTTATGTCAATACTCATGACAAAGCGCTGACAATACTTATGACAAAGCGCTGTCATATTAGCTAGATGTTAGGCTGGAGCGCAGTCCCGAACGCGAAACTTTACGCGTTCGAAGTGGTGTGCTAACAAAATGCCTGCCGTGTCGTTAATATTTTTCGAAAAATTCTCTAATAGGCGTTGTTGGAAAATGCTAATTGATTCCTTTCTTAAAACGATTTCTACCATCATTTTTTCTTATTTAAAGTTGGAATCTTATTATTTCTGAGGATTATGGCGTTACAGATTAGCAAAGGGCATTATTCGGCCTACCAACACATAATATTATCTTATCTGGTCGCCAACTAATCTCCTTTAATTATAAAATATTCAGTTTTTATTAAAATTTACAATATACATTCTCATGAATAATGCTTACAAGTCAATGATAACACATTGTCCTTTATAATCTTATCTAATTGTCACGCCCCAATTTACCCAGGGATAGGTAGAGACAATGGAGCCCTACTGTCCACGATCTTGAACAACTCTATTCCGACCACAACTCCCGTGATTCTCTTAATACGATCTCTTTGGTTATGGGCACTGCGTAACAGTTGAACATACAGTCAAAATTATTCTTTGTACAAAGCAGAATACATAGAAAGACAATGATAATAAAACATCCAAAGAGTGTTAGGCAGTGGTGCCCAGTCTGACGATCCACCGTAGTATCACCACTTAGAAATAAGTTGGTAGTTTAAACTCGGCCGGCATAGTCAAATTTCAATTCGTACGTCAAATATGCTTATTTGAATAAAATTACTTTTAGCAGTTTTGTGACGTCACATCAATATTCATTCCTCCAAAGCTTACCACCGCGGCAATGATAAAAGATAGTAACATTAAGTTTAAAAATTAAAATGCAGCTGCAATCAGTTTTTGAACGTAAAATCTTTGCGATTGTAGGAATGAATTTGAAGGAATAAAACAACATTTCAAATAAAAGATGGTGGTACGAAATTAAGTAATCTTATTTTATAGATCAAACGGTACTGTTTTGAAACATGCTTGTTTTTAAAAGTACGTGATAGTATTGACAACGTACCTTAAGTAGTAAAACAGATATAGGCATAGGGGTGCTAAAAGTACTAAGATTTGTAACAATAATTTACAATAATTTCGTTATTTATATTTATAATTTCGTTTTGTTTTGCTTTAGTATTTACGGTCCTTTATTTAATATACAATGGTTTTATAATCCTTTTGCTAACTCATAAAAGAAATTGAATATCCTCATAAGAGATGTCATTAGAACTTTATATGAATATAATAAAGTAATATTTGTATTGAAAAGCCGGACTCCGTATTGGAAAAGACATACAAATTCATCACAAGCACATACAGAAAGTTTAAGAGCTCTGATAGTGAAGATGACGAGGAAACTGAATATGATAAAGCTGATGATATGGTAAGAGTAGTAGAACAAGCTAGGTTGAAAGTGTTGCTATCAGAAATAGAGCTAAATTGTATTGAAAGGTCTGTGGTATTTGAGAGACCGTGTAGAACAAGCTAGGCTGGAAGTGTTGCTACCAGAAATAGAGCTAAATTGATAAATATATATTCATTTAAACTAAGGTATTTGAGAGATGGTTGGAGTTGTGTCTAGCTTAAGATCAGAAAAAATACACATGTTTTTTTATTTAATTATACCAGAGGCACGCTTAGATGGCCGTTTAGATGCTTGATCTGCTGAATCATGAATCATGAAGTGTCGTATAATTTAATAATGACGTTTGAAGTTGAAGAAGAAATTTGCTGTTCTTTATTGTCACTATAAAGAACAGCAATTGTTTCCTCAAACGTCATTAATAATTTATACAACACTTCATGATCGTTGACTTCATGACAGTTTAGGCTATACTTAGAATACTAACATTGATTTTATTTATTAATTTAAATTCTTTATTGCGCCAAAATAAACTTAATAATAGGTACATAGGCGAGTTTAATGGCTACTAGGCATTTTCTAACAACTAACCTTTGGATGATGAGAAATAATTACAGTAAGAATTAATGTAAAGTTTATCTAATTTTGCTGGCAGAGAAGTCTTACTCGCTTATAAATTACAACACAATATGTCCTCCTTGTAGGATCGTAGTCATATTTATCGTAAATATTACATAGTGTTTGGATATTGTTTTTGCTAAGTCAATCTAGTTCCTTAGGCAATCTTTTGCAAAGTTTTGGTGTCATATGACGCTTCGTTTGCTAGTTATAACTGTTTTTAAATAGCAGTAATACTATTTTTCCTTATTCCTACAAACTACATAATTAGTAATTTTAATTTATCTAATATATTTTTTATTAATTGTACATTGTTGTCAGCTATTAATTTTAAAACATTTGTATTTTGCAACTGATTGCTAGTTTGTAGGTAATTTATTGTTGCGGTTTTAGAATTTGATTGTATTGGCCATTTCCTATATTCATATTGAAATGAAGATAATTGCTTTATTAAAAAGCAATGCAATCAATGATTGTGCCTGGAGATTTTCAGCTACTCACAATATTTCAATTACATTCTATTTCCTAATGCTTTACAACTAGAGGATACTCTAAAGTGGTCTTCAGAGCCATCGTTATTCCAAAAACCTTTCTCCATTATGTTGTTGTTTGTATTGTAATGTTATAAGTACTGAATTGTAATTAATTCTTGCCTGTTTTAATGCTTACTCTATGGATGGACTTCACGGCGACTCACGAAGTCAGGGTCGCTACCGTTTTCAAGATGGGTAAGGGAATATAATTGTAAAAATCGGAATCGTGTGATCACATTTTAGATTATTATTTGTATTTAATTTATAAATTTAATTGTTTGCAGGTAATGCAACAGGATGTCAAAAAGGAAAATCCCCTTCAGTTCAAATTCCGTGCGAAATTCTACCCCGAGGATGTTGCTGAAGAGCTTATCCAGGAGATCACATTGAAACTGTTCTATCTGCAGGTATGCAACAATAACATTAAGTTCTACAAAACACCTACATTTAATCATAGTGAAAACCTAAATCTCACAATGCAATAATGCGCTAGCTCTTGATTCATCCACGAATGATAGGCACTGACCAGTCTCATGGTTTACTAAATTGAAACACCAGACAACTGTACGAGAATACTCGTTAATGATAGTTTTGCTCCTTCCAGGTAAAGAATGCGATTCTATCAGATGAGATATATTGTCCACCGGAGACATCAGTTTTGTTGGCGTCGTATGCAGTACAAGCGAGATATGGGGATCACAATGCCACACTGCATGGACCAGGCTTCCTCACCAACGATAGACTATTACCGCAGAGAGTCACCGACCAACATAAGGTAAAAATCAATTAGACGAAATTTGTTAGCTTTTTTCTGGACCAATTATTTTAATATAAATTTTATTGTGACAGATGTCTCGCACTGAATGGGAGCAAAGTATAACGAATTGGTGGTGTGAACATCGCGGCATGATGAGGGAAGATGCCATGATGGAGTATCTTAAGATTGCACAGGATTTGGAGATGTATGGTGTTAATTATTTCGATATCCGCAACAAGAAGAACACTGAGCTGTGGCTCGGCGTCGACGCGCTCGGATTGAATATCTACGAAAAGGATGATAAGTGAGTGTTAAATTTTGTGAACGCCATGATGATGACGTGATTTTGCCAACAAATTATTAATTTCAATTTATTATTTTCAGATTAACACCGAAGATCGGCTTCCCTTGGTCCGAGATCCGCAACATCTCATTCAACGACCGCAAGTTCATAATCAAGCCCATCGATAAGAAGGCGCCCGACTTCGTATTTTTCGCGCCGCGCGTTCGCGTCAACAAACGCATCCTCGCCCTATGTATGGGAAATCATGAGCTCTATATGAGGAGACGCAAACCTGATACGATCGATGTACAGCAAATGAAAGCCCAAGCGAGAGAGGAGAAACTCGCCAAACAAGCCCAGAGAGAGAAATTGCAATTGGAGATTGCGGCGAGAGAGAGGGCAGAACGTAAACAGCAAGAGTATGAAGATCGCTTGCGCTCTATGCAGGTTGAAGTTCAGAAATCAGCTGCAAGCCTGCAAGAGGCACAGGACATGATCAAACAATTAGAAGAGAGGCTCAACCAATTGCAACAGGCCAAGGAGGACCTCGAGGCTCGCCAAGGAGAGTTGCAGGACATGATGAAGAGACTGGAGGAGACCAAGAATATGGAAGCTGCGGAGCGTGCCAAGTTAGAGGCAGAGATACAGGATAAACAAGAAGAAGTGGCACGCATGGTCGCCGAAGTCAATGAGAAAGATGCCCAAGCACAGGAACTACAGAACGAAGTAGAGCGTGCAAGAGAATTATTGGCAGCTCCATTGGCCCCGTCTGCCGCCGCCGCTGCCACTCCACCCCATCACCACGTAGCTGAGCCAGCCGAAGCGGACAACAGTGAGCCAAGCGCACCTGAAGATCTTCCAGCCGCCGATGACATCGTAGACCCGGTGGCTGAAAGGCGCACTCTAGCCGAACGAAACGAGCGGCTTCACCAACAGCTCAACACTCTAAAGGCCGACTTAGCCCAATCTCGCGATGAGACCAAGGAGACTGCGATGGACAAAATCCACCGCGAGAACGTGCGCCAAGGCCGCGACAAGTACAAGACACTGCGCGAGATCCGCAAAGGGAACACCAAGCGGCGCGTGGACCAATTCGAGAACATGTAATTATAATTAAGATGGTGACAATTTGTAGTGCGCGCCACCATGCCGGCCGCAAGCGCGGGTGATGTTTGGAGACCGTTGTGCTTTGAGCGCCTTCAGTATTCATGAAAAGTTAGTGTGGTCGTCTGCTCCATATTTATTTTTATAATCAATATATTAATATGAAGAAGTGTCGACGCTTCGATCGATATATATTATATATATATATACTATTATATTTTTTTGAGAAGTCGTGTACATTATACATTTATATATAATGTGGTATTATACTTCTTGTTGTATTTCGCGTTTAGTGTGAATTGTTAATTGTAAGTGAATAAAGGCATTCCAATATATAAGCAGGTGGCGTATCTCGGTGACATTAGGGCATAGACGAGTATTACTTAGTAAAGTGCCATTGGCCTCTCACGTCGCAGACACCGCGGGACCTGTGTCTTGTCATTATTTTACAATATTATACAATACCGTGTTGCCTTTCAATTTTAGGATGAGAATTTTTCAATAAAATTATTAAGGATAATATCGTGTTTTTATTACTATAACATTTCATTTTAATTCATTCTACGAGGGCTGCCTCAGTCTCAGTCACTATGCCGGCTAAAGCTCTACAAGTTATCTTCATACAAGCCCTCTTATACACACCCAATCTTGACAATAGTGTCTATTTACATAATACAGAAAGCAATTATGATCATGATTAACCTGTGCGGGCGTTTTTATCTGTGAATGCCGGAGCCACTCAGGGCTCTGCTGCCTCCGATATTGTTCTTTCTGTATATCAATATTCTTGGGTCTGGCATTAGCACGGTGCACAGACGATACACTACCCGCCCCGAAGGCAGCCAGAGAACATTTCCTCAGTGCCTTAGATTCATTGCAGCGCCGAGCTGTGACGACAGGTGTGGATGAATGGTTAGCGATCGGTTTGTTGCGCGTATAGTCCCGGTCAGAGCAAATATTTGTTTCATAGCTTTTATTTGTAATATATAATTATACAGTGGTACCCAGTCTGCCGATCCGGGGTAGTACCACCACTTACAAATATACAGACCGTGAAGTGATTTGGTCACGTTTCGGAATTAGGTTGTAAGTTTCCGGTTCCAACTAGGCTGGCATAATGGGTGTGACTGGTGCTTACAGATATTGAATTGTAGTAGCAGTAACATCCATTCTTGGACCACACTTCAGCTTAACATCAAGCTGCTGATGTCACGAGGACTCTAGAGCCGCAACGACATCGCAAAGAGGAATGACGGCTTAATTAAACACTTGTACCACTAAGAATGTTCTAATGAGCTATTCAACCTTGTACCTGCTTCCTCCGGTTTAGCGCTTCGTGAATGCTTTGCCAGCCTATATGAACTACAACCTTGGTCTTAAAAGCGGGACATGAAGAAGCACCTCTGACCGGCATAGTTACCATTAGGCAGGCGAGGTCAAGATGTTGATTCACAATATGAACGTGAATAACGTGCTCCGTTGTCCGCCTAACCCTTGTAGAAATGAGGCGCAGTAATCGAACGTCAAATATTGCACAGTAGCGTGGCTAGCATGAGTAAAAAAAATCAAGCGTTTTGCTTTGGATTATATTGGTGTTAGAAATAAAATCCAGCTCAATAGTTTGAATTAATTTATTTTTTCACATTTCAAATTTAAGTAAAGGTATATAAATACTTGACAATGGGTTAATTTAACAATAATAACTATACATCTTTATATATATATATTTCTTGTGAGCGTGTGTATGTGACTGAACTCCTCCTAAACGACTGGACCAATTTTGATGAACGTTGTTCGAGAATTGTTTAATTGCACAATTTGGTCCACTAAAAAATTTAAAATACGAGTAGGAGCGGACTACTGAAAACGTAAGTATTATTTCCGAGTTTTGACTATTTCATAGTGTTATGTATATTATAGCAAGTGTATTACCAATATAAGTTAATTAAATACAAGTTTCTTGGTCGTCTAGATTTTGTTTCTGAAGGATGGCATTGAAGCAAATTTGAAAAAAATCTGTGTGGCAGTTATGAAAATGTTCCCTCCCCAGCTGTTTGAACAAATGATGTTTATTTATTTTTAAAAATCATTAATAAATATAATTAAATAAGTTTATTTTATATTCTTTTACAGTTATGAATCACAATGGTAAAATTTTACAAAAAGAAAATGATGTTAACGAAGAAGACGCCGAGAGAGCTGCATTGTGTTTTGTCAATGATAGCATAAAACTGAGGACCACTGCTGCTATATGTAATATAATAAAACCAACCACTGTGTACTATAAAAAGAATGTAATGCCGAAAAATATAAACTATAGCAAAACAAACACACTGTGCATCAAGTTTTAACTAATGATGAGGAAGAAATTATGCTGGAAAGGTACTTTTTTTAAAAGTCCAAAATGAATAATGGCCTTACCTACTTACAGCATGCGCAATATGCAGCAGCGTTAGATAAGTGTTCTGAAAAATGGTTAGATAACAAGAGTGCGGACATTAAAAGGATGAAAAACTTTATGTAAAGGCACCCAGTATTATCTTTGCGAAAACCTGAAAACACCAGTCTTTCCAGATCAACCAGTTTCAATAAGGATAATGTCATGTTTTTTGATAATTATGAAAAAGTGTTACATCATGGAAATTATACTCCAGACTGCATCTATAACTTAGACGAAACAAGTATTATGACCATTGTTCAAGCACTAGAACAGGTAAAAAGCAAGTTGGACAAAGTGTTACGGCGGAAAGAGGTCAATTGATCACTTTGTGTGGTATTCTTTTGTCTAAATTGGACCTACCTGGGCAATTATTCCTATAGCTAAAGTTATTTATATTGATGAGTACAATGCTCTAGTAATAGTAACAAAATCATCTATGCCGCTTAAAAAAAATAACTCCTCTAGTTCATACAGATTTACTCAAATTTCAGATTTTTGATAACATTAAATTATATAAACATAAACAATAAGTTTATCTTTAAAGATTAACAATCCTAGACATAAAATATGTCTCCATTGTGATTTTGGTTATTTAATATTAAAGCAATATTCCGCTTAATGATTATGTTTTGAATTATATCATAGATGCTAATGAGTGAATTGTATTTTATTATAATTATTTTAAGTATAAGCCTAATATATTAAATTTTATAACATTCAATTAATTGTATTACTTCAATAAGGTATAGAAAAAAAAGCACGTATAAAAATCACTTTTTTTTAAATATACTGATTTCGTGATTGGCCGCGATATTTCTATTTCATAATGACGCTAATTTTACTCGTACCCCTTTTATTTTGCTTCTTGAAAATAGTGGGTTCGCCATCAGTTAATGTTTTTTGTCATAAATATCGCATTAACAAAATGTTTGAGAAACTCTGGCAGTGAACTTGGCACTGGGGAATAACTTTTTTTCTTCAAAAAATAAAGTAAGTCTTTACAACCGGGCCACCTCATAAATTTATAAATTGGCGCATATTTAGTATACACTGTGATTTTGAGAAGAAAATACGAATACGTTTTCGAAATAATACAGAAAAACAATGGGGTTCCCGGCACCTGAGTGAACATTTAGGTGGACGACGAGTCGCTGGCACTGAACGTGTAAAACATCACCGTATAACTCAGCAAATCCTGACAACTCTGATAATCATCTTATTGCAACTCTTCTAAAAGACCCATTAACCTCGGAGATGGAAACGAGACCAAACGGAGAGATGGTGAGAGATCAATTTGACAAAGCTTTTATGAGCGCAGCACAGACAAGCAAAAGGGTAAGTAATTGGGAGAAAAAGAAAAGTGACAAGGAGGTCATAAAATCCGTACTCAAGAAATAGACGAATCCTACATATAGGACAAACTACACGCCCATAGAGTGCACGCAATGACTCAGAATATGTCTCTAAAAAAGTGGCTTACCCTGCAAGAGATTTTTTTTATTTTTATTGTGACTCGACATATGACAGCACCCCGCTTGATGTTAAGCCGAAGTGTGGTCCATGAATGAATGTCACTGCTACTACAATTCAATAACTGTGAGTAGCAATCACATCCACTATGCCGGCCTAGATGGAACCGGCAACTTACAAGCTGATCCCGAAACGTGACCAAATCACTTCACGGTCTGTATACTTGTAAGTGGTGGTACTACCCCGGATCGGCAGACTGGGTACCACTGCCTACCACTCTTTGATAACCAGACCCGAAGCAAATATCCATCTCTTTTTTTTTTATTAACAAATATTTGCAATATTAAATATTATTAAATATTAAATATTACAAATAAAAGCTATGAAACAAATATTTGCTCCGACCGGGGATCGAACCCGGGACATTACGCGCAACAAACCAGTCGCTAAACCGTTCGTCCACGCCTGTCGTCAAAACCGTCACAGCTGTTACGGTATATGCGTGATCTCGCCAGAGGGAAAATACCAGACGAGACCTTCAGTATGATGTGGCAAAGTCATCATCTATTCGCGCAGTATTGGAAATGAAATGAAAATTTTTTTTTGTACAATATTGGCTTCTGCGTCAAGGGGCCGAGCAATGAAACATAACATTAGCAGCAACTCGAGCCGATTATGCTATCACCAACGTTTTCGCCATGGAGCTCGACAGTGTGTATGGATTAATAACACTAATAAGAACTCGGAAAACTAAATTTGGTGCAGCCAGTGGCGGATGTTTGCACCATCTCCCCTACCAGGAGATCTTATTGAGCCGTCAACGCCAAAATGTTTTGATAATGATTTATTCCTACAAAGTTTGAGAAAGCATTTGAAAGAGCTATCGGCTGTTCCAAGGAGACCTCACATGCAACAGAAGATATTTGAGCATGCAGACCTGCAGTCATGTACCCAGGTGTTTGTGCACTGTGACCACGTTCACATAACCTTTCACACAGGCTTATGCTGGACCCTACAAGGTGTTTCAAAGACATGAAAAATATATTTAAAATGTTTTTTTTATTGTGACTCGACATATGACAGCACCCCGCTTGATCTTAAGCCGAAGTGTGGTCCATGAATGAATGTCACTGCTACTACAATTCAATAACTGTGAGTAGCAATTACATCCACTATGCCGGCCTAGATGGAACCGGCAACTCACAAGCTGATCCCGAAACGTGACCAAATCACTTCACGGTCTGTATACTTGTAAGTGGTGGTACTACCCCGGATCGGCAGACTGGGTACCACTGCCTACCACTCTTTGATTACCAGACCCGAAGCAAATATCCATCTCTTTTTTTTATTAACAAATATTTGCTCCGACCGGGGATCGAACCCGGGACTTAACGCGCAACAAACCAATCGCTAAACCGTTCGTCCACGCCTGTCGTTAAAATCTCAATAGATCGTTTGAAGCCGGCATATCTATAACAAAGTGACACAAATGCATAAAGTCGATGAACCTAAAACAATCTCAAATTCAACACCGCAGAGATAACGGGTTATAATAACAATAACAATCTTTACCGAACCCGATCCGGACGCCTTAGTAAACCTACTGTGCATTTTATGCAATGACAGTTGCAACTTATCCTTAGTCTGTGTTGGACGCTGGAGATTCACTCACGATTTATCATCTTTTATCACTCACCAATATTATTCTTCATCATTGTCAAGATGGGGAAAACTCAAAGCCATGAGCAAGTTGTGATTGCTCAAACAGGAGCTGGAAACCAGGCGGACTTATCTAGTCTTTTCCACGAGATAACGCACAGCAAGGTAATCATCATTATCATCATCGCAGCAACTCTACTAATCGCATTTTGCTACATTCTGACGAGATGTGGAAAAACCAGATATACAGTTTTCCTGAGAACTGAGATGAGAGATTTGCGAGACAGTCGACGCAATAACGGAGGCCAACGCCCTGCAACAACATATTCCGTAGCCTGATGACGGCAGAAACGGTCAGTGAAGAAACAGTGTACTCGTGTTATGTGATATAAATGCAAAACTACTACAAATGCAAAAACGTCTCCAAGCTAATTTGGACGCTGGTGACCAAGTACTATTGGTCACCAGCGTTAGTGAAATTCTATCTTAACGCATTCCAAATGACCAGAGCAATCTGGTCAGGCAGAGACATTTCGTTCAGTGTCCGACATGAACTGTTTGCTGTTTTTAATGGCTTAATAAACTTTGTTCTCTCAATATTAAACTAATCAAAAAAGATATGTTTCTTATCATTCTTTATTACAATTTTTTTAGAACTGTATGCCTAAATTAGTATTTTAAATTTAATTAATTGATTTAGTTTAAGCAAAAATTAATCGTACTAAATTGCAATATATTTACTTTACATAAGTTTTATTAAGTAATATATTTAATAAATTATCTCATTGTTTAGTATTTTTTCACGCTTCAATTATCACAGAAATAGGCAGCGCAGGCAGTGTCAATGCAGCGCAATTCCCACTAACCTGATACAACTCGCTTCCCTTACATCCACAATTCTCACCATACAAGTGCTATGGACCCCTGCTTTAATAAGAATGCCCCTGATTTGATAAAGGAACAAACTTCTGCGGGGTCCATGTGTACACTGAACCATAGTATACAAAAAGTGGCTTTAATCAATTTAACACAACAGATCCATAATAACAAATCTATGAACTACATTAAGTAGTAGTAATAATATGAGTTTGTATAACATCATCGAATTCAGATTCAATAATTGTTTCATCCACTATGTCACTTTCATCAATCGTCTCACGAACTAATTCACTTTCATCAATCGTCTCATTTACTATATCACTTTCATCAATTGTCTCACGACCTAATCCGCCTTTATTAATTGTCTCATTTACCAATTCATTCTCATCAGCCACCGCTTCATTGACTAAATCAGTTTCATAAATCGTTTCATTAGCTAACCGGGACGCATTATCAGGGGTTACTTCCCCATCATTTTCTTCATTTGCTTTAGTAACACTTTCTGGATGTAACTGTTTAACATGTCTATTATAAGCGCTCGTGTCGCTGAATCTTCGTGGACACCTCTCGCATTGATATGTTCTTCCTAAATGCTCAACAAGGACGTGACGCCGCAGCCCTGCAAGTTAAAAAATACAACATAAAAATAAAGAAATTACACTAGTAATACTTTAAAGAGTGGTAGACAGTGGTGTCAGTCTGCAGTCTGCTTATCCGGGGTAGTACCACTACTTACAAGTATACAGACCGTGAAATGATTTAATGCTGGCCAACTTTTTTGCCCAAGAAGACGGCTTAAGAAGCTCTTGCCTTCTCTAATCTTTACCGGCACTGGATTGCATGACAATTAAATGCCATAATAAAATAAATAAATAAACTATGTTATTTATCAGTTTGACAGTGCATTACTCGAATGACAGTAATACAGATATCACCTCACTCATCATTGCAGTTTTGTTTTCTTCGTTTCGATTCCCCATACATTAACAGACATAATCCTAAACTAGTTTTACTTCTCATGCATGTACAATTATTTTCATACAAGCTTTATTGTTATAGTCATTAGCAGCAGCAGCCTTCACCAGCTTCTGTCCAGATCGAGGTTAACCAGAAAAGATTTGGCCACTCCTCCACTCTTGTCAGATCAGATTGGGGTGCGATATCTTTAAGACATGCCGACGTCTTAACGATCGCCACCCAGTGTCAATGGCCAGAACCATGTTATCTGATGCAGTCGAGATATATTTGTGCACCATCCAAACCATCCAACTCAAATCAATGCTTAACTCGGGTGATAATAATATGTACTAAAATTACTATAATAAATGGGTTTGTATGGTGACGGCGACTGAGACAACCATTCATTGAGACGGTTACCTCAGTCTCTGGCGCTCCTCGACCTCCCGTTGCGTACCATTAACCAAGTAGAGATCAGATGTCGCATCTCAATGATAAAAACATACCTGATGCATAGAGGAACACTCTAGTGCACAGCCAGCAATAATGTAACCGCAACGGCCTACTATGTGGATGGCTGTGCGTTCTCGTATGTGCCGTCAGCGCTGAGCGTTGTGTGAATGATTTGCCACAGGTCTCACATGAATGCGGCTTCTCCTCTGTAAATTATATTCATTTAATACAATTTTTTATAGTCATAAGAAGAGGAAGCAGCTGGCAACACCAGCGACGACATGTCAAATCTCCTGCTCTGGCCTAAATTTAATTTTAACCTGATTATTAGGTAATTTATACATTAATTGTGTAGTTTAAGGAATGTATTTTAACTATAAATATTGTTTTCCAAAGGACATCGTTCATTTTGTATGGGGACTTGGGCTAAATTGTATTAATATATGTATTAATAGACTAAATTGTATTAACAGTGTTTCCCAACGTGGGTCCACGCCCCACAGGGGGGCAATTTGATAGTTAAGGGGACATTTAAAAATGGACTCGACCTGACTTTAACCCTTTCGCTTTGGGTTATTTAAATGCAATGCTAGATATCAGTGACTAATTTATCAAAAAAAAAGCAAATTCTTAAAGAAATGCTGTAATCATTTATATTTTTACGGGAAAAAAACAATCTTAATTATAATTATCTTAATTAATAATAGGTTAAAAATTATGTATAGGGGTTGGCCTAAAAAAGTTTGGGAAACACTGGACTAAACTCTAGATTAGAACATACCTAAATGCACAAGTTCATGCCTGGTGAGTACTTCCTTTTGTGAGAATGTCTTCGAGCACTTTGTACAGCAATATGGCCGCTCGCCCGTGTGGATGCGCAGGTGGCGCAGTAAGACGTTGCGCGTCGCAAATGTTTTACTACAAATGTCACACGTCACTCTGAAATTAAAAAGATTCAATGATATAATTTTTGACGACAGGCGTAGCGCATTGGTTAGCACATAACTTTGTCACGGGTAAAGTCCCGGGTTCCATTCCGGGCCAGAGCAAATATTTATATCATACAAATTCAAAAAATTTGACGCATTCAAATTAGCATAGTGTAAACGGCGACTGAGGCAACCCCAAACCGAGTCGAGTTCTTTAGTCGTCGGAGTCCTTGAACCTTTCTTCTTTCACATTCACAACATTTTGCTATCTCTCTCTCTCTCTCTCACACATTATTATTAAATATAATATTTATATGATACCTTGAACTTTTCCTCTTCCTTATTTTACTATGCAATCCTTGTCCTAGTAAAACTTCACTTGGATATAATTCTTCCTACAAAGAAAATAAAAGCCATCATCATAATTATAAATATGAAAAAAAAGCTCGACACAATTACATCTGCAGACACAAATTGAAAGAACTAGTAAATGTTCCTATATCATTATATAGCCACCGCGGGAAACATTCTAGTTTGGACAGTGAAACCTGCGAAACCACTGCGATTGGGAAACGAGGACTTAGGGTCCTACCATTACCATTCAACTTCGAGGACAATGTAAGGACAACTTTTACTGGACTATTGGACTGTTGTTACTATTAAAATATTTGGATTGTTTAAATAAAAGCTAAATTGGCATTTGATTGTGTCCCTAAGAACCCTGAAGAACGTCACATTAGGGCAGCCTTCTACTGCTGGACATAGGACATTCCCAACAACTTCCACTCAATAAATGTTTTGATAATATTGTAGATAATAAGCAGATAGTTTGTGGACTGCCGATCCAGGATAGCCCACCGCTTTTAAGTGTACAGACCATCACTTGTTATTTAACTTTAGTAGCAATCGCCTCCATTTAAGGCGCGAACTCCAGGTTAATATCTGGAAAGGGGCTCACCTATGTAAATAATAAAAAAAGGATATGTCTGCTCCTTACCTCCTCATCATCAGTTTCTTCAAACAATTCAAATGATATCATCCCATAATCACTTGTTGATAATTCCAAATGTATATTTTGCGTTTCCATATTATCATTTACAAGTTCAAGTCTATTATCTTCTTTACGCAGAACACCACTTTCAGTTAATTTTTTCAATATTATCTCGGATAATATTGATTGCGGAATCTGAAATTTAATGGCTTATTAGAAACCAAGTAGTCCACCTTAATACCAGCTTATATGCGGCGATCCAGGAGGCAGAAGATAGGAAGACAATCATCAACAATGAGGAAATAACTAAGAGCAACCTAAATAGTATTGCTTTAATACCAAGTTAATATGTTCAATGTTCATGTCATTCATACTGTGGATGTAGGCAGAGTAACTGAAAACTCCTGGATGCATGAGGCACAAAGTTGAGAGGAATGGGTCCAGACCTTTTTTCATTTTTTTGGGCAAGTTGATCATCTTATTCGACTTGCCTGATGGTAAGCAAGAAATGGTCCAAAAACACTATGACTTATAAATGTTTTCTTTAAGGTGGCCAAAGACTAAAGACTGATTGATAATGAAATCTTAATCTTAGGTATTATTCTGACAATGCCAAGGCCATCCTGATCCTGAAATATGCCATGGTACAGATTATGGAATAAATCGAAAATGGCCGTACTTTCCTGAATTGACAGACTAGGCAAATGGGCCTCCTCTCTCCTTAACTATAATATTTTACATGTAAAATCACAATAGATCATAAAATACATTTATCACCTTGGACATTTTGCTCGGATCTTCATTAGTACCTGGTTTTTCTTTTGGTTTAGGTTTTCTTTTCTTTGTGGCAGGAACTTCTGTTGGGGGTTCTCCAATTAGTTGCTTTGGTTTCCCCTCTTGTATGGCCATAGAATGTAACTTAAATCTTCTATTTGCAGCATCACATTTCTTCCGAAACTCATATATTCTCTCAATTTCATCAAAACATGGACGACATATTGAACCAGGCAGGTTCTTGTCTTCTATTATCTGAATAAAATAATGTATTTTATGTTAAAATTGCAAAACAAACAATATAGTAGAAATCCATGATTTATTAATGATTTAATGATGTGCTACATGCAGGCCCAGATCTAGATGGAAGGGGAGGGGCATCTCGGTCGCCCTGTGACCTCAATAACATCAAGCGACCAAGCCTTTATAACATCAGATTACAATAATCATGATAGTAGGCTGCAAAAAAAATCCTAAACAGTGTCTGCTCAAAACCTCAAAAAACACTACAGAGACAAACACTACAATTCTAACACATAGATAGCTATGGCTTAGGTTGGATCTCGAACCTATTTCCCTAAACAAGGCAGGTATTCTGGGGGGGAAGTATCTCCCCTTAGATCACTCAAGGATTCAGGAACATGTTCAATTAGGATTGTTGTATACAATAAGCATTGTCAATGAAATAAATAATTAGTAAATCTGCCTACCTCAACACCAACGCACATCGTGATTCGTAATAGAATTCTTTCTTGAATCCCAGGCCTATCTTCCTCCGTGCGAAATATTTCCACCATATCAGGGTGCTTATCCAAACACAATCGACACAGAGACAATACATCTTTAATCTCCTGGCCAACAGGACGCTTACGTTTGTAGGTTTTCATTAAAACTTACTATAAAATAATTATACAAAACAAAAATAATCTAAATATGCACTAAGCGTAGAATTCTGTTAAGAAAAAAACGAAATTTTGGATCAAGAGAATCTATATATTTCTTGAAAAACATATATTATAATATCCACTTCGATGCACTTCATTTATTAATAATTTACTTAAGACAGAATTAAAATTAGAAAAAAAAAACATGAAATGAGAACAGAATATTATTGAAAATCAAGCCAGAGACAACAAACCTCTATGTCATGGTAATGGCAAGAAGATAAAATGGCAGATTTTTAGTGTAGTACACAGGCAGTATCGATATCCTGAAGAAGTGGGTTGATCGCGAGCCATTGATCAGGTTCGCGCTCGATCTCGAAATCTTATTTATAATATTATAAATGATATATCATTTGTTTATTTGATACTTTATCGTGTAACATAATAAACATTATAAAAATAAAAAAACTTAAATGAAGCCTAAAAATAGAATACCTTTTTTAATACTATATTTTCAAAGATTTTGCGCGTACAATAACATGAATTAAACAAATATTATGCAGCTTACTATTGCAAATATTTTTGGTTATTGAAAATAGGATAATAAATAAAAATCGGCATAATAACAAAATTGTAATTACCTACCTATACAAAATTGTAGTACCTATAGTGACTCTAAAGGCGAAAACCAACGGAACAGTTCAATCAATCAATCAAATTGTCACGCATTTTTCCCACTGGTTAGAATATTGTCATAGACATTAATAATATTATGCCACTCTTTCGTATTTGCGGGTCGGCGTATTTCTTGTTGTTCTCGATATTTTCTAATACAATGATTTAAGAAATAATGTTGGAATTTGTGAAAAAAAAAAAACAATACTTACGAATGATATTATATTCATTGAGTTTTAGAACCTTTGTTCGTGTAGTTTGTGCAGAATCTCATTACATACGACGGCATTTTAGACGATTTTGAGGCACGGAATATAAATTCACAAACGGTCCCACAGATGCATTGACGATTGACGACGCGACACTGAATTCAGGTTTGCTGATGTTTTAACGTGAATCGTTTGGAGCCCTTATGCCTATCTACGTGTTTTTCTTAAAACATTATTGAAGCTCACAAAATGTTTTGCTTGCACCACCCATCACAAGAGTTGTTTTTACACCTAGTAAGTTTTTAGTTTCTTCACATAATTTGAAGGAGACAACTTACTACTATGTAAAAATTATTGTGATGTTATTTTTGATTCTAATGAAAATGATTTTTTATATCATTGCCAAAGCTAACATTTCGCCACAACAATATTGTTGCTGTGCAACGAAGATTCGCAACTAGTACGTTGTGCAATTGTATAAACAAAATATCGACTTTTAACATCACTATGTTGTCATTTAAAATTGAAATATAATATGTCGATAGACAAAGCAGCAGACGTAAAAAGGACTTGGGGCGCCTCCTTATTTTTTCATGAAAAACAGATAATTTCCAAACCGCAATAGTGGTGGAATTTTTAGTGTTCCAATAAATAATCCAACAGCGAATGTCCGTTCCAGTACAACCAAATAAGCAGTTTTAATTAAAGAGACCAACATTTTTAGGTGCCCTATTGTCTGCCTATCCCAGTGGGAAAAAGGGAGACCATCTGATGTATTCAAGTTTTCCTATACAAGGATTTGAAGCAGGTCTATTGAAAAAGGAATATTCTTAGGTACCTAACGTAGGTATGTGCTGGAATGAAACATTTTCAGATTCCAGTTACGTTTGCCTCTGTTGCAGACACCATGCCGACCAAAGCTCGTTCCCAATAGATTTCGAATTTATCAGTTGGATAAAGAAAACACTCAATTTTAATTAAAGCTGTTTATTATAACATTTACAATGAAGCAAAGAACTAAAACTAAAAGTACCTGCTTATAGACTTGGCTTCACTATGCATTTAAATTATATATTTTCGTAAACACATTTTAAATACTAAATTACACAATAAAATGATGCTGCAATATAGAGTAAACAAATTATAATACAACGCTGCGTCAATAATTTAAGTACACATTAATTTATAAAAATACATATAAACAAGACATAGACCAAAACATATTCAGATTACAATGCCTCTATGATAACGGACATTTAAGTTAATCTGATATGGGCATAAAATTAATAAAAACTTCCCTTAGCACCATACTGTAGTAAAATAGTTTTATTTATTTATTGAGAATTGATAATTTAACATCTGACCTCGACATGGCTGGTGATATGCAAGGAGAATAAGAGCACCGATAAACAAACCGATTTAACTTACGGTTGCTACAGCCGCCGTCGCTATCCCTGCTTTTTATTATTCCAGATTTTGTTTATATTGTATACAGATTTGTTTAACATTAAAAAATATTACATCTCTCACTAAGGATAAGAAAGCAGATATTAAAAAATTAAGCTAATGAATTTTGACATTTAAATAAATTAGGTATTATTTGGAATGCACTAACTAATTATGAATTACAAAATACACAATATAGAATAAATACTTGTATTATTAATAGATAATGAATTAGCATTTACTAAATGCACTAATGTTCCAATAAAATAGTCATTTTATTAACACTGTGACATGATAATTTATATTTATCTTATGCTATTCATTACTACGAATTGTCATGCCTCGATCAGCACAGGGATGGCGCTGTCACATTCACTCGTAAATATAGTGATAACAGGTTAAAGGGGTGCTAAAACACGCGTTATGTGTTTAAAGAAAACTATCGCGTTTATTTTGGTTTTGATTTTACAATTTTATATTATTCCGACGATTTGAAAGCTTTGCAGCCATCGTGGTCACGGAGAGAGTGTAGGTGCCACAACGGGACATTGTACTTTTAACAAGGAACTTTATAACCTCAAAATTTCGGATAACCCCCTTTGTAGGGGCTGCCTGAGTGAAGAGGAGACATGTGCTTTTATATCGCAGTAGTGTAGCCGAAGCGAGACAGAACGCGAGGACACTTTACAAAGGTCTGCAGGAACGAGAAGGGTCTCCTGAACTTTCTGAAGGAGATCGGGTGGCTTCACTGAAGGAGAACTGTTGAATAAAGCACAAAGGAACCGCAGATAACAAGCCTGCACATAACAGTAATAAGCCACATAAAATTTGTTTAATTCAATAATTAATGTTCGCACAAAAATTATGAAAATACCTAGTATGTGACAATTGATTTATTATTAATATATATAGCTATATTTTGTAATATTTGTTGCAAAATGTGTCACAGTGTTAAAGAAATGCTTATGCCCGAGTATTATGGTCAGTGGCCTGCAAAGTACTCGGGCAGGCCAGAGAGTTATCTCAATGGGTTGCTGGCCATCGAGGTCATGGAGGTCAATGATGATGGACCACTCGTGGCCAGTGAAAGGCGGTCGGTCTCTTCGTCCGCTTGGTTGTTCTTCAATTCTTGCAATGTGTATGTGAACTTTGTCCATTCGTCATGGCGGGGTATTGCGACACTCTGTCAAAAGAAGTTTTGTTATTATGCGCAATTTTTTATTAAAGTAAATACTTCTTTAGGCTGCGGTTTTGAGCCTACAGCGGTGCACCAGCGACAATTCAGTTTGGGATCAAAACTGTAGCCTTATACGGGGTTCTCACAGGGCGAGTTTAGTTGATCAAAAGCCGTCTGAACAGACTTTTAATCAATTTGATGCAATACATATCGGTTCAACAAAAGTTAAAGACTATTCAACTTTAATTGATTCAATTAGTAGTTGACAGCGAATCGACTTGTCCGAACTTGTTCGTTCAACTTGCATTGAATATCAGTCCAATCAGTCAGTCAATCAGCGCGATTGAGTATGTATTGTATTTCTCTGACATCAGTTTTTTGTTTGTAACATAAAATGTAACTTATGGCGTCCGCATCCACGACAAAAATGCTAAAAAGGAACGGATTAATGACACGTAAAATATTGAGTCGATTATTATCGAACCGTGAGAACGCTACAGTCAATATTTGCTTTCGACTTTTTGTTGAACGATAAATATTGAGCAACTAAATTCGCCCCGTGAGAACGCCGTATTAGGCACATAGGGGAAAATTTACGCTATTAACAACAATAACGTCACCGGTCACGTTCACTTTTTGTTTTATTGTGGTTTGTATTTATTGTGGATCCAAAAAAAGAGTATTTTATTTATCTGTGGAGCGGATCACAAATAAATAAAATACCAGTCACACGTACTATGTCAGAATTAGTTGAGTTTCGCCAATTTTCATGCCGGCAGACTTTTAAACATTTAACATCATTGATAGAGTTATAGAGAAAGGGTTCATTACCTCTGCAACTTCATAGAGCCATATCTTTCCCTGATCATCTCCAGCAGTCACTCCCATTCCATTGGGTGTCCACGAAACACGATTAATGGCTGCCCCTTCTGGCACTTGCACTGTTGCTATGGGCACCTCTGTGTCTCTGTTAAGGTTCCACAGATCTAATCTACCCGATGCATCTCCGGTCACAAACATAGCTGGATGCACTGGTGACCATCTCGCCTCTAGGACATAGTCTCCGCTGTCCTCGAACGAGTACAACGGCTTCGGGTCTTTGAGTGACCATAGTTTGACGCTCCAATCAACAGAGGATGTTAAATATAGATGTGTGAGATCTGGGCCCGCTTGTCCGGCCGCGTGTGGCGCTACCGATGTCAATGGGCCCGCGTGTGCCTCCACCTGCTCACTGACGCCTGCCCTTTGGCCATGTCTGCACCCCGTGTACACACACCCGTCTTCTGCTCCTAATACAAAATTGTTAACATCCCCGGCTGGGAATGCCATGCACGACACAGCCACCGGTTTGCTCTGGCGGTGTTGCAACTCGAGCGTTTCCTGTGGTTGGGCCAACATGTCCAAGGCCCAGGAGCACATGCGGCCGTCAGTTGAGACAGAGATCAGGTTGTGAGCGTTCTGACTTCCTACCACTGATAGGCAGTACACGGGATGCTGAGGAGGAAACGAAACAATCATATTTAATAAATTAATTGTATATTATATTTTCATAATATGTAAATACATACAGTATGTGCCAAAGAAGACAGCGGTGTCCTTTGTATTGGTGTACGTTTCTGTACTCTGTTATCCCATAAAACGATCTGACCAGAATAGGTGCCGCCCAGAATTAAATTCGGATGGAACCTGGAATAAAAAAAATACATAAAGACAATGCAATTAAAGGCGACCGTAGTGTAGTGGCAATGCAATGGTCACGCAAACCAAGAGCACGGGTTTGAAAACACTTGCCAGTACCAATGTATGTTTGTTCTATGGTTGTCCTGTTTCTGTGATACAAGCACTTTAGTATGTAAATAATAAAAAAAAAACACCAACGTAGCCAATTCTTACGAGAAAGAGTGATGCTATCAAAAGCAAAACTTGTAAAAAATAACAAGTCTCGCAACTTAGTTCTTCTACCGTAAAAAGTTGTGAGATCCATGTTAGGGTCCCCAGCTACTTAGGGGACCTTTTGTCTTATGTTAATACGTAATTAGCTAATCTAACAACATCTTGTAGTGAACAAATTAATATGAAAAATCTTTTATGATTAAATAAAATAGATTGATTTGGCCGTCGCATGAAAACACAATGTAACTCACAAGCAATACATATTATATTATAATAAATAAGATTGTTTAGCGCGATTACAAAATCGCGCTGACTGAGTTGCGAGACTGAGAAGGAGTTGTGTCAGAATCGTGGCAAGTGGCGCTCCATTGTCTCTGCCTATTCTTGTGGGAAAAAGGCGCGACAATTTGATTGATTTTCAACACAATACTCTGACAATATATAATAATAATAATAAAAGACTGGTTTATAATATCCACAGTTTCCAAAAATGTTATAAGAATTGCATAATTTAACTTTACCTCGCGAATGTGGCGCTCATAACTGGCGACTGGCAATGGAATATGTCTTCGGGTGTAGTTTTCTTGAACTTAGTGTTCCACACCAATGCCACGCCATCGGGGTCGTGAGGCGCATCCTCACTGTTATGATAGGATGCCAACAACAATTCCGGATGTGACCAGCTCCAGTCCAGACAGGTGGTGCAGCGGCCACGTGACCAACGCTCGTCAGAGAAACACCTGTTAGGAATAATACCATTAGCTGGGACAAATTGTTTTTATTTTTTATGATTAAGACGCGACATCTGACATAATGATAATATTATCATTATATATAAACAAGTACTTAAAGGCGACCGTGGTGTAGTGAGACCAGTGCAATGGTTACGCAAACCAAGAGCATGGGTTCGAAACCACTTGCCGGTACCAATGTATCTTTGATATACAGGTATGTACTTTGGTTGTCCTGTTTCTATGATACAAACACTTTAGTAGCTAAGTTTAGAAATGTAAATAAAAAAATTGGTAGGAAATTATTGATATTTTTTTTTAGTATTAGATATTTATTGTCATTTTTTTAACATTTTAAATTAGATTTTTATTATATTTTAATGTTTATATTGTACGCTCAATGTGCAAAAGGTAGAGGACTAATCTATAAGAATATCTTTTGTTTTATACCTACTTTTTACAATAAAATCGATTTGCCTTTGATTCTGACCTAGACTTACCTGATGGTAAGCAAGGGCAGGTCCAAGAGTGCTGACGACTGATTTAACTGACTCAGTTAACGGCTGTCTCCACAGCCATCACTGTGCCGGACAGAGGTGCATTTTTATGGCTCGCTTAGAGGATCTACGGTTATAGGATAGGGAGTACACATGTGCTGGTGAAGCATTCTATATGTTGATTGTTCAACAAAGAAACGATGCGCCTATGGATTCGGTTAAGAGTATGTGGAAGCTTCCCCCAACCTGTGCGGAACTCACGGGAATCACGGGAACTCCACAGAACATTATATTTAATTTTTATTTATAAAGGACACATAAAGCCGCCATGTCTGCGAAGTTGCAGGGGCATCAGAATTCGCGTGACGTGAGCTTGAAGCTGCAATGAATCAAAGGCTTTTTTATATTAGAAGCTTACCTAACTAAGGACAGTGCAGCGCCGCGTTCCTCTTCTGCGATCTGCTCCCCACCCCCGGTGTAATCCGTGAATATGTCTGATCCCTCAGCAAGCGCACGTTCAATGACGCGTCCAGCTCGTGACACGAACCGCTGGAACGACT
Organism: Tinea trinotella; assembly: GCA_905220615.1. Classification (NCBI taxonomy): domain Eukaryota; kingdom Metazoa; phylum Arthropoda; class Insecta; order Lepidoptera; family Tineidae; genus Tinea; species Tinea trinotella. The sequence goes on from HG992313.1 coordinate 13,772,702, forward strand.
CCGACAACATGATCGTTTGCTTCTCATCGGCACTCAACTCGTGACCTGTTTAGAAGAGGACATAATTAAATTAATTTGTTCACACTCCTTTTCCTAAGTGTGGCTCAACAGCTTACCTGTAGTGCGATGCATAAATGGAAGGGACGCTGCTACATTTAAATAATTGCAAGTAACAATCGCTTTCACTATGCCGGCCTAGTTGGGACCGGCAACTTTCAAGCTGATCTCGAAACCAGACTGTTACTTTACGCTCTGTACTACAGAATAAGACGACTAAAGGCTAAAGACGAAAAAAACATTCCATCGACAAGTGGAATGTTTTGCCAGCCCATGTGTTCATTCCATCCTATGACCTTGGATACTTCAAGCAATGCGTGAGGAAGCACCTTTGGCCGGCATAGTGTCGGCGACTGAGGCAGCCGTTAAATAACTCGGTTTTTTCAGTCGAGGTTCGACTTCGGGGTCGAGGTCAGATATCGTATCACAATAAAATAATTTAAAAATCGGCCAAAGAAAATCGAAGAATATAAGAATTGTGTTTAAGGCAAATCTATGTGCCTAAAACATTTTTTTTTACAATTATTTTAGCTGGTACTGTGATGGCGATTGAGGCCAACTAAGTCCATTTTTTTTTAATTGTAGGCTCTCTTAGACCTCTCCTTGCCTACCATCAGGCCAGATGTCCCGTCACCATTATAAAAACAGCAAATTTTACATTAGACTTACATTTCTTCTCCTTCTCCTCCTGTGGTTTAATATCAGCTGGTGCCGTTGTGACTGCCGGCAGCACTTCCTTGACAGTGGGCAGTCCATGCGAGAGTATCCCCGGTGGTAATTTCCCATGGAAGGCCTCGTCCTCGTCACCTTGCCGGGGCGCGCCATCGTCGAATGTAAGTACTGTACGGTGAATAAAAATGGCCCACATACCCCCGTGTACACCCCATACGAAACTCAACGTGCATTACTTGCTTGTGGACATTTGCGCTTCATTTTACTCGTTAATATTAGGCGGCCGTGGTTAGATGGATTCATAACCACTCGCCGTTAATTAATAATGTATATTTAATGTATAATGCGATTAAAATAAGAATAGGACGAAATCGGCGCCATTTTGTGACGTCTAACTCTTCACTTTAGTTTTCTTTGAGGGCCATCAAGAAAAAGACACCTTTGAATCAGTCAAGTGAAGTTAGTCAACAGCCCGTCCTATTCTTATTCTAATAGCATAATATGTACTTTGGTAGTCTTATTTTTATTCTATAAGCACTGTTAGCAGCTTAGTATAGAAATATAAAAGTAATGGTAGGTAACGTGGTCTCTAACTAGAGGCTTCCTGAACAAGCTCATGTCTCCTAGTATGTGATGGTATCAGAAACGAGAAGAAAATTAGAACTAAAGAATCTGACATAGCCCATCAGATAATCAAGCTGACGTGGTAATGGGCAGATTACATAGCTCATAGAACATCGGTTCATATAGTTCCCGGCAGAAAAAATACGCTGACTTTTGTGCTGCACAGTATAAAGATCGGCAGATTAGAAGAGCTTTGGATGTCTGCGGTAAAAGCAAGTCTGCCTATATACTTTTCATAGCTTGCTGTATAAGTCAGGGAAAGAGGGGGTTGTCCTGTAACAGTGTCTCACGCAGACTTAGTAAAGGGACCTTCAAATCACAGATTTATATTGTAATATTTGATGTGAATAATGGTTTTTATATTTCATGGTGATGAAATTTAATTTTGAAATACAGCGCATAATGTCCAAAACTATAATTTTATAGACAACGTTGAGTATCGTTTACTTAGCACTAGCTATAATCTACAATGCATGCACTAATAATATGATTTGTCTCACTAATGTCACTGGAATACTTGCTACTTTGGTTTTGGTAAAATTTAACAGTTTTCAAAAGGTATCAATTAATTTTATTAACCTACATACGAATTCGGCTGGCAACACCTTGTTGAAAGCATAATTAGTAAATTGGAACCTATTCACTTGGGGCCTGATTAATGGCTGGTGGCCGTACAGTGTAACGGTTTTTCCGTAAAAACATAAAAAGTCACAAAAATAATTCGCTACGTTTTCTAACCACGACTTTATTTTATTTACCTTATCTTATCATAACGGTTGGGCGACGATTTCGGCGAAACTTTTACAATGGGATTGATTTACTTGTATTTTTCTCACCTTTTTGATCTTTCAGGAGAAATCCTTTAGGAGAAAGTGTGGTATAGCTGGCTGGTATAGTTATTGTAATTGGCCACGATGTGTTTTTATAATTATAGTGACGACTGAGAAAACTGTAAATTCAGTCGTCAACGCTTTTAAACTATCAAACTAGTATAATATTGTTAGATATTATAGAAGGTAGTTTTAATTTAAGAATCAATATTGTGTGGTACGCCAATAAAATCGTCAGTTGTTTGCCAACCTTTGTCTTTGAATCTTACTGGCGACGAGGTTAACTTCGTGAAATAAAATATTAAGTTTTGCATCATGCCGATCGGGAAAATTGAACAATTCGATCTGGCAGGGAAGAAATGGCAAGCTTATATTCGGCGTGTAGAACAATTCATTGCATTGAATGAAATAAAATCGGAACTCCATGTAGCGACTTTGGTGACGGTGGTTGGAGAGGCGACGTACGACCTCATGTGCGACCTTTGTTCACCAAGCCACCCGGAGACGAAGACATTCCAAGAGTTGGCAAAACTCATCGGCGATCATCTAGAACCTAAACGATCTGACATCGCGGAGCGCCACGTATTCCGTTTGCGACGACAGCAAGAGAACGAGACGCTCACGGACTACCTGCAAGCTCTTAAACATTTGGCCAGCACGTGCAATTTCAAAGCCAGTCTCGAAGAGAATCTACGAGACCAGTTCGTGTCAGGTTTATTAAGTGATTTGATGCGATCGCGCTTATTTGCTGAATCATCATTGACGTATCAAAAGGCAGTGGAATTGGCTTTTGCGCTCGAAGCGGCGGAGAGGCATTCGGTGACGAGTAGTGCAGACTGCAATAAGGTACGGGCAGCTAGCAGCGCAGCAGCAGCGAGCGAAGGACTGCATAGGGCAGCGACGGCGCGGCCGGCGCGGCCTGCAGGCGGCGTGTTGGACGGCGCGGCGGGAGCCGTTGCGGCCGCTGGGCAGTCGCGGTCGCCTGCCGCGACCTGTTGGCGCTGTGGGCGCAATCATCGGGCGAATTTTTGTCGTTTTCGTAGTTATTCTTGCGATTTGTGTAAGCAAAAAGGACATCTTAAAGTGATGTGTAGTGTGCGTAATCATAATAGTGCGGGCAGTCGTGTGCGGGCCCAAAATTTTATAAATAAGGACGGCAATGAATCGGAGTGTGAGTTTTTTAATTTATGTGTTAAAAGCGTTACTGATAGGCCGTATATTGTGTCTGTCGTAGTCGAAGGTATGTCGTTGCAATTTGAGTTAGACACAGGCAGTAAATTGTCAACAATAAACTATGATTGTTTTCTTAAATACTTTAAAAATTACAATATTAGAAATAAGCATATTTGTTTGAAGTCTTACACGGGTACTCTAATTAAACCGGAAGGATACATTTTAGTTAAGGCACGTATCGGAAGCAATACCGCAGAAAACTTAGAATTATATATTATTAAAAATGGCGGTCCTCCCTTATTGGGACGCACCTGGCTACGTAAATTAAATATTGAAAATGTGAATATTCAAGAATCTTTGTTTAATTTGCAAGATAATAATAAAATCATTGACGAATTGGCTAATGAGTTTCCCACGGTATTTGCAGCCGGTTTAGGTACTTGTGTGAAACAGATAACGTTGAGACTTCGGGATAGTGAGCCTGTTTACATTAAGGCGCGAACAATTCCTTTAGCACTGCGTAGGCCTGTGGAGTTAGAATTGGAAAGATTAATTTCAGAAGGCACTATTTATCGCGTTGATCGTTCAGAGTACGGGACACCCATAGTCCCGGTTATTAAGAAAAGCGGGGAAATTCGCATATGTGGCGATTATAAAATAACGATCAACCCTAAACTATTAAGAGAACCATATCCGATGCCACGTATTGAGGAATTGTTTGCGGCTTTGTCGGGTGGCGAGCGTTATTCTAAAATCGACCTAACGAACGCATATCAGCAATTGATGTTGGCTGAAGAATCGCAGGCATGCACTGCGATTACGACACACATGGGCACTTTTATTTACAAAAGGACCCCTTTCGGGTTGACATGTGTGCCTGAGAAGTTTCAAAAGTTCATGGAGGAAACTGTCCGTGGACTGCGCGGTGTAGCAGTGTATCTCGACGACATCGCCGTCACAGGTCGGGATGATCGAGAGCATTGGGCTAATTTACGAGCATTGTTAGAACGGTTGCGTGAGGTCGGTCTTAGAATAAAACTCGAGAAGTGTACATTTTTGCAGGAAAGCATTAAATATGTTGGCTTTATAATTGATAAACATGGGCTGCGTCCTGACCCCGCGAAAATCACGGCGATCACAGAGGCACCATACCCACGTGACGTAACTCAATTGAGGGCTTTCCTGGGGCTTATTAATTATTATGGTAAATTCATTCCGAATTTAAGTACATTATTGCATCCGCTCCATAACTTATTACGCAAAAACGTCAAATGGAGCTGGACAAGAGAATGCGAGGCGGCGTTTAATAAGGTGCGAAACGCGTTTTTAAATAAAAGGCTTTTGGTACATTATGACCCTAATTTACCATTAATTCTCTCAGTAGATAGCAGTTCTTACGGGATTGGTAGCGTGTTGGCGCACAGGTACCCGAACGGAGATGAGAAACCGCTATGCTTTGCGTCACGAACCTTAAATAATGCCGAGCGCTCATACAGTCAACTGGATAAGGAAGCCCTCGCAATTTTTAGTGGTGTAGTTAAGCATCATCAATATCTATACGGTAGACATTTTACTATTAAAACGGATCATAAACCATTAACGTTTATTTTTGGATCTAAGGTTGGATTACCCCAAACGGCAGCAAGTCGTCTACAACGATATGCAGCTCGGTTAGCGGCTTATGATTTTAGTATCGAATACGTCAAATCGGCAGACAATGGAAACGCGGACGCACTATCGCGCCTGCCGTTGTCGGGTGGGCAGAGCGAGACAAAGCATGCGCCTGTCTCTTTCTTACATTTCATTGAAGAATCGGTTCCTATTAACGCTAATGAGATAGCTCGATATACACAAAAGGATTGTTTATTAAGAAATATATTTACTTATATAATGCGAGGGTGGCCAAACAAGTGTGATGAGAACGAAAAAGCATTTTATTTCAGAAAAGATCATTTAATTATAGATAGAGGATGTATTTTATATAATCATAGGGTTGTCATTCCGAGTTTACTGAGAAAACAAATATTAGAGGAAATTCATAGCGGGCACTTAGGCGTAGTTAAAATGAAGAATATTGCGCGCAGTTACGTCTATTGGCCGAGCATAGACAGGGACATCGAGGCATTGTGCGGCGAGTGCGGCGCGTGCCGGCAGCAGCGGGACATGCCGCCTCACTCCACGCTGCATCCATGGACTTTTCCCACATGTCCGTGGCAACGTATCCACGTGGATTTCGGTGAACACGCGGGAAAACATTATTTAGTGATCGTGGATGCACACAGTAAATGGATAGAAGTATGCAAAATGTCAACAACGACTGCATCATGTACTATTAATAAATTGCGTGAGGTTTTCGCACGATTCGGTTTACCGATGCACATTGTTAGTGACGGGGGTCCGCCGTTTACCTCTTATGAATTTAAAAATTATGTTAGTAAAAATTCGATAAAACATACAGTCACGAGTCCCTATCGGCCGGCGGGCAATGGCGCGGCAGAGAATGCGGTCAAATCAGTAAAACGAGCAATTAAGAAAGCGATTCATAGTGGCGTCGATGTGGACGCAGCATTGTCGCGGTTTTTATTTCAATATAGAAATGTAGAACATGCCACAACGGGTGTGGCTCCGGCAGTAGCATTATTGGGGAGAAAGGTACGCGGTAGGTTAGATGCATTGCGACCTAACACGGCAGAGGTCGTTGCAACGGCGCAGGAGGCAGCAGCGCGACATTATGGGGGTCGTGAACGGCATGTGGAGGAAGGAGCCGCAGTTCTGGCGCGAGACTACCGACGCTCGGATGCTCGTTGGTCTCATGGAGAGGTCACGGAACGGTCTGCGCCTCTTACGTACAAAGTGCGACTTGATGATGGAAAAGAGATTTCTCGCCATATAGATCAGCTTCTGCCGACCAGCAGCACACGACATTCCTTAACCCGTGCACCTGCTCTTGCAGACAAAAGCGATAGTGTACAAACCACGGAGGAGGATCAGGTACACGCTCCGTCATCGTTGCCACCGGTACCGGCCGCGCGGCCGTCGATCGAGGTCGAGACGCAACCCATGGGTAACACAAAGCACCCTAAGCGCAAATGTGTATTTTCAGGCATTTATCCCGAGTAATATGTAGTTAGTATTTCATAGCGTGTAATTAGCTTAATCAGGGATTAATCTAGATTTAAGGGTGGAGGTGTTAGATATTATAGAAGGTAGTTTTAATTTAAGAATCAATATTGTGTGGTACGCCAATAAAATCGTCAGTTGTTTGCCAACCTTTGTCTTTGAATCTTACTAATATGAATGAATGCTTTTAATTGTTAAAATTTTATGCTTTTAAATAGTGAGACAAATCACTGAAAAATGAAAAGAATAGTTTGGTTTACATGATCTACATGAATTATTGTTTCAATTAAGATTCATATGTGGCTCGACATATGACAGAACCACGGTTGACGACTGCTATTTGCAAATTATTAACACAGAGTAGAATTCACCTCCATTATGTCGGCCTAGTTGAAATCGGCAACAATAAATAATTCCGAAATCCGAAAGTCACTTCACGGTCTGTACACTTGCCGGCACAGTGACGGTGACTGTGGCAGCCGTAAACCGACGACTTATTTTTCAGTCGTCGCCACTCTTGAGCCTTGCTTACCATCAAGCAAGTCGAGGTCTGATGTCGAGTCTCAAAAACATTATACCTTTCTTAATCTAAAAAACAATAATCCAAGTAGAGATATTACAGTTTTCTGTGCGAATGAAACGAATGAGAATATGGGTGAGCTGAATTAGTCCTAATCTTTGTACTAGCTTAATAAATTAGTCATTTAGGCATGTTAACACAAAAACTCAATGAAAATGATATTAAAAAAACTTTAATCTAATTAGTTCGAATGGAAAGCATGGGACAACAAGGAATGCGGCCAAAAAACACACTCAATGGCACAAAGACCACAAATAGATATATAAAGCCTAATGCATTTAAAAACAAAAGCCTTATTAAGCCAATTTCGACTTTGACACAATGGTAATAAATATCATAATTACATAAACCGGTCTTGTTACTTGAAAGACTGAGCAAATGATCACCAACTGTCTGCCTACCACTCTTAACACATAAACGAGACAGTTATCCAATCTAATTATGAAATATTACAATACAAAATTTATGAAACCTATATTTGGTCCGACCGGGAATCGAACCCGAGGCCAGAGCGTGGTAACCAATGCGGGTACCTTTAATGACGATCGAAATGGGCTTAACTTTGACAGATGATTTTGTAATATTTTATACCAGCGGTACGTTAAGATGTCCGTTTTGACGTTTAATCATTCATGACGTTTTGAATAAATTACTAATAACGTTTGAAGGAACAATTGTTGTTCTTTAGTTCAATTTTTCCTGTCTGGGAAGCCAAAGAAAACTTACTTCAAACAGTCCTCCGTTATAATGTCTTCAGTGGATGAAGTTGAAACACTGTTTTATCCATTAAATGAGGGTAAAGATGATGTTGATGGTTTTAGTAAAGCGATGAAAAAGCTAACCTAACCTTCCTTAAAACCCTTTCAACGGAGTCTTGAAGGGAACACAAAGAGACACGTTAAACAGCTTTTTACTATTAAAATTATTACTGGATAACAATTCCACTATTATTACTCATTAATATTTAAGAGACATAAGCCTTACAAATAATTTAAAATTGCACATCCTGTCAGTTGAAGTTTCCCGCCAAAACTTCTTATAGTGACAATAAAGAACAAGAATTTGATTCTTCAAACGTTATTAATAATTTATACGAAAATTCATGAACGGTGCAAACGTCAAAACGGCCATCATACCGTGCCGCTGGTATAATGGTTGTTAACTGTCATGAATGAGCCAGCCACTTAGATCAGCATTAAAATTGCGTAAATACAGTTAGTTGATTGTATTCGAATAGTGAATAATAGGAAAACTTTCATACAACCTAACTACAGTAAATAATAAATATGCATATTATATAGAAAAAAGTGACAGAATGGGCTTTAAAATAAACTTCCCGAGCTCTCCACTATAGGAGTTAATGTATTTTAATAATATTAAAGATAATAATAAATAAATAATATTAATAACTAAATGCTCTCTAATATGGTAATAAACATGCACACATACATGTCAATTTGTATGTATTAGATATTCTGTCACATGCATTCTAATGTACTTGAGAAGCTGACAAAATTCAATCAATCAATCAATTAAATTGTCACGCCTTTTTTCCACGGGGATAGGAAGAGACAATACAGCTATGTTATTATTAGACAATGTTATTATGTGAACTGTATGTACAAAAACGTAGCTTCAATTTTTGTGTGACCAGTTTCACCCTGGTCTCTGTAGTAGACGAATGAAGTTTAAAAAACAAAGACGTCCAGATAAATATATATCTCGTGAAATTATAAATGAATAATAGAGTTTCAGAAAATAATTTTTAGTGTTATTGTTTTTTAAGTCAAGCACCAATTTAGCAGGGTCATGTAATTTCGAAGGTTTAATAGAATATGATAAAAAGTCTTCTTACAAGACTAAAGAATGTCTCGAAATATTTTGTCAGCTTCATACAAAATGATAGATAAGATGTGAGTGTTAGCAGCACTAAAGTAGCGTTAGTGATACCATAAAAATTATTAAATAAATATTAATAGGTACAATACACAATTAATGAAATATTATTGTTCTTTTAAATGTACAAATAAAAAAGATTTTTAATAAAATATTTAGACAAAAATAAATTTTTCTGTTGGCAACACAAGTGTTGCCATACCACAATTCAGTGTTACAAACATAATATTAATAACATGTTGCATTAATTGTGTATAGTTTATATAATTATCTAAGAGCACAAACACAAAACATGCAAGTGATTTAGCCTCGGCACTACTTAGGTCATGGTGTTTAAGGCATACGAGTCGGTTATAAAACCTACCTGTGAACTCGTCCTCCCACTCTAAACCAGGATTTAAATTGTACTCATCTTGAAAAGGGAGGAAAAACAAAAACAGTCAGTATTTTGGAATTAAAAAAATTAATTAATCTATACAGTTTTGCGACATTTTTTAATTTACATGATGACTTTTTTATCTCTGTCTATTATAGTTAACCGAGGAGTGGGTTTCTTTACACGCAATTTAATACCAAGGTTATTTTGGAACTTTGCCATTTCATTCACGGAATATTGTAATAAAAGTCTACCAAATTACTAATCGATAAAAAATATAAATGTTGAAAAGTCATGCGGTTTGTTTTATATGTACTTCTACAGTAAGCATCGCGAATGGTTATCTAGTGTAGGTTCCTAAATAACATTGTTATATAATCACGAGTAAAGGCTGAGTGCAATTTGTTAACAGTGAAATTTAGCGTGAAATGACAGCAACCCCATACTTCCACCAATAATAGACAATATAAATATATAATTATAAATTCGTATATGCGGCCATGACGTTTTGAGTGTGGAGAACTCTGGAAGGCCACATTTTTTGGGGAAAGTTTTGTCTATGGTGTGTTAGAATCGCGCGAACTTTGTACCCGAGTTTTATATGCATTTCAATGTGAACTAATGAACACATGCGTAAAGTTAATTTTTAATGTATATATTTTACCCATTAAGATTTTAAAGATGCAATTTGATATTAAGAACGAAGATAGAACGATTTCTTTTAAGAAAAGACGAAGTTATTCAATGACTTTGTAAATAGACCGGCTACAAAAATATATTCTTTATATGTAGCAGACTAAGCACAAGTTGAAATGTAATGAGATCTCTAATGATTTTTATTTAAAAATCTAAAACATTATAGAAAAACTATCTCTCGATCCACATTCTATTAATCAACCTAGAAAGTTCTAGACTATAATCGCACCTAAACCAGACTGTTAGTTATGACAATATCTATAAGCGTGAAATATTTATATACAATAGAGGGGCAGTTTTGACAACCGACACCAACGTTAGAGACGAGTTTTTCAGTGCAGTGTCATTGGATTAACACGAAGAAGAATGTAGAATGAATATTCGTATTCAATTTGAAGCGACGAAAGGTTGTCTAAGTTCTTTTATGACATGACGTCACGCTGTGTTTCTCCAAAGACGCTGCACCTTTTGTGTTAAGAAATAAACCATAGTGAAAGCGTATGAGAGGAATAATGACTTACCGTAGTAATCGGTGGCGTGTGCTAAAGGGGCAAAAAAATAAAAAAATATAAATATACAATGTCTATGAATCCTCGGATGTATGGGCTCAAATCCAAGCCTTCATAAAAAGAACATAATTGGTCTGTAATGACGTTTTACTTTCTCAATTAAATTGTTATTTTGCATGCATTTAACGTTATGTAACACCATGCCCTTGACACACACAAAAATACCATTTCCCTCATTATGATTTAATTAAAACATGTACAAGTCTTTAATCATGAATTTGTCCAGTTATTGAAAAGTTATTTTATACAACCCTCCATGAATTTATTAAAATATGATGATATACAATGAATTACTCCTAACCACCCGAAACCTTGGTTAAATATTAAACAAAAAACAATTACCTCTTATTTTTTAGAGAAATTATCAATCATAGAGACAAACGAAAGAATAAAACATTATAATATTGACTTTTGTAAGATATTATTAAAACTTTTAAGGCCCGTTAAGTTTCATTCAACAAAATAGTTATGCAAAATGGTCACTCCCAGTCCAAGACCACTTGCCGGTAACAATGCATCTAGATATATAGCTATAGATAAAAGAGCTCTTTTCTATGATACGAGCACATTTAGTAGCTTAATATAGAAACGTACATAATAAAAAAACCAGTCAATATATATTTTATTCTATAGTCAATCTTAATAAAGATTATTGGAAAGCGATGTTACAAGATGGGCCATCTTCAATTCTACCTTGTAATACTCTTTCATTTGCCTATATGTATGCTTTATTAATGTTTATATAATTATTAAATAAATTAATATTACCTTTCCTTGGCCGCCACCAATCCTCGATGTATCCTGCAAGCGGTGATGCATTGGAAGAGCAGCCTTTGGTTTATGGTAGCACAAACATACACATTGCACCCCAACACACACATACAGTATTTACTTTTATTATATATTTATTGTTATATTAAAGAAATAAAGAGAATTAATTTATTAAATTATAAGAAAATTCAAATAATTAAATTATTGTTTATGTTATTCATAGTGGAATAAAAATGTCATATTAAAGAAAATACGTTTTTCAGTCGTCGGCGCTCTTGGACCTCCCCATGCTTACCATCAGGCAAATCCAGGTCTAATGCCGGGTCTCAATATAAAATATGTACATACCAATACCGACTTTTAAAATAAAACCTTCATATACAAATTTAAATAGCTAGAGAAAAATATTGAAATCAAATTATATTTATTGAATAAAGGTTAGAGACACAAAAAATCATGCATACAACATAACTATACACAATAATATGGGTGGATAGACAAATAAGGGACAAATAGACACATATAAAAGTAAATACTGAAGGCTACATGACAGGGTAGTGGTATAGTTACTTGCAATTTGTTAAAAACTTTAATAACCCTAAGGGCAATGAACTAAACAAATTTTATGTGGCTTACTATCGCGTTTATTTTTAGTTATTGATTTTACATTTGTGATGTCTCTCCTTGACTATGATGGCTGCAAAGCTCTCGAAACGACGGAATAATAAAAATATGTTAATTCAAACCCCAAAAATAAACGCGATAGAAAGCCGCAAAAAATCTGTTTAATTCATTAATGTTCTAGGAAAAACCGTGAAGGCAATACGAACAAAAAAAATGGTCTAACTTGTATTTTATACAACTGTGAAGTGGACATACTCGCGTTTCAGGATCAGCTTGAATGTTGCCGACTCCAACTAGGCCGGCATAGTGGGTGCGACTGCCTTTTGCAGTTATTGTCCTGTAGTAACACTCGCCTCTATTCATAGACCACACTCCTGCTGAACATCAGGTGGGGTGTACCATGCCATAAAGTACGTAATTGCTTGGAAATTCTTTTATTTTAAAAAGACATCTTTAATATTGCTAAGGAAATGTCAGTTATTGCCAATACAAAAAATATCAAATATTATATGATGTGCATGTTATTTAAAAATATTATTAGTTAAAATAAATTATATCATTATTAGTGAAATTGCAAATAACCATGTTAAAACCCACACCATTAAAGTTAAACACATAAGTTACAAAGTTAAATAATTAAAATTAAAGTTCCATTAACCCCATTTTTTACATGGCAACACAAACCATCGTGCAAGCGAGACAGCAAGATGCTTCTCTTTTTTTAGCTGGGGAATCGAACCCCGAACCATGGAAAACTAGTGATTTGGAGTACAGTTACAATAACCCTTCAGCTATGCTAGCCTAACTGAAAATTGCCAACTTTCAAGCTGATCTCGAAACATGACTTAGTGACTTTACAGTCTTTATCTGGATTGGCAGACTGAGCAAATGATTATCAGCTTACCTACCACTCTTTAATTAATATCAATTTTCTATATCTATAAGTACAGACACTACTAAGTACCACAATCAACAAACTAGTATTGATGTACTAGTTTCAAATCATAGGTGAACTACAAGGGAAAGCTTAATTCCTACATCAAAACAAAATAACAAACACAGTGTGAACTCAATTTAGCGACACTTAAGGGACTGCACATTTTATGCCAGTGTAAAGAGTTGGCGTTAAATGGAGCGAAGAAATTATATAATATACTCGTAGTTATATTGTTTTACTATAAAGGTGTGATCCCGCCAGCAAACCGCAGACTGCACTACTTGTTTGTATGAGATTGATTCCGTGCATGGCGACACTAGTCTGCAGCTGCCGCATTAATATTGTTTCCAAACATCATATTTATATAACTTAGCAAACGCTGCTTGTCACACCTCTATATTGAACATTTGCAAGGTAATCACAACTAACAAAAGTCGATTTCTTAGAATCTTCGGTAGGTAATAAATCCAACAGTAGAGATTGCGCTAGACAATATAGCAACAATAGAATGTACACGGCTATAGTTTTTAATTAGAAAGTCTGTTTATTGCTTAATGATGACGTATTGTTGTCATTATTCCGAGTGGGTGTGATGCTACACTGTATGGATTATGATACAAAACAAACAATAAGTATTATGATCTGGTAGTAGCAGTTGGTGCAAGATAGCATCATCTTTTAAAGAATCTTGGCCTCCCAAGATCAACTATAAGTACATTTTTAGACTGTATGTCGAAGTGGCATTGGTGGGGTCTTACAATATTTGGTTGGGTAGAGGGGAAAGTGAGGGCAGTTGAAGTGGAGGTGAGTGTTGACATGTCCTGAAAACTTTTAAATCTACATTTTGGTCACAACGGGTCCACGGGATGGATCCAGCACCCGCACAGAGAATATGTTTATTCAAGTAATTTTAAATGTTTTATGGAGTTTGTTATATCAAGTGCCGTTAAATGAAGTTTACACTGTAATTGCATAGCTCTCTCAAACAAAAAATAAATAATTGAATGACAAATTTTACCATCTCGCAGTTCAGTCCCTCCTGATGCAGTGGTTTGAGTTTGTTTTGCATATGTGACATTCTCTTTTGGTGGAATATCAGTTGATTGCACAGCTATTACTTGGAAGGCAGTTGCTCTCTTTTGAGGACTGGAATATACATAACGTCACAATTATTAAACTTATTTGTAGTTATCTGATTAAAAATTCAAATGTTATGGCTAAAATTAATTATCATCGCCCTAACTAAGCACTGTAATTTCGAGAATCACTGAAATACCAAAAAAATTACAAGTTTCCATTGATGTTTTATTTGTAATTAAAAATATAGTCAATAATAAAACAAGCTGCCTGGATCTCTCCTTGCTTACCAAGCAAGTGTTGCTTAAAATATTATATCCAATTTTGATTACTAATATATTTGTAGCTGAGAGGTAAATAATATAATAAATAGTCAGTATAGAACGCGGCACGTAAGTTGGCAAGAGTAGTTTTTTAGGTGTGTTTATTTTTACTTTTTTAGGGACGTGGGGCATGAGGTAACAAAGTTCCGTGCGCGCGATTGGCTGGCCAGTCGATCACCGACTCCCGCGTGGCTAGCACGCTCCATTCACTTGGGTGCACTGAATTTTGACCACTGGTTTTCGTATCATACTTATATTATCACTACATATTAGTCCCCCGCCACATCTGTCTGTTCGCGATAAACTCAAAAATCAACCAATTAAATTGTCCTGCCTTTTCCCCACAGGCAGAGAAAATGGAGCGCCGCCTACCACGGTCCTGACACAACTCCCTCGCTTCCTTCACATTCACAATTCTCTTCACACAAGCTCTATGGTCATGGGCACTAGGCAACCCAGCTATCTTGAGGATGTCTCCGATTTGGTAGGAGAACATCCTCCTGGGTCTGCCTCGATTGAAGCATCTGTTCAGATTTATAAATCTATTTTCACTTTACTATTATAATTTTTTATGAATCTAAAGAGACCCTTTTCATTGCACGCCAGTGTACATGCACAAATGTTCCCCCACTACTTGCCAACTTAAGTGCCGTGGACTATAAATAGTTGTAAGTGGTTATAAGTAATCATGGGATTTTAAATGGACTAAAAACATTCTAAAAAAAAGGACCTTAAACTATTAATTACCTCTTTTTTTCTTGTTACTTTCTTCTCGTCATATGCCTTTCTGAATCTATGGTAGCCCATGCATATGCTAATACATTATTTTCATTTCATATCTCAACTGCAGATATATTAGTAATAGTGGTAGAATTTGATATTAAAAATGAATGTAAAACTAACCCAAGTGATGTATGCACAGGTTTGTCTGCACTTTGCAGACTGACATCAGGTGATATAGTTTGTGGTGGTGACATGGAAGACAATGATGAAAGCACATCTCTTACAGGAGCCACTCCAAGAGAAGAGAGCATCTCATCCAAGTCTCTGCGACTGTCCAGGCTGGATGCGGTACTGGCCCTTTGCTGCAAATATAACAGCAATTAATTAATCATATTGACATACCTTAGCCGCAGGGATATGTTATTATTATTATTAATTTACAGAGCAGCGCATTGCTGATACGCCTATATCAAGCACTGGTTAAAAGTTTATTTAATTATCACCATAGTCTATATTTATAGTCCCTAACCACTTGTCCAGTTTGTTTTTGAATATGTCCAGTTAATGGTTTTGTCAATTCTGCAGTGTGTTATTTATTTATTATTTGCAAGTGTGATTTTTATATCCAATTATCATTGCTAATTTATACATTTGGCAGGTGTACTAAAAAGTGTGGTGCATCCGACATAGTCACAGCTGGCATAGTGATGGTGACTGAGATAGTTTCTTTCAGTTGTCGCACTACTGGACCACCATCATGTTTACCATTATAAATTCCCTCCAATTAATTGTTGTTATAAAGGTGAAAAACATGTCCACATGCATCAGTAACTAAGAAATATCCTTACCAGTGCTTCTTCAGCATCTTTTTGTTCTTTCTCTCGCCTTCTCCTATCCTTTTCCTCTCTCAGTGCTTGGAGTTTAGCTTTCTTCCTCTCCAACTCTGCCTTACGATCTGATGTACTAGACATGGTGCTGCTAATCTTAAACAAAATACAATTAAAGGAATAAAATTGCCTCAATTTCCACAGGGATGAGCAAAGGAAATGGAGCTTTACACATAACTCTCTACCATCACCATATTCTCTTCATACAAGAGTGCAAACCCAAATAACTACATAATTATCTGACAAAACTCCATCTTAGTATTACACATTTAATACAGTAAACTGATTATCTACTAATTGTTGATATAGTACATGCTTAAATCATAGGCACTGAATCCCAATAAGACCAACTGATGTCACGTCTAATGTCAAGGGACAGGTGATTCACTGCGACAAAAAAATTATATATTACCTTTAAAAAATTCAACGTACTCAATAAAAAGTTACCATTTTACACAATACTATTCTACAATAATGTTTTGTTATGTAAATATTGCAAGTATCTCCCACAGAACGTGGCGAAAGCTACGGCTAACGGGATAAAATAAAACACCAAACTTTGAGTGAAATACACATTAGGAAGATAATAATTTGTGCAAAGTAACTGCTAAACACAATTATAATCAAGTATTTGATGTAGTTTTAATATTTAATGCTATTTTTTTCGGAACACATGCAAAAATAATCGATCAAGGGTCCCGGAACGGAACATTACTTTCACAGATAACTATTATACTAGATTAATTTTTTTTTAATTTTGTGTGTTGTCTACTAAAAAAATCAAATAAATAAAATATTTTTTATGTATAAACCAATAAGAATATACTTCCTAAAATTCATATGAGATATAAAAAATATTTTTGAAATTTTTATTTATGATTTATTTGATTAGAAAATAAAAATTTTAGTATAACAACATTAAACATACGCTAGAAATGAAAAGTGAATTCTACAATAAATTAATAAACATATTATTAATTTTATTTCCTAATTAATTAATGTCCTTGTTATTATATTCTAATGTCCATAAACAATTCAAAGATGACATATATTATTATTTTATATGTTTTGAAAGTATTTTCATCACAGTTTTCTATGCGCTAATAACAGTTGTCAAAATGATGACGCTGTTTATTCATTGGTTAAAAAAATAGCTAATTATATTTTCCACGAATCATAATCTTTTACTACAATCAAATTTTAAAGAATTATTATACGTTAACTCAAATTGCGAAGAAAACACACTGCTTGGGTGTTGTCCGGCTTGATGTTTGGTGGCAACGCTGTAGTAATGATCAAACAATTTTGCCTAATTTCTAACTTTGTAATTTGTTAAGATCTCTTATTTGTAATCCACGCCGTTATTGAATCAAGCATGAAATTATGATGAGGGATTTTAACTTGTATTCATTTTTGTTGCTGTGTTATTGTGTTTGTAAATTCAATGCAGGTGAGTGACTATAATAAAGCTTTATTTATATAAAAAGCTATTAAAATCCATTGTTATAAGATTAAACTAATTAGATTACCTTTTCCCTACGATATTCCTTTATTTATACACTTTATTATTATATAACACGATCATTGGAGGCTAGCACGCTTTTGTTCCCTTGATTTGTTTTAATTTGTGCTCTTTGATAATTTTAGAATCTGCAAGATATTATTACGATTATGAATGTAATGAGGAATTAGTATCAAAGTCAAAATTATCAGCTACATCTAGTTTGAGGAACCGTGGGCCGGATCATGCTATTTTACATGGTAAGTAAATATTTTATTTTAAATAATTTTATATAGATATATCTACATTTATATATGAGTTTTAGAAATATAAATTAATAGTATGCAACAAATTTAAAGATGTATAATGGAAGATATGTGTGATATGATTACAGTAGTAAATAGTAGTTGATTATGTTACATGATGTTTTATAATTTAAGAGTGAAATGTTTCAATGACCATGATAAAAATATTTAAATGAACACCCATATTAAAAGTTTGAAATGTAAATTGTTGAAGATAATTCTATTTATTTAAATACAAATATATTGAATTTGTGGCCAAATCAGAGGATCTTAGATTCTAACAAGAATAGTTTCTATAAACATTTGTCTGTTTTATTAAGTAACCATTGTGTTAGTTAAGTATTGGAGTGGATTTTTTGTTAAGTTTAGTTTAACAACATAAGAAAATCATTATTCATCAATGAAGAAAACCATCTTGGATAATAGTAGTAACTCAAAAAATTATAAGTCATTCCTTAATTCCCAGATAAGCATTAGAACAAAAACAATAAGAAATATTCACACATACTTGGAGAAAGGAAACAAAATGGCTGCTAGATGGGCATTCAATACAAAAAACTGGAAACCAAATGAACAAGAAATACTCCATGCTTCAAGTTTAATTCAACATGAGGAGAAAATAAGAATATCTAAATTTGTTTACATTGATGATGCTATGTCTTCTTTGATTGGCCGTTTAATGTTGAGAAAATATATAATGGTGGCCACTGGTTGGTCAAATAAGAATATACAACTAAAGAGAGATGGACATGGAAAACCTATCTTATTTGGTTCACAGAATTCGAACCCATTCTTTAATATTTCCCATCAAGGTGATTATGTTGTTTTGGCGGGAGATAAAGATAATAGAGTTGGCATTGATGTTATGAAAATAGAGCCACCAGCGAACAAAGATATTATAGAATTCTTCAGAATAATGACAAGGCAGTTTTCTGCAACAGAATGGTTAAAAATCCGAAGTTACAATACAGATATGAAGCAAATAGGTTGTTTTTACCGTCATTGGTGTTTAAAAGAGAGTTATGTTAAGAATATTGGTGTGGGTATTACTGTTAAGTTGTCTGATATTAGTTTTGCTATATCATCTGAACTTATTGTTGGAGATATAGTAACTGATAGTAAATTGACTGTTGGAAATATTCTTATGGAGAATTTTGTGTTTGAAGAGACTTTGCTTGATGACAAACATGCTGTGGCAGTTGCTACAGAATTAAATGATAGATCAATGTTTGTTTCAAAGAAATTTGAATTATTGGAATTCAAGGATTTAATTGAAGACTTAGAGCCATTATGTGATGAAGACAAAGATTTTACTATTCAGTTTTTAAAGAAAGATCGTAAATTGTTTTAGTTAGAATAAGTTTAATGATGTATATTTTTATTATAATTAATATGTTATTTGTGGTGGTTTAAGATTTTTTTTTACATAGTTAAATCTAACTTTTGGATAATTATTTCTGGTGACATGATATATTCATGAATTGATGTGACGAAGTGAAAAAAAAATCAAATGATTTTTTTAATCGGATGCGATGATTGACTCAATTTGCATGCTGCAAATGGACGAGGGTAGTTAGGGGAGGTTCAAATGCCTCAATCACTGTTGCTATGCCGGCCAAAGGTAAATTGGTCAATGGGCATTGGATTGCAATATTACACCAAGCATTGTTATAGTTTGTTTTGTTCATGTCGATTTTAGTTTAGAAAATAGGATTAATATTTGAGTATTTCCAAAATATAATTTATTAATTTTGGAGGTTTTTTTGTAATAAATAAAATAATATATGAAATATGCTATTATTATTTTGGATGACCCTACTCAAGGTAACAACGCATGGACGGCATCGGAGAATGATTTCGTTCAGCATCTCATGATTGACTTGGGTACCACGAAAAATGTAACACAAATTCAGACTCAAGGAAGAGCACATTCACAAGAATATGTTGAAGAATTTAGAATAAGTTATGGTTCTAATGGCAGGGACTTTGTCCAGTATAAGGAACCAGGAGGCGAAGTCAAGGTGAAATTTAAATGAATGAATATTTAAATATAATGGGATACTACTAACTTACTAATTATTGGGTGTTGGCTATAACTAATATATTTCTTCTGTGTATATGGTTGAACTCCTAAACGACTGGACCAATTGTAATGAATTGTTTTGTGTGTGTCCCTGGATGGATTACATTCACGATTGGACCCGTTACGTTAGGTGAATCTGCAATCCTTTTCTTTGTCTTTTGGGCAGAACAACACTATTCTATTTGTTGTAGTTAATGGAGGCTTTTATAAGGTCAATGTAGATACAATAATTTAAGGCTAAGAAATAATATAAATGAATAATATTTTACTGTTATTATTGCCTTAGGGTTTATATTGTGTCCCAAATGGACATAGAACTGTATGAACCTTAAAGCATGATCATATGTGGCCTTTAGAAGTTTTGTAAATATTTAATTTAATTTAACATTATTATAATACATTTTAAAATATATTGTAAATAGTTATAATGTACTTAAGTGCATGTTTCTATTAATTTATAGTAATTAGAAATGGGCTGTATCTTCTAACGAATATAATATTATTTATGTTTAAATAAGGCATAAGAAAAACATAACAAATTCATTAAATCACTTTTTTCTTTATTCATTTATTTAGTAATTACATATATGCATAAGTAGAAAGGCAGACTTATAATAATATTTATGAGAAGACTGATTTAAAATATATAATATGTCATCATGATATATTTTTATTTGTTTTCCATTTCTATGTTTAAGCACATAGAAAGGATGAGTGAAAGTAGATTGACGAAAGGAACTTATAAATCTGATGTGGATGGATACGTTAAACAAGGCAGACCCAGGAGGAATTTCAACTAAATCGGAGACATCCTCAAGAAAGCTGGGTTGCCTAGTGTCCATAACCATAAAGCCTGTATGAAGAGAATTAAGTATGCGAGGAAAGCGAGGAAGTTGTGTCAGGATCGTGGCAAGTGGAGCGCCTTTTCTCTTCCTATCACTGTGGAAAAATGGCGAGACTATTTGTTTGTTCAATTTGTATGGTAAACGTGCAAGAAAAAAAATAATCTTATTTATTCCATCATGATTTATTTATTGATCATTTCCAGTCTTATTTCTCCTAAAGTCTCTTTAAAATAAATGAAATCTATTGTTTTTCTTGTGTTTTTAATCAAAAGTAATATTTCTCGCTGAACTAACTATAACTAACTTAACCTGGTGAAGGGACCTCTGCATGGACGCCGATCGAAAGCACGTATAACCAGCATTTGACAATTAATTTATTGAAACGGAAAGAGTTACGCGGCATAGCCACCAGAGGGCGTTATGCGACTGATGAATATGTGTCAGAGTATATAGTACAATATTCTGATGATGGAGAAGGGTGGAGGATATTGAGTGATGCAGATGGGCAGGATAAGGTTGGTATATCCAAGCCAATTGGGCTAAGCATTATCTTACATCCAAATTCTACCATTATAAATAGGTATATACGAGTTGTATCCAAAGAAATACTTTATTTATTATTTTGACTCGACATCTGACCATGACAGCAGCCTGATAGTTAGCATGATCCAGGTCCAAGAGTGCCAGCGACTGATAAAAACCATCACAGTTCCCGACTGCCTCAGTCGCCACTATGCCGGCCAAAAAAAATCCTTTCATATCAAAGACAGAGAATATTAAAACGGTCGTAGCAAATCTAAAGCTGTGCAAAGCAGTGGTTTAGTACTATGGTCGCCAGTGACAACGATGTTTAATGTTGTAGTATATATTTTTTTTTTTATTGTGACTCGACGACTTTTTATTGTCGAGTCACAATAAAAAAAAAAAAAACATATGACTGCACCCCGCTTGATGTTAAGCCGAAGTGTGGTCCAAGAATGAATGTCACTGCTACTACAATTCAATAACTGTGAGTAGCAATCACATCCACTATGTCGGCCTAGATGGAACCGGCTACTTACAAGCTGATCCCGAAACGTGACCAAATCACTTCACGGTCTGTATACAAGTGGTAGTACTACCCTGGATCGGCAGACTGGGTACCACTGCTACCACTCTTTGAATATATATTTATGTTTATTATATAGATGTTCCGTGGCAACAGAGATGGCAATAAAGTCCAGAAGAATGAGTTTGAAGTGCCGATAATTGCGCAGTATATAAGAATTAATCCGATGAGGTGGCGTGACAAGATCTCCATGAGGGTTGAACTCTATGGCTGTGATTATGGTAAGGGTTAAATCAGAGGATCCCAAACTTTTTTCTCATTGACTATCTTCATTTTTTTTGCTGGTTTCATTTTTCATTTTGCTGTCTCCGGTGGACCCCCTGCAGCTACATTTCCACCATATTCCCAAAACTAGACAAAAACCGCCTCTGCAAGTCTCGACATGTTGAAATGAATATGGAATTAATAGGTTAAACTAACATTTTAGTTCATCACTATCGAAACTAGATAAATAATCGTGTCGTGAATCCCCATTATTTATCACGCCAACCAGAGACCCCTGTCGAGTCTCTCGTAGACCCCTGGGTATTTTTAATTGTGGCTTAAAATATGTTAGCACCCCACCTGATGTTAAACTGGTGCTCAGTTAATGAATGGAGATGACTGCTATCCTATATGCCGGCTTAGTTAGACTAATCTGGACATAAGTCTGTGCCCAGTAGTGAAATGATATAGGTTGAAGATAATGTTGAAAGTTAGACTTTGTTTTTTCAAATGATAAATTGATAAATCCAGGACCAAAACCACTTGC
Organism: Tinea trinotella; assembly: GCA_905220615.1. Lineage (NCBI taxonomy): Eukaryota > Metazoa > Arthropoda > Insecta > Lepidoptera > Tineidae > Tinea > Tinea trinotella. The sequence goes on from HG992313.1 coordinate 13,795,230, forward strand.
CGCTACCAATGTATCTTTGATATAATGTACTTTGGCCGCACAGTTTCTATAATTCAACCAGGTTTAGTAACTTAGTAAATTTCAGTAATATTTTAACTATTATTGAGTTATTCATTGTTAAACCTACTGTGAAAAAAACAGTTTGCGTGTTCGCAAAACTTTATTTTTGCCCCCTGATACGGTACCTGTACGGCTCTCCCCTTGTTTCACCCTTTACGGACTTATTACTAAGTAGACGCTACATCACAGACTGTTAGAAAGTTGATCGCCGGCATAGTGGATGCGACTGCTGCTTGCAGACTTTATATGAGGTGTGTGGTATTCTTTTTATTGTTTTCAAAAGAAAAAGTGCTTTCACTGAGAAAGCGCAGCGAACTCAAGGTTAACATCAGGCCGGGTGGTTCACATGTCAAGCCACGATAACAAAAATATTGAATGTATAGCTATTAAAGTAGTCGAGTTCTAACATCTTTAAATTAGCTAGTGGTGTATTGTAGTATATGGTCTGTATTAACTTCCCCCTCCCTCGAAATGATGTCAGCATTATATCTACGTGTGTTTTGACAGATTTATGATTTATCCACGTTAATGTTCAGGTGTTGTTCTGGGAATGTTTACACCTGGATTCACTTTAATGTTTTGTCTTTTTTTACATAGGAACCTATTTGTTATAGCAATTTGATCTTTGTATTACCTACTTTAAATATTGTTTCCAAAATCATTATGTTGAAACATATTTATTTCTTATTTATTAATAAATCTTCCAAAAAACACATCACTGAAATATCGAAATAAGCAATGTAAATTTAACCGTTCATAATCTAATTTACCAACTACGATGCACGCGCGCGACGACCTCGCATAGCGCTCGCGGTCATTGAATTCATACCTGATCAACGGGCGCGACCTTATGTAGGGCCGTTCAAGTATTGTTGGATTGTAGTAATTATCAATTGGATAATTATTATTAACTCTAGATGCGGAACTTTCCCAACTGCGTTTTTTTTATTGTCATTAATGTTTATGTTAAAATTATAAATTACTGAATATTGCAAAAATGACATCAAAGTAAATAAATTAATATTGTTAACTTAATCACCATTATAATCCCGCCGTACGCCGTGTCATAAATAATAGTAAGGATCCCCACTCCTCCTTTGTTGCATAAAAATATGTGTTTTTTATTCAAAATTATTTCCCTAGTTGCGGACACCCTGTATTTCAATGGCTCATCACTAGTGAAACTGGATTTACTGCGCGATCCAATCTCCGCCTCAAGAGAGACAATAAGATTCCGTTTCAAGACGAGTGTAGCATCAGGTGTACTCCTATACTCGAGAGGGACGCAGGGCGATTTCATTGCACTGCAATTGAGGGACAACAGATTATTGCTTAATATTGATTTGGGTAAGTACAACAATATAAATAAATACACTAAAACCAATGGATATTTTAATAAGAAATGACGAAGATATGTTCCCTCGCGCTCCGAAAGAGGGACGCTAAAACTATGCTAATGAGCAAACCAGAGATCAGTGTCGCGATGCAGAGCAACATATATTTGTCTCTTTTTCGCTCTAAAATACTATCATTCCGTCCACTTGGTCATGGTTGACTGTTCAAATTTGTGCCATATGCAAAAACTAAAACTGGTGTATATAACGTATCTTCCTCATTTTACTTAATATCATTGACTAAAAAAAAGCAATACGCTGTAGTGAACATACTTCCGTTCTCCAGCTTAACATCAGTTGGAGATGCGCTTCCAATATAAAAAATATATATGTTTTAAAATGGACATTATTTATTATTGTATTTTATTGTTGCGGCTCAACATATGGCAGCATCCCTCCTGATGTAGCGTGGTCCAATAAGAGTTATTAACAATATGCATCTCTTCCTCAGGCTCTGGCACGGCAACGTCATTATCAGTCGGCAGTTTGCTCGATGACAATGTATGGCATGATGTTGTCATCTCCAGGAATAGGAGAGATGTGCTCTTCTCAGTTGATAGAGTTATTGTGCAGGGGAAGCTAAAGGGAGAGTTCTCAAGGCTCAATCTTAACAGAGCGGTGAGTGCATTTGGGTTTTTATTATAGTTTAAATGTCGCTTGCTGCAGTAAATTGTGTTCAATGTACGTTTAATTTATGTTCAATGTCATACAAAAAATACAAAGTATGCATTTTAACAAAATATGTCTCGCGTTGGGTAACACCACTACGCAACCACTACGGGTAAGAATCGAGAATTCTATATAATAATAATAGTATTTATTTTAATTTTACATTTCTATATTAAGCTATTAAATGAATTGTATCATAGAATCAGGACAACCAAAGTACATAGATCAGAGATACATTGGTACCGGCAAGTGGTTTTAAACCTGTGCTCTCAGTTTGCGTGACTATTGACACTACCATCACACCACGGTCGCCTTTATTATTATTCGCTTAAATATAATAAATATGCTGTGACCGGCATAGTGACGACGACAAAGGTCACTATGCCCTCAATCAATTTAGTACCACAATGTACTTTGACTGTATACATATATTTAAACGCTGTTTTAAATATTTTTGGTATAGTCCATTTTTCCTTACTTGGCAAAAGTAGTAAACAAACTTTCGGCATAATGATGGATTAACGATGAACAATAGTATTTTCTTAGATTCTCTCCGTGACCACGATGGTTGCAAAGCGATGGTCGGAATAATAAAAACCAAAATAAACGCGATTTGTGCATTTGTTACATTGTGTATGTTTATTCTATAGAATAAAACAATAGTAAACAGTTTCCTTAGATAAAGGGCATGGAAAATGGTGATTTTCATGTTTGTTTACTACCTGTGCCTAGTAAGAAAAACTGTGTAAAGTATAGTAAGACAGATAATCTTTACTTAATCTATTATAATTTTGCGCAGTTGTATATGGGCGGTGTTCCGAATTTCCAAGAGGGTTTGGTGGTGATCCAAAACTTCACCGGTTGTATGGAGAATGTCTATTTGAATGCATCCAATGTCATACAAGAATTGAAGCATGGCTATGATATTGGTGAAACGTGGAAGTATCAACATGTTAACACTTTGTATTCTTGCCCAGTAAGTACTAGTTTATTATGCATACGACAGGATCCCGTCTGATGTTAAGCTGGAGTGGAAGCCCATGAATGGAGGCTATTTATACTATAAAGAATATTTATACTACAGTTAAATAATTGCAAGTCGAAGCAGCGTTTACTATACAGAATTAGTTGGAAACGGTAAGTCGCTTCACGGTCTGTACACTTGTAAGAGGTGGATTATTTAGTGGTATAGTAATATTGGTAAACTATAATATAAAACCAACGCTCTTTGTTTCGAACATTTTATTGCAAGAGTCGAATACTGTTAATTCTTTAAATAAAGAAATAAATAATTATAATTAGGCGACCCGCGTAGTAACATACTAGTCCGCCAAGCGTAATTCCTGGGTTCGATTCCCGCTCAGAGCAAAGATTTGTTTCAATAATTTATTTATAATATTCAATGATTATATTACAAGTATTTGTTATAAAAAAACAGAGACAGATCTTGAAAATAAGGTCTGGGTGTTAGTGGTGAACAGTTGCAAGTCATTAGCCCAGTCTTCGAATCCGGGGTAGTACCACCACTTTCAAGTATACAGACAGTAAATCGACTCATATGTGGTTTCACTTCTATTTATCTCTAATCACAATCCAACCTAAAAGACATCATTCATTTTGGGCTTCTATGTACTACTTTTGCAATGTCCAATGATGAAAAAATATATAAATGGTAGTTGATAAAACTAATAACAATTTTGCTTTTAATTGCTGTGCAATTGAGTTATTTGGAAAATAAGATATAGATTTTGTATTATCTGTCAATCCACGTCATATTTGTTCTGCTTTGAACTGTCATAATTATAGTTTGATCATTTTGCTATGCAAAATAAAGGATAAATTCCAATTATATTGTAATCTTCGTACATCAATCTATTTTAAAATGCATATTAAACTGTTAATACAATTAGGCCCAAGTCCCTATACAAAATGAATGATGTCTTTTAGGCGGGGTTCTGTCTTTTATTACGAGGCACTAAAAATATCTCGTCTGCACTCTTGAACCTCCTCTTGCTTACCTGATGGTAAGCAAGAGGATGGCAGGTCAAGGTGACAAAAAGAAGAATCATATTGATGCTTAGCTATGTACTTTTTATTTTATTGTATTATACATTTCTATACTAAGCTACTAAAGTGCTTGTATGATAGAAAAAGGACAACCAAAGTACATACATCAAAGATACATTGGTACCGACAAGTGGTTATGAACCCGTGTTCTCGGTGTGCGTGACCACTATTTTATGTTATGTGAATGTTTCAGGAACCACCCGTGACGCCGGTGACATTCTTGAAAGAGGGCTCGTATGCAAAGCTGCGTGGTTATTCCGGCGCATCACATTTGAATATATCGATGGAGTTTCGCACATATGAATTGAATGGTTTACTTATAATGCACGAGTTCAAGAGTGAGGGCAGTGTTAAGGTAAATTAATGTTCATACATTCGATGTAGGGGTTTCACTGTACAACAAATGGTTTGTAGTACGCGCGCGTTCGCAGCACTGTAGTTTGTTGCAAAGTCGACAGGCGCCGTTGTGACGTGACATAGTTTTAATTTCCAAAACTAAGTATTTTTAGATTTTGCGTGAAGATTGTTTAATAAATTGAACAAATTTTGTGCGGCTTGCTATCGCGTTTATTTTTGGTCTTCGTGACCACGATGGCTGCAAAGCTCTCGAAACGTAGGAATAATAAAACAAATGAACAATCAATAAACAAAAATAAACGCGATAGGAAGCCGAATAAAATTTATTTATTGATTAATGAATCATGTGGCTATTCCGTTTATTTTTGGTTATTGATTTAATTTTTTTTTTAATTATTCCGACGTTTTGAGAGCTTTACAGCCACAGTCTCTCCGTGACCACGATGGCTTAAATTTGTTTAATTCATTAACCAATGATCGCGCAAGTACATTCCTATAATATAAAAAATATAAAAAATAATAATTATTCAAAAAATATCCTCAGGTATTCCTGGAAGAGGGCAAGGTGAAAGTAGAATTGAGGAATGAGAAAGGCGAAGTGATAAAGTTTGACAATTACGCGGAACAATTCAACGATGGCCGCTGGCATTCGCTGATGTTAACAATGGCCACAAATAGCCTGACATTGGCCATCGATTATAGACCTGTGAAGACAACGAAGAAAATGAACTTTGTTACGGGAGGCACCTATTATATTGCCGGTACGTGTAAATATTAATTGTGGATCGACATATGACAGTACTGTACGTTTTTCCTTACTTGGCTAAAGTAGTAATCAAGTTTTCAGCATGATGACGGATTAACATATAAATCTGACTTCTGACGCGAATCAATACTAATATATAAAAAAGGCTATGAAGTATTCTCTTAAATATTGCGCGAACGTTGATTATTAAATTAAACAAATTTTATGCGGCTTACTATCGCTTATTATTGTGATTTATATTACTGTGAAAATGGTTATTATTATTATTATTGATGCAAGACATTTGTCATGTGTAAATTTATCGTTTCCATAAAATATACGTGTGTGATTTTAATAACATTTGTACATTGTGTATGTTTATTCTATAGATTAAAACAGTAGTAAACAGTTTACTTAGATAAAGGGCATGACAAATTTTTCATATTTGTTTACTACTTCTGCCAGAAAAATCAGGGCGAGGGACCAATATGTAGTAAATCTATTAGTATGATACAAAAACCAGTGGCGTACCATTTTAGTGCACCCAAGTGTACGGGAGCGAACGGAGCGTGGATCCCACGCGGGAGTCGATGATCGACTGGCCAGCCAATCGCGCGCACGGAACTTTGTTACCTCATGCCCTGCGTCCCCCGCGTTCTTAAACACACCTAAAAACGACTTCTGCGCATCTGACTACTCTTGCCAACTTACGTGACGCGAACTATACATATATAATTTATTTGTAGGTGGAAAGTCACCGCAAGTGGGCTTCATCGGTTGCATGCGTAGTATTGCCGTTGATGGCAATTACAGGTTGCCCACGGATTGGAAGGCAGAGGACTATTGTTGTCCAAATGAGGTTGTTTTCGATGCCTGTCAAATGATCGACAGGTTAGTATTTTTCATCATCATCATCAACAATCGGCATTCCTTACAGTGTGCCACTTTCCATGATACTGAAACAACTCAGTCGTTCTTTACTTCTTTTCCTTCCCACCCACAACTTCCTTTCCATTCACAATTATCTTCACTATAATTATGGGCAACCATGGAGTAAGCCTGCATGAAGAGAATTGTGGATCTGAAGGAAGCAAGGAAGTTGTGTAAGGATCGTGGCAATGAAAAAGACGTGACAATTTAATGGATTGATTGATGGAGTCAGTTGATGGAGTTACTTTAAAATATTTAATTCTAAACAATAAAGTTTGTATAAAGAAAATTGTGGGTGTTAAGAAAGCGAGGAAATTGCGCTTCGTTATCCTTATGAGAATTTGATCGTAACAATTTGATTGATTGAAATTATTTCTTTTTTTAAATTAATCATAGAATTAAACAATTTTTATGCGACTTACTGTATACCATTTATATATTATTTCATGACCGGACATTATAAAAGTAGTACACAAAATTCTAAAATGAATGATGTCCTTTGATACGTTGTTAATGTTAATAAATATAGAAGTGGTAGGCAGTGGTACCCAGTCTGCCGATCCGGGGTAGTACCACCACTTACAAGTATACAGACCGTGATTTGGTCGCGTTTCGGGATCAGCTTGTAAGTTGCCGGTTCCAACTAGGCCGGCGTAGTGGATGTGATTGCTACTCACAGTTATTGGATTGTAGTAGCAGTGACATCCATTCATGGACCACACTTCAGCTTAACATCAAGCGGGGTGCTGTCATATGTCGAGTCACAATAAATATAGAAGTTGTACATGTGTGTTTATTTCGCAGATGTAACCCTAACCCGTGTGAGCATAGTGGCACCTGCACACAGACCGCCGATGAATTCAGTTGTAATTGCCAAGGCACAGGATATGCTGGCGCCGTTTGTCATACGTGTGAGTTTATTTTACATTAATTTTATTATTTACATTTCTATACTAAGCTACTAAAGTGCTTGAATCATAGAAACAGGACAACCAAAGTACATAATATATCAAAGATACATTGGTACTGGTGAGTGATTTAGAACTCGTGCTCTCGCATGGTTCGCAACCATTGCACTGCCATTACACCACGGTTGCCTTCTATTAGTATGTTATACATATTAGTATGATTTTCACTATTTTTTTATTGTGTCACGACATTTGACCTTGTCCCGCCTGATGATAAGCAAGAGGAGGTCCAAGAGTGACGACGACTGAGAAAACCGAGTTTTTTCACGGCTGCTCCAATCACCGTCACTATGCCGGCCATAGTGCTTCTTCACGCATCGCTTGAAGGATCCAAGGTCATAGGATACTAATATCTATTTACTTAATGCAGCTCTTCATCCACTCTCGTGTACCGCATACAAAAATGTGCAGGCCGTGTCACGCTCGGCTGAAATACAAATCGATGTGGATGGCTCAGGACCACTACCAGCATTCCCAGTTACGTGCGAGTTTTATAGTAAGTAATACGATCATAAAATTTTAATTTATGACCTTGCAAACTCTCTGCCACTTAGGGAAAAGAGAGAAATATAATATTTACGTAGATGCAAAGAATAACGCCCTTAAACCTAAAAAAATCATCATAAATTCCTAATAGTGGCCTTATAAAAAAAACTATTCATAATCGTATAATATCTGACTAATAAGCAAGAAAATATCAAATTAGAAAGTGTTATAAATGCGCTATAACAGTTTAATAGAGCTAAAGTGTTAATAGAAGCCATACCAGCGGCACGCTATGATGGCCGTTTTTACGTTTGATCTGCTCATGAAGTTTAGTATTATTACATAATTACGTTTGAAGGAACAATTGTTGTTCTTTATAGTTGACAATAAAAAGCTTTATAAAAAGCTCATCCCTTCTATAAACCCTTTATAGGGTGAGCCTTTATAAATATGACGTTTGAGCAGTAACTGTCGTTGTTATTATATCAATGAAAATAAAGGCAATAGCAACAATTTTGCTAATTTACGGTCGAAAACAAAAACGATCCAAAAAATATTGGATATATTTAAATATATTTAATCTAGCAGATGTTTTTTTTTATTTTTTTTTATTTTCTTAGATTTTGCGTGAACATTGAAAAATGAATTAAACAAATTTTATGCGGTTTACTATCGCGTTTATTTTAGTTTTGATTTTAAAATATTATTTTATTATTCTAACGTTTCGAAAGCTTTGCAGCCATCGTGGTCACGGAGAGACAATAAACGCTATAGTAAGCCGCATAAAATTTGTTTAATTCATTATTTTTTATTTCTAAACTAAGCTAACAACGTGCTTATATAATAGAAACAGTACAACCTAAGTACACCGTGCTTGAACCAGTGCTTTCGGTTTGCATGACCATTGCAAATAAAGCAAATATTAATTCAACAAAGCCATGGCCTGTTTTCACATCAGGTTACGGACTTAACGTGTACAGATCAAACGTGTTGACGTGTTTAATCTGCCAGTGTCAAAGTAATAAACAAATATTAATCAATGTAACTTATTATTTATTTGTTCTAACAGCGGACGGTCGCGTCCTAACATCAGTCCACCATTCACTGCAGAGTAACACAATAGTTGATGGATATCAGGAGCCTGGAAGCTTCAGGCATGATGTCGTCTATTCAGCCAACAGGCCTCAGTTGGAAGCATTGCTCAACAGATCACATTCGTGTTCACAAAAATTACTATATATGTGCAGACATTCAAGATTATTTAATTCACCAAGTGAGTATATAATTTAATTTTACATTGCAATTTTTTATTGACATTTCTATACTAAGCTACCAAAGTGCTCGTATCATAGAAACAGAATAAACAAAGTACATATATCAAAGATCGGGGAGTGGTTTCGAACCCATGCTCTCGGTTTGCGTAACCATTGCACTGCCACTACATCACGGTCGCCTTTTTGACACGAATTAGGACAACACCCTGCCTGATGTTAGGATGGTGTGCATATCTTAATGCATAGGAATCAGAGTCTCGTATACGATATCGTCCTAATTGGAATCAGCTACTTTTTTTATTGTGTTTCGACATATGACAGTCCAGTCCATGAAGGGCGGCGACTTCTACCACAGTTAAATAACTGTAATTAGTAGTCGCATTTACTATGCCGGCCTAGTTAAACCGGCAACTTACTAGCTGAACCCGAAACGCGACTAAATCACTTTACGGTCTGTATACTTGTAAATGGATTACCACTATTTATTATTTGATATTCTAGGTGAAGAAAACAGCTTCCAGCCATTTGCTTGGTGGGTGTCGCGCGAAGGGCAACGCATGGATTATTGGGCTGGGGCCACACCTGGCTCCAGGAAGTGCCAATGCGGGGTTCTGGGCAATTGTGTGGACACGAGGAAATGGTGCAATTGTGATGCGGAATATGATCATATTAAACCAGACGGTAACGAATTGTTATAAATTTTAGTGCGATCATGAAAAAGGTCGGCGCAATCTGAATAGGTTTTTTAAGTCATGGCCGCTCTTGGACTTCTCCTCGCTTACCGTCAGGCAAGTCAAAGGTTAAATGTCGCGTGTCTATAAAAAATGTATCGCGATCCAAGTGGCAGTTACATAGTTTCTTCATCGCGGCCCCCTTTTTTTAATTATGACTACACATATGACAGCACCCCGCCTGATGTTATGCTGGAGTGTGGTCCATGAATGGATGTCACTGCTACTACAATTCAATAACTGTAAGTAGCAATCAGATCCACTATGCACGCCTAGTTGGAACCGGCGCTTACAAGGTCTGTATACTTGTAAGTGGTGGTACTATCCCCGGTCGACAGACTAGGTACCACTGCCTAACACTCTTTGATAACCAGACCCGAAGCAAATAGCCACCTCTTTTTTTATTAACAAATATTTGCAATATTTAATATTTGCTCCGACCGGGATTGAACCCGGGACTTTGCGCGCAACAAACCAGTCGTTAACCGTTCGTCCACCATCTATAACTTTATAAATAATTTCAGAGTTTCGTGCGGACGGTGGTGATATAACAGAGAAAGAGTTCCTGCCTGTGAAACAATTACGTTTTGGTGACACAGGAAGCCATTTGGATGAGAAGGAAGGAAGATATACATTAGGACCACTTATGTGTGAAGGAGATGGTATGATTGATTACATCATTTTTATCTCTTGAGACACTTCATTTGACCCCGACTTGCCTGGTGGTGAGCAGGGGTAAGCCAAGAGCGTTTAGTCGTCGTTACTGTGCCGGCTGGAGGAACTACCAACTTTGCCGAAATGCTCCTAGATGGCGTCCCAATATGCATTTTTGACATTACTTACACAGTAGCTTATTAGTTAAAAGGGTGCTGTAGAATTCGAACTTGGCCTTGCTATTTCTTTATTGCAGCTCGACATATGAGCTCCACTTACCACGATCCTTACACAACTTCCTTGCGGTTTGTATACTTGTAAGTGGTGGTACTACCCCGGATCGGCAGACTGGGTACCACTGCCTACCACTCTTTGATAACCAGACCCGAAGCAAATATCCATCTCTTTTTTTTTAACAAATATTTGCAATATTTAATATTATTAAATATTACAAATAAAAGCTATGAAACAAGTATTTGCTCCGACCGGGGATCGAACCCGGGACTTTACGCGCAACAAACCAGTCGCTAAACCGTTCGTCCACGCCTGTCGTCAAAAACTCTTCATTCAGGCTCTGTGGTTATGGACACTAGGCAACCTAGCTTACTTGAGGATGTTAAATAACTGCAAGCAATAGCAGAATCCACTATGCTAGCCTGGTTAGAAACAGATTAAGTCCGTACACTTGAAAGAGGTGGTACTATCTCCTTGTCCTTTTTAGAAACGTGCGTGTTGAACTAGCTAATATTTTGAGGCTTTGTAGGGGTCTAGTTGTAAAATTTAAATTATCCGGCATAGTAAAGAATGAGGCTTCTGTATACTGATTCTATTTTTTACACATGGACGATCTTGGACCTCGTTTATCATCAAGCAAGTCGAGGTCACGTCACAACATAAATATTGTGTTTTTTCAGATTTATTCAGTAACGCAGTGACATTCCGCATCGCCGATTCAGTTATAATGCTGCCACCGTTTGATTTAGGACACAGCGGTGACATTTACTTTGAATTTAAGACAACAAAGGAAAATGCTGTTATGCTACACGCTAAGGTGAGATTGTTTATGGCACAAGATGATTATATAACAAATTGCAAAATATATTTTATTCATCCTGGGCCATCTACGCATTTTCAATGGTTAATGGAATTCAATTGTCAAAACGAAGCTGATTGTCATTGTTATTGAGTTACGCAGTCCGCCCGCTGGTCTCAAGCTGGAGTGCGGTCCACTAGTCAGCCTAGTTGGAACAGTAACTTTAAGCTGAGAGATTTTACAATATGACAGAAAGAACACAAGCGCCAACTAGTGAGCGTATGTGAAACTACAAAGACTTTTTATGATTTAGATTTCTTGTATCATAGAAACGGGACAACATTGGTACCGGCAAGTGGTTTCGAACCCGTGCTCTCGGTTTGAGTAACCATTGCACTACCACTACACCACGGTTGCCTTAATGTCACACAAAATTAAAATACAATTAAAACTAAGTATGCATTATAATTTTAGGGCATTCAAGATTACATAAAGTTGTCAATAGCTGATGGAAACCAACTGAAATTCGAATTCCAAGTTGGTGACACCCCATTGGGTGTTTCAGTGGAGACAAGTAATAGACTTGCTGATAATGAATGGCACTCAGTCTCCATTGAAAGGAATAGGTAAGGATTCATATTTATATCTAATTGCCAAGGTAATATAAAACGATTTCGTCATCGGCAGGGAACCCAATGCCCATAACCAAAGTCCGTATGAAGAGAATTATACTTGAGAAGGAAGCGAGAGAGTGTCGTGTCAGTAACGTGGAATAAAACGCTCCGTTATCTTTTTTTATTTGTTTAAGGCAGGGATCTTCGACGATATCCTATTTTGAGGTACTTTTGACGATCAAATAACTATAATTCATGAAATATTATTAACTCTAAAATATATATACGTAAAGAAGAAATTCTCAAAAAAAAAAAACACTTAATCGAAGAGAATTTACAAATACGTTATATTATTTACCATTAAATTCTGAACGTTTAAAAGGTTTTTCAACCATCGTGTTCGCAACTTAAAATTTATTTATTTTATAAGTTGTTTTTGTTGTTACAATGAAGGTTTTATTTATTGTTTGGCAATTTGTTATTTAATGTTGTATTATTTTAGAAAAGAAGCGCGTATAGTGATCGATGGTGCATTGAAGAATGAAATCCACTCAGCAATGGAGCCTGTTCGCGCTTTGCAGTTGTCATCTGATTTAATAATTGGTGCCAATTACGATGGCAAAGATGGCTACGTGGGTTGTATTAGGGCGTTGCTACTGAATGGAAAACCACAGGACATACGGTCCATCGCTGAAAGAGGTACGCAAAAAATTATGTACTATGTAACCTACTATTATATACCTCAATAATTGTCATTATTAATTACTAGCTGTGCCCGCGCTTTCACCCGCGTAAAATTAGTTTTATAACACAGTCATAAAAAAAGGGGGAAGATCTCAATTCGACCGTATTTTTCCTTTTTTTGTATTTATAACTCGATAACTCATATAAAAATGACAGACGGAAATAAAAATAAATATATAATAGAAAAAATACAAACATCTGAAACTATAGTCAATTGGAAACTATAGTAAAAAATATATATTTTTAATTAAATGCTACTTCTAGTACCTCCAAAAATATGTGTACAAAGTTTCTTGATAATCGGTTAAGTAGTTGTCGCGTGAAAACGTAACAAACAATTTTCACATTTCACATTCAATTCACATTTATAATAATAAGTAGTACTTGTCTGTCTTTTATTTATTTAGTTTTTATTGTAGGTCGTCACATATGACAGCACCTCGCCTGATGTTAAGTTGGAGTGAGAAATAGAGGTGACCGCTACTTACAGTTTAATTACTGCAAGTAACAGCCGCATCCACTATGCCGGCCTAGTTTGAACCGTCAACTTACCAGCTGACTTACGAAACGCGACTAAGTCACTTCACGGTCTGTATACTTGTAAGTGGTGGTACTACCCCACATCGGCGGACTGAAAACCACTGCATACTACTTTATAAGTAGTCTCCAACAAAATCCTATTTCTATACAAAATAATAAGCCGACCGTGGTGTAGTGGCAGTACAATTGTTACGCAAACCGAGAGAGCACGGTTTCAAACCACTTGCCGGTATCAATGTATCTTTGATATAATGTTCTTTGGTTGTCCTGTTTCTATGATACAAGCATTTAAGTAGCTTAGTATAGAAATGTAAACTTAAAAAAATATAATATATTTTGGCCTAATATGGTTAGCTGGTATTGTGTTTTTACTGTGCAATAAAGATTATTATTTATTATTATTTTTAGGTGTTTATGGCGTGTCACCTGGCTGCAAGGGCAAATGTCACTCGTCGCCATGTTTGAACAATGGCACTTGCTTGGAGGGCTATGACTCATATTCATGCGATTGTAGGTGGTCGGCGTTCAAGGGGCCCATCTGTGCCGATGGTGATTATACTAAAATTAATTTATTAGTGGTCGAACATAATACTTTGGTATCCATACGCCCATAAATTATCAATCAAATGGTCACGCCTTTTTCTCACAGGAATAGGCAGAGACAATGGAGCGCCACTTGCCACAATCCTGACGCAACTCCCTCGCTTCCTTCATGTCCACAATTCTCTCCATACAAGCTCTATGGTTATGGGCACTGGGCAACCCAGCTTAAATTATATTAAAATCTAAAAAACAGAGTTCTACGTCCGTAACATTATTTATTTTCATTGTTCGTCTAAAAACGAAACCAATAGTTTCATTAGAATGCAGGAATGCTATGGTTGAAAAAAAAATTAATTTTTTATTCATTCATTCACGAAACAAAATGGTCATACGCTGCTGATACGGGTCTAATACCCTCATCCTAAATAGATTTTTATGTAATATTACATATGTTTAATTTTAAATCGGTTCTCCTATGAATAAATTGTTATTAATAATTTTATCGTATATTTTATCATTTCTCTAGTTCAGTAGAGCGAAAAGTTTAAAGCTTCTGATATTATTGCTAGTTTCATAAAATAAATTAAACGATTTAGTTTCAAATAGTTGTTATAGCAATAAATTCAATTACGTTAAATTTTACTTTTGGATCTAATTTTACATCACTTTTAGTCTAAAAATTGTGCAATGTTTTGTTTTACGTATTGTATTTAGTACATAGGTATTATTTTATTACAAACTATACCATGAATTTATTAATTGGCAACACCTTTGTTCACATTGTGATATTATATTATTTATATGTAAATTGTGATAATATTAATAAATTTATTTTTTTTAGAAATTGGTGTAAATCTCCGTTCTAACTCAATAGTAAAATATGACTTCCAAGGCTCATGGAGATCAACCATTCAAGAACATATTAGAATTGGTTTCACGACGACAAATCCAAAAGGATTCTTACTTGGCATTAGTTCAAACATATCTGGAGAATATTTAACCATGATGGTTTCTAATAATGGTGAGTGGAATAATTTAATTCTAACATCTCTGAATAAATAACAGTATAGCGACGCTCGAAGTAGGTGAGACGGCTTAGTATTAGGACTGTACATGCGCGAACTCGCAATAGCAGCTAAAAGTTAAGAACTATAGTGCGGTCACGGAGCAGAAATAATTCTGTACAATAGCCCATCACTACCTTTTGCTATCACTCGCACATAAAAATACGCTGGAATGCGTGCGCTACGGCAATATTTTTATGTGCT
Organism: Tinea trinotella; assembly: GCA_905220615.1. NCBI lineage: Eukaryota > Metazoa > Arthropoda > Insecta > Lepidoptera > Tineidae > Tinea > Tinea trinotella. Next base: position 13,810,307 of record HG992313.1, read on the forward strand.
AGCGACAGAGAAAGTTAGTGATGGGCTATTGTACAAAATTAATTCTGCTCCGCGACCGCACTTTAGTTGTATAAGTTGGTTTTGTTACAAATATTTACGAAAATTTTAATTTAATTAGTTCCTACACAAAGTCCTATCATTTACTGTGTGAGTTTTATGAATTTATATAATAAACTGTCCGATTTTTTAAGAGTTTGAGCTGATCTCGTCTATTTAATTTTATACAGACACCAAGCTCTTTATATGGCCTCTCTGCCTAGCCACAATTAGTTATAAATAAATATAAGTTAATTAACACCAGCAGCCGGCATAGTGACGGCGACTGTGGCAGCCGTGAACTGAGTCGGGTTTTTCATCAGGCAAGTCGAGGTCACAATAAAATAAAATAGTAATATTTGTCATTTAGGTAATTTGCGTGTCGTATTTGACTTTGGCTTTGAGCGTCAAGAAATATTTTTCCAAGATAAGAACTTTGGTTTGGGCCAATATCATGATGTTATATTGTCAAGGAAAAATGGTGGCGCCACTATGGTGATAAAGGTTTGTGTTATTTTGATGTATATAAAATTAAATCAATCAAATGGTCACGCCTATTTCCCACAGGGATAGGCAGAGACAATGGATCGTCACTGGCCACGATCCTAACGCAACTCCCTCGCTTCCTTCATAATTCTCTTTATACAAGCTCTATGGTTTTGGGCACTAGTCAACTTAGCTTTCTTGAGGATGTCTCCGATTTTGTCTGCAAACACCCTCCTGGGCCTGCCCTGTTTATCGCATCGCATATCGCATTCACATTAGATTCATAAATTATTTTCGTCGATCTACTTTCACTCATCCTTTCCGCAAAGCATTCATTTGTCAATGCTAAAATTATAAAATTATGCTCTCAAATTAAGCTTCTGGATCCGTTGAAGCACCAAGCTATCAGAGTTATAGGAGATGCTATAACTCTGCTATCTGCCATTTCGCTCTATGTGTCCTTTAAGCTTGTTCTTATCTCGTTTTTTTTACTCTACTCCCGTGAAACTTGCAGAGGGTGAGAGTAGGTTTGGTGTGTAGTTTCTTTGTAGAGCAATCGAGAAATGGAACGCTTTACTGGCCCATGTGTTCTATCCATCCCTTGGATGCTTCAAGCTAGGCTGGTAACCGTGTTCTCGGTCGAATGCTGTGCATTTATATATCTATCTATTTATTAATTTGTCAGGTGGACAATGACGAAGTGCAAGAATTCAATTTCAACATAAAGGACTCTGCCGATGCCCAATTCAACAATATCCAATATTTGTACATTGGAAGGAATGAGTCCATGAGCGAAGGGTTTGTTGGTTGTGTGAGTCGGGTGGAGTTCGATGACATATACCCGCTGAAGTTGTTATTCCAACAAGATGGATCTAATGAAGTTAAGAGTTTGGATGGTAAGTCACATATGTTTATAGACGGCAACAAAATGGCGTCAAAATTTGTGTAATGGTCTCGTAAACCAAAAGCCTCGAGTTCCAATAACTTGCTGGTATAGATCCCTGTAGACAAAAAGAGTGCTGGCATTTAAGCTACGCAGTCTGTTTTATGTGTATAAATTTTAAAATATTATCAATTATGTATACGCGCATAATTGTATGAGGAGAATTGTGGATGTGAAGGAAACGAGGGAGTTGTGTCTGGATAGTGGCAAGTTGCGCTCCATTGTCTCCACCTATCCCCGTGGGAAAGAGACGTGACAATTTGATTGATTGATACACGCGCATTTGATCTAACTGCAGTCGTCCAGTGCTCTTTCTAATCTGCCGATCCTTATACTGCGCAGCTTTAAAGTCAGTTTAAGGTATTACAATATATGTACTTTTGTCGTTTTATTTCTATGAAACAAGCGTGCTCCCGGTTTGTGTAACTATTGCACTGCTACTACACCACGGTCGCCTCAGTTTAAAATAATGTGTAATTTCATCCAGAAATAAATGCAATGTAAATTATGTTTCTAAGGTGAATTGAACGAGGACTTTTGTGGCGTTGAGCCAGTGACCCACCCGCCTGAACCCATTGAGACACGACCACCGCCCAACATGGATGGCGCTGCCGACGACTATCATAATACTGATGAAGCCATCTTAGGAAGTAAGTTGAACAAAATACTGGTTTTACTGTGACTCGACATCTAACATGAACATGAATCAACAAGCTTGAGGAAACAGAGGTGATTTTCACGCTTCGCTTGAAAGAACTAAGGTTACTACTATATGTTTACTACTGGATGAGGAGAACACATGGGCTTATGCTTCATCCAGTACATCCACACAATATTTTTATTGTGTCTTGACATACGCGTGTTATGCCCGCTGCAGTCAATATTAAGCTAGAGTTCAGTTAATTGATGAAAGCGACTGCTACTACAGTTAAGTAACAGTCGCATCCACTATGCCGACCTAGTTGGAACCGGCAAGCTGATTCCGAAACGCGACGGTCTGTATACTTGTAAGTGGTGGTACTACCCCAGATCGGCAGACTGGGCACTACTCTTTGACAACCAGACCCAGAGTAAATATCTGCCTCTGTTTTATTATTGATAAATATTTGTAATATTCAATATAATAATTATTTTTAGATAATACAAATAAAAGCTATATAATAAATATTTGTATTGACCGGGACTTACGCGTAACGAACTGGAGTGCTAACCAGTGCGCCCCGCCTGTCCTTGAAAACTAATAGTCGTTATCAATCCGTCCATTTGTTGATTAATTTGTATATATAATTGTTTCAGCTGTATTAGCCATAATATTCTTACTTCTTATTGCCGTTGCTATTGTGCTCGTGCGTGCGCTGTCCAGACATAAGGGAGAATATCTCACACAGGTGAGCTATGCTGTTTTTATTTGAGCTATGATGACTCATTTTTAAAATATAATAAAATAGAGATGTAGTAACAAAGAATGAAAATGGTAAGTTGCGTTGGTTTAGATATATTGAAAGGATGGATGATAAAGTATAAAGTAAAGGCAAAGAGAAGGATAAAACATTCGTGGACATTCTTATAAAAGACAGAGATATTTTTATAGTGTGAATAGTTTGTGGATGTGCAACAAGCGTGACAGTTGTGTCAGGATAGTGGAAAGTAGCACTCTGTTGTCTCTGCCTATCTCTGTGAGAATTGAAGCGTAACGATCTGACTGACACATTAATAAAATAATTCCTATTATTTTAAACGTATAAAACTACATACGGACATGAAGGCGACCGTGGTGTGGTGGCAGTGCAATGGTTACGCAAACCGAGAGCACAGATGGTCCAAAAATAAACACTTGCCGGTACCAATATATCTTGAATATGTACTTTGGTTATCCTGTTTCTATGATACAAGCACTTTAGTAGTTTGGTATAAAAATGTAAATAATAAGAAATTAAATACATAATTATATTATACTTATTAAAATATATGACGTATTATTCTAATTCAGGAGGAGCGTGGCGCTGATGGTGCGCCTGATCCGGACACGGCAGCACTAGCAGCTGCGACTGGGCCAAGGGTTACCAAGAGAAGAGAATTCTTTATATAATTCACACACACATACATTTAATACGAGCAATATAGGTGGCATTTAAACAGAGGGCGCTGCTCTCTATAACTTAATGCTTTAAAATAACAATGACATTTTATTAGTGCTTGTTCACGTACGAAACGCGGGGGCGGGGGCGGCGGCGGTGAACTTGGCGAAGTTTGTGTAAACGCTATCAGAGGTTTACGTTAGTGTGTCGTGCTAGTGGTTTGAAACAATTTAGCAATTTACATATTATTGCGGTGTTTGCTTTGCTAAATTGGAGTTTTAACTTGAACAGCGCTGATAAACTTTTCTATATTTAACGACATGATGAAATCGTGTAATTGTTTCAGCGAAAAGTTCAAAATGGTTGATCGTACCTGAATCTGTACGCGCCAGTCGCTAATTTGCCCGCCACCGCGCCCGCGTGTCCACGTGAACTCTTACTAATAGTTTTGATGTTCGCTCATTATTTCACAATTTCAATAAATACGCGTAAAAACATTATTGATCATAATATATTTTAGTGATCAAAATCCATGACAAAGTTTAAAAGGCAATGCGATAAAAATAATCTCGAAATTGCGATTAAATTTGCAGGAATGGTAAAACCATTTAAATTACTAGGCCGGCATAGTTGATGTGACTGCTACTTACAGTTAAATAACTAAGTAGAAGTCACATCTATTCAAGGACCACACTCTAGCTTAACATCAGGCGGGGTGCTGTCATATGTCGAGTCACAATTAACAAAAAGAGAAAAAAAAATAACGTCGCTTGTAGATTAGATGGCCGTGTCCTTTGAGTCCGAAATGAGCTGGAACCTTGTCAACGTAAAACTGTGACGTCTGATGGTATTGATAAATGCCAATTGTTATCAGTCTTCCACACGTTAGATAATAATCTTCTCCTTATCTTCGGCCGGCATAGTGACCACGACTTAGGCAACCGTTAACTGAATCTGTTTTTCAGTGGTTGCCACTCTGGAACTTCAGGCAAGTCAGTCAGATGTCGCGTTACAGTATATAATTAGTGCTTTATATTAAAAATTATAACCTTAATTTCACTGAATAATGTAGTATAGCCTTATAATGAGAACTATGTTACCATACACTTGCCCAGTTATTCGTATAGAACCTATAATAAGGCAGCTACTTAAGTCTGTTAACTGACTGCAACTATAGTCCATTTTTACCTTACTTGGCAAGAGTAGTAAACAAACTTGCGGCATAATGACGGATTAACAAATAATACTGACGCGAATTAATACGAATATGTAAAAATATCTATGAATTACTGTGAAAATGTGTTTTTCTTTCATTATTGTTATTGGGACACATTTACCATTTGTGAATTTACCGTTTCCATATAAATGGTTTTTGATAATGATGAAACAGTTCCTTAAATAAAAGGCATGGGAAATGGTGACATGTTTGTTGACTGTCTGTGCTAAGTAAGAAAAAACACAGTATATCAACATTTTACTGTCGCTCAGTATTACAAAAAATAATCTAGTATGAATCACACAAAATGTAATCTAGTGACTACTCCTTTTACTAAATTTGCCAGTATTGCACTATTCTCGAATAAAGTTTAAAATTAATAGTTAATCATACATTGTGCCTTAATTTATTATTTTTTGTACATGTATCTATGAAATACAATCGTAATAGCATACTTTAAAAATAGCTTAAGCATATGATCAATTAAAAAAGACTTAATTATGGCCTGAATAGTACAAATAGTCGTGTGAAAATTGTAATATGATTTATTTTCATCATGAAAATTAATTTCAATTGTGTTTTTTGGTGTGTATGTTTTTTACTATAACACTTGAGTGCTTAATTCAGTGCATAATTTATGTCTTAACTCTAATAACAGTTTTAGTAACGTGTCCATTTATTCTATAATGCGATTAAAATAAGAATAGGACGGAATCGGCGCCATTTTGTGATGTCGTAACTCTCCAACCAACTTCACTTTAGTATGATGTATTTTTCTTTGCGGACCGTCAAGAAAGAGACACCTTTAAATCAGTCAAGTGAAGTTAGTCAACAGCCCGTCCTATTCTTATTTTATTAGTATAGTATATTAAATTTTGCCATTTTGAATGTTTTCTGGTAAAATAAACATTTCTCCCTCTGTGCCATTGGGGTAGATTTGATTTTTTAAACATTTTTTTTATAAGGAAATGGTAATTATTTTAAATCTTGACAGGTTAATTAATTTTTAAATAATCTCGTTTTATTTGGATTATTGACTTTTACCAAATTATGTATTCAGTGATGTTACTTATTAACAGTGTAATATTTTAGCTCAGACTAAAGATGCGATTCCCGACGGTGACTACAGACTGCACTACATGTTTGTATGAGATTGATTCCGTGCAAGGCGACACTATTGCAACAATCACACAATCACGTCTTTTCTTTGTAGAACAATCGACAAGTGGAATGCTTTGCCAGCCCATGTGTTCTCTCCCTCCTATAACTTTGGATCCTCCCAAGCGATGCGTGAAGAAGCACCTTTGGCCGGCATAGTGACGGCGACTGAGGCAGCCACGAACTTACTCGGTTGTTTCAGTCGTCGTCACTCTTGGATCTCCACTTGCTTATAATCAGGCGAGTCGAGGTGAAATGTCGTGTCACAATAAAACAAATCAGCATTTGCTAAGTCGTAGATAAATATATAAATATGATGTTTGGAAACAATATTAATGCGGCAGCTGCAGACTAGTGTCGCCATGCACAAGTAGTGCGGTCTGCAGTCGCCGGCGGAATCACACCTTCAAAGAAAGACAGAGCGGGCAAACAAGTGAAGTGGCCTAAAAGGGAAATTGGGCCACTTCACTGTTCCAGCACTTCTTCTTTGGTCTTAGTATTTTAGGTTATAAGTGTGTTTTATTTAGATCATAGCTTTAGGTATATAGATACCACTTTTATGTTATATTTTTTAGACTGCAAATGTAGCTCTTAGATTTTTTTATTATTAGGCATTTATTTTCTTTCTTTCTTTTTGTATATTGCTAAAATTAATATTTGAATTATGAAATGAATTTGAATCTCGATTTTATTTAATTTCAGTATTCTTTTAATTTTTAGTTTCCGTCCAATTTTGTGTTACTTAAAATCAAATGATTTGATCATGACTTTTATTATTTAAGAATTTATTATTTCAAATTTGATATTTTTTACTTTTATACATTTAGTTTTTAAGTTTCCTTTTATTGTTTTAGAAACTATGCTAATTTTCATGGCGTTTTTATTGATTCAGTTGATTTATATTAAGGTCTACTTAGTAATGTATAAATGTAGCATTCCTTTAAGAGCACCAAATAAGCAATAATTAGTAAAGTTTCTAAAACAAAGATATAACCCTAAATTGGAAAGGGTTTGTCAAAAATCACGACAAAAAATGTGTGCAAAGTGTAGATTTTTTATTTTTAGTACTTTAACTCACAAATAAAATTTTCACATAATATGTAACTGTTTTATTTATTGATAATAATTTATAACAAAAACAATTCATTAAAATTTGTATTATTATTATTAAAACCCTTTAATGCACCAAAAACTTAAAAAATAGGTACATAGGTGAGTTTATTGCCTGTTAGGCATTTTCTAACAACTAACCTTTGGGATGGTGAGAAATTATCAGATTATATTTACAGTATTCTTCTTCTAATATTTATTTGGCAGTAAATAATTCTTATTAAGATATATTTGACTTAATTGTAATAACTAACAAATTAAACTAGTACTTCCAAAGCAATCATTCTGGTGAATAAGGCAAAACAACTTTGCCACACGACATATTAACTTCCTTCCAGCACAAACATAGTAAACTCTTTCTATCCATAATGTCTGTATATATAACTCCATTTAAGTGGTCTAACTCATGTTGGGCTATTCGTGCCGGCCAATCGCTGTACTCCATTGTTTGTAGTTCACCAGATGCATTGTAACCTAAAAATTAATATAATTATCATCTTGTTCTTGTTGCATTATCAATCAACCAAATTGTCACACCCTTTTCCCACAGGGATAGGCAGAGAGCGCCACTTGCCACGGTCCTGACACAACTCTTTCGCTTCCCTCATGTCCACAATTGTCTTTATACAAGCTCTATGGTTATGGTTGTTGCACTATGCCCATATTAATTGGAAAGAAGCATAATTATTTAGAGGATGTTTGTAATAATGTCTCCCATTACAATAATAAGAGAACACATGAATTATTTATTTATTTATTTCAAACGTTATTGCATTATGTGCAAAGATTTAAGACAGTATCAAATGGTAAGTAAGTGCAATGCAATCTTGCAATAACAATTTTGTTATTTACAAGTCATTTTAATATATATATATATTGTGTCAGAATCGTAGCAAGTGGTGCTCCATTGTCTGTGCCTATCCCTATGGAAAAAAGGTGACAATTTGATTTATATTTATTTTAATGTTAAGTTGAAGTGCAGTCTGGGTGACTGCTGCTTACAGTTATTTATCAGTAAGTAGCAGTCACATCTACTATGCTGACCTAGTTGGAACTGGCTAGTTGCAAGCCAATCCCGAAATGCGATTAAATCACTTCACAATCTGCATACTTATTAGCAGTGGTGTAGTGTGGGAGTCAGCCGCCCGGGTCGGAAAAATAATTTGCCGCCCCCTTATTTAGGAATTTCAATCAAAAGTACAAGAAAAAATGAATTTCAGTTTCAAGCTTCAACGATTTATTTTAGTTTTTTAAATTTTGCCGCCCCCGCCAAGCTACGCCACTGCTTGTTAGTGGTTGTACTATCCCAGATTAGCAGACTGGGCACCACTGCCAACCACTCTTAATAGATCTTATATCACATCGTAATCCCCCTTTTTATATAGATACCTGATATTTGAACTTTTTTATATCTTGCCACATCAGCTGCAAATCCTTTAACACTCTCACAGCCTTCCTGATGAACTACTTTATTGTAATCTAATACTTTCATTGTTGGATTAATAAATACCTGAAAAATACAATTTACATTTAGGTTTGCATGAACCCTATGAGAAGGAAGGCAATATGTTCCTCAGTCATGCATCATGAACCAAACTTGATAACACATTCATCAAACTTATCATTAGTGTATTTTAAATTAATATGTCTTATTCTGTCTAAATCAGTGTTTTCCAACGAGGGCCCCCGCCCCACAAGGGGGCAATTTAAAAATGGACTCGACCCGACTTTAACCCTTTCGCTTTGGGTTATTTAAATGCAATGCTAGATATTGGTGACAAATTTAACAAAAAAGGCAAATTCTTAAAAAATGCTATAATCATTTATATTTCTTAAGGGTACAAAACAATTTGAAAGCTTAAAAATTATGTATTGGGGGCATAAAAAATATTTTAGACATGTTGAGGCGGGGCATGGCCTAAAAATAGTTGGGAAACACTGGTCTAAATCCTTTATGAGTATTAAGATATTGGTCAACTGTCTTATATGTAAGTTCATATGCTGCATTTTAACTTACAGTAAATGGTACTACTTCAACACCTGTACTTTTAATAATATTACTACTCAATGTAGCTAATTGTTTACTAGTAAACATCATAGCAAATATCCTCAAATTGATTCCTATTTGTGGAGCAGACATTCCTACGCTATTGTATTTCATTATTACATATTGTAGTTTCTCTATAACTGTTTGTATTTTTTCTGTTTTTATGTTATTCACGGGGACATCATCGCTAGTTCGCCGGAGTAATGGATCTCCAACTTGAATAACATGTCTGTACGGAGGTACTGCTTTTCCGTGTGTTGGTGCCAAGCGAGCATACCAATTCAATACTTTTCTCATAACACCCATAATTTCATTTAAAATTAATAACTAGTTATCCAATTCTCGTCGTTTTGAGGTTGTATCAAAGAGTAATGAGTAAAAAGTAAATAATTGATATGAATATTATGACAACCTCTCAGCGTTCCAAGTGGTTAAAATAGGAACTAAAATTATTATTTTGTCATTGTGTGGCAAAAAAGAACAATATTAATGTGACAGAATAGGCCAACCAGATAGGACTACTAGTATAATAGTTATCTGTGGATAGGACTAAAAATAATTGGATTTTTTTTCAGGGAAATTACTATTCGCGCAAAACAATTCGCTAGATTTCATTAATTGTAATTTATTATATCAGATCCGAAAAGATAAAATAAGGCCCTATAAAAACACTTTTTAATAAATTTTCAAATATCAAGCTAAAAATAAAATTTAAAAACATAAATGTCAAAGAGGTCGCCGACCACCCACGAATTTTGATAAATTTTATCAAGGTCGATAATTTTTATTGTAAATTACTTTATTATTCTAACCGTGTCGTCGTAATTATATTAATATAACAAAGTCAAGGTAATGTATATTATAAATATTCCATTAGGATAATATTTTTCGGTCTACTTTTTACTTATTTGCATTTCGGCGTCATGCTACACAAAATTTTAAAGATAAAATGTATGTTTTGATAAGAAGTAGTAAGCCGATTTCAGGTTAATTATAAGCAGTGACTTACGTAATTACATTTATTTATTGTCTATTTATAAGACACCATACGAAGGTAAGCTTTTAATGCAAATAATAAATAATTGGTGAACTGTAAATAGAAAATAGTGATTTATTAAAATAAAATACTTATTACAATTCCAGATGCTAAAACGAGGAACTAAATTACTATTCTACAACACCCGAAACACCTTTATAAAGAGAGCTATGAGTGCAGAATGTGAGGAAGATGTACTTTTCGAAGAGTTGTGCAACGCAGGAATTATTACATTGAATCGACCCAGAGCCTTGAACACATTAACCACACCTATGGTGACAAAATTACTACCAAACTTGCAGCAATGGGAGTTAAAGAAAAACTTAGTTATTATAAAGGGGGCAGGTGATAAGGCGTTCTGTGCTGGGGGTGATGTCAAAGCTGCCATCAAGCCAATAGAAGGACCAAAATTCTTCTATATGGAATACACTGTGAACAATCTCATTGGCCATTACAAAATCCCTTATGTAGCATTCATGAATGGCATCACAATGGGCGGAGGCATGGGTGTCTCCGTGAATGGCAAGTACAGAGTGGCGACTGAGAAGACTGTGATTGCAATGCCTGAGACAAAGATCGGACTATTCCCTGATGTTGGTGGCTCATACTTCCTGCCAAGGTTGCAAGTTAACTTGGGGCTGTATTTGGGTCTCACTGGTAAGTCTGACTAATAAAATTGCATAGTGGATACTGACTGGTGGGGTCCATGAAACCATTTGGTTTTATGGATATTTTCGATCAGTATAAATGATTTTCAAATGGACCAATCATAGTATAACTGACATAGTGACAGTGACTGAGGCAACCACTCGTGGACTCTTTGATTTAGCATCAGGCAAATCAAGATTAGATGCAATGTCTCAGTAAAAAATATCACATGTATAGAATGCCTAGAATTAAGTTCACTCTTGTACACAGAGCTTAGTGTTGTACTTAATTCTTAATTATTAAAATAAAATCAAAAAGATATTCTTTGATGATTTCTCCATAAAGGACATCATTTATTTCTTATGGGCACTTGGGCTTAATTGTATTAACAGTTGCATATACATTTTAAAATAGTTTAATGTACGAAGATTACAATGTAATCAGAATATATCCTTTATTTTGCATAGTTTAGGTGTGCAAAATGATCAAACTATAATGACAGTTCAAAGCAGAACTGTGTGTCTTTGTGATTGACAGACGATACAAAATTCATATCTTATTTTCCAAATAACTCAATTGCACATCAATTAAAAGCAATATTGTTATTAGTTTTATCAATACAATTCAGGTATTGAAACTACCATTTTTATATTTTTTCATCATTGGACATTGCAAAAGTAGTACATAAAGCCCAAAATGAATGATGTCCTTTCTCTGCACATTCTGTCTTACCCAGTAGGAATAAAAGAGAGACTTATTGATAATTGTTTTGATATAACTCCAGGTGAGAGGCTGAAAGGTGGTGACGCAGTGAAGGCAGGCTTAGCAACACATTATGTGCCAAGTCAGAGGCTCTATGAGTTAGAAAGACTTTTGGCAAGATGTAATAATGAGACAGAGGTGGTGAACTTGTTGAATAAATTTAATGAGCCCAGCGGAGAGTTCAGTCTATCACCACACATAAAAGATATTAACTATTGTTTTGCTGCTGGCTCCATTGAGGAGATATGCGAGAGGTTGGCTGCTGTCAATAATGAATGGTCAAAGAAAACTCTTAAGGTAAATAACTGTACTCAGTTTTTTTTATTGTGATTCAAAAATATGACAGCACCCTGTTTGATATTAAGTTAGAGACATTACTGCACCTAAATCCTATGCGGCTTTAATTGTGTGTTCTTCAATGGTTCTCCCTCAGTGGAGCCAATTTCCAGGCAGGACCCCTTCTCGTTCCTGCAGAGCTTTGGTAATGTCCTCGCATTGCCAAGGAACTTCTGTCACATGCTATTGCAACTCAAGTCACTTTATGGTCTGTACTACCCAGATCGAAAGACTGGGCAAATAACAAAACCAACTTTCTACAATCTTGATATAACAAGATAATAAGGCTTTATTTCACAATCTGTTTCAGTAATATCAATATAATGTTTCAGACTCTGAATTCGGTGTGTCCAAGTAGTCTTAAAATAACATTGAGGGCACTGCAGAGGGGTGCTCAAATGGACCTCAGCCAATGTTTGCAAATGGAATATAGGATTGCATGCAGGTGTACGGAGAACCATGACTTCCCCGAAGGTCAGTTATGTGCATATAATATGTTTTTTTTATATAGTACTGTTACTTATTAATTTGGTAACTGGAAAGTATTTATTTGGCCGGCATAGTTATGGCGACAAATAAATAAAAGTAAAAGTAAGTTGTATAGTTTTTTTCAATCATCTGCGCTCTTGAACTTTTTCTTGCTTACCATCAGGCAAGTCAAGATCAAATGTCGTCTCAATGAAAAAAAATATACTGCCGGCCACAGGGAATCAAACCCGGCCTCTGCTCTTTCCCGTATCGCTACTCTGTCCACTGCATTTCACAGACAGCAGCTCCTATTACTTAAAATGATCACTTTCTTTGTATATATCCAGGTGTGAGAGCTCTCCTCATTGACAAGGACAACAATCCAAAATGGAAGCCAAAGTCATTGAGTGAAGTTACAGAGGAGCATGTTGAGAAGTTCTTCAAAAAACTACCAGAAGAACAGGAACTTAAATTCTACAAACTAGAAATGTAATATTTATTATTTGGCTTAAGATAAATATCCGTTTATTATTATTACTAAATTATACATTTTCACAAGGTCATTAGATAACTGGCTACCTGTTATCAGATTTTTGTGTCTGTCTAACAGAAATATATTGTCAGAATGTTTTCATAGTTTTACTGTAGCATTCTATTTAAACAGTTTCACTTACATAAATAATAACGACAATAAACTATTATTATTTGTGAATTAAACAAAGGACATTATTTATTTTGGGCTTTTATGTACTACTTTTGTAATGTACAATGATGAAAAAATATATAAATGGTAGTTTCGATACTTGTATTGATAAAACTAATAACAATTTTGCTTTTAATTGCTGTGCATTTGAGTTATTTAGAAAATAAGATGGATTTTGTATCGTCTGTCAATCTCAAAAGCATGCCTCATCAAAAGCAACTATAATTAAGAACTGTCATAATTATAGTATTTTCATTTTGCACACCTAAACTATGCAAAATACATAATAAATACTTTATTCCAATTACATTGTAATCTTCATACATTAAACTATTTTAAAATGTATATGCAACTGTTAATACAATTAAGCCCAAGTCTCCATACAAAATGAATGGTGTTGGTGCGTGTTGGGAGCGCAGTATGATGTTTCAATAATAATAAAAAGAAAAAGACAAAAATGCAATTAAAACTAAATAAAATAAAAAATCTTATTATAGTATTTAATTGCTATTTTGTTAACCTAATAGTACTCAAGAAATTAATTATATTTTAAACTTGTTTTTTGGTCTGAATCTTATCGACTGAGACACTTAAACCTCCTCTTGCTAACCATCAGGCAAATCGAGGTCATATGTCGAGTCACACTAAAAAAACTGTTATAGTAATGAGTTTACGCAAAAATTTAAGAACTTATTTAAATCAGCATTCCTATAAGTTAATTTTGTTATAACTCATGTATGTATCTATTAATATTGATCTGAATGAAATAAAACTCAAATATAATATGTATAGAATTTTAATAATTTAATGTAGAAAATATAAAACGATTTTGTAGATATAGTGACTTTATTAATTCACATAGTTCAGCTTAGAGGCCGCTAGTGGTGACGCTTGAAGCCAGGAGCCAGGGAGAAATCATCGAATTTATTCAACAAATATTATTTGAGCTTATTAAAGGCTGTGTAAATTTTTATAAATAGATACTAAAATGGTGCCATACCTATTGCATTTTATACGTTGTAAAAATAATATGGTGTTTTCTTGGGAAAATGGTGCAAATAATTTATTTTTATATTACCTATATCATGGTTGAAATATTTGGAAAGCATTTAATATTATTATATATATAAGTATATATTATATAAAGCATTGAGACTGTGGATTTAATAAATAAATATTTAAATATTATATTTTGTTTTATTTATTTTCTCATCGCCATTTTAAATTAAGAGTCAAACAGAAAAACTGTTACTGCGGGTAGACCGCGTAACTCAATAAGAATGAGCTTCGCTTTGGCAGTTGAACTCCATTAATGAGCTCCTAAATTTAAGTTGCGACTGCGCAACACATTTAGAATTAACGTTCATTTTCATTAACAGTTCAAGCTCATTGAAACTCTGTCCAAATGAGTAAATTATTTTTGGCACTAATAGCGACCGCGTAACTTTTTGACAAACAGGAATGAATTTTATTATATATTTATATTCTCATTGAAGTTGTGCGATCGCCCCCTGGTTACTGGCACTGGATATCCGCAAGAACTGGTGACCATCAGACTGCACATTGCCACAAGAAAATTTTAATCTGATTTCAATGTTTTCACAATGTTTAAAGTTAGTCATATTTCTCATGCTCATGTTTTTCCTGTAATTTTGTTTCCTTCAAGCAAAATGTGAAATAACGCCTTTGTGCCATAGTGGCGGCGGCTAAGGCAACCGTAAACTGAAACCGATTTTTTAGTCGTCGTCGTTCTTGGTCGTCCTCTTGTTTACCATCAGATAAGTCGAGGACAGATGTCGCGTCATAAAAATGAAAGTAACTTCTCTCACAAAATATTCAGTCATTATTTTGTCAAAATCAACAAAAAAAAACGGTTAATATTTGGCTATGCCTTAAAATGTTATTTTTTATTAGTTTTAAGTTCAGTCATCATTATTATCAGCCAGGAGACGTCCACAGCTAAACATAGGTTTTCCCCTTAAAACGCCATTCCGAACGATAAGATGCCAGTTGCATCCACCGGTTATTTGTGACTTTCACTATGTCGTCAGTCTACCTAGTGGGAGGCCTACATGCGCTGCGTCTTCCGGCTCGTGGTCTCCACTCAAGAACCTTTCTTCCACATCTGTTGTCGGTTCTTAGAGCGTTAAGTTCAGTACCTTCACAATATTTACGTAAATGTATTTGTGGTACTATTTAATTGCTTTACTTTTTGATTCTGTATTATACTTGTACTATTTGTTTACCCGAATAAATGGAAACAATAAAACAAATAACATTATTACCTTTCCTAATGGTTTTTGTACAACATTATTCTGAGAAACTACTGCAACTGTGCATAATCTAAACACAAAATCGCCCATTCAGCGTCATATGAAAGGGAGAAAGTGTCCCATTAACCCAGTGATGTTATAAAAGGTGTATTGAAGTGATGGGGCGTGCTCGATGAGTGTCGCCAGTCGATACATTCAGGTCAACCTGCCTCTTACAACAAGGAGGTAAGCGATCCGAACGGCTGACGTGTGTTAGGGATGTACCGCGCACAACATCGATAAACTCATCGCTTACATAAGGTATAATACCAACCCCATACACAAACATATTTCAATTGTAGCTTATATTAACTTTAAATATGGTAAGGAAGTACTCCTTCTCGTAGAAGTCGGATGCGAGGCCCACCAGAATTACCTGCTAACGGTCTTACGTTGGATTTATTGTTTCAATCAATCAATCAAATTGTCACGCCTTATTCCCACAGGGATAGGCAGAGACAATGGAGCGCCACTTACCACGATTCTTACACAGCTCCCTTGCTGCCTTCACATCCACAATTCTCTTCATACAGGCTCTGTGGTTATGGGCACTAGGCAACCTAGCTTTTTTGAGGATGTCTCCGATTTGGTCGGAAAACACTCTCCTGGGCCTGCCTTGTTTAACGCATCCATCCACATCAGATTTATAAATTCCTTTCGTCAATCTACTTTCACTCATCCTTTCCATGTGCCCAAACCATCGAAGCAATCCTTTGTCAATCCTTGTCACTACATCTTATTTATTGTTTATACTATGTAATTGTTGTGTTTTTTTTATATAGAAGGTCTTCTAGTTTTTATAATCCCTGTCGTCCCTTCTGGATGTGCTTTGTAAAGTGTGCTTGTGCTTGGCTTCTTAATGGCTGAGCGACTGTCAACATTGCAGTATTGCTGCGATATTTAATTGGGTCTTTCTCAAAGACGCTATAAACGATGCACAAATATGTGGAATACTATACGGATGATATAAGTTTGCAAACTGAATGCAAACGAATGTTTATAGATTAAAACATACACTTCAGTATATTTTTATGTATAGTATTTTTGCACAGGTCATTAAATCGATGCAACTTGCAGATGACAACACTATTGGTCACTTTTCTTTTTAAAACCTATACAGGGCGCCAGTCAGCGGTTTATTCAGTTCAACCAGGTGCTTATGTGACCTTGTGCACTATTATTATTATTATTTCATTCAATAGCTTATAAATAGACTTTCATTTTATCTACGAATGAATTAAGAATGAACTACTAATCTAATATTATTTGGCACAAAATCAGACATTTTCGCACAACCAAAAGAATACGACGCATGGCGCAAAACCAAACCCACTAATGTGTCAAAGCGGTTTGTTTACCATATGTCTAAGCTTGGTTCATGACGTTTTGGTTATGTCATAATCGTCCAGCACTTACTAGTAGAGCCATCTCTTGAAAAACAGCGAAAACTTAGTTGCGCCTATGTACTTTTTCTATTTTTTATTTAATATAGGAAATCATTAAATCCAACTCATTGCCAAAAATGTTGCTGACTAGTAGATGTATATGTAATTATCATTAGTAGGTAGGTAAATTAATAAGACACCAGTTTCTTCCGAGCCATTAAGCTTTTTCAGTACTTAACTAAAGCTGAGTTGGACCTGATCAAAGAAATATTTATTCTCTCGTAGACTAAAAGATTTTGAAACACCTATTATTTTTATTATAATAAAATCATTAAAAATGCGATACAAAAATATTCTTATAATTGTATTAAATCGTTATAACGAAGTTTTTCCATCAAAAGTCAATTCAAAAGTGTTGTAAACACGAGTCGCACCTGAGGGGCGGACAGGGGCTACCCCCGTACTATTCCCAAAAGCACACACCGCATTAAAACTGATTTTGTATCTTAACACTTGCAACCTTATTCTTTTAAACTTTTAATAATTTAACGTTTTTTAAAATGATTTTTATGGCTCGACATAACTGCACCTTGCCTGGGAAAGTATTCACGAAGCTAATGTGTGGTCCATCAAAGAAAGTGACTGCTACTATATTTAAATTACTGTAAGTATCAATCGTATCCTCTATGCCGGTCTAGTTGGAATCTGTAACTTTCAAGCTAATCCCGAAATGCTTATACTTGAAACTGGTAGTACCTACCACCCTGGATCGGGAGACTAAAGTAAGCAAGTGATTTGATTGCCTATCACTCACAATATATTGATCTAGAAACTTTATTTATATATTTTTTTATTTAATTTACATTTCTATACTAAGCTACTAAAGTGCTTGTATCACAGAAACAGGACAACCAAAGTACATATATCAAAGATACATTGGTACCGGTGGGTGGTCTCGAACTCGTGCTCTCGGTTTGCGTAACCATTGCACTGCCACTACACCACGGTCGCCTTTATTATAAGTAACTAATAAGTTATAAATATAGTTTTGAAGGTGGTTCTTTTATGTACGAACTTATGCAAGTATTGTCCTATAATAAAACTAAATTATAGAATCCCTTTTTTTATTTAAAGGACTAAAGTTGTAGGTACCTATTTGCACCAAGTACTTCTCATAAATAGTTACAAAATTCAATTTTTTATTCTTCTTTTGTTTAATATTATTATAATATATTTCAAAAATATATTGTTCAAGAATAAGTGTCCGTTTTGTTAGTATGTATATAGCACCTGGTAACCTGACATCATAGTCAGTGAGAGCTCCACTGGGATAAATACAGCTGATCGTGGAAGAGTTTGGGAAATGTTTTGTTTTTAAATGACTTCTGCCCACATTTAGTCGATTTTTAAGAGGGTACTAAGGGTTCTTTGTAATATTTTATGTTTTTTAAATTGTTGCTGATGTTGTTTTCACGGCTTGCGATACTTTGAGATGTCCCACAATGCACTATTATAGGAGTTCTAACTATGGAACTATGTAAGCATTCGTAAAGTGTTTTTACGTATCCTTTACGAATCCTCAGATAAAGAGTGGTAGGCAGTGGTACCCTGCCTGCCGATCCGAGGTAGTACCACCACTTACAAGTATACATACCGTGAAGTGATTTGGTCGTGTTTCGGGATCAGCTTGTGAGTTGCCGTTTCCAACTAGGCCGGCATAGTGGATGTGATTGCTACTCGCAGTTATTGTATTGTAGTAGTAGTGACATTCATTCATGAACCTCACTCGAGATTAACATCAAGCAGGGTGTTGTTATATGTCGAGTCACAATAAAAAAAACGAATTGTGTCTGGTAATTACGTTGTCTGCTTAGATATTTCTGTAAACTTTCAAGTGTAAAGACTGTAAAGCAAGATCGGCATAGCGGTTACGACTGCTCTTTCCTCGTGAATGGCACGCCAGCTCAACAATTGTCATTGTATGTCGTGCTAAGACAAATAATTCACATTGAATAAAAGATGTAACAATGAGAATAGATTTTGAGCACTCGTAGTGAAGTGCAATAATGTGAAAAGGCGGTTTCATTCGAGCGGTGAAAAAGGTGTGTACGAGTGGTCACTTGAAGAGAGCTGCGTTCAAGTGGCCGTTATATGGGGACTGTGATTTATAGCTCAGGTTTATAGCTTTAAGCAAAATTGGGCGGCAAAAGTGCCTTTCAACGGTTATACCCACTACTAGCTTTATATATATACATAGTTATACACTGTGTTGTATATAAAAATAATATTGTCCTTTTAATAATCATAGACACAACTATAATACGCTTTTATTAGCTTGACTTTTATCATACACACAAGTAACTATGTAAAGGAATGTTTCTAATTAATTTTCATCCACTTCTAGGTTGACTATATAAATTAATCAGCATCGCGTAAACTAAACATAAAAATTGTATGTATAGATTTACAACTAATCTTGATTTGCTTGCAGCAGGCAAATGAAGCTCAGATCAAAGTAGTGTATAATAAAGACAACTGCTGTAAAATATATTATCACATCGAAACAAAATCATTTAAAATTTTATTGAATAAAAGTGTGTAACAAAAAAAAGTTTATTTAATGGTTTGGGCACATGGAAAGGATGAGTGAAAGTAGATTGAACTGAAGTGAATGGATGCGTTAAAAAAGGCAGGCCCAGGAGGGTGTTTTTAGACCAAATTAGAGACATCCTCAAGAAAGCTAGGTTGCCTAGTGCCCATAACCTCTAAGGCTCTGGCCTGTATGAAGAGAATTGTGGATGTGAAGGAAGCAAGGGAGTTCTGTAAGGATCGTGGTAAGTGGCGCTCCATTGTCTCTGCCCTGTGGGAAAAAGGCGTGACAATTTGATTGATTTATTAACTGTGACTTGACGTCTGACCTCGACTTGCCTGATGGTAAGCAAGGGAAGGTCCAAGAGCGGCAACGACTGAAAAAACTGACTCAGTTCCTGGTTGACTCTATCACCGTTACTATGCCGGCTGAAAAGGAAAAATAAAGAACGTTTAAACAAGTTACATAAGAAAAAAATATCTCACCTTTATTTGATATTGTTGTTCTATCCAAGTTTGTTTTCTAATTTAATTTGTGGGGAAATATGTTTTTGACAGTTTTTACGCGGGAAATTAAATGTCTTCTAACTACAATAAACACATAATTTTCCTGTATGAAACAAATTTTATGCGGCTTACTATCGCGTTTATTTTACAAAATAATATTAAATGCCTATCCCTGTGGGAAAAAGGTGGGACAATTCAAGGCGACTGTGGTGTAGTGGCAGTGCAATGGTCACGCAAACCAAGAGCACGAGTTCGAAACCACTTGCCGGTACCAATGTATCTTTGATATATGTATACTTTGATTGTCCTGTTTCTATGGTACAAGCACTTTAGTAGCTTAGTATAGAAATGTAAGTTAAAAAAAAACAATATTTTTTTTTAATACATTGTTGACATGTCTCTTCTGGCCGACATACTCGTAGTACTAGTAAGGCAACTGTACACTGAATCAGAGTTTCTCATTTGGCGACGATTTTGTACCTCCTTACAATCAGGCAAACCAAGGTCCCAATAAAAAAATGTCGTAAGGAATTTTATCGCGCAATTTAAAAAAGAAGACCGCTGTAAAATATATTAAGCCATCGCAACAAAAACATGTTAAATCTTATTAAGTTTGTAGTAAAAAATGGCGGCATCATCACCAGCAGCCCGAGGTCAAGTAATTAATGACGTGCAGTAAGCAGTTTTCTTCAAAGAGCCGACAACTTTCACGACAAGGTGGGAAGAGAGAAAAACACTTTTAAAAAGTTCGCCCCATCAAAATTATTAATAGGTTTCTTGGTAGACGACGCCACTAGTGATGTCCAATGACAATCGATATATTATAAATACACGTATAGTTTTTTTATTTAATTTTGAATCGAGATATCACAGAACCCCATCACATAATTTATTAGAACGCACAAAGGAACCGAAGAGGACTACAAGTGCGGAATCGAGCCCTCACATAACTGTAAAACATTTTATTATCATTTTATTTCACACATATGTAAGAAAATTAATAAAGTTTTAATAATTTTCTCAAATATATTTATTAATTATATAGATATATATATTTATTAATTATTATTAAATATATTTATTAATTATATAGAAAGCACCCCGCCTGATGTTACGCTGGAGTGCGGTCCATGAATAGAGGCAACTGCTATTATAGTCAATAACAGTCACATCCACTATGCTGGTTTAAGCTTACATGTAAGTATATACAGGTATGTAACTCAGATTGTCTTTTTAGAGTTAACTTGCAACTGAGCCCACAAGTTTTTGATCTATGCCTATTTGTAACGGAATTTATGTCGAAACTGTTCACTGATAGCTGTGAAATTAATTGCGCTTATTTGAATAACCCTACTATTTAGATAGCTCGTTGTGGAAGGAGACAAAGTTATAATTTTATATTTTTAATAGCTTTCGCCCCTTGTGAACCAAATTTTCTTTTGTATTTTGTAGTAGATCTTTCGGACTATAGTCTAACGTTTAATACATAAACATATAACTTTTATTAAATTATTATAAAAGTAACAAGTGAATTTAAATTAATCGATATTATAATATAAAGTTAATCGACATCAATACAATCCCACCATTATGAACTTTAACACCTTGAAACGATGTAAAAATTAAAAAAGAGAGATTTTCAAAAGTAGCAAACTCCCGAGCATCGAGTTAGTAACGCCACATTAATTCATACTGTCGATTACTTACAAACTTTTTTCCTCCAACTCTCGAAGGCACCTGGATTTAAATACGAAGGGAGAAACAGTAATTTAAATGTTATCCAGAAACGTTTTGTTTTGTCATAATGTGAAATTTTCCATTTGGCGGGTGAGGGTGCATTAATCAAGTGTGCTCATTTCAATATAACAATGTTATTGTAATTCTAAATGTTATTCAACTCAATGTTGGAATATTACTTCTATGTTTAGTTAACTTTTTAATATATACATGACCGTTTTGTACGCGTTCACCTTTATTAACAAGTTATATTATAAGCTTTTATGAAACACACACACGAGGAACACGGGGGTCATTTAAACCTATTTTTTAAGAGTGGTAGGCAGTCAGTTGGCGGTCACTTGCCCAGTCTCAGGCACGTATTGGGATCGGCTTGAAAGTTACCATTTCCAACTAGGCCTACATGTTGGACTTGTGTTTATTATTATTTTGTTTCGACATATGACAGCACACTGCCTGATGTTAGGCTGGAGTGTGGTCCATGAATAGAGGTTACTGCTAATACAGCTAAATAACTGTAAGTAGCAGTCACATCCACTATACCGGCCTAGTTGGAACCGGCAACTTACAAGCTGATACCGAAATGCGACTAAATCACTTCACGGTCTGTATTCTTGTAAGTGATGGTACTAACCCGCATCGGCAGACTGGGCACCACTGGTTACCACTCTTTGAAAACCAAATTAAGAGCTAGTTTACAAAATATTCGCTTCAATTTTTCATTAACAAATACTTGTAATATTGTAGTAGTTGCCTCCAGACCGCACTTTAGCTTAACATAGGCGGACTGTCGTCAATATGAGCTACAATTCCACACATAATAAATAAATAAAGGAGGCAAAATTGAAAATATTATCATTGTGTGATTCAATGGTTTATCAACTTACTTATAAGTTTATTTTTATTTTTTATTGTGATACAACATTTGACACCGACCCGCCGTATGATAAGCAAGAGGAGGTCCAAGAGTGACGATACATAGACATCCTAAAATAATAAACCTCATAGTCATTTATTATATATATCTGTAGATATATTTACGATCCGCTGTAAATGTCTGCGCTGTGTATCTAAACTGTAAGTACATTAGGGCATTAAATGGGGATAATTCAGTAACTGGGAGATATGGTCGTCAGATGTTAATCCATCAGATCCCTGATTAGATTCACCGGCACGGACCAGCCATGGTAATATATTCCTAAAGGTGTCAGTTGAAGTGATGCTGTGAGATTTATATATCGATTAATTTTCTCGTCATTTTCTTGTGTTCTTTGTATAAACTGGACTTTATTCGAAAAAAAGCGTCTATAGTCTAGTCTATTTCCGAGGGTCAGGATAAATTAGCAAATGTGCCGGGTTATTAGTCAGAATAAATGGTTGATTATGCGTGAATTAAGCGTTCAAAAACTTTTCAGCTATCAGAAGTATAAAATATACTATTGTCGACATTTTCAAAGAATTTATTACCTAAGTAGAAACCGTGAACAACAAATTTTGCGATAAGATTTCATCGTCAAATTTAAATTTGCTCCAAAATTAAAATGCACCATGAACTACTTATTCCGCTACCGCGAGAATTGCCTTAGCATCCACCAGCTTCCCTACTCGCGGTAGTCATGGCCTTGTGCATTATGCGCATTATGCTTGTTTGTGGTAATGGCAAGAGCGCTTGATATGAACTGTGTGCAGCTCGAGTTTGGGCTCTCTCTCCCTCTCTTTGACTCGCTCTAGAAACCGACAAGAGAAGGATATGCGTAACACGAGTAACACACTACGTCTCTGCCCACTTCGCTCGCGAATGTGTGGCCGCAGTATAAGCTCTATCGATGAATGTGACACACATCACTAGTAACACAAGTGCGGTTCCTATGATTGCGTATCGATAGCTTATAAGTTCGTGCCTCGGCAATAGCTGTATGTCTTAACAGCTCGGAGGTGAGCCTCACCTCACTACCGTAACACAATGATGAATTAACTTAATATAGACAAACTTAGGGGTAAGTAATTAAGGGTAAATATGTTATTAGGATTCATTATATTATCTATATCTTCATAAAATATTACATACGTGTAAATTACTCAAACGATTATTTTGATCCGCACTACAATATTCTGTACCAAGTTATTATAGGTCACATATAAAAACAATCAGCCAAACAGCCGGTTGTACCAAACAAGTTATAATTTACGAATTTAGTTTTACTTTATACTTATTCTATTACGTTTACTATTACAAAATCGTGAATTGAGTTGTTAATAATTGTATATCGAAACTACCATTTATATATGTTTTTATTATTAGAAATAACAAAAGTAGTACATAGAAACCCAAAATGAATGATGTCCTTCAGCTCTGTATAAAATATCCGTTAAACGTAAATGTAAAATGTGAAGTTAAAGAGTGGTGCAAAACATTTTTCTTTTACTTATACGATACTTTTTACAAATTCTTAAATTATAATTTTTGGTACAACCAGCTGAAGGTGTCCTTTATTTTATACAGAAATGTATAATATAAATATGTAAGTGAGGCATGGTGAGCTCTAAGAGTATTTCTAATGCGACTACTACTACCATAGCACGCATTCCAGCTTAACATCAGGCGGCGGCCATTATAATTATGTCGTGCCATAAAAAGTGTAAAAAAGTAAATAATATTAATATGTTTTAAAACGTTATTATGAAACAAATACTATCTGTACCTTAATTATTCTTGTAGAAAGACAATAAAAATTAAACGCAAGAGTTTAAAAACGTTACGAATACGAGAGAAAAAACCTCCATGCTCCCATGAGAAAGTATTTAAACACACATAGAACTGAATGGCCTCCGCCCAAAAAAGTCGGTAACAACTTCGTCTCTAAACTCCACATAATCGGCTCAATGGCAGGTGAAACTTTATAAAATGCCCTCCAATGCTATCACCACTCCAATGAATACCGGCGTATAACACCAAATGAGACAGTATAATACATAAAAATAATCGTAAAGCCTTTCATAAGGTGTAAGTGAGTATATTTTTCATGGGTTTCAATCTTGTAAGATCGAATTATCTTACAAAAAAGAGGGTTCTTAAAAAATATTTTAAGGCGACCGTGTTTGTTGCGGTATGTCCTCCCGAACAAAGAGCCTCCGGTTCAAAACTATTTGCCGGTATATACTGTTTTTTCTTACTTGGCACAAGTAGTAAATAAACATGAAAATCACCATTTCCCATGCCCATTATCTAAAGAAACTGTTTACTACTGTTTCTATACATTCAAGATACACAATGTAACAGATGTACAAAAGTTATTAAAATCACACACACACATATATATATATATATATATATACAGGATGCGATTGACAAGCGAGCAAATATTTTTTTAGGCTTCAGGTGTTAGTATTAGAACCCATTTTTGAAATAAAAAAGGATTTTTTTTTTTCAAGATAATAAAAATTGTCCTGATAGTAAAACACTACTGCATGGTAAATAAACGGCGCGCGCGCCGCCACGTCCGGCGGCCTATACACGAAACGTGATAGAAGTGTGTCAAGGTCACCCCGCTTCCTTTAGTAGCCAGTCAGTAGCTAACGGCGCCCGCGAACGATCGCACGTGTCCGCCCGCATTGATACTTAAAAATGTCTTATTCATCTCGAGAGTGCTATGAAATGGTACGATGTTATCATTTATGTGGCGAGTCTGCACTCGCAGCCCAGAGGATGTACGCAGCAGAAACTGTTCCTCGGTTGCAAAATCAGGGCATATTACACCCTCGTGTACCAACACCCCGTACGATTGTGGTAACGGTGCAAAGACTTCTGGACCATGGCCAATTTTCATTGCCTTCGCATGCTCGAGGACATGGTGGACCAGGAGGCAATATTGAAATAGACGAAGAGATTTTTAATTATTTTGAGAGAGAGCCCAGAACCAGCACCCGAGATGCGGCGCGACGGTTTGGCGTTAGCAGCTTTAAAGTTTGGCAACTTTTAAATAGCTCTGGGTTATACCCATACCGTTTCCAGAAAGTACAAGCTCTAAATGACGCTGATGCCGCTCCCCGTAGACAATTTTGTGAGTGGTTAATCGCACACGGAGATTCGAACATTCTGTGGACCGATGAAGCCTTATTTACGCGAGTGGGTCTATACAACCAACATAACGAACATTGGTGGTCGTTTCGTAACCCGCACATGATTAGGGAAACGCATCACCAAGTACGCTTCAGTGTTAATGTGTGGGCTGGAATAGTGGGAAATAAACTTTTGGGGCCATATTTTATCGAGGGGAGATTAACGGGAGGCACGTACCTTACAATGCTTCAAACAGTGATATCAGAATTTATGGACGAATTGCCGCTCGCGTTCCATAGGAATTTGTATTTCCAGCAGGATGGGGCTCCTCCTCATTTCGCTTCTGCTGTCCGCGCCTACTTAAATAGGGAATATGGTGACCGCTGGATCGGTCGTGGGGGTCCTGTTCCATGGCCACCACGTTCACCAGATCTCACACCATGTGACTTTTTTATGTGGGGCGAAATAAAGCGCAGAGTTTATGTTGAGGAAGCCCAAAACCGAGATCACTTAAAAACGCTAATAAAACGCGCGTTTAATGAACTAAAAAGCGATACGGTAGTTTTAAATAAAATAAAAAACAATTGTTAAAAGCGTGCAAAACTCTGCTTAGAGAAAAATGGAGTACAATTTGAACATTCAGCATTATTTTTAACAAAAACCATTCATATGGAAACGGTAAATTTACAAATGGCAAATGTTGTGGCCCAATAATGATAACAATAAAACCATTTTCACAGTCATTTATAGATATTTTTTATATATTAGTATTGATTCGCGTCACTAGTAATTGATTTTTATTCTTAAACCGTCATTATGCCGAACTGTACAGTACCAATGTATCTTTGAGTGCATACTGTGAAGCAACTTGCAGTTATATAACTGTAGCAGCAGTCCTCCATTTATGGACCGCCCTTCAGCCTAAAAGCCCCCTGGCAAGATATTTTAAAGTGTCTAGCCACAATAAAGGACATGCATATAGAATTTAGTAAAGTAGAAAATTTCTACTTTTGTCATTATTCATGTTGAGAATGGGTATTTTAATTTCGGGTAATTTTGTAGGCCTCAAACGTAAGCCGATTGAAAGTTCATAATTACTCAAAATGTTGTCCGGAAATGTCTACGAAATGAAGCATCGAGGGAATGAGGGGGTGACTGTCGAACTGTCAAGTGAATATTAAAGGATTTCAATATTCAATATTGTATTGTGCGCCTTTGTTCATTTAATCTTTTACCTAAATATTATTATCAAGATTCAATACATCTTAGAAATATTATATGAATTCTTTACCAGTCTATTTAAACCACAGACATAGAATACGTGCATTCTAAATCTATGATTTAAAGTAAAACCCTCCAACCTAGCTATATAAAAATATATTACCCCAATATTAAGTATTTCTCCTCAATTTAAATTTGTTATTATTATTTATATTTAGCCATGGGTAACAAATCTAATATATTATATTTATTTAATTATTTATTTATTATTTAATAAATAAAAAGGTATAAGTAAGCGGTTTCTGTAGATAACGTTTTGAATTGGCTTAAGTAAAGCCTTTAGTAAATAAATGTCTATATATAATTTTTACAACCCCGTATGGAGTTATTTTAGGATTGATCAACACTAGAATATAATAAGTATAAAAAGCAGTGATAACTGTATGTTAGGGGTAAGCTTTCAGGAGAAAGCGTATGTCTTCAGGCGACAGGGGACTGATGGCTCACCTCGGCAACTTTTACATTTTCTCCGCGAACATACTTGTAGAGGTAATGTTGCAATAAAGATGTTATACGCCTCAAACTATTCTACATACAAATATACTCACATTGTTCAGGATTTAAAAACTTTTATGATTCGAAGATGTTAAATAAAATAAAATAAATGTATTTAGGAGAATCCGATGGCTATTTGTAAAACTTTGTTAGGCTGTTTTTAATCTAAGCCCAATCAATTTTTCAAGTTGTCGCGCCATGTTTCCACATGGATAGGCAGAGACAAGCGCCACTTGCCACGATTCTGACACAGCTCCCTCGCTTCCTTCACATCCACAATTCTTTTCATACAAGCTTTATGATTATCGGCACTAGGAAACCCAGCTTTTAAACAAACAAAAAACCCATCCAGACTATATTAATTGTTTGTATAACGGCGTATCTTTTATTTTATTGTGATTTAATATCAGGCGTCTTAGTAGCCGTCACTATGCCGGCTTAAAATTAAAAGAAAGACGTAGGTAGCTTCAGACTAGGTGGTTAAGTGTGTTAAGAGGTGCCTAAGGTGTAGGCAGGCAGTACAGCAGTACAGTCATTTACTCAGTTTTGGTTATTCGAGGTAAAACCCTCCACATTGAATTGTACAGAAGTGTCTTGACCGCGTTTCGGGATCAGTTTGAAAGTTGCCGGTTCTAATCAAGCCGGCATAGTGGATGCGACTGCTACTTGCAGTTGTTAACATCGGGCGGGGCATATACATATACATACTATGTCGTATATGGGTCGTTATAACAAAAAAGTCACGTCTTTTTCTCACAGGGATAGGCAGAGACAACGGATGCCATTATAATAATTATCGCAAATATTACATTGATAACAATAAAACTAAACCCATTTACTATAATGTTAGAAAATGTTAAAATACAACAATCTTATTCGAATAAAAAGAGAACTTTCCAAATCCCAACAAAAGGTGGAAATTTTTATCCGAGACGAGCACCTGCTTCCGGAAAAGTTTGGCTGAAGTTTTACCAAAAGTTTTGGCGAAAGTTCCCGCGACGAGGCTGTTATCTGGCGGAACTGCTTCAGGGGTTTCCTGGCTGACGGACATTAAGAGGTGACACTTCTTATTTTAGAATTAGGTAACTCACATATAACTCATATATAAGTGTTTGAAAGAGTTTATTTTTTATTTATCACCCCATTTTTTTACATTTGAATATTAAATAGCTAAAACCGACAACCGATAGAAAATAAAAGTTCTAGAGTGGAGACCACGAACCGGCAAACGCAGCGTAGGTAGGCCTCCCACTAGGTGGACTGACGACATAGTGAAAGTCACAAATGACTAGTGGATTCAACTGGCATCTTGTCGTTCAAAATAGCGTTCTAAGGAGGAGGCTATGTTAGCAGTGGACGCCTGCTTAACTACTAAAGCGCTTGAATCATAGAAACAAAACGACTTTTTTTTATATATTTTTTATTGTGACTTTATTGTGATTTGCAATATTTAATATTATTAAATATTACAAATAAAAGCTATGAAACAAATATTTGCTCCGACCGGGGATCGAACCCGGGACTTTACGCGCAACAAACCAGTCGCTAAAGCGTTCGTCCACGCCTGTCGTCCATTCGTCCACGCCTGTCGTCAAAGTACATATTATATCAAAGATTCATTGGTACCGGCAAGTGGTTGTGAATCCCGGAGTAAACCACTACCACTATACCACGGTCGCCTTAAACCGTGGTGTAGTTAAAACATTGTAAAAAATCATACAACAAACTGTGCGTTTAAAGTATCGTAAAAATGTACACATGTATTCAAATCAATAGCAAATGCACAAACTTAAACCTGTGTCAAAAGATTTTAAGTGTTCTGTATGAAATAACGTTGCAAGATTGTATAATTTATGTTTCAGGTAGTTTGGCACAGCACCAATGTTATAATAACACACAGAGACACATTTAAAAATAATCTTAATGTGCTAATAATTTTCTCAAGTGAGGAAATCATTTATTTTTCATGGAACTACTAAGTTATCGTGGAACTAAATTCATGGAACTACTAAGTTACACGTAAATAAAATACGTGTTTATTAAATAGTAGCTGAACCGGCGAATTTCATATCGCCTAACAGTCAATGAATGTCGTGTTAAAGATTAGCCGAACTGAAGTTGTTGTGAATCTAGAAAATTAATATAATCCTTTCTCTTTATAAATATATATTTTTTCTATTTCTATGACTTATTAAATTCGTAATAACAATTCGAAAAGTAATATATGAATTGAAACAGTCTTAAAAACAATATGATTTATTTGGATAAGGATTTAAACAGAAGTATGTATGGTGTGGTCTAATTTTGGTCGGTATTTCTAACAACTTTTAAAATTTATAAAGTGGTTATTGTGACATAACGATTAAAATTTTCAGTCGTCGGCGCTCTTGGATTTCTTTCCCCTTGCTTACCAAATTCGGCAAGTCGCAATAAAAAAATATAAAACTTACATAATTAAGGGTGTTAGCTTAGATATTATAATGTTTTTCTATATATCACGTTTTTTATATAATTTACTACTAACCTAAAAGCGATTTGTTTCTAATCTCAGAAAATGTTTAAAAATTGTTAAGGTCGTTTTAAAATTTCACTAACAACAAGAAATGACGAGGCGAAAAAAGTAATTCGCAAGTTGCTCAACTTTTCGCGTTAAAGAACTTTTTTCTTCAAAATAAAAGTTGGAATTTGTTCGTGAGCCATTGACTCAGTGATAAATGTAAAGGTGTCAAAGTTAGGACCTTTAGACAGGTAGATAGCAACGTTACTTTGCTCCATTTATTATTTTAAATCTCTTTTTTATAAGAACAGGTCTATTTACAGTTCAACAATGTTGATAACTTGGTAAATTAATTTCAAATATAAATTATTAGAATATTTTTTATAATCGCATTTAAAATATATATTAATTAATTTGTTTTTCAATTTAAGGAGATTCGTAAGAGGGCATGGATTTATTCTTTCCATACCTGAATAAGCAATAAGCAAGACAATTGTATCGGGATCGTGGAGTTCCGTTGTCTGCCTATACTTCTGGGAAATGGAAGATGTGACATTTTAAAGGATTAATAAAGTTACAGCTAGGTTGCCTAGTGCCCATAACCATAGAGCTTGTATAAAGAGAATTGTGAATTGTGGAGTTGTGTCAGGATCGTGGCAAGTGGCGCTCCATTGTCTCTGCCTACCCCGTGGGAAAAAAGCGTGACAATTTGATTGATTGAATAAAGTTACATAAACTTATACTACTTATTTAGGAACATTTCTCACATTTCATTAAATCGGACTTTTATAATATTTTATAAGACTTCAGAAATATTAAAAAATAATATAAAATGTTAGAAGCAAGTTATGTCAAAGTCAACTTAGGGACAAATGGGCATCGTTTCAGGTCATAGCTCTTGAGGATCTCAGTCTAGACTTTCAGCTCATTTTCTGAATACCTGAACACAAAAGGCGTATTGAAAAAGAGCCCACTGTTATTGACAAAGGCATTTTACCCTCCCATTGATTCCTTACAAATATATATTTTCAACAAATAGATTAATTTATTAGCGGCTAATAGAAATAAAATAGATTTATGTATTGAGTGAAACTTTGAGAAAGAAATACATATAATTGAATAAATTTAAAGGATATGACAAGTAATAAATGGACTATTATCAGAGTGTTAGAAAAGAAATCCAAATAAAGCTGGTAGAGCACTTTCAACCCTTGACACCTCCAACACTTTACTGGAAGTAACCGGAAGTAGCCGAGACGAGTTCACCGGATGTGGCCACCCCTCACTGCAGAATATCCCACCTGTCACCTTATACACTTCCGAGTGCTGACCACTGAAGCGAAATGCACCCCTAAGTCAGGGATCTTACAAGGATCACAAATAACTATAAATTAATATCATTAGTAATGTATTTATTTGCAATAAGCTTTTTGTTTTATACATGTATTATGAAATACTATACATACGTACGAGTATATATTATGACGTGTTTCTTGTAGCCTTCTTCTCGTCATACGCCTTTCCGAAGCCAGATAGGATCAGAGAAGATGCTAAATTTATGCCCATGCTAATAAATAAGAGTAAGTTTAAAGCTGTAAACTTACTATTACGTTAAAAATCAAATTACTCGTAAAATATCTATAACGGCCCGGGGCCCAAGTGAAGTACTGAGGTTAGCATAGCTGGACACCGAAGTCTCGGTTTAGTTTCCCGGTTAGACCACAAAAATATTTCATAGTATTATTTGAATTATTTAACAAATTAATAGGACAGGTAACTTATGAATTGGTATCAAAAATAAATGTTAAGAAAAATGTGAATTTGTTTAAAAGAGTGGTAAGCAAGCATATAGCTGGTGGCTATTTGCCTAGTGTTACACTACCTGCCACTTTCAGGCAGGTTGTATGTAACACTTCAGCTGGCGTGCAGTCATGTCATGCCAATACAAAAAAATTTTTTTACTAATTTAAACCGAAAGTGTAATTGTTTAAAGTTGACAGATAAAGGTCATCATTCATTTTGTATGGGGACTTGGGCTTATTTGTATTAACGGTTGCATATACTCGTACACTTTAAAATATGATATAAAGTTTGATGTAGGAAGATTACAATGTAATTGAAATATATCCTTTAAATTGCATAGTTTATGTGTGCAAAATGATCAAACTATAATTTTGACAGCTCAATATGGTGTGTTTTCGTGATTGGGTAACAATACAAAATCTATACATTATTTTCCAAATAACTCAATTGCACAGCAATTAAAATCAAAATTGTTATTAGTTTTATAAACACAAGTATCGAAACTATCATTTATATATTTTTTTATCATTGGACATTACCAAAGTAGTACATAAAAGCCCAAAATGAAAGGTCCTTTATCCATACATAAATGCAATAAAAATAAATTTAAAACTAATTTTATACAGCTTTATTTTATTTATGGAATGGTAAAAGTGTATTCAGTAAATTAAGTTTATTGTAACTTTACATTGTCTAAATTCCATTGCAGCCGTCGGAGTGATTTTCAATTCCATCCTCCTTCAACCCTCCACATAAGTGCAGGCACATGTGTGCCTCTTGACATGCATTTCTTACTTAACATGCATTTATGAAAATAAACTTTTATGGATAAGGTTACTTATATTGCACTAGTTATTTCATCTATTTCATATCTACTAATGACTCAGTGATTGTTTAAATGTAAGTAGTTACACTGTATCATAGACTCTGGCCGACCAAAATATGAATAGAAACATCATAAGAATGCTTTGCCAACGCATTTGTTCTCTCCATCCTATAGCCTTGGATCCTTCAAGCGATGCGTGAATAAGCACCTTTGGCCGGCATAGTGACGGCGACTGGGACAGCCGTGAACTAACTATTTTTTTCAGTCGTCATCATTCTTGGACTCCCTCTTGCTTATCATCAGATGGGTCGAGGTCAAATGTGGTGTCACAATAAAAAAAGTAGTTTCGAACATTTTTGATTTGCGAGAAGACTCTTTAATTACCACTTGCCTATTCTCACCTTGTGTGACTTAACATATGACAGTAACCCGCCTGATGATAAGCTGGAGTGCGGTCATATGTCAAGCCACAATAAAAATTACGTTTTACACAAAATTTTATTAATAAATAAATTTTCACAGAATTTTGTTTAAATAAAGTTTTATTTTATTTATTATTATTATTTTGATTGTGAGAAGGCTTCTTTATTACCAGTTATATCCAAAACTGTTTTTTTTATTTTCTATTTGTTTTTAAATTATTTCCCTAATAAATTGTTTATCATAGTTGCATGTTCTCGTGTGCGGAGTGCACCTCTCTCCGCGCTGTTACGTACGCGCGCACTAATCATTATTTATTGCGTCTCTGCGCATAACGCGAATGTTTTCACTTAAACAACTACTTACTTTGAATTTCAAACCCAATTCCTTAATGCTAACTTTGTTTTAACTTCCAACCAAAATGTTGAATGTATAATTTTGTTATTTATATGTTTAACTTATATGTATAACTCTGATGGTCACCAATAGAGGTTTGTGAGCGCTGACGACTGGAGGACTCTAATGCACAGTTTTTTTTTTAATTTTGTATTTGAAATCGACATCTGAACTCTACTTGCCTAATTAGAATGGTAATTCCAAGAGCATCGACGCCGGATGAAACGCGCGAGCGACTCAAGTCTCGGTTTCTCAGTTGCCGCCGTTACTATGCCGGACAAAGAATCAGTGATCTTAATATTTTAAACTAAACTTAAGCCTTGAATTAAGGCAAAGACAACGAACATTTTTACTGTTTAGAAACATTATTTTTATTATTAAAAACATTATTTTTATTATTAGGAATGTCGTTTACTCGTTTAATTCCTTTAAGGCGATCGTGGTGTAGTAGCAGTGCAATGGTTACGCAAACCGAGAGCACGGGTTCAAAACCAGTACCAATGTATCTTTGGTATAATATGTACTTTGGTTATCCTGATTTTATGATTTTTAGTAGCTTAGTATAGAATTGTAAAAAAATCGGTATAAATTATTATATAAACGTAAAATTATTGCAAACATTCGTGCGAAAAGATATCCACGTAAGCCTTTAAAACATGATTACAGCATGGAGCACTTGAAGCGCGTAAAAGCATATGTGCATTCACAGTCGGCTGAAAAATGAAAATCTTAGGTAGAGAGGTAATGTGAGGTAATCCTGATGGATGGTCGCGAGGAGCCTCTCGGAGCCGGCATATCGGGGATCACATGCACAATGAGGACCTGTCGTAATTTATCAACTAAACACAACCCCAATTCACTCGCATGATGGATCGAAAGGGAAACCAAAACATAAGAAATTTTATTATGATATCGATTTGTTTTATTGCTTCCTTTCTTACCTGTCTTGATTGATTGAGTTTGTGTGATACGATTTTGTAATATTATTTGAGTTATCAAAAAGAAAAGGTTACAATAAATATTTGAAAGTTTTATAAAATTAAACAAACATTTATTTTAAAACTTTATGCATTGTTTAGAAAGGCGAGCTTAATGCCGCTAGACATTCTTTGCCAGTTCACCAATTAGGAAAAGTTAATTTTTCATTCGAATACTATTCATAAAATCATTCGTGGTGTAGTGGTAGTGCAATGGTTATGCAAACCGAGAGCACGGGGTTCATAAACACTTGCCGGTACCAAAGTACATATATCAATATGTAGGTTAGGTTACAAATAGAAATAATCATGATAATAGTAGAAATTATTTCGTCAACAGGATTATTTTTATGAAAATAATTTTAGCAGAGCTTCATATGTACAGTCAGCACAGAAATCTTTCAGTAGTTGGGATACTCAATAACATAATCCCCCTTCAAAGAGGACAGTTTGCACAAAACATAGAGACCACCTTGTTCTGAGCACCCATTTCTTTGCATCTTTCACACAAATAAAATTACACACAAGCACACAAAATGAACCTTATTCATGAAATAATAAAGGAGGATTTAAAAGTGTATAGCTTTTTGTGAATCTCCTTTGTACCTGCCTCCAATGTTCTGCAGGTTACATCTTATTTCCACGGGAAATAACTGCTTCAGAGAACATAGTAAACGTAGGAGTAGCTCATTTGTGATTTTAGTGTGTTTATTAAATGGCAGATTTTGCAACTGACCATCACGTTTACTGACGATTCTAAAGATTTGTAGCTATCGTAGTCGCAGGGAGACTGTTGGCTGCAAAGCTTAAAAAATAATTTGGATTATAATAGTCATAATAAAAGTATTGTTTTCATAGAAGTAATAAGCCACACAATCTAATATTTAACTTATATGGTTATTTAAATAATATTTTCTTAAAATAATAACACCGATGATTTTTTACTATTAAAATGTGTTTTACATAATAAATGTAATTTGAAAAATCAAAAATTAAATTGTCACGCCGTCTTCCCACAGACAGAAACAATGGAGCGCCACTTGCCACGAAATGTAATTAGATTGTAAATGTAATTAAGCGTTTTCTATTTAAGTATTAAACTCATATCCTCTCCATAGATATCTATGTTCTACACACAATTTGGCGAGGTCTTACCTCTTCATAAACGACAGGAATTTTTCTTTATCGTTGGGATTATTTTGAGCATCGTCTTCTCAACGGTTTACGATATCTGACGTCACATTTTGATAACTTCACCAATGCTTTACGACACAATCGAACTTTCTATATTTACCTACGTAGCTCCATTTTAGGAATACATTCATTTTGAAATTACACTATTTATTATACTGTTAGTTGTTTTAAATTTGTATTATATTTACTAAGCTTATATATTTTTGACAAAGCATCAAAAAGGAACTGTTAACTTATTCTTCATTAGTCGTAGTCGGCGCACTTGAATTTCCTCTTGCTTACCAAGTGGAGGCAAATGTCGGGTCTTAATAATAATAAAAAATTGTTTAGATTACATTTAATACATAACTATAGTTGTAATAGCTAAAACGATTATTTCATATTTCATTTGTACCTATATGAAACATAAAATAATATTTTTTAATAAAAAATGAAAAAACGGATATTTGCTTCGGGTCTGGTTATCAAAGAGTGGTAGGCAATAGTACCC
The DNA here is from genome assembly GCA_905220615.1 of Tinea trinotella. Lineage (NCBI taxonomy): Eukaryota > Metazoa > Arthropoda > Insecta > Lepidoptera > Tineidae > Tinea > Tinea trinotella. The sequence goes on from HG992313.1 coordinate 13,846,303, forward strand.
AGTCTGCCGATCCGGGGTAGTACCACCACTTACAAGTATACAGACCATGAAGTGATATAGTCGCGTTTCGGTATTAACTAGTAAGTTGCCGGTTCCAACTAGGCCGGCATAGTGTGACTGCTAATTACAGTTATTGAATTGTATTAGCAGTGACATCCATTCATGGACCGTACTTCAGCTTAAAATCAGACGGGTGCTGTCCAACGTCGAGTAACATTTAATAAAAAAACATATTTGCAGCCATAATATTAAAATATTTGCTAGTTTTTATTATGTTGGATTTGCACGATATAATAAAGCCAAGTGTGTATACATAGGTGAATATATGCGAAGACAGTATCGGAGGGTTGTTAAGGTTAAGTGCAAGGTTGAAGGTGAGGGCGTTTGTTTATCTCCAAGACACATTCCCACACACGAATATATGAATATTGGATACGGCGCAAACGGAATTTTAACCCATTGCGTTAGAAAACTAAACAGAAGTCGCAAAAGAAAACTAATCTAAAGGAGATCGTCCTTGATTAAATTATTTTAGTATTAATATTTGAATAATGTTATTATTTTAGCAACTTAAAAGAGTAATTTGTATGGTAATATAAATTATTTCAAAGTATTTTCCACTTGGAACGTATGGTTCAGGCGTCGGCTCTTTTGGACATCCCTTTGCTTACTAGCAGGCAAGTCAAGGTTAGGTGTCAAGTCTAAAAATATCAATCAATCAAATCGTCACGCTTTTTTTCCTCAGGCATAGGCAGAGACAACGAAGCTCCACTTGCCATAATCTAGACCCAACTGCCTCGCACCCTTCACATCTACAATTCTTTTCATAGAAGCTCAACGATTAGGGGTACTAGGCAACCCAGCTTTTTTAAGGATGTCTCCGATTTGGTCCGGTCTACCTCGTTTGCCGCATCCATCCACAATATAGTATTAGAAAATTCTCTTAAGTGATACACTATTATCTACCGGTGGGAATTGAAGCATGACAGTTTGCGTAAATTGATATGATATTTTTTTTGTTAAATGAAATTTATTGACACTATTTTACAAATTAGTTCGCATATTCTCGATAAATATGATAATAGAATAGTTTGTGATTAATTATGTTTAAAAACATTTTAAAAAACTGCCATATCCTTTAATTATTTATTTGTTTAATGATCTAAGTAAAGATATATGGGTATGTATGTAGCATTTAGTTTGGACAATCGGTTTATTGTTGTGACTCAGGTATACTAGATTAAAATGTCTAGACATGCCTGGATAATATCGTAAATCTTCGCACAATTTTTCACTTCGTGGAGCAACGAAAATTAAAATTATTTCGTTGACTTTTTATGTGAAAAGTTCATGCCATTTTGGTTGTATTAAACTTAAATATAATTTGGAAATCTATTGAACATCAAAAACTTGTACATCCGGATTATGTTTTAGTGGTTTATTACAATTTTTATTAAACTAAACAAATTTTATGCGGCTCACTATCGCGTCTATTTGGCTGCAAAGCTCTCGTCGGAATAATGAAATAAAATAAAATTGTAATATCAAAACCAAAATAAACGCAATAGTAAGCTGCATACGATTTGTTTAATTCATTAATCAATGTTTGCGCAAAATCTAAGAAAACCATTTTTATTGTTTTTATTATTTTATTTGGTTTATTTTAACTTTGATTAGGTATTGAATTTCTATTTGCGTCTTGCACATATAAGAGACTTTTTGTAATAATTTTGTTGTAATGTAATAAAGACATTTTATTTCAAATACTTATCCAATGGTATTTCATTTTTATGTGTTAGTAGTACATATATAATTGAGCGGTGACCGTGGTAAGGAGGTTAGGATTGGTATTTTTGATATAAGTATGGTGAGTTAGTATCTGTGATACACTTTTAATTGTCTAATAAAGACGTGTATTATGTTATCTGTTATAGATGACAAGCTTTTTATATGTTGATATTCATTTACATAGTACTTTTAAGAATGCATTCGTAGACATTTTGAATTATTTGGGGGGTAAATAACCTACAGTGTTTGATGTGTGTGTTTTTCTATGAATAAGATATCGTTACGGTACATTTGGTGCGCTGACTTGTATATAAAATTTTATTCATTTGAGTTTGAATTGTATTAAACAGGACAGAACCATTTCTCTTTCTATAATTTACAATAAATGTTTTTTTTTTACTTCGTTAATTTCTATTAATTTCCTTATAATCTGACTTTTGTCTGTTACGGTTTTAATCAATCAGTCAAATTGTCACGCCTTTTTCCCACTAGGAAGGCAGAGACAATGGAGTGCCACTTGCCACGATCCTTACACAACTCCCTTGCTTCCTTTACATCCACAATTCTAAAAACAAATATAACATTATATTTTATTGATTCATTTTTAACTTTATTCAACCTTCAATACCTGTGAATTTGTTTATATACATATAATTAATTATATTTGTTATTAGAATTGTGTATATGACGAAAGCGAGGGAGCTGTTTTAGGATCGTGGCAAGTGGCGTTTCACTCTACCTATCCCTGTGGGCGTGACAATTGGCTCCCTCCTATAACCTTGGATCCTTCAAGTTATGCGATAGTGACGGCGACTGAGGCAGTCGTGAACTATCTCGGTTGTTCCAGTCGTCGGCACTTTTGGATCTCTTCTTGCTTATTATCAGGCGGGTCGAGGTCGAATGTCGTGTCATAATAAAAAAAATTGATTGTTTTTGCCTTATTGGATTTGTTGTATCTACGAGAAAAGCATTTTACTATCAAAACGTTGAGACTTTATTTCATCTTCATCATAATCAGCCAGAAGGCGTCCACTGCTGAACATAGGCCTCCCCCTTAGAACGCCATATCAAACGACAAGATGCTAGTTGCATCCACCGGTTACCCGCGACCTTCACTATGTCGCCAGACTTTATTTTAACCTAACCCTAACTTTGGGTTAGGTTAGTTCTTCGAAATTTAATTTATTATATTTCATGGTTGTGTATTGCATAAGTAGTATCATGTGGCGCACCTAAGGTGTTTAAAGATGGGGTAGTTTTTGCAATTCATCGTGTTATTGTAAACAACCTAACTACCCCCACCCCAATAAAGATACCTTTCGTGACTTTTCAGGTCAACTTTGTACTTGATTAATTGAAGTCACGTTTTTAGGAGTTACTAAATAATACTTTTTAAGTGTATTTTTTACTGAAATAAAAATAGTCATTCCACATTATTGTGAAATTCAGTAACATAAAATCTAATTGTCACGCCTTTTTTCCACAGGGATAGGTAGAGACAATTTGTCTTATGGAATTTCCATTTAACATGCTCTTATTTTTACATTACATCATTTTCCAAGTGTCTTGGTATAAATGTAAAGAAAGTGAGGTGTGAAGATCGTGAAAAGTGATACTTCGCTGTCTCTGCCTATCCCTGTGGCAATGAAGGTGATTTTATAAAATATATATAGACAGGTTACTATAAATATATCCTATCGAGGACGAACAATGTTGACTCGACATGTGACAGCACCTTGCCTGATGTTAAGCTGGAATTCGGCCCAACCAACGGTCCATGAATGGAGGTGACTGATACTACAGTTTAATAACTGAAAGTAGAAGTAACATCCTCTATGCTGGCCTAGCAACTTACAAGCTGACTCTGAAACGTGACTAATTCACTTCACGATCTGTATACTTGTAATTGGTGGTACTACCGCAGATCGGCAGACTGGGAACCATTTTCTACCACTCATAAATCATTATTTTTGGATCTTCTCTAGTTTCCCACCATGCAATTGAAAGTCACAAAACACAGTTAAAAGGTATGAACAAGAAAAACAAAGATACCTTTTATTTGTATTATCTTAAGCATCCGTTAAGGAGTAACTTATCCCTGGTTAAGTAGAAAGGTGTGCAAAATTGGAAAACTTTGGCCAACAAAAAAAGGAAGAATACTGTAAGAGTGCTTTTAGGAGAAAGAAAAACTATCTGTTTTAATTGATTTCGTTTAACCCTTCTTGGGAAATGTTTATGAAAGTTTGATAGAAAACTTGAATAGGGTATTTAGTAGGTGGTTTTTATTGTAGTTTTAAGGTTTTATTCAGATAGTATTTTTAATTATACACGAACAATTCCCGAGAAGCATAGAAGCATAATTATCAATTAATCAATTAAATTGTCACGCCTTTTTCCCACAGGGATAGGCAGAGACAATGGAATGCCACTTGCCACGATCCTAACACAACTCCTTTGCTTTCCTCACATCCACAATTCTGAAAACAAATATAATATTATATTTTATTTATTCATTTTTATAAGGAAATATAATAACTGTAAATATACAAATTCATAGGTATTCAAGGTTGAATAGGTAAGGTAATTAATAAAAATGAACATTATAGAATTAACGAAAAAAAAACGAAGAAAATTATAGAAATAGAAAAAGTTATATAGGAAGGTTTATTAAAAAGCTTATTTTCCTTAAATAACATATTGAACCTAATCATGTTAGTTTTATCTTCTACAAGTTCGTTTGCACAGGAATTATTTGTGGCAAAAGAACCAAGCCCTATTAATGTAATTTAACGACTACGTTGAAAGATATTATTTTTCTCTCTCATAAATTATAAAAAACAAGCCGCACTGGATTCATTCCTATTAGGATCAGCACACACTCAAAGATATATATGTATATATATATATATATGTATATATATATATATATATATATATATATATATATATATACATATTAAATACATCTCAATCGATCAATTAAATTGTCATGCCTCTTTTTCACAAGGATGAGTCAATGGAACGCCACTTGCCACTATCCTGAAACAACCGCAATTCTGTTCATACATAAAATACATTTACTGTTTAATTTAGTTTTTGTATTGACATTAAAACCAACTATTAATGTTTCACTGACTAATGCGGTTGACAATATTGAGGTGAATTAATGCTAATTCACACACTAGCTTAAAATCAGGCAGAGTGCGATGCAACTTGTTTAAAAACTTCTTTACAAATAAAATTCAGCTACTTATACACATTTGTCTGTGGCAGCAAATGTCTCCATTCATGGATCGTACTCCAGCTTAACATCAGCGTTCATTTGTGTAACAATAAAGAAAATTAATCATATATTCTTAGCAAAAAAAAAAGACTACTATTGCAGTTGTTTTGATTATTATCATCGGATATCAAGAGAGTTTTTGAAAGCCTGCAAAGCTTTCATAACGTCAAATTAAACTAAATTCTATAGAATGATGTTATTACAATAAATATTAAAATATTCAGAAAATAGTGTGCTCGTATCTTTTAGCTTATAGCTTTTGGTGTAATATTGCTTAGGGCAATGTTTCAGTGGGAGCTCGTTAGTCAGAGCGCACCTCGCGAAAGAATTAACTGCTGTATTTTGACACTTATTACTAACTACAAGGGACTATGCACCAGCGCAGGGGACATTGAACAATGGACAAAAACATAACAAGAAAATAACTATTAATTATTACATATTTTATTATTATAAATTGGGCAATAAATTATAAGTTTTTTAATTTACATAAATGCGAACCATGGCTGAAAAACCGTGATGAAGAGAATTGTGATGTAAGGGAAGCGAGGGGGTGGTGTCAGAATCGTGTCAAGTGGTGCTCCTTTTACTCTGCCTATCCATGTAGGAAAAAGACGTGACAATTTGATTGATAAATGCCAGAATCTACAATCTTAACACCTGAAAGAGTAAATAATGTTCAGTAAATAAAAACCCCGATTCAGTTTACGTTTGCCTAAGTCCGTGCATTTTATTCCTATTATATCTTGACATATGACAGCACAGATTGATATCAGGCTGGAGTGCGCTCCATGGAGTTGCATATTACTATTATATAAGGCGACCGTGGTGTAGTGGCGGTGCAATGGCCACGTAAGCCGAGTGGCACGGGTTCGAAACCACTCACCGGTACCAATGTATCTTTGATATATGTACTTTGGTTGTCCTGTTTCTATGATACTTTTTTAGTAGCTTAGTATAGAAATGTATAATAAAAAAATACAATTGCATTGCATTGCACTATGTACAATAATAAAAAATGTAGATAGTAAAGAAGCGAGAGAGTCAGGATTATGGAAAGTGGAAGTAGTTATGTAGGGACTGATGCGTAACAATTTGATTGATTGATTTAACAAAATAAATTTATACTTGCCCTGGAACAGATACGGACCCCACTTCTTACACGTAGAAAGGAAAGAACAAAAAATGCTTGAAGGGCATAATATGGTGCCCCGCGGCGAAACTTTGACATAAAGTCGGTATCTTATTTTGAAGACACGACAATTGAATTAAAAACTTTGCAACCGATCTCCACTCAGCCTTTATTTACCTGATCTTACTCCATTTATATTGAACATCGAGATTTGATACTTTGTATTATATCGTAAAATACTTCTACATATTTGAAACTACTTATACAAAATATTCTACATAACTAAAGCCTGCTTTTTACTACACTTGTATTTAAAAAATGGTCATTCAAAAATGGCAATTCAAGGTCATTTTAAAACCACTTACCAATGTATCTTTTTTAATATATTTAAACATATAAATAAAAATGCAAGAAATAAACTAATATATTGAAAATGGCACTCCATTGTCTCTGCCTATCCTTGTGAAATATAATATACAATCTACGCTACAAGTTTCTATGCAGTGGAATGCAGATATGCCACGTTTTGACTTTTAAGTAATTTGGTAAGTAGTAGCTCTACACAACACTCGCTAGAAATTGGCGCGCACAAATTTTATTGTGGCTCTGACCGAGAGTTGCCTGAAGGTCCAATAGTGCTTGTGCCACTGAAAAAATCACCTCAGTTCACAGCTGCCTCAGTCGCCGTCACTATGCCAACCTAAGTTTCTATGCATGTTTGTTTCTAATAAATATTATTTGGTACTGCATTATATATGATTTATTTATATATTATATACTACCTATAATCATACAATATAATGATTTATACTATATTAAATAACTATAATAATTAAGTATCAAAATTCTGTATTCCTACTTTATATTTAAAAAATATAGATCCTTCAGTACAACAGGGTCATGTCGATTTACGATACACTCGGGTGAATAAGTATTTGGTTAATAAATATTATTGATAATAATAAAAACATAATTAAGCGCTTGGTAATAAAAAAATATTCATGAACAGACTAGAAATAAATTCTTATTTTTTTAATTTCTATACTAAGCTACTAAAGTGCTTATATTATAGAAACACTACAAGTACATATATCATACATTGGTACCGGCGAGTAGTTTTTGAACCCATGCTATCGGTTTGCGTGATCATTGCACTACCTATACACCACGGTCGCCTTGGATCCGTCAAGCGCAGGCTGAAGAGGCATCTCACCAGCCTGCCATAGTGGACACGATTGCTGGCTTAGATATCATCGCCCCAGCAATCGTCATCGGTTTGATTGTTGGTTATCACAAGCGGGCGGCACCATACGCCCAAAATAATCTAGGGGAGAAACTGGAGACTCCAAACATCGCTGGTTACTCTTAAAATGAAAAATATACGGGTATTAAGCACACATCTTTTTTTAATAAGTATACAAAGAGGAGATCCAAGAGTGACGTTAGTGAATGAATTTGCTGACTCAGTTCAAGGTAACCTTGGTCTCTATTATTAATTACCCTTTGTTTTCTATTACCCTTTCTCTTTTACGACTATTCGTTGACATTTCTCTTGTACTCTTGCAGAATTAAATACCAATAAAAGTATTGGTTTAAAATTGTAATATTTAATATCTAATACAGAGTTTTTAATAGTTATATATTACCATATTTATTACAAGTGAAAATTAGACCGCGGGCCAAATAATTTTGCTGCCGAGTGTAAATCTAGGTATATTTAATTGAACATCGTTTGTGAATTCTCCTGTAAATAATAATTTCAGTTTGTGATTGAGTTAACTCAACTTTTCTATTACAATATTGCTTTTCAATTCGTTTCATTTACTTACGTTTTGGATTATTTGTGATGGTTCTGTTTATATTGAAGATTAATAATATCTATAGGTAGACGCATTATCTAAAATTTTAGTCGACAGTATAATTTAAAAAACTTGTTTATTTTTTTCTTTTATTGGGGACAAGCCGCAGATATTAGCTTCGGGTTTGATTGGCAAATAGTGGTAAATAGTGGTGCCCAATCCGCCGATCCGGGTTAGTAAAGTTTACCATCACTTATAAGAGATACAAATGACTTTTTTATTTTTTATTGTGACACGTCATCTGACCTCGACCCGCCTGATGATAAGCAAGAGGAGGTTCAAGAGTGACGACGACTGAAAAAACAGAATTGGTCATGGCTGTGTCAGTCACCGCCACTATGCCACTATGATCCAAGGTCATAGGATGGAGAGAACACATGGGCTGGCAAAGCATTCCACTTGTCAATTGTTCTACAAAGAAAAGACGCACCGAACTTTTTAGTTCTACTGCTGATTCTGTCGATAGAATGCGGATGCTTTCCCCGACCTGTGCGGGTATTACGGGTGTGGAAGGAACCATGCTGTTACCAAAAGGCGACTTAGCCACTTCACGGTTTGTATACCTAAAAGTGCATCGAATATACAAAAACCTCTTCATGTGAATCTTTAATATATTTGTATGGGTATACTTATTTGTGTGAGTTTTTATTTGCGAGAACCCTTTTACTAATAATATGTTAGTAATAGTTTGGTTGTGGTGGTGGGCTTGTGTGAGCAGGTGTCGCTTATTTGAAAAGTTCTTGTGTAAAACTCACCAACCTACTATATTGGGATCGGCAGCGGCCGCGGCGAGGATAGGACAACTTTCTGTGGACTTTTTAATATTTTTAGACATACGAGTAGGTATTTTTATTTATTATTTTGTTATAACAAATGAGACTGTTATTTTTTATTATTGTGACTCGTCATATGACAGCACCCCGCCTGATGTTATGCTGGAGTGTGGTCCATTAATGGATGTAACTGCTACTACAGTCAATTAGCTGTAAGTAGTAGTCACATCCACCATGCTGGCCTAGTTGAAACCCGCAACTTACAAGAAATGCGACTAAGTCACTTCACGGTCTATATACTTGTGAGTGGTGGTACTACCCCGGATCGGCTGACTGGGCACCATTGCCTGCCTAGTGCCCATAACCGAAGAGCTTGTATGAGGAGAATTGTGAATGTGAAGGAAGCGAGGGAGTTGTGTAAGGATCGTGGCAAATGGCACTGCATTGTCGCTGCTTATCCCCGTGGGAAAAAGGCGTGACAATTTGATTGGTTGATTGATAAGCCCATAAGCCTGAATAATGTCCTTTGGTTACATTGCTGGACTATAGCCCAAAAAGTATCATACACGACAGAGAATTGCATTTTAATTTAACATAAATTTGGTTTATTATTTCTATAACAATTTTTAATGACAGCCATATTTGTAATGTAATATAAAATTATAGTGTAATGCTTAACACAAAGGTTGTGAGAGGAGATGCTCTTTTGTGTTCGTCACGTGCGAATCACACTTTGATGTTTGCACGAATCACATTTTTAACATATTGTGATACTCTTCCCCTACACTTAGTTAAAATTAAATTGACAATCTATGTCAATTTAATTTTAACTCGTGAAAAATAAAAATAATCTGCCAAAAACTACATTAGACCAAGGTAGGCAGACATTTCGCCCAGTCTGATGATTCGGATTATGTCCACCAATTTAAAGTATACTGACCACGAAGTGACTCAGTCGCATCTACTAGGATGAAGTAGTCTCCTATTTTAATGGACTGCACTTCAGCTTAACATCAGGTGCTGTCATAAAATGTTGAGTCCCAATAATTTTAATAAAAATTATTATAAATGTCAATGTGAGTTTGTTTGTTACGTTTTCACGCAACAACTACCTAACCGATCATCATGAAACTTTGTACACACATTTTTGGAGGTATTAGAAGTAATATATGACACTTTTAATTTTAATATATATATATTTTACTATAGTTTCAGCTTGTAATTTCTCTAAATTCATTATTATTTCCGTCTGTCATTTTTATATGAATTATAGAGTTATAAATACAAAAAAGGGATATACCGTCGAATTGAGACCCTCCTCCTTTGTTATGACTGTGTTATAAACCTAATTATACGCGGGTAAAACCACGGGCACAGCTAGTATTTAATATATTAAACTCTCAAAATATTTTACTTCTCACCAACTTTATTTATATAATTCTTCGTAAGTCTCAATTGAAGATCGCGGAGTTGCGTCTCCCCTTTTTACGAGCATCCTATTAAGGGGGTAATGAGATCAAATTGGCCAATAACTTCTGTGAACAGGTAAAGCAATTTATTCCAACATTTTTCCCATTCCTTGCCCCAAAAAAAGACAATCTTTTTTCACAGATTTCGTCGCAACTTTGTCGTAAACTTTGTACTTAATGCTTTCTTCATACTTGTTTATAACAAATTTTATAGGTAGGATCATTTTTGATTTTATTTTTAAATTTGTTTTGGTGCTTTATTATCTGTAATAATATACACGATTGAAAAGGAGAAGAGGATATGTTGCAATATTTAATATGCATTGCAACACCTCATTTTCATAGTTTTTAATTCAAAGGTTTTTAATTCTTATTCGACCATACTAGACCATACCTATATAAGCTGGAGTGCGATCCACGAGCAGCAATCGCATCCACTAAGCCTTCCATTCATTTCGATCGTACATGTATTATATTATACTTTATTTTATTAAGTTGTGTCTGCCAAATTCGAACTTTAGTAATATTGTCCGTTTATAAAGAAAGATGTGCAAGTGGCAATACATACAATTACCGACCTTTCAGTACAGGGATAGGCAGAATTGTCTCTGCTGATAACAATAAAATAAAACAAAAAATGGCCATATCCAAATATAATTAAAATGTTAGGGCGACCGTGTTACAGTCGTTGCAAACCAAGAGCCTCCGCTTTAAATACAATTTTTAGTAGCATAGTTTGTAATTGTAGGTATATCAGTGCAAGGTAAAAGTAATAATTTGTTATGCCGAGTGTATGTGGACGCGTGAACATTGTGCGAGGCACGCGGAGGAGCCGCCAATGGAAACTGGTTCCACTAATGCATTATAGATGATGATCAAATTTGACGATGGTCAATGAATTGAAAATGCCCATTGTTCAATTATATTTATAAAAATATTGTTGGGAATAGTCATCATCATCATCAGCCAGAAGAGTGAACATAGGCCTCCCCCTTAGAACGCCATTTCGGAATGACGTTCTAAGGGGAAGGCATATGTTCAGCAGTTGACGTCTTCTGGCTGATGATGAAAATAATAATCGTGGATGTGATGGAAGCGAGGGAGTTGTGTCAGGATCGTGACAAATGGCGCTCCATTGTCTCTGCTTATACCTTTGGAAAAAAACATTTGATTGATTGATTGATTTAAGGACCAAACATGTAGACTAAAAATAAATATTCCAATAAAATAAAAAATATTCCGTTTCCGATTTTACTAAAAAAAGTGTTATTTACTTTATAATATGGCCTTTTTAAATCTATCTTTTAAACCGCTGCTGTTTATATATAATTGCAATAAAAATAATATAAATCTCGTCTCGTATAATAGAATGGAACGTGGCCAATCACGTGTTCTGCGAATGAAGACGCTCTAGTAATAGTTTTATATTATTCCGTGATTATGCATAATGCTGGGTTGACATTCGGCAGGCCATGTCAAGGTGATCAGCATACAACTAATGGCAGATATAACCGAAATGTCAAATACTTTGGCATTTAACTGTCATAATTTTTGATGAGTTTAGAACCTAGGGCAAGGGCCCTCACACTATGTCCGTTATAATTTATTATAATAATGTTTTTGAAATTTTAATATATAATATTGTCATCTATTGTTTTCATCTTTTGTTTCTTATATCGTCAAGTTTTTTTTTCATAAGACGCGATATCTCACCTCGACCTGACTGGTTGTAAAATGGTAGAGTCTGTCTAAGCCGAAATGACGCTCCCTCCAAAGTATTTAATTTCATAAGATCTAGTAAAGAAGTCTCTTTTACCGGATATTATTTTGATACTTTTCTCCAGCTCATTTATACGTTTATTTTAAAAATACACAAAATTCCTTTTTTGCCTTTACGATAAGTATATGTACTTTTGAAGTTGTTAATAAGGGGAAACGTGTCTTAAGTCACATATAAAACGTATGTTTGAAAGTCAGTCAACCGATCAGTCTTAACTAAACTATAGTTCATGACAAAAGAGAGCTTCCTAATTAGTACACAGATAGTACCGTCTAAAGAAATAATTTATTTTATTACTTTGGCTCTTTTTTATGCTTAATTCGATGTTTTTTTTTATTGTGACACGACATCTGATGATAAGCAAGAGGAGGTCCAAGAGTGACGAGGACTGAGAAAGCCGAGCTTGTTCTCGGCTTTCTCAGCCGCCGTCACTATGCCGGCCAAAGGTGCTTCTTCACGCATCGCTTGAAGGATCCAAGGTCATAGGATGGAGAGAACACATGGGCAGGCAAAGCATTCCACTTGTCGATTGATCTACAAAGAAAAGACGCACCGAACTTTTTAGTTCGACTGCCGATTCGGTCGATAAAATGCGGATGCTTTCCCCGACCTGTGCGGGTATTACGGGAGTGAAAAGACGAGGTAGGAACAAGGTTAAAGAGCTCCTTGGAACATTCCCCGTGGTATAGGCGATAGAGGACGCTTAGAGCCGCCATGTCTCTGCGTAGTTGCAGAGGCTCCAAAGTTCGCGTGACCTCTGCTTCACCTATGATTCGGACAGCTCGGCGCTGCAATGAATCCAGGGCACTAAGAAGATACTTGGCAGAGCCGTCCCAGAGGTGCGAACAATACTTTAGCATGGGCAGAAGAAAAGAGCTGGTAAATAATTACATTTTATAATGGTTAGACAAATATTTTTAATGAATTAAACAACTTTTATGCTGCTTACTATCGCGTTTATTTTGGTTTTGATTTAACATTTTTTTATTATTCCGACGTTTCGAGAGCTTTGCATCCATCGTGGTCACGGAGAGACTGAGGTGATGGTCATCTTATTGGAATAATAAAAAAAAATTACAATCAAAACCAAAATAAACGCGATAGTAAGCCGCATAAAATTTGTTTAATTCAATGTTCGCGCAAAATCAAAGAAAATACTAAATATATTTAAATTAATAAAAAATAGGTACTTAGCATAAAACGATGCACACCCAACTTAAACAACAATAATTGTTGCAGAATGTTTTGGAGCTGTAAAAGAAATATAATATAATGTATCAAGTATCAACATGCGTGGGCAGTTAAGAGGCAAATATGCATAAAACGATAGCTATTAGTTATGATTAATTTACTAAGATATTCAGACAAAGGCAGTTATGTGTCGACATGATGGCACAACATGGCGAAATAGTGACATTTGGGCGCGTCACCGTTTCAATGGATTTCATATAAAATGTCATTTAAGTTACATCATTATTAAGAAGACACTTTCTTTCTATTGTGTTTTATTTTTATTCACACTTAACTAAATAAAGAGGCACTGATTAAAGGTTATGTATTATAAAGTTGGCAATAATTAGCCCATGTGTGAGAACGTCGTGAGAATGTCTTAGATTCAGTAACAATGACTGAGGCAGCCGTAAACCAAATCGGAATTTTCTGTCGTCTGCGCTCTTGGTACTCCTTTTACTTACCAACATTCAACCGAGAGCACGGGTTCAAAACCATTTGTCGGTACCAATGTATCTTTGATATATACTTTGATTGTCCTGTTTCTATGATACAAGCACTATAGTAGCTTAGTATATATTGTTAATGAAAAAATCTATTTCATTTGATTATGTTGCTCGACATATGACAGTACCTCGCCTGACATTAATCTGGATTGCGATCCCTGATAGAAAGCGTCTGCTATTACAGATTGATAATTCAAGGCGATTGTGGTGTACTTATAGTGAAATGGTCACGCTAACCGGAGAGACTCCGGTTCAAAATCCCGGTACCAATATACATTCGGTATATATAATTAGGTCGTCCATTTTCTATGATACAAGCACGTTTGGTAACTTTTTTTATTGTGACTCGATATATGATAGCACCCAGCTTGATGTTAAGCTGGAGTGTGGTCCATGAATGGATGTAATTGCTACTACAATTCAATAACTGTAAATAGCAGTCACATCCGCTATGCAGGCCTAGTCGGAACCGGCAACTTACAAGCTAATCCCAAAACATGAATAAATCACTTCACGGTCTGTATACTTGTAAGTGGTGGTACTACTCCGGATCTGCAGACTGGGCACGACTGCCTACCACTCTTTGATATCCAGACCCGAAGCAAATATCCATCTCTATTTTTAATAACAAAAGCTATGAAATAAATATTTGCTAACAAACCAATCGCTAACGGTTCGTCCACGCCTGTCGTCAAAAAGCTGATTATAAAATGTAAATATGTATGTTTTTAATGTATATTATGACATCAACAAAATAGATATAGTAATAAAATTACATATAATAATGTAATCACACATTTTATTGATATTATTTAAAGTTCACTTGTACTTGGATAACACCTCATTTAAATAAATTAGTTTAACATTGTATTAATTATAATTACATTTAATACTGGCGTTGAAATATGAGAAAAATAGTTCTTAATCAATCAATCAATCAAATTGTCACGCCTTTATTTTTCAGGGATAGGTAGAGACAAAAATGCTTACCAAAAATATTATATACTAATATAATATTTTTCTTATCAATCAATCAAAATTAAATTGTCACGGCAAAATGGTTATTAGCTCTTTGAAATGTCTCTCATTTGATCAAGAAACAATCTTCTGGGTTGTCTTTGTTTTATCCTTTCACTCACCTCTGATTTATGAATCTCTTTCGTCAATCTCCTTTCATATATACTTTCAATGTGCCTAAACTATCACAACATACTCTTCTCATATGTTATCACAATACTCATATTCTTTAAAATAACTACCTTTTTTATCATAATCATATTATCAGCGTGGTTAAGAGAGGGGAAAGGAAGGGCCGGCAAGCAGGCTCAGGACGAGCTCTGTCTTGCGGCAGACGGCAAGATAGACCTCTTGAAGACGGCATGTGCCCTCACAAAATGCTGTTATGATCCGCGTAGGTAAGACCGATACCGCAAGAATACTTGCGGCTTTCCCCTACCCGCCACTCAGGGGACGCGCTCGATGGGAGACCAGCAACTCCAAACGAGCCTATAGCTTTATTAATCAACTTTAACCTACTTGTATGCCTTTTTAATATGACTTTTAACTGACCTTGACCTGCCGGACGGTGAGCGAGGAGAGGTCCAAGAGTGCCGAAGACGGAAAAAAACTGAATCAGTTTATCGATGCAGTGTGGTCCATGAATGGAGAAGACTGCTACTACAGTTAAGTAACTGTAAGAAGCAGTCACATCTACTATGCTGGCCTAGTTGGAATCGGCAACTTACAATATGATCCCAAAACGCGACTAAGTACCTTAACGGTTTGTATACTTATAAGTGGTGGTACTACGCTGAATCGGCTGCCTACCATTTTTTACCCAGACCCGGACCAAATATCCGCCTCTTATTTTTTAATAAACAAATATATGTAATATTTAATCTAATTTTATAAATCTAAAAGGAATTTATAAATCTGATTTGGATAGATTTTCTAAACGAGGCATCTATCCAGGACCCCCCAATCGGAGACATCTTAAAAAAACTGGGTTGCTTAGTGCCCATTACAAGGTTGCCAGCTTATATGAAGAGAATTGTGGATGTAAGGGAAGGGTGGTTGTTGTGTGTCCATTGTCTCTGCCTATTCTTGTAGGAAACGGGCGAGCCAATTAGATTGTTAAATAAAAGCTATGTTAACTAAAAAGTTCGGTGCGTCTTTTCTTTGTAGAACAATCGACAAGTGGAATGCTTTGCCAGCCCATGGGTTCTCTCCATCCTATGACCTTGGATCCTTCAAGCGATGCGTGAAGAAACATCTTTGGCCGGCATAGTGACGGCGACTGAGGCAGCCGTGAACTAACTCGGTTGTTTCACTCGTCATCAGGCGGGTCGAGGTCAAATGTGACACGACAATAAAAAAATCCTTCGACCGGGAATCGAACCCAGGACTTTACGCGTAACGAATGCGCCACGCCTGTCGTCATAACTGTACAGCCTTAATAATAGTGTCGCATAACATTATAAACGGAAACTGTTAACATATTTGTGGTTACAATGTATTTGTAATCTTGTTGCATACAACCTTGGCAAATATATTGTATAACATAATTTAGAAGATTTTATTACATTTAGGTTTACGCGGCAAAACAACATGGCCGACATAGTGATGCCGACTGAGGCAACCGTAAACTAAGTCGGTTTTGAATTAAACAAATTATTAATAATATAATCAATAATCAAAATGTTTTCTACTATTCCGGTATGTTAAGTAGATTGACGAAAGGAATTTATAAATCTGATGTGGATAGTTGCGTTAAACAATGCCTTTTCCGACTAAATCGGAGACATCCTTAAGAAAGCTAGGTTTCCTAGTGCCCATAAGATTGTATGAAGAGAATTGTGAATGTGAAGGAAGCGAGGAGGTTGTGTCAGGATCATGGCGAATGGCGCTCCATCGCCTCTGCCTATCCCTGTGGGAAAAAGGCGTAACAATTTGATTTGATTATTCCGACGTTTCGGTTGCCTTAGTCGCCGTCACAATGCTGGCCAAAAGTGCTGGTTCACGCATCGCTTAAAATAAATGTTCTACGCAGCGCAAAACCATTTAGACAACCTTGTAAACATAATAGACTATGATAATATGCAATTTAATATGTCATTAAAGAATAAATATATAATTTATATCAAATTATTGACAGCCGATTGCATCTTAATATGATTTTGGGGAAATATTTTATACGGTGTTATTGAACTGTAATTATACAGTGAAACCACACTAAGGTACCTGAAGTTTATTACCCGCGCTTGCTAGTAGAAATTCAATTTGAGTGCTATGTATATGGTTGTCGTTTATTTACTTTTTAATCTTTCCATCTACGTCAATATAACATTTCGCCCTTGGCTTCGAGGTAGACTGGCAGGGAATGCCAAGGGTAAGTTCACTAACTGTATAAATAACTAGCTGAACCGGCGAATTTCATACCGCCTGAATGAATGTCGTGTTACAGAATAGCCGAACTAAAGTTATTGTTAATCGAGAAAATTAATATAATCGTTATTCTTTATAAATAATTATTCTTATATGACTTATTAAATAACTTTTTTTTATAATAATAACTTTTTTTACACCTTGGGTTACGTTAATTAAGATTTAGTAGGGATCCCTAATCTTTTCTAGTCATAAATATTCTAGCCTATGCCACTCAGGGTGAATGTAGCTTTCCAATAGTGAAAGAATTTTTGAAATCGGCTCAGTAGTTTTTGAGTTTATTCATTACAAACATACACACACACAAAAATACAAATCTTTCCTCTTTATAATATTAGTATAGATAAAGTGTTACAATAAATAAATAAAAATGTTTCATTGTAATATTAATTTAATAAGTATTTTCAAAACAAGTCTTTACTATAATTTATAATCGTGGAATCTTCAAACGCAGCGTGAAGAGGCATCTCATAAAGCTAGCATAGCAGAGTTATTTGCTGCCAGCTTAGATTTCTTTCTATTGCACTCGTTCCTGTCACCACTCTCTAGCTTCCTTTACATCCACGATTCTCTTATTACATGCTATTTGAACAATCTTTTAAGTCAATAAAAATATTTATTATAAAAACTGCAATTGATTTAACTGTAACTGCTCTTATTAATAACAATTTATTTTTTTATTCAAATTGAAAAACATTTTCTAACGTCATAGATTTAAAGATGTTAATTGTATGTAGTTAACATAAAGATGATATCAGACAAGTATGATCGTTGACTTCGTGTCATAATCGATGAATGTGAGACCTTTACACCTGGCCTTTTGTATCTACGTGAAACATCGTTCACACGGATTTACTATACGTGTTCAAATTCATATACCCGCTGTACGGTACATATTATTAGGTTTTCAAATTATTTACAACAAGAAATAAAATAAACAATTTTATGTGGCTTACTATAACGTTTATTTTTATGCAAAGCTCTCGAAACGTCGGAATAATAAAAAAATGTAAAATCCAAACCAAAATAAACGCGATAGTAAGCCGCATAAAATTTGTTGAATTCATTAATCAATGTTCGCGCAAAATCTAAGAAAATACTACTACAAGAAATATTAAAAACTCCTAAGCTTCTATTGGATTTATTTGCTTCGGGTCTGGTTATCAAAGAGTGATAGGCAGTGGTGCCCAGTCTGCCGATCCGGAGTGGTGCCACCTCTTACAAGTATACAGACCGCGGATGACTTAGTCGCGTTTCTGGAATCAGCTTGTAAATTGCCGGTTCCAACTAGGCCGGCATAGTGGATGTGGCTGCTACTTGCAGTTATTTAACTGTAGTAACAGTCACCTCTAATCATGGACCGCACTCCAGCTTAACATCAACACAGCTGTCATATGTAGAATCAAAATAAAAGAGTCTATATATAAAGATCGTCAAGTGACTTAGTCACGTTTCGGAATTAGCTTGTAAGTTGCCAGTTTCAACTAGGTAGGCATAGTGAATGTCACTGATTTTTTTATTGATATCTTACTTGCCTGATGGATAGCATGGAGAGGTCCATGAGCGCCGACGACTCATAAAATCGTTATCCAGCATATGTCGCCGTCCTTATGCTGGATAACGGTGCTATTTCACTAGTTATAGTGAAGGCGACAGTAATGTAGTGGCAGTGCAATGGTTACGCAAGCCAAGTGCACGGGTTCAAAACCACTTACCGGTATCAATGTATCTTTGATATATGTATTTTAGTTGCCCTGTTTCTATGATACAAGCACTTTAGTAGCTTAGTATAAAAATGTAAAATAAAAAAAAGTTATCAGAGTAAACACACTTTTCTCTTGGTCGAAATTATGCCATATAATCTAACATTTTATTTTTAGAGAGTGTTTCATGACTAATATTAAAATTTTATAATATTAAAAATGTATTTTTATGAGTTGATTCACAATCAAAATAATAGCAGAAGCAATCAGGATCTGCATTGAATATGTTGACCTCTACCTACCTCTTGACCAGCTTAATCTGTTGTATAAAAAAGGAATTACCCAAATAAAAAGGCATATGAAGACACCGTGTCAAGGTGATTTAAATAACGTCACAATGATGTCCCAATGTGAACAACGAAGTCTATGACACTGCTCACCGATACAATTATTATAAACTATAGCTTATTACGAATAACAATTGATTTTATGTAAATAAAGACAAAAAGTATTTTTTTATTATACATTTCTATACTAAGCTACTAAAGTGCTTGTATAGAAACAGGATAACCAAAGTACATATATCAAAGATACATTGGTACCAGTGAGTGGTTTTGTATCCGTGCCACTCGGCTTACGTAGCCATTGCACTGCCACTACACCACGGTCGCTTCATTTTGCGCATACATTGATTATATTAAATTTAACAAATTTCAGGCGGCTTACTATGGGGTTTATTTTTGGTTATTGATTTTAATTTTTTTCATTATTTCCACGTTTCGAGAGCTTTACAGCCATCGTGGTGAAGGAGAGACCCCATCGCTGAAATAAAAAAAAAATTGTAATAAAAAAATTTATATTAGTTTAATTCAAAAACCAAAAAATGTACAGTAAATTTTTGGCCGGCATAGTAACGGCAATCGAGCTTTTAAAACTTCATCATTCTTGAATTAAACAAATTTTATGCGGCTTACTATCGCGTTTATTTTCTTACCATGAGGCAGGTCAGGTTCAGATTTCGAGTCACAATAAAAAAATAGCATACTAATAATTATTATTTAATTTTGTCCACAAAAAAACAAGTAGTTAACTGAAAATAAATTTTACAATATTAATACGAATATTCATTATTAAAAAGTAAATAAAATAAATATAATTTTAGATAAATAATCGATATTGAAGATATGAAGCTCAATGAAATTATCATACCTCAGTTCTTAATCTGAAAGAAGCAGGGACAAAGAAGTGACGTGACGTGAGGTGTCCACGATGCTGACACTTGAAAAAACTCGAAATCTGTACCTTTCTCAAAAATATAAACATACCTAATTCATAAGTAAATAGTGAAATTGGGTATTGTTTGCAAATAAACGATGGAACAAACTCTATTACTGTTACATCACTAGTTATCGATAAAAACAATCGTGAAAAATGTCGAGTAGCTTTAGTGTTTGGTGAACTTATGACCTCAAGATTCAACTTATGTTTTACATGTAACAGGATATAAAAATACTTGCCTTATTGTATCTCACATTTCTATACTCAGCCACTAAAGCTTGTATCATAAAAACTGGGTGACAGTACAAATACCAAAGCATTATAGTATATTGCCATAGAGCTTGTATAAAGAGAATTGTAAATGTGAAGGAAGCGAGGGAGTTGTGGCAAGTGGCGCTCCACTGTCTCTGCCTATCCACGTGGGAAAAAGGCGTGACAATTTGACTGATTGATTGATTATAGTATTTTTATGCAGTACCAAATGCATATCAAAGATGTACCGGCATGTGGTTATAAACCGGGCACTCCTGATTTGCAAGACAATTTTATTACCACTTGATCACGGTTGCCTTAGCTGACTTGGGGTGCAAGTCAGACTACCTCCTCGTGTGTCTGTTTATTTGCCGTATCGCTTCAGTGATGCGGAAAGCAGATGGGCTGGTGCATCCTGGCCATTAGTCAATAACTTCTTGTTGGCTAATGGCTAAAAGTCTGACGTGTAGGGCTGCTCTGAGAGCAGAGGGCCTGTGTGGAGTAGCTACGATGATGTGCCTTGGGGTCGTGGGTGTGTACGCGTAGATTACATAGTAATTTTTTGTTTGATTTGATAAATCGGTGACCGTTGTATCGATGTTTAGCACTTTAGTTGCAACACTAAACGCATCCATATATCTACTTAATATTGGTCATTAAAATGTAATAGGTCACCATGTTCTATTATAAATCTATATATATATATATATATTTATGTGAATAAAATTTTTGCGACATGATTGTGACCTTTGTTGAGGTCCGCATGATAATAAGGTTAATATTATGCACGATTTTGCAGCACACTGTTGTTCAATGGCAAAACTTAGATTTGATTATTGTGTTAAAATTAAAAAAATAAGTAACATATACCTTCATAAATTATTATTATACCTTAAAATTATTATTAATTTTCTTGGCAAATGTAATAAACGGAGCGGAATGGTATATATTAAATAAAAATATTAAATTAAGCTGTGAGTAAGTTCAAATGGGTTTATTCAAAAATATTAAATGATAATACTCTGTGTATCTTAGACATAAATTATCCAAAATTAAAAATATATAATATATAATTATTTTAATTATATATAATTCATAGTATTTTCTTAGATTTTGCGCGAACATTGGTTAATGAATTAAACAAATTTTATGCGGCTAATAAATGCGATAGTAAGCCGCATAAAATTTGTTCAATTCAATATATAAAATACAATCAATCAATGATAATATCACGCCTCCACTCCGTTTCCTATTAGGCAATAGGCAGGGACAACGAAGCGCTATTTTTTGCGATTCTAGCGAAACCCTTTTGTTTCCTTCAAATTCATAATTCTCTTCATACAATGGTTATTGGAACCATAAAGCTTGAAGACCCAGAAAAGTGTTTCGTTAGATATACTTTCAAAATATGTTAAGGTCCCAATTTAATATAGATTTAAAGAATATCATATGTGCTCACGAAACACTCTTCTTGTTCGTTCCCTTTTTTATTCACTTTTAGTTTATTTATAAATATCCATTTTTTATAATTATTATTTAATTGTTTTGTAAAAAAATAAAAAATACCAATAATAATGTTGTGCAATTTTGCCATTGCACAACATTTCAATTGTCAGAATTGTAAACTGTGAATTATACATGTATAAAAAGTGTATAATTAAATAACAATCAATTACTGTACATTATTATATTGTGTCTCTCTTGTTAATTATGATAATTAAAGTTTAGATTATTATGAAACTTGGCTGTGATAAATCAAAGACGATTGAGGTAATATTTTTTTGACTTGCTTTCTTTCAACGGGAGTCTTAAGAGCGGGTTTCACTTTAAAAGTGAAGTTGGATAATTTTTTTAGTCGAAAAAAATGAGCATTAATTTAAAAACATAATTATAAACTTTACTTTTTTTGCTAAATGATACCGTGACAAATAGGATAACCAAGATTCGGCGTTGACGCGGTATCAAAAAACTGACAAAATATTGTAAAATTTCATTTTTTACGTTTTCACAATAAAAACACATTTTACAGAAAAAGTATATGTGACTGAAAAATACGCACTAAAAAGCCGAGTCGAATGAGCTTTGTTGAAATATACGATCGCATTAGTAGTTTCAACGAAGCTCCTTCGACTCCGCACCGAAACTTGGTTTTGCTGTTTCTCACGCTATTATCTAAAAAAACCTGAGGCTTTCAACTATTTACGCTGTATTTTGATTTCGGGCGGCCACATTCATATTAAATGTAAATTTCACACTTATAACGCGTAGGTGTTCGTGTCATGGTGTGATCGAAAATGCTTAAAATATATGGTTTGGTAAAGTAGACTAAACTTAGGAAATTTATACTACCGTACCACATGACTTAATTTTCACAAGGATAGGTAGAGAAAGCAGACCGCCACTTACCATGCAACTTCTTTCCATCACATTCCCAAAGCTTCATTTCTAAGATTTTTAGGAGTTTTTAAATTTTATTACAGAATATCCTTTTGGCAAGCTAATAGGTGACGGTTACCCTGGAGTAGCTCAAAATTTCCTGGAGTTTAGCTAACCATGCTGGGTTAGTTAATGCTATAATACAGCAGTCTAATCTGTTTGCAGGCAGCAGTCGGATGCGCTAATACGAGTATGTGTCAATGTAATAAAATATTACATATTTCTATAACGTGCTAGTATCTTAAAAATAGGACGACCAAAGTATATGTATCAAAGATACATTGGTACCGGCAAGTGGTTTTGAACGGAAGACTCCTGGTTTGTTAGCCCTTTTTGCAATCACTACATGGCAGCTTCAAACTTCCCCTGCCTATCCCATACGCGTTTGAATGCAGCCTTGACACTATTATTATTATAATACATTTTAATATCATGATGGCCTCTGACGTATAAGGAAATAACGATTTTGAATATAATTTATGTATACCTACCATATAACTAATTAATATTCTGATCTGACCTTTTCGTATTTAAGAATTATGGACTATTTAAATTAATTATTGACCTAATAATAGGAAGTTTTAGATAATTAATTAATAAAGATTACCAATGTTATAATGATAAAACTGCGTAAAAATATTATTTTTAGTTTAACGAACTTTTCAGTTGCTGAGACTCCAACCACCATTAATTGCATCATCGCATTACCAATGAAAATGTCAATAATACATCAATCAGTTAATCAATATGTCACGCCTTTTTAGGTGTCTATAGGTAGAGACAATGGAGCGCCACTTGACACGGTCCTGACATGACATTCCTGGCTTCCTTCACATTCACATTTCTCCTCATACGAGCTCTATGGTTATTGGCACTAGGCAACCTAGCTTTCCTTAAGATGTCTCCGATTGTGTTAGCAGTTGCTTTCAAGTGTACAGGCCATAAAAAGACTTAGTCGCGTTTAGTGATAAACTTCTTAAAACTTGTCGGATTCAATTAGGCCGCATATAAAATGCTACTTACTGTTATTTAGCTGTCGGATAAAAAACTGAGGTTGTTCACTATTTTGAAAGCTTAACAGCTATCGTAGTGTCACCCGCATCCAATAACGTATTACAATAAAATAACTTATTTCGATTATAAAGAAAACAGTTATTTTTAGAATAAAAATATATAAAATTATAATAAAGATTCACCATAATTTAAAGTAGTGGGTTCAATATCACTAGTTGCATAACAGTCAACTTTTGAGTAAGGTCAGCGGCACAGACTGGTTTTTGTACGAACAAAACACCATTAACTTTTACGGTATACGAAGAATTTCATTTGCACATATTTTAGGCTGCATTTATGTGTCACGACTTGTAACATCTCCACATAATATACGACTTGACACAGTCTAATTTAATTCTATACGATTCGAAATGCATATCAGCAGTACACTACAATTTTGTTTGCAATTTATTTAACGTGTGGCCATTGCGATCAATATTGTCGATAATTTGTTTGACATATTATTAAAATATTTTTTAATTTATTATTTCGTCGTGCCTTTTTAATTTACCTTGGAATTCTTTTGTTTTTTATTATTATTTATTCGTGATTTTTAATTTATTGTTGTTTGACAGATAATGTGTGTGCAATTTTATTATATAATAATATAATATTAATAGATGCGACATCATTATAATATTGGCAATATATATAGTTATAATAAATGAATGAAGCAAAAGTTTATACGGCTTCTAATGGTTTCACCAACACATAGTAGTCTAAAATATTTCTTACTAACTCTAACATAAAATAAAAATAACATTTAGGTAAAATTATATTTTCATTACTATCTACACTGAATTCTTGAATAAACCTGAGATTCGTAAATAATATAATATAATAATATAGTAAATAACTGTAAGTAGCAGACATATTCACTATGCTGGCCTAGTTGAAACGGCAACTTACAAATGGATCCCGAAACGCGACTAAATAACTTCAAGGTCTCTTTAAAACATGAAGATACTTTTCTCCTTTTCCAATGGAAATCGAGGCTTATGCGTTTAAATTATGATGCATAATATGTTTCATCACAATTCTATACCAAGCTACTATAAGAACCTAATTGTATCATAGAAACTGTGCGATCAAACTACATAAATTGAACAATAAGTTTAAAAATATTTACATTGATTTTCGGTCTTAGTTCAGACGATTTGAGCACTGCTAGAGCACGGCAATTAACTTCAGTATCGTTTATGCAAAAGTTAATTTGAAACTTAATGATAATAATTCAATACGAACAATAACAGTTATTACACGACGGGGCGTTTATTGCGCAATGCACCTTAAAAAGGTCCCCAAGCTCATAATTTTATTAAAAATGCTGCATTACAAAATAAATAATATTTTTACTCATAACGATACCTCCGTTCTTTCATTGTTTACTATGCGCTCGTATTTTAGGAATGCGCGATGTTTTGGTAAGAATGCATTTATATATTCGCTATTATACTATACTCCTGTTCAACCTATAACCTTGATCATTTAAGCGAAGCCTTTGGCCGGCATAGTGACGGCGACTGGGACAACCCTTTAAATCAGTTTATCAGTCAAAGTGAGATATCGCGTTAATACAAAAACAAAGACAAAATTATGAAATTCATGGTTCTCCCAGACGTCTTTCGCAGAGTTTTCAACCAATAATTGAATATTGGATTGCAAATAAAGCGACCGTGGTGTACCCATCGATGGGTGTACCACATTTGTACCATTTGCCGGTACCAATGTATATCTTATATATGCACTTTAGTTGTCCTTTTTCTGTGATACAAGCACTTAAGCTATAATATAGTAATGTAAATTTAAAACAAATACAAGATTGAAATCAATGACCACATCCTACCAATTAGACCTGGATAAAATTATAAATGTTTTTGACAGCTGCAAGTGTCTAATCGGACATTATTTGAGTGAATTATTTGTTGTTTCCTAAATAGTAATGTGTAACTTCAGTGTTTCATCTTTATTCATTGAAGACATTATAACGGATGACCAGACTGTATGAACTCGGTTTCCTTTGCCTTCCAGAAAGGGAGAATTGAACTGATGATGATGAAAAAAAGAAATATAAAGCTTGATGCGCATCAGTTTACGTTATTATAATCAGTAATAACGTTCTCATAGAAACTAAATGATAAATATAACTGCGGAACAATGTAAAAGTAAATGATATTCACTCTTAACGATTAGTAAGCAGTCGGCAATATTTCTTTATATGTGATTTGTTTATATTTATGTTGAAAATATTATAAATCTGCGTGATAAGTATCTGGGGCCTGGGGGACTTTTTGAGGGTTTTGTACTTGACCAAGTGAACCCAATATTATATAGTTATATTGAACCATGGACAAGATTCATTCAGGTTTTGCTTATATTCAACGAGACAGGTAACACACCAGTTCGTTACGCGTAAAGTCCCGGGTTCGAATCCCAGTGGGAGCATTGAAATTACATAACATTTTTATATAATATTTAATAGTTAGATTAGATATTACAAATATTCGTTATTAAAAATAGAGATGCAGATATTTACTTTGGGTTTGGCTGTTTAAGTGCAGTAGGTAGTCAGTTGGTGGTTATTAGCCCAGTCTGGCGATCCGGGGTAGTACTTACAAGTGTACAGACCGTTTCGGGATCATCTTAAAAGTTACCGGTTTCAACTAGGCAATCGTGTCTATTACGTCGGCCTAGTTCGAACTTTCAAGCTAATCTCGTAAACGCCACTTTACGGTGTGGTACTTAGGTACTACCCCAAATCAGCACACTCTTTCACACTGAGAAAATATGTGCCTCATATTTTTCTTTAACATGCGACAAAATTTAGAAAGTCTTAAGTCCTTTAATAAAAAATTTTTAGACCAACACCTTAGTTCTGTAGAGAGTCAATAATCTAAGTTCAAATGTCACCGCGTGTCCTTGCACATCTTCGCAA
Organism: Tinea trinotella; assembly: GCA_905220615.1. NCBI lineage: Eukaryota > Metazoa > Arthropoda > Insecta > Lepidoptera > Tineidae > Tinea > Tinea trinotella. The sequence goes on from HG992313.1 coordinate 13,873,224, forward strand.
CAGACGTACACAAGTATAAATACAACGAAATAACCAAAACACAGCATCAGTCGCTTCACAGCATCCAACACATTCACACATCCAACAAACAACTTAAAAAAACATCCAAAATGAAATCGGTACGTGTTTAAGTGTTTAATATAGTTTTATAACAACTCACACGTGCTCCTCGAATTGGATACAAAATTGACCAAAGGATTTTATTTAAAAAAAAATGATGAAGATTTTGAATTGGCGGAATTACCCCAATCTAGGGTAGTACCACATCTTGAAGTGATGTTCCAACTAGAATGGGAAGTAATGTTGCCAGTTCCACCTAGGCCGTCGTAACCGACTGTTACTTGCAGTTATTTGACTGTAGTAGTAGTCGTCTTTAATTACGGACCGCACTACAGTTTAATATCCTGGGTGCTTTCATATGTCCAGTAAAAAAAGTAATAAAAAATATGGACTCGTTTGAAACGAACTGAATGTTAGATTTGGTTTAAAAAAAACCTTTAAACAAAATGGGAACATTATTCGCTCGATAAACACTTTATCTAAATAGTATTATATTTAGATGAAAAAGGTGATTAACGTAAAATATTTTTCTAGTTCATCGTATTGGCTGTCCTCGTCGCCGCCGCCCTGGCCGCCCCAGCAGGCCCTGATGCCGATGCACAAGTCCTCCGTTACGAGAGCGACAACATCGGTGTCGATGGATACAGCTACAAGTAAGTATTAATTATACAACTATTGGAACGCACAAAAACAATATTGCATATGACAAGTAAATCGTAACTAAAATAAAATTCAATATAAAATACTTTTAATAAGTAAGTTTGCCAATCATTTCAATTTAAAACCTAATTGGGTTAACTATCCCAATCACAATAATCTGATTGGGATTATTATGATCCCAATTTAAATTATTTTAAATTAATCTAACTTCCTACTATCAATAAAAACGTGGTGTGGTGCAATGGTCACACAAACTAAGACCACGGGTTCAAAACCACTTGCCGGTACCAATGTATCTTTCATATATGTACTTTGGTCGTCCTGTTTCTATGATACGAGCACTCTAGTGGCCTAATTTAGAAATATAATTGAAAAATATTTTTTAACTTATTAAGTTAAACATTTTTAATAATAAAATCAAAACTTAATAAAACTCGACTTTGAGCAAAGGCTAATTACAGTAGGGAATAAAACCAACTAACTTAATATATCATTCTTCCCTCCAGTGTCGAAACCTCCAACGGCATCTCCCTGCAAGAGCAAGGACAATTGACCAACGCTGGCAGTGAAAACGAGGCTATCGCAGTCCGTGGTTCCTACTCATACACCGGCCCAGACGGCGTTCAATACACTGTCACATACATCGCTGACGAAAATGGTTTCCAACCCCAGGGCGCCCATTTACCCCAGGCCCACTAAGAAACAATAATTTACAAAATAATCTAGTCGAAATATAATACTCAAATTTTCTTTATTACATTTTGGTATATTCTCATTAGTTCCTCTTGTATTTTTACTAGTTATTTAAGTATATTGCTACTAGATCTACATGGAGAACTAATGGGAATAACGAATATTTGCATCGTTTCATCAGCTACACTGTGATAACTCGCCACATAGAGTTTTGTTAATTGAATAAAATAATTGTGTATATTATAAGTTTATGTTTTCATCTTTATTACCTTTTTATCCATTTTTGAATACTAATTATTTATTCTTATGCATTTTAGTAGACACGTTTCGATGATATTAATAACAGTATAAGTTCTTATTCATAATAATATTAAAACTTTTTTGAACTGTTTTGTCTTAGGTAAAACTTAGGTTACATTTTAACAAAAGATATTCTTAAGGAACGTTTTTATTCTACGTTTTTATTAATAAGACCTTATATTTTTAATATATTTTTTAATCACTTTAATTCATAAATTAAGTATGTTTAGCATATTAACTATACTTAAATTATAAATAAAAAATATCATCTAATCACGTTGCATCAGAGATAGTCCCAAGGAGACTGGCAACATTTCCCCTTTGTATAGCAGGGCTAATACGTTGGCAGAAATAATCGCCAGCCCTACTGTCTCCAGACTTCTCAGTCAGCTGCTTGGACAACTCCAATTTATTTTAAATTATTTTAACCTGTATAAATTAGTAATAAATTTGAATAGAAAGAGATCCTGACTCAACTGAAGAGAGAGCTGAGTCAGGATCGTGCAAAGTGGCACCCATTCCTCTGCTTATTACTGCGGGAATTTATATGTGACAATCCTATTTATCTTTTTATAGCATCTTGATGTAATTATAATACTTTTTCATTATTTTTTATATTAATTTTTAAAAGTTGAAACAATATGTCAAATGAATAATTACGACGTATAAATAATTAACAATTATATCGAATCATTAAAACACTTGTTAATAAAATTTTAATTAATTAAACATTACTTATATTAACTTTATCGCATCATAAATAAAATGATTCTTTAAGATTATTAGTACATTTAATGACTCGTTAAATGTAAAATTATATGACTTAATCCTAGTTGTATGGCACAGTTGTAATGGAGATTTCAATCAATCAATCAAGTTGTCACGCCTTTTTTCCCACAGGGATAGGCAGAGACAATGGAGCGCCACTTGCTACGGTCCTGATACAACTCCCTCGCTTCCTTCACAATCACAATTCTCTTCATACAAGCTCTATGGTTATGCGCACTAGGATTAATAATCAGCTTTTTTAAGGAATAATAAGATTTAATTTTAAATAGATTATTCTGCCTGTTTGCCTTTATCCTAAAGTAGTTTTTCTAGTAGCCTTTGTTGTAGGTAATAATTATAGATATAAATAAAAAGGATAAAGAGATGGATATAAAATATTATTTATACATATGGTAATAATTAAACTTATACACTAAATTAATTATACAAATAAAATCACTCGTATTTTTGCACTTGAACAAGATCTTAGGGTCGTGAACGAATACTAATAGATACCTCAATAAAATTAAAATAATTTATAGATTGAATACTCTTATAATATATAAAAGAAGATAGAAGTTTATTGAATATTGATTGTATTATATAATCGACCATTTTGGGCCTTAACATTAAGTTTTATATTATGCGTAGGATATATATTAGTAATAAATATAAATATATCGGCCTCCAAATAGTTAAATCGCCGCCATATTTGAATACTAATGGGTTAATCCTTGAATAAAGTTACATTATTTTAAAATTTATATTAGACTCATTTAAAAAAAAATTAAAAAGCGTATTATTTTTAAGAGTGGCAGACAGTTGGTTGTTATTTATTCAGTATACCGACCAGGGGTAGTACCACCACTTCGAAATTTACAGACCGTAAAGTGATTCAGTTGCGTTCCGGAATCAACTTGATTGTTACCGGTTCCCAGCCCCCCTAGCACGCAATTCAAGAAGAACTGCAAGGAAAATAATTGTAACTCATTTTAAATAACGTATTAGGCCGGCACATGTAAATGTTTTTAAACAATTTATTAAAGTTTTTAACGATGTTTAGTGTAAAGTTTTACAGAACGTTTAAATATCTTTTTAGATACACCGTTCTAGTAAGTTTTTTTTTAAATGAGTTGGAATGATATTCTTTGCAGTTCTTTATTCTACTTCTTGGATTGCCGTGCTAGGGGTCCTGGTCGGTTTAAATAGAGCGATATAGTTAATGTGTCTCTATCGGTCGCCTCTATTTGAGAGTGGTAGGCAGTGGTACCCAGTCTGCCGATCCGGGGTAGTATTTACAAGTTAACAGACCGTGAAGTGATTTGGTCGCGTTTTGGGATCTGCTTGTAAATTGCCGATTCCAACTAGGCCGGCATAGTGGATGTGATTGCTACCTTTAGTTATTGAATTGTAGTATTTTTTTTTTATTATAGCAAAGGCCAATATGATAACTAATGTGGACTTAATAATATATCCTAAAGTTAGATATTTGTCAACGATTTAAATAATTGCGAAGGTCTTCAAATTATCGCAAATGTAAAAACCTTGGAATAACAATTACAATAGATCTTATAATGCTTAAAAATAGCATTGCGCTTACTACCTAATCAATATTATTTTTTATATATATTTACATTTCTATACCAAGCTACTAATGTGCTTGTATCATAGAAACAGGACAACAAAAGTACATATATCAAAGATATATTGGAACCGGCAAGTGGTTTTGAACCCGTGCTCTTGGTTTGTGTAACCATTGCACTGCCACTAAACCACGGTCGCCTTACTTATTGAAATGCTTAACAGTGCTTAATTCTCCTGTTAGGGATAACAAAATGGCTCATTAGGAGAACTCACTTTTTACTTAAATTATTCTATTTTATTGTGACTTGACATCTGACCTTGACTTGCATGATGGTTAATCATCTAAGACCGCTGATGACTGAAAAAAAAAACGTTTCTGTTTGCATTAATTATGCCGGCCAAATTTGCGATGGCGAGAACACATGGTCTGGTAAAGTATTACAAATAATATTTTGAAATTAATAAAATTATTATTATACATTCCGAACAATTAATATTACAATTTATCAAACTATCACGCCGCAGGGATAGGCACAGATGATGGAACGCTATTTTCCACGATCCTCTCTTCTATTCGCAATTCACTTTAAGCACTATGGTGTAAGTTTTATGTTTAATAATGAATAGTGTTTTTTCATTTATTACATTATTCTTTATAAGCATACATTAGTGTAATATTTCAATTGGTCTAAATGTAATATTAAAATAATCAATGTATATGATTAACACATTATATTAGACGTCGGGTTGAAGTTCGCAGGTGTTGCAACAGGGCAAAGTTGATCAAGTGACCGTATACGCGTTTTATTATGCGCGCTATTCTCTACAAGGTAACGATGTTCGCGGTGTTTATATATCCTACTAGCGATAGTGAAGAGGTGAGGAAATACCGCAGGAACCTACTGGGTTAGGCGCTATGGATGTAATTTTTAATTTTTCCCTGACAGCAACCGCCTGATGTTAAGCTGGAATGCGGTCCATGAATGAAGGTGACTGCTTCTACAATTCGATAAGCAGTCACATGCACTATGCCGGCCTAGTTGTTAACGGCATCCCGAAATGCAACCAAGTCCCGTCACGGTCTGTATACTTGTAAGTGGTGGTACTACTCCAAATCAGCAGCCAAAAACCATATTTTAATATTGTGTGAATATAAATTTGGAAGTGAGAAACGCGAGAAAAGCACCCCTATCATCGGATTCCCGTGGAAAATTAGACGTGAAGATTGATTGATAAGATGTCAGGTGTCGTGTCACAATAAAACAAAAATGTTATAAAACTAATATTTTCTTTTATTTTTGGTTATTGATTTTACATATATTTATCATCCCGACGTTTCGAGAGGTTTGCAGCCATCGTGGTCACGGAGATTTTAATAAATTTTGTTAAATTTATTAAATTCTATCTTATAATTAAAATATCATTTGTGAAGCGAAGGTGGTTAAATGTATAATAGAGAATGAATGTATGTTGGTTTCGCAATGTGCGACACTGTTTGCGAGCAATCAATGACCAGTGAACTTCTCTACAAGCAAATCATTAATCTAGTTAGCAATCAATGAATATTCATCAGCATTCAAAAATGTCATTCATTAAAAATACATCACATCTTTTATTAATTTGTTTGTCATTTTGGTGTCATAATCTTATTCAAGCCTTCATTCTTTAGAAGAACAGGTAGTAGGTACAAATACAATTTAATTTGTATTTGTGATGGTCCACAGGATTATTCCTTAACATCAAGCGGGTTGCTGTCATATGTCGAGTCACAATAAAAAAATATTATTATTATTATGCTATTTATTTGTCCCAATGCTGAGCATATTCTCTTTTTAAAATAAAAAATAAAAATGTGATTTATTTATCTACTTCTTTTAACATGGGGCTTAAAAAACATCAATTCGTTCGATTGATTCTTAATTGATATAGAATCAATATGGTATAGTATATAGTATAATAGTATATGCATAGATCTGCCTAAAGTAGATCTATGCATATAGGTAGTAGGTAAAGCAGAGGTCCTTTTTACGTTTTGCTGAAAGGATCTAAGTAAGAAACTGGGAAAAAATAAGATAGTAGTTCGATTCTCGATTCCGTTTCCTCTTAGTTTTTTGTTATATATATTACATAAACATTTAATAAGAAACAAATAAAATTAAAAGAATATTAAATATAATTAAACTATAAAAATATCTTCTAATGACGTCGCATGAGAGGTAGTCCCAAGGAGACTGGCAACATTTTCCCTTTGTATAGTAAGACTAATACGTTGGCAGAAATAATTACCAGCCTTTCTGTCTCCAAACTTCTCCGCCTTGGTTGATTTTTTTATGTCGTGTGCATTCTTGGACCCCTTCAGTAAGTCAAGGTCAGATCTTGAGTTACAATAAAATATCCTTTAATCTTATCTTTCGTATCTGGGATCCTTTAGGCGATGCGCAAAGAAGCACATTTGGCTGGCATAGTGACGGTGATTGTGGGGAACTGTCTCAATTTGTTCAGTCGTCCACACTCTTGAACCTCCGTCATGCTTACCATCAGGCAGGTTTAAGTCAGATGTATAGTCATAATAAAAACGTAAACTAATAAGTAAAAATTACATATTATAAGCCTTAGGCCTTAGAACAAGGACTAAAGAATTTATCTATTCCCTATTTTTAGTTCTTAGTGCCTAATTTTAAATCACACAAATGACGTTCGCTTGTCACCATGGGTCGAGGTCAAATGTCGAGTCGTAATAAAGCATACTCGTATTCCATAAGTTGTCAAGAGCTTTGAAATGTAGCATTTTTAACATAATTTAATGCTGATAACATTTATTATGTTAAATATCTAGTTATTGTGAATTATTTAATGTTGCCTTTTGGGTTCCATCTTAATAAAATACTGAATTCTTAATGTGACATTTAAAGCATGTTTGAACTTTGCAAATTTGCCAAAATTAAACACCTTTAAATTATGCTAAATACCACTATATATAGAGGGGTGTTTAAGTTAGATATCGTCAGTACATATTTGCGTAACCTAGTGCATCTACGTTAGAAAAAAAACACAAAATAAATATCAAAATGAAATTCGTGAGTTTTGTGATTTAATTATTATTTTTTTGGTTGTGATTGTGAGAAGTGATAGTTCGAAGTGATAATTTACGCTTAGCAGCTAGGGACATGTGGCGCTCCATTGTCTCTGCCTATCCCTATGGGAAAAGGCGTGTCAATTTGATCGATTGATTGACATGTTGCGAATTAATGTCAACATATTGTGATGTGACGTCATACGATTTGCAACATCCTGCTGGTGGCACATTTCAGATTATTCATTATCAATGAATCAATCAAATTGTTACGCCTTTTCCCCACAGGGATAGGCACAGACAATGAAGCGCCACTTGCCACGATCCTGACACAACTCTCTAGCTTCCTTTACATTCACAATTCTCCTCATGCTTTTAGTTATATTCTATATCTCTAAGTAATCTCAATATACTTCCAAAACTACTACCATAGAGTTGAAGGATTTGAACCAGTGACCTTAACACATAAAAGCAATTAAATTACTTTCTTAATTTTTGTCCAAAAAGAGACAATAATTGGACAAAATATAATTATACACATAAATTAATTTTAACAAGCGTAAAATAATGAGTTGAGGGCTACATATGTTCCTATTACCAAAGACATAAGTGTCAATTTCGCATGTCTTGTTTAACAATAATTGCGCTTGTAACAATTTACGATGTATTTTTGTTTATTATCCAAAAAGATGTGCCAATATAATTATTAAGTAAATTACTATCTTTCCATAATTATTATAAATCACTTTTAATAATAATGTATATTTTCGAGGCACGACAATAATTTACACAATAAATGCTCTGCCACACGCGTTATTAAAGTGGCGGTGCCTTAATGGGGTTTCCACAACAGTTGCCGGAATTTACGTAGGCCGGCATAGTGGAAGAATAGTAGTGATGGTTATTTTTGGAAAGCTAAGAATTCGAATACATACGAATACTAGAAGCACAGCATAGAATGTTTTCGAACATTTTTTGAGGCAATAGTATGATACTATTATAACAGTATAAAAAGAAATATAACGTTTGAGTATCTAAAAACTTTTTTTTTATTGTGACTCGACATCAGGACCTCGACCTTCCTGAGGTCCAAGAGAACCGACGACAAAAAAACCTATGCGAACCTAATAACAAGAGGTTTAGCTTCAAAAAATTCTTATAATCCAGATACACAATAACATTTCTTCCTCATTCCAGAAATATCGTGATTTGTTTCTGTTGATTCCATAATAAATATATTATAATTATTTGTATTATTTTAGATCATTGCTTTCTCCCTCTTCGTGGTTGCCGCTGTCGCCGTACCAGTTGACCCCAAGGACGCAGTCGTCCTCCGTTATGACTCAGACAACATCGGAGTCGAAGGATACAACTATGCGTAAGTTGTGGCCTTAATTAATACAGTTATCAATTTATAAATGTATAAGTATCCTGATATTTAATAAAAAACGGTCTTTTTTTTATTTTATTTACATTTCTATACTAAGCTACTAAAGTCATAGAAACAGGACAACCAAAGTACATATACGGGCACTTGCCACGATCCTAACACGACTCTCTTGCTTCCCTCATATCCACAATTCTTTTCATTCAAGCTTCACAGTTATGGGCACTAGGCAACCCTCAAATTTTTTTGAGGAAGTCTCCGATTAAGTCGGAAAATCATTACGATTAAAAGCGATGAAGATTATCCCTGAGAGAACATTAAAAACAAAATGGTAAAAATAAAAACAATATTATTTATTTTACTTTACAGCGTAGAAACTAGTGATGGCAAATCAGCCCAGGAGCAAGGTCAACTCAAGAATGTAGGCACTGAAAACGAAGCCATCGAAGTGCGCGGCCAATTCTCATACACCGGTCCAGATGGCCAAGTGTACACCGTCACCTACGTTGCCAACGAGAACGGTTTCCAGCCCCAGGGCGCTCACATCCCACGCAACTAAGTCAATGAACAACAAATACGGAACTTCTGTTATCTCGCCAATTTAAATAATATCTATGATTAGTTAGTAAATAATGTTTTTGATTTAATGTTGTTTTTTTATTTCTTAAAGCAGTATAAACCCTTATTGCCTATGTGGGCAATAACGAACAGTTCTTTCAATCAATCAATCTGTAATCCTGACTTGGCTGAGTGATCCTGTGGATTCTATAGTCTAAAATAAAAATCAATCAAATTGACACACCTTTTTCCCACAGGGATAGGCAGAGACATAGCAATTGAGCAACCGTTAAATGAAACACTTTGCATAACAACTGGCAAGTTTTGCTCAGATGTCGTGCCTCAATAATAAAAAAGTAGCATTCGCCCTTATTTATGGAACGCACATCAGCTTAACATCAGGCGGAGTGCTGTTGTATGTTGAGCCACAATAAAAAGTGCCTAAACTTATAAAAAAAATAAGTAAAATAAGTGCCTGAAAATACGCTAACGTGGAGTTTCATTGTTTATAAGTCAGAGCTGATTTGGAGGAACAACAAAAGATTGTTCCTCGTTTAATTCTAAAGGAAAGCACCGAAAAGCCAATGAACGTATTAAGTTGTGCTTCATTATTTCTTGTGCATATTGAGATGTGACAATTTAGATGCATTAATAGATTAAATCGCCTCAAAATTTAATGAACTCCTAAAAATAAATAAGTATTTGGTACGAATTTTAGTATAAATAAAACAATAGTTAAAAACTTAAAAAAACACGCTTATATGACTTATATAAGCGTGTATTTTGTATTGGCACTCAACATCTGACCTCGACCCGCTCGATAGTGAGCAAGATGAGAACCAATAACGCCGACGACTGAAAAACTGAGTCGGTTCACGGTTGCCTCAATAGCCGTGTCTATGCCGGCCTAAGAATATGATATTATTGTATTGTGATGAGTTTTTAATACGTGTACAAATTCTTATGTTATTTAGACGTATGGAAGTGGGTGAAAATTAATTTGAAAGATGTCATTAAATAGTTACATACATACAAGTGAAACTAATAAAAGCGTGTTAAAATGTACACGTTTGTGCAATAGGTGTGCGCAATCCATTAAAGGTAGAATATAATGGTACATTAAGGCACGTAGCGGCACTCACCTAGATCAAAGTTAATCAAAGCTTGCAGCCACAAAGGACCGAAAAAGGAGTTCCTTTGTCATATTTGCGGAGAAACAAACGAAATAACATCAAAAGATGCTCTACTTCGATAACATTTGAAGTATTTTCTTTGAGAATATTTTAGTGATTCTCGTAATTAATAGCCAGGTAACAAATAAGTTATCAAGATGAAAGGATAACAAGATAAATACGAGTAAAATGATTTCAACTTACAATTTAGTTCAAAAAACCCACTGTATCCAGGATAAAGAATAAAATAAAGTTTTACAAGGGCTGAGTTTAGTTTACATGCAAAAACTTATGAGATCTATATTTTAAAATTATTTTATGGCATATTTCAATGCTAGTAATAGTATTTAAATTAGTTATTAATATTCAATGCATTAATATTTAAAATTAATTAATTCAATAATTGTATTTGACGTACGAACGAAGACATTTTTCATAGACGTAAACTTCTAGTAATGTTTTGACTAGATGTTTGAGACTCGACATCTGATCTGGACTTATCTGATGTTAAGCAAGGGGAATCCACGAACGTCGAAGACCGAAAAAATTTAACTTACGTTTGACTTCGCCGTCGTCGTTACTATGTCGGTATTTATCACTCTATCAAAATGAATTATTAACTATTTCGGAGGTTTGAATGAATAGCGCATGTCTAAGTATTATTTGATGATTATGATGAAATTTAAACCTTAGCGCTTGTATGAAGAGAATTGTGAATGTGATGGAAGCGAAGGAGTTGCGTCAGGCTCGTGACAAGTGGCTCTCCATTGTCTCTGCCTATCCCCGTGGAAAAAAAGTCGTGACAGTTTGATTGATTGATTAATATTAAAAGGTTTATGTGTTTTTACACTATTTAATATTATTTTAGTAGAGCGATTATATTGTTTAGTATTATTAGAGTAGAGTATACTTCCCTGACGAATGTCTGCCTATAAAATAGGTGTACAGTTGAGTCGGTGTGATTACATCTCTCGTTCACAACACAAAGATTCTTTGAGATCTCTCACAAAGGTGTTAATGTACTATTACATTAATGGATACACCTTTGTGGCTATCCACTGCCTTTGTATCCAATGATCAGCCTTTCTTAAAGCTCAGGTTATTGTTAAAAGAAATTTTCAGTCTGTAGCTTTGGGATATTTTGTTTGATTTCTTTTCTTAATTAAGGATTATTAATACTAAGGAATTTCTTGTGATTAAATATATTTATTTATATAACACATATTTTACATAGCTCGTTGCTCGTGGAATATTTAATCTATATAATCCGATCGCCATGATCGAAAAGGTGGACTGACAAGAACGAAGGTGGTAGGAAATTTGGTACGTAGAAAACCAATAAAATTGTAAATCTATCAATCAAGTTTCACGCCTTTTTCCCATAGGGATAGGCAGAGACAATGGAGCGCTACTTGCCATGTTTCTGATCCTCCCCTCTTCCCTCATATCCACAATTCACTAGGTAACCTAGCTTTTTTGAGGATAAAAAAAGTAAATGCATTTTTTTTTTAAATGCAACTAAAAATGTAGTAGCAGTTGCGGAGTGCTGCTTATTATCAATATCCTGCAGTGCCTGAAGACAAAGGTCTTCAACCAGTATGTGTTGCCAGTGATGGCATATGTCACTGAGACGTGGCCCCTGGATGTTGGCCTGTTGGAAAAGCTTGGAATCACTCAGCGGGCAATGGAGAGAGCTTGGAGTATCTCTCAGCGACAGAATCCCGACCGAGGATATTCGCCGAAGAAGCAGAATTACTGACATAGCTCGAAGGATTTGCAAGCTAAAGTGGCAATGGGCTGGCCACATCGCTCGAAAAACCGAACTCCGATGAAAAGGAGAAGGGTTCTAGAGTGGAGACCACTGACGACATAGTGAAAATAGTGGATGCAACTGGCATCTTGTCGTTCTTAGGGGGAGGCCTATGTTCAGCAGAGAACGCCTTCTTGCTGATGATGATGATTATCAGACAGGGTGCTGTCATATTCGGAGTCAGAATTATTGTCAAAAAACTTACCTTACTCCAAATAGCAGATAAGCAAGCATGTTTTCATAATAAATCAAATATCAAACGCCATGGAATGTTATTATTCGTTAACATAGCTTCACACGTAAAAAAGTTTAGTAACAAAATGCACATAAGGGTGTACGTACACGTGGCAACATGTGCGTGTGATAGTCGCCAACATTACAGGTGTTCATGATGTATGTTGTGTACGAGACCCTAATCTCTGTCTGAAAAATGTGAACATTTATATATTTTACAGAAGATAAGTGATTTATTAGATAAGTTGTTTCTTTAGTTAATTTGTTTGATTTTTAAAAGAAACGTGTTTTAGGAAAACATAAAAAAGTGTTATTTATTATTAAATTTTAGTAAGGAAAATAATAATAAATATTTGATAATTATTATAAAATAAAAAAAATTAAATTTGTGTTAAAAATTAGAATTGTGGATGTGAAGGAAGCAAGGGAGCTGTGTAAGGATCGTGGTAAGTGGCGCTCCATTGTCTCTGCCTATCCCTGTGGGAAAAAAGCGTGACAATTTGATTGACTGATTAATATTATAAAATAATTATCAATAATTAACCTATAATATATATTTCTTTAATTAGAGTAAGTTAATGGGTTAATTAATACTATATACCAATTTTGGATATTTTTACATTTCCATACTAAGTAACTAAACGTGCTTGTATCATAGAAACAAGACGATTAAAGTGCATAAATATTAAAGATATAATGGTACTTGCAAGTTGTTTTGATACGGGATCTCTTAGTCTTAATTTATCATCCACTTGACCCTGGTCTCTTTATATCGTTATAATTTGTATGGTTATGAAGAATGTTTGGGTAACAGGTATTGTATTTACTATAAAAATAATAATAAAGTACCTAATAGTATTAGTAACAAGTACATAAACGCACAAAAATAGACCTTAACAAATGTTAATAGCGTCCCAAATTGCAAAACCAAGTTTTTGTAAAACCAATTTTGAAATAAAGCAATATCACATATCGTCTTTCTTCAGGAAATGCGTTAATAATTTGTCCGTGAGTTTGGAGTATGGAAGGGAAACGTGGGCATTTCCCCGCCATTGGGGCGAGTGGGGGAAGAAGGGTAGGCACAGATGTGATCGTGTTAATATTACAGGTAATATGATAGATGGCACGTACGAGGTTGCCTTTTGTAACAAAAAAACATTTTCATACAAATGTCGTGTTTCTTACTAAGCATTTATAAGTTGGAAAGCATGGATTTATGATAAATGCACTAAGAACATATTGGACATATTTTCAAACAGTGGTAGGCAGTGGTACCCGGTCTTCCGATCCGGGGTAGTACCACCACTTACAAGTATACAGACCGTGAAGTGATTTGGTCACGTTTCGGGATCAGCTTGTAAGTTGCCAGTTCCAACTAGGCCGGCATAGTGCATGTGATTGCTGCTTACAGTTATTGAATTGTATTAGCAGTGACATCCATTCACGGACCACACTCCAGCTTAACATCAAGTGCGAATGTATCTTTGATAAAGGTACTTTGGTTGTCCTGTTTCTATGAAACAAGCACTTTAGTAGCTTAGTATAGTATATATTTATATTATATATTTTATATATGTTTAAATAAATAAAAAAATATATAATATACCCTATATATACGCCTAAAATTGATGAATTATATTAAATTCTCTTTTTATTTCAAAAAAAGACATATAATTTTTATGATAATTAAATAAGAATAATACTATTTAATAATGCCTCTATAAAAAATTTAGGTATAAGCCAAATAAACAAATTTTGTATGAGTGCGTACATACGCACATTGAATCAAAATATATAGATAATCCAAAAATCACAAAATAAAAGTTACACTTAGAAATCTTCACTTCCCTGGAGGAATTCAATTTGATGGAGGAAAAGAAAAAAAACTTGAATTCCCCCCTTTTATTATCCCCCTATTAGGATGCCAATGAACATACAATTGGCTAATAACTGAGCTATCAGGTGAAACAAATTCACTTTTTTCTACTTTCCGATAATATAGATGAAGAAAATTATAGAGATACCAAAAATCCTCGATCCTTACACGACTATATCGCTTCTTTCACATCCACAACTATCTTCCTACAAGCTCTACGGTTATGGGCACTTGGCAACCCAACTTTCTTGAGGATGTCCCCGATTTGGTCGGAAAACAACCTCAACCTTGGACCCTTCAAGTTATGCGTGAAGAAGCACCTTTGGCCGGCATGGTTACAGTGACTGAGGCAGCTGTGAAATAACTCGTTTTTTTCAGTCGTCGTCACTCTTGAACTGTCACTTGCTTGCCATCAGGCGGGTCTAGGTCAAATGTCGTGTCACAATAAAAAAAGAAGCGATAGATTTATGCTAGGATTGTGAATAGTGGTAAATCCCTGTGCAAATAAAGGCGTAACAATTTGACAAAAGGCGCAGTAATAAGTATTTGCAGCTTAAAACGACCGACGATACTTTCGTAATAACATAATATTAGTCAACATTAAGACAATATTAGTTAATAAGCATAAACAATTCATGTAATCGACGAAACAGCGGTAAACACAAAACCACTTCAACAAGATGGTGTCGCAAAAGATAGCAAACCATTTAATATTTTATTTGCTATTTAAAACTATTCGTATTGAAATAAATCATTATTAAACAAATGTTTTACGCAATAAATTAGTTAAATAGACGACATAAGGTTTTTTTGTCTATTGCGACTTCACATCTGACTTCGGCCTGCATGATAGAGTTCCAAGAGTGCCTACGACTAAAAAAAACCGTAATGTGATTCAGTCGCATTTCGATTCTGTTTTTACTTTTTGAACGGGTCGAAAGTTAACGGTGTTCAGTGTACCTGGAATAGCGGATGCGACATTTATCTTTGGTTAAAGTCGCTTACTATCATATATCGCACTTCAGGTTAACCTCTGGTGTTGAGCAGTCACGATATGTCACGATATAAATATATTGTTGATATAAAAATATTGTTGTCTCTATCTTTTACATTGCTCTATATTTTATTACTAGTCTATAAAATGTTATTGTAAGCGATTTCATTCTTTAGTGCAACAAGTTTAAGTTCCAAAGTTGTTTGTACAAATAGAATGGTGAGACAGTTCTTGAAACTTTTTCACCTTAATACCAATTGTATAAAGTTCCCAATTTTACTTATTTCCACCTTTCACTTTACGATTGTGACAAAAAAGGTATTTTCATTAAATTAGTTTGTTTTTCGTAAGATTGTTTGAAGGTTGTTTTCTCAATCAATCAAATTGTCACGCCTAAGAAGACCCACAGGGAAAGGCAGAGACAATGGAGCGCCACTTGCCACGATCCTGACACAACTCTCTCGCTTCACTCACATCCACAATTCTCTTCATACAAGCTCTGTGGTTATGGGCACTAGGCAACCTAGGAGACATTCTTGAGGATATCTCCAATCTCAATTTTATTTAATTTTATACTTCACTTTTTCATTTTATATTTTTAAATAATATAATTTTTTTATGAATGTAAGAATAAAGTTATACATGTGAAAGAAGCAGCATCGAGAAATGTGGTTAACCGTTGTCTCTACCTATCCATATGGTGTTAGAGTCTTACAATTTTGGTTGATTGATGTTTTAATTAGTGATATTTCAGTAAAATAACTTTATTTTATTTTATTGTGACTCAACATATGACAGCACCCCGCTTGATGTTAAGCTGGAGTGTGGTCCATGAATGGATATCACTGCTACTAATACAATTCAATAACTGTAACTTTTATAATTTATTGTTTAAAGGGCAAATTAAAAAAATCTAATGTGGTTAATCATTTCGTAGACGAAAGGAATTTATAAATCTGATGTGGATGGATGCGTTAGTCAAGGCCGGCACAAGAGGGTGCTTTCAGACCAAATCGGAGACATCCTCAAGAAAGCTAGGTTGCCTAGTGCCCATAACCATAAAGCTGGTATGAAGAGAATTGTGGGTGTGAGAGAAGCGAGTTGTGTCAGGACCGTGGCAAATGGCGCTTTATTGTCTCGGCCCACACCTGTGGGAAAAAGGCTTTACAATTTGATTGATTAATTGATTAAAAAATCTGTTGGATAAAAATTGTTATTTTTCAACAAAAATAACAATGTTTTCCACTGCTTATCCCACTTTATTGTACACCTTAAAGTACATGATTAGTGAATACATATTAAGATAAGACCAAGTTGAAGAGTTATCTTAGAGTTTGTAATTTATGCTAGCAACACTCGTTCAAGATTAAAAATGTTAATTTAGGAATTATTTCAAGTAATTTATTCGGCTGCTCTCCACTTCCTTGCTACCTTCCTGATTCAGGAGGTACCATTTTAACTACAGGGTGGTGCAAAATATTTAAAATTAATTACAAGAGTTTTTTCTTATTAAGACATGTTATCTGACTTTAGCTTAACATCAGGCGGGTGACTTAACATATGACAGCACTCCGCCTGATGCACGTGGAGTACGGTCCATGAACGGAGGGTGACTGCTACTGCAGTTACATAACTGTAGTAGCCACTATGCCGGCCTAGTTTGAACCGGCAATTTACAAGCTCATCCCGAAACGCGACTAAGTCACTTCACGGTTTATTTAAACTTGTAAGTGGTACTACTCCAGATCGCAGACTGGGCATCACTGCCTTTGATAAATAACCTGAAACTAATATCCACCTCTTTTTATAGACGAATATTTGTTCTAATGATTAATAACTTATTACAAATAAAGGCTTAGAAACAAATATTTGCCTCGAGCAGAAATCGAACTTGGGACTTTTCGCGTAACAAATGTTGTGTCACGCCTGACGTCAAAAAACATAATTGTCTAAAATTTGGTGATGTTTTTAAAGCAATACACTAAAAAATGGCGACCGTGGTGTAGTGGTAGTGCAATGGTTATACAACCCGAGAGCATGGGTTCAATACCACTTGCTGGTAAAAATGTATTTTTGATATTTTGATATATGTACTTTGGATGTCCAGTTTCTACGATACAATCATTTTAGCTTACTATAGAAATGTAAAAAAATACATATTTATTTAGGGTAATATAATTCTAATTGGATATACCAATAAAAAATATGTATCCCCCTGTATGCGGGAGTGGAAGTGATATCTTCATTAATCTGAGCGGCGCAGGAGGGAATATCTGAACATCTTAATTCATGCTAACTAATGCCAACTTCGATTCATTACTTGAAGGGGTTACACCCGCAGGTATTGCACTCGCTGCTGATGCTACCAACTCAAACGTTTGCGCTTTCTTTCGCATATTACTATATATATATACTATGAATTAAACAAATTTTATGCGGCTTATTTTTCCGACGTTTCAAGAGCTTTGCAGCCATCGTGGTCATGGAGAGGCCGCATAAAATTTGTTTAATTCATTAATCAATGTTAGCGCAAAATCTAAGAAAATATTACTATTACTATATTAGAAAGCTGGAGTGCCCATAACCGCCCATAACTAAGTGTGAGGGAAGCGAGGGAGATGGGTCAGGATAAGGATCGTGGCAAGTAGCGCTCCTTTGTTTATGCCTATCCCACCAGGGAAAAGGCGTGACAATTTGATGATGACTGTAAAAGCGAGTCACTTCACGTTTGCCTCAGTTGCCGCCACTATACTGTATTAGGCAAATTAAACCACAATTCTCTTCATACAAGCTCTACGATTATTGGCACTAGGTATTATTAGGTAATACTTCATTATTTACTTATGGAAAATTAATTATTATTTGTGAGTCGACATCAGACCTAGAAGATCATAAGCAAGAAGAGGTCCAAGAGCGCCGACGACTGAAAAAAGTGAGTCAGTTTGCGGCTACCTCAGTCGCCGTCACCAAATGATGCGTAACACCGATAAATTAATTTAAAGTGATTTATTTTGATTATTATTGTTTGAGTATATTCCGAAAAAGTTACCTTAAGATATTTACCTATAATATATTAGTAATTATTTATAATAAGGTCTATTATAAATAGGTTTCTTAGTTTACTAGGCTGGCATAGTGGATGTGACTGCTATTAACACTTATTGAACTGTAGTAGTAGTCACCTCTATTCGTTGACCGCACTCCGGCTCAACATAATTTTTTACATCTAGTTGCAACAAAATAAGTGTGTAAAATGTAGGACTTATTATATTAAAGAAGTCGAGTGCATCGTGTTAACAGAATTCGTTGGATTACGTGCATGGAAAATGTAGTGGGTCTGCTTTGATCGTTTACGAGCCCATTTGGCGCATGTCACGGCCATTTGGCAACTGCGGACGCAACTAGAAACAACCATATTACATTCAATAGAGAGAGCACAGGTATCGCTGTTATTGTATTACTTTATTGATTATATACAGGCTTTTTAAGCTCATTTTATAAAGGTTCTGAAGTGGAGACCACGAACCGGAAGATGCAGCGTAGTTAGGCCTCCCACTAGGTAGACTGACGATACCCGCACTGGTCAGAGAAAGCAATCGAAAAAGAAAAAATCGGCCGTCAAACTAAAAAGTTAGGTGCGCCTTTTTTTTGTAGAACAATCGATAAGTGGAATGCTTTGCCAGCCCATGTGTTTTCTCCATCCTATGACCTTAGATCACCTTTAAAGAACACGCACCTTTAGCCGGCATAGTGACGGCGACTGAAGCAGTCGTTTTTTTCAGTCGTCGTCACTCTTAGAGCTCTCTTGCTTAACATCAGGCGGGTCGAGGTCAGATGTCGTGTCACAATAATAAAAAAATGTGAAGTCACGAATAACCAGTGGATGCAACTGACATCTTGTCGTTCGGAATGGCGTTCTAAGCGTCAATCTACTTTCACACATCCTTTTCATGTGCCCAAACCATCGTAGCATCCCTTTGTCAATCCTTGTCACTACATCATCTTTCAAACCACATCTATTTTCAAAAGTAAAGTTTATAAAATTAATATAGTTATTTGTTAATCGGATTGAAGGGATTTAATTAATGTGCAGCGGTCGGTTTATATTCTGGCAAAGTTCAAACTGGTCCAAGTGAGTGTTAGTTTGATGCGCGAGTTCTTGTAATCGTTTGAGACGTATCTCTTACCCTAATGGCGCCGGTCGACGGAGGTTAATCCTAAGGGGATACTGAGGGAACGTTTACCTATTGTGCCGACATGGTTCTTTATTAATTAAGCAGAAAAAACGTATTATGTATAGTGTGGTGTAAACTAGTCAGTAAATAATTGATATGAACTAATGAAGTAAACAAATTTTATGCAGCTTACTATCGCGATAATTTTAGTTTTGATTATACTTTTTTTATTATTTCGACGTTTGAGAGCTTTGCAGCCATTGTGGTCACGGAGAGTGATATAAAGTAATAAAATAAACTAATTTACTATACTACTAAATAATTAAAATCCTACATATCCAAGACTCCATACGATATCATGTCAATAGTAATAAGGCGTACTATAAATTATATTCAATGTATAGTACGCATAAATATATAACGAAAATCTAAATAAATTTTACGGTATTATCAACTAGCAATTAGGCAATTAGTAAATGAAATTCTTTACCCGACTATGTTTTCTCCCCGTCTTATAACCTTGGTTCATTCAAGAGAAATGTAAAATAGAAGGCCGGCATAGTAATGACGACTACTTGTGTCTAAACTAAACTAAACTGAGTATTTATTCAGTCGTCAGGGCTCTTACCTTCAGGCAGGTCGAATTCAGGTGGCATATATACAAATAACCGGTGGATGCAACTGGCATCTTGTCGTTCCGAATGGCGTCCTAATCGGGAGGCTGATGATAATGATAATATCAGTTGTAGTAACTTAGCATATTTAAAAGAATTTGTTAAAAAAATATATGAAAATATATGAATGGTTTTCTATGTTTAATTTGACAGCGATTAATGTCGGCATCAGTGGTGCTTGTCTTTCTTAGCTAATGTGAGATAGTAGTCCGAGTGTGCCAGTGATGGCCGTACCTTCCGCGGCTAATCTCCACGTGGCTTCACCTACACCATTAACTGCATCCGACTTAAAACGATATACACCCGCACCCTGATACGAGTCTCATTCTGCACAGGGTTGTCACACACGATGCTAATTAGAAATAAATAAATAAACAGGCGTTCTTTGCACGTAAAGTCCCGGGTTCGATTCCCGGTCGGAGCAAATATTTGTTTCATAGCTTTTATTCGTAATATTTAATAATTATAATAAATATTGCAAAAAAGGCGGATATTTGCTTCGGGTCTAGTTATCAGAGTGGTAGGCAGTGGTACCCAGTCTGCCGATCCAGGGTAGTACCACCACTTACAAGTATACAGACCGTGAAGTGATTTGGTCGCGTTTCGGGATCAGCTTGTAAGTTGCCGGTCCAACTAGGCCAGCATAGTAGATGTGACTGCTACTCACAGTTATTGAATTGTAGTAGCAGTGACATCCTTTCATGGACCACACTCCATCTTAACATCAAGCGGGGTGCTGTTAACGAGCCAATACAACATTCTTACACAAAAGTGTCATTGGAATGTCCATTAACCACTTGGGTTCGAAACCACCCACCGGTACCAATGTATCTTTGATATATGAACTTTGGTTGTCCTGTTTCTATAATACAAGCACTTTAGTAGCTTAGTATAGAAATGTATAATAAAAAAATTATGTTTTAAGTTTTATTTGACATTTAATTTATTTATATTATTGTATGCCCGATGGGTGAAACATAGAGGACTATGCATTAAGTACACATAAATATTATACCTATGTTTGCAATTAAATATTTTAGTTTTGATTGAATTAAAAGTTTCATTGCGTCGTTTCTTTGTAGAACAATCGACAAGTGCAATGCTTAACCAGCCCATTTGTTCTGCCCATCCTATAAATTCTTCAAGCAATGCGTTAAGAAGCACCTTTGGACCACTCTTCAGTTTAAATAATATATCATATCTTGCTCAAATATTATTTTATTATTTGCTATATTTTAGCACAATATATACTGTTGATATCAACAATATATATTGTGGATGTAAGGGAAGCGAGGAGGTTGTGTCAGGATCGTGGCAAGTGGCGCTGCATTGTCTTTGTCTATCCCTGTGGGAAAAAGGCGTGACAATTTGATTGATTAATATTCTGTTTGATCTTAAATGTTAATTGCCGCCACAGATTAAGCAATTCTGCTCCAATTCTATTCCGGTTTCTTCTTGTTTCGTAAAACAATAATAGTTGTCAGGTATTTCTATTGAAAACCATCACACAACCCTTTAAAACGATGTCCCTAAGCAGAGCAACATATTGACAAACAGTAGTTTAATTGTTTTAAACTCTACAAGATCTGCAAACCCTATGAGAAAAGATTTGTGTACCCGCTCATTGGCACTTAGTGGGGGGCGGAGGGGGGATGCACGAAGGAAGGGGGGGGGGGCACACTTACAATTGATTTGTGCTATTCATTGTTACCTAACTTAAGATGTTACTTAAACACTGAATTTTTCATACATAAAGATTTCAGGAAAGATTTTTACAATCATTAAACATTTCTAGTTCAATGAAATAATAAATAAGTATTTATATTTAATTAAAGTATAGTTGATAATACATTTTTAAAAATTTTGTTAGTTTAAATTTTAAAGGGATTTAAACCAATCAATTTTGAACCAGTAAATAAATAGTGACAAGGATTGACAAAGGAATGATTCGATGGTTTGGGCACATGAAAAAGATCAGTGAAAGTAGGTTGACGAAAAGAATTTATAAATCTCATGTGAATGGATGCGTTAAACGAGGCAGGTCCAGGACCAAATCGAAGCAGACCAAAAATCAGACCAAATCGGTGACATCCTCAAGAAAGCTAGGTTGCCTAGTGCCCATAACCATAGAGCTTGTATAAAGAGAATTGTGAATGTGAAGGAAGCGAGGGCGTTGTGACAGGATCGTGGCAAGTGGCGCTCCATTGTTTTTGCCTATCCCTGTGGGAAAAAAGCGTGACAATTTGATTGATTGGTGAATACATTTTAATTTTTTTATTTATAGGAACTGCAATAAAGTAATATTTTATTAAAAAATGGGATTTTAATACGTCCTGTTTACCCTTAACAATGAACCAATATCAATATCAAAAACTTGAGCATACATGCTACCAAAAGACAATTTGAGAAACGAAAATAAATGATACAGAAATACAATTTTGACTTTAGCTGTTCGTGACCTACCCCATGTTTCACCTTTAGGGGTAGAATTCCCCCATCTATAAAGGGTGATTTTTTTGAACATTAAGACGTAGGCAGGTGAACATAAATCTAAAGTCTAGACGCATTTTATTGCTACTTCAACATACGCACAATGGCCACTGTAAGAGCATTTTCAAAAGTTAACATATTTTCTTATATTTTTTAAATATTATATAAGAAAAAAAATCTTACCAAAAACTCAGACTATAATAAAACATATATCAATATAATATGTTTTTATTAAGGTAAGTAAGTTAGTAAGTTGCCAGTTCCAACTAGGCCGGCATAGTGGATGAGACAGCTACCTAAATATATTTATTTGTAGTAGCAGTCGTACCACACTTCAGCTTAATATCAGGCTAGGTGCTGTCATATGTCACAATGACTCGTTTTTATTGTAAGAAGGCTTTTAAAATTTTATATAATACACATTTTTTAAATTCAATTTCACTGCAGAAGTTATAGTTCTAATGCAGAATTAATCATAAAAGACTATCATAGAGAGCATTGTTGGTAACAAATGAACGCGGGAAGGCGCCACGGCCATTGGTCAAATCACATATCCTTTGGCTCCCCAAAAAACCTCCCGAACGTGATCCCAATGCAAATTATACGGAACCCTTTAATAAATCGCACTTTATTTTTATAAAGCACACCTTCTGACGTCCCTTGTATATGTTTCACGTGTGCCGTGAATATTATACCACAAAAAGGTTGCCGTCTGTTGTTTTAAAAAATAAAGGTTATTTAATTTCAGTTTTTCCACCATTTATTTTAGGTCAACCTTTTATTTCATATATTTGCATAGGGGCTACCCTGAAGTTTGTACCTCTATCATATTGTTAATATTTTAAAGAAATTATTCATATATTTCTTTGGCCAGCATAGTAACAGCTGCGTAATTTGAATCGTTATTTTACAGTCGCCGGCGCTCTTAGACTTTCCCTTTACATACCAACAGGCAAGTCAAGGTCAGATGTCGAGTCTTAATAATTAACAAACTTTTATAAAGAAGATTGCGTGAGTGAGGGAAGCGACAGTGTTTTTTTTTTATTGTGACTCGACATATGACAGCACCCCGCTTGATGTTAAGCCGAAGTGTGGTCCATGAATGAATGTCACTGCTACTACAATTTAATAACTGTGAGTAGCAATGACATCCACTATGCTGGCCTAGATGGAACCGTTGTGTCAGGATCGTGGAAAGTGGCTTTCCATTCTTTATCTATGCCTGTGAGAATAGAGTCATAGCGATAGTTAATGATAGGTTTCCTAGTGCCCATAACCGTAGACCTTGTGTGAAGATAATTATAAATGTGAGGGAAGCAAGGGAGTTGTGTCAGGAGTCGGTAAGCGCTCCATTGTCGCTGCCTATCCCTGTGGGAAAAAGGCGTGATAATTTGTTTAATTTTGTTTAAATTATTTTAATTGTAAAACATTAGAACGATATTACATTATAAATTTGAATACATTTAATATATAAATATACAAAAATAGTTATATATAATATAAAATATATATTATATATATATTATATTATATATATATATATATATATAATATATATATATATATATATATTATAAAATAAGGATTTTTAGAGGAGAATGTAATATCGTTCTAATGTTTTACAATTAAAATAATTTAAACAAAATTAAACAAATTATATATATATAATATATATTTTATATATAACTATTTTTGTATATTTATATATTAAATGTATTCAAATTTATAATAGCTGAAATTAGCAGGCATTTTTATGATATCTACAAGAAAACCAAGAGAATTGTACAATAGTAAATATTTCGCGAGAAGTCAACTCATTATGTGGCAGTTAAGGTGAAATGACCAGAGAAATACCTCCGTTGAGGGGTGCTTCAAGTTAAGGGTGGAATAGAAGGAGGGGGGTCTGAGTAGAAAACAACATTTAGTTTGAAAAGAGTCAGTTTATTTGTCTTTATTGACCAATTTGGAGACAATTTGTTTTTTTGCTCTCTCTCCTATCGTCAGGTACAAAATTAGTTTTAGTTGCTTCCGATGTTTTTTTCGTGGAATTTTATTTTCTTTTTGTGTTTTTGTTTGAAATTATTTGTGCAAATATTTATTCATAGTTGAGTTAGTCGATTCTGACACCATTAATAGTATGTTCTTTGATAATCTGGTATATAACTCTGAAGAGAAAAGCTTATATATACGAAAGCTTCCGAAACATCGGATTTAAATAATCAAAATAAACATAATAATAAATTGTTTTTAATATTTTACGCGAAAATCTTGTAAATATTTGTATGCGTTTCTCTCGTGGAAAATAAATACTTACTGTTATTGCAACAGATAAAACTATGTATTTTATTAATGTATAAAAAAGCAGCCTAAAGGAATATTTACCAAAACACTTCATAAAAAGAACATCAGGTGCGTGCCAGTGCTAGCCTTATGGGAATAAACATACATTCGGGAAAGATGCGTATATAGATCTGGCGCCTACATTTCAATTTAATAATTTTTCAATTTAAATTTTTATGTACATCGAGCCTATCCTAAACCTGTTGTAAAGATTGGAAAATAAACGTTTAAAATTAAATACAAAGAATAATAAGCATAACTTCTAATAAGTCATATTATCAAATATTTTCTCGATGCCCTGGATTTCGCAGACATGGCGGCCTAGGCGTCTTTTATCGCCTGTACTACGAAGAATTCTGAGGAGCAATTTACCTTTGTCCCTACATCGTATATAACGCAGGAGTAATGGAGCATTAGCATTTTGTTGACCGAATCAGCAGTCAAAATAAAACATTCAGCGTCGTTTCTTTGTAGAAAAAGAATAAGATTAGGTGGAGCGCGATCTAAACACTAAAAGAGTACGTGGTATGACGATCCGTGTTAGTCTACTTTCCCTAATAAAATGTATGTATGGTGGACCCTTCACAATAATTTTATTTTGATCGTGAACCCCTTTGGTCCCACAAGGTTACCTCACTTTCCTGATTTGCTATTCAAAGTGAGACGTGCCGCGGCATCAGGTACGTGAATAATATCGGTCAATATAATACTGTTCGAGATAGTTTTCAAGAAATACGTGAGAAAAATCTGTTTGACAACTCGTAAAAGGTTGCTTTTGCCAGAAGTGAGAAAGTTTTGATTTCATTGAAAACTATCAATTCTTATAAATTGATATTTAATATCTATTATTGGGTATACATTTATTCAATAGATATATTAAATAACGTAATAATAACTAACAATTAAAAAAATGTGAGTATATCTAAATAGAAATAAGTAATTCAGTCCCACATTCTTAATTTATAATTAATTATAAATTAGAAAGTCCACCAAACACAAGCAACTAGCTAAACAATGTATAATATATATTTATAAGACCTAAATGAAAATAAATTATTATGTATAAGGAATGTTTATACAATATATAAGTCGTCTCAATAATTATATTTTTCATTGACTTGTATCTGACCTTGACTGGATGGCAACTAAAAATCGACTGAAAAACGTCTCTGCCTCGGTCATCGTCACTATGCCGACCAAGAAGTTTCTTTTCCTTATGGAAATATATCTATATATTTTATTATTGTGTGCATACATTTTTTTCAATTTAGAAATAACATGTATTAATAATTTTTTTTAATTTATCAATTTGTAAATAAAGATATATCTGTATAGGTATATGTATATAATATTTAATCAATTTAATGTTGTCATAAATCGGTGTTTGTTTTGTTCGTGATACATTCACTTGTTTGTCGGAGGAAATTCCAACAATTTACAAAGTAGATAAACTTTTCTGATGATTTTCATGAAAATAAAAAAGTTACTTTCCTACTAATTTTATTGTATTATAATGACTTTTTATTGCTTTCACGATATACGTAAAACCTTAATTTAAATAATTGACATAGGTAAAAAATTATGAGTAATTATATAATATATGTATATTTATTAGAACGTTTATGACTTAGCCGCCATTGTGATAACGATTGAGGTTGACTGAAAATCTGTAAACTGAGATTTTTCATTTGTCGGCACTATTGAAACTACCATCAGGTAAGTCGAGGGCAGATGTCGCATCCTATTAATATAAAAATAAATAGTTCAGTACCTTTGTTTAATATTACACACAAGGAAAGAGATTCATAAAGAAGATAAGGATTTAAACACAGACCTAAAGTTTCAAGTTCATATGTACGAGATCATCATCAGCTAGAAGGCGTTCACTGCTGAACATAGGCCTCCCTCTTAGAACGCTATTTCGAACGACAAGATGCCAGTTGCATCCACCGGTTATTTGTGACTCACAATGTCGTCAGTCCACCTACTGGGAAGCCACTCACGCTAAAAATCCAAAATGACAATCGACCGAAAGGTACTGTAATATTTTTTTTCATTGTCTATATTTAATACATTTATTTGACATTAAAGTTTATTATGTCATTCAAAAGCCAAATAATATCCCATTGCCACTTCTACCCCACTTCACCAATTTGGGCTGAAAATGCAAATTACATTTCCCTCTTAAACAGCATATAAAAAGCTACAGTCAAAATAGTATGCAGGTGTTAGCAATTGGCTCACGTTCGAGACTGTCTACGATAATTAGATAATACTCATTAGGAACCCTTATTTCGCCCCTTTTCCAACCACCCTGCTCACCCCCGACGTAACCACTCGCCGTATTCTGATCACAGTTCAAATTTTACCAAAAAAACTATTGTTTTACATAATTATATAGTGACGGCAATTGAGAGAATCGTATAATAAAATTTTGAGTCGTCGACGTTCTTGAACTTACGAGCTGGAAAACCAAGGACAAATGTAGTCTGAATAAAAACTAAGAAATTATTATAGTATGACTTTATCATCGACGTCACATTTCTATACAAAATATTTAATTTTATATTTATTATAGCAAATAAATAAATGAATATAAATATACTGGAAGACAGCAAATATAGTTTCACTAGATTTGCTGTTTTCTTATTTATTGTTACGTTTAATATTAATGAAATTATTATCCTAAACTAATTTAACTTTCAAGAATAGCTCTTTTTAAGAAGTTGACTTGTTATTTCATTTTAAACTCTATGTTTTAGACCGCTAAGTTTAATCTAAAAAGCAAATGAAGTTTTGAATTATACCTGAAAGGAAATGAGTGTAGGTTTTTAGCAAAGTGAGAAAAGCAGTCATAAAAATGTGCTTATGGGAATTAAACAAAATGCTTCCGCTAAAAAATATATTTTGTAATCCAGTATTATATCATTTTGTGACTGCATTTTCATTATTTAACTTATCATGTTTTGTGAATTTATTCACAATAAAAACTATCACGCTTTATTTTCCACAGGGATAGGAAAAGCAATAGTGCGGCATTTTTCACGATTCTGAGACAGAGTCTTCACATCCACAATTCTCTACATATAGGACAAAGTGTTCAAGTGTAAATAGACTAAGGGATATTTGCACTGCAGTCTTCGTCTTTAACTTGACCCGGATTTGATCGGGAAACAATCTTCTAGATCCTGCCTGTTTATTATTACCACTCACCTCCGATTAATCACCTTTCGTAAATTTTACTTTATATATCTTTATAAAGCGAATCATATTTCGAAATATAAAAAAATGTATTTATAAATAATATAAATAAAATTTTATATAAGTAGGTTTATAACTACTATTAGTTTGTAAAACTTCTTAAAGTATACTTGAAGATTATTCAAAAGAAGAAAACTCCCACTAAACTAAATATAAACATACGTATAACTATATAATACACCTAGTTCTGTGTATATTTTTACCTTAACGATATCTGTACAGCGGCATCTGAATGGCAATAAATTAATGCGGTGACACACCTGACAGACGGTGTCCACTTGCCTGACCCCAGCACTATAAATCGTGAAGCCGGGATAATGGAGCCCACTCACCCCACGACTCATAAATATTGAACTATTGATCTCACTTGTATAGTTCGCCTGTTTAGCGTTTCCACTTCAACATACTTCAATTGGCCTAATTATTATTTGAATTTCGTTCATTATTTGTATAATTATATGTATAAATTACTCATGGGAATTGGAATTTGTTTAGAAAACAAATAACACTTGAATTTTCGCAATCGAAGATTATTTTTAACAATTTATAATTCTATAGGCTATTTTTTTATTTATTTTTATTTATTTTTTGCATTTCTATACTTAGCTACTAAAGTGCTTGTATCATAGAAACAGGACAACCAAAATACATATATCAAAGATACAACGATATACCGATGGATGGTTTCGAACTCGTGCTCTTGGCAATTATTTCTGCCAACGTACGTACGCCTTGCTATACAAAGGGGAAATGTTGCCAGTCTCTTCGGGACTATCTCTAATGCGACGTCATTAGATGATTCACGTCATCAATGGAACTTAGTTATCAAAAATGTATAATATGTACTTAATAAGCTAAATATACTATACAACTACCTTACTCGTGAATATTTAGTGTGGTTTTACCTTTTTTTGGATGTGCTAATAATTCGTACCTTTATCGTTTTTGGCAAAGTGTACTGGTAGCAAAACGGCGACGCAATTTGTAATACAAATGAGATTACAAATATACTCAGGTACATTAATATGCACACTGTATCAGGGTTACATTATTACTGAAACGTCTAGACTTTTAAGTAGGTGCACTACTTGAATTCAGATTTCAGGAAAAATAACATATTTAAACGTATTCTAATTATACGAGTAGATATTTAAAGATTTGGTTCTTAAAGGTTTTGATTTTCTTCTTTACCAAGTTTATTAACTTGATCAAAATTGAAGTCTAGATCTCATTTGTCTGTCATTGAAGTCTGGTTGTCTTTACTTGAAGATTTATTTTACATATTTTAACGCTCTTTCATTTTTGGGAATATATTGAATAGGCTATATCCAACTAACACTATTTATAATAGTAATTGCATTAAACATCCATCCGTCTATCCACACACACACACACAAATTCACAAACTTTCGCGTTTTTAATATAAGTAAGGATATGTTTTCAAGATTAAAATACAATTATACTTTATCTTTTAGTATTAAGAGTCGATAGTGTTAGACGAACACCCACAGAAGAACGTTAGGCATCTGATATGATCAGCATCATCATGATATACTATTGTATTTTTATTAGAAAACGCCTATTTTATTAAAAGCAAATATTGTATAACAAATAATAAATTATTGTGAGAAGCTTTCAAGCTAACGGACTTTGGGTGATTTCATGAATATAACTTTATTCTTTTAATATTTTTATCGCTGTTCACCTCACTGAGTTAAGAGGGTAAATTGTTTGACACGGAAATTTATTAATTCACAAAAAATCTCGTTCCTAACCTCATCACCTGTCATGGAGAGTGACGTCATGAAGCGCTTTTAAGAAAATGGCCACCCTCACCACCATGATAAATTGAGAGAAAATAAAAATTAATGTGTACGGATGAAGTTTTGGGGTTGTGTCAACATGGACATGAAAATTGTTTTCGATTAACTAGATATACATTTTTGATTTTTAAAATGAGCGTGATGAAAAGATTGTGAAGAAATAGTATTCTGTGACGATTGGAGTCGATATAGTACCTAATTTAGGAACTTATTATTATTATCAGTTAAAGTTACTATCAATTCGTAGTTTTGATACAAGCGGTGTGAAGTTAGCAGCCTATTTCTGTAGAACTTATACAAAAAAAGTGCCATTTTCACTTGGATTAGAAATTTAAAAAGACCTAAATATTTTTTTAATGTTTTTCACAGCAATAAAATAATTTATTAATTTATACAATCGCATGTCTTACTCAGGTAGGCATTATAAAACAGAGAATAAAAACAATAATTGTAAAATTAAAAAATATCCTTTTTTCATTTATAAATGTAAATGAAGCAATTTCCGACGTGACATGATCTAACACACGTTTCACTTGTCACGTGTTCACAAGTATTTTAACGTGGAAAATTTTCAATTTTAACGTTACCTCGTGCATGGTGCTTTTTTGTCACACTACGTGGTAAAAATACATAGCATTTACATTTATTAGATTTGGTTACGATGCAAAATAAAAATAATTATGTGTAAGATTTATATATAATACAAATGAAATACACAAATAATAATTTAATAATAATATTTTCTTAGATGTTGCGCGAACATTGATTAATGAATTAAACAAATTTTATGCGGCTTACTATAGCAAAGCTCTCGAAATAATAAAATAAAATAAAAATTGTAAAATCAAAACCAAAATAAAACGCGAACGTCATACATTGAGTCACAATAAAAAAATAAAACTAATGATACGAAATGTATAAATGTTTTTGTTTTAACAATAAGAGAAAGTCATAGATGGTGGTTCAATTAGGTCATGGCATCATCTTTAGGTGGTGCTTACGTCATCCGTTGAAAGAGGTGATGTCATTTAACTTTAAAATGACTCATGATATCATTGTATGTTATTCGCAAAGGGATAGGTGGCCTTGACATCATTATGTAAGTAGTTTATTTTCTCTTAACAATAAAACTTGTATGACGAAAATTGTAGATGTAAAAGAAGTGTTAGAATTGTGCACCAATAAAAGTGGTCCCTTATTATCTCCTATCTATCCCTGTGTGAAAAGAGACAGGTTTATTTGGGTACATTAGTATAGGATTCGTATAGGAATATTACGCCTCATCTTCTACAAGGAAGATGAGAAATAGAGTTTATTAATGTAGTGATGACATATTAATTTAAAAAAAATTCGATTGCGACCGGGGATCGAACTCCGTGTCTGTCGCTTAATACGTGGCTAGGTACTTGTATATTTATGTTTTAAATAAATATACAACACTCAGTTTAACAGAAGGAATTTTCTCTAACAAAATAGAAACTAGATAATATTCTATTAGAAAAGTTAGTTGCGCAATAACCGCAGGTTTGGATAACTTTTTCCATTACCACCTGCCCTCTGCCAACCCTTCTGTTGGGGTGGTTGCCGTGAAGTTACGATCTTTTGGGGGTAATTGAATTAATGGCAACCGTTACAAATTGTTACATTGATAACTTAATTTTGTAAGTCCAAAATAATGTTGCATTTTATGTGAACTTATTTTACGATTCATTTTAACATATTTTGTCTATCTACTTTTACAATGTATCAGAAGATTTTTATTTGATGTATAGAATTAAATCCATGTTGTTTTGTTTAAATTTTAGATCCAATAGACAGTTTCAATATAATTATTAAAATTATATTATACAAATTTCATAAGAAGTATACCAGTATAGATGCAGTTTTTAGTCATATACTCTAATCTAATCTAATCTAACACTAAAGGAGTTGTAGGAGTAAAAGAAGCAAGAGAGGATCGTGGAAAGTGGTGTTTAATTGTCTCTGAATGTTACTCTAGGAAAAGAGGAGTAACAGCTTCGTCAGTTTTTTTTTATTGAAGCAAATATGGCGACCGTTGTGTATTGGCTGTGCCATGGTTACGCAAACCGAGAGCACGGGTTCAAAATCACTTGCCGATACCAATGTATCTTTGATAATGTACTATGGTTGTCCTGTTTCTGTGATACAAGTACTTTAGTAGCTTAGTATAGAAATTTAAAAATAATAATATGGGAATAGTATGCAGTATTTTTTTAACTCTCCCTAGATTATTTTTTAACCCCCGACACAAAAATAGGGGTTTTATAAACTTACGCGATTTAATGTAGTATATAATAACATTAGATAGATTAAAATGGGACTTGAAATCTTCTCATGACCACGGCTCTTGCAACATAGCCAAAACGTCAAGTTAAATGATTCCTAACGCGTCAAGACACGTTTTATTACCTAATTGTAATAAAACTCTGTCTAAAACATGTGAAAATATTAGAAAATATATTTATTTGTTATTTATAATGTAGTTAACATTTTATTTGCAAACGTAAATAGACAACGGGGCAATATGACAGTATCAATTTAATACCGTTAGCTGTTGCCATAAGTTAGGTATCGTAGTGCTTCCCCCGTTCGGGGCACTAAATCACACCTGGATGGCAGGCAACGACTTTGCGCAATCAACTGTGACTTGATAGTCGTAAATTGTCCTTTGTCCAGAGATATTCTTTTGAAATTTTTCAATTCATTTTAACGGTTAACTTAAGTTAACGGTTTCAGGTTAGATAGTCTTATATTTTAAGTAAATTGACTGTGAAAATTGAAAGTTTAAAGTAAAATCCTTTTGTTTAAAAGTTGTAATTATTTCACATGAATGAGAGTAGGCAGTGGTAAGAGTTGTAGGCAGTGGTGCCCAGTCTGTCAATCCGGGGTAGTACCACCACTTACAAGTATACACACCGTGAAGTGATTTGGTTACGTTTCGGGATCAGCTTAAAAGTTGCCGGTTCCAACTAGGCCGGCATAGTTGATGTGATTGCTATTCACAGTTGTTGAAACCACGGAGTCTGTATGAAGAGAATTGTGGATGTGAAGGAAGTAAGGAAGTTGTGTAAGGATCGTGGTGGGTGGCGCTCCATTGTCTTTGCCTATCCCTGTGTAAAAAAATTAATTGATTATTTGAGTTATTGAATTGTAATAGCAGTGACATCTATTCATGGACCACACTCCAGCTTAACATCAAGCGAGGTGCTGTCATATGTAGGGTCACAAAAAAAAGTTATGCTCCTATCCATAGTATACGTATACTATGGATGGAATTTTCTTATCTCATTTACCAATGAGACGTAAATAATGTATATGACACAAAATCAGGTAGATAGTAGATATAGTCCAAGAAAGGGAGGAATATTGAGCTGAACCAAAAAGGAGAGGTATATTTCTTATCTCAAATCTCGGATAAGGGATTGACAAAAACATCGGGCGAGTTCCGTCACGTGCTGCGAGGGGTGAAAAAGTGGCCATAGGTGTGAGGGACAGTGATAAAAAATATCCCAAAATTTATTGCCCAATGTTTGGGGATAACTTGGTATTGTGATCACGATGGGGATTATGAGACGATCAGGTGAAGCGACAATCCTCTACGTTTTCTTTATTGTTGTGTACAATAAAAATTCTTATACAATAATTGTGAAAATTGCTTCGAACAATTCCTCGTTTTCTGTTTTATTTCATTACGTTGTTTAGGTATTTGTTTGTTTTTCAATTAATTTATATTTTCGGTAGTCAAATAGGAGTAAAATATAGAGTTTATATAATAATAAAAATGGATCTGAAGGAAACCAGGAAATTTGGTTTAGCATCAAGTCAAGTGGCAGTCTGATGTCTACATACGATTTTTTTTTTGTCTTAATGTAGTTAAAAACGTTTTATTATGTACTTAATTACTTTTTATGTCAATAAAGAAATGGTAATTTCATAGTCCTCCATCTGAATTATTATATATATTTAAAGACAAACGTAAATAAATTATTAGTATTTAGTTTATTAATTAGGTATTATTTATATTTATTGGAGTTGTGTCAGGATCGTGGCAGGCGTCTCTCCATTGTCACTGCCTATCTCAGTAGGGAAAAAGGCGTGACAATTTGATTTATTGATTGATATTGAATGAAGAAAATCCCAACATTATTTAACATTAGTGAAAGAGCATAGTAACAGGTTAATATGAAAATGTGTCTAGACCACACGAGCACGTAGCTAGGGCACTTATTGGAAGCACTAGACCGACTGAAACCTGAAAACATCATATTTCATAAGATCACCCCTCCTGTAAGATATAGAATGGCTTTACTTTAGCAAAAGTTTATTTCTGATTGGTTATCCATTTTATTTAACTTTAGATAATTAGAGTTTGTTAACTTTTGAACCAATATAATGTTATTTTATCACTCGGCATTTATTTTCTTAAGTCTAAACAGTAGAGCCAGTTAATGTATTCCTATAAAGATGTATTTTATTAGCTTCTCGTCCTTTTAATTTTCAAACATAGTACAAAATATTGAAAGTTTCGAAAATGACACCAAAAGAAATGAGCCTACTTTCTACGATCCTGACACTAATCCTTGGTTTAATCTGATTTTATTTAAGAACCCAAAAAGTAAATAATTTCCCAGCAACAATTCTAAACAGTGGGTGCCAAAATAAAGAATACAGTCAAATGAAAAAGCTCGCCAAAAAGTTTCCTAACCCATTCTTTCACCTGTCAGAGCAGAAATACCTATTTGGCAGGTAACTAATGGTTCCTCCCGACTTCACTCACCCGAAGAGGTATTACGTTCCTGAAAGGTATTTCAATTTACTACTGGCTCTAATTATTTTTTCCCAACAAAATCCTTGTTTAGGATATATTGTTCTTTTGTGACAACTACAATTTGTGAGTTAAAAAATTAATATAATTGTACCTAATTTATATTATTATGTTAAATATTTTTATTTAAAATAATTTGTTTAAGTTTTAGATCTTATGTTTTAAATTTTTAAATCTTGTTAATGGTTGTTATCTATTTAATTTAATAAACAAACATATTGGAAGTTTGAAACAATGGTGGAATTGGAAAATATATATTTCCAAAATTTGAAAAGAATAATAAATAAGGAAAGGGTTGAAAACTAATAAATAAAAAAACACAATAATGTGTTTCAAACAACTGATTCATAAACTGATTCAAAACAAAAATCCAAGTTTCTTAAATGTAAAAAGCCAAAATATCTAAACGATTCCCAATTAGAATTAAACCTAAAACAAACAAAATTGTCTGAAAACCTCGTGCACTAAGTGAAAACCCGCATCCAATCCCACAACTCGTAGTTCTACCTTGACTCGTTATATCAAACCATGTTCAAAGTTAAACATGACGTGTAATTTTGTGCAAAAACAAATGTGCCAAGTTTAACAAGTACATTACAGCAAGTACTTTTGGCAGTACACTTCTGACCATTCCACATCACAACTCAACCTGTGGATGTGCATTCTGTTTGTTGATAACGAGTTTCTTCTTTTAATTTATTCACAATTATTATTTTACAATACATATATAAGTACTCTTTACATATTTTCACATATTCGAATATTAAATAAGCATGTATCATAGGCATAGTTTATGTAGAATTTTCTAGAATTTGTGCGAACATTGATAAACGAATTAAATAAATTTTACGCGGCTGACTATTGCAGTCATTGATTTTACAATCAATCAAATCGTCACGCCTTTTTCCCACAGGGATAGACAGCGACAATGGAGCGCCACTTACCACAATTGAATTGTGAATTGATTTTACATTTTTTTTATCATTTCCACGTTTCGAAGCTTTCGAGACCCATCTTGGACATCCAGTATTCCGATCTAACAACATTCAGTATAGTCTACTCAAATATCTTTAATGCCTATTAAAACACAAAGGTATCGTCAAATTTGTAAATTTTGTTAAAAATGAATAGAAAGCTTGCGTAAGTGAATAAGTCGAAAGTTTCACCTAATAGGTTAAGTCGTTATTGGCTCAGGGAGGGTTGAAAGTCAACTTTGGTGAAATAGTTTGTTTTGGAAAACTTGTCTCTTTCAATGTTTGTTTTTAAGAAATACGATCTTTTACTTTAAAACACTAATCCAGTTATAGTTAAACTTTTAAACAATTTTATACTCTATATTTGTGGTATTAGAGCTTAAAATAATAATGTGTGATTTATTTTGTTTATCTGTAGTTGAGTATAAGTTTCAATTTTAAATAGTTTTAGTTACACCCAGTATTAAATGGCCTTGTATGTTCTTTCAAATGTATTATCTCTTTATGGGGTGTTAATATATTTTTAGCTAAAAATTAAATCGAAATCATTACTTGTTTTACTCGTATAATAAGTTAAGGCAACCGTGATTTGGGTCACAAGTTTCAATTGTGGCACGACATTTGACCTCGACCCGCCTGATGATAAGCAAGAGGAGATCCAAGAGTGACGACGACTGAAAATACCGAGTTAGTTCACAGAGGCCTCAGCCGCCGTCACTATGTAATGAAGTTTGGGCATTTTCTTTATTTTCAAGTACTTTAATCAAACTGTGCCTATGATTCGTAGTCGTTTTAAGTTAATAATAAAAACGAAAACCATAGAAGCGTTTTGACGACAGGCGTGGACTAACGGTTTAGCGACTGGTTTGTTGCGCGTAAAGTCCCGGGTTCGATCCCCGGTCGGAGCAAATATTTGTTAATAAAAAAAAAAGAGATGGATATTTGCTTCGGGTCTGGTTTTCAAAAAGTGGTAGGCAGTGGTACCCAGTCTGCCGATCCGGGGTAGTACCACCACTTACAAGTATACAGACCGTGAAGTGATTTGGTCACGTTTCGAGATCAGCTTGTAAGTTGCCGGTTCCATCTAGGCCGGCATAGTGGATGTGATTGCTCATTCATTCATGGACCACACTTTGGCTTAACATCAAGCGGGGTGCTGTCATATGTCGAGTCACAATAAAAAAAATAAAAAAAAAAAAAAATAAATAAAAAAAAAGCAAGGGAGTTGTGTCAGAATCGTGGCAAGTGGCGCTCTATTGTCTTTGCCTATCCCTGTGGGAAAAGCCCGTGACAATTTGATATGATTTAAAAGCCATAGTATTTGAAAATAGGTATAAAATATTGTTATTTATAACATTCGTGGCCAAAACAACTAAATTCATATTATAATTATTCACAAACACGCTGTCTACCCCACAGGGAGATATGTAGCCTTAAAATG
Organism: Tinea trinotella; assembly: GCA_905220615.1. Taxonomy (NCBI): domain Eukaryota; kingdom Metazoa; phylum Arthropoda; class Insecta; order Lepidoptera; family Tineidae; genus Tinea; species Tinea trinotella. Next base: position 13,910,417 of record HG992313.1, read on the forward strand.
GATGCATTGAAACAACTAGTTTTCCTTGGCTATAAATCAGAAAGTTTATAATCAAAGTTGTGAAGGGAAACGAGCCCGCAGGTAATGTGCGGTCGGGTGTGAAAGAGATAGCAAATATTCACTCGGCTACTACTTATAATAGTTTTGTGTTATGACATTAGTTTTCTCATTAAATTCAACACGAAATATTATATTTGTTTATTTAAAGAGTAAGAGGATGCTGTCGAGCGAATCGGCAGTCGAACTAAAAAGTTTCTGTGCGTCGTTTCTTTGTAGAACAATCGACAAGTGGAAAGCTTTATCAGCTCATGTGTTCTCTCCACCCTATAACCTTGGATCCTTCAAGCGATGCGTGAAGAAGCACCTTTGACCATCATAGTGACGGCGACTGGGGCAGCCGTGAACTAACGTGTTTTTTTTATGTGACTCGACATTTATGACAGTACCCCGCTTGATGTTAGGCCGGAGTGTGGTCCATGAATGGATGTCACTGCTAATTCAATAACTGTGAATAGCAACAACATCCACTAAGCCGGCCTAGTTGGTACCAGCAACTTACAAACTGATCCCGAACGTGACTAAATATCACTTCTGTATATACTTGTAAGTGGTGGTACTACCCCGGATCGGTAGACTGGTTGCCACTTCCTACCACTCTTTGATAATCAGAGCCGAAGCAAATATCCAGCCCTTTTTTTGTTAACAAATATTTGCAAATATAATTATTAAATATCACAAATATAATTATAAAACAAATATAAAAAAATTAATTATTACAAATAAAAGTTATGAAACAAGTATTTGCTTCTAGTGGGAATCGAACCCGGGACTTTACGCGCAACAAACCAATCGCTAACCGTTTGTTCACGCCGATGGTTTTTTTAGTCATCGGCAAAGGTGACAAAAAGCTACTTTTAGAAAGCCACAATCACACGTAGTTTTCTGTTTCATTGTCTGTACGAGTAGTCATTTTCTTATAAGAAAACACCTAAAGCTAACATCATGAAAACCATTAAAATTCATAAATAAACATTTGAAAAGCCAACCTACCCCTAAATGTTATCTGGGCGTGATATTAAGTGGAAAATTTTCATGCAAATTGGTTCACTCGAAGGGGTTTTTTTGTAACACCAAATAATGTCACTATATCTCCGTGCAACAATTTTTCAAATCAATTCAAACATGAAATTATAAGCAAATTTGATATGACATTTTAAAAATATAGTTTTAATATTCTAAAAGAAATGTTTTAATTATATTTTTACATTTATCTTTGTATATGTAACATAAATATTTTTGCATAAATATTCATCAAAATTTTTTGTTTTATAACGGCCATAGGTCAATCAATCAAATTGTCGCGCCTTCTTTCCACAAGGAGCATTAACATTCACCATTCTCTTCACACAAGCTCTATGGTTATGGGCACTAGGCAACCTAGCTTTCTTGAGGATGTCTCTGATTAGGTCTTAAACACCCTCTTTAAATGTAGTGTAATAAAATAAATTTTAATGATCGCGATATAATAAAGAAAATAATATAAAAAAGAAAAACCTTTTCCCTAAACTAATTGTAAAAAAAATATGTTTTGATAATTTTCAACTTTCCTTATACATTCACGTTTCTAACTGGCAACGCGACAACATGACATGACATCAACATGACAGGTGATGGTGTTTACCCGCCTTTTTATAAACATAATCGATTTTAAACCGACTTCGACGGTTCCCTGAAAAATGACGCTGAAATGGGGGAATGAGTGTATAATTTTTGGTATATTGTCGCATAATAATATTTATTTTTTGTCATATTTCAATGCAATTTTTTCAGCAATTTTAAATTTACTGGCATCTTAATCAGAAAAACATTGATTATTCCTTATTGGAAACACTCCTAAGCCAGTAATGAACCTTCAATTGAAAAAAAAACTAAAAAAACGAAATTTTTTAATCAAATGAAAACGCAACATAAAAAACAGACATTCACAATCCGTGAAATTAAGGTTGAAAAGTTTTATTGCGGCTCAATCTAAAAAAGGGGTGGCCAGAGGGATCGTAAATCGAGGGCAGGTGTTCCCGGAGATCTGATAGAGTTATTGAATCCTAATCCTTTTTATCCAGGTTTTATGACGAGGGAGATAATAAAAGTTTGAATAAAAGCTCACTTAATAGAGGATTTAAAATTGACGAAAGCTTTCAGATGATAAGAACTTATTATATTACATTTGAAATTCAATTTATATAAGTGTAAAAAGGGAATTATTAATAAACAATTTAGCTTTTACTCCTTCATGACATATTCATTATAATGACATAAGGAGGTAATTTTTCCTACTTCTCGTCTCTCTAATACACTGGGGAGTATTAAGAGACGAATAAAAAGGTAATAATTTAATAGTTAATAAATCAATCAAACCAAATACTATTACAATTAGTATATATTTCCACTTAACGCAGAATAGGAACGTCAAGGTAACCACTACAAGGTAACCTGACGACCTACATGCAGGCGCATTCCAATAGCTCACTGAGGAGATTATTGGGAAGTCTAGATATTACAAAAACGTTATTTTTAAATTGTTATTATAACAATACAAAACACAAAACTTATTTAAATAATCTGCTATGCAAAAATAACAGTTATGAATAATTAACAAAAATCTGTTACATAAATCATACATAATAACCGTGTCTACCTCTAATAAATGAACAGTTCGCAATAAAAAGCTTTACGTGTTGATTAAAAAACTTCACCGGCGACGCACAAACAAACGGCTCCGCAATCACAGCTGTCTATAGGTAAAAAATGGCAAAGAGTACCAACCAAATTTATAGGGAACCTTGCCAATGAAAGGTTACAAAATCATTGACGTTTTCGCAAATATAGCATCGCTTTGTTTAATATCCAGAAGTCTGTGAATACTTTTATTGTCATTTTGGTCAGTATAGTGAGGGAGACTGAGGCAAACATAAACTTAATCGGTTTTTACAGTTGTCGCTGCGCAAGTTGACGTTTACTTTTAATTTTATATTTACCTTATTATTATAATCAGCCTGTGAACACCCACTGCCTTCTACTGTGCTCTTCGGTCTTGAATTTTTCTGGATCTATTTCTTCCTAGTAGCCTGACGAGGACATCCACACTTCTCGCTGATCCCATGTACAGAACTTTCCTGGTTTACTGGTCAGTTTTGCGGCAGACATCTTACATGGTACCTACGCTTTAATACTTTTGATAAAAATTAATACAATACAAACCAAAGTTATGCTAAAGATTAAGATAAAAAGATTCATTTACCCTTCATATAATTTCAAATCAGACATATTATTAAGTTACAAATATTGCTTACTACTTTGTTAACGAATAATTTACCATAAACTAAACTTTGATTTAAAATCTCATTCGTTTTTAATACAATAGTACTGACACTTGTTATATATAATGTAGGTATGTAGACGCACAATTAAAATTGACATAAATCTTGCTTAATGAACTTTCTTTTTATTGTTTAAGCAAACAAAGATAAATCCATTCGTGTGACGTCACTGAAGTAAACCTATCATCGCTCAGTTGATCCGGATCGCCATTACGAGCAACCATTTGTCTTGCAGCACCTTTAAAAGCTATTCGCAACCATTTTTCTTTTTAAAAACCTTTAGACACCTCCTTTTCGTTTTTCAATCGCCAACGGACGGACTTATCACGATAAATGCTTTTGTTTGGCTTCATCTAATATTTATACAGAGTGCGTAATACCTTCCGCTAATTACACTATTATTAATTGAATTTATTTTATTTTAATCGATGTGCACGGATGTTTTTTTTTATCCAATTTGATTTATTAATTTTATATAAAAATAATAAAGGCATTGGAGTATGTCAAAAATTAATACAAATATTAATAATGAGGTATGTAAATTTCCAACGATCTTAACTGCAAAGCTAAAGCTTGCATGTATTTTATGTGGAAAAATTCGGCATTATGCGACGTGGATAAAAGATGAAAGAACTGCACAACGAAAAGATAGGATAGAGGAAGTGTATAGCTCAGAGTGGTCGCAGTTAACCAATTTATATCCATACTATCCAATTTTCAATACAATATAATACCAATTGTATTTTATAACCCCTTTTATGAAGAATAAAGAGAAAAATGTTAAGAATATTATGTCATACATTAATATATTGCATTATATATAATTATATTGCAGTATATTAATAAACATAAAAAACAAATGACTAATGAATGGTAACAGCTCTATATATGTCCAGTAGTTAAGCAAAAATTGAAGCAGAACGTTTAAGCCAGGTCGACAGGTAAACGAATGTCCATGTCAAGTTTCAGACAATCAGTCAGCTTTTCTCTACCTACCCTCCATCCGCTTACAGGATCAATGAAATAGTGATTTGTTTATTTCTTTTCGGTAGCTTAAAGCTTAACGTTTGTTCTTTTTTACTATTGTGATTAGCAAAACTGCTTATATAGGAGTCGAGTGTTGGAGTAGGATAATATTGTTTTTTTCTTTATTTTTAATATTGTGGCTTGACATATATGACAGCACCCCGCTTGATGTTAAGCTGGAGTGTGATCTATGAATGGATGTCACTGCTACTACAATACAATAACTGTTAGCTATTCATTTTATCTGTACGATTAATCTGTTTGTTTTTTAATTAGTATTTATCTTTAAAAACAATAGGGGTTTCGTAACCGTAAAACCTGTATGACGAAATGATTTTTTGGATGTGAAGGAAACGAAAGAGCTATGTTAGGATCGTGGAGGTGGCGCTCTATTGTCCTTGGTTATGCCTGTGGGGATGAGGCGTCACAATTTGATCGTTTTTTTTTTATTGTGTCTCAACATCTGAACTCTATTTGCCTTATGGTAAGCAAAAAAGGTTCGAGAGTGCCGACGACTGAAAAAAACAAGTCACGGTAACCTCTTACTTTCCAGTTAACCTTTTTCAGTCTATTCGACTTACCAGTAACCAATAATTTATCGAAAATTTAATATGAAATGAAAAATATAATAAATGTAGTTTATGAAACGGCTAACGTTACAGTTTTAGTATGTTGTAGTGTTGAGGGGTAAATTTAGTTATCTGTGCGCGCGGGTCTCTGGGGTGCGCTTCCCTTTATCAGGGTACCTTAACTATTACCTTCACGGAGATTGTGCCAGTTTTACTGTGGATTTACCCAACCTGACACTATGGGGAGCTGTTACGTTAATTTCTTTAAAGTACTATCCACTTGCGTCGGGGAAAAAAGATAAACAGGAAAATTCTTTTTAGGGATTACGGCTGTTTCCTGTGTATCCTGTTTTATTTAAATGGGTTCAGATGTATATTTTTTGTGAGGTAAGAAGTGATTGGGTATTAACGCTATTTGTTTAATACAAGAAATCTAAACATATATATATATATTTATAAACCTGATATGGATTATGAATGGATATGGTGAACGAGGTAGGAGGGTGTCTTCCGACCATATTGGAGACAAGACACCCATGGCTAAGTAAGCTGGATTGCCTTGTGCCCATAACCATAACTGTATGAAGAGATTTGTGCATGTGAGGAAAGCGAGGAAGTTGTGTCAGGATCATGGCAAGTGACGCTCTATTGGCTCTACCTATCCCTGTGGGAAAAGGCGGCAATTTGATTGATTGAAATGTTTATTAGTAAAAACATTTTGCTATTTTTTTTGTTAGATAAATAGTACAACTGCTTTCTCAAAACTAAATAAATAATTATTTTTATTTATAACTAGTTTTGAAATAAAAGTATATTTGAGTTTCATGACAATTATGGCTGACACTACCTGAGTTGCTAAGGCTGGTAGTGTCTAAGAAAATTCTAAATTTCGTATTGTAAATAATAATCAGTAAAATTTACTGTTAATCGTATTTTTTACCAATAAATAGTTTTAATGATATGCATAAATATTGGACGTATTTCAAAAGTAGAGAAGGCAAATATAACCTAATTTGAAAGAAGCACATTAAACAATTTGTTGACTTGAATTTTACTTAAAAATGAGATTACATTGAGAGCGAGCTCTGGCCAATTAAATAGCGAACGAAACTACAGATGAACTTAACATCCCAAAGGATAAAATTTTAATTAAAAAGCTCTCTAGAATTATTACATTCTGAAGTCGATTAAAAGTTCAACTCATGCATTCTTTACATCATTTTAACGATATTCACACCTGATTTAAATATTATAGTTAGGAAAGTTTTAATTCAATATTCTTCATTATGCTATAAATATTTATGTTAAGGGTAAGCATAATGTGACCGTGGTGTAGTGGCAGTGCAATGGTTACGCAAACCGAAGAGCACGAGTTCGAGACCACCCACCGGTGCCTGTTTCTATGATACACAAGTAGTATAGAAATGTGAATTAAAAAAATGTATATAAGTAAATAATTTGTTACAATGGACTTACAAATCTATAAATTATGTGGAATAGGTGACTGTGCCATTGAATTATTGTGGTTAGGAATTTGTTATTCTGTTAATTATTATTATTTAATTGTGTTATATTTTAAGGCAATTTATCTTTAACCAAGTTTTGTTTACATTTACCCAAATAGATATTCTGTAAATTTCCCCAGAAAAGTAATATTTTTGGTTCCAGTTATATTTTTCAAACTGTTGTATACATATAGACTTAATACTAAATACCAAACTTTCTAAGGTAATTTTAATATACGTGTGTGTAAGTTCTATTATAATAAATCGAATTAATATTCAAATATAAATGAATAAACAGATTAGAAGTTATTTTAACGATATTCGTTAGATTCGTTATGGGACATAGAATGCATGTCAGTGTAACGTCACGGGCTAAAGTTTGAGGTTACCTAGCAATCTAGTGAAATTATGAATATTACAACTTTCACTTCTGACCATTCAGACATAAGACACAAGATTGCTTAATTTACATATAAAGTTCTGTTTATCATTAATAAATAAAGGTAGCCTTTTTTATTTATTTGATCGTTACATCAGACCTGGAGTTAAGGTTGCCCCAGTCGTCGTCACTATGTCGACAAAAAGTTCTTAGACACGCTTCGCTTAAAGAATTCAAGGATATAGGAAGAGGGAAACACATGGACTGATAAAGCATTCCACATGCCGATTGTTCTACAAAGAAATGGCGCACCGAACCTAATAGTTTAATTGTTAATTTGGTCGACAGAATACGGACGCTTTCATCGTCCTGTGCTTGTACCACGGGAGGAAAAATACTAGTAAACAACTTTATCCACCTTCTAATACTTCTAATTATAAAAAAATAACTTAAGTTATGGTAAGTAGTAAGTCCCTATGGAATTAAAATATTTGACTGAGAGTTTTATCTCGCCTTCATGGACCGCAAACCAACTTAACTTCAGTCATGGTGCTGCCATGTGCCTAAGGAAGGATTATGATGATCGCTAAGTTCAGAAGCGCACTTTGAAGGTTTAGTATGTAAATGTAGTCTGATGGATAATGCAAGCTCAAAGGTTTCTTCTGAATTAGTTATTATGTAATACTAGGAATTATTTATGTAAGTATTAAAGAAGTAATAAATTTTAAACGTAAGTTTTACGCAAATACAGAAGATACGTGCTTAATTTAACCAAAGACTATCTTTTTGCTTTTCTTATATATTTAATATTAAATTTTCGGCCAGCATAGTGGTACCTGCAGTTCTTTAACTGTAAAGGCTCAAAATTTCCACAAGGTAACAGTAAAAACAATAGAGCCCCACTTTCCACGATTTGGGCACAGCTCTTTCGCTTCCTTTACATCTACAATTCTCTTCATACATAGTTATGGACACTGTGGACCCCTGTTTTATATTTCATTTCTAATATAACTCACGTAATCATTATTATTTTTACCCTGCTTAATGATAAGCTGGAGTGCGATGGTTGAAATTGGTTGCTGTACACAGGTAAACGTATAGAACGTCAGTCTCATCCGCTATGCCGTCCTAGCCGATCCTGAAACGTGTCAATGTGCAGTATTTTATAGATATCACATTAGAAAATATACAGAAATGTAAATATAGAGACTAGTTTTATAAAGTAAACTTTGGGATACTCGAAGTGTAAGATTTCAGTTACTCAAACTGATTGGGTAGACTGAAACTAATTTTGAAAAATAAGTGTACGTCAATGCATTAGGGATTTCCGCGGAATAATGCTTAACTTATGTTTTATATTGTAATATGAGGTGATGGTTTTTAGAAATAAAAGATTAATAGAGAATAATTAAATTAGGAATGTAATATAAAGTGTGAGTTTTCTCTCTCATTATTATGATGGTATAATCTATGCAATTTATTATATATTTTAATAACACGGATAATGCAATTTATTAAACTTAATATTACCAGTAAAAGGCCTGCACTTACATTAGAATATTAAACATGAAATTACATAAAAATATTAATCTCAACTGAATCTCCTAGTGACGGCGACTGGGACCCTAAAACCGGAAGACTCAGTTTTCACAGTCGTCGGCACTCTTAGACCTTCTCTTGCGATGGTAATCGTCAGGGTCAGATGTAGAGTCACAATAAAAAAGAGTTTTTTCCTAATAGGATTAATTTTTAAAATATTATTATTATTGTAATAAATTATTTGATAACTGTTTTTAGTTAAAATAATTGATAATAATTAACATAAATAATATAAACCTAAAAGCATATTAAATTTGTGATTTAATATAAAATGATCGTACGTCCGCCATTACAACGGTCCACTCTAATATCATATTTCATCATGAAAGCACACGTAGATTTGTGTGAAGAAACTTTCGCAAGTTGAATTGCTGCAAAACTTTTAGGTCCCAGTGTGATTGCTTTAGTAAAAGTTATCTAGGTTACCTACATTGCTTACAATTACTCATAAATATGAAGTTTGAGGTTTATAAGGGTATATGTTGCAGAGAAAGTTTGCTTTCGTCGGTTAAAAGTTTAGGGCAATTTATACTATAATATATATTTACTTTTTACTAAATTTTATAAAATATGTGACGTTTAATCTAAATTATATATGTACTCGTAGTTATCAAAATCTGCTCGCCTAGGTGCGAAAAAAATATAGAAAATATATCCTCAAAGAAAGATTTATTTCGAAATTATTTGGATAATAAAAGAAGATTGCGATAGAGATTTGTTAATCAGGGGTGCGTGCAAGGATAAAAAGGAGACGACCCAGATTGATCATAGATAAAGTTGGTAATATTTCCAAAAAAAAAACAGTACTTATAACCATAGAGCCTATCTGAAAAGAATTGTCAATATGAAGGAGCGCTTTATTGTTGAAATGAGGGTGACTGTTTTTGATTTTTATTAGTGACAATGTATGTGCCTGGTAAATTCTAAGAACAAAAGTGATTTGGCAAATGAGTCATTTGTAAATGAGTCATAAAGAATTGTCTGCGGTGGAAATTTTCATTTGTGTCCATCCCTATAGAGTGAGGGAGATATGTAGCAAAAAAACAAGAATGTTTACCTGCAACGTCGACGAAGGGTGGCGGGAATCGAAAACAAATCACATCACCTACATGATAGACGTGGTCCGGTTATGGGCAATTCACACTGCCTACGTATCTATTTGTTTTCTTGCGTTAAATATTTGTTTTTTTTTTATTATACATTTATATACTAGTATATTGAAGTGCTTGTATCCTAGAAACAGGACGACCAAAGTACATTTATCAAACATACATTAGCACCGGTGAGTGGTTTCGAACCCGTGCCACTCGGCTTACGTAGCCACGGTCGCCATATTCGTAGTAGTTTCGCAGTACTTACTACTAAGATTTAGATTATCATCAATTTCATGCCTTAATTTCCACAGAGATAAGCAGAGTTAACGGAGCGCTATTTTCCATGTTCCTAATGTTACTCTTCTACATCTTTTACATGCACAGTTCTCCCCATATATGCTGTACGGTTGTGAGTACTGTGGCCTCTGCGGAAAAATGTCCCCGATTTGATCAAAGAAGAATCTTTAAGTTTGTGATTTTAGTTTAATAAAAATCGGATTATTGATTTCTATGTGAAGGAAGCGAGGGAGTTGTGTCAGGATCGTGGCAAGTGGCGCTCCATTGTCTCTGCCTATCCCTGTGACAATTTGATTGAATCATTGATTGTTAATAATGATTGTTAATAATTTGTTGTAACATTTATTATAAATGAATTATGAATGAATTGGTTTGGGCACATGGAAAGGATGAGTGAAAGTAGATTGACGAAAGGAATTTATAAATCTGATGTGGATGGATGCGTTAAATAAGGCAGGCCTAGGAGAGTGTTTTCCGACCAAATCGGAGACATCCTTAAGAAAGCTAGGTTGCCTAGTGCCCATAACCATAGGGCCTGTATGAGGAGAATTGTGGATGTGAAGGAAGCAAGGGAGTTGTGTAAGGATCGTGGTAAGTGGCGCTCCATTGTCTCTGCCTATCCCTGTGGGAGAAAGGCGTGACAGTTTGATTGATTGATTGATTGAATTAAACGTCAGGCCTCAATTTTGCAGGGATGGAAAGAGAAATTAAAGTATTAATATTTTAAATAGTGACGACGTCTGAATTCGTTTTTAGAGTCGTCGGTTTACCATTAGATGGTAAATAGTTCAGAAATATATAATTTCTTTCATTAAACAATAAAATTTCTTTCGTATTATTTCCGTATGAGTGTTCCTATGAAATCATTTATTCCGTTCACGTGAAAAACGGCTGAAGGTGGAAGCCGCCAATAAAAATGTATAGGAGGGGATTTGTACCGGAAAATAAACTCCATATTTTCGTGTTGGGTCGCTCCGACAATTAGTCAATTAATACGAATATGGAATACAAATGGTTGACCTTTTTTGGCAACAAAACGTTTTGTTATACTATGGATTATTATTATTAGATCATATTTTATTTGTTATAAAAAATATTTGTTATATTGTGTAAATGTTAAAAAAGGCAAAAAAGACACATGAGCGAAGGTTTCACACAACGGAGATGCGTATGCTACGATGAGCGGGTGGTGTCATATTAAAGGACAGGGTCCGCAACGAGTACGTTAGGGGGCAAACTGCAATTGCAGAAATAACTGATAAAATCAAAGAATCCAGGCTCAGGTACGGTCATGTATTACGACGACCAGATGACCATGCCGTGCGTGAGGAAGTGCCTAGCCATGGCAACAAAAAATAGGGAAAGAGGACGACCTCAAACCACCTGGATGACGGTCGTCCGTAAGGATATGTATTACGGATCTCTAACTTGACGAAGATGCACAGGAGAGAAACAAGTGGCGTCGTTTGATTGCGAAAGCCGACACCGTAACGGGATAAGGCGAGGCCAAAGAAAAAAGAAGTAAGTATTTACAGAAGTAAATGTAAATTTTTATACACAGAACAGAGAAACATAAACTTTACATTTCTCTGCTATGTAAAAACAGTGATTCGTAATTTTTTTACTTTATACTTTAAGCCGAATTCACACAGGTGTATACAAAGGTTTCCTTCAGTAATACAAACCTTCAGTAATCGAGCGCGACGATATCTTCAAAACGTTCATTTTAAACGTTAATTAAAATGTACAAAGATTAATTTAAAGTTAGATTAGACAAGTGAAGTGTAGAATGAAATATCCAGCAAAGGATTGATAATTCAATCTAACCATTGTGAAATTAATCTTACCTTAAAATAATCTCATGTTTCACGGCGATTGAGGTGAAGAGGGATTACTGGAGAAATGGCAGGACGCCTCCGATTAGATGGATACCATTCGACATTGATCGATGGCTTTTACACAACCTTTTCACAATGCTCGCCTCACATTTCCCTATGTCTTACACCTTCAATATATTTACAATAAATGATTTTGTAACTTTGCTTAATTGTATTTACGTGTGTTAATTAAATTTAAATGTTTTATGTGCAATTTATAAATATATACTCGTATATAATATTTGCTATTATTATAGTCGTTAAGTGTATGTGATATAAACACGTAAGTGACCTAATGATTTATGAACTTTTACGGTTAAAATTAATTAGAGATCATTTTTCAATAGGGTAATATTAAAAAATTGATACAATTTTAATTAATATAAAAGTATTTGGCCGGCATAGTAAAGACGACTGTGGTAACTGTAAACTCAAATGTTCTCTCAATTCTTCAACCTTGGACCCTACAAGCGAAAGATCAATAATCACTACTTGGCGTATTATGAGTCAGTTTTCAGTTGTCGGCACTCTTGAAGCTCTGTTTAATTACTGTCAGGGAGAGATCAGATGTAAAATGTATGTTTCAATGATCATTAGGCAATAAATAAGGTTGGAAATTTTAAAATAATCGTGTAGTGTAAACTTAATGCAAGTATTTGAAATAGAATTGAATAGAATTCAGATAGAGGTGTTTGAATTATTTATGTCATATCAGTTATACTTATTATATTTGCGATTATCTATGGATAGTTCAAAGTATAGTTTGGTATTTCATAAAAAATCTTTTAAACTATCGAGGTCTTATAAAAATCGATTGTAAAGAAAACACGTAGTTGCAAAATAGATAAAATAAAACTGAAAACGATTTGTTAAAATCGATATGTTGAAAAATGTCGATTGAGTTACTTTATCCCTAAAAAAATTTTATAGACGAGATTAAAAAACACAAGTTTTTGAAATATTCCAATTTACCGGTAAATTTGAAACGGGCTGGACGTCAAGTGGTGTCAGTCCGCGGGGGTGGAATGATGGGATGCTGAGGGGGGTGTAAATGAAATGGGGATGGTAATGAGTAGCCACAAAAGGGTGTTGTAATTAGATTTCAGTCCCATTATCTCCTCATTGCCGTCTGTAGACACCGTGACCGGAGAGCGTATTTGAAAACTTGTAATTTTGATTTTTATCATTAAAACATGCCAGCAATTTTAGGGAAATTAATTGGTGGTATTTTGTAGAAGGCAGGAAATAAAACCATGGCTCTTGTAATTTATATCATTAAATTGGTAAATATAAGTTACTTTAGATTATTGTTATTTAGTGTAAGTGAAAATAGTACATCATCATCATCAGCCAGAAGGCGTCCACTGCTAAACATAGGCCTCCCCCTTAGAACGCTATTTTGAACGACAAGATGCCAGTTGCATCCACCGGTTATTCGTGACTTTCAATATATCGTAGGTTCACTTAGTGAGAGACCTGCCCTATGCTGCGTCTTCCGGTTCGTAGTCTCCACTTATTTCCAATCGGTTGTCGGTTTTTCGAGCTATATTATAGTACATACGAGATTAATAATATAGGTGATATACTCTAAAAAATGGTAATAGAGAACAGCTTCAACTCTTTAAGCTGTTTCAACAATAACATTGGAAATATCTAAATAATAATTGATCTAAACAATTTTTATAAATATGTTAACATACAATAGATAAATACACGATAAATTGAATAGCAAAGAGTAAAGTACGCGGATGAATTGAAAGTACAAATTAAACACCTAATTATGTATTCATTGTAGCGTTAATTTTGTATGTTATCATTATTTAAGATTAAGTAGCATAATAAAGTATACACCTTTAAAAAAGATTGGTAAATATTTAACAATGTTTTCAGTATCTTTTTCATCAGAGAGATTAATGCTTCCCCTTCAGGAGAAACAACCAATTAGTGGTACCTTCAGCCAACTTATTTAATTACACAACAACATGAAAATACATTCTATTTGTATTCACATAAAGTTGAATATTAAATGTTGTTTAACTGAAGTTTGGTTAGTAAATTTATATTGTCGCGTCGTCCGAAGGGTTCCGGAGATTAACTTTTTTGCTCATTAAGTGGAAAGCTCTCAGGTAGACCTTACTCTACAATACCTATGTATGTGATTTATTTTAACAATAGCTTAAATACGACGTGCGGTGTACGGGTTCGATTCCCTCAGCAGACGACCTCTGTGCTTTGATTTAGTTTTAGTCAATTTTTATTACTTTTGTTTTCCAAATAATCATTATTAAATATACTGTTTACGGAAAGAATTTTTAAATCTGATGTAGATGGATGCGTGAAACAAGGCAGGCCCAGAAGGGTGTTTACTGACCACATCGGAGACATACTTAAGAAACCTAGGTAGCCTAGTGCCAAAACCAGCAGAGCTGTATGAAGAGAATTGTGGATGTGAAGGAAGCGAAGGAGTTGATTGATTTCATTTCTTTCGTGTCTGGATTTCGCACGATGTTAAGCTAAAGTGTGGTCCATGAATGCAGTCAAACACAGTTACATACTTGGAGGTAACAGTTGCGTCCACTATACCTGCCATTTTCAAGCTGATTTGTCTTCACAAGTTCTAGTTTGTTCCTATAGATTCTGATCAGAAATAATTACCAACCTATAAAATATAGAACTACTTAGTAACAAACCTAATGAAAACTATTAAAGTCTTATATTTTTAAAAGCTTTCAGTCTGCAGGTGAGTGACAGCGAACTAAGCCAGACTTTCTATCTGGCTGGAGCTGAAGGTAATTGGCTTAAAAGCTCATTCGACGCCTCCGACCGCGAAATCGCATTAACTGGCTATCTCAGCATGCAGTTTTTACCTTTAGCACTTCGAAACATGAATAGACCTGAGCTTCGAGTTTTCTTTTTGTTTAGTTAAAGAAGACCGATGTGTTTTATTAAGGTTTATAGTATTATTTTCTTTAAAAAAAGTCTTGTAGTTAAATTGCATAAATAGAGACACAGATAGATTTTGTTTTCTTTTAATATATTTATTTTTCATTGTGTTTCGAGGCGCAACATGACACCACTCCGCATGCATGGAGGCTAGTAGAGTAACTGCAAATAGCAGTCACATCCTCTATGCCGGCCCAGTCGAAAAAGGTAACTTTCAAATGTATCCCGAAATGCGACTAAGTCACCTCACGGTCTGTGCACATAAAAGTGGTGGGTCTTCTTTTAAACCACCAGACTCGAAGCTCATATCTGACCAATTTTGTTAATAGACTTGTGCGTTATGAATGTGATTTGCAAAAAGAGAGATTGAGAAAGGTATGATGACAGTGAGACGTTACATTGGGAGGATGAATAAAATGAGTTTGTCGAAAGAGATTTATGTATCAAATGTGAGTGGTAAAGAAAAATGGTGATGCAATTTAGATAAATTTTATTTTATTTACTAAATTTTATTTTAATGAAATGAATTGTTTATTTGCATGATATGGGTTGCATAGAAATAGGACAACCAAAGTACAAATAATATATCACAAATACATTAGTACTGGCAAGTGGTTTTGAACCCGTGCTTTCGGTTTGTGTAACCATTGCACTGCCACTACACCACGGTCGCCTTTACATCACATATAGCCTTAGCTATAGATATAATACTAGTAGATACATATATACATGTATAGAAAAGGTAATAAATGTAATTATTTGGTACAAAAGGGTGAGTTTATTCGATTTGATACTTATTACACATTCATTATCACCCCCTGTTGAAGAGGTAGGGCTGGTTGTGATGATACGGTGATATAAAAACAATGTGCGAGTAATATTTTAGAAACATTATTATATCGGTGTCTGTGAATGCTGGCGTTTCTCAAGGCTTCGTGCTGTCGCCGACTTTGTTCCTTCTGCATATGAATGACATGCTGGATCTTGAATCCACTAGTTTTAGTTTGCTATTTACTTTATTTTGCGATTTTTTCCCTAAAATTCAATTGTTTTTTAGCTCATTCTATCAAAATAATTCTTCAGATTATAGAGCTTGTGTTTAGCTTTTTAGTTAATGTTTAAAGCAGACGATTTGATACAAAAGTCCAAGAAACTACGAGTATACGGACGTCACACAGTTTTCCAAATGGATAACTTTTTTTCCCAAAGTAGATCTTATAATGAAATGAAAGAGCTACATAGTACATTACACAATTATTTAAACTAGTAATTTCTTTAACTCAATTCACACATTTATCTTGCGAGAGAAAAATAAAGGAGATCCTTCTAAGCAGTTTTGGGCTATTGCCAAAAACTCTTGCAGTCGGTTAGCGAGCCCCGTGAACTCGTTGCTAACAAATTTATCATTCAACTTCTTTGTTTTTAATGTTTCGAGTTTCACGAATATCACCTTTGTGTAATTTTCTTGGCGACACTAACCTCTACCAAGTTGTTCATAAAATATACTATTCTACTGACATCGCTATACATTGCTTGGTTAGTACAGTAATCTTAAACTCATTATTCTGCAAAGAAAGCAATGTACATTCAAATAAAATTACAGATATATTGTCAAGGATATAGGCAATATATTAGTTTAAGGTACAAAGCAAGAAAGAAATGCAAATTTTAATGTAAGAATGATTTTACAAAGAGATTTGTTTTCCGTACCTGACTGTATATGAATATTGTTCTGTTGTTTTTCCGTTTCTTAAGAAATTTATTGTTCTTTTAATTTAGTTTCAATAGTTGTTTTGGAAGATTATGTATTCGTTATTTTGCGTTATTTGTGACATTACGTGTTCTTTATTTATTATTATAGCTATTTCCTCTAATAGGTAGGCAAAACCTATTTTTATCAGTTAATCTCACATAAAAATGCACTTCTGGCCGGCATAGTGACGGCGACTGTGACAGCCATAAGACGAGTCGGTCGACAGCACTTCTGAACCTTCCCTTGCTTCCCATCAAGCAAGTTAAAGCTAGATGTCACATTAAAAAAAGACTCAGATATTTTATTTGGTGATTTATTCGCGTTCCACTGTCTAATTGAATGGTCCCGGCTCTAAATAGGTCAGCATGGTGGATGCGACTGCCAATAGCAGTCATTTCCATTCATAAACGGCACTTCAGCTTAATGTCAGGCAAGGTGCTGTTAAGTGTCGAGCCACAATAATGATAAATAACATTTTCTTTGAATTTACGCGAACATTGATTAATTAATTAAACAAGTTTTATGCGGCTTACTATCGCGTTTATTTTGGTTTAGATTTTACATTTTTAGCTTGAAACGTCGGAATAATAAAATAAAATTGTAAAATCAAAACCAAAATAAACGCGATAGTAAGCCGCATAAAATTTGTTTAATTCATTATTGATAAATACTTTTTTTTTGCCATATTTTTACGATACAATGATTTCTTATGCCTGATTTAAATTAAGACAGCTCAGTGACATGCAACTTCATAGAATTCATACCACAGCAGGCGCTGCCATGATTTAATTGTGAGGAAGGGAGGGTGAATTTAAATGCTAAGTGTGAAATGACAATTCAGGTGACAGACACCTTCATTAGTGGGAAGTTAACCTTATACATTTTACACCACAATCAGACATCAGCTGAATATGCTGAAAATACGAATTTGGTTGATTTTAATGATGCTGTTACTCAACCTTATATTTTAAATTTGATATTATACAAGTTTCTATGATGTACAGATTCTATTGTAGTATTTAGATTCTAAGATACAAGCACATTTAGTAGCTTGGCTTAGAAATATAATAAATTAATTATGGTTTTTAAAAATTTAACAAACTGTTCTACTGTTTTGTTAGGTTGACTAGTGCCCATAACCAGAATAAACAGAATTGTGGATGTGAAGATAGCAGAAATAGGCAGAGATAATGGAGAGCCACTTGCCATGATTCTGACACAACTCCCTCACTTCTCTCACATCCACAATTTTCTTCATACAAGCTTATGTTTTCAAGGTTATATATTTAACGTATACTTTTATATGTTTTATGTTAAATATTAGGTCAGGAATATTATTAGATTTCTGGTAAAATTCTCAATTGACAAACAAACTTCAAACATAAATAATAATAAACGTTTGCATAAGAATATAAAATTTGTTATTTAAAAATTCACTCGCAAGCAAAATTTCCCAAACATCTGTTTTTCATTCCCCTTCAAATATATAAAATTACAAAAGTATATCGTCCCTGGCCACCCCTCAGGGACAATGCATAGGTAATGGCCGAACGAACTTCGCAATATAAGAATCATGAAAACTTTGCAAACTTTTTCAATGAAATAAAGTATTCATTAAAACGTTCAAGTTTCAGGTGAAACACTCAACTTGGAGATATTATTTTATTCTAACTTATTGGTTTTATTGTCTTTTCTTTTCTACTGTATTATAACAAAAAATATTAAGAATAAAGTGAAAATATACAAACAAGTTAGGTACTTCAAAGTAACTTTTTTATAAATAAATTAGTAATGAAAATTAGGTCAATTAGATATATCAAATAAAATAATAAAAACAAATATTTTTGCTATAATTTGATAATAAATTTTATTTTGTTGGAATACTATAATACTTTTATATTAGCAATAAAAAAAAATTAAAGCATTTTTATTATCATTAATTTTCTATACTAAGCTTTCAAAGCGCTTGTGTTACAGAAACAGGACAACCAAAGTACATATATCAAAGATACATTGGTACCGGCAAGTGGTTTTGAACCCATGCTCTCGGTTTGCGTGAAAATTGTACTGCCACTACACCACGGTTCCCAATTAAAACAATATTAATCAATCAATCAAATTATCAGGCCTCATTTGTTACAGGGACAAGCAGAGGCAACGGATTGCCACTTTTAACGATCCTTATTCTCTTTAAGTTCTCATTCACTCTAGTTGCCATTTATTCGTTGAAAATTTAAAAATATTTGTAAACTTGTTCGTAATAAAATAGAACTGCAAACATTTTATTATCATGTAGAAGTCGCGTTCATACATCAGCATTTTGTATGTATAGCTTTAGTATTTGCTAGACTAAATCTAGGAAACCTATATATCTCTGAGCTCGGCCCCCTTCCTGCTATATATCTGGCAGCTAAGTGCGGGCTACTTAGCGAGCCTTGTCTTCGAATGCACTGTCTCTACTAAACGCAGTATTAACATATTGTAGAAGTGACATTTGACAATATAACTTAATAATAAAGTTGCTTTAAAATATCATCAGCACTTATGATTGACTATGTTAAAATTAAAACTTGCCACAAAAAATTGGCCACAAACCAATGATCCTGAAAGAAGAAAAACGTTACTTCTGTTTTATTTTAGTGTTTGAAGCCTGCTAATATTGTCTATATTGGCTAATATAATATTGTTGAATAAAAAGTTCTCGATGATAAATAATAATATATAATTATTATTAGTAGGGTTGTAGCCGTGTGGTTAACGTGTAGATCATTCGCTCAGCAGATAAAGCAAAGAAGTCCGCGGTCAGTATAAAAATGGGTAGCTAAATTGTAGAAAAATATCTTGGTCCCACTCGTGTTTCGCCTGGCACGTTATACTGTAGGCCCCGGTTGTCGGCACTAGATCGCGATAGTTAAAACGTCGGCATCAGTTCAGCTCAACCGTCATTGGCAAGCGTGGGTACTGCCTGGATAACCCGATTCGGACGTAGGCCTTTGCTCAGTAGTAAGACGTATATAGCCATCAGCCTAATAAGATAATCATGTTTATAAAAAAATATAAACATTTATTTATTGAAGAAAAAACAGTATTCTCATCAAACAATTGATCCTTGAGTATTTCGCTTCTATGTGATTCGTAACTCAATATGTAGGTGCACCCGTTTATTTTTCAAGTGATACCGGTGCGTCCCTCTCTCCCGCACGCACACACACAACTGCGACAATAGTGATATGTCTCATGGCCCCGGTATCTACAGTGGAATAGTGCCAAAACCAACCTGAAATGAAATGCTCCCCGGCGCATGTTTCGCGAACGAAAAAATAACATATTTATACATCCTGTCATTTTACGACAACCTTCTTCTTTACGATAAGACTTTGATTTTACTGTTTCAACTACTTTTGAAATTGTCATGGAGTTTTATTATTTTAGGAGTGGGTGATATTTTAAAGTGGTTTCTATAAAGCTTCGTGAGTAGTGGAAGTTGTATCGGTTAAGAACTTAAATTCTCCTATTTATTTCAATTTTATTTATCTTCCAATCAAAATCAAATCATTTATTTCGCTCTAGCCTGCGCATTGACAGACTCTACCATGATTTCAGAAAGGCATATGACGAGAAGATATGACAAGAAAGTCGTCATTATAGCCTTTTATTATTTCGTGGAGAAATCCTCCTGAGAATCCTGCTGAGAAATATGCTGGACTCGTACCGGCTAAAACCCCACGATGATCTTGTCGATGAACATTGGAAGCTGGGCACATTCGTCCGACAATTATATCACGCTTTACGATAACAAATCATAAAAAAATACATCCAAATAATATCCAAGAAACATTAAAAGAAGTTATTGCAAATAACAAAACCAGCCTTAATTGTTTGATACAACAAAATACGATCAGAAATAGGATAGGAAACTTAAGGTAGAAAAAATCTCGAGCCCCCTACACGAGATTAAAACGGAATAATTCTTGTTAAAATAATAATAATTTTGTAACCTTACACAAATTTTAGTCTTTTACAAGCGGAGCTGAGGATGTTTAGGATTCGTCTTTTAAAGGACCTTTGTTTGAAATTGAATATATCTACTATTTCTTAATGATTTCATTATAGGAGTCGACCCGACGCAATAAATGGATTAAAGTATGGGGTGTTATTTTTATTCTTAATTTTAATTCTTGGAATGTTTTATTGAGTACTTCGGTCGCTGGTACATCTGGTGGTAAAAGTAGGCACACTAAGTAGAAGTAGAAAGCATTATACAAGTTCATAAGTGTATAAACACATTTATGCCTATATAAAATGTGGAGCCATATTCAAATATCCTAAAACAACATCTATTCATTTTGTATTTGGCTAATAATTTCCAGACGAGTACACTAACAGATTAGCGAATGTGTCTGACCACTGGAATCATGATATAGAAATATATTTTGACAGGCAGGTGGTGTTCGGCGCTGCTGGCCGTTGTGATGCGGCCGCTACTTTATGCATGACTACTTTTGATTCGGAACGCGCTGCTCGCTCTCATATCACATAGAGTAATGCGATTGATATTAATAATTGTAGATGAGACACTCTCGGTATAATATTCAGAGCACACCCACTGATTGGTCGGTTCTTCGCTCATCACTCGAAGAAACGACAACCGTTCTAGTTGAGACCACGAACCGGAAATCGCACTTGATGGACTGACGACATAGTGAAAGTCACAAATAACCAGTGGATGCAACTGGCATCTTGTCGTTCGGAATGGCGTTCTAAAGGGGAGGCCTATGTTCAGCAGTGGACGCTTTCTGGCTGATGATGATGACAACCACTAGGTCGTATGAAGCAGTTGTATTTAACTCCATTTTTGCTCACCACTAGGCAAATCAAGTCATTTGATTGGTCTTCACACCTATGTAATATTTGATCTGAGATGAGGTATTCAAGCAAAATAATAAAAGCAATCAATCAAATTGTCACGCCTCAATTTCCCAAGGGAATGGGCAGAGACAACTCTCTTAAATAAAGTTTTAATGCCTAGTTGGAACCGGCAACTTTCAAGTTGACCTATAACGCGACTGAGTCACTTTAAAATAATTATTAGCAAAAAAGGTTCATTATAACTTAAAATTGTCCATATATAATATAATTATATTTTGCAATGCAAATGCAAAACTTATCTGTGTATGTATAATCTATAATAAAGTTGGAGAGCGGTACCTTTAGGAAGATTTACATTTATATTGCCTCCTCGGACACAGCCAAGAGGTCTTCACCTTGTTTCAAGATATCACTTGCGAGCCAAGAAAAGGCCATGTATTGAATAAAACAAATTTATTGGGCACATTTTAATAGAAAATTACGCATGAAAATATATTAAATATATATTTACTTATTATAAATTATTACTGAGGCAAGTGACGTTTTATTGTCTTTGCCTAAACCTGTGGGAAAAAGGCGTGACAACCTCATTTATCTAAAGGACATCATTAATTTTGTTTGGAGACTTGGGCTTAATTGTATTAACAGTTTAATATGCATTTTAAAATAGTTTGATGTACGAAGATTACAATGTAATTGGAATATATAGTTTATTTTGCATAGTTTACGTGATCAAACTATAATTATGATAGTTCAAAGCAGAACAAATATGGCGTTGATTGACAGATAATACAAAATCCATATCTTATTTTACAAATAACTCAGTTGCACAGCAATTAAAAGCAAAATTGTTATTAGTTTTATCAATACAAGTATCGAAACCACTATTTATCATTGGATTTTCCATCATCATTGGATATTACAAAAGTAGTACATAAAAGCCCAAAATGAATGATGTACTTTTTGATTGTATTTTACTTTACATTGACATCATTAAATTTTGACGCCAGGCTAGCATATCAGTCCGTCACGCATATAGTTCCGGGTTCGATTTATTGAGCAGTGGTGCTCAGTCTGCCGATCCGGGGTAGTACTACCACGAAAGTATACAGATCGTGAAGTGATTTAGTGGCGTATTGAAATCAGCTTGTCCTTGTAGTAGCTGTCGTCTTCTAACATCAGGCGTGATGTTGTTAAATGTGGAGACATAATAATAATAAAAATCTGGTTGCGATTTTAATAATGAATGGACTGCATTTTAAAAATGGAACAACCTGAATGAGAATTGTCAATAATCACCAATAAGAAACGTATTGGAATCGCATGAAAATGTAATGAAAGAGCTGTAATATCAGCTGGCTTCAGGCTGAAAGGTACCTTTGTTTCATTTCCTGAGACGAGCCAAATTTTTCACTAGTCACGAGTGAATCGCGCTAGCATAGTATGGAGAAGAATTTTACAATTTAAATATAAAATTAGATGAGTATATTCTATACTGAACTGGAAAATCACTTGTTTACATTTATCTTTTAAGCTACTAAAGTGCTTGTATCATAGAAACAGGACGACCATAGAACATATTATATCCAAGATACATTGACCGGCAAGTGGTTTTAAATTGAGGACTCACGGTTTGCTTGACCATTATAACACGGTCGTCTTTTATATCAACTATTTCTACTAGTCACAATAATACTGCAATGTGGTAGTCCAGTTTCTTTCATACAAGAGCATTTAAGTAGCTTAGTATAGAAATGTTAAAAACCGGCATAGTGACGGCGACTGAGGCAGCCGTGAACTAACTCGTTTTTTTCAGTCGTCACTCTTGGACCTCCTCTTGCGGTTCGAGGTCAAATGTCATGTCACAATAAAAAATAAAAACCTTATCCTAGAAGTACATTATTTCCATCAGTTCTGTGACATTGTTTATTGATATACTCGTATATTGATGTCGTCAGGTCAATTTCACAATAAAAAAATAATTTTAAAATCATTTATCATAATGATTTATTAATCAATCAAATTGCTACGCCTGTTTCCAATAGGGATAGGCAGAGACAATGGGGCGCCACTTGCCACGATTCTGACACAACTCCCTCGCTTCCCTCACATCCACAGTTCTCTTCATAAAAGCTCTTTGAAAAAATATCTTAAAATACCTTATGAAATAAAATAACCTAAAATTAAAAAAAGTCTTATCCATAAATTGTATCGCATCGATAGGTCGATTATTATCAATGCCTTCTCTTTCTCTCTCTCTGTGAACATTGGCGGATTTCAATAAAGCATCCTCAACCTTTGTTACGTATGTTATCAAATATTTGAACCGGTCTCATATTAAAAAGTTCATTTCACTCGCAAATATTCAGGTAATTTTAACTGTAGAATTTGTAAACCCATATAAGAATTGGTCAAGTGAGAGTTATAGCTTAGTGGTTTTGTAAACCAGAAGCTTCCGGTTCAGATACCCTTGCCAGTATCAGTGTTTCTATGATGTAATTTAGTCGCCATATTTCTATGAAACAATACGTTACATGAAATAATAAGATAGTGAAAAAAAAAAAGTTTGCGATTTGCAACAACAGAAAGAGGTAATCCTGTGTCTCTACCTATCCATATTAGGATGATCGTTATTTATCTTGGGATAATTATTTACCGTTAAGACGACACAAATAAGTCTGTTCTTTAATGCGGACTTGGTATAGTGGTAGTGCAATGGTCACGCAAACCGAGAATGCGGGTTCAAAATCACTTGTTGCTACCAATGTATCTTTGATAATAACAAAGATACATTGGTACTAACAAGTGATTATATGTACTTTGGTCGTAATGTTTCAATGGTACAACCACTTTAGTAGCTTAAAGTAATCTAAATAATAAAAAACACATTAGTACCTTCATAAAGATTTTGAAAATCCAAAGTATTAAACTATTTTAAAGATGTTAGTAGAAAAAAAGAACACATGAAAATAATTGTATTAAATAAACGTACAGCTGTAAAACAGTTGCAAATGTGAATAGTGAATATAATTTCCGTGTGGCATCCCCGAAATGCATAAATACTGGCAACACTTCCTAACCCATTGTGTCCTACTCTAAACTGAGGATTTCTGGCTTATTGTTTAGGGAATTGCACGTTAAAATAACGAATTGTTTTCCCTGCGCCATTAACGTGCCATTCATATTTTAATATATAATAATAATGCTCTTTTATATTATGCACTTGAATTTACTCTTTTTTTTATTAAGACATCGACATCTGTCTTCGACTTACTTAATGGTAAGCAAGAGGAGTTCCAAGAGCACAAGCAACAGACCTTAGACTCTTGAACGTTCAAGTTAGTATCCTTATTCTGCCTGCTAGATTTATTATATATGTGGTAGGCAGATCAGTGTAACCAGTGTGCCAATCCAAGGTTTCTACATTCAAGTATGGAGACCGCTTTACTTTCAGTTATTTGTTTATGTATATACTGGTGGACGAGTTTCTTGCGGCCTTTTTCTCGTCATACGCCTTTTCTAAGCCATGGTAGAATCATACTTGAACAAGTGCATGCTAACTAAGATCATGCCCATCCTAATAAATTATTTTTATTTTATTTCATTTCTTACTTCAGCTTCATATGAGGCGGGGTGCTGACATATGTAGAGCCACAAAAATATATACATAGATTCTGCCACAGATTAGAGTATGAAAGAAGCAGTTTGAAATAAGATGATTTCATAACGCGACTGGGTATTTTAGCAGTCTTTTAGTGTATCCATAAAAAGATACTTTTGGTAAAATTTTGGATAGTAAAATTGGTAAATAACTTACTTACATTCTGTAGTGAAATACGTACTTCTATATATTTAGGTCATGCGCAATGTTTTGAAATGTTTTGAAAAATATAGCTATATAGATATAACAAAAGACATCAGTATATATACCTCAATATATATACCTTACAACAAATAATGCCAATACAGAAACGAAAACAGCAATTCACATTGCGTGAACGTCAATAAATGTCGACAACTATTAAAGTATGAGAGAGTGTTGCCCACTGAAAGAATTACGCACAAGATTGGAGTAAATGAATCATATCATTCAACTGAGTTAACATGGGAATTATACGCTATTTCGCTGGGATGAAGTCCCTCCCTTGAGGATGAGGACTACAATAACTCACACACCCTTTTTCTATTCTAAGGGGAGTCTTACACAGATACACTGCAACAACAGTCGAAAATAATATTTAAAAGAAGTTGTTTTTCGTCGTCCACCAAATTAGTTTAGCTTATATGGGCTAATAAGAAAATGTACTCACTTGTGGATTTGTCACTTTCAATTGTTAATTTTACTGTGTATTTTATAATTTAAAAATACACGTAAATAAGTCATGAAATTGACTTTCGTTAAGACGAAGAGAAGTACCTACGCTTGCGACTTACCAGGCACAGATGTGACTTAAGGTTTTAAGGAGTCATGAGTCATGAAAACCCACCCAAATATTTATGTAGTTGTCCATTATCTAACTAATTTACTAATATGATTGTTGGTATAAATTATTTTATGCAAAATGTTTCACTTTATTGATAAATAATAAATAATATTAAAGTATATTATTATAGAAAATTGGATAGAAATTATCAAACGTTGCCCTCCCTCTCTAGCGGGAATTAGGTCCGGTCTCATTTTCACCTTAGTATTGAACCTAATCATATATAGCGTAACAGCTGAAAACTTTATATAATAACATTACATATGAAAAAGAAAACAAGTAAAAATATTATGCTAAAATAATAAAAATATATATTTGTTTTTTTCCCTGTGAACATGAACCTTTACCAGTCCCTTGCCGTATTAATGATAGGCATCTTACCTTGCTAACCTGCTCATAAATATTGTAAGAAAAATCACCCCAAACAATAAAGCAATAGGGTACAATTTTGTGTGTATTTAATTTGTAACAAAATGTTCCCGTCAATTCGTTATAATTCTTCTTTGTCGTACTGGCACGTATTTGTATTTAATTACAAATTTCATTGATGTGTGTGCATTCAATGGTAAATATATGTTATTAATTATACGATTAAATATTAATAAAAATAAGAGATAACCAAATTAAATATAAAAATAATTTATATTTTCCAAACTTGTATATTCGTTTTAAATGATCTTGAAATATACTTGCACCATTATTTTGTGTGAAAGATAAACTAATATTCTTTTATAATTGGGAAAAAATTATAAATTCTACACATGTTTATTAACAATTAATCTAGCCCAATAAAATATTATCTAATAATTTACATGAATTAAACAAATTTTATACGGCTTACTATCGCGTTTATTTTGGTTATTGATTTTACATTTTATTATTATTCCGACGTTCCGAGAGCTTTGCAGCCATCGTGGTCACAGAGAGACTCATCAAGTTTGTTTAATTCATTAATCAATGTTCGCGCAAAATATAAGAAAATACTAATCATTTACATGGTACAAAATAACTTTAAGATTTACGCGGCACAATAACCTTATATATTTGAATATAGAAATTCATATTTTGTTCATTAAACGTATTAATAGTATAGATAGTAATTCGTTTGTTGTAAACAGCCGAGGGAGGCATCTATCTGAACGGTTAATAGCCAAGGCAGGATTAGCTCGGCCGAGAGTGAGTAATACCTTTCACAAACTTAGAGACTGATATAAATGGCAAAAGAATATTGGTTAGTAGGCTTCCACATTTGCACACTTCACCTCCCCTCACCCTTATTCGATTTATATTCAATAGGTATATACTTTGATTGAGTTATTTGTTTATCAATAACTATTGTTTATGTATTATTGATATACTTTTAATAATGTATAGGCCGGCATAGTGGATGTGATTAATACTTATAGCTATTAAATTATAGTTGCAGTCACCTCCGTTCATAGACCGCACTCAAGCCTAACATTAGGCAGGGGATGTTTTACAAAATGAAATAAAATGTTTTTTTTTATTGTGACTCGACATATGACAGCACCCCGCTTAATGTTAAGCCGAAGTGTGGTCCATGAATGAATGCCACTGCTACTACAATGCAATAACTGTGAGTAGCAATCACATCCACTATGCCGGCCTAGATGGAACCGGCAACTTACAAGCTGATCCCGAAACGTGACCAAATAATCACAACAACGGTTAGCTATAATAGTTTCAAATGTAATTTTTTAAATAAAAAGTGCGAAACAGTGAATACGAATGCTGCTAGTAAAGATTCATTTGAGCACTACTTATGTATACAATAATTATTATTGTTTCATTCATTAATTTTGTATTGCAGATGAGCGCAAAATCTAAGAAAATACTATGTATAGATTATAATAAAAAATAAGGTATAATTATATTCATTATTAAAATTGTTTTTCGATTGTTGTGAAATAGTAACGGCGAATGAGGTCACCGTAAACTGAATCGTTTTTTTTAGTACTAGGCGCTCTTGAACCTTCCTATGTATACAACCAGACATGACCAGATAGACGCCGGCGTCTCAAAAAAATCATGGATTTCTATTGTTAATGTTTATTTTTATAATTAACTGACTAAGGAGTCGCTGTTGTCAGACACGGCAGAGATATCATCGTCATTAATCACGGACTTCTTGTATATAAGTAGGCCAAAATGAGTGTGAAAATAAAGACACAACTTCAATCAATGTCAATGAACTGATCGATGTTTCTAATTACAAGCACATCCCGACGGACAAACTATTCCACTGCTAAATGTACATACAAACAATAATTATTTTATTGTTCTTACTATATTGGTTAATTAACTCTTAACTTTGATTTAATAGATGTTTAATAACGCTAAGGCTAGGTTGCCTAGTGCCCATAACCATAGAGCTTGTATGAAGAGAATTGTCGATGTGAAGGAAGCGAGGGAGTTGTCTCAAGATCGTGGCAAGTGGCGCATTTCCATTTGTCAAAAAGTTACGCGGTCGCTGTTTGTGTCAAAAACAACTTTTGTTCATTCGGATAATGAGTTTCAATGAGCTTTCAATGAAGCTTATTCTTACTGACATTGAGCTACGCGACCGGCTCGCAGACCCGGAGCGATTTATCTGCCTCCTTTTATTTCTTTATATTATGGCACAATCTACGAGATAATCTCCTACAACATAATCCCGTACAACCGGGTTCATTAAAACTCATCCCGATAATCTGCATAACAAAATCAACTATAAAATCGAACAGCCTACAAATCGAAGTAGCCCGAAAAATGTAGAAATACATAATTTTGGGTAATATTATATTATTATCAAACACATAATATTATGTCTTTCCAAGTTTAAAATCTTTTTGGCGAACATAAAATAATAATATATACCGTACAAAATTGGATAAATCATGACAAAAGTAAATATTGAATAAATTAAATTAAATTTTCCGTGATATTATTTTAGAATAGAGAGAGAACGCGTGAGTGGCTTGTTTTTAATAGGAAATGTATCAGAAACAGGGCTCCCCCTCTTTTGGGAGATGGTTCGAGGGTGGAACTAAGTGACTCCGAACGGAAATAAAGGTGCAGGCGACTGAAGGTAATGTTAATTGAATTTCTCCAGACGTTGGAATTAGGGATGTACTATTCATTAATAAAAACTGTTGTCGATAGTTTTTTTATTATTATCTATTTTTAGATATATTTTTCCTTGCTATCATTACAAATAGAACAAAATTATTTTTAAAAATACTGACATGAATACATACAGGTATATTACGAATGCCGTTCAATAATCTTCAATTGTGGATCCTGTGCGGTGAGATCAATTAAAATGAATAATTAAAAGAAATGAATGATTTATCACCATGTATTATACAAGCTGTTCCCCGCGGTTTCACCCGCGTTTATAAACTGTAATCGCAATGTGAGTACATGACAGGAAAGGGGTCCTCATGGTCCATTATCAGGTACTCCTCGTTTTTAATATCATATCAACCCAGATGGACGAATGGTTAGCGATTGGTTTGTTGCCCGTTATATCTCGAGTTCGATTCTCGGGCGGAGCAAATATTTGTTTCATAACTTTTATTTATAATAAAATAGTTTTTCTAAAATAAACGTAGCCTAAGTTACTCCTTATTACATCAGCTACCTGCTAATCGTCAAATCGTCAAAATCGGTCCAGCCATTCAAGAGATTAGCCGGAACAAACAGACAAAAATTGTAAAAAATGTTATTTTAGTGTATGTACGGTATATTCATATACATGTATTAAAAAACGGTTATTTTAATATTACAAACAGACACTCCAATTTTATTTATATGTATATAGATATAGATTATATTATATTATCACTTACTGAACACATCCTTTTTAACCTCCTACAAATTTTGCGAGAATCAACTTTAGGCCATTTGTTTAGTGAGAGAGAGAGAGGCAGTAAAAGATCAGCGATCGTAAGCACCTTTAATTGACAATTGGAATGCTTCACCAGTCCATGTGTGCTCCCCATCCTTTATTCTTCGGTTTCTTTAGGCGTGATAGCACAATTGGCCGGCATAGTGACGGCGGCTAGGGCAACTGTAAAATAAAATAGTTATTTTAATCATCACGTCGGCGCACTTCGACCATCTCTTGCTTATAAAGTGGCACGTTGAGGTCAAATTTTAATATAAATATTTTATTCTTATCGTCACTTTATGTATAGAACGTCACTAATAAACGTGCGGCCGGCGAATGACACGCGCCGCGACCGTCTCACGCAAGATTAAACGTCACCACCTCTACACAGCCTCACTAAGTTATGATAAAAGTTATTATAACTTCCTAAAGTGATTCCCATGTTTAGGAAAATAATTAGACAACTCGAAAACGCATGGATATTTTCAGGTTAAATTGGATCTTAATATATATATATAAAAGGCGACCGTGGTGTAGTGGCAGTGCAATGGGTATGCAAACCGAAGTGCACGAGTTCGAGACCACCCACCGGTACCAATGTATCTTTAATATATGTACTTTGGTTGTCGTGTTTCTATGAAACAAGCACTTTACTAGCTTAGTATAGAAATGTAAATAAATAAAATAATAATAAAAATAATAATAATATATTTTATTGTAACACGACATCTGACCTTGTCCCGCCTAATAGAGGCCGCAAGAGGAGGTCCAAGAGTGACGACGACTGAGAAAACCGAGTTTGTTCCCGGCTGCCTCAGTCGCCTTCACAATGCCGGCCAAAGGTGCTTCTTCACGCATCGCTTGAATGATCCAAGGTCATAGGTTGGAGAGAACACATGGGCAGGCAAAGTATTCCACTTGTCGATTGATCTACAAAGAAAAGACGCACCGAACTTTTTAGTTCGACTGCTATTTTATTTAACTTCATCGATGTTTAACTTCGACTTGGGTAGCCTCGTGGTAAGCAAGAGGAAGCTCAAGAGCACCAACGACACAGTCTACGCTAAACAGTGGTTCTTTTTCACTTTTAGCTTGAAAAAATTAAGATCAAAGACATGGGCTGTAAAGCATTAATTTGAATCTGGAATATATTACTGTTACGAAAGATGTAACATGTTTTTTTTTAATATGATGTCATTTTCATTAACTACTAGATAGATTAAAAGAATTATTTAATCATTATATATTGACTATATATTAACAAATTTCGTTTTAATCTGGCACGTCACTCTAACTAATACATTTTGTAATTTATTATTAAGGTTATCTTGAAATTGTTATCTCGGTCAAATGAATGTTAGGTCAAATGTGTTTTAGGTCAAACCATTAACAATGTAAGGGTAAGTGGTGCATAAGCGTTCGCACAGTTACCTAAAGACCCCTGCTATTTATAAAGTAATGTGATATAGCGCAATAT
The DNA here is from genome assembly GCA_905220615.1 of Tinea trinotella. Lineage (NCBI taxonomy): Eukaryota > Metazoa > Arthropoda > Insecta > Lepidoptera > Tineidae > Tinea > Tinea trinotella. Next base: position 13,941,558 of record HG992313.1, read on the forward strand.
GATACAGCTTTTACGAAGGGCAAATAACACTCAGGTGTTGTCTTCTAAATAAATATTTGCAATTATTTTTGCCATTCGGGTTTCCTTTCATTGTCTTCTTTGTTTTAGTATTAGAATGGTTTAGTTTTAATTAAATCTTATTTTGTTGTTATGTGACGGAATACGCTAGTTATATATTAATATAGATAACGAACTCCCTATAAAAATAAAAGTAGATGATTATTTACTATTACAAATTCAATTTTTTTTTATATAATAACTAATACAAAAAGATATCAGTAGATAAAAGTAGATTACTTAAAGGTACAATTTCTCTATCTTATTAAATAGAGAAATTGTACTTACCTTTAGACTATATTAAAACTGGTAATCACGTCATTATGGTCATTAAATATAATTTATTTACATCGGCCTCATGACCATGCCTAATAATGCTTTGGGAGTCGTTTTCAACTCTGTCCCTGTCTAAATAAACAGGACATAGACAAGTCTATCCCATTTTTAATGCTTACCTTAAAATCAAAGCAACACTACATTAGAACATTGTGAACAGCAAGAATCAAAGTATAAAGTTTTCATTGCTTCATTGATCAGTGAACGGCATCGAACTGGAATAACCCGGCTCACCTGATCCCCTCCGAACCACTACACAAGTTTTGCATTTGCGGTGGATCAACTCCACACGTCTCGGGAACTTTGTCTCGTAGTGTAGCACCTGCTAGTAAGTGTATACGTAGAGTGCACATGTAAGTGTATGAACTGTAAGCACGTTATGTTCATACATATATTACTGTCACAGTACATACCCACTGTTAAAAAAGTGTTTGTTGCAGGTTCCAACGGAACAGTGGATCCGCTTGTAAGTCACCGGTTCCAACTAGGCCGGCATAGTGGATGTGATTGCTACTCACAGTTATTGAATTGTAGTGGCAGTGACATCCATTAATGGACCACACTCCAGCTTAACATCAAACAGTGTGCTGTCATATGTCGAGTCACAATCAAAAAAACATGTGAAGGAAGCGAGAGAACTGTGTCAGGGTTTCCCGGTGACAATTCAAAGTTTAGTTTTAATTGTTTATTAAGTAATAAGGCTCTAAGGAAGCACTTTTATACATTTAATAGCTTAGTACAGTAATGTAAATAAATTTAAAAAATACGCAAAATACAAAACAAATAATAAATTTTCCAACTGTGTACCCAAAATTACTGCAGCAATTTCCGCGTCGGGAGGATTACAGCTGAATAATGAAAATAGCAAAGAGTAGTCCAAAAGTGTCGTAAGATCAAATATGCGAAGGTAATGATGTTAGGAGGGGTCGCTGAGAACTTCACAAATTGAAATTATTTTTTCATTAAACTTCACCGCAACTTAAGATGGTCTTTCAGGTGACTTTGCAGTTGAAATTACCACTGAAAATGATGAAATTAAGCTTTATTCTAAACTTTAGGATTAGTATTAAATATGTTTTGCATATTTATGTTTTTTTTTTGTGACTCAACATATGACAGCACCCCGCCTAACGTCAAGCTGGAATGCGGTCCATGAATTGAGGTGACTGCTACTTGCAGTTGAAGTGACTGAACTGTAAGTGACAGTCACATTTAATATGCCGGCCTAGTTAAAACTTACAAGCTAATCCATAAATTCGACTAAGTCAATGAATTAAACAAATTTTATGTCGCTTACTATCGCGTTTATTTCGGTTTTAATTTTTACAATTTTATTTTATTATTTCGACGTTTCGAGAGCTTTGCAGCCATCGTGGTCACGGAGAGACTGAGGTGTTGGCAATCAAAAAATAAAGCCTCTATAAATAATGTGTGATAAGAAACAGTAGATGGCTGTTTACTATTACTTTCAGGTGTAAAGGACTATTGCCAGTCATGAAGCCCATCCCACTTTTAACATATAATATAATAACCTGGATATAAGTACTAATTCATTAAAGTACCAAGTTCAAACACAATAAGTACACAAGTGGTTGGCATAGTGACGGCGACTGTTGCAAACATAAGTAGAATCTGATTTTTCAGTCGCCGGCGCTCTTGGTTCGCCGGCGACCTTGCCTACCTTCAGACAAGGCCTTCCTTCAGATGTCGAGTCTCAATAAAAATAAACGTATGCCCGGATCGTGTAATTAAAAAGTGCCAGTATCTAACGAAATTAAAATCGTATCTTTTTATATTACTGTCGATTTGTGTATTATATTTTGGGGAAAGGTAAAACATAATCCGTCACCCAAAGTTTCCTAAACTGTCGTAACTTTACAAACTCGAAACTTATAAATTTTCATCGAGACACAAGATTAACACCTGTTTCGCAAACTTTCACGTTTGTCATCAAAGTTTGCCCCTTGTTATTTGTAATATGAATTTTGGACATTGTTTACCTTAATAAATGAGATTTGCAACTCATTACCTATTTATGTTAGAATTTCCTCGAACAAAGATTTTATTAATCATATTTTTTTTTAGGAATCTGAATCTGACCACGACTTTCCTGGTGGTAAGCATGGGAAGGACTAAGCTTGCCGAGGACTGAAAAAAAAACCGCTTCACTTTAGGATTGCCACAGTCGCTATGCCGGCCTAAATTGCTATTTCACGCATCTCTTGGAGGATATTTAGTTTGTGACTTTTGAAAGATATCTTTTAAAAGTCGTAGTAATTATAGATCAAATTGTTTAATATAATTTAATGCAAAAATAAATAACTTAATAACAAATAAATAACTGTTATTATTAAAATAATGAAGACCTCTTGGACCTCCATCATGATTGTCATTTGGCAGGTCGAGGTCACAATTTAAAAAATATCTCACTAATTATAATGTTGACAAAAGTAATACCTGTACCAATAACAAAATCGATTGTGAAAATGTCCTTTCACTTAATATCGGAAAAGCAAGAACCTCTAAAACAATCAATGACATTTATAATCTGCGGAAATCCCGCAATCCCGTATATAACCCCGGTATGTCCGGGATCACCTGGAGCTTATCCTGTGTCACGGTGATCCTGTCTCGCTGCCGGGATCAGAGTTACTTCAACTAAACGTTAATGGCCGGTGACTTGGCCGTAATGCTTGTTTAATTGAAATACTCTCATGGTCGTGTATATTATCGCTTAAGCGTTCTCTCCATTCATTATCTTCATTATATAAATTAACTTTAATAAAGTAGCATAATTCTAACATATCGCGGTTTATTGCCATATGATACTACTGTGCCCGCGGTTAAACTCGCGTAAAATTAGGTTTATAACACAGTCATAAAAAAGGAGTAGGTTCTCTATTCGACTGTATATTCCTAATTTTTTTTGTATTCATAAATCGATAATTCATATAAAAATGACAGACGGTAATAATAATAAATATAGAAAAAATCCAAACAGCTGACACTATAGTCAAATGGAAATATTTTTTAAATTAAAAGTATTCTATGTTATTTCTAGTAACTCCAAAAATATGTGTACAAAGTTCCATGATGATCGGTTAAGTAGTTGTCGCGTGAAAACGTAACAAACAAACTCACATTCACATTTATAATAATAGTAGGATGTACCTTTTAAGACACACTAAATCATAATATTTACAGTTGTTTATTTAAACACAATAATAATAAAATTATTTACATTATATTTACATTTATACATTGTTTAAAACAAAACAATACTTATATCCGTCAGGCTGTCATCTGATAATAATTGTTATCTTAATTATCAGTTTCTGACAATGGTGAATATTTCATTCCTGTGTCAGGGAGTATTGTTACAATCCAGGCATTTTCGGGTAATCGTCCTGATTCTAGAAGCTTAACAGCAGCTGCAACATTAGCCGCACTCGTATATCCAACGTAAAGTCCTTCTTTGTGTCCGAGCAAGTCTTTGTACTTGATTGCATCATCATCATTCACCGTCACAGTATCAGTCATCAGTTCATATTCAAACAATTCTGGAAGCACACCATAGCCTGAGCCTTGCATTAAATGGAATGGATTTGTTATAGGTAAACCTTTGATTGCTTGTGAACCCTCGGGCTCAACCACAAATGTTTGTATGTTAGCGTTTTTCTCTCTCAAATATTTAGCTGTCCCTGTGAAAGTTCCGGCAGTACCAACCGTTGCGACAAACGCATCTATATGTCCAGCTGTTTGTCTCCATATCTCAGGACCGGTTGTTTTATAATGCGCATCAGGATTATTTGTGTTATAAAATTGTTTGACAAAGAACGCTCCCTCTTCTACATTTCTTATTGCTTCTTTTTCTCCTTGTCTAGCATCAGCTATTGTTACTCTGCCATATGTGCCTTCGATTTGTGGTACTCTTATACATTTGGCACCTAAAGCTTCCATATGTATAGCTCGTTCTATACTATTGCCTGCTGACATGATTAATGTTAGGGGATGTCCAAGTACAGCACAAACCACAGCGAGACCACAACCCTGGTTACCAGAAGTAATTTCAACTACAGGTGCGTTTGGTTTCAATTCACCCGACTCTTTGGCCTTCATTATCATTTGAAAAGAGGATCTGTCCTTTACTGATGCCCCTGGATTCATAAACTCACATTTTGCAAGAATTCGTCCTGGGCCTGGATAGAGTCTATCAAGTGCGACAAGCGGTGTGTTGCCAATGAGTTCCAAAGCTGATGATTTTATTTCGTCCACCATCTTTGCGAATGAAAGTGACGGATTATGTGAGATGCGTCTTGTGTGGGTGACGCCGGTCAACTGATATAGATAAGGTGATAACGGTCTTTTTAATGTTATGTATCTTGTGTTGGTGTACCGTCATTTAGCCTAAATATAAATAGTACCACGATAGATCTACTAAAAAATAATTACTTGCGTCATATAAAATAATAGTAATAAATAAGTAAAAGGGTTAGGAATTAAGCGTTCTCTCTATTCATTATATAATTTAACTTTTAATAAGTAGCACAATTCTAACATATCGCGATTTATTGCCTTATGATACTATGTACCTTTTAAGACACACTAAATCATCATATTTACAGTTGTTTATTTAAACACAATAAAAATAAAATTATTTACATTATATTTACATTTATACATTTTTTAAACAAAACAATATTTATATCCGTCAGGCTGTCATCTGATAATAATTGTTATCTTAATTATCAGTTTCTGACAATGGTGAATATTTCATTCCTGTGTCAGGGAATATTGTTACAATCCAGGCATTTTCGGGTAATCGTCCTGATTCTAAAAGCTTAACAGCAGCTGCAACATTAGCCGCACTCGTATATCCAACGTAAAGTCCTTCTTTGTGTCCGAGCAAGTCTTTGTACTTGATTGCATCATCATCATTCACCGTCACTGTATCAGTCATCAGTTCATATTCAAACAATTCTGGAAGCACGCCATAGCTTGAGCCTTGCATTAAATGGAATGGATTTGTTATAGGTAAACCTTTGATTGCTTGTAAACCCTCGGTCTCAACCACAAATGTTTGTATGTCAGCGTTTTTCTCTCTCAAATATTTAGCTGTCCCTGTGAAAGTTTCAGCAGTACCAACTGTGGCGACAAACGTATCTATATGTCCAGCTGTTTGTCTCCATATCTCAGGACCAGTTTTTTTTTATAATTCGCATCAAAATTATTTGTATTAAAAAATTGGTTAACAAAGAACGCTCCCTCTTCTTTATTTTATATTACTTCTTTTTCAGCTTGTCTAGCATCAGCTATTGTTACTCTGCCATATGTGCCTTCAATTTGTGGTACTCTTATACATTTGGCACCTAAAGCTTCCATATGAATAGATCGCTCTATACTGTTTCCTGCTGACATGATTAATGTTAGGAGATGTCCAAGTACAGCACAAACCACAGCGAGACCACAACCCTGGTTACCAGAAGTAACTTCAACAACAGGTGCGTTTGGTTTAAATTCACCCGATTCTTTGGCCTTTATTATCATTAGGAAAGAGGATCTGTCTTTTACTGATGCCCTTGGATTCATGAACTCACATTTTGCATGAATTCGTCCTGGGCCTGGATGGAGTCTATCAAGTGCGACAAGAGGTGTGTTGCCAATGAGTTCCAAAGCTGATAATTTTATTTCGTCCACCATCTTTGCGAATGATAGTGACGGATTATATGAGACGCGTATTGTGTGGGTAACGCCGGTAAACTGATATAGATAACGTGATAACGGCATTTTTAGTATCTTGTGTTGGTGTACCGTCATTTAGCCTAAATATAAATAGTACCACGATAGAACTACTAAAAAGTATGTACTTGTGTCATAAATAAAAATTATAAAGCAGTAAAATGTATTTTACTTTTATTAATAATAACTGAGGTTTGAATTCCCCAGAATGGAACTAATTTAGAGTATATTTAGAAGTGCATAAAGATAAACAGACAATCACATTTTTTTTATATATTTGCAATGATCACATCACAATGTGTTATCAAAATAAGTTATTTATCTAATAAAAGAATTGTTAAAGTTTACATAAATACAAGTTATTGTTCTTTGTGATATCCAGGTATCTGTGAGTGTGCCTAATCAAAAATAATGATAAGAGTTTTAAATAAAATAAAAATCTTTAAAGAGTGGTAGGCAGTGGTACCCTTTCTGCCGATCCGGGGTAGTACCACGACTTACAAGTATACAGACCGTGAAGTGATTTGGTCACGTTTCGGGATCAGCTTGTAAGTTTATCTAGGCTGGCATAGTAGATGTGACTGCTGCTTACAGTTATTGAATTATTGTAGCAGTGCACATCAAGCGGGGTGCTGTCATATGTCAAGTCACAATAAAAAAAACAGTCCTTTTCAGTTACGTTGGTCATTTGACCAGTGTACTATAACTTTCAAGTGCACAGACCTTGAACTTTAAAAGTTGTTGGTTTTAATAGTGGATGAGACTGCTACTTCCATTTAACTGTTCCAGGAGTGGCCCCCATTCATGGACCGCACTCCAACCTAATATAAAAAGGAGTGTTAGTTTTATATATTCGTTTTTTTAAGGTGACCGTGGTGTAGTGGCAGGGCAATGGCTACGTAAGCCGAGTGGCACGGTTTCGAAACCACTCACCGGTACCAATGTGTCTTTGATATATGTACTTTGGTTGTCTTATTTCTATGATACTTTAGTAGCTTAGTATAGAAATGTATAATAATAAACATATCAATATGATTAATTAACTATTTGGTTAATTTTTCACGAAAATTAGACTTAACTTGCTGAATATGATATATGATACATTTAAATTGGAATAAACTTATTATGTAATATATTTCAGGAATAATCTATTGGGATTTAAAAATGTTCTTAAATATAATCTCTATTAACCAACAGGATAGAAAAATCTATCATTTTCCCATATTTCAGATTCCATGCGAGCGAATATAGTGATGTAATGTAAATAGATCCATATTTCATCGATATTCCACAGACCAGACTGCATAACTCAACGTGCCTCGCCTCCGAATACCTTTACATACGTTGTATTTGGATATTTTCGGTATTTTATCGATAGTTTTTTTTTGTTTTATTTAAAAATGTTCGTTCGATATTCAAATAAACTAAACAGTAAACACTAAACAGTGTAGCTATTGAATGCTAACCTGGGCCACAATTGGTTGTAATTAGTGACCCGCATGACTAGTGGTGTCTTGTAGATTATATAGTATACGATTGTTTAAGATTAGGGTGCATAAGGGCTTGAATTTCATGTCTTGAAAAGAACTGTTAATCATTACTAATGGCGAATCTGCCAATCAATCTATTACGCCTTAATTTCCAAAGGTTAAGAAAAGACAGCGAGACAGCATAATTTCCACAAATCTAAAATTTCGTTTTTCTTGTATAAACAATGTTTTTATATATGGTTATGGGGATTCTCGAACATATTAATTTAAAAAAGTGGCTTAACATATGATTAGCACTTCGCCTTATTAATGTGATATAGCTTAATAGCTAGAGTGCTTAAAAAACTGGAAGTAGCAGTCGCGTCCACCTGGTTGGAACAACAGACAACTTTCAAGATGATCCTGAAAGGCGACTTCACTATAATTACAAATAAATATTATCAAACAAATCTTTGCTCCGACCGGAAATCAAACCCGGTACTTACGTATAGCGGACTAGCGTGTTAACCAATACGCCACGAGGTTCGTCAGATAAAAAACAATTTAAGTGATCGTTTTTATGCAATAATTTCTATCGATAAATATTTGATTTAAATATATAGTGACATCACTACTTTAGTGTCTGTAAAGTGACAAATGTTATGGAGTTATTCGACCGAGTTCAAGATCACTTTGTCTGTAAACACAAGCAATTCCACCCCTTTTTATATTTAGACTTAATGATATGAATAATCATACATTATATTATTTATTATGTACAAGATTGTTATTTTATACAATTTTCATTTTTGGATATGGTAAAAGACACGCTAAGAATATATTAATGGTTTTCCTATTCAATAAACACCAATATTAATAAATACGACCAATCCACAAATTCACTTAAAAATTAAATAACTCGATTTTTCCTACAAAAAAAAAGATATAAGTCAATTAAAAATTCTGTCTGAAACACGATATTTATAAATTATTTTGTTACATTGTTTTTAAAATTAAATATTCAACGCCACATCTTTTGAATGGAAAACAAGAATTTCCTTAGAAAATAAAATTAATTACCTATTCAGGGCGGCACCTGTTCGCGACGACTACATCCCGCCCTCGCTTTAACTTATATACTAAACTAGTGATGTAACTATTATCTAATAATAATAATAATCGATTATTTAATGTAATTTAAAAGTTTATATCAGTCGTCACCGCTCTTGGACTTTCCCTTACTTGCCATCAAGTAAGTTAAGGTCAGATGTCTAGTTTAGATTTTTAAAAAGCAACCTTGCGTTCCAATTTTTTTCACGTTTAATATCAAACTTTCTCTAAGGTTGATCGTAGGAAGCTGTATTCTGCCTGCCTACCATGTAGGGATGGAGGCGTGGCCCACAGGGATAATGGAGCGCCACTTACCACGATCCTTATAATTTAATTGAAGTTTAAATTATACAACTTATGCTTTAGTTCAAGTAGATACAAGTAGATCAATTAACAAATAATTATATCGAGTAATTGTTTGTTTATCAATTTATTTTTATTTATCGATATATTGACTTTTGCACCTCACCATAACGAACAAATCGTTTTAAAATGCACGACACAGGCAATTGGAATTCGGTAGTAACTAATTTTGTACTTTTGAGGGTAGACAGACACAATACACTAAGTGACATTTGTGTATATTAGTTACACGGGTTCATGTCAATGTTACATAGGGTATTAACAATTATAATGTAGATAGTGGAATTACACTGAGTTGTCTTAGAGAACAAGAAGGGGGGCTTGACAAAAACTAATGTAGGTTTGTCTACATCTAGATCTTGATTGAAAGATTAGTGCCAAAGATATTCAAAGTCGGATTTTACAGTCGTCGGTACTTTTCTTTTGGAATGTCCCCCTTGCTTATAATCAAACAAGCCTAAGTCAGTTGTCACGTCACAACAAAAAATCTATTAATATTTTATTTAGTACTATTGTAAACATTTCATTTGTTTAATTTTATATAAATCACATTGTTGATTTTCTATTACAGGGATAGGCAGAGACAAAGGAGACTCACATCTGATCATAGTTATGTCAAAACCCCCGTTATTTGCAACTATTTTAGAAATTTAATTTTATTAGACTTATACTATACTATACTATACTATACTATACTATACTATACTATACTATACTATACTATACTATACTATACTATACTATACTCTGGAGCAGTTTATAAAAGGAATCCAATAATGCTGTCCTACAGAAGCCACTAATGATACTACAAAAACTGGTTCTACTATACAATCATAAATCTTTTTTTTATTTTATTTGACACGACATTTGACCTCGTCCCGCCTGATGATAAGCAAGAGGAGGTCCAAGAGTGACGACGACTGAGATAACCGGGTTTGTTCACGGCTGCCCCAGTCGCCGTCACTATGCCGGCCAAAGGTGCTTCTTCACGCATCGCTTGAAGGATCCAAGGTCATAGGATGGAGAGAACACATGGGCAGGCAAAGCATTCCACTTGTCAATTGATCTACAAAGAAAAGACGCACCGAACTTTAGTTCGACTGCCGATTCGGTCGATAAAATGCGGATGCAAATCGCTGGAAAACCGACAACCGATAGGTAAGAAAGGTTCTAAAGTGGAGACCACGTACCGGCAGACGCAGCGCAGGTAGGCCCGAAACTAGGTGGACTGATGACATAGTGAAAGGCACGAATAAAGAGTGGATGCAACTGGTATTTTGTCGTTCGAAATGGCGTTCTAAGAAGGAGGTAGTGGACACCTTCTGGCTGATGATGATGAATGATGAAATTAAATTTCGTATAGTAATTCTTTCAACTGTGATCAATTTCCTTCTCAAAATTCCATATATTTCTCCATGTGGAATATTCTTTAGTCAGAAAGAGTAAATGATTTTCACGTAAAAGGGGCACGTCGCTTACAAATCGTCCTATATCCTGACTATAGGGCTAAACGAGAGCCTTTTAGCGACAAAAGGTAAAAGCTGCCAATATATAACCTATAAATACTTCCGGTGAACATGCTTTCACATTTATTATAGGACACATTTAGATCGCAGTATAATTTCATCTGGATTATGAAAGCGACCGTGGTGTAGTGGCAGTGCAATGGTTATACAAGCCGAGAGCACGAGTTCAAAACCACTCACTGGTACCAATGTATCTTTGATATATATGTACTTCGGTTGTCCTGTTTCTATGATACTTTAGTAGCATAGAAACAGGACTTTTGTAGCTTAGTATAGAAGTGTATAATAATAATAATAAATATATATAAATTAAAAAAATATTCATTAGGTTTCTTTTTTATAATTTTTTATTGTTACCTAACATGTTGCTTGCCAGATGGTAAGCAAAACGAGATCAAAAACCGTAAGCAAATAAAAAAATCGACCAAGTCGCCTGCCTCAGTCGCCTTCACTATGATAGCCACACATATACAACGATATTAATCTAGTAAGGTATGTAGGTATATGTATAAGAGTTAGACTGGATTTGTTTTGTCTTCTCACTTTTTCCATACACCCCTTTCGGTTTCACCCCTAAAGAGTGCTAGTTAAAACTGTAAATAATTGAGCACTTTTAAAATTAAAGAAAACTGTCTTTTAGCAGTTGGCCGGCATAGTAACGGCGAGTGGGGCAGCCGTGAAATAACTCGGTTTTTACAGTCGTCGTCACTCTTGGACCTCCTCTTGCTTATCAGGCGGGTCGAGGTCAGATGTCGTGTCGCAATAAAAAAAGTGCAATTTTTTGTTAATTTTACCTTGAATCGTTGTCACCGTAGTAAACGTGGGGAGTGGTGGGTTGGGTTTTTCTTAGCAGTTAACGTCGGTGTACACGGTCCATCGCACATCTCGGTGCGACCACACCTCAATTCACCTCTTTATGGCTCCTGGCCGTGAGCCTGATAGCTCCAATTACTTTTGACCGATTGGAAAGTATTATGTGGATAATAATTCGATTTTATTTACTACGTATATTAATTAGGACTTATCAAACTTCAAAACAATATTTTCTAGTTGTAGGCTGGCGCACTTCCCGGCTGGGATTGTGGCAGAACCAACCGTAAGCAGAATCAGATTTTCCAGTCGTGTGCACTCTTACAAGTCTAACGACTAACCAATGTCTCGATGTTGTGTCACTATAATATTTAATAATATTCATAAAAAGTGATGTAAATAATTAGTTAATGCAATATAAGTAATAGATATAAGTAAAGTTATAATCCTATTACAAAGTAGTAAGCATTAGTGGTCATTTGCCTAGTCTGCCTATCCGGGCTACCACCACTTAAAAGGGTACAGATAGTTAAGTGACTCAGTCGCGTTTAGGGATCAGCTTGAAAGTTGCCGGTATATGTGGATGTATATATACTAGTTGCAGTTATTTAATTGTAGTAATCGTGTTTATTCAAGGAGTGCACTCCAGCTTAACATCAGGCAGTGTCTTGTCATATGTCGAGCCATAATAATAAAAAACATTATTTATAATAATACAGGAAATGAATTTTTAATTTTTTTAAATTCTCATTATTATACTTAGCTACTAAAATGCTTGTATCATAGAAACAGGACAACCAAAGTACATATATCAAAGACACATTGGTACCGGTGGGTGGTCTCGAACTCGTGCTCTCCGGTTTGTGTAATTATTGCACTGCCACTATACCACGGTCGCCTTTATATTTCTATAAATACAATTTTACGAATTTTGTTCTTGCTCTCATGTAAAATATATTATATGTCTTATCCATAATAAAACCGTCGCATCTCGCAACCATTTCACTGGATCGTTATGAGACGGTTACTCTGTTAGACTTTGTTACTGGCCGCGCGGAATTGAACCAATATACCTATATTTATAGCAATGGCTATATACTTTTCATGACATATAAATTGACTGACGGACGATTAAACCTATTTTGTAAGGTTCGATTATTATTTTATTTCATTATTTACAATACCAAGTAACTAACTTTAGAGGATCGATGTTTTATATCTTATGTTATCTAATTTAATATAAAACAATCAAATCAAATTTAAATGTCACGCTTTTGTTCCCACAGGGATAGGCAGTAACAATGAAGCGACATTTGCCATGATCCTGACACAATTCACTCGCTTTCCTCACATTTACAATTCTCCTTATACAAGCTCTACGGTTAATATAAAACAATAATTCGTTAAAAATATTTAATTGTTTGTTCTAATCATTTGGATAAATGAAAACCAAAAATAAGTCGAAATAAAAAAAGATACAAATTAAAATCAGTTAAATTATCACGCCTGAATTCTTACAGGGATAGGCTGAGTATTGTGTAATGTTGGCATACCTTTTTTGTAAATAAAACATATTCTGATAAGATACACACTCAGATATTTTAAGGAGATAACGTTAATGCTAACGATAATAAAAGCCTCAGGTACTTGGAATAAAATGTTTAAAAATTGGATTTCGTTCAAGCCAACCGCGAACCAAAAAATTATATTAAAATGAATGAAACGCTTTTGTTTTAACTATAAAAAATCTACGAGGACGTACTTATAGCGACAAATACAATAGTTAAAATAGCAATTAATCATATATTTGTTTTAAATAAAATAAAATCATTTATACGCAGACTACATAGGCACAATTAATTGTTAGTAATACACACACTTATGAACTAAATTAGTAAACGAAAGAGAACATAGAACAGTGACAACTATACTTATTATAATTAAATAATTAAAGCAGTAGATCTTTTCAGCTTTTGGGTTCATCAGGGCCATTGTCCAGTGCTGTTGCAACTTACTATCCGGCATAATGTTCGTATGGTTTTATGAAACTGCATAGAGTTTTATAAAAACTCGTCTCGCATTATATACTACGCGCAACTACGCACCATTCGTAGTTGCGCGCAGCTCTTAAGATTGCTGCGTAATTCCGTATAAATGATAGCCTATAAATATACCTCGTCGGTACTGCCACGTCTTTGTTTCCACAGTACAATCCTTTCAGTAACTCTTGCTTCTTTCACATCCACAATTCAGTCTCTACCCAGGTCTTTTTTATTTTATTGTGACACGACATTTGACCTCGACCCGCCTGATGATAAGCAAGAGGAGGTCGACGAGTGAAAAAACCGAGTTAGTTCCCGGCTGCCCCAGCCGCCGTCATTATACCGGCCTAAGGTTCACGCATCGCTTTAAGGATCCAAGCATTCCACTTGTCAATTGTTCTACAAAGAAAAGACGCACCGAACTTTTTAGTTCGACTGCCAATTCGGTTGATAGAATGCGGATGGTTTCCCCGAAATCTCGAGGTAGGAACAAGGTCTATGAGTAAGTCTACTTAAATGTTAATACAATACAAACTTCAAAAAGATGGAGTGACAGAGTTTATATCGTGAACCGCCTGCTGACTGCCCCTGAGAACTCCCCCAATCCCAAAACATGTTTAAGTAACAAAACAACAATGTTTCACCTACATTATTCCGCGAGTATTTTCTAAATCAAAACACGGCCCGTTACCCCCGAGAGTGACTTGCGGAAAATTGGAAAACGAAACAAGGTGAAAAATATTAACTTGAACCAGCGGCGTGGTTACATTTTTAACTGATACTACTCCCTCAGGATAGAAGGGCGGTTATGTTATTTGTCGGCACTTTGGAATTATTTAATTATTATGGGTTTTCTTCTTTATGCCATTCAAAATTGCTTAATTTATGAATTATATAACTTACTCGATAAACATTCAATTATTCAATTATCAATCAATCACACAAATCGTCACGCCTTTTTCCTACAGGGATAGGCAGAGACAATAGAGCGCCACTTGCCACGATCCTGACACAACTCGTTATGATAATTAACGGAAACAAAATTATGATAATAAAATGTTCCTGATTTTAATTAGCTTAATAGTAAGCAAAGGGGAGCCAAAGAGCGCCAACGACTGAAAACATCAGTGTTCAGTCGTTGACTTTGTTTTAGGTATTTTTTGTGGCTTGACGTATGACCCCTCCCACCCTGATATCCATGAATTGAGATCCACTATGCCGGCCTAGTTAATCAACCGGAAACTTACAAGGTCATTTCGAAACGCGATCAAGTCACTTGTACTACCTCAGATTGGCAGACTGGGCACGACTGCTTACCTATCTTTGACAACCAGAAGCGGAGCAAATTTTCGCTACATTTTTTTTATTAACACATATTTTAATATTCATTTTAATTACAAATAAAAGCTATGAAACAAATATCTTTTTTTAATATCGACATATGACAGTACCCCTCTTGATGTTAAACTGGGGTGTTGGCCATGACTGGATATCACTGCTACTACAATTAAATAAATGTAGGTAGCAGTCACATCCACTATGCCGGCCTAGTTGAAACCGGCAAATTACAAGCTGATCCCGAAACGCGACTAAATCACTTCACGGTATGTATACTTGTAAATGGTGGTTACTACCCCTGATTGACAGACTGGGAACCACTACCTACCACTCTTTGATAACCAGACCCAATTGATGATATCAGCCTCTTTTTTTATTAACAAATAATTGCTTCGACCGGGAATTGAGTCCGGGACTTTAGGCGCAACAAACCAATCGCTGGACAATCGGCCACGCCTGTCGTCAATCTTTGCTCCGAATTCGATTTCCGGTCTGGTATGATAACCAATGCTCCACGCGTGTAGTCATAAAAGTACATGATCGTACATTTGCCGTCCTGTTTCTATGATACAAGCACTTTTAGTACCTTAGTATCTAAAAGGATCTAATCTATAAGGATACAAGGAATAAGATGCGCAATATAACAATGGAATCCACGTAGGTTTTAGTGTATACCTTGGACATTAAGAATTTCACTTAACGTCATAATATGATCCCATTGACAATAGTTGTTTCCCCTGTGCTTTTACTGCGCCCCGTTGTCCTTTTTACAGAAGATCTTTGACCCCACTTGAAGTAATATAATTTTATCCCCCGCATGTAGGGTATGCATACATTGCGGCACAAAATTGTGGCTCGACATATGACAGAACCCATTGCGACAATCAGCATTTGCTATGTCATAGATTATAAATATGATGTTTGGAAACAATATTAACGCGGCAGCTGCAGACTAGTGTCGCCTTGCACGGAATCAGTCTCATGCAAATCCACTACTGGTTTGTATGTGATTGATTTCGTGCAGTTTGCAAACGCCGGCGGAATCACACCTTAAGCTAGAGTGCAGTCATGAATGGAGGCGACTGCTAATATAGTTTAATGGCTGCTAGTAAGGCGAATAAATTACTTCACGGTCTTACTTTAGTTGCCATTTTTTATCATACAAGCAAAATTGTTAGCTTAGTACAGAAATGTAAAAAAGACCCTAAATAATGTACTGCGATGAAATTAAAGAATATTTTTATAATTTATCCCCTTTTACTCATTCCCTCACCTCTGATTTATAATTTCTTTGGCCAATCTTCTTTCATTCACCCTTTCAATGTGCCCAAAAAAACGCAATGTACTTTTCTTAATTGTTCTTTTACAATCTATTTCGCATCGCCTAATTATTATCTTTGTATAAGTACTTTATTGTACCAAAAGCCTGGTCACCGCCCCATGCATGAAATATATGTGTACAAAATATCATATCATGTGCAGAGAGAGCGTTCAGGTAACTTGGCCGAAAAATCTAATTTAGCAAATTGAATTTTCCTCTTAGCGATGACATCGGCTTGTTATTCTTTTGAATTGTTATATCTCGTTGCTCTTTATTATATTTATACATGTGTATGTGTATCTATGTACATTTTATTACAGCTATACTTATATTGAACTATTAAATAAAGTGTTACGTACGATTTTAATTAAATGAGAATAATAATTTTAGGTATATCAATCTAAAGTGAAATCATTATGTTATTGAGAACCTTGACTGAAGCGAGAAAAGGTCCAAAAGTGCTAACGACTGAAAAGACAACTCAGTTTATGACTGCCTTAGTCTCCGTCACATTGCCTGCTTGAATGAACCAAGGGATGGGGATGAAAAGAAACAGTAATACACTTGTCGATTCTCTTGCTACAATGTGGTTTCTTCCCCGACCCGTTTAAAATAACGAAGTAAAAATGATAAGCCAGGTACAAGGTGAATACAATTAATTGTTTCCAAATATTTATAGTTAAAGAAATACGCATTGAAAGTTTGTGTATAAGGTTGTTGAGTTATTGTACGAGTATTATTTTATTTTATAAATCCATATTCGAACATTAGATGTTATACAAATATAATTATATTAAATATAATTATATTGCTATTTAATCCTGCCATTCCGTTCATACCAGAATGAAGCAAGAATCTTATATACGACTGAAAGTTTTATACGACTGAAAAAAAAAACACTGTTTTCGGTCGCCCCAGTTGCCATGACAACTTTTAAAAGAACACTTCATTATTCCTCAGGTAGTATATAATTTTTATTCTGTCTAATCTCCAATGGTTAAAATTAAACAAAATTATTTTCCACCAATCAGTGGCGAGTTGTTCCCTCGAGTTTTTTTCCTAAAATAAAGCTGTCATTGTAGTACACTGGAGTACAGTTAGAAGCAGTTAAAAGTGCGAAGAACGCCACGTGAGATACCGACAATCTATATGGAAATTAGAATTACGGGCACAACTCTACTTTAGGAGGTGACCAATGAAAAATCATTTATGTCTCTTGTAATGTATTTTTTTTTACATTTTTATTCTAAGCTACTAAACGTGCTTTTATCATAAAAAGTACTGGTAAGCGGTTTGCTATAATGTGTTAGATAAATTATGGATGTCTAAGGTAAAAAGATAACATAGCTTATTTATTACATCTAGTATATACTAATATTATTCTAATAAAGTATCGTAAAATAACTTTTTTTTAAATAATATCATTTATTTGTTGTACTATAAATATAAAATTTAAATTTAAACATCCTATTCGTGTTATTTCGGTACTTACAAATAAATATACGACTATGGCATTTTTTATGTAGGCATTTGACAGCACCCCACCTGGCGTGTGGAGTGCGGTCAACAAATGGAGGAGACTGCTACTTCAAATAAGAACTGCAAGTCCATCCCAGCTTCCGTAAGAAACAGTCCCCGGCCCAGTTAACTGGCAATTTTTAAGCTGATGTCGAAACACGACTAAGTCACTTTACAGTCTTTACACTGGTACCACCCCGAATCAGTAGTCTAGGCAAATAATAATTAACTTTCTCTGCCTACCAGTCTTATGTACCGTGTATGTATGTACGACTTCTCTATATAAATTTATCTTATCACTTATTATATTTTTAAGTTTAAAACCCATAGATATAATATATAGCTTTGGATGCCATCTCCTAGAGTATGTCCTTATTCTGATCTCAAGGATCTCCCCAGCGACGAATTTAATTGCATTTGTGCTGATACTATCGTCCTCGAACACACGTACAACACTTGAAGGTATTATTCTTTATAATTATACCTATAGGAGTTGCTCTGAGTCTTTTAAAATACTTATTTAATACTAAGAGTGGTAAGTAGACAATGTTCCTACCTCGTCCTTTCACACCCGTAATATACGCACTGGTCGGGGGAAACACCAGCATTCTGTCGACCGAATCGGCAGTCGAACTAAAAAGTTCAGTGCGTCTTTTCTTTGTAGTACAATCGACAAATGGAATGCTTTGCAGGCCGTGTGTTCTCTCCATCCTATAACCTTGGATCCTTCAAGCGATGCGTAAACCTTTGGCAGGCATAATGACGGCGACTGGGACAACCGTGAGGACTCGATTTTTACAGTCATCAGCACTCTTGAACCTCCTCTTGCTTAACATCAGGCAGGTCAAGGTCAGATGTCGAGTCACAATAAAAAAATGTCCGGAGTACCGCTGTGTAATTAATAAAAAAATATATAAGGAAATCCATGAATTAAACAAATTTTATGCGGCTTACTATCGCGTTTATTTTATTTTATAAAATAAAATTGTAAAATCAAAACCAAAATAAACGCGATAGTAAGTCACATAAAATTTGTTTAATTTATTAATCAGTGTTCGCGCAAAATCTAAGGAAATCCATATTCATACTGTTCCTATCAATTTGATTGATTGATTTCTATAAAATTAATAAAATGAAGTTTAGTCTATTAGTCGTGAAATGGTCACGCAAACCAAGAACTCCCGGTTTAAAGGCGACCGTTGTGTAGTGGCAGTGGTTACACAAACCACCCATGTACTTTGGTTGTCCTGTTTCTATGATAAAAGCACTTTAGTAGCTTAGTAAAAAATGTAAATAATAATTAAAAATATATATATTCATTAAAGCCTATATTTTATTCCTAAATCATAATAGGTATATGTATAATATACAATTAGAAATGCAAACATTTAGGTATTATCAACTTGTAAGTAATAAATCCAGGGATAGTTAGGACCTTTATTTTATTAGTTTACTGTAAATGTGAATTATGAAAAACATGACAGTGGAGAGATTAAAATGGAAAAGGGTGTATGAATAGTATAAGTTTTTGTTTACGTAAGGTGGATAAACGTTGAGATACTGTCATGTATTATGTATGTTGCTTAAATGTAGTTTTGCAAACCCTTCAAATCCTATGACATTTGCAGCTTACAGGAAACTACTCGTTTTAAATCAGTTACAAAATCATTTAATGTATTTTATTTAATAAATATTATTACTAAAATATACACAAAGTATAATAATTAAACTATAAATAAAAAATATCTTCTAGAGACGTCCTATCAGAGATAGTCCTTTCTGTCTCCAAACTTCTCTATCAGCCGCTTGGATAACTAACTCCTTGGCCAGGCTCTTGGCTGGCATTCTTGGTATCCAAGAATGCCGACGACTATAAAAACCGAGTCTTCACGGTTGCACTGGGGCTGTCACCGCGCCTAATTGGAGCAAAATTATAATTTAGCTACATACAATTTAATAATCAAATAATAATTACTATGAAACTATGAATTTAATATTTGTTCTGCTCCGCATAAGTTACGCTCACACTGCTTTTAACCAATGCGCCACGCGAATCATCCTAAGGTGAAAATATATATTACAGGGTATATAAACTATATCAAATCCTAATAATGATATTTCATGTAGAATTATTTTCTTTGTTTAAAAGTATATTTTCTAAAGTCCACATTGTAGTTAAGAGAGCCGGTAAGTCAATTTCGTTCGGACGATCATAAGTCGTGGAAACTGACGGTTTGGACCGTATCGAGGTTCACCAGCCGATCGCTACCCGTGCCATGTAAGAATATTAAGGACATACCATTTTATGATTTTATATTATTAACAATTGTAATTATTAACTTATCTGAGTAGCAAATATAGTTAAAGGAAATATTTTATATAATTAAATCCTGCCTGGTCGGTTCCAATGCTATTGCTTCGGTTACCGCTGCAGATGACAAACATGAGCGATTCTATATATCTATCTCAAACTTGAGAATTTAATTATTTAATGGGCTAATAATAATAATAATTGATAACTATTTATATTTCTGTTAAGGTGGCGCATGTCTTATAATGGGCACCTATATAAATAGAGGTGAAAATTGATTAAATCATCTGACAATTTACTAATAATAATATATAAATTCTAATATAAACATCGAAAAAAAGTAGTGCCAAACTATATTATTAATATTATTAACGAAAATTTAATATTTTAAAATAATCCATATAATTCTTAACGTTAACCACTAAAGCTATTAGTTTCAGAGGCGATTCCCATAAAAGGTGGAACGAGGTGAAAATGTACCGCGCTGCTCGTTCGCCTGAAAACTAAAGATTGGGTCCGAACCCAAGACTTTTACTATCTCCATAACTATTCGATATATACGTAGCTACGTTCCTTGCCTTTTGATCACGTGTGAAAATTGAAAAATTTGTCTATTTCAATTCAAACAAGAGGTAGAAATGTCATCGAAATAATAAGACAAATTGCAATTATTTTATAATATAATAGCGTAATAAGGAAATATTTAAAAAAAAATACATAAACTATTTATTTTTATTTATAAAAAAAATGATATAAAACGGATTTTAAGGTAAAAGTTTAGACCTGATATTGGCCGGCATAGTGACCGTGATTGGAGCTATGAAAATACAAACTATATATTGCAATCACTTTATTCAAAAATGCGAAAACTGCTACAAAAACATTGTAATCCAAAACTATTATTCTTTTAAAAAGGAAAACAAACAGTCGGAGAGTATTTCAATAAATCTTGCGAGTGAAATCTGTGAACAAATTAAAGGTTATCCTTCACAAAGCAAGTACAAATATACAAATTGTGTTACAAAGAGACGTCGTCGTCGATTGGGACCTTTTTATTGGAATTTTTCGTCCCCGTACGTGCCAATAAATACGGTAGGGTGTTAAACATTTACAACTCCCTGAATGTAGGGTGACTAGTATTTTTTTAAATCTTATTAGAAACTAGAACACCGATTACTGATTAAAATAAAATTATTTAATGTAATATTTATGTATCATTCAAGCTAAGATAATTTGTGGGAAAGAGTGGTTACAATTTAAATATATTGTTAACTCATTGGTTTATAACTTTAATTAAAAATTTCACCTGTTAACTAGTAATTTTATGTATGAGGCTTTGATTAAATTAAATATAAAATAATAATACAAATTATAGATATTTAATCGTAAAAGTTATATTCTGAGGGTCCATGTAAAATAGTTTAGGGCTAAGCATATATTTTCATAATTGTCGCTCGAATAACCGACATTCGATGAAGAAGAGAGGTTCTAGAGTGTAAACCACGAACCGGAAGATGCAGCGTGTAGGCCTTCCACTGACGCAGCAATATTTCCTTCGATATATTTTTTGCCTATCTTGTATTAAATCCCACCGCACGCTACTGCTTTCACTAGGTGAACTGACGACATAGTGAAAGTCACGAAGAACCAGTGAATGGATGCAACTTGTTGTTTGAAATGGTTTTCTAAGGGGGAGGCCTACGTTCAGCAGTGGACGCCTTCTGGCTGATGATGTATCTACATTGGAATTTCTGAATTTAATCTGTATTATATATTGCTTTTAACACGTAGTAATATAGAAAATATATAAAATATTTTCTATATAATTAAATCCCTATCAAAATGGTAACATGGGCACAGTAGTTAGTCGGCATTTAGCGTCCCGTACAATAGTACTGTCAATCGGCGACACACACACCCTTAGATGAGGGTGAGCAGACATGCAAATTGCGACCTACCATAGTATCCACCTTGTTTTCTATTCACTGTTGCTTTTCACATGTACGACTCTGCAGTCTTGATAATTTACTAACAATCATATTATATTTACTTATTTATATAACACTATATACAATTTTGCTCTATCCTAAAACATACTCCTCGGGACTTAGTTTTTGAAGATAGTGCTCTTTCTTAAAATATATAATGAACAATAAAGATAACAATAGTATTTATACATATATTATAAGGCATTTTATTTATTTATTTATGGGTTACCAAAAATATACACCGATACAAGCACCAAACGTAATACAAAAAAACCATAGCATGCATTATTTAACTTAAATAACAATAAAACATAAATACTAATTGATAACTAAAAATAAATGAATTGTGCATTAATTAATTTTTGAAATGAATTGTTCATCACTAGCCCAATAACAGTGAGTACGTTATCATCAACCATATTAATAATTTGTTGGCTAGACTGACACTTAAGTCCAACATGTTGCTTTTGTTAGCCTTAAGATTGAATTGGCGGATGTATTGTAGCACATCACCTGACGAAGGCAATTGCTGTTACATAAATATCTATAAGCAGCCGACACTTTCGCTATGCCGACCTTATTGAATTATTTTGGGTGACCTCGAAATGCGACTAGGTAACTAATCAAGGCGACCGTGGTGTAGTGGCAGTGCAATGGTCACGCAAACCTAGAACACGGGTTTAAAACCAGTCAGCGGTGTCAATGTATCTTTGATATATGTATTTTGGTCGTCCCGTGTCTATGATACTATGATACAAGCACTTTAGTAGCTTAGTTAATGGAAAAGTGTGGCACTTGCCTGGTAAAAAAAAGAGAGCAGTCAAAGAGAGTGGCGTGCGTGCGTGCGGACATTCATTTTAAAGATTAATTTGTGATTTGAAGCATTACGATTAAATATCTCTTGTTTAATACAGTATTCTCGTGGTCTTTTGACATTCCACCCCTTAGAGATGTAAAATAAATAATAAAACAAAATTAGGAGACTTTAGTAGGGAGGTATCATACCATGTCAACAAACTGCCAATTATTCCTATCTTGAATTTTGCGTTTCAAAATAAGTAACTAAACATTGTTTATTACTAAATATGGTTCGTAAGCGCTACAATATATATTCTTATAAAATTCTGAGAACAATAATTTAAACAAAAAAGCAACAGGTTTGAAAGTTCTACTAAACGATCAAAACTAAACAGTTTCACTCTACACCCGTTTTCACGTTCTTAAAGGCAAAAAGTTAAAGGAACGAATAAAAGCGAACATATTGATTTGAAAGAATTTTTATTAGCAAGTAACACCTAGAGAGAAGCAATTTACATATACATATACATACATATGTATTTATGTGATTTCATTTTATTTATCTGTTCACAATATACGTGTTCTCTCTTTTGTTATCTACTTTTCGGAATGTTTATTTTAAAGTATTGGACTTTTAAGTAGTTCTCGTGGAATATTTATGAAGGTTTGCATTTACATTTAAACGGTTTATGTTTTCACGGTTTTAAAGTGTTTTAGTAATATCATTTCTTGCTTTCTGACATTAGAAAGGTAGATAGAGTACTTTTGCCAATCCGAGCTAGTACCACCACTTACAAACCGTGAAGCGACTTGGTCGCGTTTCGGGATCTTGGTCTAATTAAGCCGGCATAGTGAAGGAGCTTTTTAGTTGTTTAATCAAAACTCATTATGTACAAAACTGTACATAATGAGTTTAATAGGACAAATTACAAAAAATTTTTTGTTGATATTTCTAATACTTTGCCAATTTTTATGTTCGTATGTAAATATATTTTGTGCAAAGCTTAGTAATATTTTAATAAATTATTAAAAACGTATTTAATAGAGATGGTCAATATTTCAAAGTGCATTTAAAATGATAGTACGTAGTTAAATTGTGTGGTCTAGTGTCCGGTATATGCCAGGAGAGCAGCAATAAACGGAGGTGTTATTCATCACCGGCAGCGCTCGACGAGTGCCCAAGTAATGTCCGCTCGTCACGTCACTAAATATAGTGATGTAATTATTAATATTACCTTAATATCGATAAATATGAAAACAGTTATTTACTTATATTTAGGTACCTGACTAATTACCGACCATTTGTAACAACATAAGGAGACCTATTATACCCGTATAATAGGTCGCTAATAAAAAAAATAACACAGATGTAACTACAGATACAACTAAATAGAATAACAATTATTTAATATTGTAAAGTTTGCAAAAAAGGCTTATAAAAATGGAGCAGAGGCAAGGAAGCAAGGTTATAAGTTTATGTCACTGTGGGATTCAATATATACTCGTATATGAATATAAATATAAAACCTATTATATATAAAACTTAT
This sequence comes from Tinea trinotella, assembly GCA_905220615.1. Lineage (NCBI taxonomy): Eukaryota > Metazoa > Arthropoda > Insecta > Lepidoptera > Tineidae > Tinea > Tinea trinotella. Next base: position 13,965,831 of record HG992313.1, read on the forward strand.
TTATATTCATATATATATTTATAATATATGATATAATTTGCTTATATTGAATAAAATTGTGGACGTGAAGGAAGCAGGAGGGTCATTGTAATGTTTTTCTTCTTCAGATCTTTTAGAATTAAAAGTTTTTCTTTTAATTCTAATTTTTTAGGTTTCGATTAGTTTGTACTAATCTGTAGTATTGGATTTAATTGAATAATATAAAAGTAACAACGACATCGATATCGATAGGAAAGTTCTACCTTATGTTGTGTGCTCGTGCAAAATTCGTTCCATTGTTCCGCGGGCTATTTGTCCATCGTATTGGACATCGTTTTATTCGCGGTACCTATCAACACTCATTCGGTCACCTTTATTGTAGGGAACATGGACAATTCGACCGGCCACCACCCGCCCCTCATTACTCTTCCGTTTTATTGTTCATTTGGGATTTTAAACGGACAATTTTTCAATACAAATTACACATCAACATTACATAATGGTTACATGAGATTTTGTATGTGTTTTATTATTACTTTCACTATTATTAATAATAAATTTTTATATTTATTATAATAATGAAAAAGTCAATACTTCGTTAGTTGCTTATAACAGAGTTTCATGATAGTAACGACAACTGAGGCAGGTCTACACTGAGTCGGTTCTTTTGGAGCTCACTCTTGGCATCGTCATCGTCGTGCTCACCAGAACTTGCGCCTACGGACTTCTACTTTTTCCAGACATTACTTTTATTCAGACTTTCTACTTTTCTGGACAAAGTTTTAACGGTAACAAAATCAATACCGGCAAGGCAGCCTTCAGGCAGGTTTTGTAGTCCAGCTGATTTATTCAAGAAAGGCTTCGATAAACTGCTAATGAGGGAAAGATCTATCAACTCCATGAGTGATCACTATGATTATAAGAAATAAAAATGGTAGAATAATAATAGGTGAATCCAAAAAATCAAATTTAATTGTCACACTTTTTTCTCACAGGGATAGGCAGAGACAATGGAGCGTCACTTGCCTCGATCCTGACACAACTCTCTCGCTTCCTTCACATTCATAATTCTCTTCATACAAGCTGTATGGTAAATCCTTAATAAAAGTTTTTTTAAATGCTAATACAGCAGCCAAACAATATATTCCAGCTATAAATATACTAGGCACGCAGAAATAAGGAGTGATGTTTACATAAAAGTACAAGACAAAGGTAAAGCAGGATTGTTCACGAATGTAAATCATACTCGATGCTTTATTAAACACGCCGTTTGCTCGAGATATTCAAATTAAGTGGCGGTGCCAATGTTAGCCGATGACACTATGTGGAGTTAGACTATTAATGCGATTAAATAGTGAAGTCATAGTGGCTGACATAAAGACAGTAACTGAGGCAACAGTGGACTCAATCGAAAATTTCAGTCATCGGTGCTCTTGGATTCCCCCTTTTTTACCATCAAACAAGTCCAGGTCAAATGTTAAGTCTCTAAAAATAGAGGTACTATGAAAATATTGTGAACGTAAAAGAAGGTAGAGTGTTGAATTAAGATCTTAATTAGTAGGGTTTTTTTATCACTGCTTCTCTCTATAGGAGCACTGTGACAGTTTTTTTTATTGTGACTCGACATCTGACCTCGACCCGCCTGATGGTAAGTAAAAGAAAAAAGTTTCTTCATGGTTGCCCCAGTCGCCGTCACTATGCCGGCGAAATAAGAGTTTTGGTTTTGTAGTTGATAAAAGATTAAAGAAAACGAATAGCTCACTCCACACTGTGTGGACTGTATTCCCACCTCAGTTTCTTACCGTCTGCGATATTTACAAGATACTTTCTGTAAATAAGATTCCCTGTTACATTCAGAATATAACTCGTACAGTATAATTAAGGTTGTTTAATTAACTTGTGTGTACACAACCTATATTACGACGTACTTACTTTATATTATACATAGTATTTTTCACGTTACATATAAATTACATTTTAGGATCTTATAGTTATTTAGGATAACCTAGGACCTTAAAACAATTCTATTAAGCTTTAATAAACCTACAAAACCTAACGAAACTTAAAAGTGTTTAATTTAATTAACTAATAAAACTACCACATTTACATAATTCCAAATAGGAGAAATCCTTAAGAAAGCTAGGTTGCCTAGTGCCCATAACCGTAGAGCTTGTATGAAAAAAATTGTGAATGTGAAGGAATGAGGGGAGTTGTTCAGGACCGTGACATGTGGCGCTCCATGTCTCTGCCTATCCCTGTCGAAAAGAGGCGTGACAATTTGATTGATTGATTGATAATTCAAAAGGCTAGAATAATAAGTAGTAATATATAGATTAGTTTTTAATACAACCGTGGTTTAGTGGTAAATAATTGGTCTCGCAAACAAAAGACCTTCGGTACAAAATAAAAAAAAGGTTCTAAGGAAGTGAGTGTCATGTTATCTCAGAGTCATATCAGGATCGCTACTCCTGTGGAAATTCGGGTAGAACAATTTGTTTCTTTGAAATAGCTGATAAATCTATCATTGTATATATTTTCTTAACGATTTTTTATTTTTATTATCTGTATACGAGTATTACAATTTAGTATCCGTAAGAGCACTCAACGATTTTTCAATTCAACAACAAACCAAAAACATGCACCCACACGTCAATTCATCACACAAAAATAGGCATTCTTTCAACACATTGGCTTCCCGAAAAGAAAAAATGATACGCCATCAAAACAACTGACAGGTCGTACACTGACAGCAGAAATATTTGGACAGTGTTAAAATTTAGAAGACAAACGGTTTTTAGTGTTCGCGTTGAAATGGACCAATATTTTTGACAGCCAGTACATTAGTCACAGGTCTACTTTGATAGTTTGATGGATTGAACTTTAGACTACGCGTTGAAATATAGAAATTAGTTTAATATAGTGCTTTTTAAGTTATTTTTCATATTATTCGTTGATTTATTTGTAATGAAGTGATGTTATTTATTTACGTCTGCAAAGTGCTTTGAAATATTTTGGTTTATTTTTGTTGGATAATTAATGAGAAGCCCGTAATAAACTTTGAACCATTTTTAGTATATTTTTATTGTAATGCAATATCTGACCTCGACTTAAAGGTGAGATGCGAGTGTCGACGACTGAAAAAAAACTCAGTTAACGTTGCTCCAGTCGCTGTCACTATGCCGGTCGGAGGTGATTTTTAACGCTTTCCTTTTCAATTGTTCAACAAAGAAACGTCGCACATTTTTAGTTTGACAGACGATTCGGTCCATAAAATCCGGAAGCCTCCACTGTTGCCTGAAAGTTTTACTCTTCATCTGCTTTAATGTAGTTAAAAAGTGGTAGGCAGTGGTGCCCAGTCTGTCGTTTCGGGGTAGTACCACCACTAACAAGCATACAGACCGTAAAGTGATTTAGTCGCGTTCCGCGATCATCTTGTGAGTTAGCGGTTCCAACTAGGCCGGCATAGTGAAAGTGACTGCTACTTATAGTGAATTATAATAGCAGTGACATCCATTCACGGACCGCACTGCAGCTTAACATTAGGCGGCGTGCTTGAGTCACAATAAAAAAAATGATAATATAAGTGACATATTGAACGCCAGGTCATATAAGAAAACCATAACAAAATCATAACGGTGAGGTCTACAAGAAAGATGAAGAAAAAAGCAAATGGCCAGGGGAGTGAGGGGCGTGAATATCCAACAATTTCACAAGTGTCATGTCTTCCACGATAAATGAACCGGAGAAAATAAATTTAATTTTAAAAATCACGACACTCCATTATTTTCCCAGCGTTCCCCTAATTAATTTCTTGTCACCGTCTCAGCTTATACCATCAAGAGGATGAAAGAGAGAACGCAATGTAAATGAGTGTTGTGTGAAAGAGATGTCAATACAAAGGTAAGTGTTCGCTTCATTACCATCTTTTACCAATTAGAAGTAGATAGGAAGTTTCTTGCATTTCCCTACTTCTAGTACTTAATAATGACTTTGAATGATTAATAATTATTACTTTAATTTAATGGGTTATTTGAGATTTTGTTTGGGGATATTTCACGGCAAATTGTAAACAGTCATTAGCAATTAGAATTAATTTTCATCATGAAAATCTGGCGCTAGTTATAATTAAGTTTCTTGCTCTTTTATGTTCCATATTTTCTACATAGCTTTTATATCAAATATATATTTTTCTATTGTAAAATACTCATATTTTGTTATTAACATTTATTACTGTATAAAAGTTAATCAACTATTTTTTTCTTGTTTTGTTATATTTTCCTTTTGTATTTTTTTAAATATACATTTCATAGCTTGCTGTATGAGACAGGGAAGACGGGGTTGTCCTGTAACACAGTGTCTCGCAGACCTAGTACCTTCAATTCACAGATTTATCCTGTAAAATTTGATGAAATTGTTTTTTTATTTTTTTTTATCAATAAAATATAATCCTATATAATGACTGTTAGTTTAGAGATACCTCCATTCATGGATCGCACTCCAGTGTATTGTTAGGTGGGAAGCCGTCATATGTCGAACCACAATAAAATATCCGTTATACCTTACTAATAGAAAATATAGATAATCCCTTCCTTTTTTTATTGTGACTCGACATAAAACAGCACCCTGCCTCATATTACGCTGAAGTGCGGTCTATGAATGGAGGTCACTGCTACTACAGTCCAATAACTGTAAGGTGTAAGTAGCAATCACACCCACTATGCCGGCCTAGTTGAAACCGGCAACTTACAAGCTGATCCCGAAACGCGACTGAGTCACTTCACGGTCTGTATACTTGTAAGTCGGATCGGCAGCCTACCATTCTTTAACTCTATTGAATATTTGTTAACCAGTTAAAGATAATGGTTCCAAGATTTAAATGGTTACGAATAATTTTTAAAAAATCCTTCTAATCCAATGTAGTGACTATATATGCGTGTATATTACAGCTAACTTCATTATTAAATATTCAAAATGATCTTATCTACGAGTATGAACGTTTGGTTATTACGTGACGAAAAAAATTAAAAGTTATGAGAACAAAAATTGTCAGGCATATAATTGATGATAATTTTATGATAAACGTTTATATCACAAATTATATTATTAGCTGATACTCGTCATTTATAATTTGTTTATATCACGCTAACATTTCCATTGGTATTTTAGTATTCAGTGTTAACAGTTATGTCAGTGCAGTAAAGCTCTTTAAGTTAAATGCAAAAGGTAGGTAAAAACTTAAGTTGAATAATCTGATATTAAGAAATGTAGATATTTTTTTATATTGGAATTATGACAAGATCGTGGCAAGTGGATCTCGATTGTTTCTGCCTATCCATGTTTTTTGTTTGGTTAATTTAAAAAAAACTTTTTTACACATTGCATTATATATTTTTTAAATCTTTAACTTCCTCTCTAGCTATAGACCGGCTGATTAAAAAGAGCTGACTTTTGAACTGCGCAGTTTACGTATAAGGATGACGGGACGATTGTAAAACGGCAAAGCAGCGCTCTTTGTATCTGGCGGGATCAAATTATTGTAGGAGAAAGTAGATATTACAGAAATGTATAAAGAATCATATCAGTCACAATTAGTAAAAGAAGAGTTGTATCGTAATAGACGAGTAGACCAATTACAAGAGAAGGAAAGTGATGGTCTACTAGAAAATTTTAAAAGTAGAGCGAAGGCATATTTGGTGTTATTTTTGGAAACTTCGTCTATTCACGGACTTAACCATTTGGTGGCGTTCGGAAGACATCCTTTAGAAGTGTGAGTACTTATGTTATCCCACACTTTAATTTGTTTGTATATGTTAGTAATATCAGGTGCGACTTTTTTTATTATGACTCGTCATATGACAACACTCTGCCTGATGTTCAGCTGCAGTGCGGTCCATGAATGGATGTCACTACTATACAATTCAATAACTGTAAGTAGCAGTTACATCCACTATGCCAGCCTAGTTGGAACCGGCAACTCACAAACTGATCCCGAAACGCGACCAAATCACTTCACGGTCTGTATACATGAAAGTGGTGGTACTGCGTCGGATCGGCAGACTGAGCACCACTGGCTACCACTTTTAATAACCAGACCCAAAGCAAATGTCCGCCTCTTTTTTTATTAATAAATATTTGTCATATTTAATATACATATTTAATAAATATTACAAATAAAAGCTATAAAACAAATATTTGCTCTGGGAATCGAACCTGGGACTTTACGCGTAACAAACGCGTGTGCTAACCAATCGGCAACGCTCATAGCTCAACAGCTCTGACCATTAAAACATATTATTTCATAATAGTTATCTGAATAAACGGGGACATTTGTAAAAAGAGGTGCGCTGTGTCTATAATCATTGCAACTTATTTATTTATTTAAAAACTTTATGCACTAGGTACAAAGGCGGACTTAATGCCGCTAGGCATTCTTTCTAGCCTACCTTAGGAACAATTTAACGCACTTTTTTGTATGAGGCAGGTGCGAAATGAATACTTACATAATAACAAACTACCAAATATGATACATTTTCAGCATATCAATCAAATTGTCACGCCTTTTTCCCACAGGGATAGGCAGAGACAATAGAGCGCCACCTACCACGATCCTGACACAACTCCCTCGCTTCCCTGATATCCACAATTCTCTTCATACAAGCTCTACGGTTATTTTCAGAATCCTTTGGTTAATAATGGTTGCTCTCTCTGTCTTTGGCTCTGTCTACCTCTCACGCACGACATGGCTTCGTTACCAGGATTCGCCCACAGTGGTCTCAATGGACAGGGACATGTACGCATGGAACACAACATTTCCATGTGTCACTATATGCCCAAACAAAAAATTGGATGAAAAGAAACTCGCTGCCTATGTACAGTTAGTATTTACATACATTTATTAAATTAATTTTCTACATTTATATAATAAGCTACTAAACGTACTTGTATCATAGAAGCAGGGTGACCAAAGTACAAAGAGTAAATATCATAGATCATTGATCCATTTGTACTGGAAAATGATTTCGAATCTTGGTTTGCCAGACCAAGTAGTCTATAACTAGACTACGGTTAGATATTTTTTATGAATAAATCTGATCCCAAAACGCGACTGAATCACTTTTGTATCATATATGATGACCGACAGGAACCTGCATTCGACGGCAGGAAACCGCTGGGTGCAGGCCACTGTGGAGATGGCTGGAAGAGGTTCAGCAGTTGACAATTACTAACTTGTAGATACCAATATAAATAACTCAATCGTTATTTCCAGAAACGCTCCAGACCCAGAGAAACTAGAGAACTTCATTCGAATCCTCTCAAACGTGACATACGGATCATTTCAGAACATACCTGACTATCCTGATATTCGATCGGATCATTACATGGAGTTACTTTTAAATTTATCAGCGTCCTTTGGGCCAACCCTGACTATAGGTGCTTCTGGAATTAATTTAAGCATTGAGCCAACTATTACAGAGTTAGGGTTGTGCTACGCTGTTAATTCTAAAGTTGCTATTTATAATTCGCCTAAGTGAGTTTATTCTTTTTATCAATCAATCAACTAAGTTTGACACGCTGTTTCCCCACAGGGATGGGCAAAGACAATGGAGCGTCACTTGCTACAATCCTTACACAACTCTCTAGCTTTCCTCACATTCATTGTCTTCTTTATACAAGCTCTATGGTTATGGGCACTAGGCAACCTAGCTTTTTTGAGGATGTCTCCGATTTCGTCGGAAAACACCCTCCTGGGCCTGCCTCGTTTAACGCATCCATCTACATCAAATTTATATATTCCTGTATATAAATTTATATATATTTTTATTTAATTATAAATTGTGGTTAATTAAAATATTAAAATTTATATATTTTATATAACAAAGCTCTTGGACATTCCCTTGCTTACACGTTGTGTCATCATAAACAAATACAATAATTGATTTGAATTAATATTAAATAAATATATATTTTTAAATATTGTGTCTCTATTTAAAAACAACTCTCAAATATGCATGTGTATATTAGTAATAAAATAATATAGTAATATAATAGTAGGCATTAAAATGTCCAAAAACATGATATTTATTTTAGTATTTCTCGACATAGTTGTTGAAAATATTTTCAGTAAAATACTATTTCAGGTATCGTGCTGAAAACCGTTGGGACACATTGACAACATACAATGATACGTTTTTCGTTCACCCCCTCGATGGTGAAGTATTTGCGCAAGTTATTAATTTGTCTACTGCTTATGATGTAAGGAGAGAGCTTTAAACTATTATTATTATTTTATTGTTTTAAAACTTTACATTGGCTCTGCTTATCCCCGAATGAATGGAGGCATTGAATGATTGGTTCCTAAGTTTTGGGTCGAATGTTCGAGCAAATATTGCTGATATAATGGACACTATACAAACATTCGACGCATTGATTTGATGCTTTGACAATAAAACATGGCTGTTCGCAAATATTGCATCAAATATTTAATTATTTTTGTTTCACCTCATTGGCGTTATAAAATTTGTACTAGCAATAAACTAGATTGAAAAGTAGATATTGCTTTATTCTTTTTTTATTGTAAGTCATAATTATTTATTTATTTAATAGAAGCAGTAAAAGTTTGTTAATATAATATTTGTAATAGGTATTTATTCATGGGCCATCTGAAGTGCCTGATGTATCAACAAAACGCCAACATTCTGATGATGGATTCTACATGAAACTGTACGTGACAGCGCTCACTGTTTATACTGCGCCTGAGGCCGCTAAGTATGTCATGTTTAAATATATTTTCATATAATATCCAAATCTAATTTTGGTGTTAGAGTAAATATGCTTTTTACTCTAACACCAAAATTAGATGTTTTGAATGTAAAATGTTGATATAAAATACCTTGAGGTTAATATTGTTTATAAGTAGTAGATTTTAATTTTAGTATTCAAATCTACGATATATCATACATCAAAATAGGCCGTCCGTGTAATTAAAGCGTCTAAAGATGTAATTAAAGAGAACCCAGCTGAGGGACTATTCCAGCGTCTATTAACAGAACGTTCACAAACGCCTGCGCGTCATTTAAAAAAATCTAGACACTATTTAAAAAAATCAGGCGTTTGACTCTATTAGACTTTTAATTAAAAAAATGTTTTTACAATTGGTCAATCTGTCTATCCCTGAAATAATTAAGTACCACTTACTTGTTTTTTAGATTAAGCGTTGCTCAAAGAAAGTGCCGCTTTTTGAATGAGAATATTCTTCAGCATAACTCAGTGTACACGTATACAATGTGTCGTATGGAATGTCGCATACGGTTGTGCCTTAAGTATTGTCAATGTATACCACACTTTTATAGGAAAATTGGTAAGGTTTCCATTATATCTGCCCATTATACATTTTATACATTACACTTTATACATTTTATTCATATTACACTTAAAATTTTGTTAAAGAATTCATCTGTTTTTTTACAGGCGTATGTTTTTATTTATTTTTTTGTTTTTATTATTAATCTTATTTTTTCTTACCTGCCACAAGTAGTAAACAAACATGAAAATCACCATTTCCTATGCCCTATATCTAAGGAAATGGTTTACTACTGTTCGATAAAAGAAAAATGCACAATGTAACAAATGCACAAAACCTATTAAAATCACATCTATAATGTATAGATATATTATTTTTTATCAAAAAACCATTTAAATTCACAGATGACAAATATTTTGCCCCAATAATAATAAAACACTTTTACAGTAATTAATAAACATTTGTATACATTCGTATTGATTCGCGTCAGTAGTAATTGTTTTTATTTATTTTATTTTATTTTCGTTAATCTGTCAAGATGCCGAAAGATTGTTTACTACTTTTGCCAAGTAAGGAAAAATGTACAGTAAAAGTATTTGGGTGCTTCGGCAGTTAATACAGGCTTAACATCAGTTAGTGAGGTAATAAAAAATATCTTGTTTCCTTCAGGTAATGAAAAAATTTGTGATGCACGTGGTCTACGATGTTTGGCTGAAAATTTTGTTGCTGAAGAATTATATAAACTGCAGGATAAGAATGGTAAAAGAATTCAATGCGACTGCCTGCCCATATGCGATGATGTCAATTATGTTATACAATCGTCTGTAAGTTGAATGCGAATAACCTTTTCTTTGGCCGGCATAGTGACGGTGACTGTGGCTGACTCGGGTTTTCAGTCGTCGGCATTATTGGACCATAATCATACTTACCAACACTGCTGTCCAGGTCAGATGTTAAGTTATAATAAAATAAAAACTTATCTCTGCACAGACGAAGGCATGAGAAAAGTTTTGTATTTTATTTTTTATAAAAGAATGTATTTTAATAGTAAAAGTGATAAACTATGTAAATACGACCGTTTTGTTGTTTTTAACCTTAGACACAACCATAATTTAACTCCTTGTCCATTAATGAATTAAACAAATTTTATGCGGCTTACTATCGCGTTTATTTTGGAGTAGATTTTTCATTTTTTTTTTAATATTCCGATGTTTCCATTTATTGTTATTATTCCACGTTATTCCACGTCTTTGTCAATTTTTTCAAGAAACGCTATTTTACATATTCTTTAAGAAATCCAGAATCTTTAAAAAAATATAATTTTTTCAGTAAAATGCATACTTTTTATTTAGGTGCTCCAGGAATGGTTCCTTGGTACAAATCTTCAATGGGGCATTGTTACCTACCCCAGACTACGATATCGCCGTGATATTATTTTCGGTTTCACTGATGTTTTGGGTATGTATTTATTAGGTGTCATATGTTATAAGTGAGTCTGCTATTTTAGCCATCGATAACTCACCTGATACCTATTATAATATTAAATAAAGCGAGAAAAGGTCATATGTAAAATAAAATAGCCAATTTATGTTTTAAGAGCTTTAATTTATGGTTTGAATTCCAGTGGCAGTGGGAAGTATGGCTGGTCTCTTCCTGGGATGTTCTGTATTAAGTTTCATGGAAATGGTTTACTTCGTAACTTTAAGATTGTTTTGGTATACTGTCTCTATTTGGAAAGGTGGTAAATATACGGGATAGAATAATGCAAAGTTTAAAAATAGAATATACAAGGTTTTTTTTTTAAATAAATATTAACAAACATTGTAGAATGAATTTTATAGACTAAGATTTTATGTATTTTCTTAGATTTTGCGCGAACATTGATTAGTAAATTTAAAAAAAATGTTGCGGCCTACTATATATATATTTATATTTTAACACAAATAGATAATGTTTACTAAACAAAAAAATGCACGTTATTATAAGAATATTCAAAATGGAGTCTATTCACATAAAAGCATAATTTGTTTGAACTATAAATTGCGTGTCAATAATTATAACCGTAAAATTAGTTGTGAACAATGAAAGCGTCATTAGTGTGGACCCCAAAGCACCCCCACTTAACCCTTCACAAACTACTGTTACCCATACTATATTTCAGGTGAATTTAATTTCACTTATAGGTGAACCCCTAAATTGGGATAATTGCCAAGGACATATATTAAGACATCTTCATTATCATCTTTGTACTAGAAACTGTAAGCTAACCTACCTACATACATTATAATATATAATTCGAGCAACTTTATTCCTCCAATACAACTGTATCCACTATGCCGGCCCATTATTTTGGAAGGCGAATAAATCTTTGTACGGTCTGTACATTTGTAAGTGGTGTTATCACTCCGGACATCCTTATAACATTTTTAGTGGCGATTGAGGCAGCCTTTTGCCGGCATATTGAAGGCGACTAAGGCAACCGCGAACTGACTCGGTTTTTACAGTCGACGGTACTCTTGGACCGCCTCTTGCTTACCATCAGGCAGGTCGACATCTGACCTCTACTCAAATGTGTTTAATTAAATTGTTATGCCTAAATTACTACAGAAATCAAATCAAATCCGACCAAAGCGGAGACATCCTTCAGAAAGCTAGGGTGCCCATAACCACAGAGCCTGTATGAAGAGAATTAAGGATGTGAAAGAAGCTAGGGAGTTGTATAAGGATCGTGGGCGCTCCATTGTCTCTGCCTATCCCCGTGGGAAAAAGGCGTGACAATTTGATTGATTGATTGATTGAAATTACTACAGGACTATGCCTATGTAGATACAATGAATGAAGCGCTACTTGTGTCAACGAGGACTTTTTACATGTATACTTGTTTATCTAAAAAGTCCCATTATTGTATAGTATTCAGGTTAGATATGTACATGTATATAACATGCAATGCTCTAAAACCGCAGCCTACCCCTTTAAAGTTATTGTAGTCGCGAGTGTGTTATCACAGGTAAGCAAAAGTTTGCCAGAGCAAAGTTTATTGTCATGAGCACGTTATCTTTTCTATAATAACACATAATAATAGGATTAAGGGTGTGTTTTGGGGGTAGGCAGGGTGACATAAGAATAGGGTAAAGATTATTGTTTGAAGTTACCCGCCTGCAAATTTGAGGTGTAATTTAATTTCTTGGAAACTCCCACCTCATTGTTAACGATGTATGTTCGTAGTGATGCGCTTACTTGATATTATGAGTATATTTTATTAAGTAATTTATTTTATTGTAGCTAGGGGTATGTAGGGAGTAGGGAGGCGACTGCTACAACAGTTAAATAACTTTAAGTAGCGGTTACATTCATAATACCGACATAATTGCAACCGGCAACTTTTAAGCTGATACCGAAATGCGACTAAATGACTTCACGGTCACTCAGTGCTAACCCCTTCCTGAAATAAAACTAACACTTAAAATTACCTTTTATTACTTCGGATCGGCAGACTGGGCAAATTACTACCAACTGTCTTTGGTAGTAATTTCAAACCTTTGTAGTTTTGTAATTGACTGCTACTACAGTAAACTTTTGTTCAACTATACCATCCTGTAGTGTATTAACTTTAAAAACTTATGACTTGTCACTTGAGTATGTCACTTGTCAGATACAATCTCACATGGTTTAAACATCTTACCCCTTAAATAATTACAAATGAAAATACTGATATTAAAACATATCGATATCGATAAATGTGTCAATAGGCCGTCACTATTAACATTGTGTTTATTAATCCTATAATGTTAAGATTTTAATTGTCGGTCTTAAGTGGGTTTGTTATTAAGTTAAGGTAAACGAGTGTGCGTGTGTGTGTGTGTGTGTGTGGAATTATGTGTGAATAATGTGCGTGTGTGCGTGTGTGGGTGATTGTTATCATTATATTTTGTATTGTTATTGTTTAAAAACATGTGCAAGTTTTGTTTTGAATAGGTAGTTAAAATGTGTGAAATCTAGAAGTAAAGCACCAAATAGTGATTTTTATATGCTTGTGTATTTTCCTATAGAATAAAAGTTGTGATAATATTTATTAGTTATTACAATGTGTTTATGTTTGTACGTATTCGTTTATTATCTATATATGTATTTTACTTTTTTAAGAGTGTAGTTATTATTATTTTTATTATTTCGCAACATACCGTTTATTTTGATCTTTCTGTTAGTTAACAGGTAGATAATGTCTTCGCCTCCGTATATATAGTTTATAAAAAGTTTTCAAATAAATAAATAAGTTTTTAAATCTAATGTAAGTAAAAATGTAAGGCAGGATCTACCCAATACAATTATCTCGGACAAAACTGGCAACTTACAATCTGATCCCGAAACGCAACTAAGCCACTACATGGTTTGTACACTTGTTTGAAATTACTACCACTTGGTAGTACTGCTTTGGAAAGACTGAAATAATTACCACTATCTGCGAACCAGAAAAATGTTTATTTTCAATAAGTCTTATAACCTGTCGTATAATTATTATAGCTACTCAAAATATTTACTATATAAAATAGGTAGTAGCAGAATTTATTACAGTAAACACTGTTAATATGAAAAAACAATAATAATAATATTACACAGTCCATTTGATAAAACCTTTTGACGTGGCCAAACCGAAATTAATTTTTACTATTATTACTTTCATGTGGTTTTACCTTTTCGTTTCATATCCTATGATTTATTATGCTTTGATGACTAATCCAGACATTATAATTTGAACTTTATTGCAGTTACAAATAAAGTTGTATTTCGTGTGTTAATATGTTTTAATGCTAAGTTTAGGTTATGTTTGTGTTCACCTTAATTGCCAGTGCTGAGTGAAAGTTGTATGTAAGCTTTGAGTCTGAGATATTAATCTTTGATTTACACACGTTTTATTTAGCTCCCTGACTGCTCTATTAGTAGAGTGACATTGTCCAGTGTTATTCATAGATGTTACTGCTGAAAATGGCACTGAACACTCGCTGAGTGATGTCTCACTTTAATAGTTTTATGGCTCTATCATTTAGGTGGTCTACAACTTGGATAGGAACTATTACTTATGAATAAGATGCTGTTTAATACTGACTTACGTGTTGCAAATAGCAGATATTTCACTTATTGGATTAGTAAATAAATATTTTTTTATTAGAGAATTGTGATTGTGTTAGGGAAGCGAGGGAGTTGTCTCAGGATCGTGGTAAGAGGCACTCCGTATCTTACTCTGTAAGATAAAGGCGTGATTGGATTGGATTATTGATAGGTTTTTTTAAATTTAAAACAGTTATTATTATAAGTTAATAAAAGTATTTGTGTAAAAGTTCTACTATGTGTATCCAAAATAAATAATTGTACTATTTATTTTGGATATAAAAGTAAGTTAGCGCGTTATGTCAGCATAGTAGATAATGGCGCACTATTGTTTGTCACAAGGAATTTAAGTTTGATTTTAATTTATTTATTTGAACGATCACAATTTAAACAACAAAATATTGCACAAAAACTTAATAACTAATTGTTCTTTTGATAATAGATCGCCACGATATGCATTTTTAAAATCTAGATGAATTAAGGTGGCGACAATTATTCTTTGTGTATTATCTTTAAACATTGATAATTCTTCGTGTTGTGCAAGTGAAGACAACCGTTGTAATAACATGAAATAATGAAAGTCATTGAACTTCCAATTATGAAGTTGCTGTGACAAAAGGCATTTGCGAGTGGAGGCTCGTTTGTGAGTGAGCTTCCGACACCAGCTTCCGAATTATGTTACTTTGCGGATTACAGACAACAATGACGTCACCACCGCGAGCTCATTCCAAAGTAACAGCTACCTCTCGCGCACATACAGGGGGCGCACAATTAACATTTAATTATGATTAGGGTAATTTAAAACAAATAGGTTTTCTAAAATGTACTATATTAATAAATAAAATATATAAATATTCATATATTTGTCTATTAATAATAAAATTGATAAGCAATAGTATTTTCTTATATCTTGCGCAAACATTGATTATTGTATTAAACAAAATTTATGCTCCGTGACCACGGTGGCTGCAAAGCTCTCGAAACGTCGGAATAATAAAAAAATGTAAAATCAATAACCAAAATAAGCGCGATAGTAAAAGTTTAATTCATTAATAAGTAATGAAAATTAAATAATAAAAATCAGACGTGAATATCAATCAGTCATCAGTTTCTGTGGCCTAATGCGCGACAGCTCTGACCATTAAGCTACACGTTTATTTGCCTAAGTTAAAATTCCTCTATTCTATTTATTAATCGTGCAGTTCTTACGATTGCTGAGATGTGTTTTTTTCTGTTTAATTTCATTACTATTTAGTACAGTATATAAAAATAAATGATTATTTGTCTATAGCATAAGTGAAACCCCCTGTGTAATATTACCTACAAAATTAGCCTATTGTTGTGAACTGGGTGACTTCGCTCGAGTGGAGTAAGGAACTTTTTAACGAGCCCCCTGTATCTGACGTCACTTACACTAATGAATACTTAACTTAGATATAAGACAAAGGTGAACTTCACTTGACATTCTCAAACTTTAATGGCATTATTAAATCTTCACAAATTGTTCATATTTATATAGTATTCGATTCTTGTCACATCTATATCTTTATATTTTAAATGCATTTAGGTTTAAAGTACAATATACTAACAAAAACGTTCATCCAACCGCAAAAGACGACCTACTAAAGGAATCAAGAAACCGCTGGATGCAGCCCATTTAAAGCAGGCCATTGTAGAGATAGCCCATAATGTATAAGACATACAGCAAAAATGACCTATCCCACATTAAAATAAAAAATATATTGTATATACTAAGCTACTAAAGTGCTTGTATCATAGAAACAGGACAACCAAATTACATATATCAAAAATAACTGGAAAGTGGTTCTGAACCCGTGCTCTCGTTTTTATGTAACCATTGCACTGCCACTACACCACGGACGCCCTGGATTTGGATGAATAAACAAATTAGATAATAAATAAATGGATATTAATATTATTCCGCGAATGACTTTGTAATAGTTATTACGCAGAAATAATAAAGCGATTGTCGTGGATGTTTTAATAAAATACATGTTAATAACTGTATGAGAGGTGTCGATATTGGTTGCCATTTTGTGTGTGTTTGCAGCCATATTGACAATATTAACTGAAAACTCAACGCGTGGCAATGTGCGGTGGCCATGCGTTG
Organism: Tinea trinotella; assembly: GCA_905220615.1. Taxonomy (NCBI): domain Eukaryota; kingdom Metazoa; phylum Arthropoda; class Insecta; order Lepidoptera; family Tineidae; genus Tinea; species Tinea trinotella. Next base: position 13,982,348 of record HG992313.1, read on the forward strand.
TGGAGGAAATAAATAAGTATACTTTATTATTTTTATAAAGTTTCCTTTTTTATTTATTGTGAAAATGAACTGCAGTCCATTACATATAAGTAGTAGTCACATCCACTATGCCACCCTAGTTAAAATCGGCAATTTACAAGCTGATCCCGAAACGCAGTCTGTAAGTGGTGGTACTACCCCGGATCGACAAAATGAGCACCACTGCCAACCACTGTTTAAAAAGTACCTAACTAAAAATGTACGCCGGATAATGTATTATTCAATATTCTTTAAATAGTAAGCTGCGAATTCTGCCATGTTACAAGTAAATACTACGAAGTCGAAAACTATAATATCTTACATATCTATGTATCACGACGATACATAGATACGACGACAGGCGTGGACGAACGGTTTAGTGACTGGTTTGTTGCGCGTAAAGTCCCGGGTTCGATCCCCGGTCGGAGCAAATATTTGTTTCATAGCTTTTATTTGTAATATTTAATAGTATTAAATATTGCATATATTTAATGGTATTAAATATTGCAAATATTTGTTAATAAAAAAAAAGAGATGGATATTTGCTTCGGGTCTGGTTATCAAAGAGTGGTAGACAGTGGTACCCAGTCTGCCGATCCGGGGTAGTGTACCACCACTTACAAGTATACAGACCGTGAAGTGATTTGATCACGTTTCGGGATCAGCTTGTAAGTTGCCGGTTCCATCTAGGCCGGCATAGTGGATGTGATTGCTACTCACAGTTATTGAATTGTAGTAGCAGTGACATTCATTCATGGACCACACTTTGGCTTAACATCAAGCGGGGAGCTGTCATATGTCGAGTCACAATAAAAATAAAATAAAATCAAAACGCAAGGCTAGCCGTAGCCGATGCGACTGCTACTTGCGGATATTTACCTTTAGTAGCATTCACCTCTGCTAATGGATCGCACTACATTTTTCTCTAAAATATGTGTTGGAATGCTATGTTAAGCAGTGTCACGCGGGTCGTCAGCTATATGTAGGTATAAGTGACTCCATCCTGCCACTTGCCTTATGCTTTGGTCACCCTACATATAACTCAATCAACGCAAAACGTGAAACGATACGATTTAAACATGGTATTCATGTGTTTGCAATTATTAATGAGTTTCGGCGAAAATTGCTCTTTTTACTAAATTACTACATCACGCCAATATTCCATTTATATTGTGATACCATTACGGCGGCTTTCATTAGAGGGATAGGACACGTTAATTATCATAGTAATACGAGTATATGCTGCAAATCATTATTAGATTAGAAAAGAAAGCTACTACGAGATAGACTCGCTGAAATATAAAGTACATTTAATATTTTATATATATTTTTTTATTGTGGCATATGACTGGAGTGCAGTCCATTAATAGAGGCGACTGCTACTACAGGTAAATTAGTGTGAGTAGCAGTCGCATTCACTATGCCGGCCTAGCGAGTGACTTCATGGTCTGTATATGGTCTTCTCCGTCTTGTCTTGTACTGCCATGTCATCTCCTTTTCAATAAATACAATAAATTACCTAAGAAATAATTTGTGTGTCCTGTATGAATTTCTTATCTTTTCGTTTGTAAGATCATAATATTTGTCTTGATGTAGCTGTCCAATAGTTTTTTGTCTCCCACGCCCAAAGGATTTCAAGTGCCTAGTCTAAACTAAGATGTCCGGTCTATTTGTTCTTCCGCTCATTTATAGTGTAGTAAATATAAAAGAAAATTATTAATATTTACAAGTTTACCATTATAACTTTGACTGTGATCTAGTGGTACATAAATGGGTCTGGGAAACCATAAGCTCTGGGTTCAAAAATCACTTGCCAGTGCCTACATATCTTTTATATAATATACTTTGGTTGTGCTGTTATAAATCTGATGTGGATGGATGCGTAAAACAAGGCAAGCCCAGGAGGGTGTTGTCAGAATCGTGGGAAGTGGCGCTCCGTTGTCCCTGCCTATCCTCATGGGAAAAAGGCGTAATAATTTGATTGAGTGATTAGTCGTTCTGTTTCTATGATATAAGCACGTTAAGTAGCTTAGTATAGAAGTGTAAAAATTGGTAAAACGTATTATTTTCTATAAAATCAAAAAGTGTTAATCTCTATTTGTTGCGTTTGTTTGCCCTCGCAGTGCTTTCGCGTTGGCGGCTTTTCATGGTTCACGGAGCATGCGTATTAACACACATTGAATGCAACTATTAACCTCTCTTTTGTAACACTTTATACGATTTCAATTTCAATTAAAGCATTCATTTATCAATCAATCAAATTGTTATATCGTAATTTCCACAGGGATTAGCGGAGACATTAAAGTGCGATTTTTACTACTTAACTCACTATCTTTTATTTAAATTTGAATTCTTTTCGTTCAAGCCTTAGAGTTATGAGCCCCTTTTTTTAAGAATGAGCCCGATTTGATGGATAATATATTAGGTCGTCTCTTTTCACATAGTTTTTATCCTCAAAAAAGTTGTGTCCATAACCGTAAAGCTTTTATGAAGAGAATTGTGGATGTGAGGAAAGTGAGGGAGTTGTGTCAGTATCGTGGCAAGTGGGCATACTGGCGCGGCAAGTGAGCGCCGCGCTATTGTCTCTATCTATCCCTGTGGGAGAAGGGCGTGACAGTTTAATTACTATATGTGCTTGTATAAAGTATAAAAATACCACAGATATCGGTTATTAATATAAACTTTGTATCAAATCTTGCATACTATTATGCAGTAAAAAATATATATCTATATTACTACATAGATAAATCAATACCTAAAGTTATGATTTTTCTTAGTAAAGATAAAGATATTTTTTCTCCCGAAAATGATTCAAAACTCACCCTTAAGTGTGGCCGTCAAAATAAATCATATAGGTAATATAAAAATATGGGGAAGCACCTATTCATTTGTCATGGCGTTATCGAAAAACTGCCTATAGGGTAAATGGTACTTGTATGAACACTTTTCATATTCTACGTCCAAAACTAAGCTGCAGATTTTTTAACTTTGGTTTGGAATAGAAAAATCTTTTTATAATGATTTTACTATTCTCTCTAGTAATAAGGAATAAAAGATTGGATTTTATTATTAAATTATAATTTATTTTATAATTTTAATTTACATTTTGCAACCCAAAAATGTATACACACAAAATATAGTAACCTTAGAGCTTGTATGAAGAGAATTGTGGATGTGAGGGAAGCGAGGTAGTTGTGTCAGGAGCGTGGCAAGTGACACTCCTTTGCCTCTGCGTTGTCCAAAATCCATTAAGAAGGCATGACAATTTGATTAATTGACAAATAGTAAAGTTAGCTAAACAATGACATTTATAGAAAAAGCATTTATATGCTACAAAGCTTTAGAAGTTGAGATCAATTAGATTGCCACGACTCAATTGTCCCAAGGATAGGCATAGATAACGAAGCGCTATTTTCCAAGTTTCTGACACAACTTCCTCACTTGTTTCACATTCACGATTCTCCTTTTACATATGGACACTGCGGATACTCTGATTTTTAGGTATCCTCGATGTGATCAACGAAAAATCTTGTGACTCGTCCTTTTTCGTCTTTATAAAAATTGTGTTCATCCTATCTTACCCTGGATATTTATTAAAAATAACCTGGGTGACTTTAAGCGAGCGGAAAGTACCTCTGGACGGTATAGTTACGGCGACTAAGGTAATCGTAAATTAAGTCGGGTTTTCAGTCGCCGCTATTAGGAAATTCGCCGGTATTGTAAATTTAAGTCACAATAAAAAAATGGTAAATATTTCGTCTATCTTTAAATACGTCTGTCTATCTTTTATACACGCACTTTAGTAGCTTAGTATAGAAATGTAAATAAGATATAAATAAAAAATGTTCACAAACCAAAGGAACATACCTTATATCTTAATCCTGGACACTACATCTTCTTAATTCTACTATATTCTTCACTTTATCTGCAATCAAAGATATACGCCATAAATCTTTTACTTCTTTAGATAACATCATTGTTTTTCGGAAGGGCCATAATTAACCCACTTACCACAATCTACCTTTTGTAAAAATCCTCTCTATACCTCATTTTAGTTCTTAAAACAACTATTTATATTGTTGGGGAAAATATCACATAAATCAGCGGTGTTTTTCCGTTGCTTTTTTTATCACCCAATCTATGAGAGGTGAACGCGGTTATATGGGGTGAAAATAACTTATATAGAGAATTATGAAGGGTGTAACTGGCCCTTTTGGCTGATATATTACTTTTTGGCCAACTAAGGTGAGAGTTATTATAGAGATTGACTGGGCATTAAGAGTCTAAACAAAGCTTTATATATATATACATTGTTAAAATATAATGTTATTAGATTTAAAAGTAATTTAATAGGAAGGTGTCGATTAATACGAGTAACATTTGTACATAAAAGTACAATAAATTTCTAGTCAACCTTCAAGCTTTGAAACCTACATTTCGGTCACAAGTACGGAACGCTGCCTTCGTTCTCCCGCCGGCCACGCGTTGGACCCGGGGAATCCATGGATGCTAAAAAGATGATTTATTTGTTTTATTTCGCCCTGGCGGTATGTAATGCACAACAATCTTTGGGAAGAGATTGGCTTTGAAGGGCGTCTGTGATTCGACATCAGATCCTAGACCTGCCTGACGGTAATTATGATGGAGGTCCAAATATGCTGACGATTTTTCCGTAACAAGACACGACGATATTTATTCCGTGTCTGGTTGTCAAAGAGTGGTAGGCAGTGGTACCCAGTCTGCCGATCCGGGATAGTACCACCACTTACAAGTACACATACCGTGAAGTGACTTAGTCGCGTTTCGCACTCCAGCCTAAAATCAGAGAGTTTATGTCATAATATCAAGCCACAATATAAAAATAAAAAACACTATTCACTGCAAAATAATGACTAAATAAAGCTACACATACAGGAATCACAAAGCATAGAGATTCAAAAATAACTAAAAAGCGAGCATGCGACGCGCCCATTCAAGGTTGAAATTTATATATATCTCTAAATCTGTCCGTTTGCCCGTATGTTTGTGACTAATTAAGGAAAACGCACACCTTGCCTCAAATAATATTATTAAATTATTACGTACGACGTGATGGTGGGAACTAATAATGATTCAGATGAAAGATCAAATTATATAAACATGTTTCAAATATATTATTTTAGTAATACGAGTATATATTATAGTAATTATAACTCTCTATTGGACTGCATAAAACGGAACTTAATGCCGCTACACTATTCTCTGCGAACCTTCAAGAAAATTTCAAAACTGGAGTTTCTATATATTATAAAGTGCTCGATAATTCTTAAAATCAATTATTTTTTTAGTCTATACTTATCTAATAAATAAATACATATTTGTTCCGAAATGTTTATTTTGGTTACGTTTAATACACTCTGTATATATCCGTTAATTAATTGGTATAATTTGCTTAAATCTTCCATTAAACTGCATAGATTGTTTTCGGATTTAATCACATAAGTTTATAAGCAATATTATTATTAGGAAATCTTTAGGTATCATTTACTGTTTAATTAATTAAGCGATACGTCACGCCGTCAAAGCATAGCGTCAACGATTGCGGCAACCGTAAACTGAAAAAGCGTTAACGACTGAAAGCGCTCATTCACAGTATTGATATAATCAATCAATCAATCAAATTGTCACACCTCTATCCCACAGGGATAGGCAGAGACAAGGATAGGGGATAGAGATAGGACTTTCCATGAATCTGACACAACATTTACAATCCTCTTCATACAAACTACGGTTATGCACACTAGGCAACCTAGGTTGATATATTTAATAGATATTTATTAATATTAATTTTCAGTCATTGCTTAGATTAAATTAAAATGAAACAGCGAATTCCAATCAATATTGTAAAGTATAAGATAATATAAGTGTTCGAAATGAAACGTGCCCTCTACGAGATCCATTAGAAACGTGTCCGCGGCGACACGGCGAGGTTTACATTCGAAAGCAATAATAATAGCATTGCCTTATTTACTTAAGCAGGAGTTCTGCGATTGTTATAATTAACTTTTACTTCAAATCAATGCTTATTCTTGGTCATAAGGTTAGCGCTGGACAATTAATAGGCTTGCATATAGGTATAGATGATATTATGATTTGCGAATACTGAGTTCAGTCAGTATAATCTGGTCTTTGGTCTTCGAACAGTGTGTAAATATGTTGCCAGTTATGACATATGGCACTGAGACGTGGCTCTTAAATGTTGGCCTGTTGGAAAAGCTCAGAGTCGCTCAGCGGGCAATGGAGAGAGCTTGGTGTTTCTTTGCGCGATAGAATCTGGAAAGAGGATATTCGCCAAAGAACCAAAGTTACCGACATAGCCCGTAGGATTCTCAAGCTGGAGTGGCAACCGATGGGGAAGAAAGGTTCTAGAGTGAAGACCACGAACCGTAAGACGCAGCGTAAGTGGGCTGATGATGATGAATCTGGTAATAAGTTAGATGAACTGATATATAATTGTAGATGAACAGGTAGATGATTTGGTGATAATAACGGCTGTAGCCCCTTTGTATTCTTTTGATCCTATAATGTTTACTTCAACCAAAGTGTAAAAAAGTACCTTTGGCGGACATAGCGAGAGCGTCTGAGGCAACCGCGTCGAGTCTTGCTTACTATTAGGATATTTGATATCAGACTATTATTTATTAAAAATCGCGTTTCAATAAAATAAATCGGATTAATTTTATAACTAAAACAACTTGTTCTAAGCACTTTCAGATTATAATCACGTAAAGAAGCTATTTTTATTAAATATTAAATTTACAGAGTATTCATTTACAAAGTATATTGAATTATCAGCTTGAAATTTGCCGATTTTAACTAAGCTGGCAAAATGGATACAACTGCATTCATCACCTTCATTCAGCTTAATATCAGGCGCAGTGCTGTCATGTCGAAAAAAATAAAAACAAAAAACTCACAAATAATATTTTTCATCAATATTAAAAATATATTTCATATATGGATGTTATCGGCGGAGGTGTATGTAGTTAAAGTGGTGAGGTTGTATAACATGTAAAGCCACTTGAAACAATTTAACCACCCGCGGCTACACCTTGCGACAAGTTACAATATTTAGTGAAACGAACATTACTTGCAGAAAACCTTTTAATACTCAACAACGTACAAGAATATGTACTTTCAGGATTTTAAACTTGAAGGGTATACAGTACCTTGAACTATGATAGGATATCTTAAGTTTTTAATTCTTAATTTAAAAAATTCAGAAGAATTTTAAATGCGACCGTGGTTTAGTGGCAGTGCAATGGTTATGGGCATTAGGCAACCTAGCTTTCTTGGGGATGTCTCCGATTTGGTAGCAGACACCTTCCTGGGTCTGCGTGGACTAAACTTTAGTCACTAAAGCATCCATCCACATCAGATATATAAATTTGAATGATTGATTGATAAATATATTTCTTTATAAGTAAATGAAGTGATTTATTTTACTAAATGAATGTGTGTCGTATTTAGTTTGAGATGCGTTTAGAAATAGTGCGTCATAAATTTTATAATACCATAAAATATGCATATAAATTGTATGAAAATTTAGTGCAAACGGTTTGCAGCCGATAGTGACGTGATGAATAGGCCGGGAGTCAGGTCAGGGTGTTCATCTTTCTAATATATTATAGTACAGGAGCTTGACGTTATTATATTCCTTTTTGCACGGACGTTTTGCATATTCACATTTATATGTAGACATATGCGTTATATTGCCACTCAGCAGATCCACTTGCAACGTGAGCAACGTGAATGGTTATGTACGCAGTTGGCAATTGTTTCTGACAAACATATCCAATATTGTACGCGTTCGAATTATATTTATTCAATAGCTATAAAGAAAACTTATTTGAAATCTAATGTCTTGTACATATAAAAAAATAATTTTTGTGATTTAGGTGCCAACCAAAACTTTCTATTGATTTTTTTCAGAGATTTAATATACAAATATTGATATATTTAGTAATCATTATGAATTGTCACGCCTACATTCCTACAGAGATGGGCAGGGAAAATGGAGCGCATTTTCTAAAATTCTCTACATATAGACTCTATGATTATGGGCACTAGATATTAAATTTATTATTTTTAAATGATATTTTCAAATATACTAGACGTTTTGGTCAACACACCAGTCCGTTACGCGGAAAGCCCCGGTTTCGATTCCGGGACATAGCAAATATATGTTTCATAGCTTTCAGTTGTAATATTTAATCTAATTATTAAAATTAATAATATTTGTTAAGAAAATAAAAAAGACATGGATATCTGCTCCAGGTCTGGTTATTAAAAAGTGGTAGGCAGTGGTGCTAAGTCTGCTAATCCGAGGTTGTACCACTACTTACAAGTATACAGATCGTGAAGTGACTTAGTCGCGTTTCAGGATCAGCTTGTAAGTTGCCGGTCCAACTAGGCCGGAGTAATGGATGTGATTGCTACTAACAGTTATTGAATCGTGGTAGCAATGGCATCCATTCATGGACCACAATCCAGCTTAACATTTTATGTCAAGTCATAATATATTAAAAAAATAGTTAATTAAATTACTCATTAAAACGTGAAAATTTGTTAAAGTAATTTAATTATGTAGATGATCAACCCACGCGACATGTAACCATTAAAGAGGCAACCATTTAAATAACATCAAAAGTAAACTAAATAAACCAAAACATATTTATATCACTTTCGCGCGCAAAATGTGACAAATATTTTAGGTGTAAATGTGACTGTTATGATTATTACCTGACAAGGATAGCTGGATGCGTGCGAAAGGGATGAGAATACGATTTTAATTCGTATTTAGAATTCTTAGTAATTAAATTTTAAAAAGTATTTCAGTCCGCCTGATGGCGACTTAGGTACCCGTGAACTGAGTCGGTTATTACAGCCGCCGGCACTCTTGGATTTTCCCTTGCTAACCATTAAGCAAGTCAAGATCAGATGTCGAGTCATAATAATAAAAGTCTGCCCGAGTTTAAAAGAAAAGATGTTCAGGTGTAGTATATTGGCAGCCGTGGTGTGGTGGTAGTGGTATTAGTCACGCAAACCGAAAGCCCGGGGTTCAAAACCGCTTGCTGATACTGTTGTATTTTGATACATGTACTGGTGATCCTGTTTTATTGATCAAGTAGCTTAGTATAGAAGTGTAAATAATAAAATAAGAAGCCCCATTCGTGGATCGCACTCCATTACGCTGGTATGGTATGAAGAGATGGTATGAAGTCAAATATGTCACGTCTTTTATTTATTGAATTGACTATGATCTATTTGTAGGAAAGTGAACCTAATACTAGATTTTCATAAATTATGATTAAGTGTTTAAGAGTATTCGTGTAGGTTGAAACACTTGGACCAACAAAAAAATAGATGGAGCCATGGAGTGCAGCGAACAAGTAATATAAAGCGGTGCAAGCTAGTGGCTCTGTCAATTATCTTCTCCTCTGGACTGCTCTGGACTCATTATAGCTCCAAGCTGCTAGACTAGAGTAATAGGAGATGCCGACGTCACGAGAACTCTGGAGCCCCTGCCATTATTCAGAGATGAATACACGCGTTCTTTGTCGCCTATATCACGAATAATGTTTTGAGGATCTCTTTAACCTTGTCTTCCTAACTCGTCGTTCGTTTTTTTTTACTTAAGTGACACGTAAGGGAAACATCTGCATTCTGTATAGACAGAATTCAATATAGATTGAATTTAATATAGATTGAATCGACAATCAAACTAATCGGTTTAATGGATCGTTTCTTTGTGAAATAATAGACAATTTTAAGCATATTGGAAAAAAGAAATTTAAGGCAACTGTAATCTGTGTGGGTTTTTTAGTCGTTGGCGCTCTTGGTATTTTAGGCAAGTTGACGACAGATGTCACGCTACGATTAAATTAATAAAACCACGATTGTAGCGAATCAGTAACTCGCACAATGCTAATCGACACTGTGGTACGCAAAGCTCTGTCTATCATATTTGCTTTGTCTGAGGTTGAGACCACACACAGTTCAACTTATAAGGAACTTTGATATAATTAGAAATGTACACTCAACTCTATAATTATATGAACACCTGTCCTTTTGAACTGTTATTTGTGAGGAATTCATGCAGCTGGCATTCGTGTTCATTGTGCCTTTAATATATTTCAGCTTTTTATTTTTTTCAGACATATATTTCAGGGATATATTCTTTAACTAGGTAGACAGATATATACTACTACATATTATATACTAGTCCATATAAAAAAAATTCGTCAACTAAATCGGTTCTATTTGTCATCGATGTACTTGAACATCTTTTGCTTAACATGTCGCGTTTCTAAGCAAAGAAGAGCGATTACGACTGAAAAAATACGGTATTTTAGTCGCCGTCATAATACCGGCCAGAAAATAAGAAGAACACATGGGCTGGTAAAGCATTTTACTTGTAAATATTTCTACAAAGAAACGAAGCGCCGAATCTTTTAGTTCGATTGCTGATTCTGTTGACAGAATGTGGATACTTCATTTGATCGTACAATACGGGTGTGAAGATGTGGTAAGGATACAGTTAAAGGGCTCATTGAAACACGCCTGTTGCTTACCAACAAGCAAGTGGAGATCAGGTGTCGCTTCACAACGTGGGGCGACCGTGGTGTAGTGGCATAGCAATGATTACGTCAAACGAGTGCAAGGGTTCAAAACCACTTACGAGTACCAATGTATCTTTGATATATGTACTTTGGTTGTCCTGTTACTATGATACAAGCACTATAGTAGCTTAGTATAGAAATGTAAATAAAATGAAATAGGTAATATTAATGACACCTATTAAATGTCAAATTAGTGTACACAAGAAACGAAGCCAATATCATCTCGTTATAAGTTCGCCGTCGTCTATAAACAAAGTAAACTGTGTCTAAGCCATCAAAGAGCACTTTGCCAATCGTTACAATGTAAATAATGTCAAAATCAAATAAATAACACGCTCGGTGTCTGCCGCTAAATGCCACACACAAATATTATCTCACTTGCAACTAGGGATGTTACGCTGCTCCCTAACAGAAATCGAAACTATCGGATATCCGAAATAAAAAACTATCCGTAACCGAATCCATTATGAAAGTTTCGGATAATTTCGGATAGTGGTGGAGCCTAAATAAAACATGTTATGACAGGCTCTTGTTTCTCCCCGGCATAGCCAACACAATAGTAGGTAGCTATAATAACTCATATGACTTATTGTAATACCAAATAATTACCTATTTGTATTTTACGCTTAAAATTCCCCAAAAATCGAATATCCGTAACCGAAATTATCCGAAGCTATCGAATGATCCGAAATATATACATATCTGTAACCGTATCTAAAACCGGTATAATATTATTCCTATATTCATATCTATAACATACCCACTTGCTACATACTTTGAAACGAAACTGTAAACTAGATTTGCAAATGTCATAGACATGTCAAAACGTACAGAGAAGTTGGTATAGAGCAGGACAATTTGGACCATTACTAACTTTCAAATCCAAAGACCGAAAAGTGACTCAGTCAAATTAGGCTAGCATAGTGGGGGTTAATAATGTTGAATTTAAAATTAATATATTACAAATAAAAGCTATGAAACAAATCTTTGCTCCGACCGGAAATCGAGCCTGGGACTTTACGCGCAACATGCTGGTGTGCTAATCAATACGCCGCGCGATCGTCAAACTATCATAATGCTTTTTTTCATAATATATCTGCGTAGAATATATTTTCCATCCATAAGAAGTGCATGGAAAAAAATTAAAATTATTTAGAAGAACTTTATGTTTAATTTATTTAAAGAAACGTGTTTACTTTTTATGTGCTAAAATATTTTTCACACAAAAATTATTTATAAGTTATAAATTACCAATTGAAATCAAAGTTTAATCTATTTTATACTTAGAATATACTTTATTTAACTTTATAATAAAAAACAGTGTTTCCCCAACTGTTTGCAATTTTATTTGCATACTCGTATAATAAACGTAAAACTAATATGACACGTTAATGGGAAATTCGATGCACAACAATGCCCCTGTGTGTGCATCTCATAAATACCTGCATATTTTGTGCCCCGTTCACATTTTCAAGTACATTAATTCACCAATTTCTTCAATTATTCATTTTCACACTTTCCTGACACAATTCTGCTTCCTTCACATTCGTACAATTTATTATTGAAATATATTAAAAATGCACATAAGGATATTCGCCAAAGCACCAAAGTTATCGACATAGCCCGTAGGCCGAAGCCGAAGGGGCAATAGGCTGGCCATATCGCTCGAAGACCCGCAACCGATGGGGAAGAAAGGTTCTAGAGTGGAGACCACGAACCGGAAGACGCAGCGTAGGTAGGCCTCCCACTAGGTGGACTACAACATAGTGAAAGTCACAGGTAACTAGTGGATGCAACTGTACGATAAAAAAACCGAAAGAAATCACCCGCGAAGGAATGGCGACTGTGACAAACGTAAGTTAGACTAAAAACGTAATCGCCATGTTCAAGAATCTAGACCCCAAACGTAGCTATCATTATACTACTGATGGGCAACTCTTCTGTGTACCCTGCAACCGTACATTTAAAACTAAAACTGGTTTAACGAGTCACATTAGAGCGCATCATAGTACTGACTATGACAAGGAGTCGCTGTTGCTGGACACGGCAAGTAGATCATCATCCATCGGGCAAATGGTCAGATGCTGAGTCTCAATAAATAATCATGTATATAATAAACACACTTGTTGGCATAAATGCGGCATGAACACCTTCACCACACACAGTGGCGGGCGGCTGCCATTAAACGCAGCATGGCGGCGAGTTATCTCACAAATCTACACCAATTACACTCTGTAATATCAACAAAATTAAAACAATAACGCATCGGAGCTCGCATCCCGCCAGTCCCACTACACTGCACGACAACAATATTGGCACTCAATCATATTGAGTGCCAATAAGGCGACCGTGGTGTAGCAGCAGTGCAACGGTTACAAACCGGAGACCACGAGTTCGAGACCACCCACCGGTACCAATGTATCTTTGATATATGTACTTTGGTTGTCCTGTTTCTATGATACAAGCACTTTAGTAGCTTAGTATAAAAATGTAAATATTAAAAAATATATATATCTTACATTGTATGCCTTACATTTACATTGTAGGGTGTTTTCCGATTAAATTGGAGATAACCTAAAGAAAGCTGGGTTGCTTAGTGTTCATAACCGCAGAGCTTGTATCAAGAGAATTATGAATGTGAGGTAAGCGAGAAAGTTGTGTCAGGATCGTGGCAAGTAGCGCTCCTTTGTCTCTGCCTAACCCTGTGGGAAAAGATGTGACAAATTTATTGATTGTATGCCTCAACGCTAATTCGACTATTTGAACGCCTTTTTAGTTAATTATGATTTACTAACTGGTAAAGTACTCGTATTTGTTTCCTGGGCATTTCAGCACTTATACTAAAAAAAACATGATTTTCGAGTATCGTATATGAGTGTCACATGAATGACCTGGAGGAATTCTAAAACTATATCTAGGCTACTTAAGACAACACTAAGAATGATGTTTTATGCCCAGCAGACGGCTTCTTTGCCAGTCAGTAAATCCTATATTTTCATAGGTCTATGCACAGTAGTGGACGTTTTCTGGCTGATGATTATCATGATGATGATGAAATCATAAAGGCAGCTCTCTAACACCTTTTGGCCGACATTGTGACGGCGACTGAAGCAGCCGAGTCACAATGAAAAACATAAGTGTGAAGACTAAAGTTGATTTTAAACACGATATAAGTATTTATTCTGATTGAACAATTTTACTTATTAGCCTTAAAAATTGTCGATTGTGTAAATATTTTTGCACATAAGTGTAATATCTGGACATCGAATGCGTTGCAACGGGACAATACATCAGCAGGTTACTGTTAACACGTTTCAATTGGTATCAGTATTGTTGTCATATTGTATCATTTAACACACACACTCGTAACATATTGAACAAATGACCTAAGCACAATACAACAAACTTAAAATAATAAAAAATGCCTTTTTTTTCGACATATGACAGATTCTTGGTAGAGTGCTGTCCACGAATGGACAGCACTCTACCTATCATTCTAATCAATTAACTGTATGTAGCAGTCATATTTATTATGCCGGCAATTCATTATTTACAGCACTCCAGCTTAACATTAGGCATGGATCTGTCATAATATTATGCTGAAACCGGCTGAAAACCGGCATTCACCATGCCGATATAGATGTAACAGGCAACTTTCAAACTCATCCTGAAATCTGAATCGTTTCACAGTCTGTACATTTAAAAGTACTTTTAAGAATCAGCAGAGTGGGTGAAATGGCATTGTTGCGCCTGGCACTAATGCTAGTGCTAAGGCAAAATGGACGGATTCATAAATATATATATTTTTACTACTAAAAGTGTTTGTATCGTAGTAAAAGGACGACCATCCTATATATAAATGTATTTAAGATACATTTGTCAATTGGTTTTGAACCGGCGACTCTAGGTTTGCGTGACCTTTTTCGCAGGTTTGCGTAATGGTACACCACGGTCGCCTTATTAGAATAAATTGGAAAGACATGATTACTAGAAGTAGAATGAGAATAGAAATAGACTATCGTATTACAAATGCTCTCAATTAAATGAATGATTAAAAACTAATTCCGTACAGGAACCGAAGCCAAACTCACCTTTACGAAACTATTTTGCTGCCGATAAATCGCAAACACCTTTACTGTCATCGGGTGCAGGCATTCGAGGCTTATAACACATTCGCACACATAACGTTTCTCACTAATTCAAACTTGGTTCATCCGGTTTTTAGATTTCGCACGACATATGACTGCACAGCGCATATATTGCGATCAAAGAGCGAAGGCAACTATTGCTATAGATATACGTAAATCACTAATTCGGCACTTAATTTTGGTATATTTGATATCTTTAAATTAGATGGTGAGGCTTACGGGGTGAAGGACACCAAGTCGTGAGCTGAATCGTTTTTTTTTAATTCGTTGGAGTTCTATAATTTTCCCTGGCTAACCATTTGGCAAGTCAAGTTTTAATAAAATAAAAAATATTTAATTCTATGCTAAGATACTAAACGTGCAGATACGTATCAAAGAAACTGGGCCGTCAAAGATACATTGGTATCGGCAGGTGGTTTTGAACGGGGCTCTTAGTTTACGAGACTATTTCACTCCCACTAGACCACGGTCGTTTTCAAAATCAATTAGTAAAATAATAATCATTAGATACTAACGTTTATGAGTTAATGAGACTACTGCCTTTATTAAATTGTTGCGAATACCACTTGTATCCACTATGCACCATGGCCACTGAGTTATGAAAAAGTCTTTTTAATCAATTTATTTCGTGAGAAAAAGTTTGTATTGTAAATGGCATCGTAGTGCATTGATGTCGCGTGTCCGGAGTGCCGATGGTTCGAGTTCCAGACATAACATTTGTGGTAAGTTTGGCACTGATTAATTCAAAATTTCCTATCTAATTGTTGGATTGAATTCAACTATTGCACTCAATGAACGTGGCTGAACTGTTCATATACATTCCTATATTGTTTATTGACAAATATTTTTGGATGGAATCTTATATTTAGCTGGCATTTCAATGAACAAAATTAATAAATTTAATAAAATGAATTTTTCAAAAATATTTAAAACAGTTAGATTCAGTATTCTATTTGAATACAACGAGATTGACAAAATATATTTATGCATCTGAGGCGGTGAAAGGCAAAACGGGGACGATTCACAAGGTCAGGATTGTTCCTTTATCAAATAGGACTTTTTAAAAAAGTTTGGTTTTGGAGGAACCCATAACCATAGAGCTTGTATAAAGAGAATTATGCATGCAAGGGTAGCTAGGGAGTTGTTACAGGTCAGGATCCTGGCAAGTGGCGCTCCATGGTCTCTGCCTATCCCTGTGAGAAAAAGTTGTTACGGGTGTTTTTGGACAGGTAATTTTCTATCTATTTAATATAGCATTCTTTACCGGTCTACCTTAAGGATGAGAGAGAAAATTTATTACATGCTACATTAACGTAGATGCAAAGATTTAATAAAACAAAAGTTTAAACATTCAAATTCGATAATATGTCTACTCCTAAAATATGTGTTATATAATAATAGTTTTATATGATTGTATAATGCAGTACTTAAGTGGCAGTGTGTTGTCCGTGTGCGTGGATGGTGCGGTGGTTTATGTAATTGGGCCATTTGTTATTGAGCCTCTGACGTGTGGAGGTGCAACGGAAGCACACGTCACATAACAAAACATAACACACAGCCTTTGGATAAGGCTTTGCGTTACATACAATTATAATTTTGTACATAAGGATATATACATGTATATCTCTTTCCTTTTGTAAAATAAGTCAAATTTAAAAAAGTGCATCTTTGAAATTTAAAGTTTATTTACTTTTTAAATTTTATTTTATGTTGAAAACGTATTAATTTATCTCCACGATTTTGTCTAATTCTTAAGTTTTTTTCTAGTTATTTAGTTTTATCAAAAGTTGTGATTGTTATAACTTGGTACAATCAAACTACCAAAATAAAAATAAATATATGTTTTATACATTTCAATACTTACTTGATAAGTACAAACTTACATACAAGTATGATATAACTTGCTTGTATCATAGCAACATGGTATCAAGTATCTTTGAGATACATACCAAGATACATGGCAAGTGCATTTGAACCGGGAGCTCTTTATTTGCTAGATCATTTATTATTTAGTTTGTTAAATAGTGAATGTGATTTATAATTTAATTGCCGCATCTACATATTTATATGCCCCATGCAAATGTCAGTAGTTAACATTGCGTTACTGTGTGACAACGCCACGGGGGACCAGCCCTGATACATGACCTGTTTACCTCACACATTATTGCACTACATTATATTATACAACATATATTTTTAGCGCTATAAGACTTTTTAGGGAAATAGCAAAAAGGTTAGACTACATCACGGGAGACTGAAGAGTTGGCAGCTACCTCGGACAAAGAATTAGTCAAGCTATTCAAAGGGTGAACGCTTTAGTATCTTCGGAACCTTGCCTAAACATTATTAAAAGGAGTCCCTCCTTTTAGTAATGTTTTAGTTATTTTTTTATATTTTTTTAAAGGTTTGTAGTATTAGCAGAAAAGAGGTGTAATTAGTACATTTTAATTTTTACATTGAATAATTGTATGTTTTCTTAATAAATAATTATTTAACCATTATACATAACTTATATTAAATTAAAAATACGACATTACAATAGACTCCCAAAAGTACTAGAATGAAAACCATGTAGAATTATATGCCACGAATCTGTTGGTCAAAATTCTACAAGGCATACCTACCAGCAGTTCTCGGCTTTAAGGTTATTCACCTCTGATTTCGGTTGATTTAAAAAAAAAAACGTTTAAGTTTAATATTAATCCAAAAATTGGATATGGTAGATAGACTGTTGTAAAAAGTCTGTCCACCATTTTTAGAAGTAGAGACCGTAAAAATGACTCAGTTTTAATGTTCAGAAAGTTCAATACGCAAAAATATAATAGACTGTTTTATATTGGATTAATTTCTTTAATCAAATTGTGACAGGGATAGGCAGAGACCATAGAGCGCCCCATCCACGATCCCGATACAACTCTCTAACTTGATTCACATCTATAATTCTAGAGGGTCTGCAAATATCTATGATTTTGAGCACTGCTGTTTTATTTATTTATTAAGCCCATGAATTACTAACCTAACATTTGACCACTGCATCTGTCTGCCGCCCACAATGAAGTAATAAACACAGTTGCTGCTGAGTTGTGTTAATATGTAAATCCCCAGGTAACATGGACTATTACTTCTCATTCCACTAAGCTTTGCTAATTAAGACATATAGACAGGTTCACAGACAAATAGGAACACAGGTCAAGGGATGTCTCTTCACAGCGACCACATCGAGCGAGCCATTAAGATCATTAATTAGCATCCTAGCAAGGTGTTTCTGGTAATCAAATTTAAAAAAAAAACTTTTAAAAAATGACAAAACAGTGTGATTTTAGTATTTTCTCTGTTATTTGTAATATTATTTAATTAAGCGATCTCACCTTACCAAAACATACCTTTATTATAAACATACAAAATGTTACATATCTTTCAGCGGCAATGTTGCATTGAAACAATCAACATTGTCCACTTTCAAATTTCACACAATTCATACAATAAAAATAAAACTATAACATAGTTTTAGTTTGACATAAGTTTTAAATACAGACAAAGTAAATATAAATATTTTTTTTATTATTTAGACAAGACACGGAAATTATTGCTATAAAATCTATTAAAATAATATCAATTGAATTAATATTTAAAATATTTGGATAAGTTTACAACTTATAATTATATCAATTAAATTCCCTGTGGTCCCAAATAATAAATAAATATATTTACGGGTTAATAAATTATTTATAATTTTTTTTATACTTTATATAATAAACTAACTACATAATAAGTACATAATATACTTATTTTCAATACGGATTTTTTTTATTGTATTACTATGGTTAAACATTTGAAAGTGGACACGTGCAACTCATGAAAATAAAGCTAAACATGTAAAATATCGCACCAGGTATTCTAAATTGCGGCGCGCGCGCACAGACACACAACACATGGCCCCATCGACTTACATTATGTATATCTATACAACAACACAAACAATCTTGATACATTAATTAATACAAATTATCTAAGAATGTGGAAAAAATAGAAGCTGTCCTAAAATAAGAGCTAATTCAGTGTTATTTATCTCATTTATATTATGTTTATACCACATGTGACTGAAAGAGACAACTATGTACTTGTACTTCAATTCCTTTCTTTCAAAGGTTGTCACTACTTTTAGGGCTCCTTCTATTTCTCAAGTCCAAATTTTTTGCAAATTACCTGTATGGACACGCGTTTTAACGTTTGAACCACTCATGTAGTTTCGTATTAATTAATAATTATGTTTGAATAAAGAATTATTGTTTGACATAATGATGATGGAATAGCGCCATTAAGAAGTGTACTAGTTTGTGGGGTAGCGATTGCGAATAGAGTGAATAATAAAGTTGTATGTAAATTTTTGGCAGATTATTAATTTTATTATATTAAATATTAAAGAAGAGTAGTAGACCCTTAAAAGGTTCCATATCAATTTACTTCATATTCTGATCTAAATGAATGTGGATGTTTATGTACATCTTAATCTGTCAGTAAGATACGATTCTATCCAGTTGAGAGCTGGTCCTATAATACCAATGTTTTCCAATTCAATTAAGAGTTCAAAATGTACAAAAATAAAGTCTTTTGACATATCTAGCAGTAGTACGTAAGTAGTTAGGGCCTATGGCTTGTATGAAGAGAATAAAAATATATATTTAGTATATTTCAAGTATCAATATTATGTAATTCTACTCAGGGCCGTCAATCGAGCAAAAGCATCAAACGTTTCAGTGCCGGCCACAGGTAATTTATATCCGGCCGCCTCAATAGCATTTCAACGAATACTGTTTTTAATTTGTTTACATTTACGTCTTTTAATATGGATTATTAGACTAGACACCATTTTATACCTGTAGTAGATATTCGCCGTAAAGCTTTTCAGTGGCTCTACATTTTTTTACAATGAAGACAGCTGGGTTGCCTAGTGCCCATAAGCGTAGAGCTTGTATGAAGATAATTGACGACAGGTGTGGACGAACGGTTTAGCGACTGGTTTGTTGCGCGTAAAGTCCCGGGTTCGATTCCCGGTCGGAGCAAATATTTGTTTCATAGCTTTTATTTGTAATATTTAATAGTATTAAATATTGCAAATATTTGTTAATAAAAAAAAATGGATATTTGCTTCGGGTCTGGTTATCAAAGAGTGGTAGGCAGAGGTACCCAGTCTGCCGATCCGGGGTAGTACCACCACTTACAAGTATACAGACCGTGAAGTGATTTGGTCACGTTTCGGGATCAGCTTGTAAGTTGCCGGTTCCATCTAGGCCGGCATAGTGGATGTGATTGCTACTCACAGTTATTGAAATGTATTAGCAGTGACATTCATTCATGGACCACACTTTGGCTTAACATCAAGCGGGGTGCTGTCATATGTCGAGTCACAAAAAAAAATTAAAAAAATTGTGGATTTATGGGAATCGAAGGGTTGTGTCAGGATCGTGGCAAGTGGTGCTTCATTGTCTATGCCTATCCCTGTGGGAGAAAATTGGGCTGGTAGAATTATGTAACAAGAATTTACAATGTTACCGTTTTAATCTGTTTTAATGGTCAACTTTCTCTGTAGGTAAAATTAGTAATTAAACTTATTATTCTGTGACGCCTTTGTGTAGGATAGGTAGAGACAAACAAACGTGATTTTTTATGATCCTGAGGTAACTTTACAATTTTCTGTTATGGAAATTGTGTACTTAGATTAGGTGAAACTGTATTTACCATAATTACCCTCTGTAGCTTAATAGAAAATTTTCACTGTCAACTTGTCATGTATAACGAATTATGTCTGATGCTTAATGGACAAAGTCCACTGCTGAGTGGACTCCAGATTGCAAAATCCATCGCGATATGCCCGGAGATAACGAGTGAGATAGACTCCCACCATAATTCGTGGCGAGAGAAAGCATATTGTCGTCAGTCTTGGAAAAAATAAGCACCCAGCAGTGCGTGGGACTTTTAAATGGGGTAATAATAATAGTAGTTCATTATTTATTAATCTAGGTTTTAAATTATGTATTTAGATAAAAATGAAAAGGAAACGAGAGAATTTAAGAGAGCTTAATATTTGTGTTTCTGCGTTAGTTTAGTGTTTACTAAATGCAAACAAAAATCAGGTAAATAGTATTAAAGCATTTTTCAAACCACTAAAATGGTTCTTATGTTTACAAATTGCGTGTTCACTGTTGGTATGTATTATAGGTGCGTCCAGACGCAATGTTTATTTTACTTAATTTAGCGATGAATAAAAAATCGATTACGTTCCGTTTTGCCTGTTATTCTGTTTTGATGTTCAGGTAATTATTTAAAAATGAAATTTTCATTTCAACGTAATTAATGTTTATTATAACTATAATTAAATGTGTTTTGTTTTTATTTTCGTTTTCATTTTCTAACAAAATTAAGGTAGGTATAACGTTTTATGTGCGTTTTAAGTCTAGAATAATAATAAAAATTTATTACCTAGGTCTTCCTGTATAATGTATTAAAAAATAGATATATTCTAGTACACAATTTTTTACCTATTTTATTTTAGCGTCACATTACATTTTAATAATCAAATATATCTCAATTTACTGACATTTTTCGAAATAATCAAAACATACCTGAAATCACAGTTATTATAATTTAAAAAAATAAGATATTTTATCTAATCTAGTAGTGTAAAATCATTAACACTTTTGCCAAACAATGATGACAAATTTCTTATGGACTCTTCTCGATGGTGTCTTTTTGAGCCGTAGTACTAGTCATTTAACAATGTAAAAGAACTCCATTTAGAGAAGACCTATTTCCAATAAAAAATAATAATATGACATTCTCACGACTTCTTTGCCACAGGGATAGACAAAAACAAGGCATCGCTGCTTTCTACGATGGCAAAACTCTTTCACTTACCTTTCAGTAACTAATTCTATCCACAAATTAAATTACACTTAAGCCATTTAACAAAATGCGGCTTACTATCGCGTTTATTTTTGGTTATTGATTTTATAATTTTTAATCATTCCGACGTTTCGAGAGCTTTGCAGCCGTCGTAGTCATAGTGCAAAGCTCTCGGAACGTCGGAATAATAATTAAAAAAAACAATATCTAAAAATAAACGCGATAGTAAGATTAATTAATCAATGTTCGCGTAAAATCTAAGAAAATATTACACTTAAGCCACCTATGTATATAAAAGCTAAAAGTGTATAAATGTTTTTCATTATGAAAATTAAAGTAAAACCCTGTTGGTTGTTTTTGGCAATTTTCCATCTCAAGTAATACTTTGGTTGAAACACCTAAGTTTTATCAGGTAAAGTTTAACTTTTGCTAATTGAAAATTTTATGAGTCCTTTCTCCCTTGCGTTTTATGGCAAAATGTATTTAAGTAAACATATTTTGTATTCACTCATCTGATATGTTTTAACTAAATTAACAATTTATGCAATTTTGTATGAATATATATCTAATTCGTTTATCCTAAAAATATAACTTAATAATATATGTGGGGAATAAATCGGCATATTAATTCAAACCACGATTAATTTAAGTCAAGATGACAAAACAATCACACGTATATATAGTTTGTAAGTTAAATTCTTAGTAACACCTCGTCTTTTTATTTCTGTGATACCCGCCATACAGGTTGGGGACGTATCTACATTCTATTGAGCGAAACAAAATGGTTCTTAATTAATGAAATTCTTATATCAAATTGTCACGCCTTTATTCCACAAGGATAGGCAGAGACAATGGAGCGGCATTTGCCACGATCCTGACGCTACTTCGCTTCCCTTACATCCACAATTCTCTTGATACAAGCAAGCTCTACGGTTATAGGCACTAAGCAACCTAGATTTCTTAAGGATCATCATAATCACCATGGATCCTTAAAAAAGCGTAAAAGTAATGGCGACGGAGGCAGTCACTTGTCAGTGCTTTTCAAGGGGCGAAATAATATTTTTGAATTATTATAATATTTATTTTAATTGTGTCAGAATAGTGGATAGTTGCGCTGCATTGTCTATGGCTATTGTATTGTCCTGTGGCAATAGAACAATGACAGCTGTTTAATTGATTGATTGATATTGTAAATATGATATTGATGTATTTAAGCTGTACTCCATTTTGTCATAAAACAATGTGTTGGTAAGAAGAATTAATTGCGTTATCAAATATTAAGGGCCGTATCTTTGGCACGTTCATTACTCTCTCCTGTAATTAAGTTTGCCAAAATTCCCTTAAACAAAAACACTTATTAAACAACTAGATTAGGCCTGTTTTGATTTTAAAATTTAACCATAATGGAAAAATCAAAAATACAATATGTTTGTATTTCTTTTACGACTTGTATTCTTTACGACTTGCCTGATAGTAAGCATAACGAATGAAAAACCCTTAGTTACCATCAATATGCCAGTCAAAGTTGCTTTATTAACCTTCGCTTGAAGGATTCGATGTGGATAATCTTAGAATATTCTGTAATATTTGTGATTTGAAAGAACATTCGAAAAAGGAATGAAATGAAAAGGTTAATAATGGTATATTAAATGGTTTGGGTATGTACCCAATGATGTTGAAGTGGTAGAGGCGAGGAGATTGACGAAATAGATTTACAAATTACAGGATGGAAATAACAGATACGACCCAGAAGATTGATTCTTGATCGAATAGGGGATATTCTTTTAAGAAGCACAGATTTTCATTTCCTATAACTATAACCATAGTTCTTTTATGAGGAGAATTGTAGATGTGAGGGAAATGATTGTAGAGGCCATTTGTATCTTTTTGTCCCTATGGGAATTGAGACGTGAGATTTTGGTAGAATAAATATTTTTTCAATCTTTGGCTAATTAAAAGTATTTTTATTTATTTATTTACATTCTATACTAAGCTACTAAAGTGCTTGTATCATAGAAACAGGACAACCAAAGTACATATATCAAAGATACAATAACACGTGTTAGTAAATTCTGAGGTACAACATAGTTACAAAAATAGTATAACCATTTATAAGAGTTGGTTGTATTATTAGAAGTGTACCGTCTACAGAACAAATAGTAATTTTATAAAAACAAAAGCGTATGGAGTGCTCGAATGCATGCACGGGTAAGGTCTGCAAATAAAGATTGTAAATTTAGAGTTGTGCGGTCGGCGCACCTGGCGCCTGCACGTGTGCCCTACGGCTCTTTGTTGTTCACTGTACTTGGGAATTATATAGAGCTGATCACACGCTCATCAGGTAACATATATCTACATTCAAGTCATCATCACCATCCGTCAGAAGACGTCCACTACTGAACATAGGCCTCCCTTTTAGAACGCCATTCGGAACGACGAGATGCCTGTTGCATCCACCGGTTATTCGTGACTTTCACTATGCCGTCAGTTCACGTATTGGGAGGCCTACCGTTTTCCGGTTTGTGGCCTCCACTCTAGAACCTTTCTTCCCCATCGGTAATCGGTTTTTCGAGCGATATATTCAATTATTAATGTCTTACTTTCATCATAATCATCATCAACCAGAAGGCGTCCATTGCTGAACAGACCTCTCTCTTAATGTCTAACTTTAAATAAACGAAAATTTAATATATTAAATAGCATTTAAATATGTATCGTTAGTAGTAACCAGATAGTTGGTGGTCATTTGCCAAGTCTGCCGATCCAGGGTAGTACTTCAAGTTTCAAGTAACTCAGACGTTTTTCAGGATTAGCTTAAAAGTAGCCGGCTCCTCCTTCGGAATGAATACGACTGTTAATTGTGATTGCTTAATGACAGCGGGTCTTAGGGGCAGGGATCATCGACGATACTTCTTGAAATGTTATAAACTGAACAAAAATATATATATGTAAAGAAGAAATGCTTAAAAAGCATTTAATCGAACAGAATTTACAAATACTTTATATTGTTTTAGAAAAAAAATGTAACAAAATCGTTTTTGATTTCCAAGTTCTCGTTTTTTAAGCGATAATCATTAAATTTTTTTTCGTAAATATGAATAGTTAATTACAAAATTGGACACTTAATCGGCTAGATATTTAATTTAGTACACGGTTTTCTGAAAATTAACAAAATGTTGTTATAAAAGGTAAATTATTCGTACGAAAAACATCGCACGCTCAAAAGTGATACCTAATTTCGCCTAAACACGTTTTGTTCATAACGCAGAGGTTCCTTGCCTTAACATCAATAGGGTCCATTCATAGATCACACTTTAGTTTAACTTCAGACGGGGTGCCACAATAAAAAAGTACAAGGTAAAAATAGGACCTTTAAGTATGTAATGGGATTAATTGTGCCAAAATTAAACCACTCTATATAATATGTAAAATAAACTGAATCGTACTTCTAATACGAGAGTGTATTTATTTTGGTACTTTTACCGGGAACTTGTCCGTGCACGGGGGCCACTTCTCCGCTTAAATTCTTTACTAAGGTATTATTGGAATCAACAGTTTGAAAAAGTATTAAGCATTTAATTTTTCTTGTTATTTTATTTCCTCTTCCGACTGTACCTCGTGGAGCAGATGTTCCATATTTAATAACAAACGAAATCACTGCTGTATGCCAATTTGACGTTTTATTTTTTAAAATATCACCGCTTTGATTCGGCTCTACATTACTACAATAGGATTTAATATTCTTAAAGGAACCTTTAAATATAATAAATATATACAGACCTCAATACGATATAATTTTAATTTTAGACTGAAATATCTTACTGCGTCCCATGGCACTGTCGACCTGCCTGGTGGTAAAGGCTTAATAGTGCCGACGGCTAAAAAAACCTTTTCAGTTCACGGCTTTTTCAGACGCCGTCACTATGTCGTCCTAACACTTCTAACATACCTTACAGCCTAAAATAGCATCAAAAAACTTTAGACACATCTAAAATAAGATAGAAATGAGAACAGCTTTTATATTAAATTAAAATACACTACAGTAGATTAAATTTGAACAGATATGCATGCAGTTTGAACAGATTGTATATAAGTACATGCATATATATGTATGTAATGTGTGTATGGAGCCAAATCGATGGTGAAACAATAGTCGACCGCACGCCTCGTAAATACCTGCGTTTTATCGAGACGAGGTGCGCCTGGGAACAACTTACATGGGCCATTCTACTTGAATACGCATCACTTTTCAATTAAATATATATTGATGTTTTTTTTTATTTTGACTCGACATCTGATCTCTACTCGCCTGATAGTAAGCAAGAAGAGATCCAAGAGTACGACCACTGCAAAAACCGAGTCTTTACGCATCGCTTGAAGGATCCAAGGCTATGAAGGCTATATGAAAGTAGGTTTGATGTTCAATTCTATTTCTAAATTTTATTATATAGTTATTTAAATAGCTGAAGATGTTGAAACTGGAGAAGTTGGAGAAGCTGAGACGACTGTTTACGGCGCCAGAGGCAGTCGGGAACTAAATCGCTTTTTGACCCCAGATCTCTCTTGGTCGGTAAGGCAAGTCGCAATGTAGCGTCGCATTGAATTAAGTACTATGTTAAAAGCAAGTGTATTGGTCAGCAGTCTGTGCCCGGCGGAAATGAGACAGTCAAATTAAAATAATCAATTTTGTCGGGCATAGTGAGCCGTGAACAGTTTTTTTCAGTCGTTGGCACTCTTGGGCCTTTCCTTGGTTACTATCAGGCAAATCGAGGTCAGCTGTCAAGTCACAATACAAAATCAGATGATCTGTTTAGCTTTCGGGATCAGCTGAACAGTTGCCGGTTCCAACTATATTTGTTTGTGAATGCCTTCCACACCTTTGTCACGCCTTTTTCCCACAGGGATAGGCAGAGACAATGGAGCGCTACTTGCCACGATCCTCAATGGAGCTTCCTTCACATCCACGATTCTCTTCATACAAGCTCTATGGTTATGGACACTAGGCAACCTAGCTTTCCTGAGGATGTCTCCGCTAGTAATATAATTGTATCAGAGTAGTAGCAGTAGTCTATATGTATGGACCGCATTCCATCTTAATATTAGGAGGGTTGCTGTCATATGTCGAGCAACAATGATAAGGCGACCGTGGTGTAGTGGCCGTGCAATAGTTAAGCAAACCGAGAGAGAGCACAGGTTGAAAACCACTCGCCGGTACCGATGTATCTTTGATGTATGTACTTTGGTTGTCCTGTTTCTATGATACAAGCACTTTTAGTAACTTAATATAGAAATATAAATAATGATAATATATATATTATACGTATGTACATATGATTATGAGCTTGCCCGTGTATATAAGCTAAAATGATGCGACCGCGCGCACAGAGCTACCTGCCGCCTGCTGTTACTCCTAACCTAACTGATATGGCCCACGTTTGGAAATGGGCCAAAATGTTTGCCTATATGGATGATATTCCAATTCCACACAACTTATACTAACAGTAACTACGTTGGGAATTTCTCCTCTAATGTCACATTAAATGAGTTTTATTTTACCAAAGTGAAATTTTTTATGTGCCTTTCGTGGGCGCCCAGCCAAAGGTTGTGCAACTCTACCTTTGCATTTTTACATTTTTGCTGTCAACATTACAATAATAAATAGATTTTACTCAGAAATGAACATTGATCTAATGGAAATAGGTTTCTCATGAACTGTGGAAAACTGATCTTCCATTTGTTGATACCCAAGGCACTTCCGTTTATAGTATCATTAAAATATTAGAATGTATTAAATTTTGGTAGGAATAGTGACGTCGACTGGGACAACCGTAAAGACTCGGTTTTTACAGTCGTCGGCACTCTTGGACCTCCTCTTGCTTACCATCAGGCGGTTCGAGGTCAGATGTTAAGTAACAATAAAAGTTAAGGTATAATACCATATCTCATAACGATTATAATAATGGTCTAACTATTAAAAATGTACCAAAAATATTACTATGAAAAATATTTATGGAGTCATAAATGTAACTCCAGGTCTGAGTGAGTGGTATCTAGGTTCAATTTCCTGACATCCGAGCATATATGTCAACGGTTACTCCTTAACACATTAAACTTTATATAATATATTTACGATTTTGTAACACATAAAATGGCGCGCCCATACTAAATCACAAATACAAAACTAATAATAAATACAACTTGCGACAATGTTGTGACGGCTCGCACGCAACTGTTTCAACTCTAAGTGAATTTATTATACGATATTTAATAAATTACTTATTTAGATATACCTACCTAAGAATAATATCAATCAATCAATTAAATCAAACTGTGACGCCTTTTTCTCACATGGATAGACAGAGACAATGGAGCGCCACTTGACGCGATCCTGACACAACTCCCTCGCTTCTTTCACATTCACAATTCTCTTCATACAAGCTCTATGGTTATGGGCACTAGGCAACCCAGTAGAATATACCTACAGTTAGTTCATAGATTTTATTTTATTGTGACTCGACATATGACAGCACCCCGCTTGATGTTAAGCTGGAGCGTGGTCCATGAATGGATATCACAGCTACTGCAATTCAATAACTGTAAGTAGCAATCACATACACTTAATTTCATTTTGGTTCTCTCTAAGGTAGAAAATGTCAGAAAAGAAGAAGCACATTTGGCCGGCATAGTGATGGCGACAGGCAGCTGTAAATAAACTCGGTTTTCTCAATCATCGTCACTCTTGGACCTCCTTTTGCTTATCATCAGGCGGGTCGAGGTCAGATGTCGTGTCACAATAAAATAATAAAAGTGGTAGAGAATGTCTATTAAGTTCGCCTTTGTACATAGTGCATTATTTATTTAAAATAAAATAAATAAAAACCATTATGTTTGTAGTAATAGGTTTTTAAAAAAATATATATTCTAAATAGGTATTATAAAAAAAAAATTATATATAAAAAAAATCATAAAATGAAAGCTACTTTTTTAATAGTTTTTCCTAAAGCTATCTCTACTCAAAGTAATGCTAACTGCAAGGGAGTGCAGACATAAATGAAGTTATAAATAATCCAAACAAGGAACAATAATTATCCATAAATCTAATATTAGTACAAAATATCTTAAGCATATCATTACGACTGTTCTGATCTAGACATGAACACAAAATACGAGCGAACACCCGACACAGGTCGTAAAATTTAATTCATGTCTGTTGAAAATTTATTGTACCTGCCATTTTGTTTTGCAATTATTATAATCGTTTGATGTGCCATTCGAATGTGGGCTTTTTTCACAAACACATTGTCTCAGATTTTCATTTGTTTTATTTTAAACATAAATTGTTTAAGATTATAAATCAAAACAAGTGACTATGAACTTTAAGTTTAGCTATTAGTACAATCAATCAATCAAATTATCACGCGTTTTTTCCTACAGGGATAGACAGAGACAATGGAGCGCCATTTGGAAAGGAAGGAAGCGAGATAGTTGTGTCAGAATTGTGGTACTACATTGTTTTCTTACTACACTACACAGTTTTTTTAGAAATTATTATTTTTTTAAATTTATAATAAAACTGCGTGAATTATTATTATTTTATTTATTATTAAGTATAATTATGTGTGATTTTTTGAAAAAAAAAAAGTTTTAGAAAACTAAAACTTTATAAAAAATAAAAATAAAAAAAGTATTTATTCGCAGTTGGTAAAACAAATTGAGACCAATACTTATATCTTTTATATCTTATACTATTCATATATTAAATCTTTTAGATATTAAAAAATAATACAAAAAATTAAGGTAAATTTGTAAGGTAAGTCAAAGTAGTATCAACTTTATTTAATGAAAACCAGTTTTAATCAGGCTCAAATCACGAATAAGTAGTTGACATATAACTGAATTATTTCTAGTACCTACATAGTTTTCATTACATATGAAAGTAAGTATAGATGCCTTAATTTGCATAAAGTAATTTCGCATCGAGTAGGTGAAACGGGAAGCGACAGATGTCGTTTAATTGTACGCATTGTGTGCTTTTGACAAATTCTTTCGCCCTCTAATGTGCTGCTACGGTGATCGAATCTCTTTAAAATAACATAACTCTATATGGAGATGGACTTGCTAATAGTACTTATTGCTGAGTATAGGTGGCGCTAGTAACTTAGGTTTTTTGGACATTTCTAAACAGTTGGGTTTTCAGGGTCATAAAACAGGGTTTCTGAAGTTTTATGCAAAATAACATTAAAATAAAAGATTTTCGAAACTTGCTATGTTTCAAAGGCTACCCAAACCATCGCAACCAACCAAGACGTTGTCTTAGGGACAAACAATCATCAGGCACATTTAAAAAATGTAGATATGTATGAAACTTGTGTCACTATCTTGGAGAGTGGCCTTTCTTTGTAGAGACAAAGGATTAAAGATATTTAAATATAAATTAAAGCGACCGTGACCTTTTACACCTTATAGACTTGCATACTATGAGGCGTAAAACTACTACCTGGATCAATGTAATGTATCTTTCATGTGCTCATATGTTCTTTTGTCGTCGAGCTTTTGTAACTTAGCATAAAAATAGGTAAACCTATATTGCCTATATGCGGTGTAGGCGTGTGGGAATACTGTTATTATGACAACTAAAAAAATGTGAATCCAGATTTTAATGTCTGAAAAATACACTAATAAACCATAAACCATATAAATACACTAATAAGCTAATATTAAGTTTGTTGAAATTGATAAATATTATTAGTCCATTTCCATAGTTAGTATGACACGAGCAACCCTCAGCCGTGCATAGGGGAGAGTGCTCTCAGGTGTCAGATCGCGGCGACTTACCGCCCAATGTAAAATGCCTATTGTACACCACATACTATTAAATGTGACACGATAAACTGGACATATACGTTATAATAGATCAAAAATATTAATATTATTTTCTGAGTTGTCGTTTTTTTAGTTTTTACCGCGACATACGATAGCACCTTCTTGCCTCTCTCGTGGACCATGAACGGAGGCGACAATTTTGTTGATTGATTGACAATGCTATAAAACAAATATTTGCTCCGACCGGGAATGGAACCCGGGACTGTACGCGTAACAAACTGGTGTGCTAACCAATGCACCACAAGGGTCCTCTGGTATTACTACTTTCTAGTGTAAAACCTTAATGCGCGTATTAGCTTTTTTTGGTCGACATAAAATGACTGCGATATGAAGCGGTTGCTGCCCGAGATAAAAATCATGAAGCAGCAGTCACAGCTATTATCGTATCCTGGCTGAACTAAACTTTGCCACATTCGTAGAACATTATAAAACAGGACGGTAAACTTGCTTACCACTCTTCGGATTTGGGAAAAACAACTTATACAAAGTTTTTTTTTTATTGTGACACGACATCTGACCTTGATGATAAGCAAGAGGAGGTCCAAGAGTGACGACGACTAAAAAACCCACGGTTGCCCCAGTCGCCGTCATTATGCCGGCCGAAGAAAACGAAGTTCACGAAATACTCGTATCTTGTATTATTTTAATTCAATACATAAACCGTCGCACTAGAATTGTTCGTGTGTAGAGCACATCGTCCAAAACCAAGGGTTGTATCGTAGGGGTGCAATATGAAAGGTATGCAGCACACATCGGCAGCTGCAGACCAGATAATACCAAGTGCTTTGATCATTTACCATGGTGGCATTTCAGAGGGAAAATACTATCCAATCAACGTGTTCTAATTTTAGCTTTTGATGTTTAAAATTATATTATGTTACTTTCATTTCTATTTATCTTCTAATTAAACTTCTATTTGTTAGTATTTTACTACTGTATTATTTTTATTGTGACACGACATTTCACCTCGACCAGCCTAATGATAAGCAAAAGGAGGTCCAAGAGTTACGACGACTGAAAAAACGGAGACAATCCACAGCTGCCTCAGTCGCCGTTACTTTGCCAGCTAAAGGTATCTTCACACAACGCATGAAGGATCCAATGTTATAGGACAGAGAGAACACATGAGCTGCCAAAGCATTCCAATTGTCGATGGTTCTACTTTTTAGTTTGACTGCCGATTCATCGACAAAATGCGAATGGTTCCCCCGACCAGTGCGTGTATTACGGTAGTGAAAAGACGAGGTAGAAATTAGATTAAAATAATATTTAATATGTCAGGAATGATTCGTCCTCGTTTCCTGCTACCTCTGTCAGGTCGTCTGTCTATATTATGGCAAAGCGTCATACCCTGAGTTTTTCCGGTCGTTGTTTTCATTTAAGAACTTGTATACGAGGCCCCCTTGCGGCCACTTCAGGTTGCTTATCCGGGTGGGCTATGTCAGTATCTTTAAGTCTTCTACGGATCTCTTTGTTTCCGATTCGATCAAGTAAACTCTTAATATAGCCTTGCCCTCCATGGCTCGCTGGTTAACTTTGATTAACTCATTGATAACTCCTGAAGTTGAAGATGTCCAACCAAATGTCATCACTGTCTATTGGTGGGTAATAAATGTTTAGCATGTCTAGCTACTGGGCTAGCAATGGGCTATAATATTTTTTCTTAGTCGTAAAACTTGTACTTTAACAAGTAATGTAAAGGTTTACTTTTTTGTAATTTTAAACAATAAAAAAAAAACAATTCTTAACTTTTTCATTATTTCTATGTACTTTAGGGATAGGTAGAGTGCGTACCTTTATCAAAGCGATGTTTGATTGATGAGCTCCACAAATGAGATAGTACCCACACCTTTTTCTCTAATCCATCATTATGGACAGGAAATACGAGTCGAAGCATTTTTAGGAAAGGTACCACAGGGGAGAAGTTAGCAATTTGTTTTTAATTTGTTTATACCTATGTTGATGAAAATTTCGATGGGTAAATTATGGTAAAAAGTATGTCACTTATTTCGCATGATGCAAATTTACATTTATTTTAAAATCTCAAGAAAGCTGGGTTGCTAGTGCCCACAACCCTACGGATGGCACTAGCACTACCTACGTAGAGCTTGTATGCAGTTGTATGCAATTGTGAATGTGAAGGAAGCGAGGGAGTTGTGG
The DNA here is from genome assembly GCA_905220615.1 of Tinea trinotella. NCBI lineage: Eukaryota > Metazoa > Arthropoda > Insecta > Lepidoptera > Tineidae > Tinea > Tinea trinotella. Next base: position 14,015,121 of record HG992313.1, read on the forward strand.
CAGGATCGTGACAAGTGGCGCTCCATTGTCTCTGCCTATCCCTATGGCGTAACAATTTTATTGATTGGCTGATTGTTCATTCAAAACCTCCTATAAGACTTTTGTTTAATTCTATAAAATACTATTAAAAAAATTGAATAATAATTATCTTTTTATGTAAGTATTTTCTTAGATTTATTACAAAAAATCTAAGAATTTCTAGAAAAATTACAATACAAATAAACGCGATAGTAAGCCGCATAAAATATGTTTAATTCTTTTATGTAAGAATAACGCTCTACACCTATCCGAGCTGTTTGTAGATGCAACAAATCAAATATTGCAAGCGGTGTATTTGTCCGACGAATATAAAGCTAGTTAACGTTTGGAACTAATAGCTTAACATGTTGGTTAATTAATCTCGCACGTATATGAGCGGTCACCACAACAGAATGTGCAGACAATTAGTTTAATTGCTAATTTGGTATCGAGACGCCTATCTCGGGCACACACTTCTTGGAACACACAGACACACCATTGTCTTCAAAGACGGCAACATTCATTTTGTATTACTTATTGCGCTCGCTTTATTGTTTTTATTACTCTATAATAAAAGAGACATTAATTATTCTTATAAATTTGTTTGAGATTACCTAATAAAATATTTTTTAATTTTGAGGATACCTAAGGCGACTGTGGTGTAGTGGCAGTGTAATGGTTATACGAACTGAGAGTACGGCTTCAAAAGCACTTGCCTGTACCAATTAATATTTGGTATATGTACTTTGGTTGTTCTATGATATTCGTATTCTATATGTTCGTCTATGATACAAGCACTTTAGTAGCTTAGTATAGAAATGTAAATAATTAGTCCTACCTTCCTCAATGTTTCTAAAACGTTTGATAGTTACGAGTAATAATTATACGAGTTTATATTCTAATTGTAGACTCAATTTATTATTTTAATATGTAATTATAAGCATAATTCATTACCTTGATTATTTTGTCTATACTTTTTCCTTCAAAAGTCTATCTAAATTCTGAAATAATAGGTAAGTGCAGAATTTAATCTGTACGAGTATTTTTTTTACTTTTACACAAAATCCATTATAAAATGTATTATATAATGTCAACATAGGTAATAACATCGATTACCGATTTGATAAATGTCGTGCGAGTTCAATTGTTTGGAAATTGGGGACGATGGCCCCTCAACAGTCTAACACAAACAGAGAATATAGAAATGATTTTATTTTACTGACTTTTATAGAGATTTACCTTTGTAGTTTAAAACTTGCAGCTTTAAATATATCGACAAGTAGCTGGACATATTTTACGTTATCTACATTATTTATAATTAGGATCGTATTTTAACCAACCTGCGGACTAAGTATGAGAAATTCATATTTAACTTTTTTATGATAAATAAAATAGTGTTCTAAATATAAGGGTTTTCTGCGTGGGGAAATCTCCATGGATACTCTTGATTTCTCGGGGTAGGAACCAAGTTTATGTCAGACTCGTAACGGCTGAAATCCCACGTTGACCTCCCTCATCACAATTGCTGGAGATAGGGAGCTGGGGTACATTTGTCCGACACCTCCAGTAAAATGGGTACCTATATTAACAAATTGTCAATTTATTTAATGAAAGAGTAATATCTCTATTATATACTTACGATACAGAATGTTAACATATATTTTAATAGTCTTTGAAATGAAATAAGTCTTCTAATACAATGTAATTTATTTTATTTGGCTAAAAAGGCTAATTCCTTCCTTTACATAACTCTACCTAGTTACCTACCTAACGTACCTAGTATCTAGTATTTTCTTATTTTCGCGAACATTGATTAATGATTTAAACAAATTTTATGCAACTTTTATTTTAGTTTTTAATTCACGGAAAGAATTTTGTTTAATTCATCTACCAATAGTTTCAAGACATTTTATGGTACCTACAACGCACACAACCTAACAGGTTATTAGTGTACTAGTGTGTTGTGCAGCCGCCAGCTCTTAGTTTTTATGGCTAATAATAATAATGAATTTATGTGGCCGCAATGACACTTGATGCAAGTATGTAACAAATTTCGATGACGTCACTGCCACAAGACACGCATATGTCACGTCGCGCACATTCCTAGAATGCCCTAATTAGCTGCAACGGCATTAGCTGGCAACACTGGTCGGCACTTGTGGCCTGATTAATGGCAACACTAATTGCTGAGACAAGTTGAATCCCACTGCGCTGAGCTATTCTCAAATTATTATTGTGCTTTTCAGCGGCGACAAGTGGCTTTCACTGAACTTGAATTATGCGCTCGCGGGTATCATACACCGACATGAACCGTTACTTAGCAATTTAATATTTAAAGCTTACCCATGCACTGCAATGCTAAATCTTATTCTTTCAATAAGCAAGTGTCTTTGGTTTTAAATTTGTCGAAATCTCACGAAAAAGTTTACACAGTGACTTAATAGTAAAAAAAGTAGATACGTCACCAACACGAGTTTTAGTGTTGGCAAAATTTGAAGACAAAAGTAGAACAGAATGATAGTTATTGAAAGCAAAAAAGGGACAAATATATATATGCTCTGTATCGCGACACTGAGTTCAGATTTACTTATTCGCATAGTTTTAACGTTCCTTTTGCAGAGCGCGTATAACATATCTACGTCTATTCTTCCTTAAATATCATTGGGTGTACATAAGAACTTAATTTTATAAAATTAATGATATGTATATAAATATATTAAATTTATTGAGCTATTAAGGCCAATTTTATAAATTTACAATTATTATTTTAAAACAAAAGGTCATAAGAGCAAAATATAAATGTATCCCGAATGCACATAGAGGCAAATTGCATTTGAAGTAAAAGGCACCCCAATGTTGTTACATCCCCAAAATATTCCAATTGTCTAGACACTTGCATCTAAATAAGGTTTTTACAATGCTATTATCTGCTATAAGACACATTAAAATGGTAATAAGTAAGTAACTGTTGCGAATGAAATTGCACAATTACGAGGCTATCTCAACATTCTATCAATTGATTCGAATTCATTTATGCCCTTCGCCGGGTGTGTTCGCAAACATGCTCTGACCTGTTAAGGTTATCATCATTTAAACCAGGCTGGAATTACAAGTGTTATATTTCGCGATCAGTTTGAAGGTTGTAGAAGTAGGTATAGTTGATGAAGATGCAACCGCTGCTTACTGCTGTGTCTGTAGCAGCAGTCGGTTCCACTAATCAGAAGCTCAATATCACGGTGCAGACATACCATAGTACATATTGAAAAAAATAAAATAAAGAGTTATCACAAAATATAATCTATTCAGTATTTTCTTAGATTTGCGCGAACATTGATTAATAAATGAAACAAATTTTATGTGGCTTTGTTTTTTTGTTTCTACATTTTATATTATTATTCTCACGTTTCAAGAGCTTTGCAGCCATCGTGGTCACGGAGAGACACCGATGACTCCCTGACCACGATGGCTGCAAAGCTCTCGAAACGTCAGAATAATATTATAATAAAAAATGTAAAAGCAAAAACAAAAAAAAAAACGATAGTAAGCCGCATAAAATTTGTTTAATATTCTAATCTATTCACTAAATTGATCAGCTACTGCAATGAATTAATATTTTAAGCTATCATTATAAAAAATAAATTGTTCGAAAAAAGTTATTAAAAGCTAAACAGTTGAAATTGCAAACACGGGGATTGATTTTCGCCACAAGCGAGTGAGTGAGTGAGTGAGTGGCGCACATCTGTCCATATGATTCCACCCCTATTTGTTGAAGCTACCTTGCGCCTAAAGCAATCAGTTTTCAAGTACATATTGTTGAAAGATAAAAAGGTATAGAAATTAAAAAAGCTACCACTTTTTGTTGAACGAATTCCGCTTTGGGCTTATTTACAAATGCAGACTAATACTGCTTTTTGTTGTTAATTTTTTGCATTAAATTAAAATTATATTTACTGCCTAATAATCCTACTTGTAGTATATATTATCACTACATTTTACAGAATAATATTAATTTAAAAAATGCTTTTCGTATAAATCAATAAATTGAAAAAAATATATTGATATTCTATACTTATGATCACATCGTTCGAAAAACCGACAACCGATGGGGATGACAGGTTTAAACCGAAAGACGCTGCGTAGGTAGGCCTCCCTCTAGGTGGACTGACGGTATAGTGAAAGTCACGAATAACCAGTGGAATCTGGTATCTTGTCATTCGGAACAGAATGGCGTTTAATGTTCAGAAGTGGACGCCTTCTGGCTGATGATTCTTATAATTGTTTTTGTTGAATTTATAAAACATAATTAAAAATAAGGTATTAAATAAAGTTATTAGCTGGTAATTTAAATGCAATAACATTCTAAACATACTATATACTCAGTATATTAAAACTATTGGACAAATGCATACTTGTTAACAATACAAGTAGTGTAAAGTAAAAATGTGTGCAAAAGTGCAATTGTATGTTGTAACATTAAAGGCGCCCCCTCAGCCCACTGAAGTGGACTGAACAATTTAAACTGAAGTGTTAAGGTGGGCTACAAACTGAAAATCAATATCAATGCAACATTTACAACACTATACCTACTATTATTTTATATTGTTATTTATCCATTATTAGTATACACACTGATGCGGATTATGGCAGTTGTTTTCCGTCAACTTTAAGTCAGGGAAAAATTATTGAAATAAAGCATTTTATTGGTGGAGTGTGCTCACCGCGGCGGTTGACTTGGCACACTGGTTTGACAGGAGTGAAAGAAATATATAAGAAAAACTTGTACCTACATACTTTAATTGTTTATATAAGTATTTTTAATTAGTTGTTATAACAGTTAAAATATAATTTTAGGTAAGTATAATATATATATATTAGTTTAAATTGCCTTAATCTCAAAGTTTTTATTATAATTTTTGCTGAAACTTTACTAACTTTTTATTCAGTCGGCATTCCCTAAAGTGAGAACGGACGAAATCAATTAGAACACGCAATAAAAAAGATAAGCGTCGAACAAATAGAAAATAACAGATTATGGTTTCCTAAAAATCCCTTTTTGAATTTAATTAAATTTATAACAAAAACCCTCTTTTGTAACCGACGACCTCTCGTGATAATATTTAATTTTGTACAACTTTACAACCGTTTTATAATCAATCCTGAAATTTTTACGCACAATTTTGTGTCTGTGCCCAACATTGGCATTTTGTGGTGCAGAGAATGTAATTATGTTTTTTGTTATAATTGTTTTATTGTATGTTATTTGACCTTACACAATATAAACCTCATCTTTAAGTTATTTTACGCATTACAATCTATTTTGATAGTACGAGTAGCGTAGAGGTTAAAGAAATTGGAATTGTTTAAAGTTTTCTTATTAAGTGACAATAAAGATATTCCAAAGACATAAATATAAAATTTGTTTAATTGATTAATTAATGTTTGCGCAAAGTCTAAGAAAATACTATATAGGTATTTATATAAACATACAGTATTTATTATTATTTAGGTCGTCACAGACGCAGCTGGCAGCGGCCATGTTCACCATGGATGGCTGGTGAGATGTAGGACAGTGGTAAGACGAAAAAAGTAAAGTATTATAATGGAACACAGAGAATAGCTAATTTCAACTTCCAATACTTAATTGAACAAAATAATTTTGAAGAAAATCATATATCTAATTGTCATCAATAAGATATTTTTATTGACACTTTAATATAACGATACAAGTAAATATTGTTTTGTAAATAATACTGTAAAAGCGTAAAAGCTCGTCTATAACAATTGCAGGCTTACGTTTAATTGAATTTCAGGAATTATGGGCTATAATTGGAATCGTTTAAAAAAGGTGTCCAGTGTTTTAACACCGGTATTCGATGCGTTAATTGCTATAACCATTAACCCCATACGTGTTTTATCGCCTTTTTATTTATTTAATACCACTCTCAATTAGAAACGAGCTATTTGGATTATTACCACATATTACAAATATTAAAAATGATTTTCGTATTAGATTTATTTCTTTATGCTTGCTTATAGCAAACTAATTAAGTGTGCTTATGCGTAGCAAACTTTTGACATTGACTTAAGGATAATAAATAACATATGTTAGAATACAGGCGTCAGAATACAATAGAATTTTGACGACAGGCGTGGACAAACGGTTTAGCGACTGGTTTGTTGCGCGTAAAGTCCCGGGTTCGATCCCCGGTCGGAGCATATATTTGTTTCATAGCTTTTATTTGTAATATTTAATAGTATTAAATATTGCAAATATTTGTTAATAAAAAAGAAAGAGATGGATATTTGCTTCGGGTCTGGTTATCAAAGAGTGGTAGGCAGTGGTACCCAGTCTGCCGATCCGGGGTAGTACCACCACTTACAAGTATACAGACCGTGAAGTGATTTGATCACGTTTCGGGATCAGCTTGTAAGTTGCCGGTTCCATCTAGGCCGGCATAGTGGATGTGATTGCTGCTCACAGTTATTGAATTGTAGTAGCAGTGACATTCATTCATGGACCACACTTTGGCTTAACATCAAGCGGGGTGCTGTCATATGTCGAGTCACAATAAAAAAAAAAAAAAAAAATAGGATTAGCACAGTGCGTGATAGATGTAATTTAAAAGAAGATGTAGTGACAAGGATTGACAAAGGAATGCTCTGATGGCACATGGAAAGGATGAGTGCATGTAGATTAACGAAAGCAATTTATAAATCTGATGTGAATGGATGTATGTAACAAGGCAGGCCCAGGAGGGAGTTTTTTTTACGACCAAATCGAAAAGGTCCTCAAAAAAGCTAGGTTGCCTACATAACCATAGAGCTTGTATGAAGAAAATTGTGGATGTGAAGAAAGCGAGGGAGTTGTGTCAGGATCGTGGCAAGTGGCGCTCCATTGTCTTTGCCTATCCCTGTGGGGAACAGGCTTGACAATTTGATTGATTGATTGTTATATAGTGGGGCGATATTTAACTTCCGCTTGTTGGTAAACTCAGTTTTATAAGTGCTGATCATGGTTTGACAAACATTGGTCAATAGTGTGAAGCTGCAAACGAAATCTCTTGTTGAAATTTGAATGAACACTAAATTTTATTTATTTATATAAGGGTTGTCAACAATATTTTGTACACAATATTTTAAGCAAATTTAAGAATAAATAAATAAACAAGAATGTAACTTGAAAATTGACAATGTCTTTTTTATGTTTTTGATCAATATTTGTACCGACCTTTCCAAGTTCGCACAAAAATTGGTTTAATTATTTTTATGTAGTCATTGTAAATTTTTAAATTTAATTTTCATATTATTTGGTTTTTATTCAGATTACAAGAGATTTTGTCTTTACTGCTCACTTTGTCAAAATAGTGGAAGGTGATCATTAGCCGTTCTAATGATCATCAGTGTGCTATATACGGGGGTGCTGTAATTTATCCAAATACCTGCTATCTGTTATATTACCTTCGTCATATAATTACTTAAGCAATCACGAGCGAAAGCGATTTATTTAAATTGAAAAGTTTTAAGTCCTTAATTGCCTTACAAAATTAATCAAAAGGTAAAAACGCTGAAGTTAGTTTAATTTACGTTAGAATATTAAGTTTCACCTACCAGGGGAACAGAACACGGCAGGGGTGGAGTTTTGTGTGTTTTACTAATTGCTAAAAGATGCTAATCAGTCTCCTCAAAACTATATTTGTCCCGCTCTTACGGGTGTCTTATGATATCTTGCATCTCTTGCAAAGGTTTTCTGTCTACGAGATAACTCAAACGTTAAAGCAAAAACCGTGACAGAGAATTCATTTGAGAATCTTTAGGGAAAAGCCACACCGCTCCTAATAATATGTCACCTGTATATGACATTTTAATTTCTATGGAAATAAAATTTAGAATTACCTTAGTATTTTTTTAATAAGTTTCAATAAATACGTATGTAAAGGTATTAATATGTAAGATGATCCATAATATCGTCGATATACCATAATATATGACCCACGCCTTATGCGATCACCAAGCCTGGAGGTCATTATCCGCTATACCGCTCTCGCTGAAATCGCCATCTATATCTTTACGCTAGCAACAGCGTAAAGCTAATCCTGAAATGCGACTAAGTCAGTTATTTACGTGACTTAGTCGCATGATAGTGATTTAGATATTTTTTAATAGGTTTACTATTTTACCGTAGAGAATTGAGGATGTGAGGGAAGTTGTGTCAGGATCGTAGCAAGTGGCGCTCCATTGTCTCTGCCTATCCCTATGGGAAAAAGGCTTGCCAATTTGATTGATTGATTACTTTAAAATCTTGGCATCAGAAATATTCTGCTTTTTAGATTATATTAATTTAAAAAATCACTTGTTATTCATAATGGGGCTATGTGGCTTTATCCTTAAGTAAATAATGGAGACTTGTGAATCGAGTAATTAGTTTTACGTTGTGTTGTATTTCTTTGTTTATTACAAAGTTTGCCATAATGCAATCAATGGTGAATTATAATTGCCGTAAACTTTTATCTATTATAATCTATATTCATTAGTCAACAAACAAAAATAATTAAATAATTAATTCATCAAAATCAAAAATAAAAACTGTCACGTCTTTTTCCCATAGGGATAGGCAGAGACAATGAAGCTTACTTGCTACGATTTTGACACAACTTCCTCGCTTCTTTCATATTCTCAATTCTCTTGAAACAAGCTCTAAGGTTGTGGGCACTAGGCAACCTAGCTTTCATACCCTGGAGTATACAGGACACTTTTCTAGTTTTGTTTATTAATTTAATCCTAAATCTATTTTTAAATTGCATATTTTCCACATATAGAACTTAAACTGTACTAAAAGTATAAAAACAAAAGAGGAATAAAAACAAGAGAAAATATTTTAATCATTTATTTTTTGTTTTGGCACGATTATGAATGACTTTGTGGTTAGGTTAGAATGTCACAAATTGTGGTTAGGCTAGAATAGAGTGCGGTTAATTAATGGATCGCACTCCAGCTTAACATTAGGCGGGGTGCTGTCACATGTTGAGCAACAATAAAAATAAATTATACTATAACATAACTATGTTTATAGAATTCTGTAGTCTTTAGCATTTTTCGAGTAATAAAACCCTTTGGTAGCCTTGATCAATTTCGCATTTTTTTTATATTTTGAACAGAGCCCCACACGTAGTGAATAATCGGTCGATATATCTGGCGACACCTCATCACATTTGAGCCATGACGCACTAAATATCATCGCATTCCTTCGCATCTCTCAATGCTACATTTCAAATGCAAATGAAGCATTTTGTCAAATGTTTTGTTCCTTTTTAAAGACCACACATGTTTATTAACACACACGAAATTTATTATTTGTGGAAAATTTCTGTTACTTTAGAAAAAACAATTATTATTTATTGCGACGCGACTTTTGGCCTAACATTCTCCAATAGTGCCGAAGACTGAAAAATCGATTAAGTTACCTCACTATCACTATGCTGTCCAAAGTAATCAATCGTTCGTTATGCCTTTAATTCCATAGGAATAGATTATACGCAATGGATATTCAAGATCCTGACACAATTCTCTCGCTTACACATCTACTGCTTCTTCAGGCAGCTACGAGCTATGTAATCTTCATACAAGCTCTATGATTATGGGCACTGCAAACCCCTGCACTGCAAAAACAGGGAAAGGTAAATACAACGGAGCTCAATTTTCCATAATTCAAAGAGAGCGGCTCACTCAGGCCGGCTTTGGTTGTAAATCCTGCGGGCCTCGTTTTTAATAATATAACTGACTTGATCAAGAAATATTTAGGCTTCTAAGGTTTGTGGGTATCTAATAGAGTAAATCTAAAGCTAATATTAAAGGTATTTGTGTTATGTTATTTTTGTTTGTGCATGATTGCCATATTTCCATACATATCGTTTATGGCGATCACATTTCCAAATATTGTTTGAACCCCTCTCACTTTATAATAAATAACTTACAAAATACACTTCTGTCAGCAATAAATTTATAGTGACCACAATTTACACACAAATTCGGATAAATACATTAAAAATAATAATAACAATAACAGAATACTATAAAACAACCATTTTAATTGTTGTTTTATAGTAAGTTCATTTATTTTTTTTACTTATTTGTATGTTTTTATTATTTCTGTGGCATATTCCAATATATTCTCATTACTGTATAAATTAGCAATTTAAATTTAAGAGGAAAAGTTTAGGCATACATATCGGTCAACTACGACCAGGGATCGAACCCTGTCGATTAATTATTTCACTTATTTGCGTATGTTGCTATACCAAATTGTTTATATAAGAGCTTTTATTAGGAATACCTATAGAGTTAATGTAAAGAGATTGATTGTAATAAATAATTGAAGTTACTATTTCAAATATAAATTGAGAGAAGTAAAGCAGAACTCACTCTTATAAAGCATGTAAGTCATAATAAACTGTGAATGGGAATGGGCAAAGTTTAGTCGCCCCAATAGTAGATGTTGGTACGTAGAGCAGAATTTTCCGCGTGACAAATCACAGGGCTCGGCCGCTGTATGACCACAGGAGGGACACGGTCACTGCGCGCACTATAAAGAAGTGAATAAATCTGCCGGCCAGGAGACAAGGTGAATATAAAATATAAAGAATCCGCGGACAAACTTCCGGGAAATATAGTATAGGGTTCACACACGCAGATTTAAACAATTATTTTATTACATTTTTAATATTTAAAAGCCTTCCAATTTCAAACTTAGAGGTAGTTAATGGACGCACATTTACTGAATCTGTGATAGTTACTCGTCGTGTACTGAAGTGTGAATCTTTTTCAAATGTTAAATATTTTATCGTTATAATTTATTTTTTTTAAGGACATCTATGGTATCTCTTAATATTTATATGTATTTTAAGTATTTTTTAGATTGACTCGATTTAAAAAAATACCCTGGATTTTCTAGATGAAGACTTTCTAAGCAATACTCCATGGCAAAAAACTAAAAGAATTAAACATAATAATGATGCTTATGAATAATTCCATTGTCTTGCCTTTCCCTGTGGAAAAAAGGCATGACAATTTGATTTGATCAAAGAATAATTTATTCTTAATATTGAAAACCCACTTACTAATTATGCAATTTAGCGTACAATTTTAAGGTTGATTTGTTAAAACAAACAAATATGCTCATGTGTGAACCCTATTGGTACGGTCAACATGACAAGCTAGGTGATCATAAAGCCTCGTGCATGTTCTTACATAATAATATTCTTGAAATATACTCTCCCGAGGGAACAATAGTACTGTGCAGTAGTTTTCAACATTTTATTTTAATTTTATATTTATTATATGAAATAACAAATAGAGGATAAGCAATTGTGTAAGTTATAGATTTGTATAGGACTGCAATATATTATGATTGATACTTTCGTGTAATTAATGGGTAACTCCTCCTAAGCTCCTAAGGATGCCTATATTATAGAAACAAGCGGCCAATTATAATCAATTTATTTTTAATACTAATGCAAACTAGACATTATCTTTCAGTCCTTTAGGACTAAACAGAAAAGAAAAAAGAAGTAAGTATAAAAAAGTGTAAGTTTACAAACAAAACAAAAACGTTATGAAGTATTTTCTAAGAGATCGCGAACTTATAATTATGATGTTATTGTTTAAGATTACAGTGTTAAGATAATAGTCCTACAAATTATCACGCCTCAACTTCTACACGGATAGGCAGAGACATCGAAGCGCTACTCAGTAAGATCTCAACATAATTCTTCCGCTTTTTTCACATGCATTCTCTTCATACACAGATCAAGAACAATATTACATCTAATAATCATGTATTTTTGCGCGTCTGGTCAATGGTTATCTATGTTTTATATTCCGGCGTTGTTGCCACCCTGACAGTGAAGGAACACACCGGAAAGGCCTTAGGGGTGGACAGGCTCCATAGACGACACGTGGACAACAATGTATATGTAAATGTGAACTAGCCCTTATGATACATAACATCTATATCTTATGAAATTTCTTTTTATGACCAACCCCTAACTTCTTTTTTTTTGCCTTTAAAGAAACTTCTTTGATATTTTTTCCAAAGGTTTTAGGGGGGTGTATGTAACGACTGTGAAGTCTAATCAAAAGCCTTAACTGAGAAAACATCTTATTTATGTATTTATTTTTTAGGTGTGCAAAACAAATTGCAATCTTCATGAATTCAGTATAAAAAACATTGTCAACTTCAAACTGGATCGCAACTCAAAAATTATGCACACACTGCGAACAATAATGAAAAATTACATAGTATTATATTACAAATCATTAATATATATATAATGATATATATATAAATATATATTAATCTGTCATTTAATCATATTAGCCATTATGATACATCTCTATTTATATGCGACTACAAGCAAAAAAAATAAAGAAATGGCACCATTTTCCTAGCGATACTTGCAACTGACATATGTTACGATTTACTAGATGTAAAAAAAGTCTAGTAATAAGTTCATTTAGTATAAAAATACTTGATTTCTTAAGGTTTTGATCCTCGAAACAATCCTTTATTTCTTAAAAGACAAACATGGTTTGGTGCAATACAAACCACCTACCGGTCAGAGAGGTTCTACGATTGGAAAGTAGTTTTTAACTGTTTAAATTTTATTGTGACTCAACATATGACAGCACCCCGCTTGCTGTTAAGCTGGAGTGTGGTCCATGAATTCAATAACTGTAAGTACTACTACAATTCAATAACTGTAAGTAGCAGTCCCACCCACTATGCCGGCCTAGAATTGTCTATGTATATTGTGAGTGACTTTATTGATTAATTACTTATTTAATATCAATTTATTAGAGTTTAGACTCAGATGTTAACTGTTGATGCGAGGTACTGAACAAAAGCAAGATATTAAATGTAGTTACTTAATGATATAATGAAATTCGCATTGCCCAACAAATTCAGTTCTCTGGCAAATCAAGAGCCAATGTTCTGGCTTTATATCAGAGAAGATAAACATCAAAACAGCATCAAACGCGAATGATTCCCAATGAGATATATAAAACCATTTAGATTTATGGTTTTAATCGTCATCGTGATCGGCGCAAGTAGGAAAAGGCCACGAGAATTGATGCCTATCATCAAACAATGAAAATGAATATAGTATCACTAATAAAGGTGATCGAATGAATGCGAAGGTGCATCCAACACAAAACAAAATCATTCAACACGAGACGTTTTATTAACATCACCAATAATAGGGTTGGACCATTCTATTGGATATCGATATATTTACTTATAATTCTAACACATTTAGCCGTTCCAACTAGGTCGGCATATTGGATGGGACAGCTACTCGCAGTTATTGAATTGTAGTAGCAGTGACATCCATTCATGGACCACACTCCAGCTTAACATCAAGCGAGGTGCTGGCATATGTCTGCTGCTTACAAGCTGATTCCGAAACGCGAATAATTCGCATCACGGTCTGTACACTTGTAAATCGTGGTCGTGGTCGAAGTATTAAATAATATTATGTTATCGATATATTTGTAAGCGTGTGCATCACTAGTCGGGGTCACGCATGATCTGTGATGTATTGTGGCGGCGATCACTCGCTTTGTATTTGTCCAACTATCGATATGTCGCATCTGATTGTTGCTATACCTACGAGTAGCACACATCCTCTCTTGGACTATTTTTAATTCTTACTAATAAAATTAGACATTCATTTTAAGACAAAAGTATCACTTTCTTTTCACACAAATATTAGCAAATTGCTTTACCGACCGTGGCGACCGTGGCCACGGGACGTCCACAAACGGCACCTAGCTGCTAGTGACATTCGTAGTGATGGATGGGAGGAAATGGCTGGTCACAGAACGGAATGGCGGAATGTTGTTTCCACTAGCGTAAATACTTTTGAGCAAACTCGACTAAAAACGTTAGAGGAAAAGCGCCATGTTCAAAAATCTAGACCCAAACGTAGCTATCATTACACATATAGCGCTAATGGACAACTCTTTTGTGAACCCTGCAACCGCACATTTAAAACTAAAGTTGGTTTTGCGAGTCACATTAGAGCACATCATAGTACTGACTAAGGAGTCGCTGTTGCCGGACACGGCAAGGAGATCATCATCATCATCATGCTTAATTATATTCCTTCTTTTATATATTTTTCTAATTGTATAAGAAATAAATATTTTGTTTTTTTCTATCCTCATTCCCACAGGGAAAGGTAAATACAACGGAGCTCGATTTTCCATAATTCAAAGAGAGCGGCTCACTCAGGCCGGCTTTGGTTATAAATCCTGCGGGCCTCGTTTTTAAGAATATAACTGACTTGATCGAGAAATATTTAGGCTTCTAAGGTTTGTAGGTATCTAATAGTTAGAGTAAATCTAAAGCTAATATTAAATGTATTTGTGTTATGTTATTTTTGTTTGTGCATGATTGCCATATTTCCATACATATCGTTTATGGCGATCACATTTCCAAATATTGTTTGAACCCCTCTCACTTTATAATAAATAACTTACAAAATACACTTCTGTCAGCAATAAATTTATAGTGACCACAATTTACACACAAATTCGGATAAATACATTCAAAATAATAATAACAATAACATAATTATCAATAACCATTTTAATTATTGTTGTATTGTAAAAGAATAATTATATTTTAATTATTTCTTTGGCATATTCCAATATATTGTTATTATAGCAATTTAAATTTAAGAGAAAAAGTTTAGGATACCCATACTAGGCATACCCAACTACGACCAGGGATCGAACCCTGTCCATTAATTATTTCATTTATTTGCGTATGTTGCTATACCAAATTGTTTATATAAGAGCTTTTATTAAGAATACCTATAGAATTAAGATAAAAAGATTGATTATAATAAATAAGTAAGGTTTCTATTTCAAATATAAATTGACAGAAGTAAAGCAGAATTGACTCTTATAACCTATGCATGTAAGTCATAATAAACTGTGAATGGGAATGGGCAAAGTTTAGTCGCCCCAATAGTGGATGTTGGTACGTAGAGCAGAATTTTCCGCGTGACAAATCACAGGGCTCGGCCGCTGTATGACCACAGGAGGGACACGGTCACTGCGCGCACTATAAAGAAGTGAATAAATCTGCCGGCCAGGAGACAAGGTGAATATAAAATATAAAGAATCCGCGGACAAACTTCCGGGAAAAATATTTTAGGGTTCACACACGCAGAACTTAAACAATTATTATAATACATTTTTAATATTTTAACCTTAGAGGTGGTTAATGAACGCACATATATTTAATTTGTGATGGTAAATCGTCGTGTACCTTAATCTTTTTCGACTGTAAAATATTTTTTGTTATAACTTCGTTTCTTAAGCATATATGGCTAACTGCTATACGAATTTTTAGGTATATTTTATATTGACTCGATTTAAAAAGAATGACCTGGATTTCCTAGATAAAAACTTTCCGAGCAGTGCTCCATAGCAAATAACTAAAAGAATTAAAAATAATATAGATGCCTAGGAATAATTTAATTTTAATATTAAAAACCTACTTACTAATTATGCAATTTAGCGTACAATTATAAGGTTATTTTAATAATACAAACAAATATGGTCAAGTGTCAACCCTATTGGTACGGTCAACATGACAAGCTAGGTGATCATAAAGCCTCGTGCATGTTCTTACATAATAATATTCTTGAAATATACTCTCCCGAGGGAACAATAGTACTATGCAGTAGTTCTCAACATTTTATTTTCATTTTATATTTATTATATGAAATAACAAATAGAGGATAAGCAATTGTGTTAGTTATAGATTTGTATAGGACTGCTTTATGATTGATACTTTCGTGTAATTAATGGGTAGCTCCTCCTAAGCTCCTAAGGATGCCTATATCTTAGAAACAAGCGGCCAATTATAATCAATTTATTTTTAATACTAATGCAATACCAATCTCTTGCTTATCATCAGGCGGGTCGAGGTCAGATGTCGTGTCACAATAAAAAAATTAAAAAAAAAACTAGACATTATCTGTCAGTCCTTTAGGACTAAACAGAAAATAAAAAAGAAGTAAGTATAAAAAAGTGTAAGTTTACAAACAAAACAAAAACGTTATGAAGTATTTCCTAAGAGATCGCGAACTCATATATATGATATTATTGTTTAAGATTACAGTGTTAAGATAATAATCCTACAAATTATTCCGCCTCAACTTTCACAGGGATAGGCAGAGACAACGAAGCACTACTCAGTAAGATCTCAACATAACTCTTCCGCTTATTTCACATGCATTCTCTTCATACACAGATCAAGAACAATATTACATCTAATAATCATGTATTTTTGCGCGTCTGGTCAATGGTTTTCTATGTTTTATATTCCGGCGTTGTTGCCACCCTGACAGTGAAGGAACACACCGGAAAGGCCTTAGGGGTGGACAGGCTCCATAGACGACACGTGGACAACAATGTATATGTAAATGTGAACTAGCCCTTATGATTCATAACATCTATATCTTATGAAATTTCTTTTTATGACCAACCCCTAACTTCTTTTTTTTGCCTTTAAAGAAACTTCTTTGATATTTTTTCCAAAGGTTTTAGGGGGGTGTATGTAACGACTGTGAAGTCTAATCAAAAGCCTTAACTGAGAAAACATCTTATTTATTTATTTATTTTTTAGGTGTGCAAAACAAATTGCAATCTTCATGAATTCAGTATAAAAAACATTGTCAACTTCAAAATGGATCGCAACTCAAAAATTATGCACACACTGCGAACAATAATGAAAAATTACATAGTATTATATTACAAATCATTAATATATATATAAATAAATATATATTATTCTGTCATTTAATCATATTAGCCATTATGATACATCTCTATTTATATGCGACTACAAGCAAAAAAAAATAAAGAAATGGCACCATTTTCCTAGCGATACTTGCAACTGACATATGTTACGATTTACTAGATAAATAAAAAGTCTAGTAATAAGTTCATTTAGTATAAAAATACTTGATTTCTTAAGGTTTTTTTTTTATAGTGAATCGACATATGACAGCACCCCGCTTGATGTTAAGCCAAAGTGTGGTCCATTATTGGATGTCACTGCTACCACAATTCAATAACTGTGAGTAGCAATCACATCCACTATGCCGGCCTAGATGGAACCGGCAACTTACAAGCTGATCCCGAAACGTGACCAAATTACTTCACGGTCTGTATACTTGTAAGTTTGGTGTAAGGTTTTGAACCTCGAAACAATCCTTTATTTCTTAAAAGACAAACATGGTTTGGTGCAATACAAACCACTTACCGGTCAGAGAGGTTCTACGCTTGGAAAGTAGCTTTTAACTGTTTAAATGTTATTGTGACTCAACATATGACAGCACCCCGCTTGCTGTTAAGCTGGAGTGTGGTCCATGAATTCAATAACTGTAAGTAGCAGTCCCACCCACTATGCCGGTCTAGAATTGTCTATGTATATTGTGAGCGACTATATTAATTAATTACTTATTTAATATCAATTTATTAGAGTTTAGACTCAGATGTAAACTGTTGATGCGAAGTACTGAACAAAAGCAAGATATTTAATGCAGTTACTTAATGATATAATGAAGTTCGCATTGCCCAACAAATTCAGTTCTCTGGCAAATCAAGAGCCAATGTTCTGGCTTTATATCAGAGAAGATAAACATCAAAACAGCATCAAACGCGAATGATTCCCAATGAGATATATAAAACCATTTAGATTTATGGTTTTAATCGTCATCGTGATCGGCGCAAGTAGGAAAAGGCCACGAGAATTGATGCCTATCATCAAACAATGAAAATGAATATAGTATCACTAATAAAGGTGATCGAATGAATGCGAAGGTGCATCCAACACAAAACAAAATCATTCAACACGAGACGTTTTATTAACATCACCAATAATAGGGTTGGACCATTCTATTGGATATCGATATATTTACTTATAATTCTAACACATTTAGCCGTTCCAACTAGGTCGGCATATTGGATGGGACAGCTACTCGCAGTTATTGAATTGTAGTAGCAGTGACATCCATTCATGGACCACACTCCAGCTTAACATCAAGCGAGGTGCTGGCATATGTCTGCTGCTTACAAGCTGATTCCGAAACGCGAATAATTCGCATCACGGTCTGTACACTTGTAAATCGTGGTCGTGGTCGAAGTATTAAATAATATTATGTTATCGATATATTTGTAAGCGTGTGCATCACTAGTCGGGGTCACGCATGATCTGTGATGTATTGTGGCGGCGATCACTCGCTTTGTATTTGTCCAACTATCGATATGTCGCATCTGATTGTTGCTATACCTACGAGTAGCACACATCCTCTCTTGGACTATTTTTAATTCTTACTAATAAAATTAGACATTCATTTTAAGACAAAAGTATCACTTTCTTTTCACACAAATATTAGCAAATTGCTTTACCGACCGTGGCGACCGTGGCCGTGCAGTGGTTACGCAAACTGAGAGCACGGGTTCAAAACCACTTGCCGGGGTATCATTGTACCAATGTATCTTTTATATATGTACTTTGGTTGTCCTGGTTCTATACTACAAGCACTTTAGTAGCTTAGTATAGAAATGTAATTTAAAAAACGGGTAGTCGTGCAATAAATGGATAGCTATTACACTGATCCTGAAACAACGCTTTTAGTTCCTCCACAATCCTGTATTATTACCTAAGTTTTACTTAGGTAATACCGTAAATATATAAATCCCTTTCATCCTTCTGTCTTTATTCTACTATTCTATGTGCCCAAACCAAACTTAATCTAGTAATATGAAATGACATAATATAAGAGTTTAAATTATTTACTTTATTTGGTTTAACTCTCGAAAATCCATAATCGTAACAAATGGGCGTAGGTGATATTGACGTATATACTATAATGTTGTACTCGTATTTGTGTGCGTGTGAAATGGACTCGTCTAAATCCTGTGCGATTCAGGTATTGAAATAGGATTATCCTGCATGGCTCCGGGACTCTGTGGGGATTTTGGGCACAGAGAAGGGGACCAACGGATTATTAAACCTATTTAGTTCTATTTGGATAAATTCAATGTTTAATTTTGTTATTTAGTTAAATTACTATTTGTGTATGAATATGAATTTTAATATGAATATGAATATGAATATGAATTTATATATTGTTAATGAATATTAAGAATGATTTTATATGAATAATCGTTGTTGTATTTATGATATTATTGTTGACACAACATTATTTACAAATATTCTAAATATTATTAATAAAAAGTAACTACGTGAAATCATTGTTTACTCAACTTTTATTATGGTAAGCAAGGGGAAGTCTAAGAGCGCTAAGGACTATAAAACCCGGCTCAGATTAGGGCTGCCTCAGTCGCCGTAGCCAGTCAGAGATGCTTTTCCTTGCCTCGCGAGAAGAATCCAAGATTAAAGATTGGGCAGAAAACATGGGCTGACAACGGCAACCTAAAAAATAATAGTAAAACTTTTATTATGTTCTATTCTCCTACAAATCTTCTAAGTATGTTTAATATTAAATACATTTTTTTAGTATAGAAATGTTTAATATAATAAAAATAATATATAGGTACATACTTATATAAAGTCCAAAGTTTCAAAACACAAAATTCATTTTACGAGTACATAGCTTTCTTCAACTTTGACTTTGAAAAATATAACAATTATTTGTGAGTTGTATACCCCAAATCCCAACTCGACACCTGAGTACATACGTCTGGACATTTGGGGAGGAGAGACTCCATGCTTCAACAATGTGGAGAACAACTTACTTTTTATTTTACTGCCGCCCACAATGCCGAACTTTATCTCACACGAAACAAAAAAAGCATTTTACATACGGCTAAACTTTCAACTTAATTTTCACTCTCACGCCTTAATTTTGAACGAGGTGGCAAAGCTACTTAAAATAGTTATCAAACTTGATTTAGGTTTTTTTTTCTACCAACCAGCTCCAGAGATTTATGTTGACCTGGCGCAAACCAGTTTGTTTCGCGTAAAGCCCCGGGTTTAATTCCCAGTCGGAGTAAATATTCATTTCATAGCTTTTATTTTAATATTATTTAATAAATTAAAAATGTATTACAAATATTTATTAATAAAAAAACTGCCCGGCACTGGTTGGCAAAGAGTGTTAAGCAGTGGTGCTTAGTATGCCGAATAGGGGTAGTACCGTCACTTACAAGTATACAGACCGTGAAGGCCAGCCTAGTGGATGTAGCTTACAGTTATTTAACTATAGAAGCAATCACCTACTTTCATGGATCGCACTCTAGCTTAACATCAGCCGGAGTGCTGTCATATGTTGAGTCACAATATATATTATATATTTCAAACGTGACATTTGCCCTTTACTTGGAAAGCATTCCACTTGTCGATTTATTCTACAAAGAAACGACAAGATAAAGAAGACAATCTTTCTAAATCAAAAAAAAATGCGTCGTTATTTTATATCTCGTTCCATATGATGTGATCCTCAATCTTTAAAGATTTGATCACCGACGCTCGAGGGTGTTAAATATTTGTGAGTCACAGGGGGTGAATAATTACTGCCCACCCCACAACCCTCGACTAAAACTCACCCCTTCATACGTCACTCCACTTTTACCTATCCATTCATTAAAACACACAAAAGGAACCGAATTAATTGAATTCTTTTTCTGGCTGTTCATTTTTAAATATCTGTGCTTTGGGCATTTTAAAATATATAAATAAAATAATGTCGTAAAAATATATTTTGGTGATGGTGATTGTTTTAAACTTAGGCGATTTGATTTCATAATTAAAATAATATTTAACGAGTTGTGCCAGGATCGTGGCAAGTGGCACTCTATTGTCTCTGCCTATCCTTGTTGGTAAAAGGCGTGACAATTTGATTGATTGATTGAGTTTTAAACGTGATATTAGGCATACTTTATTGAACTCAACGTTTCGGCTTGTGACCACGGCTCTTGCAACAGATCCGAAACATCAATAGGGTTAATATCGTATAACATTGTATTTTCTTAGATTTTGCGCGGACATTGATTATTGAAATAAACTAATTTTATGCGGCTTACTATCGCGTATATTTTGGTTTTGATTTTACATTTTTTTTTATTATTCCGACGTTTCAATCATTTGGACCACCAACAACCTCAGTCTTTCCGTGACCACGATGGCTGCAAAGCTCTCAAAACGTCGAAATAATAAAAAAAAATTAAAATTCAAACCAAAATAAACGCAATAGTAAGCCGCATAAAATTTGTTTAATTCATCGTATAACATTGTTTTAACGAGCATTACATTTTAAAAATATTTTACACCTCGAGATTGTGCGCTTGAAAGTTTTCGATACTTGTGTTTTGGTGCAATTTCTACCATAGATCAGACCCATAGCAAAACGATTGGTTTGTCTAGTCGTCAGGGGACGTGAATGTTACGCTGTGGTTTTCATTATGCCTGAAGACGTTAAAAGTCTATAAAAAAAATGTATTATACCTATAACATTATATTTTTAACTGGCGTTCAAATTATATCCTAAATAGTATATTTATTATTAGTGAAAGTTCGGACAATTCGTTTTTATTGCGCCGTATTCGTTGGGGTTCGAACCCCAGGGCACTTGTTATGGACAATGTAACATCAAGTGTGGTTTTAGATTACCACATCTGTCGCACCGCTGAGATTACTTTTTTCATGCAAGGTAATGTTTCCGTACCGCTATTACGGTTTGGGTGCAATTTTTATGCACACCGCTTGATATTAAATGGACGCAACTACTGTAACATTAACATGGCTTTAAGTAGCTGTCTCATCCACTATGCCGGCCTAGCTAAACTTCTGACATTGAAGTTTTTACCGACTGAGCTACAGTATCCATAAGAATTAGGAAATTACGTCAATCCTCATGGTCCATCATCGGGTACTCCAAATATATAATTCGTTAACAGCCCAGCTAAATGCTCATAGTTTTAATTCAAGTCTTTAGGTTAATATGATATAAGGATCAATCAGGTTCTGATGATTGGTCCTCATATCTCTGATACCAAAGTAGGTTGTCCTGTTTATATGATACAAGCACTTTAGTAGCTTAGTATAGAAATGTAAATGTATATAAAAAAATGTGTACTGACAATTTTTTCCTTTCCATTTAATCGTAGTTAATAATATTTAATTTATATTTTTAGTCTTGAGCTTAAAAACAATTAGAGCTGAAAGTAGCTATTGGCATAGTTCTCGTATTATTACGCCCTGCGGCTGAACGTGGGGTGTGCAGTAGGGCGCCATTGTGAGCGATGCCTTTAATTTGGCCTCACCTACGCCGCGTGGGCCCTTATTGGAGGTATATATAAATATTTTTTGAATTAACATAGGGGATGATCTCGCCCCGGGACATAACCGTTTTTATTAAGCACTCTGTACGTTTTATTTTTATTTGCGATTACAATGAATAGGTCATTTTAATGGCTTAATAAAATTATTATGAAATGGACATCTGTATTTGTACGAGCTCTAGTATGTGTGTGTGTGTGTTGTTTCACACATTTGTAGAGCATTAATCTCTTTTTATTATTGGGAATATTTTTTAAATATAATAATATTTAGGTAGGCAACCTACGTACGTCGCTATGAGATAAAGTTTGTTTATAATATGTCAAATAAATATATGCAAAGATTTGGTAATACGATCTAAACTGCAACCAGAGGCAAACCTATTCGAATAATATTCTAGAATAGTATACTACTTTATTTATTATACTATTAATAGCATTTACAGTAATAGCATTTAGTGTAAATGCTGTACACAAAAAAATTGTATAATGCTGATATTAAGTTCCACTACTCACCGCTTGGAGCGCTCGCGTCGTCTTGGCTCACACATACATTATTGTTTTAGTATCTTTAGAAAATTGTTTTAGTAGCTACTGTTAGTTTACATTGTATTAAGACTATATTGGAAATCAAGTTTTCTTTTATACGTATAATTTTAAAGGATATTTAAATATTTTAAGTATAATTATAAATGTTTAAAATAATATTTACCAATAATAGTTTTTTTTATAAACTAATATTAGTACGTATATTATTTACATATACCTGTATTATTTTTTTTAGTTTATATATATACTTACTAAGTTTTCTTTGTTTTTTTTTTCATCCTCCCTGATTGATACCTTTTTATATATGGTAAACAAAATCAGATATCATAACACAAACTTTGTTCACGTAGTCTCAATAACCTTGGATATTTTAAATTGTGAAAAAGTACTTTTGGCCGGCATAGTTTGGCTACTGAGGCAATCGTAAATTAAGTCGTTTTTTTTTCAATTGTCGCCGCCCTTGGACCTTTTCTTACTATCAGACAAGTCTAGGTAAGATATCGCGTCTAAATAAAAAAAAACATTTTGGTAACACTTAGAGAAGTAGGTACGGTATTAGCATATCTCATAATAATATTTACTTTTCATTTGTACATGAAGGATACTTGTAAGCAATTGTACAATTGTACATAGCTGTTATTATTGATAATATATTTAATGGTATTGTCTTTATTGGAAATTATTATTTTATTAAGGAGTGTATGTAGAGTAACGATAGCGGATAGAATAAGGAATGGCACAATGCGTGATGAATGTGGTTTGAAAGAAGATGTAGTGACAAGGATTGACAAAGGAATGCTCCGAAGATTTGGGCACATGGAATGGATGAGTGAAAGTAGATTGACGAAAACAAATTATAAATCTAATGTGGATGGATATGTTGAACGAGGCAGGCCCAGGAGGGTGTTTTCCGATCAAAGTGAAGACATCCTCAAGAAAGCTGGGTTGCCTAGTGCTCATAACCGTAGAGCTTGTATGAGGAGAATTGTGGATGGAAGGAAGCGAGGGAGTTGTGTCAGGATCGTGGCAAGTGGCGCTTCATTGTCTCTGCCTATCCCCGTGGGAAAGAGACGTGACAATTTGATTGATTGATTGATTGATTGATATTATGTATATTAATTATTTAATAGTAACTTTTCTGTGTGGTGCAAGTAAAAAGCGTCTTAATGAATTTGTGTGTCGTGTGACAGGCGTCTACAATCAATTAATTTGTTTTGCTGCGCTAATTAAAGGGAGCACACCTTGCTTTCATGATGATAGATCTCCATTTTATATATATATATACGTTTGCTATGAATATATGTATATATTACTTTGTGATACATTATTATTAGACAAGATTGTGTAAATGCAAGAGTTCACAATTCACATTTTAATTTAATTTTCAACTATTTTCTTAGATTTTGAGTGAACATTATTTGATAAATTAAAAGTTTTATGCGGCCCGGTATTGCGTTTATTTTTGGTTGAGTTTTACATTTTTTAAATAATATAACGTTTCAAAAGCTTTACAATTATCGTGGTCACAAAGAGACTAAAAGTAAACCAAAAATAAGCCGCATAATATTAGTTTAATTCAAATAATTTTTAACTGATTGTTACTTTTGCATATTTTTATTATTTACTTATATTTTTCTATAGTCAGCTAATAAAGTGCTTGTATCAGAGAAACAGAACAACCAAGGTGGTTTTGAACCCATGCACTCGGCTTGCGTAACCATTGCACTGCCACTACACCACGGTCGCATTATACTTCATTATAAATAATAATATAATTCGTAAGTACATATATGAAACATGCGTTATCTTTAAGCAGCATAGCGTGAGCCATGTGATAACAATATGCGCGGCTGCTCATTGTGTCGTGTTGCATAATGCCATCCTCGTTGCCGACGTTAACGTAGCAAATGAAGTGAAAATCTTACAAAGCCAACTTGTTTACCTCTAATTAATATACAGAGGTAACGTTTATGAACATCACATGCATAGAGACGAATTTTATTATATTATTTTAAGTTAAAATTGCTACAAATGTAATTTGAAAGAGATGCGACGTGCGACAGTAATGTCCTGCCCAGTCCCACTTTAGACCATGGTGTAGTGGCAGTGCAATAGTTACGCAAACTTAGAGCACGGGTTCAAACCACTTGCCAGTACTAACCAAAACGCGAACGAATCACTTCTTTACAATTGTAAGTGGTGGTACTACCCCGGATCCGCAGACTGGGTACCACTGCCTACCACTCTTTGATCTGAAACAAATATCCCCCTCTTTTTTTATTAACAAATATGTGCAATATTTAATATAATTATTAAATATTGCATATAAAAGCTATGAAACAAGTATTTGCTCCAACCGGAAATCAAACCCGAGACTTTACGCGTAACAAACCAATCGCTTACCGTTCGGCTACGGTAAGCATGTGTAATATATTACAGCAACAGATCCTATAGTTAATTAACTACCATCTTCAAAAATAATCACAAGAATTTATTAAGCGACTCAATAGTTTTCTATGTGCAACAATGACATCATGCCATTAGTGGTTTATATCTTGGTAGCTTCGTAAATCCACCCCTGCCCCCGCCCCCTTGTTCCATCATCCCCTACAGGTTGCTTTTAATCAAAACCACTCGCTAAGAAATTAATTCATCTACAAACTGTATTAAAATCAATTAATACATACTTACTTGTAATTTGGTTTTAGAGTGGCTTAGACAATTTAATATAAGACAATTCGATTACAAATAATGATTATTTATAGTTTAAATATTTCTTAATTGTAGTTTATTTCATGACGCACCAGATGAATTAAAAATTTAATAAAATGTGCAAGGGTATTTTATTGTTGAAAGTGTTTCTACCTCGAATTTTTACTCCGCACAGGTTGGGGGAAGCATCCGCAATTTGTCGGCTGAAATAAAAGGATCCGCGTCGCGTCGTTTATTTGTAGAACAATCGACAAGTACAATCCTCTGCTAGACCATGTCTTCTCGCTACCCTATAGCCTTGGTTCCTTAAAGGAGGGCGTGGCATAGTGACGGCAACTGGGGCAATCGTATGCTGCGACTGTTTTTCAGTCTGCGACAATCCTCTGTTCTTATCATCAGACAAGTCTCCTGATCAGAAGATGTCACGTAACATTGAATTTTGAATTAATAATAAAAAAGTCTTAGATTCAATAAAATTATTAAAATCATTAAACATTGTTGATTCTAAATCAACAAGCTTATAAACAAAGAGCTCTAAATGAATCCATAATAAAATAAAATAATTCAAAATAAACGTTAACCAAATTATTAATATATATTTAGATCTACAATCTAAAACATAATAGGAAAAGAAAATACTTTTCATTAAAATATACATTCAGTTAAAATAAATATTGTATGAGTAATGAAATCCAGGTATGTTTATAAAATGAGTGATTTTGTTACCTCAATTTCGTGCTCAAACAGAACGCCCTCAAAGGGAGGATTTTTCCAAATAAAATTAACTAATTAAAAAGTCCATACTAATAATCCGTAGCCACTTAAATGGCATCAAACGGAATCTGCAAAATTAAAGGGGCCCGGTGAAACTTACTCGGTTTAACTTAGGATTTAAGCCGAGAGATTCAAGTGAATTATTAGGCAGACGAAAACCGCGAGATTGAACGGAAAGTTAAAACTCTTATCTTGTTCTTTTCCCCGTTTTAGCGAAGTTAATAGGTCGACGTCGAGGAGCTCTGCGTTGTGGCTCGGTTACTTCAAACACTTTCTTAAACTAAGTAACATTTTGATTTGATAAATAGTGTACTTTATGTGACACTGTTTTATTATCATAATCTTCAATTGTCACGTATTAATTCCCACAGGGAACTAATGCGTAACAACGGACCGCCACTCTCCGCGATCAAGACAAAATTCTCCTTATGCAGAATCTATAGTAAATGGTAAATGCCTTATATTTTCAAACAAATATAGAGTTTCCATTCAATACTAATTATAATAAATTATACTATTAAAAAAATTTCAATTTCATTATAATATAAAAAAAAACAAATTAAAGGAAATACCTTTAAATTAATTAAACCTAATTCTAAAATATACCTATTCGTAATCGTTTTTATAAAAAGAAAAACATTAAACAAAATCAGCAGTCGCTTAATATCTTGATGAAAGCGGCCCTCAGAAGACGTAGTTTACTTAAGCTTCTGCTGTACAAATATTCAATTAAAATGCAAAATATAGTCTACAAGGTAGATGTTAAACTAGATCCCGACATTTTGTTACTTTGAATAATTAATTGTACTCAATTTTGGCCATTAATTACGCACGTTTTTACTTCTACTTAAGAAACATGTACATTTACAACTCTTCAAACATCTTTGAAGAGTTCTCTTTAATCTTATTATATTAAATCTGTGATTTAGGTCTAAGTCGTGTTTAGGTACCAATTACACCTACATTCACTTAGTGCAGTACAGCTGTGAAGTTATATGGGTACTATGCCAGTTGAACTCAAAATGTCTTATATACCAATAAAAAAAAAACTGTTCCTATTCTTTGTGAAGTGTTGTACTTTTGTAGGTTTCATAACATGTCATGAAACCTACAAAAGTAGATTATAAAGAAGTCATTAGTAAATTTACACAATATGCAAGTTCTATTAAAATAAATCACATACAGATAAAGACTGTGAGATTATGTATGTGGAATCAAGTTAAAGTTGTGATTGAAGTTAACGAGTGAGATTTAAAATAATGTGTTATATTTAAATAAGGTTAAGAACTTGAAGTGCATTTTAATTACTTTGTATTTTATTGTATTTTATTGTTTCTGTCTCTGTCTATCCCCATAGGAAAAAGGCGTGACAATTTCATTGTATTTAGGAAAGGTCTTTCTGGCTGCAGTTTAAATTCCTTCTAGAATTAAGATGATACACAATATAGAAGAATGAATGCTTGTACAGTGAAGAATTTTGTTAGACATTTTCATTGTATTTAATATGTCTGTGAATGATGAATCAGAATTGTATTGTTATATTCTAATAGTGCTATTATTTATTGTTATGATAGGAGCATTACAATGGAATGCTAATATCCAAAAAATAACGCCTTAATAAAATGTTAATATATTCGTAACGAAAGCCGATTTTATAAGATCACTCGTCAAACATCAATAAAAAACCTGCGGTAGGGGTGAAAATAACAAAAACCTATAACTACCCCTTTTTGGAATATATTTGCGATTTCATCTCCACACGCTCGGATAGCGCCAATATTTCTGCTATATTGAACTATTAAGGAGTACCACTCCTTTAAATCACATTTTTGTGAGTTTAATTCAACTAAATTAAGTTGTAGGTATAATACATTTGGTTCGTATAGTAATAACATTTACTTCTATTATCGTCTTTCATTTTGTTTGTATTCGTGAATTAATGTGTGAAAAAGACATAAATGTGAAGGAAGTAATTGTTTTATTCCTATATTTCTAAGAATAAAAGTTTTCAGTTGCCTGAATGTCTTGTAACATGTAGAACTGGTTGTGTTACAATCCGGTGAATAAAAAGAGTGGTGTTGTGTTGTGAAGCGTTATATTGGTATATTTTTCATTCGAGGTGGATAGAGGTGGTGCGATTTGCTGATATTGTCTGACCAGTAGATGAATATATGCTTAGGTTACATGCGGTTATATTGGACAAACATATTTGACTACATTTAGATTCTACATTTGTAAGAATGTTTAAAAAAATGTCACCATTCTTACAATGATAGGAAGATCTAATAGACTGCCATTTACTACGATCCTGATAAATAATACAGTAGTAGACCTCCTCGATATCATAATAAATATTATAATGTATAACTACCTAATGGTAAACAAGAGGTCAAAGAGACAAAGGTGCGGAGGACTGAAAATGCAGCCAAATGTGCTTTTTTTGCAGCTATAGGTTGGGGAGAACACATGAGTAGGAACAATCGACAAGGCATTCCACTTGTTGATTGTTCTACAAAGAACAACGCACTGAACCTTTTAGTTTGACTGCCGATTCGGTCGACCGAATGCTAAAGCTTTTCCCGACCTGTGCAGAAATATAAACAAAGTTTAACCATATTGATTCTGCCGTCATAAGCAAGAGGGGCGCAACCAACATTTTTTTTTTCATAATCGAGTTGATATTCGGAATCAATGAAAAAGACGTATTCCGAATATACTGAGTACTAACGATATATTATAAAACACGATTTAAAAAAAAAGCGTTTGATGCGCCCCTCTTGCTTATGAGGGCAGTATGGATGTAGGTACCTTGGTTCCATATAAGCCGGTTGTAAGAGCGCGAGTGACCGATGGCGGGTCAAACTTATGTTTTGATTCTCATAACATGTTTTGCAAAACTTTCCCTCGCGAATAAATCTCCCTGTTTATGTTATTCACGAGTTATTTCGGACAACGACTTTCATATACTTCACAATACTTATGTAAACAATCTATGCTATACTGACATAAACGACACGTTACCCGTAAAGTCCCGGGTTCGATTCCCACTAGAAGCAAATATTTGTTTCATCTCTTATTTGTATCAATCGATTAATCACGCCTTTTTCCTACAGGGATAGGCAGAGACAACGGAGCGCCACTTGCCACGATCCTGACACAACTCTCTCGCTTCCTTCTCTACCACATTTCCCTTCATACAAGCTCTAAGGTTATGGGCACTAGGCAACCTAGCTTTTATTTGTAATAAGAGGTGGATGTTTGCTTCAGGTCTGGTTATCAAAGAGTGGTAGGCAGTGGTGCCCAGTCTTCCGATCCGGGGTAGTACCACCACTTACAAGTATACAGACCATGAAGTGATTAAATCGCGTTTCGGGATCAGTTTGTTGCCGGTTTCAACTAGGCCGGCATGTAGTTATGTAACTATAGTAGCAATCGCCTCTATTTATGGACCATACTCCAGCTCATCATCAGGTGGGGTGCTGTCATATGTTAAGAACTAAAAAACGAAAACAATATTTCATAAAATCAATGGTATGTACTTACTCGTACATTGGCAAATACTTGGAAATAATTTTCCTAAAATTTAATTTCAAACCATTTGTGCAATTCATTATTATTTGTATGGCATTGTTCTTTGGCATACAATAGGTGGACAGTGGCTATGTTTCAGTAGCAGTAGGTGTTCCGAGCGGACGTGCCGGCATCACGGGGGGCATTCACTTACACAGCGGGCGAGCACTTCTTTATAAAACAGTTAGATGCACTGTAAAGTGATATGGCTGGCTTTGTTACCTCCGTTTTTGTTCAGCTAACTTACTACATTACTGGTAATTGAAGTCTTTCATAACACATTTTAATAGCTGGACATTGATTAATTGAATTATTTATTATTTCAATGCTGTTTTTATAAGCATTATTGTTTTTTCTTTCCTGTTCACCTAATATAGTTTTGAGGATAGTGTATGATTGTATTAAGGGTCGAATTAATAAATAATACTGTTAAAACTATACTGTTTTTTATAATGAAAGAATAGAGAATTATAAGTTACCGGCCATATTTCCACCATAGAAGATTTGGAAGAAAATGAAGAATTTAATAATTTATACATACAGACACTGAGATATCCAAAAATCATTTCTCAACCTTAGATCCGTCAGATATAATTATAGAATATAGAATTTAAGTTTAATATATCATATTTAATGTGGTGCTGTTTTTCCTGGCAGAACGACGTCTGCCGGGTTTGCTAGTAAATTATAATATATCACATGTTATCATAATAATGACTTAAAATTTCAGTTTGCATTCATCAACACTCTATAGTAATGACATAAATAACATCCACATCGCTCAAAGAACCGACAATAGATGGGGAAGAAAGGTTCTAGAATGGAGACCACGAACCGGAAGACGCAGCGTAGGTAGGCCTCGCACGTATGACTGACGACATTGACAAAGTCACGAATAACCAGTGGAAGCAACTGGCATCTTGTTGTTCAAAATAGCGTTCTAAGGGGGAGGCCTATGTTCAACAGCGGACGTTTTCTGGCTGATAATGATAATGATGAAGATTGTTTTAAAGATTTTGGTAAAATATAACTTTCAGATGGATATAGTCAACAAGTCCACTACCCCTATGTGATATAGGACACTATGCCGGGCTGGCTGAAATGATAATCTATATAAAACAATCAATCAAATTGTCACGCCTTTTTCCCACAGGGATATGCAGAGACAATGAAGCACCACTTGCTAAGATCCTGACACAACTCCCTCGCTTCCTTCACATTCACAATTCTCTTCATACAAGCTCTATATGAAACAATAGTATTAGTAATAAGTAATAAAACGCCATATTGCGTATAGTTTAGTATTGCGTCAGTAATAAATTATGTAAGATTGTGTAAAATTTCCACAAAATGCGAAATATCCTATGCTGATCATAAACTGCCGTGGGGCCATTCTATAAACTGTTGTAAGATTTTATATTTTGAAAGGTTTCATATTTCTGACGGTAGGGGGCGTCGGCGATTGTCGTAAAATTGTAGCGAAACTTTGGCTATGTGCCCTAATACTAGTTTATGCCTCGAGGCCTCTGAGGTGCACCCTCGTGCAGCAAGGTCAACATAAAATCAGGCTTTAACGCTTACAAGTGAACTACTTTTAGGAAGTTTTAATAATTTTTTGTTTTGTAACTCGACATCTGACCTCGTCGTCGTGTGACCACGACTGAATAAACCGCCGTCACTATGCCTGCCAAAGGTGCTTCTTCACTCATCGCTTGAAGGATCCAAGGTTATAGAATGGAGAGAACACATGGGCACTTACTTTAACTTAGGAATTCTATGGTTATGAATTTTAAAAAAACTGCTAAACAGGTGCACAGGTAAAATTTAATATATAAATTTCCGTCCCATTACTTTGTTACAGTTGTAAATGCTCAAAATAAAATTGTCTGAAAGTGTCTCTGTTTTACGATCTGAAAGAATTAACACATTAGATAGTGGTGTCATAAAAAAAACATGTCTTAAAAATATATTTTAAGATTTGATACTTGTATTAAATTTACGAGTTTATTGTTCAGTATGAGATGTAAATTTACATTTATAAGAGTTTTATTATCTATTTTGACAATAAGATTAAAGAGAACGTCTCTCCTGTATGTGGAAGTTATGTAGAAATACTGGGAACATTATTTACCTTTTTAAATAAATTTATTGGTAGTAATATTAACACAAAATGAAGCTAGATCTTAGAAGAACCTATAGGAATAAAGAAATAAATCTGCTATAGTAGTAATTAAAATATAAAATAATCTTATTGAAAATAAGGAACTTGATATATCTAAATAACTAGATATTAAATATATATTATTTAATTACAATATTAACTACATGCAAAAGTTACAATTACCTAAGAACCTTTTATTTTTACTTATAGATCGGATACTTAATAATTTAAACCCAATTGCATAGTGGATGTAGCTACTACTTATAGTTAATTAACTGTCGTAGAAGTGACTTCAATTCCTGGACCGCACTCCAGGATAACATCAGGCGGCGTGCTGTCAAGTCACAATAAAGAACGTCCAAATTCTACGAAAGAGGATGACCAAAGTACATGTGTACGGTCGCCTTAATATAAAAATATCAAATGATTAAATATATCGAAAATCCTATTTTCATGAAGTGAAAACCTATAAATAATGTACTACATACATATATGTATATCAGCCACTCAATATATGAAGTACATTAAGAAAATATTGCGTGTACACTTGTAGACATGTTCAATTAGTGTTCCCCCACAAAGCGGCACAAACAGAGAAACTTTTCCAAAACTTCAAAGTGTAATAAAGGAGCAGTTGAGTTATTGGATCACAGTTTACCTTCTAACTTCATCACCTTGCTATCAAAAGGCGCCAATGTCTCTCTAGACATAACAGGATATTTTACACACAGCGATGCTCAAACTTTGTTTATAAACTATTAGGGATGAGATTTTTTTCTATTTACACGCGATTCTAACCTCTCCTAATGGTAAGCAAGATGTGCTCCAAGAGCGCCGACGAAACAACAATTCAAATTACGGTCGCCACTATGCCGTCTTTTTCAAACTTCTCCTAAATGATCCAAGGTCATAAGATGAGGTAAACAAATATTCTGATTATTGAATCACAGTTGTTGACAGACAATGATGTAAAGTTTCTATTAAATGATGCCTTTGAGTAAACATACTAGTAAACTATATGGAAAAAAATCTAGAAAAATAACAATTCAACAATTTGTAGGTTTGTTGAGATGCTATATCTGACCCCGACTTGCCTGATCCAAGGGCAAGAGAAGGTCAAGAGCGCGCCGATTAATGAAAAAAATATTTTATTTTATGGTTTCCCCAGTCTCTATCACTATGAAGACTCACTATTATTGAGTCATGAAGACTCAATAATAGTTAATATGAAGCTATATGAAAGGTGTTATATATTTAGAAAACCAATCATTATGGTGTTCCCAATCTTAATTTAAGACTTAAGTTTTAAATTTCGAAATACCAACAAGTGAAGTAATGAAATTAAATTTGCGTAACAGTAATAACTTGTATAATATTTCCTCCAAATTGAGCTTTCTAATATTATGATACTACTCGTAACACAGTGGAGTCATAAAATCTAATCTGGCATAATTCCTTCAATTTCCGCGTAGTGTGTAAAGTTTGAGTAGTGCTTGTGTAAACAGAAATAAACCACTTAAACGGCAATCGATCATGTATAACGCTATTTTTATATTTCGCCACCAACGCGCGCGTCCAAGGGAAACAATATTATGAAAAATGAAAACAAAGTGGCGCCGTGGCCGAAAATTAATACGCTCCACTGATAAGCAGAGCGAGAAGCGATTTATATTATCAAATTATTTATGTTATGAGGTGGTTTTAAGTCTCATTTAAGCTTCAGATGTTTAATTTTTTTTATAATTGATGATTAAAAATGAGGTTATTGTGCTCTAATAAATTTTAACTTTTCGAATTGACAACTAAGTATAACCAATTCTTATTTAGTATTTTTAATGATATTTGGCTAATTTAAATCGTATATATATATAATTCTTTTGTACGTGTGTTTGTCACCTAAATCCTCCCAAATCGCCAAATTTTGGCTCAAACTCAATTGGACCCAGTAAAAGGTGCTGCTGTCGGTATGTCACTTTTGATTTCCTGAACAATTAACATCATTACATAATTTTAAATACTAATTTAGTATTTTTATTATCAATACATAATAAATGACTAAATTAGTATTTAGTCATTTATTTACCTGGCTAAAAAGAATAGAAAATTATAAGTTACCTGTCTGACTATACTTCCACCGTAGAAAATCTGGGAGAAAATGAAGAATTTTTTATTGTGACTCGACATCTGATTTCGACCTACCTGATAAATAACCTAGACAAAGAGAGCATAATAAACAGTGAGATATCAAAAAATAGTGATTTGACCGTAGATTCGTTAGGAGTAATTATGGAATCTTAAAAAATTATAACATGAAATATCATATTTAATGTGGCAATACTCTTCTGGGCAGGACGACGTCTGCCGGGTCCATTGGTGATTTATAAAAATATATAGTAGTCAAGAGACTTCATTTATTTTCCTTTAATGAGTTAATAATAGTAACCCGCTGACGTTTCTCGCTCTGCTTGTGGATATCCATACCACATCACTAAACAGTTTGGTTGTAACCGCCCGAAATAAGCAAGGTACTAAATGTTTGTTATTTTTTGATTTATTTGGTTTCAGTGCTAACGAGAAAGTTCTTAGATGTTTAGTACAATAAGGTTTTTATACAGTTCACAAGTTTTTTTATTCAATACATACGAGTAATAACTAAATAAAGTTGTATTACATAAATATTTAATGTTTCATATCTAATTCATGCCTCTGATCAGCATGGTCCAGAGTTAGTAGAAATGTTAATTACCTTTATATATTAACGCTCGAAGTTTATTTTGCATCAGGTATTTCTAATTTTCATTTATCTATAATTTTATTTGTTGAAACATCATTATATGAGTTTGTTAATAATGGAGAGTTAGTATCAATAAATAACTCTTATCTCCATCATAATAATAAAATATTAATTTATCAAATAATCAAATTGTCAGGCCCTTTTACCACAGGAATAGGCAACTACAATAAATTTGTATGTAATTTAGGAAAATAAGTTATAAATATATTTCTATAATATATTTATTAAATTTCAAGTATCCTGCCTCCTTTCAGAGACAAGCTCAGACCACATCTTTTCATAATCCTAAACCAACGCTTATGCTTCCCTAACATCCACTGTTCCCATATAAGCTCCGAAATAATCTAAAATAGTTTTATTAAAACTATTTTAGATTATTTCGAAGCTAATTTCGGACCCATTTGACCTAATTTGATCAATTTGTGCGTTAGGTAATGATTATCCAAATGATTGTTGGATAAATATTGTTGTTTAGATTGGTCGCTCGTATCCGACAGGTCGCTCGCGAGTAATTCACGATCAATCGTAAATCATGAAACACACACTTGCTGCTACGGACACCTGCTCGATTGAATTTATAGTCTTATAATACCATCGAGTAGGTGTTCATACTTTTTTATATTCAAATTTAAGTCAGTTTTATTAATATGTATATTTATTAAATAGTAAATGCACAAAATTAAATTACGTTAATATAATTGTGGTATTATGTAGTCAGTAATATAAGGAAAAAATATTGGTCTAACATTAATAGTAAATTAATATATTGCTGAGGTTGACAAATTCTTATCAATCAATCAATTAAATTGTCACACCTTTTTTCCACAAGGATAGGCAGAGACAACTCTTAATTCTTTTTTATGATTAGTTCTTTACTATAGCTAAATTAGACACAATTTTTTTTAAAACCATTATATAGAATCGGTAAATAATTCACAAATGAAAAATGTTGTGTCCAATAATAATAATAGAAAAACATTTTCACAGTAATTCATAGATATTTTTATTTATTCGTATTTATTCGCGACAGTAGTAATTGTTATTTTAATCGTTAATCCGTCGTTATGCCGAAAGTGTGTTTATTACTTTTGCCAAATAAGGTAAAATGGCAAAAGTACAATCCAATGACAAATCCTGCTGCTTAGTGAGAGGAAAATAATAAAAATTAAAGGGAGACTCAACTACCATCTATATTCTAAATTTTCAGAAATTCATACATTAAAATTCAACATGTAGTCTATATTGGAAACTTGTTTGTTTGTGAACGAATACTATTATAATAACATTATAAACATGGCCGAAGTAATAAATCTGCTTTCACAACTGCACCAGCAGCCATTTTGTAAAGCCGTGTTGAATTATAAGTTCAGTTGTATGAACTTATGATTGGAAAAGGCGCGATGACAAAACTGGTGAGGAAGAGAGTAAGGGAGGTAAAGGAACCAAGAGAGTTGTGTCAATATTGTACCAAATGCCACACCATTGCCAATCTCAAAGGACGTGAAGCGTGACAATTTGATTGATTGATTGATTAGGAAATACTTATAAGGTGTTTACGGCAATTTTCAAACGGATTCTAAAAATAATCCAGTACGCTTGAAAGTGGTGGTAACTGTCATGGATCGGTAGAATAAATAAATTACCACCAACTGTCTGTCTACCTACCACTATGAAACAACTAGAGCAAATGTCTGTTTCATATTTAATAACAAATTAATATGGTAATATTGGTATTCTATTTTCTTTATAAATATTTATTACCTTTAAAAACTGTATTAGAAACATTAGATAGACTGCTGTTTGTATATTTTTATCTTTAATTTATCAAAAAAAGTGATATCTCGATATAATTAAATGTTTTTTTATATTACAAATAAAATTTTCACAAAGATTTATACTTTAAAATAAATATTCTAAGAACAATTGAAACTTCACTGAAACTGCATATTTATATTCGCATAAATTACATCACCTCTTAAATGTCAAAAGATTTCTAAGTAAAAAAATATAAATAGAACTTATTTCCAAGTAACATAAGACAATAGTTATATTTCCACCTGCAAATAGGACTGTCAAATGTCCAATTTCAAGTGACAGACAGACAGACAGACAGCCAGAGATCTCGTTAAGATTATACCCACTCATCCACGGGGCGGATTACTTTTTTTAGCTCTTCTATCCGTGGACACGACAATATCTTGCTGATATTAATCTGAAAAATGTTACCCGACTTTCAGTTGCAGCTTCTTTCATTTATTACCTGAATATAATACAAGTAGACATTATTTATATTTATTTATTATAAAGTATTCAGGACAAAACTACCGCGTTCATTATCTCCTTTAATTTTGTAGTCATGTAAAATTGATTATACGTGTTATGATTAAACAATTTACTAACAAATCTAAATTTTCAGATTTCGCGTCACACAAAGAAAGATCTAAAATAATTATATTCTGTAGGTATATCAATGAATTAAACAAATTTTATGCGGCTTACTATCGCGTTTATTTTGATTTTGATTTTCCATTTTTTTTATTATTGTGTCGTTTCGAAAGCTTTTTAGACATCGTGATCACGGAGAGAATCAAAACCAAAATAAATGCGTTAGTAAGCCGCATAAAATTTGTTTAATTCTATAATCAATGTTCTGATATACAAGTACTATGTAGGTGTATCATTATTATTTCTTTTTTATATTATATCGGCGCCTTTAACCGTAATTTGGATTTCAATATTACCAACATAATAACAATTTCATAATTGAAGTTGTTTAGTAAACATTATATTTTGTGCAAGTGTATTTAAATGATCCTACCTAAACTGAACAACGGAAAGCTTCCTATTAAAGTCCAATCACTTTTAAAAGGGAACGCGGACAAAAATAAGCTCACTTGACTTTCCCTATATTGTGGCTACTAGAAATAACATTCAGGTATACACACAAGTAGTTACACATTACAAAACATAAATATAATTATACATCTTAAGACATTGTAATAAAATTCAATTTATATTTTAAATGTTATTTTTGAAACGCAGGTATATCACATAAATCGTTATTCCGACTTTATATTCGTTAAACACATTCCTTTAACAAAAATAACAAAGTTAAATTGTTAAAACTATTATTATTATTTTGTTTTCTTAAATGACACG
Organism: Tinea trinotella; assembly: GCA_905220615.1. NCBI lineage: Eukaryota > Metazoa > Arthropoda > Insecta > Lepidoptera > Tineidae > Tinea > Tinea trinotella. The sequence continues at coordinate 14,053,238 of HG992313.1, forward strand.
ATGTTAGGCTGAAATTTGATTTATACGTGAAAACGACTGCTGGTGGACAAATATCCACTATGCCGGCCTCTATAAAATAAGTCTGATTTAGGAAAAGTGTTATGATTTATAAATCTGATGTGGATGGATGCGTTAAATAAGGCAGGCCCAGGGTTGCCTAGTGCCCATAACCGTAGAGCTTGTATGAGGAGAATTGTGGATGTGAAGGAAGCGAGGGAGTTGTGTCAGGATCGTGGCAAGTGGCACTCCGTTGTTTTTGCCTATCCCCTCGGAAAAGAGGCGTAAAAATTGTTTTTTATTATTATTTTTGTTATGTTTGATATAAGTGTTGTAAACCCCAACTAATGGTTTTATAGGATCAATCAATCAAACTCTCATAAAGTTAACTGAGTTTCCACATTACTATCGCTACTATCTTACTCCCTTAACATTCTTTTATTAAATAATCACCTAAATAAATAAAAATGAGAACGTATTTAATTTAATTGGCATCACTGCAACCTCCAAACTACATTTTAACATTACCTTAACCTACTAAAACTGTAAAATTATGTTCCAAATAAACTGTTAAAAAGAAAAAGAAAAGCCATGCCAAGCCTGTGTAAGAAAAAAAGTTGTAGAAAAAATATTCTAAATTCAAAAGAATGTTTTTTATTATCCGTCAGACACTTAGTTTAATAATTACCTATAAAAGTGTCCCTAATCTTTTTTGGCAAACTGACAACAATTCTATCGCGTTACATACTTATGTACTTTCAGCTTTGTTTTAAAAATTGCTATCATAGTATTTCAATACAATTCTCGCAGTTCTGTAGGTTTCATAATTTTTCAAGTTCAACTTAATTAAATTAACTTGGTAAATATCAATTATGGCTGGAGTGCGGTTTACAGATAGAAATGACTGCTACTACGGTTTAATAACTGCAAGTAGTAGCCGTATCCACTATGCCGGTTTAGTTGGAACTGTTAACTTTTAAGCTGAACTCGAAACGAGACTGAGTACTTCTCTCTCTAAAACATTAATAAATATTTTCTGCCCAATTTTCTAAATAAAATCGTATGTGTGCGAAGGAACCCTAGCAATAGTTAAGAATAACAAAGATTAGAAGATATTTACACACGTGGATTTCTTAGGTTTTTTTTTATATTTATGTGTTGTTTTGTGTTTCGCGGTTCAGTGGGTATTTGCGATGTGCAAACCTTCATTAAATTTTACGACTGGCTTAAAAGGTTTTCGTATGAAAATATGTTTTCAGTTTTACAATTTTTGTAAATAGGGGATCATTGGGATTAGTTATATTTCATGAGAACTATTACTGAGCCACGATCATTTTCACAAGACAATATTACATTTTAAATAACGCAGTAATAAATACAAGTATTAAAGCACTGAAACATTGTGAGGATATTCTCAGAGATTGATGTTTTTGGTGTATACTGATAATAAATATGAGATAAATTTGAACTGTAAAATAGTTTAGTTTTTTTATTCTGACTCTCTGACCTCGACTTATATAGGGATAAGGACTAGTTTTTTCCCCCTTTTTTACGAGTTTATTACTATATTATTATTACCTGTAATACATTATTACATTTATTCGCATTTATTTTAGTAAATTTCAAGTCTAAAATAAAGGTATGGACTTTACGCAGTATAAAACCGACACCGAAAAATTGTTTTATAAACTTTTAAAATATGTGTGAACGTCACCACCTATTTGTAACGTGTAATTCTATTTCCATCTTGACTTATCCGACACGTACGTAAGCCGGAAATGATTGGATAGTGAAATAGAACCGGTATTTATATAACATAGGAGTGACACATCCTTTTTACTACATCATACCTATATAGGTGATATTAGTTTCAAAAAAGCTAATTGGTACGCATCAATTCCTACAGAGACAATGGAGCGCCATGTTCCACGATCAATCAATCAATCAAATTGTCAAGCCTTCTTCCCACAGGGTTAGGTAGAGACAATAGAGCGGCACTTGCCACGATCCTGAGACAATTATCTTGATTCCTTCACATCCGCAATGTGTATAGTGAAGAACTGCTCGTTTTTAAATAAATGCTTCAAAATGAGATTATACCACAATTAAATAATTAAATATTAATCAATTAACCACGGGGATAGGCAGAGGCATTGTAGCGTCACTTGCCACGATCTTAACACATCTCTCTTTCCTCACATCCACTTTGTACAAGCTCTACAGTTATGGGCACTAGGCAACCCAGCTTTCTAGAGGATGTCTTCTATCATCATTCATCTTAAATATTGCAATGTTAAATGAGTTAATGTGTTTAATAAACTCCGTGTAATAATTGCGAGAGTGCGTAAAGCACATCGTTATTCATTGATTGTGGGCCATTCATTCATTTGAGTCAAATATTACACCAAACGGATTTCTTGTAAACATTGGCTGATATCCAAACATGCTCGCGAACGGTCACTCGTCATCATATTCACACAGGTAGAGATATTTCATATATATTTATATAAATTAAATTAAATGGCCGACACAGAAAATATTGTGTTTTTAAATAAAAAGTATATTTATAATTAAAAGTATATTAACTATAAATAAAAAAATATCATCTAATGACATCAGAGATAGTCCCAAGGAGATTGGCAATATGTTGGCAGAAATAATTGCCAACCTTCCTGACTCCAAACTTCTTCGTCAGCCGCTTGGACAACTCCTTGGCCAGGCGCTTAGCTAAAAGTGCCCAAAGGCCTATTGTCTCGACCCTAAACGTCTCAAAATTATAAATAAAATATAATGTCTCAAATATAAATAATTATAATGTGAAGAAAACGTAAGAATCGTGTCAGTATCGTGATAAATCAAGCTCTCAACCTATCTCTGTGGGAACTACGGTGTGATAAATAGTCCATTTTGTAGATGTAGGCTGATTGTCTGGAAATATAAATAATAATATTACTTTAATTTTTTAAATGTAATATTTTCTGCTGCTGAATAGTAAATATACTTTTTAGGTATTAATTATGTTTAGTGTGAATTTTAAATTTTAAATATAAACGGTTCTCCAATGGAATGGCATATTGTAATAAGCATCTGTTTGGCAAAGAAATGAAGGTATGCAATGAAGGTTGGTAGGTAGGTATCATATTTTAATAAACTTGCTCTGATACTGAAGGCAACGAGTACACTCTTGTCCTCGCTCCACGTAGACACTCTTTAAGTAACGATTGGAAATATTATAGTATAAACGATATTGTTATTAAGATTAAGAGGCCTCCCTTGGTGGAAAATAAGAAAATAAACATATTTCAAAAACATATTAGCAATTTTGTTTTATTTTACAAATGTACGACTGAATTTTAAATTCGTTCGTTCATTTGCCTTATTTTTACGTTCAAAGACGTATTGCTGCTTCATAAATCTTAAAAATAAACCTGAAAAAATCCTATATTATTTTTTGTAATATGTAGGATAATTACTATTTGTGATAAAGTCAATTAAACTTCGAAATCATCGAGTAATATATACATATATCTCTATGTTAGAAATGCAGTTTTATTTTAAAGAAACAATAAAAACTGCGTACCGTTACTTTATTGCTGAACAAACTTTCTTTAATCATTTATGGCGCTATTTCTTTAATTTTGATAATAATTTATTTAAATAATATGTCGGATAGAAAGTATGTAGTATTAGAAGTTTAAAATAATATTGCTCTAAGAGATGGTGGTGCGCCACCTGGAAGAATATAAGTGTATTGTTCCAAATGTCTGCAATTTTGTTGAAAAATATTTTATATTATAAATATGATATATTATAAATATAAAATATTATAACCCCTTTATTAAAAGCGTCTGTATTGAAAAACATTTTTAATTGCTTCCATAGAGATTATTTACCCTTTACAACTTTTACCTTTCAATAATAAAAGTATTTAATCATACACATAGATGCAATATTTGACTCTCAATTATTTATGTGTAATTAAGATTGTGATCGTGTTCATGTTAAAGAGTAGTCCGACTCGTTGAATATTGAAAAGCACTTTGATTTTTACTTCCTCTCGTCGCCCGGTGTTATTGGAATATCATTTCAATTCCATTTCTATTACTCGTATATACAATAAACTCATGCGCTTATTATTTCATTCAATTATTATTTGTGTTATATATATACTTACAGCGTTAATTGCGATGCTATGGTGTTATATCATGAGAGATATTATTTAAAAATGCCCAACTGTTAAAAGAAATTGCAAACATTATTGTATAAGACCTTATGAAATGAAACTGAGACCTTTTAAAACACTAACAATAATTACACATTTTAATACGTATTACTTCTATTTATTTTTAATATGTATTCGATGCAGTTAATAGTAATAATTACTACGATCATGTTTATCAATCAATCAATCAAACGCCGCAGTAAACGTGCACCATCCTGGCCTGTCCTGTCATTCGCATCTTTCTCATTTCAAGTTCTTTTATATTGGCACTGCGATAAAAGGACATAGTCGGTTTTTTAAGAATTCCCATATTTGGACGTGCGTTGTGCGATAAAACAAACATGTAAACATAGTATTATTATGTTGGTAATAAAAGCCTCATGTAAATATAGCAAATAGTTTGCATTACATTTGCGCAAACATTGTACCTGCTTATAGAAATAGCAGCGCGTGCCGCAATCAGCGCGCGTTCGCTCGTAAAATAATGTACACAAATCAACCATAAGCATACTGTGTCAATTTGTGCCCCGTGATTGATTCCACCAACCACCTCATATTAACTGCGCCCCGGTTACGTATACTCAACGTGTTATTACTTAGAGTAATACTTGTAGTACCACTACTTCAGTAGAGAGGCTCAACCAGGTTTTGGGAACAGCTTGAAAGCTGCCGTTGCCAACTACCATAGGCCGGAATAGTAGATGTTTGACTGTACTAGCATTAAGCTTGACATCAAGGGGGGTCCTGTCATAAGTCAAGCCACATAAGCTAAGCTTAAATTAAATAGAAAATTATGAACTTAACTTGACGACGGCCAGTAAACAAACGTGCAACATAATAACATTCAATTTGTGATGAAAATCTCAGTTTACTGTTTATATCAATCAGTAATAAATATCAAGTGTTTCGCGTCAAATACTAGTGTTTCGTTAATTTAAGAAAGTAAGGAAAACCTGCAAGTTTTGTTATTAAATATTAATTTGAAAAATTAAAATAAAATAAGTGAAGGTACTTTTATATTCCACGCCTTCTAAAAGCGAACTAAAAACAGGAACTAGTAATATATACGACTATTTCGCACGGGCTACGTAAGCTCGGGTGGTCCAACTGTGTGTGGTATAGGCGCGTTCGCAGCGCATTTGACGAGCTCGGCTTTCGAGACCCAGTTTATTCGTAAATCGAACTTCTTATTTTTAATTGTTTTTTTTATTTTATTATTATTATTATTTTTTTATATAAATATATTTTTAGAAATATATACCAATTGACTAAAGTGGATTAGTAAAATAGAAAGACATGAATTCTTTGGGAGGAAGGACAAGGTCATTGGCGATGAAGAACAAAGATAATATAATTAAGCAAAATGAGGATGAAATATCGGAATTAAAAGACAGTATAAAAACATACGAACTACTTATATGTAACTTAAGAAAAAAAATTATTAAAGAAGAAGATTTAGTAAAAGTATTGATAAAAGAACAAGAGGACAACAGCAATGAATTTGAAAAAATATGTAAAGAGAATTCAGTGTTGAAAAAAAAACTAGCTCAAAAAGATGACGTTATTATTGAATTACAAGACGAATTACAACATTTAAACAAAATAAAAGACAATCTTCTGGAAGACAATGAGTCACTTGAGTGTACAACAAACGCAATGTACACCCCATTAAAAAAGAAATTAAATGAAATACAGGAAGAAAATTATTTATTACAAACCAAAATTAATGATTTATTAGAGACTACAAAGGTTACAAACACAGACAAAGAAAACACTAAAGATATCAAAAAAACACCCAAAGTAACAATTAAGAAAAATAAAAAAGTTCAAAATGTAAAATCAACACAATTGTACAAAAATAAAAGCAAAAAGTTAAAGAAAATTGCTAAGAAATTAAATATGACAAAAGAAGAAGAAAAACTAAATGTGAATAAAATAAATGCAGAAATGACAGATGAAATAAAGACAAGTGCAAATATCCAAGACTCGAAAGTAACAAAAAAAATTCGTGTCATAGGGGACAAATTTATTAAAGGACTAGGCGAGAAACTTAGGAACACAATAGAAAAAGACTACGACATATGCAACTACACTTACAGCGAGGCACCAATGGACAAATTGATACAATCGGCACAGACTGTCATTGAAAGTGAAAAATGTGACATCGTGGCACTAGCCATAAAGAACTTTAAAGAGAATGAAGTAATTAAATATAGTGAACTAATAGAGAAACTATGTATAATAGCCAAAAATAATAATATTACACTTATTTGTACTAATGTTCCTTATAGCTTGAATTTAAATAGTAAATTAATTGATCGTATAAATACAATATTAAATGGTCTTGTTATGTTACACAATAATTTTAATATAATAAACATCAGTCATGTGTACAAAAATAGAATAGGCAACAGAGATTATAAAAATATAATTATTTATTACATGAATACTTTTATCATGAATAATGTTAGTAATTTAAAACAACTAAAAGTAGTTTCAGACGCTGATAAACGTGAACAAAATTTTCAATATGCAAGAATAGGAATAGAAAAGAAATAAAAAGCAATGACATTTACAATTTAAAAAGTAAAAGTGGCCATTTAATTATAGGTCATCAAAATGTACAAGGACTGTTAACCTTCGGCATACAAGGTGAATAAAAATCCTTCCCCGTACAACGTGGGGTTAAAATAACCCCTTAGTAAATATCTATGTATTGATTATATTATTTAAATACAACGGCTTAGATAGGGTTTTTGGCTTAATAAATTATAAAGTTATTATTAAAATCCAATATAATAAGGAAAATAAACTTTAATCATAAAAAAAAAACACAAAATGCAAAAGTACTCTAAAATTCAACGAATTTTCCTTAAATCTAAAAAGAATAACGTGAGACGTTTTTTATTTATAGGAACTTTTGGTCTAAGTCAAAAATATAAAACTAGAAATAATTAACATTATAAAAAATATAAAAATAAATAAGTTTTTCTATTCTAGCGAGATCATTCGTTAAATAGATCAGTACAATTTTGGCATATCAAATTTGCGTGTTCCTTGCATATTGCAACATTCCATTTGAAACAACCGTTCAACGTCTTTCTATCTTTATTTCTAGGGCAAAAAGAACATCTTTGGGATTTCCTTGGTTGCTTTTGTGGCGGACCTGGAACCTCTTCTTCCAAAATTTGATGCACGCGATGCATTCTTTGGTTGACGGATTAGGTTCACAGTTTTCCAATCTCAAAAAAATCTTTTGGTTAGTATACTTCGAAACAATGTCAACAAGTTCTTTTGTAAAAAATATATCAAAGCATTCCAAGTGTGTTTTTTTGTCGCGAACAGTAGGTTTACACCCAGGCAAATCAGTAATTATGTTCTCAGACCTTGTTCGAACATTGGTTCGTGGTGGCGTTTTGTACCACTTGGTTTTGCCATCTTTGCCTGTATAAAATGGTAGCGTTGGAGGCGTTTCTTCTACAGATTCAGGTTCTTCCATGTCCGTATCACTAGGAGATTCAGACGCCTCGCTGATGTGATCAGAATTATAGTCATTTTCGGAGGGGTAGTTCTCTTCGTCTTCTGACACATTTTCTTCAAGTAAAGCCGCCACAATATCTTCATCTCGCATCCTATTTGCCATCTTAATTAAACTATATCTGTAACAGAAAATAAACTACATAAATATAATCAAAATTAGATTGAAAATAACAAAAAAATATAAGAATGCATACATACCTTTTCAGCACCGTCCCATACAACGTGGGGTTAAAAACACCGGAAACCCGCTATACACACGTGCACACACGAGCGCGGTCCGTGCAGCACTGACCTAAGGTCACGAGTCGACGTGGCAATGTTTAACACCCAGCTACTGGGAATATCAATGTTATTGGTCGATTATTACTCATAAATCGACATATTTTTCTCGAGCTGGGGTTAAAAATACCCCATGTTGTATGCCGAAGGTTAAACAAATCACTTGACTTAAATATATTTTTAAATATTAATAATTTTGACATTTTTTGTATCACCGAATCTTGGTTAGATAGTGAAGCAATCTGCATAGCTAATATCAACAATTTTAGAGTAGTAAGCAGCAGTCACAGGACTAAATTTAAAGGCGGCAATACACTTATATATGTAAAAAACGGTATAAAAGCGAAGAAAAGAATGGATATAGTACAATTATCAGTTCATAAAGTATTTGAAGTTAGCTGCGTAGAGCTGAATGAGTTCGTAGTTTTAGTAGTGTACAGATCCCCTAGCTCAAAAGTAGAACTTTTCATAAATAAATTAGACGAATGCTTAATAAAGATATCAAAAAATAATAATAAAAACATTATATTATGTGGAGATTTCAATATAAATTTTCCCCTAGACATAACAAAATCTCATGAATTATCTGACATAATGAACTCTTATTTACTAAAGCAACAGATCTTCGAGTACACCAGAATAACTGTGGCATCTTCTTCTTGCATTGATAATATTTTTACAAACTGTAATACAAGTGAATCAAAAGTGATGTTTGGAATTAAATCCGATCATAGAGCACAAAAAATTGTTATAGAAACACCAAATATAAATAAGAAACAAAATAATAATATGCCCATTACTTATCGTATTATTAATAAGTCTAAACTAGATGAGCTAAAATCAGCGCTATTTGACAATATAGAATTAAGAGATAAAAACCTTGATTTTAACACATTTTTTAAAGAATTTGTAAGACTATGTAATGCAAATATACCAGTTGTTCACAAGATATATAAACCTAAATTAACACGCAAGAGCTGGGTCACACAAGGTATAATGAAATCTAGACAAAAACTATTTTTTCTATATGAATGCCTAGAGATGTCAAAAAGTAACAAATTAAAGGAATACACAAGAAAATACAGTAAAATATATAAAAAAGTATGCATACAGGCCAAGAAATTGTATCTTAGTGAAAGGATACTTAAATCAAAAAATAAAATTAAAACTAGTTGGGAAATAATAAAAGAGCTAACTAATAAAAACGCAATTAAAAACATTGATGAAATAATATTAAAAACTAAAGACAACAAACTTATTACGAAAATTGATGATGTAGTCAATCATTTTAACCATTTCTTTAATAATGTCGCGGCTGATAAAACTAATGGATTAGGTGTAAATATTAAAAATGCATTAGTTTACACAACTCAATATATGACTAGACAAGACACTACTTCTAATATTTTTAAACTGACAACACCTGGTGAAGTGGCTAATACTATTAAAAAACTAAAACCAAAGAAATCAAACGACATATGGAACATATCATCTAAATTAATAAAGGAATTAAAAACAGAACTTGCATATCCTATGATGAAAATGATAAATGATTCATTTAAATCAGGAGAATTTCCTGAATTAATGAAGATTGCAAAGATATTACCATTACACAAAAAAGGAGATGTCCAAGATCCGCACAATTATAGACCAATTTCAATTTTACCGATTTTTAGCAAATTATTTGAAAGAATTATGTACGATAGGTTAGTTGATTACTTAGAAAATAAGCAAATTCTGGACGAGAAACAATTTGGATTTAGGAAGAATAAATCAACATCACAAGCACTTACAACAATAGTAGGATGGATATTAAAAGGCTTAGACAAAAGAGAAAGCGCTTTAGGGGTGTTCTGTGACCTATCTAAAGCATTTGACTGTGTTCAGCATGACATCCTACTAGCCAAGCTTAATCACTACGGAGTTCAAGGAAATGACCTAAAGCTATGTAGGTCATATCTTAAAAGCCGTAAACAAATTGTAGAAATAAAAAATACAAAATCTTCTGAGGAATTTGTAAAATTGGGTGTCCCACAGGGATCAATTTTGGGACCACTATTTTTCCTAATCTACATAAACGACTTATCTGTATGTATACCACAAGGACTAAAATTGGTTATGTTCGCTGATGATATTTCTGTGGTGATTAACTGCGTAAATAAAACTGAAGTGGTGAATAAATTGAAACTTCTGCTTATTAATCTTCAGCAAGGTTTACCACTAATAATTTGTTGTTAAACTTAGATAAAACTAACTTAATAAATTTTTCACTAGATACACACGGTAGACAGAATACCGACGAGTTAAAACAATTCCTTGAAGAAAAATCAATGAATATTAATAGGGAGGCAAAAATGCTCGGCTTAGTGTTAGATGAGAGGTTGACATGGAAAGACCACATCGATGCACTTGCTAAAAAGTTGGGTTCTGCCTGCTATGCAATTAGAAAGGTCAAAGAATATTGTGGAAAGGAAGCAGCTCGGTCTGTATACTTTGCATATTTTCATAGTCTTATGACATATGGTCTACTGGTTTGGGGTACAGCAGCTGAAGCCCATAGGATATTTAGTCTACAAAAAAGGGCAGTGCGCTTTTTGTACGGACTAAAAAGGTCGGAAAGCTGTAGGGCGGCATTCAAAGAACTCAAAAACATGACACTATATAGCGCATATATCATGATGAGTCTGCAATACTTCAAGGAACACCTAAATGAATATCCTATTGAAGTGTTGAGAGAGAACTCTCGTCGCAAGGAAGCCTTGGTAATGCACCCTATACAGAGACTTCAAAAATATACAAAGAGTTATTTATGCAATTGTGTAAAATTTTATAACAACTTACCAAATGACATTAAAAAGTTAGACTGTCTAGAATTTAAAGCTTACATTAAAAAAATATTAATTGACAAAACTTACTATAATCTAAAAGACGCTATGACCGATAAGTTTACTGATAAATAGCCTTAAGTTATATTTAAATTATCAAATATGATTTTTTATATTTACTTGTATGTAATAATTTATTGTTTATATTTATAAGGCGACAATGCCTATGTGTGGCTGCTATAGACATGAATTTACATCTGTGTAATTTATAATCTGTTTATATTTATAAGTTGACAATGCCCATTTGTGGCTGCATTAGACATGAACATTTATAGTTAATTTGTATTGTATTGACGCTTTTTTGTATTGACGTGTAAAAGTGCAGAATTTCTGCCTACTTACTTATTAAATAAAATGGAAATGGAAACATAAAAAAACTTTTGTCTACTTTTGATTTTTTATTTTGTAATTCTTTATGGATTTTTATACTAAGCTACTAAACTTGCTTGTATCGTAGAAACTGGATATTAAATTCGTGACAGCAAGTGGTTCTGAACTTGAGGCACTTGGTTTGTGTACAATTGCACTACTACTAGACTACGGGTATAACTAGTTTTGAAGGTTTAAGTATATATGAGTATATTAGAGAAGCTGTTAAGTATTGGAATTGTAGGAGCTAAACAACGCGGAAAATGATCGTGAACACGCATTGTGTTTACCAACAATGGATTTAGGAGAGCGTTTTGCACCAATCCACGCAATTGAGTTACCAACAGATTAATATTGTCATTATGAACGAATTTATAACTTTGTCCACACCTATTTTCACATAGGTTCCTACGACACTTAAATGAATTACATGTAAACTTATACTTTTAATTTGATTTTATTTTTTGCATTTCTATACTTAAGCTACTAAAGTGCTTGTATCATAAAAACAGGACAACCAAAGTACATATATATATCAAAGATACATTGATACTGGTGCGTGGTTTCAAACTCGTGCACTTGGTTTGCGTAACCATTGATTGCACTGCCACTACACCACGGTCGCCTTAAATATTGATCTTTTCAGTGGCCCACAAGGTATACTGGCAAAGTATGTCTAGCGGCACTAATTTTGTCTTTGTACATCGTGCATGAAGTTTTAAAATAAAATCAACGTAATAAATTAATAATTTTATAAATCAGTGGTAAATGGAACAGTTAATCGACGTAATATATCCTGGGATGACATTCCTATGAGTAGAGTGGTTTGTGCATTTAAAACTATGCATGAATGATTGAGTGGTTACAACTAGGCCCCGATATAGGGGATCCTATTTAACTTTTTTAGTAGCAGTAGCTCTTATTCAAGGACCACACTCCAGCTTTATTTTAGGCGGGGTGTTGTCATAAGTCGAGCCACAATAAAAAGTATCATAAAATGTTCAAGCAAGCAATCGTATTGTGACGCCTTTTTCCCACAGGGATAGGCAGAAAGAATGGAGCGCCACTTGCCACGATCCTGACTCAACTCCCTCGCTTCCTTCACATTCACAATTCTCTTCGTATATTACTTCATATATATTCTCTTCATATATATTATATTACAAGCTCTAGAATAATGATGGGCACTAGGAAACCCAGCTTTCTTGAGGATATCTCTGATTTAGTCGGAAAGCATCAGTCCGCATCACATTTAAAAATTCCTTTCGTCCAAAAAGTTGCAATCCATTACCTTCAATAATCTATATTGTACATCTAATTGTATGGCGTAGAATTGATAGATCCATTGATTGAACTTCTATTTTATATAATCGGCTTTAGAAGGTATTAAGCGTGAAGAAGCAGCCAGCATAGTGACAGCAACTGAGGCAACTGTGAAATAAGTCAGTTTTTCCAGTCGTTAGCACTCTTGATAAGCAATGGTTACCATCAGGCATTTTGGGGTCAGATGTCTAATCACAACAAAAATAAATAAAATATTAAGATATATAATTATAAAACTTGAACGAATCATAACCATAAATATGTTATAATTTTAGTTTGATGACATTCCATAATGTAGTGTTCCTAGAAATGTGAAGACCCAGATGCAGCATTCTGTGAAGTGCGGCGACTACTCAATGAATGCACAAACACACGCGTAATAGTTTTATTACATTCGGATTATATCACACCAACAATACTACTTAAAGATAATAAGACCTCACATTTAAAATTATTATATTTAACATAAACTAATACCTACTATTAGGTTTTTATTTATTTTCAGAAAATAATACACTTATATTTTTATATATTCAGGAATTATAGATTTATTCTTAATCCTAATTGGTATTAATAGTTTCAAATTTAATTATTTCTATTCTAAGCTACTAAACGTACAACTGGGCGACAAAAGAATAAAAAAGACAAATTGGTACCGGCACGAGTTTTGCCTTTAGACCACGGTCGCTCTAATATTATCTACCTTTGATACCTAATTATTTCGGTTAGCGTCTATGATACATGGATGTTAAATAAAACATTAGTAATTTTATTACCTATACTTACCGAAGATAATGCATAGATAAACATAAATTAACATATCACTCGATTATAACTTATAATAATGTGAGTCTCACAAAGGGGTTTTTGTGTCTCACCTTATACAAAAATAAATCCTGCCTTAATTCCCCCAACATTCTCGGGAGCAACATAAATAACTTCATACCTGAGAACATCGTGCGCTTTATAAAGCACTAAATATATCACAAAGGACTAAAGTGACTCACGGACTCGAAGGACATTATGGACTTTTATGTCTTTGTTTTCAACTTTATACATTAGGTGATATCACCTGCCTTTCGGAGCATTTATTTAAAGTTGGATTTCATTTTATAACTGAAGGGAGAATAATTGGTGATTTGATGGATGATGTGAGTACTCCAAGTTCCTAAGCAAGCGAATTAAAGGCCTCTAATGCTCATAATTAACTTCATGATTTAAATGTCAATGGTCTATTCAATAGTATGCAGAGTAGTGAGTATGAAGGGAATTGTGGATATGAAGGAAGCGAGAGTTGAGTCAGGATAGTGGAAAGTAACCCTCTATTGACTCTGCCTATCTCGTGACAATTGATGATGATTTTTATTATTATTTTCACTGAATACATAATGTCTAATTAAAATACTAATAATTTACAGTTTTTTAATAAACCTCTTTTACAGAGAAAACACGAGCACTTATTAAACCCCCGACAATAATAGAAATCTCTGTCTCGTTTCAAAGCACGAGGATGTCTCAAGGAAAGCATTCAAAAGCGGGCAATCGTGCGAAGGTGCAGCGCCCGCCGCAATACAACGTAATATCCATAGTTAACAAGATCTGTTCGCGTCTACCCATTTACATCTTAATCCTGTCGCGGGGAAATGGGTAAATAAAAAGCTAATTTAAATGCCATTAAATCTAGACGACGCCACTTTACATGTTAAACCTTAAAGGAGGTTATTTTTATTTGCGATTGTGCTGCGCCAACAGTGCTCTGCTTTACGAAGGTACTTCCTTCTTATTATTTACTTTACATCTATATAATTGTTACGCCTCAGTCATTTTACATAAATATTTGCATTTCAATGTAATATTTAAATTATCTAACGTATAATAATAATAATTAAGTAATTATAATAATTCCACTAGTTAAAATGTAATTTTCAAATTTAATCACGACTATTCAGAATTCCTTTAAGAAATTCTGGAAACAGACAAACAAAATCTATCTAGACCTATTTGCTACCAAATAAAATAAATACACAGTTGATGAAACAAAAGGAGAACCATCAAATATATTGTAAAGGCAATTCAATTGTATTTATTTATTTAAAAACTTTATTGTATTTTTTTTACAAAAGGCGGACTTAATGCCCTATGGCATTCTCTACCAGCCAAACCTTCATATATGGTGAACGTTAAGATGATGGTGGGTAGTGCAACAAAGTTTAAAATATGGCCATATAAGTATTAAAATGAAAATATTATTTATAAGTAACTAAATATATACAAACTATATACAAAAATACATACTATACATTTAAATATATATATGCATACATACATAGTATTACATATACATAATAGAAAACAATTTTGTTTAAAATGTCTGCATGTGTGAATAAGTCTTGTTTATCTAATCCAGTAACATCCTAAAGTAGAGTTGTTGTCTGAAACAAAACGTGTAATAAGATGACATTGTCATTCATAATTATGTTTACATTTTACGGAAATGCTAAGCAAGTGTCTGTCTCTACTTATACTTTTAAGGCGATACTTTTGCTAAATAAGTTGCTGTTGTAAAGTTTCAATTTGAATTGAAAAGCATTTGCATTTGCAAATGAACAATGTTAGATTTCATGAAACCTCGGTGTATTTTTCATATTGTCACCCGAAATGTGATTCCCGGGACCCCTTTCTGGTTAGCAAGGAAAGGAAAGAAAGAAAGCGCCGGCAATTGTAAAAACGCTTAGATTACGGTTGACTCAGTCGCCAGAGGTGATTTTTTACGCTTTGCTTGACAATTCCATGGTTATAAAAAGATGAGGATAACACATGGACTTTTAAGCCATTCCACTTGACGATTGTTCAGATGCGACTGTGCGAGTATCACAGGTATGAGTATGACTCATGGAACAAGGTTGATGAGCTCTACAGAACATTCTCCGTGGTATTAATAATTATTATTAAAGTAAATAACTTATTGAAATACAACTTGCGGCGAGCGTGGTGTAGTGGCAGTGCAATGGTTACACAAATCGAGAGCACGAGTTCAAAACCACTCGCCGGTACCAATGTATCTTTGATATTTGTTACTTTGGTTGTTTTGTTTCTATGATACACACTTTAGTAGCTTAGTACAGAAATGTAAATAATAATTGCACATAATATTAATTGTAGATATTGATGGTATATAGATTTGATTTATGACAAAATAATACAAAGAAATATTTTAAGGAAACAGATTTATTGGTACATTTGTTGTTAATATTTAAAAAAATTCTTAAAACTTAAAAACATAATTATTCATAATTTGAGTGTCGCTTTTATTAGGCAGCATCTATCCGCAGTGGTGCCAGACGTGTGTTTTTTACAAAAATAATGTTTGTATTATAATTAATGTGACAATGTATTAGGTCACCTTAAGCCAAGATTCGTGTAACAGACAGGAAACGACCGCCTTGTCCATCAGCATAAAATATATAAAATATCGACGCGTTCCCGCAGCTCCGGCCGCGCGCACTGACACGGCTATTTCTGCTCTTTTATGACATTGAACACTAACATAGAAGAGACACGAAATATTAAATTATATACTATTATAATTATAGATCCTATCATAGCGGAATGGTATGATAGTATTCCTATCAAACCATTAAGTACATACTTATATAAATGTTAAGCAGAATTTGTAGGCTAGGTATGCAACCAAGCATTCAAAAGGTCAATCAATATGTACCAAAATTTAAATTACAATTAAAAGTATATGAATTGTACACGTATTTTGTTTTGTAACTGTTCTTTTATTGTACTTATTATGTTTATTTCCCTCTTATTGTTTAGTATTTATTATAAGTTATTTTAAGCAATGTTGTTTATGTCTTTAGTTTATTAAATATCAGCTGAAGAGCCTAATGTATCCTACTTTAGGACTGAAAGTATAATTTCTAGGAAAATACCTCGTATATTCTTCATAAAATAAATTGTTTTTGTAAAGCACTTACACTTGTTATTTCTAGTAATAATACCTAATATTTGATAAAATATAGAAACAGACGATGTTATTTACCTAATTTGCCCCTACTGCATTAACATATTCTTTGTGAAACATTCATCCGTTGTTACGAGCGGAAGTGTAAAATTTCAAAGGGCGGTATGTTACCTGTACAACAGTAAAAATATTTTATGAAATAGTCCGGGATGTGATTAGGCACGCCCAACTCGTTTACCGGCGCGGCAAGACTTTGATCTTACACCTTACTCCAACCACTTTAACGTATAAATATTTAGTTACATTTATCATTTTATCTTTACTTTTTAGTAATATTGACGTTAACTGATATTGCAATCTTTCAGCTGCAACTGTTTTATGACGCGACATCAGACCTCAACTTCATCAACATCAGGCATAATGGTAAGCATAGGTTCCAGAGCGCTGACAACTGAGAAATCTGACTCAGTTTACAGCTATCTCGATCGTTGTCAGTCACTATGCCGGTCAGAGGTCCTTTTCAAGCTTTCCAAGGTTGTAGGATGCGAAGAACGCGTTGGCTGGCAAAGCATTCCAGTTATCGATTGTTCGACAAAGACAAAGACTGTTTTTTTCGGTACGGACGCGCAGATTGATTGTTAAATGCGAATACTTTTTCCGACCTGTGCGGGTATCCTGGGTGTAGAAAGACGAGTTAGGAACAAGGTTAAAGAGCTCCTCAGAACATTCTCCGTGGTATAGGCGATGATGGACGCATACTTACAGTTGCAGCTGCATATAAAAGTGGCATCCTCTATACCGACCTAGTTGAACCGACAACTTTTAAGTTAATCCAAAACGTCAATTTCGTAGACGGTCCGTATACTGAAAATGGTGAAATCGGCAGACTGGGATAACCAACAACTGTATGCCTACTATCTTAATTCTTCTAATTCAACATCGCTCGTATATTCAAAAAACGCGTTTCTAAGTGAAAAATAAAGCGCTGAAATTAAACACTTGTGAATAAACCGCAAGTCTAGACTATTATGATAAAATGTAAACTTTTGTTGAAAGTAACACGCGAGACGGATGACAGACGTGTGAAAATTTACACTAATGCAAATCTAATTTTGGATTAACTCGGTCAGTTTGTTTTAGAGTTTTGTGTTCATTGCTGGCTTACTATTTCTATTGAACTAGTTATAATTACATTGTTTTGAATGGACAAGTAATGGAGAGGGATTCGCTATAGTATTATTTACTTTGTAACTAACATCTGGTTCCTTATTACATTTAATTACGAGCATAGGATACACATGTAGTACATATATCTAATATGTAAGTACATCATGAGCGAAATCCATTACTTAGTGGACTTCATCACGCATAGGTGCAGGTCAAGAAGAAGATGGCGGAAGGAATTTGTTTCTTATAATTGAGTAGAGGCATGTAGTCGTGTGTGAGATAGGAAAGGGACTTTGAACTTCGCTCAGAAAAAAATACGATTTTTTAATAATAAAAAACTTAACTTCAACATAGTTTTACTGCATTTTCCTTAAAAAAATTATTGGTAAGATTTCTTCTTAGATCTTGGTAAAATTTATGTCAAACTTTAGGATTTAGGATCACAAAAGCCATTTGTTTCGAGTGATCATAATACTTGTCCTAATGTAAGAATAATATAATAATGTAAAATAATAAAAAATACCTATAAAATAACAATAAAATTGAAAATGGCTTTACGATAGCACCAATGTATACCTTAGTTACTAACAAATGTGAATTCCCGCCCAATTCCTGTTACCACGTCATGTATATCATTATGGCATATGGCAGGTGTTTGAAAGAAAACTACATTTGATATTATTTGCTTTTGCGTTATTATTTCACCTTAATATAGTTTTACCTTAATATAGGTCTTAGTTTTTTGATTTTGTCAAGACAATCTATCATATGCCCAATAGGGACAATGGAGCGCTACTACTATCCACGGTCATGATAAAATTCTCTCGCTTCTTTCATATCCACAATTCTCTCTGTTAAGTTTTTAACTATTTTCTGTAACTGTATCTACTAGTGGATTACACTCCAGCTTACTATCAATGATGTCAGGTTGGCTTATTATATCAAAACCATCAAATTATTAATCAATCAAAATATCAAGCCAAACTCCATTATCCTGTCATTACACTCTTTCACGTCCAGAATCCTTTATTTACAAAATAAAAGCTATAAAAAAAACATGTAAGAATGTCCGCGATTTTATCGAGAAATTGTTTCTACGTTTTATCCATTGCTCCTATATATAAATCTCTTTCGTCAATTTAATTTAAAGAGACATGGTAAACAAGGATAAGTCCAAGAGCGCCGCGACGACTGGAAAATCCGACTCCGTTTACGGTTACCTCAGTCGCGGTCATTATGCCAGCAATAACTATCTTTTCATTCTCGCTTTCAAAATGGTCAAACTTATCACATTTATCACGCAATTCGTTACCCCATCTGCACTCCTTAATGACCATTCTACAGCATTAATCCTACTTGGTGGTTCTTTAACTAAAGCTTTCAATGGATTTACCTTTAATAATCTGTTTTAATATTATTAGTCGTAAATTTAATGTAGTTTTCTGTTTTATCTGCGATATTTATAGTTGTTCTGCGCGTTTATTAAAGTTGTACCTTCCGGGGTATACAGACCGCATGTTTAGTACTTCGATTCATATTTACTGATCATAAATGCAATGTAGGAAGTCTGTGTAGCTATCACAGTGTTTAACTTTTCCGATGGGTGGTCTCCAATTCAATACAACTTAAAATTTAATATTTACTTTATTAAATATTTAATTTGCAAATATTTAATATACAGTTTGGTTTATGACCTATGTTTTATTAATGGCAATGTGTAGTTAGATAAATGAATAACATATTTTTACCCATTTAATTTACATATTTTGTTACCTATTTAAGTGCGGTGTAGGTATGACCTCAGGCGGCCTCGGTTACTTTTATACTAATTCATTTTGCTTTTAAGGTAAATGGACCAATATGAATTAGTATAAAAGTCTACTATATGATATATGCGGAGATATTTAGCAAACCTACGACAATGCTACATATCATCGCAATATCACTGACTTTCCGTCGCCATTTATAGTAGTATTTAGAGCAATACCCATCAAAAACAATAAAAATATAAAAAATACATAAATATTTATAAAAGTCACTTCAAGAAAGTAGTGAAAGCTTTTGGACACGCTGTTGTGCATTTAGAGAATGAGGCCCTGATGTTATTATGTCTTCGTCCATATTAACATCAGTCAGTGGTCATTATGCCGGCCTAATGATGCACGTGCCTTAATATATAAAACAATGTGCGTATTGTTGTACGTACATGCGTAAAGTGCCTTAAATCTAATCGCATTATCTTGGCTGAGATCTATGAAATGTATAAACCGGAAATTGGGTCAGAGAGAGCCACTTATCTACCGGAAGTGAAGCAGCCTTTAGCCGCACGTTTCCGGTTAACACCTCACTCACACACAGATTTGCATATTTGGTAAGGATCGATCAAAAGCAGGTTATCTTTCAGAATTTACATATCACATAAGAATAATAAAAAGGGGTTGGTATTTTTTGAAAGTTTTCCATAAAAAACTGATGATGAACACATAATTTTATTTATTTATTTGTAGAATTGACGAAGGTATGCTCTGGGCACATGGAAATTATGATTGAGAGTAGATTGACGAAAAGAATTTATAAATCTCATGTGGATGGGTTAAACAAGGCAGACCCAGGAAGGTGTTTTCCGACATTATCATTTATTGTAGAGATCGTTAGTTGTCATATTTAAAACAATTTAGGTTTAAAAGAAAAAGTCTAAAATCGGCCATCTAGTAGAATGGTCGTATTTTGCAAATTTATGTGAAATTCCTTTAGTAGAAATTGTGTGTTGACACTTTTAAACACTTTTGTTATAAAAGATATTATAATAAAAGTGTTTTGATGAATTAAATTTCAATTATACCTGAAAGTAATCAGCACTAAAGAAAAAGAGGCGGACCGGCTAAAAATAAATCTGATATCTAGCAGCAGTTGCTAGATAAAGGTGGTGTTACAGTTCCTGTACTTAGGCGTAAAATGTATTCTTTCCCGCCATTCTCGAATGGTGTTAGTGATTTTGATGCCTTCTATAAAACCAATAAAAAATCCTAACAATTTTATGCCATTTCGTGCTTAATTAACCAACGAATACAAAATTCCTTTGAATAATAAATAAGTTGACTTTATTAATAAAAATTGCTTTCGGCCGTGACTTTATCAAGTCTGATTATTGCAATTAAAGGGTTCGGCAGAGAGTGCCTTCATTACGAGGGATCTCCTTTTGATTGGAGCATCAATAAGAATTTCGTTTAATGGAAAATATTAATTCATAAATAAGGTATCAATGGATAGTAATGAATAGAGAAGTTTGTTTATTTTTTTTATTGTGACACGTCATCTGACCTCGACTCGCCTGATAATAAGCAAGAGGAGGTCCAAGAGTGACGACGACTGGAATAACCGAGTCAGTTCCCGGCTGCCCCAGCCGCCGCCACTATGCCGGCCTAAGGTGCTTCTATACGCATCGCTTGAAGGATCCAGGCATAGGATGGAGAGAACACATGGGCTAGTTTAAAGTATCGGTGATGTAACAAATAGTTTTTCGGTCATATGGTGTCTATAATCTTTCTCTACAGTCATTACCTCAGTGTTAAGGATCGTAACTGTCTTTGATATTCTTCATCACTCTCCTTTAGGTCTCCCTATCCTTCGCCTCATTTACAATGGACTAGTTGTTGCGACCAACGTATACGGCTCTACCCTCTCGGCTTTTTTCCGGACTTTCCGGACGACCCAAGCAGCCTTTTCCATTGTGACTTGACATCTTCCAAGAGTGCCGACGACTTTCACGGCTGCTGCAGTCGCGTTCACTATGCCTTCACTTCAAAGGTCGCTTCACGCATCGCCTTAATGATCCAAGAGATTGGGAGTACACATGGGCTGGTTAAGCATTCCTCTTGTCAATTATTTTACAATTCTTCTGTCCTGGCCGAAGTCTGAGAAATGTCTATAATGTTATTTTTATATTTATTTAGATATAGGTTACTAAATATATTTAGGAGAATTGTCTCTGCCTATCCCTGTGGGAAAAAGGCGTGGACAATTTGATTGATTGATTGAATTTGTGGTTGCAATGGTAAGTTATTAATTGGAATGGTCCAAAATACTATTTATAAAAATGCTTACACATATACTTATATATGAAGGTGATAAACTTTTGGAATATATTTCTAAAAATAGTATAAAAAACATTGCAAAGTTGTTGCTTACTTTTAATTTAAACAATCCTTGTGGTACAACAATGCGACACCTATTAAAGCGACTCGCGTGAGGGTAGGTGTAAATGACAGTTGACAGGTGACAGATGAGGCCCACAGCTTCCACTGACAGCCTTTTGTCCTGCGAACACCTTATTCTGTAGCCGCCATTGTTTGAATAGCAAGCGTTGGCTTTTTATTAAAATATAAGAATTTACCGGAGATAACAATTGTAGGTACCTATGATGTGGCTTCACATAAATGTAAGTGGGGGTTTTATTCAATTTTGGTAAATTATATAGTCGTAAATATTTTTTCTTTTACTGTGACAGCACCCCGCTTGATGTTAAGCTGGTCCATGAATGGATGTCTCTGCTACTACAATATAATAACTGCAAGCAGCAGTCACATCCACTATGCCGGCCTAGTTGGAACCGGCAATTTACAAGCTGATCCCAAAACGCGACCATATCTGTAAAATATAAAAACTATGGTGTTAATTTTGCAAAACACATCGACAATAGATAACACCCGGTTTCTATCTGACAAACGGATCGTTTTTAATACGAACAGTTAAATTAACTACCAGCCGTAGGTCAAAACTGTTATTTTATTAAATACGCCTCGTAAATTAAGTTACCGACAACTACTAGCATAATGGATGAAAATGAGTGAAACTAGTTTTTCGAATGAAAAAAAAAACAACTTTATAACATTTTTTTATTATTCCGACGTTTCAAGAGCTTTGCAGCCATCGTGTTTTTTAAGTTATCTTTCAAACGTCAGTGAATTATGAAATGGTTAGTTTTACCGATGACGGAGAGTTTATTACAGGAACCGGGTATTGGAAGATATTTCAATAACTATACTTAATTCTAATGACTGCTCATATAGGTAATTTTCCTTAAAAAGTAAAAAAACGTCTAGTAGTGTGAAGCCATTTAATTTATTTTAATGAATCAAAAACATTTTTAAAAGTGAATCTTGTCACACATGACCGTAATCTTTGTTAATGACCGCATCAACCTACCCTTATTTTATACATGGGTTTTATAAATTAATATATAAATACATTTGTAATATATGATATAATTTGATACAACGATAATCTCTAACGAGCCACCTATAAAATCAGCTTTAAGCGAAAATTTACCATCGTGTTAAGGCGCTACTTTGCAAACAAACAATTATTTTTACACTATCAGGGTATAAAAAATAATAAATATTAGCAATACCAATTTGTGTATTCATTATAATTATGATTATTTGAGCTAGGCTGGCATAGCAGTAGCTGTTTATTTTATTGTCAAAATATACACAAAAGGCGACCGTGGTGTGGTGGCAGTGCAATGGTTACACAAACCGAGAGCGCGAGTTCGAGAACACCCACCGATACCAATGTATCTTTGATATATGTACTTTGGTTGTCCTGTTTCTATGATACAAGCACTTTAGTCGCTCAGTATAGAAATGTAAATAAAAAAAATAACAAAAATCAACCCAATTTTTTTTCTGATCTCTGTCAGTCAAATTTAGAGTTGTGCAGAGAGCTATATATTTTCCATTAATAATATGAAGAAGCAGCTGCCTTCATTCATGGGCAGCTATTAAGTTTTATATCAAACGGTGTCAATTTAAAAAAAAGTGTTGATATTCATATTATATTATGATGAAAAGTATATTCGCCTTAACACAAAAGCACGCATGTTGCCCAAGGGATGAGATATTTTTTATCCTGGCTTCAATTTCTGCCGGTAAATTGCAATCCGATAGGCCAGGTTCAGCTCCGGGAATAGGTGAGGGTGACTTTTACAATACCGCATATCATATTGGAAAACCAATAAAGACTAATTTATTGATATTAAAAAGACTTTTTATATTTTAAAATTGTAGTATATGTAATATAGGCATATTTTAGGTGATTTTAAATATTGTTGACTTTGAAATAAATAAACATAACTTTTTTTAATGTGAATAAATTATTGTAAAAAGTATTTTTTGTTTGTAAATATTATAAGAGTTTACATTTTATTTACCCGACTGACAAAAAAGGTGGGCTATGTTTTTCGAGCGTATCTACATATATATAATGTTAATGTACTATAGTCTAACTAAATGATGGTCTTTATATATATTTAAATTTTATTTGTTGTATCTTGTTTTTTTTTGCCTGGCAAAGTGACGGAGACTGGGGTATTCGTGAAATGAGACGGCTTTTCCGTCGTCGGCACTCTTAGACGTCCATCATGTTGACCCGATCGAGTCACAATAAAAATGAAGATCAACGTTTTATCAATCAATTAAATTGTCACACCTTTTTTCCCACATGGATAGCCAGAGACAATGGAGTGACACAACTCCATCGCTTCCCTCACATCCACAATACTCTTCTTACAATCTCTACACTTAATATTTATTTTCATACATAGGTATTATTGTTATTAATAAATCTACGGAACCATTGCACTATGCAATAAATTTTAAGCTTAATCTACTTTTTTACAAAGCGAATGACGCTTCGCGTGTTTTTCGAGTGGAATAGTATAGAGGATGGATTTGTACTAGTTTTAATATATTAATTTCATACACTCATTCATGCGACAAAACATACTAAAAATGTTATAAGTGCAGCAAGAGGATTTATTGTATTATAGTACTTTCGACGCTTGAAATAGGGGCTAATATTGTTTGCATTAAGATTGTAGGTAATTTATTTCTTTGTTCCTATCATTATAATAAACTTATTGTTCGCAATATCTATTAAACAAATATGGTTTTAAATTACCCCCTTTTATTATTTTTAATAATTATAATTCGCTATGTCTGGGTAAACAAAATATTTAGGTACCATAATTTTATATAATATGTATTAATATGTGGCTGAAATTTTGTAAAACTTTTGGAATCTTAATGTTCAAAATAAGACTTTCATTTTTATACATTCTTTGTTGTTATTTTTTTAGTGTTATTTTTTACATTTCTATACTAAGCTTGTTGGTACTAAACGTATAATAGAAACAGGCTGACCAAAGTTGTTCTATTAACCCGTCGATCTTAGGTGACCAAATTCACGCCACTATTATAACTAAGTCTCCTGAATATATAGAAGATTATTTGAAGAATTGACAGCACAATTTACCCTTGGTACCATGATATGTTCACTCCATTCTATAATTAGATATTTTAAACGAGATAAACGTTGTATATATTTAAAACAATTCTAAGTCACAATATATAGTACAAAACATATTTTGTAAGACAATCATTTATTTAAAAACACAATGCACAATAGTACATAGGCAAACTTAATGAAGCTAGGAGCTATTAAATTCTATTTTGAATCGCAATACAAAGTTGCAGTGTCTGTAACTACCTCTAGATTAGTAAGTAGGCGTGAAGTTATACAAAATGTCGTTTGCCAAGTGTCAAAATGGATAGAGTTTGTTTTGGCAACCTGGCGCCCGGTGTCTGCTTGTCGTCACTTCGCGGTAATAGTGATGTTGGTCGTTTGAAATTTATATATATTTAGTTATCGATGTTAAGCAATTATTATGATTATTTAGTATTTTATTTATTTTTGTTTAACCTTAATAATGTTTAATAACATTAATAACCTTTCGTCAATCTACTCAGCCTGAAAACATTAAAGGGCATATAGCACAAATAAATTTAAATTGCTAAATATATTTTCTTAGATTTTGTGCGAACATTGATCAATGAATTAAACAAATTTTATGCGGCTTTCTATCGCGTTTATTCTGGTTTTAATTCTACAATTTTTTTATTATTCCGAAGTTTCGAGAGCTTTGCAGCAATCGTGGTCACGGAGAGATAGTAAGCTGCAAAAAAAAAATGTTTAATTCAGTAATTATTGCTGTAATTCAGATGAAGAATGGGCGAAATATAAATACATCACTTCACAGAGTACATTAGAATCAGCCCAGGCTGCTTTTTTAGATGAGCGAGCAGTCTTAGCAACCGCCAACTAAATCATAGCTGATTAGTTAAAAAAATATGCTGCGCCTGTGTTGTACCAATGCAAAAATATATCTCTATCGATATTATGTATTAATAGCCATGTGACGTGAATGCATCACTAAACCCTAATGAGCACACTACGTCATTGTCCAGGTGAGATCTCCACACCTCGTTAACTCTTTACCACCGGATTTCCTACTAAAACCACAATTTTACACCATCTTACATCTTAAACATTGTCTACTTTAAAAACTTACAACATAACGCAGCACAAAACTCTATTTATTTATGTAGAATTAATTGTTTTCTTAATCTATTGGAACAAAGTGTTTTTTTTTTAAATTATTATTGAGGCTCGACATTATAAGCGCCCAGCCTGAACTGGAGTGAATGGGGGGGTTACTGCTACTTACAGTTTTTTATTATTTTTTTTTATTAACGTGGGAGGAAAGCTTTACCAGCCGAGGTGCCGGGCTTTCACCGGCTAAAACCTCCCACGCCGTTTCCACAAACCGTCATCGGCGGAGCACTGGTATCGCGTTAGCAAACCCGCGTAACTCCGCCGACGTTGGCCCTTTCGGGCCCCAACTAACAATGTGGCCCGCTCAGTCGCGACATTGCTGACACGACGAGCGGCCCCTCTTTCTGGGAGAGACGTGCGGAAACGGTTGCACGTCTCTCCCTTACTGCCACTGCCCGGCTTGGGCAGCGGCATCCTCCAATCGCTCAACCGATTAAAAGCACTGCCCGAGGGAGCACCGAGTTTTGGCGCTGCCGAGCAACCGCTCAAGGCAGCGCCACATCTTAGTAGTGCGCCGCTCAGGCAATGTTCGGTCATTGCCCGGGCGACGCACTCGCTTCTCCGTCCCAGCCAGGCGCCTAGACACCCAGCTGGGACAATCCTCTCGTGTCCTCTTCCCGATGCGCCTCTGGTAGCCAGAGGCTAACAGGAAGAGGACGGGGTGAGGGCGGTGTGAAGTACACCGCCCTCGGGTTGCGCCACGCTGGCCGTTAGGCCGGGGCGCCCACACGCTGGTTTTGGTCCGCGTCGGAACCCGGGGGCACTACGCCGTCACCGTCGCGGCTCCCTATCCGCCACCCGGAAACGCGCCCGATGGGAGACCAGCAAAACTCCAGCAATCACCTGCGTGTGATTGCTGTCGCCACAGACATAGTCTGTGGGCGACCACGGGAGGTGCTTACATGCTACTTACAGTTACTCCAAGGTATTTAAACTTGTACTACCCCAAATCGGCAGATTGGGCAACCAGACCCGGTGCTAATATAAACACCTTTTTTTATTAACAAATATTTGTAATATTTTATCTAATTAATAAATATTAAAAATAAAAGCTTTTGAAATAAAATCTTTTACTTCGACCGGAAATCGAACCAGGGACTTTAGGCGTAACGAACTGTGCTAGCCAAGTAGCAGTATGAAGGTATTCCAATTATGAAATGCAAATAGCAGTCACATCCACTATGCCGGCCTAGTAACAATCGACAACAATCAAGGTAACCCCGGAACGCAACTGAGTCGTACTACTGTGCACCATATGCCTGCCTATGATTGTTTGAATTATCAATCAATCAAATGGAGACAATAGAGCGCCACTTGCTACGGTCCTGACACAACTTCCTCACTTCCTTCACATCCACAATTCTCTTCATAAAACCTCTATGTTTATGGGCACTAGGCAACTCAGCTTTCTTAAGGCTGTCTCTGATTTGGTCGTACACATCCTTAATTAATTAATTAGTTTGAATTAAATTAGTTTTAATTTTAAAGTGGACATCAGAGATTAATATTAGTTGTTAAAATAGTTGGCAGGTAGTATTTCACACCTGAACACAATATGAAAGTACATTTTCAAAAGTGCTCTATTTTTTCAAATGTATTTTACAAGCGCGATGATATACTTAAAACTAGGTATTACTATATTTCTTTTCACATCTTAAATTAGGTCTTGTTGACGTTACGATGTCTATGGGAACGTTCAACTTTATATTTGGCCAGCATCACGATGACTACTTAGATTACAAGACAACCACAATGTTTGACGACAAGCGTAGCTAAGCGGTTGGCGATTGGTTGCGCGTAAAGTCCCGGGTTCGATTCCCGGTCGGAGCAAATATATGTTTCATAGCTTTTATTTGCAATATTTAATAATTATATTAAATATTGCAAATATTTGTTAATAAAAAAGAGGCGGATATTTGCTCCGGGTCTGGTTATCAAAGAATGGTAGTCACCGTGATACCCAGTCTGCCGACCCACCACTTACAAACACCGTGAAGTGTTTTGGTCACGCTTCGGGATTAGCTTGAAAGTTGTCGGTTTCAACTACCCCGGCATAGTAGATATTACTGCTACACTTACAGTTATTAACTTGTAGTAGCAGTGACATCCATTCATGGACCACACTCTAGCTTAACATCAAGCGGGGTGCTGTCATTTTGTCGAGTCACAATAAAAAAAGTGAGATAGTTGGTGCTTCGGGATTAGCTTGAAAGTTGCCGGTTCCAAACAGGGCGGTATAGTAAATGCGATTGCTACTTACAGTTATGTAAATTGTAGTAGCAATTGCCTTTATTCATGGACAGCACTTTAACCGTACATCGGATCTTATCTCTTTAAAAATAATATACAATCTACAATAGGCTATTTCGCGTCTTCAATTCTCTTAAAGGCCAGACATAACACTTAAGTGACACTCAGTGGACAGTCCCATTGCGCATTTGCCTACCAAGTGAGCGTACATAATTATTTCAAGGACACTGCCGAAATTAATTACTGGTCCTTTTACTTGTACTGTGATAAAATTAGGTATTTTTAGGACATTTTTGTTTTTCTTATGTTCATGTCCTGATTTTACTCTAGCACAGGTCGGGGAAACTTTACGTTATACGAGTATAAATAGCATACGTGTTTATTTGACGGGTTCGATTGCTGAGCTAAACGATATTTTTAATCGATCAATCGACACATATTAGAATGATTTATCAGCCGGCATAGTGACGGTGACTGAGGGAATCGTATACTGCATTGGTTACGCTCTTGTTCTTCCTCTTAATTATCGAGATCAGTCTTCTTGGGCTCCTTTACATTGTCCAATGATTCTGCTATTTTATTATTTCCTATCAGCCAATTCGAGGTAGTAACACTACTTATAGGTGTACAGATCGTGAATTGACTTAGTCGCGTTTCGGAAGTTTTTGGTTCCAACTGGGCCGGCATAGTGGATGCGACTGCTACTTACTATTTAATTCATGGACCGCACTCCAGCGCCGCAATAAAAAAAAAACATTGTAAGCTAGTATTAAGATGGCTTTATTTAGACAACTAAAATATACTTTAAAAATATTCACTCGCTGTAACACTTTGAAGATAGAGTCACACCTTTTCTTCGATCGCGCAGGTGTCTTCACTGTGATTGGTGGAGGCGTAAGGTGAGACAGGTGTGGCTGGCCAATCAGCAACTAGATGAGGTAGACGCAGGTATTGGACGAGACGATTTTTAATATAATATATCTGTATTTATTATATTAAAAAATAGTATAAAGATTACATTTACAAGTCTTTACATGAAAAACAATAATGGAGTTTAAACTACATATAATTTATACTGTATAATTTGTCTAGTTTATTATCTATGCGATCTCTGGTATCATTGGAATAGATTTAAACGGGTCTTAACGCGTCATTATCATGTCTTACTTGTCTACTTTAAAAGTGTGGTAGGCAGTGGTACTCAGTCTCCCGATACGGGGTAGTACCACCACTTAAAAGTATACAGATCTTGAAGTGACATTGTCGCGTTTCGGGATGAGCTTGTTAGTTGCCGGTTCCAACGAGGCATAGTAGATGTGACTGCTACTTACAGTTATTGAACAGTAGTAGCAGTCACCTCCATTTATGGACGGCACTGCAACTTAACATTAGGCGGGTGCTGTCATATGTCTAGGCACAATAAAAAATAACTCTATTCTTCAGCTCTGTCACGAATAATTAGTGGATGCATTTTGTCGTTCGAAATGGCGTTCTAAAGTCTATGTTCAGCAGTGGACGCCTTCTGGCTGATGATTTTGATGATGATTTGGTTTATGCAGATAGCGGTTATATTAGTAGTTGTCTATTTTTACATAAAGAAAGATTAAATAGTTGTTTATTGAGTTGTGAAATGTGGGATTAATAGGTAGGTATATATATGTAGGGCGTGGGATTAGTTTGGGACGTGTTTGATGGCTGCAACATAGTTCCTATATATCGTAACTTGTTGTAAATGTTCTGCAATTATGTGTTATTAGTTCCTGTTTTATTTTGAGGAGGAATTATGTTGTTCAACATTTTGTGGGAAAACGTTTACTATAATAGTAAAAAGTGTTATGTTTTATATGTGAACATAAGCTCTATTGATTTATAATGTATATTTTATATATACTAAAGTTATATAGAAAATAGAAACTGACGGACAAAGTAATACCTTGACGACAGGCGTGGACGAACGGTTTAGCGATTGGTTTGTTGCGCGTAAAGTCCCGGGTTCGATCCCCGGTCGGAGCAAATATTTGTTTCATAGCTTTAGCATTTGTAATATTTAATAATATTAAATATTCCAAATATTTGTTAATAACAAAAAAAAGAGATGGATATTTGCTTCGGGTCTGGTTATCAAAGAGTGGTGGGCAGTGGTACCCAGTCTGCCGATCCGGGGTAGTACCACCACTTACAAGTATACAGACCGTGAAGTGATTTGGTCACGTTTCGGGATCAGCTTGTAAGTTGCCGGTTTCATCTGGGCCGGCATAGTGGATGTGATTGCTACTCACAGTTATTGAATTGTAGTAGCAGTGGCATTCATTCATGGACCACACTTCGGCTTAACATCAAGCGGGGTGCTGTCATATGTCGAGTCACAATAAAAAAAAAAAAACCTATTTTAAAGATATATTGAAACTAGCAAATGGTTTCGAACCGGGGATTCTGGGTTTGCGTGTTGTTCATTTACCACTACTACCAAACCACGATCGCTAATAATCTAATAATTTATCTAAGTATATCTAATTAGTCTATATTCGTCTCTCCGTGACCACGATGGCTGCAAAGCTCTCGGAACGTCGGAATAATAAAAAAATGTAAAATCAATAACCAAAAATAAACGCGATAGTAAGCTGCATAAAATCTGTTTATATTTCAGTATTAAATATTTTTAGAAATCTCTGTACTTTTGGAAACGCAACTGGCAACTAGTACCTATATACGATCTACTTTTATCAATATCTGTTTCACTACTACAAGGCAACCAAGTCTGGAAGAGATCGCCAATTGTACAATCCAAGTTTGTAAATCAGGTATTGTATATAGTGACGACGATTGAAAAAATGAGCCAGTTCACGGCTGCCCCAGTCACCATCACTATGCCGGCCAAAGGTGCCGCATCGCTTGAAGGACCCAAGGTTATAGGATGGAGAGAACACATAGGCTGGCAAAGCTGGTAAATAAATGAACCGCGACTCTAAATCGCATAAAATATAAGAAATATGTTTAATTGTTTAAAGTGTAGTTGTCTGTATGTCTGACTATGTCAAAGGAGAGTTTCAGCGTAACTATTAAATTTTGTAAGTGCTTCACTCAATGTGAGAATAAGAAATTGTGGCCCAATTTATATATTTACTTATATACTTTCTTATATTAATTCAATGTATTATTTTAATATTAATTAGTTATGACATTGGATAACAAAACTGTAGCTTAGTGGTTAGAGCGACATACATCGGGTTCGATCCCCGGTCGCAGTTGAGCTTTTAACCAATTTTCGTTACTAATTTATACAGGTAATAATGTACATATAAGAATAGGATTTGAATATGATAAAAAATACAATTTACTTAGATTTTTTATTAATATAAAAACTCATGATAAGATAGAGATATTCTTAAACTAGACATTCTACAGACATAGAGACAAAATAGAGACATTCTAATTAATACAAATTATGCAGTATTTTCTTAGATTTTGCGCGAGCATTGATTAATGCATTAAACAATTTTTTGCTGCTTACTATGACACCGTAAGTTTTTTTTTTTGCAAAAAATTCAAATAAACCGGGAATAATAAAACAAAATCAAAACATGAAATGGGGTAGTTTTTGGAAGCAATGAAAGCTTCGACCAATAGGACGACTAACACCTCAGTCTCTCCGTGACCACGATGCATGGATGGCTGCAAAGCTCTTGAAACGTCGGAATAATAAAAAAAAGCAAAATAAAAACCAAAAATAAACGCGATAGTAAGCCGCAGAAATATATTTAATTCATAAATTATTCAATACACCTATATTAAATTAATGTCAAAGGTATTTGACAGTGTTGTCTGTTAATTCTAATAATAAAAGGCAAAATTGAAATTCCCTAAGACACGGAGCTCTTTGCGGTTTGAAACGTTCACGTTTAAAATTATTTTAATGATTCCGCGAATAGTGATACGTTTAAATTTTGATGATTTACAGTTCCGCCATTAAAACTACTTACTTGTTTTATTATTACCTATAAATAATAGATATTATATAGGTAGCAGGGTGTCGTAAATTAATTACACTATTCGCATTTACGCGCGTTTCATCCCAACACTCGCACTCGGCTCGGAATAACTTGAAACGCCATTTTATATATTAGAAGACATATTTCATTAAACACCACTAACATTTAATATAATAAAAACCCTCTCAATTGTTTAAATCAACATTGTTTTATAGGTTGCCTAGTGCCCACATACAGAGCCTGTATGAAGAGAATTGTTGATGGAAAGCAAGGGAGGGAGCAAGGGAGGAAGCAAGGGAGCTGTGTAAGGATCGTGGTAAGTGGCGCTCTATTGTTTCTACCTATTCCTGTAAGAAAAAGGCGTTACAATTTGATTGATTGATTGATTGTAAGACGTAGACAGACACATTTTGTAGAATGTTGTCACATTGCTCAAACTAACTAGGCCGGCATAGTATTACTGCAAGAGTTATTTTATTGTAGTAGCAGTCGTCTGCATTGCTATTTAGTAACAGCCATTGTTGTCATATGTCAAGACACAAATAAAAAGAAATCCGAATAACATTTTAATAACAAATATTCGCTGACTGACAATACTTAGGTACGTATACTAATATTACTAATCAATTGATAAAATAAAACACCTTCATTCTTTATAGGAATGAATTCTTTATAGAAGCTAATCGCTACTTTGCTTCAGGATTTTTATTATTATTGTGACTCGGCACTGAATTGCCTAGTGGTAAGCACGCGAAGATCAAAGAGTGTCGACGGCTGAATAAACCGATGACTGTCTCAGTCGCCATCACTACGTCAGCCATTAAACTCACATACTAGTCGTAAATAAATGCCAACTTTATTAACAGTCATCACGTTTCCTAAGTGTTAACTGCCATCAAATAGATAGACAAATGACAATCACAAAATAGCAAAATAGTGTGTACAAGTGAAAAACAATACGACCGTGGTGTAGTGGCAGTGCAAAGGTCACGCAAAGGTTCAAAACCCACCCACCGGTATCAATGTATCTTTGATATAGAAATTTAAAGAGTGGTAGGCAGTAGTACCCAGTCTGCCGGTTCGAGGTAGTACCACCACTTACAAGTATTGCGACTTACAGTTATTGTATTGTAGTAGC
Source organism: Tinea trinotella (assembly GCA_905220615.1). Taxonomy (NCBI): domain Eukaryota; kingdom Metazoa; phylum Arthropoda; class Insecta; order Lepidoptera; family Tineidae; genus Tinea; species Tinea trinotella. Next base: position 14,086,824 of record HG992313.1, read on the forward strand.
AGTGACATCCGTTCATAGACCACACTCCGGCCTAACATCAGGCGAGGTGCTGTCATATGTCGAGTCACAATAAAAAAATGTAATTAAAAAAATTGAAAATCTACTTGTATAACCAACAAAGTGTGTTTTATGAAAACGTGTACGTGAAATATTTCAGGTATGCAATAGAGCAGCTGCTTTTATCTAAAATTACACGTGAAATGTGTTTGGAGGCAGCAATGGATTACCAGCATCTACGTGGGACAACACGTTGGACATGAGAATGCAACTGTTCCAACTAACATGTGATTTAGAGTTTTCTTTTCTTTAAAAGCAAACAGGTATTTAGTTTTATTATTAGTACCGATATTTTAAATGTAGTTTAAATTTATAAAACCATAAGCATTACGTACTTAAATATAAATTATATTGATTAACAAATTAAATTATATTTATATTAACTATAATTAAACTAAATGTATAAATAAAACATATTTTTTACTAGTGACTAAAAATATTAAACTGGCAACGTTTCTCCTTTATATAACAGTGCTAATACGTTGGCAGAAATAATTGCCTGCCTTCTTGTCTTAAGACTTCTCCGTCAGTCGCTTGGACAACTCTTTGGCCAGGCGCTTGGCTGAAAGCCCCCAAGAGCCAATCGTACTAATATATCACCTATCTAATTGTCACACCTTGAATCCCACAGCGATGGGCAGAGAGAATAGCGCCAACTTTCAATGATCCTATCACAACTTTCTCGCTTTCGTCACATTAACAATTATCTTTTTACAATTTCTATGGTTATAAGTACTGTATATAAAAAATGTCACAAATATCCGTTTTCTCCGTTCCATTCAATTCCGTTTTACAAAATTCACTTTTGCTTATCCATCTTTTTAATAGGACCAAAATAATATACCTTTTTCTATTCTTCTCACTACATCTTCTTCCTAACGATATACAGTTAATTATATAAATAGTACTATATTAATAATTTTATAACATATAATTAATAAAATTTGTAATACATTTGTTATCAATATTTATATTTAAAAAATAACTACAATTCTATAAATATGCCACAGTTACGTTCTATTGCCCCAAAAATAGTTTGCCAACAACCATAGTACGTCCAAATCACGTTCCCATTGTGTCGTGCATAATTTCTTTTTACATTTGTCAGTGTTTTTTTAACAAGATGTTATAATCCCTACCTCCTTTATTATTGTTATAATTTTTCAGGAATTCAGACTTCTTTTTCACAATTTATATATCGTAACACCGGCATCGGCACAAATATTTTGTATTACTGCCAGCAAATTTTATAATATAAATCATGCGGAAAAAATGAGGCGCAGGTAAACACTTTGACATTCAACACTTCCGCTCATAAAGTGTGTCAATCTGAAATAAACCACTCACTCAATTCATAATTCACACTTTTTATTGATAATAATCCACTGAATTTTGTCAAATATAATATCCATATATTTTATATACATTTTTAGGTTAATTTCGACGTTTATTTTGTATTTTATATTTCATGCAAAATAAACGTCGTATAACATATTTCATATTGTCAAATTTATTATTGTTTTTTTTTTTTTTTTTTTTATTGTGACACTACATGTGACCTCGTCTCGCCTGATGATAAGCAAGAGGATGTCCAAGAGTGACGACGACTGAGAAAACCGGGTTCGTTCACGGCTGCCTCAGTCGCCGTCACTATGCCGGCCAAAGGTGCTTCTTCACGCATCGCTTGAAGGATCCAAGGACATAGGATGGAGAGAACACATGGGCAGGCAAAGCATTCCACTTGTCAATTGATCTACAAAGAAAAGACGCACCGAACTTTTTAGTTCGACTGCCGATTCGGTCGATAAAATGCGGATGCTTTCCCCGACCTGTGCGGGTATTACGGGAGTGAAAAGATGAGGTAGGAACAAGGTTAAAGAGCTCTTCGGAACATTCCCCGTGGTATAGGCGATAGAGGACGCACAGAGCCGCCATGTCTCTTCGTAGTTGTAGGGGCTCCAGAGTTCGCGTGACCTCTGCATCACCTATGATCCGGACAGCTCGGCGCTGCAATGAATCCAGGGCATTAAGAAGATACTTGGCAGAGCCGTCCCAGAGGTGCGAACAGTACTCCGCGCAAGAGCGAATCTGTGCCTTGTAAAGAAGCAGGCGAAGCTCTGGCGCGAAGAACCGCCGCACCTTGTCCAGGATGCCAAGTTTGCGGGAGGTGGTCTTAATGGCCCGCTCGATGTGGTCCCTGTGATTCAGGTCGCAGCGAAGGGACATTCCAAGAATGTCCAGTCTGTCCGAAGCACTGAGGGAGATGTTACAAAGAGAGGGAAGGGGAGTAAACGGGGATTTTTTCGTCGAGAACGCGCATACCTGAGTCTTGTCTGCGTTGAACTGAACCAGGTTCTTGTCGCCCCAGTGGGTAATACGATCAAGAACCCGGTTCAGTCCCGCTACAACAGACTTTCTCATATCGGCTATCTCCTGTTTGCCGGCTGCGGGGCGGGCAGTGTAGCGTCCATGCACCGTGCTGTCGTCTGCATAGCAATGAATGCCGGATCCGAGGTCCAGCATGTCATTGATATGCAGAAGGAACCAAGTCGGCGACAGCACGGAGCCCTGAGGGACGCCGGCATTCACCGACATCCTGCGCGACGCGCTTCCATCCACAACGACGCGTATGGAGCGGCCACGCAGGAAGTCAGCTATCCAGCCCCGCAGACGGTCAGGTAAACCGTATGCCTCGAGCTTGGATAAAAGGCCCCTGTGCCAGACCCTGTCAAACGCTTTGGAGATGTCCAAGCCAACAGCAAGGGCTTCTCCATTACCATCCAACGCTTCACCCCAGACGTGCGTGGTGTACGCTAGAAGATCACCAGTTGACCGTTTCGGCCTGAAGCCATATTGACGGTCATTGATCAGCTGGTGACCCTCCAGGTAGGCCATGAGGCGAATATTAATTATTCGCTCCATAACCTTGCACAGTACTGAGGTTACAGCAATTGGACGGTAGTTTGACGGGTCCGAGCGGTCGCCCTTCTTTGGGACCGGTTGCACATTGGCCCCCTTCCAAGCCCGAGGCACGCAGCCCGATGCGTACGAGAGCCGGTATAGCCTCGTCAAGACGGGAGTCAACTCCGCTGCACAAGTTTTAAGCACAAGCGCTGGGACACCATCGGGACCACTGGACTTCCGGATATCAAGCGATCGTAGCTCCATGCGGACATCGCGTTGTCTGATACGAATCTCAGGCATCGTATGTCCGCATGGACGCAGGGTGGGTGGCCCTGCACCACGATCGTCAATATGCGAATTTGAGGCAAAGACTTCGGCCAGTAGATCGGCCTTCGCCTTCGCCGTATGCGCCAGTGAGCCATCAGGCTGTCTCAGCGGTGGCAGTACAGAACGACAGAAGTTAGATTCTACAGTCTTGGCGAGACTCCAAAAGCTGCGACTACCCGTTGGGTGCGCTAATAGACTCTCGCCAATCCTGGAAACGCGCTGTGCCTCCGCCTTTTTAAAAACCTTTCTGCAAGACTTGGTGGCACGATTGTAGGCTGCTTTCAACTCATCCACGTGAGGGTCATGATGTTTTCGACCCCTGACCCATGCACTGTGAGCTGCGTTTTTTGCTGAAACAGCAGCCGCGCAGTCACTGTTGTACCAGGGCCTGCTCCGGTCGTTACGAGATGCACAGTTGGATGGAACGTAATATTCCATCCCCAGTGCTATCTCATCAGCAACGGCCGAGGCACACGTGGATGGATCCTCGGAGTTGAAGCAGCGCTGCCACCAAGGGAGCGAAGCGAAATAATTTCGCATTCCCTCCCAATCCGCTGACCTGTAGTGCCATAAACGTCGCACCTCATTCCTGGCGGGAGGAGGCACGACGCGCGGCACTATCGTCTCGACCAGGCAGTGGTCAGAAGTCCCAAGAGGAGCTCTGACCGAAATTTTATACCCGGTCGGGCGAGTGGTCAGTAGAAGGTCCAGCAGAGTGGGAGCATGACCGACAATGTCTGGTACCCGGGTGGGTTGGGTCACCAGCTGTGTCAGGTCATGCAGAAGGGCGTAAGCATGAGCAGCCCTTCCCGCGTGGTCGGTCCTTTGGGACCCCAACCACACCTCATTGTGTGCGTTGAAGTCCCCCAAGACCACGACCTCCGCGGTCGGGAACCGCTCCAGCGCTTCGTCTGTCGCCCGGCTCAGAGAATCGAAGAGCCGGGTTGTCTCCGAATCCCCGTGGTGGGAACGATAAAGGCACCCGTAGATCCTGGCTTGGGAACCAAGGTCTACGTGTACCCAGAGGATGGACAGGGAAGGATCCTCCAAGCAAAGCAGACGGAGACAACAGATATCGGACCGGATGTACACACATACCCCGGCTTTCGCGAGGAATCTTTCCTCAAGCGAGTAGCCGGGGTATTGGAGGTACGAGGTGTCAGCCGGTGGCTTTATCTGCGTCTCCGTCAAGAAGAGCATAGCGGGCTTTGCCGTCTCAAGATGGTGATGGACGGCACTGAGATTGGCGTGGATTCCACGTATATTCGTGAAATCCACGCCAAGCTCATTTGAAATGGGGGTTTGAGTTGCCGCTGGAGAAACTCTACTTCTTGTTTTGTGTGCTTGCATTTGGAGGGGGTGGGGGGGTGCGTGAAAATGTTGGGGGTTGTTTCTTCGAAAGGTACGAAAAGTGCAGCTATCCGCTTAGCCACATGCATCCCGGCGGTGTGAGTTTGCTGATCCGTCGGACGGAAGGGCCCCCGTACCCTCCCGGAAGTGATCGCCTGGACCCCATATCCGATCACCAATCGGCAAGACGAATCACCCCGAGATTATGCGCCGCCTGGTGGGGCAGCCTCCCTCCGTGGTTAGCGGTGGGCTCAGGCCCCTGTACTGTGCGGCGGGCGGCCAGCGGTCAACCGTTGCTACGGGTCTCCCTGGCCGACGGGTCAACAAACTCTCACCGGGATACTGCAGGTCAGCAGGATGCCACTGTCCCTTACCGAATCCACAACCCCCAACGCAACTGGTGCTACACAAACTAGTCCCCGAACGCGACGTGGTCACTATGGGGGGATTTGCATCTGTGTAGGGTGGTAATTTCAACCAGCTGAGAACACTTAATGCACCGGAAGTGTCCTCTCCCACTCTCAAGATGTTTGTCATTATCTTACTTAAATTTTCATGTAAAGTATAATTTCACATACTCAGGTATTGGAATATATATTTAAATTATATCTAAATAAAATAATCAACTATACTCTTACTGAACAGAATGCCATACGAAAACAACAAAGCATTCTGTAATCCCTCAAAATAATTCTTCTTCACGCTTTAAGGGTAGCTTAAGGGGTGAGCAGGCAGGGGTGTGAATTTAATGTTATTCGTATTGGCTTTTTATTTACCTATTTGTCACAAATGGTGTAGATTTAAATGTAAATTAGATCGACGTGAAATTCTCCCCTGAGGGATGTATTCACGGTTTTTTTACTCGAGTCTATCTAAGTATATGGTTTTTTTGGATGTTTAGTAACCGTTCAATCTGCTAATGTAGGCTTTTTAGTTTGGGGGGTAAAATACCCTTTTTGAGGTTAAATGTAGAAAATGAAAATTATTACGATGAAGCACCAAAACCACCTAACCGATTATTACAATTTAATTTTAATAATTTAACGTTCAATTGAAAGTTAAAATTTATATATCAATCAATCAAATTGTCACGCCTTTTTTAATATTTACAGTTATTGAATCTGACATCTGACCTCGACCTGCCTGATGGTGATTAGGAGCTCTTGATTTGTGAGACCATTTATCTACCTCTACACCACGGTCGCCTTCCTATTTTATCCTTTACAAAATCAAATCTAATAAATGTATACTAAAAGTTATTAAATACGTAATATCGATATTTTATTAATTATTATTTATTAAAATTACAAATCTTCACATCTTTATACCTGCTTTTTAGTAAATATACAATGTCACAGTTTCTATTGACTGTAGTAAATTTTCATAATATATATTAGACGTTTCCTGTGCAAGCTGTTTGAATAAAAAAAAGATTCAGTCACAAATAACAAATGGCCGTCGAGGCGAACATTTCACGATACTAATATTTTTGTCTGCGATGTGACACGGAGAGATTGAAAAATTTGCTCTCAAACTGCGGGTGAGTGTGTTACTTGTAGACATAAAATAAATTCACGCTTTTCTTTGTAAATTAGGTAGAGCTTAATACATTGCCAACTATTCAATTATACTCTAGATATAAAATAATATTTTCCATAAACAGAAAAACAATAAAATTTACTAAACTGATGACATCGATTAAAACGTCAAAAACATATTGACATTAAGCCTAATGATATTAAAAAAAACTAGAAAAGTAAAACGTGAAAGGTATCTTAGTTACATACATAAATGCTGCAAAAGTGCTTGTACCATGGAAACAGAACAACCAAAGTATGTACATATATCGAAGATACATTTATTAATTTATTCATGTAATGGGTTAGTCATGTCTTATATCTAAATTAGTTGTACTCCATAACATTGGTACTGGCAAGTCGTTTTGAACCCGTGCTCTCGGTTTGTGTACCCATTGCACTGCCACTACACCACGGTCGCCCTAAAAATTAAATGTTAGGTTAAATATTTATAAATAAGTAAGTTTTAGTTATATGACGTAGTATTGGCAACAATCATTACATTTACCCTATATATATTCGTTCGACCTGTTTCACGACACCTGACATACAATGTTTTGTCTAACACTAAAACGGTTTCAATACAAATTATATATTATTTTTTATTCCTAAATCCCAATGGAATTTGGTGTAATTTATATTTTTAAACTATCCTTTTAAAAATATAAGGATAGTTTAAATACCCAATTATATAATACCCAATTATTTATATTTTAAAGTTTTTATTATATTATAATAAATATTTTTGTTATAAGTGTATAATGCACATGCCAATGCGGTTACAGAGATAGCTAAAAAAACTTTGTAAAACAGCGATCGAAGAAGTGCATCCGAAAACACATTTTTATTTATTTATATTTGTATACTAAGCTACTTGAGTGCTTGTATCATAGAACCAGGACAACCGAAAACATATTTCGAAGAAGATTCTTTGGTACCGGCAAGTGGTTTTGAACTCGTGCTCTTGGTTTGCGTAACCACTGCCAAATTAATAAAATTAATATATACTTTTCTTTTTCTTTTTTTTACATTAATTGAATTGAGCCCAATCGCATATAATGAAGACGCAGCAGCGACAACAGAGTAACATATTAATTGAAGCAACGTCCGTGGTGCTAAAGCGCGCACATCAAAATCAAAAGGATTTAATTTTAAACATTAATTAATAGTCACAGAAATGTGCTCCAATCAAATGTGCCGACCGATGCGCAATTACTAACACAGGTGACGTTTGACAAATTAGTTTCGGGAGTGGAGGACGCTCTCCTTGGACACATGCACCGTGCGACAGCTCCCTCGCCCGGCCCCGGCACAAACGACACAATTGGACAAATCAATTATATTTAATATTACTCAAAAATTATAACATATTATAGAAAATTCTATTATATACAATGTGACAAAATTATATAGATAATATAATACGAGTACTAATAGATATATTCACTGTGTAATTTTTTTAAGTTAAGCACTCCAGTTGATATTAAGTTGGAGTGTAAATCCATGAATAGACGCGACTAATAATTGCTATAGCACTCACTATGCCGGCCCAATTGGAACCGTTTCCTTTCAAGCTGATCCCGAAACGCAACTAAGTTACTTTACGGTCTGTACTACTACGAATCGACAGTACCTACCTACCATGTAGACCATGTAGACCTACTATAAAGACCACCAATTGTCTGCCTACCTTAATTTATTCTTGCATAAGTATTTTATTAAATTTACATTAGTCATGACCGCACAACGCTTGTGGTCATGACTAATGTAAATTTAACAATATCCGGTATATCCCTGTTGAACTGAACATGCAATGTGATCCTGAAATGCTAATGAGCCTTTACACCAAAGCCTTGCCACCCCCGAGTTATTGAGCAAGTGAAAAATCAAATATGTAATTAAATAAATAAAGTCAATTTTATATTGTACTAAAACTCAGAAGTTCATGGTTTAGAACTCAAAATCAAAACATTATTTCGGATTGGTCTTCCGGTACATGTGCATTGTCAGACTCTATCATGATTTCGAAAAGTGGAAATCACAAGAAACTCGTCAAAAAATAAACAATCCAAATAGCAAAAAAAAACATAAATCGGTTACCTGTATTATTGTGTCAAATACCCAATAATTCAGGAGAACCGCCATAATCCTAATTCTAATTGACTTGTTTAACCAGTTTTTGCTTGAATACCTTGTTGAGATTGGAATATTTAGAATTGTTAGTGATATCAATGAGCACTGCGTCCATATTTAATATTTTAATAATAGCAAACCAAGTATGTTTCACTAATAAAGCTGAAATGATTTAGATGACATCACGCATTAACGGAAAGGTGATTATTAAAAGTTTATTATATTATAGTTTGTATGTAAGGCACTTCCATACACACACGACACTATGCCAACACGCTTTGATCTCTCCATTTCAAAGCATTATAGCGTTTAATAGATATGATTTATAGTCACTGTCACACACGGGGATACAAACAAACAATCCATCAACGTATCACTCGCAATTAAATAATATTCGTTAAAGTTGAACCATCATCAGATTGAGAATATGTTTAAGATTTTAAAATTATTAATTGTAATAACTGTGTTTATAACAGAGGGTACTTTAAACAATTTAATTTTAGTGATTTAATTTTATTTAAATATTTTTCAAACAAGGATGAATTATTATATTTCGGAGACATCCTCAAGAAAGCATGAAGGGAATTGTGGATGTGAGGGAAGCGAGGGAGTTGTGTCAGGATCGTGAGTAAGTGGCGCTCCATGTCTCTGCCTATCCCTGTGGGAAAAAGGCGTGACAATTTGATTGATTAATTGATTATTTATTTATCTAATCTATTCATGCACTACATTGCTTAGATATTATTAATAATAGTAACATATACCTAAATATTCTCCGTGTGTGTGTCTGCGCGTACTATGATGACATAAGACATAGTTGTCATTCGCCTGTCACGCGGGTGCAGCTTTCAACAAATCAGAACGATCTGTTTCGTCCTTTTCGTGAGCTCGCGAATAGAGCTCTTAAATTAATTAGCTTACTGTTTATGACATACCCTTTGATAAATATATATACAACATACTTTGGCTCATAGGCATGCTCGTGCAAAACTTTTGGATCACACTCCAGATTAACATCAGGTGGTGTGCTATGACACTTTATTAATATTATTTCTATTTACATTTATGTACTAAGGTACAAAGCATGCTTGTTTCATAAAAACAGGACAACCAAAGTACGTAGACGATGAGATTCTTCCTATTTCTTCTCATTGTACCTTTTTGAAATGTTGATAGAGTCTGGCAATGCGTAAGAGCAGAAAGAGCCTATGCGAAATTATTGATTTTTGAAAGATATCAGATTTTGACCAGCACTCTTGATTTCCGAGATTTCGCCCATTAAACTTTGGTTTAATACGAGTACATAGTGAATACAGTTAGAAACGTTTGTTTATTTTCTTATTTTACACTTCAACCAATAGAATATTCTGATGCGTTTAATCTGTTAGATGCATGTCTTAGTCTGGTTACCTAAAAAGTTATAAAATGCCATAAGTTATAATAATTCGAATAATTGCATAAAATACGTTAATATTTTCTTCATAGTTAGAATTCATTAGATTTTAAAAAAATTCGTACTTTGTAAGAACTTATAAAGACATTATAAGCGCTTGAGCGCGGTCCATGACTGAAGACGACATCTCACACAAACAGACACCTGAACTGGCTGTGTTCACTATGCCAGCCTAAATCCAATGCTCGGTGGTACCAGTAATATAGGAAAATACGAATGAATCTATTTATTAGTTATACTAAGTTCAAAATAAATATTTCTGCAACAAACACGACAAAAGAAAACAAGCAATATGATTCGCCATAAAAATATTCACATGAAAACTATTAAAGTGTTATAATAATAAATGTAACTGTAATAAATCATAATTTTACACATTTATGTAAATATTTATGATAATATAGGCAGGTGCGCGTGCGTTTATGGATTATTATTTATATTTGTGTGAATTCGTACGTGCAACATGTTTCTTAGATAAATATAAGTACAACTACATTTAGATGGAAAAATAACAGTTACAATATGGTTTTATAACAACAATTTTGAAAATTGTTTTGGCTATGTCGGTAGCAAACTCCTTGCTACGCTAGAGTAAGATCCATGTGCAGAAACGACCTCTCTCTATGTTCTAGCAGCATTAGTATCCGCTATACCGGCAGGGATTATATACTCGTATTCCTATTATGCTAAACATTCGAAGACCGATCACATATGACATTCTTTATATTTTAGATTTTTAGCTGTTTTTATTCATTATAGCCTCCTAATATGTCGGTGCGCTATTTGAACAAGTCGCCTAATTTTTTATACAGAAAAACAATTAGAATAGACGAATAATCTAACGGGAAAATCAACAATCAGAAAATTTTAAATTATGTAGCTATTATTTTTGTATTTATATTTTTTGTTTTCTTTGGTGTTTTTACTTTTTAATTTTAATTTTGTAGGTATACCTGTTATTGAGAAAACACGCGGTCAACAATGAATCGTGCTTACGTCACAATCTGTTTATTTAAATTAAGAATATAAACATAAAATATTTTTGTTGTCCGTACCTGTGAGAAAAGAAAGTGCTCTTTATAGGTGGGGGTCTTTAAATTGGCGCTGATTGTCAACAATTGGTTACAATCAAGTGCGCCGGCGACGCACACAAACAATATCATATATAGGTACCTCCACGCTTGTACTTCTAACGACGCAACAACTATATGCCACAGACATACACAAACATATAGAATTGTGCACTTTATGACACTCTATTAGACATCAGGGAAAGGAGATTGACGAAAGAAATTTATAAATCTGATGTGGATGGATGCGTTAATCGAGAGAATCAATCAAATCGGAGACATCCTTAAGAAAGCTGGGTTGCCTAGTGCCTATAACCATAGAGCTTGTATGAAGAGAATTGTGCATGTGAGAGAAGTGAGGGAGTTGTGTCAGGATCGTGTCTGTGGGAAAAAGGCGTAAAAATTTGATTAATATTCGACATCTTGCGGCAAGTCCTTGCTGCTGATGAAAATGACTTTTGTCTTGACGATCATGTCTACCTGTCCTCGGCTATGATAGGTAGGCAGACGGCCTATCTGGGGTAGTACCAGTTAACACTAATTGAGATTTGCTTAAACGTTGCGGGCTCCAACTAGGCTGGCATAGCTGAGACTCTCACTCCAGCTGAAAATCAGGCAGGATGCTATGCTATCTACCTAGAGATTAGAATCTAGGTACTTTAATCTCATTCTATTTTATTTCCTAATATTAATAAATAGATTTGTAATTTCCATCCATATTAATGTACTTTTTAAGATAAAACTTTTTTTAAAATTGGGTTAATAGGAAATATAGGATGATGAATTAGAGCTTCTGAGAGATAATTACTGGTGTGATAAAAAAAATATTCTGTTCATTTCACAGCCTAACCCTGCGGGAATGAAGGCGTGAAATTTTGATAAGTGCTGTAATGATTATCATAAGCAATATGAAAATATTTAAAAAAATCTTTAATGTATTTAATATGATAATACAAACCTGCCAGTCGGGGCGTTTGTTTTTTTTTTTATACATACAACGTAGGTAGACCTCCCACTAGGTAGACTGACGACATAGTGAAAGTCGCGGGTAACCGGTGTATGCCACTGGCGTCTTGTCGTTCGGAATGGCGTTCTAAGTGGGAGGCCTATGTTCAGCAGTGGACGCCTTCTGGCTGATGATGATGACGGTATATAAATGTTGTAATAAAATATCTAAATAGTGAACGTGTGACAATGTTGTACGTAGTAGTGTCTATGCGAGCGCAAGTTCATCCCACAAGGTCATTGACCTGTGACCGGATAAGTCCACTTGTACTCATCCAAAGGTACGATCACCTCGCTGTGCCATCGACACCGCCCCTACCACATTAACTATATATATTTACCTATTATTATATTGCCACACATTTATGTATATTATCTGATGTGTTATAAGTTAATTGAGTTAATCATCACTGAACTAATTAAGGCGACCGTGGTGTAGTGGTTGTGCACACCGAGAGCACGAGTTCAAAATCACTTACCGATACCAATGTATCTTTGATATATGTACTTTAGTTGTCCTGTTACTATGATACAAGCACTTTAGTAGTTTAGTATAGAAGTGTAAATAAATTAAATAACTAAGGAACTAAATGGACTAAGGAAACTGTTTTATTTTTCAGTCGTCGGCGCTCTTGGACTAAAGAATACTTACTTACCATCAAGCATGTCGAGGTTAGATGCCGAATCTCAATCAAAAACAATCTGCCGATCAAGGCGTACTTTTAAGTGTACAGACCGTAAAATGGCTTAGTTGTAACACGACATTTGACCTCGTCTCGCCTGATGATAAGCAAGAGGAGGTCCAAGAGTGACGACGACTGAGAAAACCGAGTTTGTTCTCGGCTGCCTCAGCCGCCGTCACTATGCCGGCCAAACTCTTGAACCTCCTCTTGCTTATCATCAGGCGGGTCGAGGTCAGATGTCGTGTTACAATAATTAAAAAACTATTATACAGGTACTTTACACTGAACTAATATCAATCAATCAATCGATCAATCAATCAATGTCACGCCTTTTTCGATCCTGACACAACAGCCTCACTACCCTCACATCCACAATTCTCTTCACTAAGGTTATGGGCACTAAGCAACCTAGCTTTCTTGAGGATGTCTCTAACGTACTCTAGTAATATTAGTTCAAAGGTACTTTAATACTATTTATCAATCAATCAAATTGCCACGCCTTTTTCCCACAGGGATAGGCAGAGACAATCGCCACTTTCCTGATACTAAAATTATTTATTTATAATAAAATATTTATGAAATGTTTTTTTTTGTTGACGCTACAAACTGAATACCTTTTATTATGACTGTCTCATGGCAATGGCCGGTGTCAAGTTGCCATCAGTTTATTCAGTTGGTCAATTGATTCATACACATGCTTAGAATAACACATGTACATATTTCTACAAGCTAAAAACACCCATTCAGCAATACGTATAAGGGTTACAATTCTATTGTAATATTAAGGATGTTGTGATGAAATAATGAGTAATTTTTTTGTTCAAAGAAACGTATTGACGATGAAACTTAATTGGTAGTTTAATATTAATGTTTATTTTCATTGTATTATAACTCCTATAGGTTTTAGTTTAGGTTTATATTCGTTTGATGGTGAGTTTTATTATATGTTTAGTTTTTAAATTGGTGCAATATTTTTTACTATCAATAATGTAGTTACGTAATAAGTAAATGAATAGGTTTGCCTACGTTTTCATTGTGGATTTATATATGAAGACCGGTGCAATTGAACTTCGGTTGATAACACGAAGGCCCTGTCAATGTTATAATTATTTGTATTATTATAACTAGTGATGTGACTTTGATCTGCCTGATAAAAAGCAGGTGCCAGTAGAGGTCCATAAGCGCTGACGCCTGTAGGTTATAAGATTGGGAGAACACATGAACAGGTGAATTCACTTGTCGATTAAAGAACACAAATAATCGACTTTGGTTTTCCCTACCGATTTTAGTGCGATTCGGTCGACAGAATGCAGATGGTTCCCTCGTTTGGTGCTGCTATGACAAAAGTAAAAAAATGACAGACAAAGTGTTCTAAACCAACATTATTTTCAGTATTGTATGCCTGTCTTTGTAAATTCCAAGTCCCCAAAGGTGTAATTCATGAAAAAAGATGACATATTGAATTGTGGGATTTTCCTTCTTCAGAAATAATATCACAGATGTATGATATTTGGGATCTTTGTGAAAATCTAACCGGAAATTAAGAGATCAAGTCCGGAGCCCGCCCTTGGCCTTTCCGGGCCCCGGATATCGTCACCTTAGCCGTGAGGGGTGGTCACCGGGGGAACACATAAACAAATATCATTAAATTATACATACATACTCACATGTACATGTATAAATAGAACATTTAAAAATATATTATATTAATATGTTATAGCGATCGTAGTGCACGGGTTTAAAACCATTTGCCGGTACCAATGTATTTTTCATAAAATGTACTTTGGTTGTTCTGTTTCTATGATACAAGCACTTTAGTAGCTTAGTATAGAAATGTTAATTAAAAATAAAAAATATTATTATTTATTGTTTTCATATTATGAATATATTATATTAAAGAAAGCAAGAGAGTGGTTTTAGGATCGTGGAAATTAGTCCTCCCTTGTTGATTCTTGACTTGCCTGGTGGTAAGCAAGTGGAGGTCCAAGAGCTTCGACAAATAAGATAACCGACTCAGTTTAAGATTGCCTCAGTTTGATTTGATGTTCTTAATTCATTTTTTTTTAATAATTTGGATTTTATAAATATTTGTAATATAAAAAGATGCAGATAGACTTTTAAGTGTACTCGTACAGAATGTAGAGTGACTTAACGTGTTGTAGCTATATAATATTAATTTAACTGTGTAAGCAGTCATCTTCATTCACGAACCACACTCCAGCTTAACATCATTGATGTTATAATGTCAAGCCACGATAAAAAATTACTTCAAGCAATCTAAGTATGTTAAAAGTGTTTATATTCAATACAACGATAAAGACTATAACGTACTCTCTTTGTGTTTAAACCCTTGCTTATAAAATTGCATAAACTACATTCTATTATTAAAAATCCTGAACACCAAAATATCTTTTTATTATAAAATAAGAAATCGTTTTAAACCGGAGTCCTTCAGAATCACCTCATCTGGTCGCAAGGTTTGACCCCCGCACCCCCAATACTTTCACTGCAGGGGGCGGGGGGTGGCAGAACGTGGTGGTTGAAGTTAACCAACGCGTGGGGGGGGGGACATATTGGAATATTTTTCATACAAACACGTCTCTACGTGGACACTTCTACTAACCACAATATTGCTACAACCCTGCTGGGCTTACATGGAGTGACAATTTATATTTAACTTATATAAAGAGTTACACGTATATTATAATATATATAATAATAATTTCTTTATTTCTCACACAAAATCATAACAAAAATCCATTCTAAAATATGTAGTTAATTATCGATTACAATAATTTACTTATAACTTACATTACAATAACAACAATAACATGTATTTGTGTGAGACTGAGGCCTAAACTGGGCCGAAGCCTGTATCTTAGGACCCCAGGACTCACTCATTATTATTACATACAAGATAATATTTACTAAAATTATTCCATACACAGTGTGTGTGTGTGTGTGTGTGTGTGTGTGTTTGTTTTTATTTAACTATCAATTAAGACTACGAATCAATATTGTGTGGATATACTGGATAGATTCGAGTGGAGAGTTGCGGAAGGAGTGAAATGTGAACAAAAACCCGCAACGCTCTACTACCGGTCCGATAACCTAGTCAGTAAAGCGCTAGGTGTACAGTTACCTTTAATAAAGTAAGATTCTACTTAGATTTTGTTAAATCAATGGAATAATATCATATTTCACGAGTGATCGACGATTTCAATACAACAGCTATTTAAATTTCACAAAGTTACCCAAATCGCAAATGAAACGAAATACCTTGTCTATAGACAAAGTCTAATTTGAATCACATTAAATAATCCCCTTACCGGACAAGTAAAAGTTACACAAAGCGTTTTAATAATAAAAAATGTATGCTAATTTTACTAACAAGCAGTGGTGTCCACTTCACCGATCTGGGGTAGTATCACCCACTTACAAGTATACAGACCGTGAAGTGATTTAGTCGCGTTTCGGGATCAGCTTGTAAGTTGTCGGTTTTAATTAGGCTGCTACTTACA
This sequence comes from Tinea trinotella, assembly GCA_905220615.1. Lineage (NCBI taxonomy): Eukaryota > Metazoa > Arthropoda > Insecta > Lepidoptera > Tineidae > Tinea > Tinea trinotella. The sequence continues at coordinate 14,102,904 of HG992313.1, forward strand.
GTTATTGAATTGTTAGAACCAGTGACATCCATGCATGGACCGCACTCCAGCCTAACATCAAGCGGGGTGCTGTCATATGTCGAGACACAATAAAATATTTAATTTTTTTTTGTGTATATCTTCCTAATAACTTATATGTTGTGTTTTTGTATGTAAAAATGACTCCATGTAAGACCTATCATATTATTTGTGTCCGTGGAGTCCGTGAGCGGTCAAACTTTATATATTTTTCCTTTCATATCTCGTCCCACGGTGGCGGTACCTTATTTATTATTCCTCTCTCTGTACCTCTCTGAGTTTACTGCTTTAAAAAATATCTCTGAAGCTTACAAACATATGAGTTTTTTGCGGTTTAAAGTTTAAAATTTAATTTAAAAGTTAATAATATTTTATTAGCACGCTCGTATATTTTTCAGTTTATGTCTCATGTTTCATAAACTGAACTTTTTGCATCTCATTGTCAATGAGATGCAAATAAATACTTATACTAAGGATAAATACTTAACCTCTCTGATTAAGCATTTATAATATTTTTTCAGGTTTATGAACTACTATAGTGTAACTATAATATTTAATATAATGTAACATGAAATATTAACACATCCATCTATGCCTGAAATGAGTTCACATTTTATTTATTAATATTTTCATAAACATGTAAAATATGTCACTCAACTTCCGTTTGTAATAAATATTAAAAAGAAGGCTGTGTGATCGCAAGTATGAATTACCCATATATGTGTGTACTTGGCTTTATATAAAGGTGATGCGTGCAGGGTGATTACTTAACTAAGATAACTCATATAGAGACAGTTCATATATTTTTTAGGCTTAAGACTATGTTAGGTGTAATGAACGATTTTTTATATTGTGACTCGACTTAATGACCCCGACAATTAAGCTGCAATCCATAAATAGAGCCGACTGCTACTACAGTAAGTAACACTCGCATCCACAATCCCATCCATCATGGGAAGGTCTTATAAATATAATTATTTTATGGTATTTATTTATATACATTTCAATCCTAACCTACTAAAGTGCTTGTATCATAGAAGCAGGACAATTAAAGTACATCGTAGCGGCAAGTGGTTTTGAACCCGTGCTCTCGATTTGCGTGACCATTGCACTACCACTACACCATGTCGTCTTATAAAAGTAATATTAAATTAAATACTTAACAGTATTTAAACATAATTTAAACAACAATTTTAAAATATCTTACAAGAATACTGTAAGTGTAAAATCTAATATTGTTTTCCAATATAACAATTTCGGATATAGTGAACAAACTGCAATACGTAGTAAGTGCATGGACGCCGGGTGTACTTTTACGACAGGGCCTTCCTACTGACGACCCTCATACCTTCATAATGCCTTAATAAAGACGTGGTCAGTCTAAAAAAACTCGTAAACCCCTATATTGGTTATAAGTTCTTTTTTTTTGGGTTCTGCGAAATTAAATTTTGGAACGTATCTACGGATTTTTCACCATTACTCAGCATGTATTACTAGTTTTATTTGCTTCTGCTCTCAGGATATATAGGTAGGGTAAGGTAGAAGAAAAAGATATCACCTATATGTATAAGAAATACATAAAATCAAATGATACTTAAAATGTTATTATTTGTATTTTATGTTAATGTTGAGTATGGCAGAAGAAGCGTGAGAGTAGAATTATCGCTGAAGAAATGCAGTGATTAGGGAGTGTATGTGGAGTGACGATAGCGGATAGAATAAGGAATAGCACAGTGCGCGATAAATGTGGTTTGAAAGAAGATGTAGTGACAAGGATTGACAAAGGAATGTTTCGATGGTTTGGGCACATAGAAAGGATGAGTGAAAGTTGGTTAATTAAAGGAATTTATAAATCTGATGTAAGTATATAGATGCGTTATCTTAATCTCCGCTTACACAAATAATTCCTGTGGAAAAAGGCGTGAAAAATTTATAGAAGAATCGACAGATGGAATGCTTTACCAGTCCATGTGTTCTCTCCATTCTATAGCCTTGGATCGTTCAAGCGATGCGTGAAGAAGCACCTTTGGCCGGCATAGTGACGGCGACTAAGTCCTCGGCACTCTTAGACTGTTTTTGCTTACCATCAGACGGGTCGAGGTCACAATAAAAAAACAAACTATCAAATTTATATCTCTATACATGAATTAAACAATTTTTTGCGGCGTTTATTTTGGTTTTGATTTTACATTTTTTTGGAAACAATAAAAGCATCAACCAATAGGTTGATGCGATCAACACTCTCTCAGTCTCTCCGTGATCACGATGGCTGCAAAGCTCTTGAAACGTCGGAATAATAAATTGTAAAATCAAAACCAAAATAAACGCGATAGTAAGCTGATTCAATAAATCAATGTTCGCGCAAAATCTAAAAAAAATCTCTATACATTTTAAATGTGTAATATTATGATAATGAACTATACCTATAGGACATATTTTTTTCAAATGAAATCGTAAAATTCTTCCTTTGAAGGGTGTCGAGTTAAAAAAAGCATGGAAAAAATATGGCAACATGTGGCTAGAGGAGTCCGGTGTCGGTCGGCGGTGAAAAGAACAACTGGACAGAAAAACAACACGTATTTGCATACGTTTCGTGAACTTTATGGGTGGCTTTTAAAGCTCTCTGCCATTGCCTGTATACCTTTGCGTATTGCATGTGATTTTTGTGTTGTTATTCATAGTAATTATGTTTTACAAGTTGTGCTTTAACAACAACTACGAGATGTAAGATATTTTAGGTTTAACCATTTTTGTTTCGAATATTATTCCGACAGGGATAGGCAGCACCACTTGCAACAATACAATCCTGACACAACTCAGAATTGTGGATTGCCTTCGCATCCACAATTCTCTTTATACAAGCTCTACGGTTATACACCTAGCTTTCTTGGGGATGTCTCCATATTTGGTCGGAAAACACACTTCTGGGCCTGCCTTGTTTAACGCATCCACCTTATTAGATTAGAATTTATGTTTTAAAAACAACTAAGTATTTTGGGTTTGTCCATTTTTTTGTTGAATAATATTATTTTCTTTTATAGAACTAGATTAACTTAGTTTTATTTATTCGTGGTATGTACCAATGCTAGTTTCATAACTGGGTGGTGGAAATAATACGACCGTCTATACATACATACATTGATTTTATATGAATTATAATTACTTACTTACCTAAAGTGTGTGACGGAGGATTATGAAATAAGAAGGAGTCCGCAATCCCTGTAACCTGTATGAATGAAAATTGTGGATGTGAAGGAAGCGAGCGTTTTGTGTCAATCGTGAAAAGTGGCAATCCATTATCTTTGCCTATCCCTGTGGGAACTATAACTTGAATTTGATGATAATGATGATTGATGACATTGCAGTGTATAATTTTATTTTAATATATATTACTAATTTAAACAGTAATAAGTTTATCAAGTTTGCAGCATTCGCGTTTACTGTTAAACAAAAACAAACAATAGATGCAATAGCTATCTGGATGAAAAATGCTAACATTGGATGAGCTAGGTATCCAAGCTAATTTTACTATAAACAAAAAAAAACAGCTAATGATCTTGTATTAAATCTGACTTCTGATATGTTTTTTTTCACATCTGAAAATAGCCATACTAAATGTATTACCTAAAATAGATTAACGATGTGAATGTGAGGGGCCGTGGTTCACACGTGTCTCTATCAACACTTGCCGCCGCTGAGTATGTACTCTTTAATTAATAAAACGAAAGCACTGTTACGATACACACTATTTCATTATTATTCATAAACAAACTTACTTTTGCTATAAACAAACATTGTTTATTTCCTTATAAACTTATATGCGTTGTTTTTGATCTAAAGTATTATATAATTTAGAATGTATTAAATGTTTGTCCTTTTATTGTGGATGTGAAGGAAGTAAGAGAGCTCTGTTAGATAGGATCCAACATAGCAAATTGAAATACAAGAGATAAATAAGACGTAAAAGCAGAAGTCCTTAATGTCCATAGCTGAGATTTTAAAAGATCGTCTTACAAACTCTTAGGTCCATTACCACAGAGCTTGTGATAATTGATTGGAGATAATAGTAGAGAGAAAGAAAGAAATGTCCGTCAGCATCGTGGAAATTAGCGCCTAGTTGTCTCTACTTTAGTCAAAATTGAGGCATAACAATTTAATTTTATATAGTTTCAACATAAATATATCAAATTATGGGAAAGCTGAAATCAGTTGACGTTGACTTCTGTCCAGCATAATAAAGTTGACAACTGGGACTCGATTCTCTTAACGTTGAAAAAGCAGTGCAATTGCGTCGCACCAATCAGCTAAATCAATAGCTAATATACGTTAATTGGTCATTGCGACCGCCACGCAAGTTCTCTGATTTTTCGCCTTTATAATATAGGATAATCGGGCCCTTGTTCCCTAATATGTTCAGAGTTCATGTGCCTTCACTGCTCCCTAAACATGTTTTCAATAATTAATTAATTCGTTTAATATCATGTAGGAACAAAAAAGGGTTAAAACATTCGTTAAAAGTCCTCTAAAGGTGATTACAGACTAAAATAAATATAAGTATAATTTTAAACTCTATGGCCGTTGATAATATGGTTGATTTTAACATGCAATTAATATTAATACTGTGTCAACTGTAGTCTCCCACGGTGTGAAATCTATTTTGGGAAATCATTCAACATGTTACTTTATGGTGTTACAGTATACGAGATCATTTATGTACATTGCATATCAGATTAGGGTAAAATTATAATTTCATTCTAAAACATCTTACGCCATCATATTTGTGACGTCATTATTCCTACAAAGATAGACAGATACATTAGAGCGCCATATGATCTTGAATTCATAGAACATCTTGCTTCCTTCACATCCACTTATTAAGGTAATGAGATAAAATATTGACACACTCTGTGACAGCCTGATCATAGGCTAGTGTGCTGTTCATGAAAATATCAATCATATCCACTATTGGCCCAGTTTTAAGTACTTTTAGGCTGATTCCGAAAAGCAACTGAGTAATTTACAGTCTGTACACCTAGTAGTAGGATTGGCAGACTAGACAAATGGCCAGACCTACCACTCTTAAACCCGTAGATTATATGTGCCTCCTATTTCATTCACAAAACTTTTTAATATTAATTCTAATTTAACTACTACAAAAAATCTTTAAAAAAAAATTTGCTCGGACCGGGAAACGATCCCTGGACATATGCTTTAACTATTGTGCTACGCAAGTCGACAAAGTTTTAATTTATTTATGACTGTTTTACCTTTGTCTATAATTATTGTATTAAATAATTATAAACAATAGTAATACAGTAGGCACTGTGTTGTAGACAATGGGCTTAATGTTCATAATAAATCATTTGCGCTGTAATGTTGTATTGTAAAGGATTCGTAATAAAGTTTCTCATTGTACTACAGTGGAGGTGTTTGTTTTTTCCATACATTAGGAACCGAGTGGTTGTGAACGGTGTGGCTCGCACGTGTGACACCTTTGCGGGGTGGCAATGGCGGCCGTTGCAATTCATAATTTATTACAAACATCAGCTAAACAAATAAATAGAACAAAAGGCTACAATTGTCAAAAGAACACATTTAGCGACATATTTTGCGTTTGTGTTTTTTTCTCGTCAAATTTTAACTAACTTAACATGTGTTTGTTACCTATTCATACAAAATATTATGCTATAGGTAGGTATGATTTTCTATTATTTGTTACCATGTGTTCTGCTCATGCTTTAATATTGGATTTCTATAACTATAACAGTGCTTTTTTTACGTTTCACAAGCGTGAAATTGCACCTTTAGCTGCATAGTAAAGACGTCTGAGACACCCGTGACTGTTTTTCTTTCAGTCGTCGATGCTCGTGGAGCTCGCCTTGCCTACAACCATGTACGTCGAGTCACAATAGAAGCAAGAGAACTGTGTTAGGGTCATGGTCAGGACAATGCCTGTCCCTGCTCTGCCTATCCTTGTGGGAATTGAGGCGTGACAATTCATATAACCGTAATTATTTAGAATATCAGTTAAGAAGCATCTGATTTATTATGAAGATCCTCGAAATCATTGCCTAAAGTCGACATTCATTTAAACTATATTTTAATAACAATTCGGATGGATGACCTGCCTTATATGGGATTCACGTCTTAGCTCCCACGATAAAATGTGCACATGGAATACATCTAAATTCTAACGAGAAAAAAAGAAATATCTACCTAGATTAAAATCAATGATAATTCATCATACATAATTTGTCTAATTAATATAAATGTAGTTTTATTTTAAGTAAACGTAGCACACTGTTTTTTTATTACATACATTAGGTTGGTGTATAATTGTTGTCATTAGCGTCTTGTCATCATTGTGACGTGTCAAAATGATTAATTAGCATAAACCGGACGCACACACTCACAGGCAACAAATCACAGCCAATTGGCATAATTTTGACATGTTATTATTACATAACAGTGTTTTATTATTCTGAGATTTTTTCGCTGTTTTTTCACCAATTGTTTTTACCAGTCTTCTGACCCGGGGTCTAAAGATTATAATTAAAGAGTAATGTCATTGTCGGGCACGCAAACCGAGAGCACGCGTTCAAAACCATTTGCCAGTACCAAAACCAATGTATATTCAATAGATTTACTTTGAACGTTCTGTTTCTATGATATAAGCACTTTAGTAGTTTAAGATAAAAATATATGTGTAAAAAAGACCGAAAATTAAAGTGTAAAGAGAAAGTCACAAGCACATGCTTCCTTCATCAATTGCACTTCAGCTTAACATCAAGAGATAAACAGTTATAATAACATGTGTCAATTCAAAAAATAATCACATTCTTTTGTAACATCACGCAGGTGCTAATTATTTAAATCTATTAATATCTACGATGGAATGATTGAAATCAGAAATTATTATACAAAATCTAATTCATTTATCACCATCATCACATTACATAATATAATAATAATATAACTTCTTATTTCTTCACATAGACTAATTAAACTAATAAACAAATTCATTCTGAAAACGTGGCGAGTTTAATTCCAAATGTGCCAGAATTAAAAATGACACTCGCAACCCTCTAACACCGGGATTTGAAACAACAAACGAAAAAAAAAACACACACACAAATCCCAAAATAACATAGACACGTATAAATTGTGCTTTTAACATTGTACATCGCCGCCAGCCACGTCACGCCACACCTGTTGGCGGGAAAGCGAACGGTGCTGTCAGAAAAGTGCGGGAAACATTTGGAATTCCGCCTTTTAGGCGTCAAACAAAGGACATCATTCATTTTGCGCTTTTATGTACTACTTTTGTAATGTCCAATTATAAAAAAATATGGTAGTTTTGATACTTGTATTGATAAAACTAATAACAATTTTGCTTTTAATTGTTATGTGGTAAATTAAACATGGATTTTGTATCGTCTCTTGATCACGAAGACACGCCATATTACAGTTCTGCTTTGAACTGTCATAATTATAGTTTGATCATTTTGCACAACTAAACTATGCATAATAAAGGATAATATATTCCAATTACATTGTGATCAGACCAATAGCTAATATTTGTTTCATTTTCAGTAAACCATTCAAAATAATCTTTCACCTTTGTAAAGTTAATTAAAAAATATTAATAGACATTTTCGTATCACCTCTTTAACTAGACGGACATCTTTTTTTATAATTCTACAAATTCTACAAAGTAGTAAAATATATTTAAATTAAAATAATAAATGAATGTTTGGATATGTGTGCGATAAAATATGATTTGTGTTTGCGACTTCTATCCAATTAATGTGTCGTATTTTGTAATTTAGATAAATAAAGATGCGAAGTTTTTTTAGAAATTCTCCGATAGTTTTACTGTATAATTTCATTTTATAATTTGATGTTTTAATTAGGTTATCTATGTAAATTAGGTGTTCAGTTTAAGTTAACTCTATAGTTATGTTATTACAAACAAAATTCACAAAAAAATATTCGCATAATACTCATCTTTATCATCATCACGTCAGCCTTATAGTCGTCCGCTGCTGGACACCGGGAACTCTGCAGTTTTGCAATGTTCCCGGTTCTAGAGTTTGCTGCTATCTATAGTAGGAAACTGGACATTTTTTAGGATGTCCTACGCTTATAGAATATAGAATAGAATAAGGATATGTCGTGTTGAATACAATATAACACGACATATCTTCTGACAATTTAGCACCCAACGCAGTGGCGTGGCGTTACCTCTGTTGAGCGGTGGATTTCGCCTCTAGATCGATACAGAGAATAACAATCAGCAGTCAAGTGGCAAAAGAAGAAGAAATATTTATTTACTTCTATTCCTATTCTCACAAAATAAAATTTTGTTTAACCGTCGTTTTATGAAGAATTTAAAATCCCTTCTTTTCCTTTATCCGGTTATTCCTAATCCTTTAAACACAGCGTGGGGCATCTTACTAAACCAGTATAGTGGAGAGAATTGCAATCTTCACTACTCATGAACCGTACTCTTAAGTTAAGCCATAATATAAAATAAAAGTGACTCGACATATGACAGCACCCCGCTTAATGTTAAGCTGTAGTGTGGTCCATGAATGGATGGCACTGCTACTACAATTCGATGACTGTAAGTAGTAGTCACATCCACTATGCCGACCTAGTTGGAACCGGCAACTTACTAGCTGATCCCGAAACGCGACTGGATATCTTCACGGGTCGACAGAATTAGCACCACTGCCTACCACTACTGAATACTGAACTAGTTGGTTATTAAGATCTGTTTAACCCAGTTTGGATTAAAGGCGTGAATCATTATTCAAAGATATATTTTTATTTAATATTTCAAATGGCCTAACCAAACGGAAAGTCAAAACACTTCGGCTTAGTTTTGTGTAATTTTAAAACTGCGGTGTTTTTGGCGAATCGCCAACAATTACAGTTCGTTAATCAAATTATGTTTTTTTACTAACAACCTGTTTTTATTCAACACTAAAAAGACACACATCGTCACAACTTTCTTGCACAAAAATAGACCCTATTACTACTGATTATAAGACCTAAATTACTTGTACAATTATCTTGAATACGCTGAATTTTAGTAGTTTTTTTGGGAGACATGATATTGACGATTTGACAGATGGTAATTTCTTTTTAACGATTTTTTGCGTTTTAATAGCAGGTGTAATATTTGTTTATATTTTCCGCTCAACCTTTAATTAAAGTTTTATGAGTATTTGTTTTTTTAATATTTCCAACTACTCACAGTGTATAATACTACATATACAATCAATTGAATAGAACGTCAACATCATATCAGACACAATCCTAGGCTACAATAAGTTTCTCCGCACTATAATGCTAGTGCAAGCACGTGCGTGCTCTTCAATTTAATATAAAAAGAACATAAAATAATATTAATTGATCTATGTAATCGTATATATTTATTAATTTAAATCTTTTCTATCCACAAAGACGAACTCAATGTCCCTTCACATTTAAATACTTAACCTTTGGGACTAAAGAGAATGCTGAAAATACGACCTGAATTGTAAATAAATGATATTGAAATAAAACAAAATTATTATTATTCAGTAGTAATAATATTATTTGAGTAACAATTCTGTAACTTGTGAGTTATTTATTTATTAATATGAAATGAAATGAAACAATAATTTATCCGCTGAATATAATGATTTATTTCGTTTGTGTATATCGCGACCGCGGGAGCTTATTTCCTAGTTGTAATTTAGCCAATCTAAGAGAGTAGACACACTGATAAATATCTTTACTAATAAACGCTAAAGCCGCGTAAATCATTTTGGCGGGAAAAATGTTGCCCCACTCAACAATAGGCCGCATACTTGCGGTGGGGCAACATTGACTATTGCCGCCATTTTGAATGGTTCACTAGGTGTTTAATATTAGGATAGTTTTAATGTGATGCGGCGTCTTGCTTTGAGTGGCGCCGCGGTAAGTAAGCATTAACTGACTCGGCGTACAGAGGTGCTTTTTGCTAATAAAGCAATCCTCAATTATACAATAATAAAATCTAAATTATAATAATTTGACAGAAATTAACATTGTGTTTTTTTGCTGGTAATATTGTTTATATATTTATTAGATTAACATATGTACGGACAGTACCATGAGTAGTAGTAGTTTTTTCAAGTTGTATACAAAAATATTTAATTTATCTCTTTTATTGTCATTAGACAACCACGGAGGCTTCTCCAAAAAATCTAACGAAGGAACCCAATATGAAGTCGCAAGAGAGAGATAGCTAAGGAAAAAAGCAGATTTATGTTGAGTTGTGAATTATGATGTGTCAGATAACGCCGTAGTCAAATACATATGATTTAGTTAATATTTACTTAGAAATATTGCCGGCAACTGTACATATGCGATTATCATACAATATCATATTTATCATACTTACGAGGAGAACAATACTTCTTATAAGGAACATACAGATAAAGGTTTTCTCTTTAATACAAACAAACTACATACCTACTCGTATATACACACGCTATTATTAGGTAAAATAACTGTCATTATATATAATATCTATACTACAAAAAATATTATAATGATATTTTCAAATATAAGTATAAGTAAACAAAGAATAGTATATTACTGTCTATTAAAGAAATATACTCTAATTAGATACATAAAAACTCAATGAAAAGTTTCAGTACATTCTAAATTCAAAATTTAAAAGTAATAAAATTTACAAATACTTTCACAAAATTGAATACCTGATGGTTATAAATCTTTCAACCGATGTCAAAGTTACTTCTTTAAATTTATTTGTATAAAAAATCACCTTTTCACATCAAGGCCGAGTCTAATTGAAAATTTCTCAAATAGATTTTACGCGTGATGTAAAGTTGAATTTTCATGAAATAGAAAAGATTTCATATTTTTATTTTATTTATTAGGATTACTATTAATAATCTGTATTCCAACATAACAATAGATTATCAATCAATCATTTAAATTGTCACGCCTTTTTCCCACTGGAATAGGCAGAGACAATGGAGCGCCACTTGCCACGATCCTGTCCTGACACAACTCCCTCGCTTCCTTCACATTCACAATTTTCTTCATAAAAGCTCTATGATTATGGGCACTTGTTTAACGCATGGCATGGGGCTTGCCTCGTTTAACGCATCTATAGTTTAACTCTCAATAGATTATTATTACAATTAATACTCGTATAGTTATCATTATATTGGTTTTCTTTTCATCCAAATGTTGACTGCATGGAAGAGATTGCTGTTTAGTAATAAGGTCAACTTTCATGACACGATACTTGTACTAGTACTTATATTTAACATTCATTTTAGTTTATTGGGTTGCATATTGAAATATTTTATTTATAGAAAGAATAAGTGAAAATAGATTAACGAAAGAAATTTATAAATCTGATGTGGATGGATGCGTTGAGGAACGAGGCAGGACCATGAGGGTGTTTTCCGACCAAATCTAAGACATCCTCAAGAAAGCTGGGTTGCCTAGTTCCTATAACCGCAGAGCTTGTATGAAGAGAATTATGGATGTGAAGGAAGCGAGGATATTGTGTCAGGATCGTGGCAAGTGGCGCTTCTTTGTCTATCCCTATGACAATTTGATTTTATAATATTTTATTTTAATTATAATTGTGCATGCATATAATAGCGATGGCGCAGGTAGGGCTCCAATTCAATGAAATATGGTCATAGCTTTAACATCTAAATTCCTACAATGTGAAGCACCGTTACTTACTACGATCCTTACCCAACTCTCAATACAATCTGTACATTTTTACCTGGTAAATATTGGCCAAACAACATTTTTATGATACGGTTTACTGATTTCTCTTTGGATGCGTCTTTGGTTAATATGGCTGCGTTCACCTTGTTGTTCATTGATTTTTTAATAACATTTTCATACTAAGCTACTAAAGTGCTTGTATCATAGAAAGAGAACAACCAAAGTACATATATCAAAGTTACATTGGTACCGGTGAGTGGTCTCGAACTCGTGCTCTCGGTTTGCGTAACCATTGCACTGCCACTACACCACGGTCGCCTTGTGTACAAATAATAACGGCTATTTTATGACCAACCTAGCATCAGTTTATGAGTCCAACAATCACCACAGATATAGTTGATTAGTATTGATTGTAAGTAACACATGTATATAAAGCTTATAATCGTAAATAAGACGTGGACAATGGCATTTATGTCGTTACATTGTTGCTGCCCATAGTTTACAAAAACACAAAAATTCCATCGCGGACGTTGTACTCGCTCTTATATTTATAATTAACCATTTATTTCGACAATGATACGAACTAGATTTTAGGTTTTATTATTAAACGTGCATTATCACAAACTATTTTTGTTTTAAATTTCGAATATAAGTTATTATTCTTTATTAAAAGAAAAGAGAAACAATAGGCGACTAATAAAGTGAATTTCCTACCAACTAAACATCATTATAGGTACGTACGTTAATATATTAAATTCACCTAGTTAAAGTTATTTTGAGTTCAGTGAGATTCTCCCGTGAGATTTGCTCCTAAAATTAAAACTCAAGAATCGACACAAAACCGACATATCGGTGTCAATGGTGAAGTGTGTATCTAATACGACAAAAAAAATCGCTCGCATCAACTGTTGCCAAACTATTTTCGGTTTTTACGATCCAACGGTGTTTCTTAATTCGTTTGAATTAGAGAATTAGAGAGGTTTATTTCAAATACAACTTACTATATTCGCACATTGTATGCATAATTTTGCGTTATATCATTTATGTGTCGATCAACTTCCAGATTATCAAAGATATTGTCACGCTTCAATTTCCAGAGGTATAAGCAGATATTGTCACAAAAGTGGGGCGCCACTTTTGGCCACTAATGTTATTTTGTTCTTTTAGATCAATAAACGACAACTATCGCGTTTATTTTGCTTATTTAAACCTGCCGTCTTAAAAGAAATCGTAGTCGCGCAATTCAAAAACGACGGATAATATAAATAAATGACTTAACTCAAAATATTTTACTAATGTTAAGAAGCATTTTAAATTTTGCGCAAACATTGATTAATGAAATGAACAAATTTTATGCGGCTTACTATCGCGTTTATTTTGGTTTAGATTTTACAATTTTTTTTATTATTCCGACGTTTCGAAAGCTTTGCAGCCATCGTGGTCACGGATAGACAAGCATTTGGAAGTTAAATAGCCAAGAATTAATATTCGAGTGGCTGAATTCGTGCGAGTTGTTTCTTTCGTGTTGGCACTACACTCTTATTACAGCTAGAATCTTCAGAGGTAAGATAGTGATTAATCACTAACGTCTCAGTGGCGCTGGCTTTTTAAGTGTTTTTTTACACGTTTTTTACACTGTATGCCCGCCTTGAATTAATTTTAACATTATACGATGTTACTATATTAATTATTATATACACCTATGTTTTGTAACTAGGGTATTTTAGAAACTGGCCTGACGATAACCAACGTCAGCGCTGACAAGTGGAATTATATATTTCAATATATTTTGATGATATTCTTACTTTCGCTGGTTTCTTTATCTGTGTGATTATTTTTTATAGAAAGTAGATAACATCTTAGGTAATCCAGTAAACTGTATCTCATAAAATAATATAATACTATTACAAACATAGGCAAGTTAGGCAAAATATTATATTTAAAAGAATGCAGCTAATGTACAAATTGCATGTGTGAAGGGGAAACGTATGAAAGAGTATAATATAAATTGTGTATGTATGTGCAGTGTTTAAAAGTGGTAATTAATTCCTAAAATTCCCTCTATCATCCGGCGATGGGAACAAGGCACCTCTTTATCATGAGACCGGACGCACGACCCCTACTATGAGATACTAACAATTCATTCAATTCAATTTATTCGTTGCTTTAGTTAATCTTTAATTGTGCCTTCAAATGTAGAATAATTTAATAAATTCTCTCTGTTACTTTTAAAATTATCCATAAGAATCTATATTTATTTTTATCACAAAAAATATTTATTTATTTCACCCAAAAATACCGATTTCATTATCATGATGAAGAGTACAATTTACGTGATAGACTGTAATCTTTTGGATTCTTCAAGTGATAAAGTACCATTGCCTATTGTAAGGCCCCCGAAATTGAAATGTTATAAGGAGTGAATTTAATATACAATAGATACCTACCTATACTCGTACTAGCGATAACTAAAACATATGTTTTATTATTTAAACAAAGTTTTATATGTGCCCACCTATATTTATTATTTGATATTATTAATAATAATATCAAATAATAAATCTAATGTGAATAAACAAGGCATTAGACAATTAAACAAGGCAGGCCCAGGAGGGTGTTTTCCGATCAAATCGGAGACATCCTCAAGAAAGCTAGGTTGCCTAGTGCCCATAACCACAGAGCTTTTATAAAGAGAATTGTGAATGTGAAGAAAGCGAGGGAGTTGTGTCAGGATCGTGGCAAGTGACGCTCCGTTGTCTCTGCCTATCTCCATGGGAAAAAGATGACAATTTGATTGATTGATTGATATTATTAGTGTTAATGTTGTTATAGTTGAGATGCGACATCTGACTTCGAATTGTCTGATGGTTGGTAAGCAAGGGGAAGTGCAAAAGTGTGTACGATGGAAAAATACGACTCAGTCGTCGTCACTATGCCAGCCAACAAAGTTTAGTAAAACATAAGTTTAATAATAATATAATCAAAGTGGCCAGTATCATGGTAGGGCATAAATTTATTGCTACATATGAGCCATCTTCAGTTACCGGGCGTTTGTAAATTTGCGTAACCTTTTTGTACAGGATGTTCTGGATTAGAGCATTAAAGTGTTTATTATTTTACATGAGATACATTTCAATGGCCGCCAACTAGCAACATAACTGTAGGAGACATGTATGAAGAGAATTGTGGATGTGAAGGAAGCAAGGGGGCTGTTTAAGGATCGTGGTAAGTGGCGCTCCATTGTCTCTGCCTATCCCTGTGGGAAAAAGGCGTGACAATTTGATTGATTGATTGATTTATTAATACAGTGACAATTATTTATTAAGTAAAATAGTTAGGTTTCCATTGGGAGATTTTTTTACTGCGAATTTAAATTGATTTATCCATTTCAATACATTTAATTGTGCCCCTTCTACCTCCAATCTCTTAGAAATTGTTTCAAATATTTTTCTCAACTTTTTTTATTTTATGATTGTGACTCGACATATGACAGCACCCCGCTTGATGTTAAGCCGAAGTGTGGTCCATGAATGAATGTCACTGCTACTACAATTCAATAACTGTGAGTAGCAATCACATCCACATCCGGCCTAGATGGAACCGGCAACTTACAAGCTGATCCCGAAACGTGACCAAATCACTTCACGGTGTGTATACTTGTAAGTGGTGGTACTACCCCGGATCGGCAGACTGGGTACCACTGCCTACCACTCTTTGAAACTAGCCTAATAGCAAGTAAGGTGAGATCCAAGAGATTCGACCACTGAAAATGCACAGTTTACGGTTGCCTCAGATTTACTATGCCGGCCCGAGATTCATTACATAATTAAATCATCAATTATTATTTAAATATTTTCGTGCATTATGCTAAAATAGTTTATAGTTTTAATGCGAAATTCGTGTATATATTTCGCACGTGTTTTTATTCCGAGGTCGATTGTCATGTATTATCGAGTCGTGTGCCAATTTCGTATTAGCATCGTTTGTCTTTCACCTGCGGCCGATATTCGCCATTGCGCGCACACCATTTGTTCTGCATTATGTTCCCCATCTATGTCACTAAGGTCCATTTTCAAATGCACTTTGTACGTTCATTACCCCATTATAATAAATTGCAAAACACAATTTTGGTTTAAACACGAATCTATTGAAAGGAGGTGGACAATAAAGGTAGGTCCTTTTATTATTGCCAGATGTTAGATTTTTAAATTATTTATTCATGGCCATTATTCGTTGAACAATACTTATGAACTGTGGACTTATTACTTAGTAGAGTTAGATAATAAAAATGTACTCTCGACTAAAAGTATTTTACCTGAATTTTTGCTTTTTTATTTTCTTTTTTATTGTGACTCGACATATAACAGCACCTCGCTTGATGTTAAGCTGGAGTGTGGTCCATGAATGGATATCACTGCTACTACAATTCAATAACTGTAAGTAGCAATCACATCCACTATGCCGGTCTAGTTGGAACTGGCAACTTACAAGGTGATCCCGAAACGCGACCAAATCAATTCACGGTCTTTATACTTGTAAGTACCTATCACTCATGTGTGCCTACCACTCTTGAACTATATTAAGCATCAGTATTAAAATAGTTTTAAAAAATTAGGCCAAACTAAAAACACCTAGTTACCTATATAATAGAGATTCTATAGTATAGGTAGCAACAATTATCTAGTTCTAGCTTATAAGAGTTACCTACCTATTTTTATTTTATCTAATATTTAAAATGAAAGTTCTCATACGTGTATTTATATATGTACTTTTACATGATTTTATTAGCACATTTACGTTTATAATAAAAAGAAATAAAATTACAATATAAAAGTTTTATTAGGTGAACAAAACGGAAATGTCCCGATATTTAACAAAAAGTGTGTACATAGGTAAAGGAAGCTTTAAACGTTTAGTACGCCTACTCGCTAACAGATGTCGCTAGCTGTCTCTATGTAAAATAACTAGAGTTTGAAATTGCGTGTTTTAGAGAAACATTATTTTTGTGTTTTATTTGATTCTTTATTTTCAATGTATTTATAGTAGTCCACAGTTTAATAAGATTTGCTTTCTTTTTGTAAATATTTATAATTCAAGATTATAATACTTATTTACAAAAAGATTATCCTGTTAAAGATTCCTTTTTATTTCAAGTTTATTTTATATTCTTTCCAGATAGATGATGGAAAGTTACTCAATTCCTATATAGACATTGTACTTTATATTTTAAAGAAAATAATAAAATACATAATATCAAGTACGATGGACCTACATACGAGAAGCATTCAAGATGGGACGACATGCAACAAAAAACAACTGAGGTAACTAAAATGAAGATGGAAGAATAAAATTATAATAACCAACCAACCAGAAAGACATTGCTTCGTTTTTTTATTGTGAAAAAAAAAACTTGAATGGACCTTCTTTACACCTATGACAGACAACTCAATTGCGAAACAACTTATCACTTATTTGTCATAAAAACTATTTTGACTCTTATGCCTAATAATAATAAAGAATATTTTTGTTTGTATAATAAAAAGTTTTTATAAATGTCGGCATTGAAGATACAATGTTTTTGAAGTAACATAAGATTTACACATGTGTTTTTATTTGTACCTGCGTCAGGTAGTTGTGTGTTGGCGGGGAAAAACATGGATACAAGATGGCCACCATATGTTCCGTTTCTTAGAATTAAAACATGTTATGAACACAATTGAAATTATCAAATGGAATAAATAATATTTTAAAGGAAAAAATATTAGGTTGTTTTATTAGGTAATAATATAATGTATTTTAGTATCTTTTATTTTTGCATGTAGGTATCAGTATCTTCCTATTATATTTATCTCCAGGATAACAATTGTTATAGGTAAAATAACATGAGTGGTTTTGCAGAGGCTTGGCGATCTATGCGTCTTTTTACCATGAAGAATGTGGAACCTTGTTCCTACCTCGCCAGGTAGGGGAAACCAGATGCAGATGCATTCTGTCGAAAGAATTGGCAATCGAAATAAAAGGTTCGGCTCGTGCGCTAGCCCATATTTTCCACTGGGCACCCTGGGCAAGTTCCCAGTGCCCCGCGATCGACAGGGCCCCTAGGTCCTGCCAGATCATCAAACGATAACTGATATTTATAACCGAAAAACATATTTGAAAATTTACTGAAATAATACCAACGTGAATTGTGAACCTTGAATTGTCTATTCCAGATTCTAACAAAATAGATCTCTGTCAAGCCTGTGGGGGCCCCATTATCCTTATGTGCCCAGGGCCTCAATTAGGTTAAAGACGGTCCTGCACGTGCATCGTCTCTTTAACAATTAGAGAGGTGAAGTGAACCAGTGGCCGGCAGTGTCAGCGACTGTAAACTCAGTCGGTTCTTTCAGTTGTCCATTCTTTGATTAGCACACCAATTGACGCATAATCTTGGAGTGCGATCCCTAAATGGATGCGGCTGCTACTAAAGATACTCGTCCACTATGCCAGCCACGTTTAATTCAAAAATATAAGTTTACCTCTTAATTTACCTAAAAATATAATTGTACGTTAGTTATTATTAATGTGTTCATATAACATTATGATAAGAGGTAACCTGCGTGACCCCGGCTTCCTTGGAACTCCATAGTTCATCGCACAACCGATAACACACACGTTAAGGGACTCATTTATATTATTACTTTCAATATATCAATCTTCACTTATTAACGTATTACATTTTTTGTCTATTAGAAATTGTTTAGGTCGCAAGCACACGTTTTTTATCAGCGCTGACATAGGCTTAAATCCATTCACAGTCACACAAATTATCTTAAATTTATCAGACATAAAACATTATTTAACTAATCTATATCAACTGAAAAGATGAACGGAACACGTAGTATAACCGGTTGCGTTGCACCTAGTACAGGGAACCTATATACTTTATAAAATTAAACAGTTTTTTTTCATATTTCATATTCTTTTAACGTATTTTTCCATCGCTTCGTGACCCTAATATATATCTTAAATTCCTACATTGAGGTGGGGCATTGCTTTGTAGTCTGAGTTCACTACGCTATGACACTATACGCAACTATCTAGGTCATGAGACTGACCGTGGTCGCGTGATCCAATTGGAGATTGCCTTAATAACCAATGCAGCCCATTACCACGAGAACCAAGAGGTTAGCCAGACCTTACTCAGTTCGTCCACTGAAATAACAAAAAATCATATCAAACTGTCACGGATAGGCAGAGACAATGGATCGCCACCTGCGATCCATTGTCTCAAGTCCACAATTCTCTTACAAGCTCTATGGTTATGGGCACTAGACAAGAAAGCTGTTCTTGAGGATGTCTCCGATTTGGTCGGAAAACACACTGAAAAATGGAAGGTGTTCTTTCCTTTCTCCTTTAATCTCTCAAGCGTAGTTAGCAAGTGCGTTAAATTGGACACATGTCAGACTGTGTTTTTAATCATTTTGAACCTCTCATTTTTAGCATCAAGCATGTCAAGGTCAAATCTGGCGTCTCAACGAAAAAAGTTGTTCATATGACCTTGCTTAGGTATAACTTGATACATCTGCATTGCATAACATAAACATCTTTTTAGATATTTTGGCTCGACATATGACAGCACCCCGCTTGATGTTAAGCTGAAGTGTGGTCCATGAATGGACGTCACATATCTGTTAGTAGCAGTAACATCCACTATGTCGGCCTAGTTGGAACCGGCAACTTACAAGCTCATCCCGAAACGTGACCAAATTACTTCACGGTCTGTATACTTGTAAGTGGATCGGATCGGATGTAAGTAGATGAGGATTTAGTGATAAATAAATTAATAATAATAATAAATAAATGAAGTTTGTAAAGTTGTATCTTAAAGCAATAAAGGTATTTATTATCTACACAAACATAATTCGAGGAAGAGCGATAATTTTGTCAATTTAGTGAGCGTTGTAATCATGAAACATTGACGTCCATTTATTATTATTATATATATATAACATATACGACGCATTATCAGCTCACATTAAAACAAATAGTACAAATAACTCTAATCAATCAGTATTAAATGCGTCATCGTTTTAAACTTATTTGTTAAGTTATTTGTTTACATTCTGTTAGGTACACTACTTATTTAATTAAAACATGGTACTTTGTGCCCATTTTTATCTATATTTACGACAAAGTCAAAGTCACGAATAAACTGTCGATGCAACTGGCATCTGTTTGTCGTTCGAATGGCGTTCTAAGGGAGAGGCCTGTGTGCAGTGGACGCCTTCTGGCTGATAATGATGATTAGACTGTTACAGTTTGTTTGTCTACAATTATGTTGGAATTTTCCATATACTCGTATGCTCTCTTTTTTTATTCTTACAATTGTTTACTCATGTGTTTTTCCATCTTGTAACCTTTGGCTGGCGATGTAACTGTCCCTGGGGCAACTGTAAACTGACTCGATTATTCTGAGTCGTGGTCAAGTCACGTCGCAATAATCAAGGGTTTTTTGTACAACCACAAGAAGTACTTATTAAACAGCTTAAGTTATTGTTTAACTAATTTTCCTCCGACTACGTTGAAGCGAAAATGGAGGGTTTCTATTTTAATTTATATTTACCATTTTTAATTAATTTAATCTTAAGAAATAAACGTCAGAGTAAATGGTCATTCCAATTTTCGAATGACTAAACAATGCCAAGTTGTTGCGAGCGGCCATTTGTGTGAAATGTTTAATAAATTACTAAACTAGTAATATGTGAGAACACGCGTAATGGTGGCGCTGAGCAAAAAGCTGTATCGGTGGAGTAGGTGCCGCGTGACGTCAGCGACAACCTGTCGCCTGCTTCGGTAATTAAACCCGTCCGAGTTTGCAAAGTGATGTCACCGCACATTTATCGATAAATACACTAAGGTACTCGCTATTTCATGCTGTCATTGTCGGTATCATTAATTGTGATTGATTTTATGCTTGATGTTAAGCTGAAGTACGATGCAAGCAACAATCGCATGTGCTATGTAACTACCTACTAAGCTAATTACAAAACTCGACTGAATAATTTCGCCCTCTTATATAGATACTCTTTGTATCCATATAAAAGCTGACTTATCTTATCTTTTTAAAGAAGAATTCATAATAACTGTAACTTAAATATCGTTTTCGTATTTTGTTTACTTGAGAGTAAACAAATTTTAGCTATTTATTAATTATAACTAGTTTTTAATTATCTTTGCCCATTATATTATGAAATAAAATTGTCATGCCTTAATTTCTGTCAGCACACAGCGCCAATTGTCTCAGAGAACAAAGTTCATTTTTCAACTACAAATAAATATATTCTTTATGAATAATTTTATTTGTGAAACAACTAGACGTAGTTAAGGCACCCGTGGTAAAAAGGTCACGAAAACCAAGAGCCCCGGTGTTTTTATGCAATTATGATTCAATCACTTTTAATAGCTTAGTATAGAAATTTTAAAATTACAATAAATGAAACATCTAAGTACCTAACCTACAGTTTAAGTTATCTCCACATTGTTTATATTTATTTAATTGCAATAATTTTAATCGATAGTGTTATTAACGATGTTGTGTCGCATCCCTGGTGAGCCTCCCCGCGGCTCCTCGTTTTATTAAGGCGCGTTTTTTGTGGACACACGTGCTCGCCATACCTCGCATATATATTATATATACACTTTATATTATATTATATTATTATATCAATATAATTGCACACTCAGTGCTTCCAATATGATCTTGAACTTCTTAGGAACAAAAGCTAAGCTCATGTTGAGCTGGTGTGTGGAAGCTACTGCCACTACAAATAAATAACTACACTTTGGAATCGGCAACTTTCAAGTAGATCCCGAAACGCGAGTGAGTCACTTCACAGTCTTAAATACATCTAAAATTTAAATATAAATTCATTATCTTGTTTTATTATTCTTATTACTTTGCTGGTGTTCAGCAAGACCAGCATAGTGGATATGAGTGCTGCTTACATTTGTGGCGCTTCATTGTCTCTGCGTATCCTGATGGAAACAAGGCGTGACAATTTGATTTGATTGATTGATATATTAGGTATAATATATTGTATTTTGTATTTTACTATTCTTTGTTTTTGTTGAATGATTATGGCGGCACAAGTAGGTGCCTACCTATCTATAGTAAATGATTGTGCTGAGTGTTACAATGTTTCATTGGTTTAATGCGTATTTTTTATGGTTTTCTGTGGTAAGTATCAATCTACTAAGGTTGTTAACAGGGACGATCATTAAACTGCACTCTTTTACAATTTCATACATATTCAAACCTACAGTTAAACATTACAATGCTGTTAGGCTGGAGTAAATGCTACTATAGTTCAATAGCTGCAACATTCACTATGCCGGCCTAGTTGGAACCGGTTACTTACAAGCTGATCCCGAAACGCAACTAAGTCACTTCACGGTCTGTACACTTTTAGGTCTAGTGACATTTGCGACAAACCGTGATTTACAAATAAAATAAAAATGTTAGTTAAAACAATAAGTTACCTGTTGTTACCCATCTATTCTTAAAAAATGTGACCTGACATTTGACCTCCACTCGTCTGATGCTAAGCCTGAGGATGTCAAAGAGCGCCCACGACTAAAAAACTGACTTAGATCACAGTTGCCTCAGTCGCAGGTATCGTAATAATTACCATCCGGTTTCTAAGAGGCCAGCATAATGGATGTGAGAGCTACTTGCAGTTATTAAATTGTAGTGGCAGTCACCTCGATTATATATTTTTCATAGATACACAGTCCCATACAAAATGTCATAGAAATGTTCGCGCGTCAGAATACATTTACACCGACATAAACTGTGTAAGTAAATTGAATGTGAGTTGTAAACTATACCTTACAACATTGTTTTAAAGTATAAATTTCTCACAAATGTAATGTCACATACATCATTTCGGACTGAGAACAAATGCAAGTCTGACATCAATTGGACTTGCATTTGTTTCGTCGCTTTTGAGCGGCAATTGTGTATCTAAGTATATGATACGAGTATATGATCGAAATCTATATTACCTATTCATCATCATCATCATCATCATCATCATCATCATCAGCCAGAAGGCGTCCACTGCTGAACATAGGCCTCCCACTTAGAACGCCATTCCGAACGACAAGATGCAAGTTGCATCTACTGGTTATTCGTGACTTTCACTATGTCGTCAGTCCACCTAGTGGGAGGCCTACCTAGTACATTACCTATTATTTATATATAATGGCGACCGTGGTGTAGTGGCAGTGAAATGGCTACATAAGCCTATGTAGTGAACCACGGTGAGTGGTTTCGAACCCGTGCCACTCACCGCACCGGTACCAATGTATCTTTGATAAATGTACTCGTACTTTGGTTGTCCCTTTTCTATGATACAAGCACTTTAGTAGCTTACTATAGAAATGCATAAAAAAAAGTCATTTAATGTCATTAGTAGAGAATGTCAACGTCATATAAATTGAGTGCTTGTAGGCAGTAGGTAGTAAGTTTATCTAGAGCGTTATCTGTGTACGTAAGTTAGTTAGGCGTCAGAGTGCGCAGCATTCCCGTGGGTTCACAAAGTCATTTTTGCGGGCGAAAGCGGAAAATTAAACATTACTCACACACGGCGGAGAGCAGCCTCTGCTTATGACAATATTGTGCGCTGTTGTAGTACTGCTAAAGATACAAGGAGTTTGTTACTTAAAAACATCAACATTAACAAAAAAAATAATAACTTTTTGTTATTATTTTTATAAAACATTACTTTATTTAAATTTCTATAGGTACTAAGCTACTTAAGGTGCTTGTATCATAGAATCAGAACGACAAAAGTACATGCCAAAGACAATTATTTTATTTAACAATATGTATATATATAAACTAGAAGTATATTAACTATAATTAAACTCTAAATAAAAAATATCATTTAATGACGTCGCATCAGAGATAGTCCCAAGGAGACTGGCAACATTTTCCCTTTGTGTAGCAAGACTAATACAAGTAGAAATAATTGGTAGAAATAATTGCCAGCCTTCCTGTCTCCAGACTTCTCCGTCAGCCGCTTGGACAACTCGATGGCCCATCAATGCGACATGTGACTTTGAACTGAGGTGGTGGGTGAGTGGTGGGCAGTGGTATCCAGTCTGCCGATTCGGGGTAGTACCACCACTTACAATTAGTATACTACCGTGAAGTGATTTGGCCGCGTTTCGGGGTCAGCTTGTAAGTTGCCGGTTTCATCTAGGCCGGCATAGTGGATGTGATTGCTACTCACAGCTATTGAATTGTAGTAGCAGTGGCATCCATTCATGGACCACACTCCAGCTTAATATCTGTCCTATGTCGAGTCACAATAAAAAAAGGTCTCTTAGTTTGTGTGGCCATTTCATTACATCGCATCAAGACCACAATCACCTTAATAATTTTTTTTAATATAAAAATTAAAAAAAAAGCTAATTTATTCTTTCACACCTTACCCACGGGGATAGACACTAGACATAGCCATTGTCTTAGAGAACTTTAGTTTCCTTCATCTCTACAATTCCTTTTATATACTGAAGCTGTATTGACCCACATCTGGTAGAAATCTAGTTACTGGCGTTTGTGGATAAATAGATATCTATACAACGGACCAGTGATACACAAAATAAGACTATAAAGCAGTTTGTTATAAGGGTGATTTTTGCATAAAGTTTGTTAGTTGACATACTTGTAGATGACAGCCAACCTGTGTCTGCAATATAAACTCTTATACGATTATTTTTAATTGTGACGACATATGACAGCACCCCGCTTGTTGTTAGGCTGGAGTGTGGTCTATGAATGGATGTCACTCCTACTACAATTCAATAACTGTAATTAGCAATCACATCCACTATGCCGGCCTAGTTGGAACCGGCAACTTACAAGCTGATCCCTAAACGTGACCAAATCACTTCACGATCTGTACTTGTAAGTGGTGGTACTACCCCGGATAACCAGACTCTTTGGTAACCAGACCCGAAGTAAATATTCGCCTCTTTTTTTATTAACTAATATTTGCTTCGCGTCTGGTTATCAAAGAGTAGTAGGCAGTGGTGCCCAGTCTGCCGAACCGGAGTTACTACTTACAAGTATACAGACCGTGAAGTGACTTAGTCGCGTGTAGGTTCCAAGTAAGCCGGCATATTGGATGCGGCGTACATTATTAAAGCAACGAAAACGAATATTACTAAAATTATATTTAAATATAATTAAATAAATACCAATATATTTGAACATAATTATTTGTTTAAGAAAATATGTTTGTGGTTCATTACATAATGATGACTCTGATAATTAAATTTAAGTTCTATTTCCCGCAGGGATAGACTGAGACAACGTAGCGTCACTTACCACAATACTGACCCTTTTTGTAAATAAATATCCTCAATCTACAATGTATGTAGGTCTAGGCAAAGTCTACTGAATGCCATAGTTGTATATGTATGTTATATTTATATAGCCACCTATGTAGCAGAGTGTTGTAAAGTTCCACCTCGTTGTTCATTAACATTTCCGCGAGTAAAACTACCAAACAGCAACTTTATAACAACACAATCGCCCGCCAACTTACTAACGCATTTCCTCTACTACACCCACACGCACACGGTCAACTGCAGATGTATAAATTATTTATTATTTAATTATATTATTCATTTCTATATTAAGCTACTAAAGTGCTTGAATCATAGAAACACGACAACCAAAGTACATATATCAAAGATACATTGATATAGCTTGTCTAACTATAAATGACGCGCCCCTCCACTTTATTAATTTATTTAAATGTGCGAATGCAAATATTTTTTAACTATACTATTATACTTTATTAGCGTACTCCTTCTTTTGTGTTTAACCAGCACCTGAATCACCAATTACAATTGCATTTTCGGTGTGTTGCATTGCATTCATATTTTATGTTTTCTCGTGTGCGCAATTGCTTTGGAGGGTCGCGTCATTTCGGCTTAGACATACTATACCGATGGGTGGTTTCGAACTCTCGGTTTGTGTAACCATTGCACTGCCACTACACCACGGTCGCCTTACATTTAAATTATAGCAATACATATATTGGCAAAGCATACAACTACCTAGTGACAAAAAGTGAAGCCTTTGTCACTAGGTAGTTTCCCAAATGTCTCAGCGCTCTTAAAGCGATAATAATCAGCTTGTAAGTTGGCCGTTCGAACTAGGCCGGCATAGTTGTGTGTATGTTTCATAAAGAAAAATTAATAAAGTTTTTGGATATTTAAAATGTTGCGAGATTACATTAACCAAACTTAAAATAAGTACTTGTATTATGAATCAATTTGTCTTAGACAATATTTAAATTCAAAACACACTTTTGAAAGTTGGAAATTTGAAACGAATTAATATTAACGAAATAAAGTCAAGTTGGTACGAAACCTTTGTGAAAGAAACGACAGCGAAGTTATAACGAAGCGAAGCGAGCGAAGCGAAAATAAAAAGTTGCCTCGCTACCCTCCGGCCTGGTCTTATGTAATACTTACACCAGTTACCTATCTAGGTATATACCCAATTAGAACATAGGTTAAAAAGTAAATTATCACCCTTCTTAGATACCTATAACAAGTTTTATTACCAAAAAAGGAATTACTGAAAGTGAAGACACCTAGAACTACATTAAAGGTGTAAATACATACGAGTAACTACTATTTCAATAAAACCAATCAAATTGTCACGCCTTTTTCCCACGGGGATCGGCAGAGACATTGGAGCGCCACTTGCCATGATCCTGACACAACTCCCTCGCTTTCTTCACATCCACAACTCTCCTCATACAAGCTCTACAGTTATGTGCACTAGGCAACCTAGCTTTTTTGAGGATGTTTCTGATTTACAGGAACACCCTCCTGGGCCTGTCTTGTTTAACGCATCCATCCACATCAGATTTATAAATTGCTTTCGTCAATCTTTTTTTTAACAAATCTAATTGTTTTGTTCGCTCAATAGGTAAGTATATAATAATAAGAATATAAGGCTTGCTATTAATGTAAGTGACAAATAGCCGTAGCATTGAATTATGTTAGAAATTAGGTTATACAAAACAATCTGCATAGTCTACCTAGGTATAGCTATAAAAAGCCACACAATTTCTCTTAAAACTTCCCACGGTTCAACCTCCCCACCTTGGAAGAAACCCCCTTAATCAGACTACCCCCACTGTTTCCCCACCCCCACTCTGGGAAGGCATAAACCCTATACGACTTGTAAACTCAGTTCTGTCACAATATATTATTATTTATTATAAATCACTCTATAAAAATATTAAATTTGCATGCATGAAAACACAAAAAGAAACACAAAGCTGCCCAAATTTCATAGTTATTTAAGTTTAAAATTTTGTATTATTTTTTAAAGATATTTGGGTTGAAAAGAATTGTGGCTATGAGGGAAGCAAATGAGTTGTGTCAGGGTCGTGGCAAGCAGCGCTTCTTTGTGGGAAAAAGGAGTGACAATATGACTGATTGCATTATAATATTTTATTAGATATGATATTTACACCATTTCAAGATGATACTTTTACAATCAATTAGTTACTATATTTACTTAAATGGATAATTATGCTACTTTCTTTTCAAATGGTATCTTATCAATATTAGGTAATAGGTATAATATGCTATCATTAAAACGTCTTTCCACATCGCTCGAAGAACCGACAACCGATGGGGAAGAAAGGTTCTAGAGTGGAGACCACGAAGGTGGACTGACGACATAGTGAAAGTCACAGGTAACCGGTGGATGCAACTGGCATCTTGTCGTTCGGAATGGCGTTCTAAGGGGGAGGCCTATGTTCAGCAGTGGACGCCTTCTGGCTGATGATGATGAAAACGTCTTTATATGCGATAAATTTTAAACGTCTCAAAAACTTTATTCATACCTATATGTCTATATACAATATAATAAACTATATTAAATAGTATTTTCATAGAATTTGCGCGAACAATGCTTTATGAATTAAACAAATTTTATGCGGCTTACTATCGCGTTTATTTTGGTTTGGATTTTACAATTTTTTATTATTCCGAACTCCGAATAATTGTAAAAAACATAAGACAGTATAAAAAAGAACAGAAGGTACAAAGCCCGTCTTCTGTGTGTATTCTACGTTATTTCATAAGGGTAGGCACTTAAAGAATGTATGGACGGCACCCAACTGTATACACCAACAATTGCGTTTGAAAATGAATATATAACATTTGCGTCAATAGTAATCACCCTGTCTATATAATTAATATGTGGAACAAACAATATGGCGTAATGCGCAACAAACCAACTCACTGAGTAATGTATAGCCTTCATTTTGTTACCTTTTATGTACAATACACTCAATATTATAACATTTAGAACCCTATACTACTCAAAATAAGGTTCAACTTAACTTATAATAAGAATTTTTTGTATAATAAAGTTGTTTTTACCTTTATATAGGTAGGTATGAGTGGTGGGGGATACTTGTTAGTACTTAAGTTAGGTACCAATTTACTATTTAGGTGCTTTGCTTTGTTTTGAATAAATTAGGTTTCCATCTAGGGCTTCACCTCTGCACATAAAACACTCTGCTGTTATTGTCTACATAGGTTTTAAGATGCTTTATTGTTATATTCATAAATACCAACTTGTCTAGATTTTCATATATATTTAGGTCATAAAAACTCTTATTTTTATATTATATTATTTTTATTGTGACGCTAAACAATTTATAATTTAAGTTATTATACATTTAGATTTATGCATTATTTATTATAATATGTCGAAATGTCGGTATATAAAACAGGGCTCTCAAATAACTATCAATGATTAATTTTAATAATATATAAATTCATAAAAATAAAACAATTATAACATAAATAATGTGTTGCAAAATTAAATTATTAAACACAATAGTAACACAATTACAATAAAGAAAAAGTGAACACCATGAGTAAGTAGAATGCATCATTGTAAAACATTTGACCTAGATAATTGCGAGCCGCATCTCAACCAATACCTGTTTAGTTCACAATTTGAATACGAATATTTCCACCTTTCAGGTGAGAGAAAGGTTGTTACCTCTCCGCGATTGGTTGGAATTTCCCCAATGGCACACCTGTATTACCTGTGCACGCACCTGAACAGGTATCTTTTAGTGGAAAACCTGCGCAGCCACGCCTTTCCATCGATCTGCGTGACTCAAGATGCGCGGCGATTGGTCGACGAGATTCACCTGTACTTACCTGCCTTTAAATTAAACTTTAATGGCCATCACTTTGCTGCGATGCTATTGGCCTGAACTAATAATTATTATTTATTTAATATTGTTGTTTATATATGTTTATGAAATGAGGTGTTTTGATAAAAAGTGTGCGCATGTGTGTGGGGTGAAATTGATGTTTTCTTGAGGTATAATCTAAATTTAGTTTGGAGCATTGGCCTTCGTTTGAAGGTCACTGTGAGGCCGTGTGCTCGCCCGACACTAGATATACTACGTACCTATGTGTTATATACTCACTCACATAGACAGCCATTCCTTTTAGATAAGTTTTATATCGTTCGATCATTTGTTACCAGAATGGAGAGATTTCTTATCTCTTTTACAGAATAACTCATTCTATTAAAGTTAAATGAATGTTTTTATTATTGCGAAAGATAAAAGTAAACGATAATTACAAATTAAACGCTTATTGGTATTCTTACTTAATTGTAACAAATCTTCCAGGAGGCGGGGTTTATTTATAATTTTCATTTTTATTGTGGCCCAACACTCCACCTCATGTTCATTCACATCCTCTCTGCCGGCCTATTTAGCACCGGCAACTTTTAAGCTGATCCCGAAATATGACCAAATCACTTCACGGTTTGTATAATTGAAAGTGATGTACTATCTACCTACCATTCTTAATCACCCAGACCTGAAGCAAATATCTGCTTGATTTTTGTTTATTACCAAATATTTGTAATACCTATCTAATGTAATAAGTAAACATGTCAAATAAATATTTTAATTATTAAATTACATTTGAGGGAAAATATATTGAATATTCTGTTGAATGAGCCGAAGCAGTCATGGATATTAAGGCAGCTATATCCAGTTGTTCTGTCCACCTGTAAATAAAACAAAAGCGTAAATCATAAATAGCTATTATATATTTGTCCTCCATTATAATTGGCCACCTCGAAGCATCCCAATGACTATAATGAACGAAATCACCTTCAGATAATTGGTTATTTAAGGAGTCGACCGTTAACCGTACTCGTGGGCGGCATAGCGGGAGGCAATGGGGGGTAGCTGGGCGGCGAAAGTGGGGATGAAGGACATAAAAGCCACCGTAATTATGAAAGAAGATTGAACGGTAATTCAATACTCCAGTACCTAGCGATTGCCTTCAAATGACACACTAATCATATACTATGCTTTTATGTTTATGGCTTTATATTAATATTTATAATTACATGCATAGCTAATATAATAAGTAACCTCGTAATAACCCTGATTAAATTGTTTTTGTAACTTTAACTTTAGTAGAGAAATGGTTTGATTGAGATCTTAATTTTGAGATGTATTTTAACACCTGCCTTTATTTAACCTCCGCAAAATGGATATTTAGACATAGTGCATCTACTCGTAGTTCAAAAATCTTACTTTTCCTATTGGCACGTTTCATTTAATCTCCACTTGCCTAATCATAAGCAAGGGAAGGTACAAGAGTGACGACGACTGATAAAACCGTCTCGTCTTACAGTTGCCTCAGACGCCGTTATTATGGCGGTCAATAACTTAATTCTACATGTAATTATTTAAAAAAAAATGTTACAGTGAATATTTTTAATTTGTTTTTGATTATAATTAATAATATTTATGTAGACATACAAAAGTACCTACTTATTAATAAATGAATTTGAATAAATAGCTCTCACTTAGGTTATATAGTACCTAAATCTGATGTGGATTGATGCGTTAATCAGGGCAAGCCCAGGGGGTGTTCTTGGACCGAATCGGAGAAATCCTTAAGAAAGCTGAGTTGCCTAGTGGCCATAACCATAGAGACGGTATCAAGCGAATTGTGGATGTAAGGGAAGCGAGGTAGTTGCGTTAGGTTCGCGGCAAGTGGCGCTCATTGTTTCTGCCTTTCCCTGTGTAATGTAACATTGTACCTACCTATATATTTGGATCCTGCAGCGGATTAAATATTTTGCGAATCCTTTTCATGGTCGAAATGTAATGTAAGCTACGTCCGATTTTGTTTTCGCGAATACCATTAGACGTTTTATTTTTTCAATTTTCAATATCTATGAAGAGCGAACCGCATTACTGAAACTATCTAAACTGAATGATATTCAAAGCTATAAAATGTGTTAGGGACAAGTTTGTTCGCGAGCTGAAACCAAATTGAAGTTATTTTACGACTCACACCGATAGTAAATTACATTTTGAGTAAGAAAACTTGAGTTTTACAGACATTGTTAAGCTCAAATGTAGCCGGACACTTGCTCATATTGTTGCAACTTTATTGTTAACAAAACACTTGGCTCATTATTATGACATTATTCCATGTTTAATAAACAGGCGTGGCCAGTTTGTTACGCGTAAAGTCCCGGGTTACATTCCCGGTCGAAGCAAATATTTGTTTCATAGCTTTTATTTATAGTATTTAATAATTATGTTGCAAATATTTGTTAATAAAAAAAGAGGCGGATATTTGCTTCGGGTCTGGTTATCAGAGTGGTGGGCAGTGGTACCCAGTATGCCTATCCGGGGTAGTACCACCACTTTCAAGTGTACAGACCGTGAAGTGATTAAGTCGCGTTTCGGAATCAGCTTGTAAGTTGCATAGTAAGGCATAGTAGATATGACTGCTACTTACAGTTACTTAGGAACATCCATTTATGGACCGCTCTCCAGCTTTACATAATGTATTAGTAACACATTGTTTTCATAGTTATTAGGATTAAGTACATATTCCTGTGACACACACTGATCTTGGGAAGGATCCACGACCTGTCAAGCTAAATAGTTAAATCAAAAATAAAAATCGGCAGACGAACTAAAAGGTTTAGTTCATCGTTCCTTTGTAAAACAATCGACAAGTGAAATGCTAGCAGCCCATTTCGTTCCTTGTTCCTTTCCTTCAAGGATTGAGGGAAGCGTAAAAGCATCTTTGGCCAGCATAGTGATGACGACTGAGCCTGAATAGTTTTTTTTAATGTAGCGTTTGCGTTAAATGTTTCCCTTGTTTACCAATGTTCAAACTTCAAAATTCTCCTGAACCTTCCTGAACTCTCTGTTGTGCCTCCGAGGTAGCAAAAAAGCGAAATAAATAATTGCCTATGAATTTGACGCTCTGATTTTGTTTAACTATGTATTCTAATTAATTTTATTATTAAAAACATGGTGTTCCAATTTGTAAACTAGTCTTTTGTTTATTGATAATGTTTTTATCACATTTAAAGATTTTCCTTCATCATGGAACTTTAATCGAGTAATTATGCAATATAAGTACGGTTGTGGCAGCAACGCGGCACAAACGTACCCAAAATCACGCCCTAATTTTCACAGGGATAGGCAGACCCTTTCCTCGAATCTGACACAACTCTCTCCCTTCCTTCATATCCACAAATTCTCTACATACGTGATCTATGGTAATGGAAACTGCAGACCCCTCCTTTTTTTAGAAACGTCTGCGATTTTATCAAGAAAAAATCTTCTAATATAGAATAATACACAAATATTGTTAATTTAAAAAAATAAGTTATTTGCATCGGGTCTGGATGTCAAAGAGCAATGGTACTTAATCTGCCGATTCGGAGTAATACGAATATTTACAAGTGTAGAGACCATGAAGTGACTTAGTCGCGATCAGGTTGTAAGTTGCCGGTTCCATCTAGGCTGGCATAGTGGATGTGACTGCTACTTGCAGTTGTTTCCCTGTAGTAGCAGCAGGTGAACAACATGGACTACACTCCAGCCTAACATCAGCTCATGTGTTGAAGCACAGTATAAAAAAGTATACATATAACAAAATGGAGTGGAGTGTCCAATTCCTCAGTTATGTCAGTTCAACACGTTTGTGTGCGACGTGTGAGTTATTTGTTGTATAAAATAATAATCATCAGTGACAATTACATTGAGTTGTTATTATCATAATAACCTGACATAATAACAACTCACATAATGCCGCTATTATTTAGATTAATTATCAGCAATTTGATACTTATGGCATTCGGCATAAGGTTCAACAAGTTTTTATTTAGGTCTTTTCTTTAAGAGGTTTCGAGAGATCAACAGCTTATTAGCAAAGAACGGCATTTCGTGATTGTCAATTGATTCCCTCTTTATTTTGATATGTTTTTTGTATTAAATATTGACTACCTTAATATTAACAAAAACTGTTTGTATTGTACAATAAAGTTTTAAATTAAAAATATTAAATAAATATTTACACGTATTATTATACGAATTAATTGATTTTATGTTGTTTGTTTTTTGAGAATTTTAACACTGTTAGAAATCATTTGGTTATAACCTTAACTTTTAATACCTGATTTTTTTATGTTTTTTTTTTAATTGTGACTCGACATATGACAGCACCCCGCTTGATGTTAAGCCAAGTGTGGTCCATGAATGAATTTCACTGCTAATACAATTTAATAACTGTGAGTAGCAATCACATCCACTATGCCGGCCTAGATGGAACCGGCAACTTACAAGCTAATCCCGAAACGTGACCAAATCACTTCACAGTCTGTATACTTGTAAGTGGTGGTACTACCCCGGATCGGCAGACTGGGTACTACTGCCTACCACTCTTAGAAAGAAATGTACTTACATATTGTGAATAAATATGTACTGTATAATTAAATATTATTCTGTGTCTAATTTTAATTAAAAAAGTAACTTTAACTAACTACTTCCCAATTGTTTTTAATGAAACACTTTGCTAAACCTACCAAAAGGAAATACTATAAAATTGTACGTAGGAGTAAGTACTCTCCAAAAGGGGTTGGTTCAATAAAAAGTGAGCAATATTAGTTATATGGAGTAGCATAGGTGGGTAGGTATACATAGGTAGTAAGAGTACTTTGTGCCACTCAATTTGATATTACATCGCCTGCGGACACGTTCAATATCTCGGAGCTTCCAGCGGCCCTCGTACGTGTACACACCA
Source organism: Tinea trinotella (assembly GCA_905220615.1). Taxonomy (NCBI): domain Eukaryota; kingdom Metazoa; phylum Arthropoda; class Insecta; order Lepidoptera; family Tineidae; genus Tinea; species Tinea trinotella. The sequence continues at coordinate 14,136,864 of HG992313.1, forward strand.
CATACAACGTTGCCACACAAATTGCTACTTACTTATTATATTATATTAAAAACACTTAAAATTTGTCTTTAGATTTTTCCATTGGCTTTCATATCCATTGATTGGCTTTCTTATTTGTCAGCGTTCACGGATTTACACTCTTATTACTTTATTTTATTAAGTACAAGTAAATAGACTTATACCTATACCTACTCTGCGGTCATAAGCGGTCACTTGGAAACCTGATGACGTCACAAAATCCATCACACTACACCACGTCATCATCACAGAAAGATTTTTATTACGATTATGCTCAAAAACTTAATTCACATAAGGAATCACAATTAGATTTTTCTTTTCAGAGACAATGGAGCGCCACTTGTCCCGATCCTGACACAACTCCCTCGCTTCCCTCACATCAAGAATTGTTTTAGTACAAGCACTAAATATTAATACTTTAATAATTAAAACCGATGACCTCTCTCTACTCTACTCCCCTTCCTTCTCTTTGCAACATTTCCCTTGGTACGTCGGACAGACTAAACATTCTAGAAATGTCCCTTCGCTGCGACTTGAATCACAGGGACCACATTGAGCGGGCCATTAAGACTACCTCCCACAAACTTGGCATCCTGAACAAGGTGCGACGGTTCTTCGCGCTAGAGCTTCGCCTGCTATTGTACGTACAAGGCTCAGATTCGCTCTTGCGCGGAGTACTGTTCGCACCTCTGGGACGGCTCTGCCAAGTATCTTCTCAATGCCCTAGATTCATTGCAGCGCCGAGCTGTCCGAATTATAGGTGATGCAAAGGTCACGCGAACTCTGGAGCCCCTGCAACTACGCAGAGACATGGCGGCTCTGTGCGTCCTCTATCGCCTATACTACGGGAAATGTTTCGAGGAGCTCTTTAACCTTGTTCCTACCTCGTCTTTTCACTCCCGTAATACCCGCACAGGTCGGGGAAAGCATCCGCATTTTGTCGACCGAATCGGCAGTCGAACTAAAAAATTCGGTGCGTCTTTTCTTTGTAGATCAATCGACAAGTGGAATGCATTGCCTGCCCATGTGTTCTCTTCATCCTATGACCTTGGATCCTTCAAGCGATGCGTGAAGAAGCATCTTAGGCCGGCATAGTGGCGGCGGCTGAGACAGCCGGGAACTGACTCGGTTGTCCCAGTCGTCGTCACTCTTGGACCTCCTCTTGCTTATCATCAGGCGGGTCAAAGTCAGATGTCGTGTCACAATAAAAATAAAAAAAACTACAGTCGTTCCCCCAGTGTTGATGATCGTGAGTCTCGTTGCTATTCTTCACCACTCTCCTTTATGTCTCTCTTTCTTCAGCTGGCTTCAGGATGGCTTTATTTAGGCTGGCATTAAGGCTTAAAAAGGAAAACTCATAAAATAAAAACATACTGAAAGTGTTAATTTTAATATTATAATAAATTAATACAAGTGTGTACGTGCAATATTTCATAATGTGGATTCCTTCGTAATGGATGGAAAAAAGCTGCCCCCGCGGTCATAAGCCACGGCCATATTACCTATGTTTTATTACGTCACTTGGCAACCTGATGACGTCACAAAACCGTGATCATCACAGAAACATTTTTATTACGCTCATGATCAAAAACTTAATTCACAATTCACACATAAGAAGAGCTCGTATTACAAGAATTTGTGGATGTTTTTTTTATTATGACACGACATCTGATCATGACAGTTCAGTATCGTTGTAATGGAAGTGTGTTTGTTTGACTATCCCCTTGGCAATTAAAGCGTTTAAGACTAAAGTTATTAAAAACGTTGGGTCCTTCAAGCGAGACGTGAAACTTTGACTGAAATAGTAACAGCGACTGCAGCAGATAAATACTAACTTAGTCTTTTCAGTTATTGGCACCCTTGGTAACCACCAGGCAAGTAGAGATCAAATGACTAGTCGCTCAAGAAAACAATTGGGTTACTTAAGAATACAAGCATCAAATCAATGCGTACAAGGCGACCGTGGTGTAGTGGCAGTGCAATGGTTACGCAAACTGAGAGCACGGGTTCATAACCACTTGCTACCAATGTACTTTTGATATATGTACTTTGGGTGTACTGTTACTATGACTACTTTGTACTGTTACTGATTACTTTAGTAGCTAAGTATAGAAATATATTTATAAAGAAACTGCTAATTAAAAATTTCATAACGAAAACTCTCTCGAAATAAAATAACACCTGAAGGTTGTGAAATTGATTATGACACATAATTTGAGTAGAATTTAATTAAAAAGCCATGTTGTCTATGATTTATATGTTTCTTTTGAAGTGTCACCAGTAACCCACATAAAAGTGTGAAAAGTATTACGAACGGAAATGTTTCTTAATTTGCTATTTTCTCCAACGTATTGTAATTATTATGTTGGAGGAAATATACTAGCTACTTTATATATTTTTTGATTAATGTTATATTTTGTTTAATTTAAATTTAAAAAAATCCGTACCCGAGGAATTATAAATAGAGCCTGTATGCTACTACAGTTAAACAACTGCAAGTAGCAGTCGCATCCACTATACTTGGAACCGGTGACTGGCAATTGATCCTGAAAGGCGACATTTGTCACTTTATTGTACACTTTAATGTGGTGGTACTGGGGTTGGCAGACTGGCCAAATGCCCACCAACTATATACCCAATCTGACATTACGGCAACTGGCATCTTGTCATTCGGAATGGCGTTCTAAGGGGGCGGCTTATAGTGGACGCCTTCTGATGATGATTATGAATATACCCAACCCACTGTTACTGTAGTTTCCATGTTCGAATAGGTATATATTCTACGGTTATGAGCAGTACAAATACTTTTCTATTCCTTTGAAAGAGTTATTTATTTGTTTTAAGTACATACGTTATACAATAAGGCATGGCATAATTTCAATTGGCAATGAATGTCAGCTTTATATATAATTTAAACAATTAGCGTGACTTATTGGCTTGGATGATCGAGGCAGCGAGTCTTCCGGCGGCCGTGCTCTGTGAATGGTGGCTTAATTGCAGCCGTGGTGCGTCGCGTGTCGTGCGCGTGTGAATCGCCCTTAATGGTGTGCTGTGACAGATGGATGAGTTACACACATTAAATATATTTTGTAAGTACACATTATTGTGAGCATGTACAATATGAGATAAATTTTATGTACCTACACTTAAAAAAAATGTAAGTTTGTATGTAGATGTGGTAACCCCAAAAGGTTTATAAAAAGACAGCGACGACATATCTATTATGTTAAGGTTAATACAAAAATTAATAAAATATGACTAAAAGATGTATTTCAAATTATGTTTAAAGGGGTAATTACAAATTAAAAGTAATTAAAATTTAGCATTGTATATATACCTAACATAATTCTAATTTCCTATTATAATAAGTTTGCTTATTTACCAGCAAGGATATTCATGTAGAAAATAAATGCATTTTGCACAATATTGTTAGGATTATACAAACGAGATTTTCCATACACAAATTCGCATTTTCGTGTACAAAGTCACGGGCACATATCAAGTAAATTAAAATTTGAATTAAGTCATGTGTACTCAGTTTACGGCTGTCTCAGTCGTAGTCACTATGCCTTTCATGCTTTGTTTCAAGTATGAAAGGTAAAAATAAGGTTTAAAGAGCTCCTTAGAACATTTTCAGTATGATATAGGCGATAAATTTCTATAACAATTATGTTCGTATGTTTTTTTTAAGCTGAACAAAAGCGCAGATTGATGTGAAACACATTAGAACAATAATAATCGCCATTAGAAGGCAGTGATCCGCCATATTAAGTGCGCATGAAAGCCATTTACATCAACTTTATTATTATAATAAATAACATGTTTGTTTGGAACAAAACTACTAACAAATAATTTATTTGACACACAAACGTATAGGCAGATTGGTACCTATCCGTTTCAGGTTTTCTGAAATAACTTGACTTTTTTTTTTCAAGAAATCTGAATAGGTTCTGAACTTTTTTACAGTTGCCTTTTTTTCAGAGGGATAGGTAAAACAATGAATGGCATTCCTTTTTAATTTACATGGTAGTGAATGATATATTTTGATCTATTATTGCATATATTAATAATGTTGTCCTTCATATAAATAAAAAATATAAATGAAAGAAATATCATGAAATACTTTAAACCCTCATTGGGCATATGGGCTCAACAGAAATGGTAGCCGAGCGGAGAAGTTGTCGCATCTCGACGTGGCGACGAGTAGTCTTCCGCTCCTTTGACCTCCTTTGAAAAAGCGACCGTATCCGGCATAGTGAGGGACTAGTAGTAGCCGCATACTACTAGTCCCCAGTGATGCAGTGATGCAGGTGATTACATGTCCAAGTAAAACAGTGCAAAGAATAGCTACTTCATGAGAAGGCATCATAAAACACATGAAACCAAAATAAAAAAGTGTAGTCCCAAAGGTAGCAAACACATATGAACAACGTTGGCAATCAAAAGGCAGGAAACATTGAAATGTGCAAAAATTAATATTTTCACATTAAAAAAGGAAGAAACCCCTTTCTATGAGGGTACACCTATTCACATCAGCCTGTGATAAATCGCCAAACCCAATGGCAACGGAATGTAGTTCTTACAATTATGGGCGTTAGAATTAAAATTGTTTGTGTTGAATTTCAGACGTGGACAAACCAAAGATCCAATTCTTGATTCAATGTTTAAATAAATTATTATTATTCGCTTTTAAAGACAGGTAATGTAAATATACAAAAATATTCAACTTACTCGTATATTCAAAGTTTTGCATTATTTTTATAATGTTAGACCGTGAAGTGATTTGGTCATGTTTCGGAATCAGCTTGTAAGTTGCCGGTTCCATCTAGGCCGGCATAGTGGATGTGATTGCTACTCACAGTTATTGAGTTGTAGTAGCAGTGGCATTCATTCATAGACCACACTTCGGCTTAACATCAGGCGGGGTGCTGTCATATGTCGAGCCACAATAAAAAAAAATATATAAAAAGATACTATTAAAATAAATAAATAAATATTCCTTCTTTTCTTGCTTCTTTTTGCAACTATATAATTGGAAATTAAATACTTCTAGTATTAAAGTGAAATATTTTGAGGTTTCTTTTCATAACAAGAATAGAGGGTTATGAAGTGGAAAAGATGTATGAGGACGGGTAGGATTAAAAATATTTGTCCGCCCCATTATACAGGGTGTAATGAAAGGCCTTAAACTGGCCTCTATATTAAACACACAGGGTGTTCCAATTATTCAATATTACGTTTTTAATACACTGATATAGGTTTGACATTCGAGGATTTTCGCTTCATTATAAATGCAAAACGTTCATTGTTTTCACTTATTTTGTTATATTGCCGAAAGCATTTCATTTACATTGTATTACATTTTCTATGTAATATTATTAAATACATTAACTGTTAATATTGTATGGGAAATACTTATAACCAAGAACAGGTCTATTTTGCCTTATATCAATCCATATTGATGAGAATGTTTTTATTTTCTGAATCGTGCCTATTTTTTCATAATCACGAGAATTACTCAATACGGTAATGAGCTAATGGCCTAATGTACTGTAATAGCAAATTATTGTCTAATATGAAATAGAGCATTATTGGTAACACCCTGTATGTGTGTAATATACAGTGTGTTCTACATTAATACGTGCACCGTGCGCTCGCATTCATTACCGCGTCATAATGTCTGAGCTAGAGGCGATCTCTAATGCATAGAACAATCAATCATAATGAAGATTTTTGTACATAATTTAGTGATGCCTCTGAGAGAATAACAATGGTGCGTTCTTTAGTACCTATGACTTAACAGTCAGTGATATATTAGTTGAGGTTTAATATAATAGTGCTAACACAATAAATGTTTTCTTGAACAATCATAATGCTACATATATTTTTAAGACATTTAAATTTAAAAAAAATATCAGTGCCACAAATATTACATTTAATTTTCACTTTCATCGTCATCACTTTATGAAAGTGATTAAACGATTTTATGAAATATTATTATCGTACCTATAATGTAAGTTATACAGAAATTTTTAAATAAAACATTTTGGTTGTTTCTGTAATTCCATGATCTATGCGTGGAGTGTATGTGGGCACCTTTGAGTTTTAAAAGGCTTTCATGTTGCTGCCTAATCACAAATGCTTCCTCACACAAATATTATTAACAAATGTGATTCATGTTTCTTTATTATGAATATTTCACCATTTTAATAATATAGTAGAATTTACAGTTAGTATAATTTTATAAAATAATTTACAGAATAGTTGGCGCATAAAAACCACCACGGCCGCCGGTACCTATGTTAGATAATAGATAAGTATAATGCTATAAGAATAAGAATAGGACGGGCTGGTGACTAACTTCACTTGACTGATTTAAAGGTATCTTTTTCTTGGCGGTCCGCAAAGAAAAAGACACCATACTAAAATGGAGTTGTTGCGAATTTACACGTCCTTATCCTTATTTTAATTGCAAAATAATTGCGAATAACATAATATAGAAAATTTAATTGATTTAAAAAGTATCACCCATTAACAATAAACGAAGGTAATAATAATGGCGAAAAGTCTCATACAGGAAGTGTACACTCACACACGTAAAACCAACAAATTGTGGATTTAAAGCCGAGCTAAGTGAATTCGTATGTTGCAGTCACCTCTAATCCCCAAACATGAAGACTAATAATCATTACAGACGGTCAAACCTACCAAAAATAAAGAAAAGTTTACTAACACCTCCGCTAGACAAAGACAAACATACAACACACGTGTGAGAGTGAAAGAGATAAACTTAAGTAGGGTCAGGGATCGTAAACAATTGGCAAATGAAAGAATATGTTTATAGAGTTGAGGTGTGACCAACGTTAATAAAATTTGATTTTTATTTGCCCAAATAAATGTTAGGCTTTATTTGCTTTTGGTAGACTATGATGTTTATCGTTTTCTGCACTATTTTATGTAAGGATAAGATACTTCTAGAAGTGTGGGGACATATTTAGAACGTTGTAGACAACAAATTGCTACTTACTACATACCAATATTTATAAAGAGTAAGAAAAACAATTGTGTTTTTATGATTGAATGTTTAGAGTAAAGTGGAAGTAATTAATTTTTGGACGATAATAAACGACAGCTATAATATTATAATTAAATCGTTAAAATGATTACAATGAAAGGAAAGCAAACTTCTGAAATAAAAGGTAACAAAGACGCGAATAATGCGCAAAGACAATTGTAAAAGAATAAAAATGTTTAGGAAAGCGTTGAGAATTTCATTAAAAGAGAAAAACCCATGCAATTGCTTGATACCTTCGCTGGATTAGGGCGAGTAACAATACCTCTCTCTCAGAGCACGCTCAAAAGAATAATATGTCTTTATTCAGGGCTTTCCTCTGCCTTACTTCAAAAACCTTAAGTGGTTTCGCCAACTTCGTCTCGGAAAATTCAACCGAACGTTTTATTTTCAGAAATAGATACGTCTTGAGTCTCTTGATTATGGTTTAAATATAACCAAAAAGCATGCAAGAGGAAAATTGTGGATGTGAATGAAGAGTTGTGTCAGGATCGTGGAAAGTGGCACTTAGTTGTCTCTGTCTATGCCTGTGGCAATTGAGGCATAAAATTAATAATAATGGTTTGAATATAACATTGTTTATTTTATGTGCAATAATTATAAATAATTTATATTTAATATTTATTTACTGTATAACGAAGATACTTTACGTATAGGTATATAATTAATATAGGTACCTATACGTAGATGATTCGAGTTGTAAATATAAGAGTGCGATTCCATAATTATTAGAAAAATAAATAATTGATATGATTATATTTAAAATCTAAATCTATAAGTCTATCACCAGCATTCTCCCGGGTTCCTAAAGATAATATTAACTTGGGATGAATTTCTTGTTCAAAATAGTAATATTCCCATTAAGTGTCACTTGTCAAAAAGAACTGCTTCTAAATTAAACCTTATTGTAAAGAAACTCAGTTGAAATTGTAACAACACTTAAATTCCGCGAAAAGATTGCATTGTCTTCTACAATATTATATTTAAAATATAACTTTACTAATGCTTGTGGGGAATTTTGAATGTTACAGTGTTTGTTTTAAGGGTGGTTTTCCATTGTGTGTTGTCCTAGATGTGTCGTTTTCTTGTGTTTTATGTTATCACGTGGAAAAAGGTCACTTTAACAGTAACAGATGAATTAAATTTATAAAAAGACAACGAGACACTGCACAGTTGTAGGAGTTAACCGTTCATAATCAGAAAACTTAATTGAAACAACTACAATTCCTACTTTACTGTACTATAAAGGAAATATATATTAATGGTTATGAAAAGGTAGCTCGGGGTGCATTTCGGTTTATTTATTATAAGGCCTACATTTAAGGTCCGGATGTCATAAATAACTTTATTAGCCTTTACGAAAATTATATTTATGAATCTGATTTACAAGGAGACCGTGGTGTAGTGGCAGTGCAATGGTTACGCAAGGCGAGTGCACGGGTTCGAAATCACTCACCGGTACCAATGTATCTTTGATATATTTACTTTGGTTGTCCTGTTTCCATAATATGATACAAGCACTTTAGTAGCTCAGTATTGAAATGTGAAATATAAAAATAAACACTTTCTTCATTTATACCAGTAAATAGTGCGCAAAACTGTATCCTCAATAAACCTTCGTATTATAAAAGATATTGTTGAAATGTGCTTACATTAACATTATAGGAATGCTTATAAAAGTTTATAACAAAATAAGGTTTCCTTATGTAACTTATGAGAAGTAAGTTTTGGTTTAAAAAAAAGTAGATACTTATTGCGTAAATCTGTGTTTGTCGGAGGCGTGTGCCGAAAGCGACTTCGCAACACTCGTATGTGGTGCTCTGAACAAATTCAAAACATCAATAAATCAAGTGAGCACAAATAAAAAAGTAAGGTAAGCGCTCCTGTTGTGGCCCAGTCGGAAAGCGGGCCACTTCCGGTCAGCGGCCGGAACTTGCTCTATTGGCGGGAAAATGCCAAATTCATAGTTTATTTTTCGGCGCCCGGCGGAATACAGAAAGTGTTGTTTGAAGTATGAATATCTCTTTTTTTGTTTGCAACAAATTCCCATTCATACAATATCCCGCTATGGAATGACTTTTTAAATTGTATTAATATATACCTATATTGTATTTTTTTAAATTTATATTGTTGTTAATTTCATGTATGGAACACATCCCTCGTATATTCGCTATACAACAAAACTAACATAACACTTTCCTACTAATATAAAAGGGGTTGCAGTTGTAACAAAAAACACAATAACAAAAAAGCTCAAAAGTTAGTCAACTATAACAATTAAGACAAACAGTGATTCTTTCAAAACCGAATCCCATACAAAGTGGCGTGTGTGTGTGAATTAACGCTTGGCCAACTACCACCCCCTGCTTGGCGTACTACTTTGGCCTTAAATAAAAGATAGTTAGGAGGTGTGTCGGATAGACACGGTCTCGTGCGAATCACAATAGGTGTAGCGAAACGCACCGCCACGTACGCATCGTGGACCGGCGCATTGTGCCTATTACCCTAAACCATTCGCAATTACTAATTTAATGCAACTCGCACTATTTCCTGTCAACATCATCTCTGTAGGCATTAATAATAAGACAATATAAATATGGTAATAATAATATAATATGTACAGACACAACATTATTCTGCAATAATAATATTACATTTTATTGTACAGTAATAAAATCACAATACAATTGGTGTAGCGAATGTGCGAGCTTAATCCTCGTAAGTATTCTTTACGGGTTAGTTGCTGTGGGAGAAAGGTAACAATAAAGGTTAAGAGTACTTTAATTATAATTATCTATTAGCAAAACAAGTCGTTCATTCATGGGAATCTGTCTACGTGCATATAATAAGCTACCTGACGAAGTAATTAACCTTCATCTAAATAAATTTAAAAGAGTTATCAAGTGTAGACTAACCGAGAAAGTCTACTACACATTTGATAAGTAACTAACATAAATTGCTAAGTTTAATGAGCTTTCTTAAAATATCAACTCGCCCAAGTGTGCGAGTTAAATAAATGCGAACGAGCACAAATTTTGTCAGACACGGGTAAGCTGCAGCTTATAATTTAATCGCCTTTTCGTCCCGCGCGAATATACACGCATACAAATTAGATTTACAATTGTATTGTAACAATGTTGTCAAATGGACATTCGCTCATTTTAAATGGATGATATGACATAATTTTAGTTCATTAGAACTTTCAAAGATAAAACGTTTTTGGGTTCATAAGATCGTATTAATCAAATGATATGTAATGATTTTTAAGAGTGAGTAGGCTAAAAGTCAATAGGCATTTGGCCAATCTGACGATACGGGGTAGTACCACCACTTTCGAGGTGCAGCTTCGGGTATTAGATTTAAAGCTGCGGTACAAAAAATGCAAAAAGAAAATAATAAAGTTGTTATAAAACACAGATTTAAAAATTCTTTTTAATTTTATTTCACCTAAATTCTTTTTGTGGTAGTGAATCTAGAGGATGTAGCATCAGCAAAACCAATGGACATTAATTTCTACTATTGCCAAATGATAGTATTCATAACTAATTGTAGATAACCATAGAGCTTGTATGAAGAGAATTGTGGGTGTGGTAGCAAGTGGCGGTCCATGGTAGCTCTGCCTATCCCTGTGTGGAAAAGGCATGACAATTTGATGGATTGATTGATCGTAGATTTTTTTTAAAGTACTTCAGTAACTATAAGCTATTGTGTAAGTATTGTGATATGAAATTCCATTGCTTGTTTTATATAGACCTAAAAGAATATGTTTATAAATAAAGCGTTAATGTATTCCATTGTTGTATTGTATAGCTATAAGGTAGGAGTTATGAGATAGGAGAGGTTTTTAATTTGTGCTACACGTGCGTTACGAATGACGTCACGTGTCGTGCCGTGTGCTCCTCAAGTACGGTGTGCAAAACAATCGAGCACACAATGGAGGAGACTGTGTGAATATAAGTAATTGTAGTTTGTTAAAGTGAAATTAAATTATTCCAGAAATGGAGATTAAATTAGAGATTCGTTTCGTGTATTATAAAGGTACTGCGCATATATTTCTTATGCAAACATTCTTAAATATTTCGTCAGTTTGTTTATTACAATTAAATTGAGACACGCAAACCAAATTAGAGAAAAAAATAACGAATATGATTTATGCAAATCCTAGTTTAAGCAATAATATCTCCTCGCATTAATTCATTACTTCACAAGGTTTGCAGCCGACTGTACTTCTGAACTAGGGCATTACCAGCGGTGCCCAGGCACAGGGCGTAGAAATGACCAGACCAGGGCCACAAACCATACCTATTATTTATAATCATACGAGGATTGTAGTCGCGTCGTGCGCGTATTCCTTTTCCTAGTAAATATTATTAAGATCAACATTTTGCGTAGTAAGGGCGTAGTTATAGTAATATTTATAGCACGTATTAAAAGTAACGAAAATATACTCTTTATTAATTTACTAACTACAATATAGTAATGAAGATGCCATTAAACAAATCCACGCGTGCACTTAGGTCATAAAGAATATCATTCATTTTGTATGGGGACTTATTCTTAATTGTATTAACAGTTAAAAAGTTTCATGTACGAAGATTACAATGTATTCCAATATCCTTTATTATGCATAGTTTTGGTGTGCAAAATGATAAAACGATAATTATGACTGTCTTTGTGACTGACAGACGATACAAAATCCATATTTTATTTTCCAAATAACTCAATTACACAGCAATTAATAGCAACATTGTTATTAGTTTTATCAACACAAGTATCGAAACTAGAATTGATATATTTTTTCATCATTGGACATTACAAAAGTAGTATATAAAACCTTGTAGCTGCACTACAATATAAAATTGCAACATTGACGCCATCAGCAAGCTCGACGCCGACGCACGCCCGAAACCGGTTCGGCCTCCGCTTAGTTGAAACCGGTTGTGAAGTCCTCAGCCGTACACCGCCGCCGCGCGCGCTCCATTGAAGCAGACTCGACAAGCGCCCTTTATATAAGCGCGGTACCTTGTTCGTATTGGGCGCCGCACCTCACACTACGCGGCGCCATCTTTCGACCGCAAGAGCAAATCCACTGCGAGTGCAACGGGACGCAACCGCTACCGATTCAATGTATACCAAATGTATATTAAGACTAAAGTACAATAATAAAGTATTCTGTTAAAACTTGAACTTGGTTTTCTTACAACATAGCAGCAAGCAGCTCCTACCTCAACAGTGGTGACCCCGACTAAAGAAGATGTCAGAAACAAAAGACCAAGGAGGAAAAACAGTTTCAACTCAAGAAAATGAAGTTTCTGGGGTGTCCACGGCTATCCGAATCCCGACTATCTGGAGGGACCGGATCAAAATGTGGTTTGCTCAGTTTGAGACAGTCACATCTCCACAAAAAAAGGGGGACAAAGCCATGTTTGCAACCCTCGTTGGCCAACTTGAACGACAAGATTTAGACGAAGTTGGCGATATACTTTTGGACCCCCCAGAAGAAAACCAGTATAAAACACTCAAGTGTCGGCTCATAGAGGTGTATGGCGAAACGGAAGAACGCGAAACTCAGCGACTATTATCAGAGCTGGAATTAGGTGACATGAAACCATCACAGCTTCTTCGTCGTATGAAAACTCTCGCCAAGCGCAACTTCACAGATGCGGCGCTACGTGTCATGTGGACGAACCATCTACCCCCCGGCGGTCCGCGCTGCACTCACGGTCAGCGAGAGCATTATGAAGGACCCTGGCCTTACTGAGCTCGCGAATGTTGCAGACAGAGTATACGAACAATCGCGCCAAGAAATCAACGCCGTATCTGAACCACAGCCGTCTACCAGTGCGCCAGTTCCTAAACAAAATGATGACATACATGAGAAGATCGAGCACTTATGCCGTGAGATCGCCGAATTGAAAATGCGAAGAACTAATGTGGATCGCGTTGCAGCAGCGCCTCGCTGCCATTGCAGAGCACAAACAAGAACGTATCATCAAGTTATACCGCGTTTCTCCGGGCAAAGCAACAGATACTGTCGGTTTCATCGTCGTTTTGGAAAAGAAGCTTGGAAGTGTATACCACCATGCAGTTTCAACGTTAATAAAAACACGGAAAACTAGTACCCACGCTGGCTGCGACGGGATCCGGCGAATGGGTTAAACCACACCGTCTATTCATCACGGATCAGAACACTAAGTTGTCTTTCCTCGTTGATACCGGAGCAAACATATCAGTAATACCGAAACGGAAGGGAGCCAACACAACGCCGACTTCATTTAACCTATATGCTGCGAACAACAGTGTTATATCTACGTTTGGCGAAAAGACTCTCGAACTCGACCTCAAGTTGCGAAAACCATTCAGATGGAAGTTTATAGTGGCAGCTGTCAGTAAGCCGATTATAGGAGCCGATTTTTTACGTCATCATAAACTATTAGTTGACCTCGCAGGCCACTGTCTTGTAGATAAGCAGACAAAGCTATCTACACGAGCAACGCCCTGTACGTCCACGGAGCCTACAATACGGACCATAGATGTAGCACAGAAATACCACCGAATACTTGCGGAGTTTCCGGATATTACGAGGCCGTCATCAATGAAAAATTGTCCGAAGCACAACGTCGAACACTATATTGAAACCACAGGCCGTCCACTACATGCTAAAGCACGTCCGATCCCGCCTCATCGCTATCTTGCAGTCAAGAAAGAATTCGAGATTATGATGGAGCAGGGGTTATGTCGACCCAGCATGAGCCCGTGGGCGAGCCCACTTCATGTCGTGCCTAAGAAGAATGGCGACATTCGTGTGTGCGGGGACTATCGAAGACTGAACTCAATTACAACGCCCGACCGCTACCCTGTGCCACGATTACGCGATTTCACCTACCAGCTTAACGGCATGAAGATTTTTTCAACTATTGACCTCAACAGAGCGTATCAGCAGTTACCCGTTCACGAAAATCACATCGAAAAAACTGCAATAATAACGCCATTCGGGTTATATGAGTTCCCGCGCATGTGTCCCGGGCTAAAAAATGCTGGACAGACATTCCAACGCTTCATTCACCAAGTATTGACTGGGTTGCATAACGTTTTCCCATTTGTTGACGACCTCATCATAGCGTCAGCAAACGAAGATCAACACGCTGAAGATCTGCGCACGGTTTTGCAACGCCTTAACAAGTTTGGAATAACTATTAACCCATCAAAATGTGTCCTAGGCCGCGATGAAGTCAAGTTCTTGGGCTATATTGTATCAGCAGACGGTATTCGACCTCCTCAAGAAAAAATCGAAGCCATCACAAACTATCCCAGGCCAGATGATATTGAAGCTTTGCGCCGATTCCTCGGTATGATAAACTTCTACCGCGAAAATATTCCGAACGCTGCATCACTTCAAGCACCACTTCATGCATACATGCATAACTGCAAGAAAAAGGACAAAACAAAGATACAATGGACAGAAGACGCGTCAAAAGCGTACGAAGCATGCAAGAGTAGCATATCAAACGCCGCATTGCTTGCTCATCCCCACCATTCAGCGCCGATGTCAATTATGTGTGACGCATCGAATAAAGGCGCAGGTGCTGTGTTGCAGCAAAAAATGAATGGAATATGGCTGCCTCTAGGATATTTCTCTAAAAAATTTACAAGTGCACAGGAGAAATACAGCACTTTCGACCGCGAGCTGCTAGCAATATATATGGCAGTAAAACATTTCAGAAAAATGTTTGAAGGCCGCGAGATCATCATATATACTGATCACAAGCCGCTCACTTATGCCCTGTCAAAACCACCATCAAGCAGTGAAACTCCTCGAAGAACGAGACAACTATTATTTATCAGTGAGTTCTCTACGGATATACGCCATATCAGCGGCGAAGATAACATCGTAGCCGACGCGCTATCACGTATAGAGACCATCAGCTGTCCCGGCACACTCGACTACCATCAAGTCTCGTATGCGCAAGAGAAGGACCCACTTACCACATTGCTGATGAACAACGAGCGATTAAGTATGAAGAAGGTATCAATTCCGAACTCCGATAGAATGTTATATTGCGAAACATCAAATTCAAAACTCCGCCCGTACTTACCAGCTGAATATCGTCGAACCGCATTTAACGCAGTACACGATATTAGCCATCCTGGCATTCGTTCGACAAGGAGAGCAATGCAAGAAAAATACTTTTGGCCGAAGATGAACACAGACGTTGCGACATGGGCAAAAACGTGCATGAAATGCCAGGCATCCAAAATTCAACGACACACCTTGAGCAACATCGCAGAGTTTCCTCAACGAGACCGTTTCGAGCACCTGCACATTGACATAGTGGGACCGTTACCTACTTCTAAGGAGGGCCATCGATATATCGTAACGATGATCGATCGCCGAACGAGATGGCCTGAAGCCGTACCAGTTTTCGAAATAACCGCAGAAGTCATAGCAAAAGTAGTCTATGAAACATGGATAGCGCGTTTCGGTTGCCCCGCCTTTCTAACATCGGATCAAGGCCGGCAGTTCGAAAGTCACCTTTTTACAAATTTAACTAAACTGCTCGGCATTGAGAAGATTCGTACAACATCATACCACCCTCAGAGCAATGGGATAGTCGAGCGTTGGCACCGATCGCTTAAAACAGCACTCATGACACGCCTCTGCGCTAAAAAAACATGGACCGAAGAGCTTCCAACCGTTCTTATGGGTCTTCGCGCAGCCGTTAGAAACGATACAAACACTAGCCCTGCAGAGTTAACATACGGCTGCACGATTCGTTTGCCCGGAGATTTTTTCGTCCCCACTTCGAACTCCACGCCGATGACACACGATTATGTAGAAAGACTTCGACAGGCCATAAGCGACTTGAAGCCGGTACAACGAACGCATGGCAGGATCGTGAAGACTTTCATTCACAAGGACCTGCACACCTGCGATAGCGTATTCGTACGAATAGATGCTGTACGGAAACCATTGCAACATCCGTACTCAGGCCCTCATCGTGTCGTGAAGAGATATGACAAATATTACGCGCTGCAAATGGCCGGAAAAGTTGTCAACATTTCAATCGACCGTCTTAAACCAGCCTATGTTCTCCATGAAGATATTGAAGCCCCTATCAGTGAGACGAATACGCCTACAAAACCAAGCAATCCTGTGACGACAACTAAATCCGGACGGGTTATCATACCACCCGTACGCTACGCTTGGGGGGGAGCACTGTAGCTGCACTACAATATAAAATTGCAACATTGACGCCATCAGCAAGCTCGACGCCGACGCACGCCCGAAACCGGTTCGGCCTCCGCTTAGTTGAAACCGGTTGTGAAGTCCTCAGCCGTACACCGCCGCCGCGCGCGCTCCATTGAAGCAGACTCGACAAGCGCCCTTTATATAAGCGCGGTACCTTGTTCGTATTGGGCGCCGCACCTCACACTACGCGGCGCCATCTTTCGACCGCAAGAGCAAATCCACTGCGAGTGCAACGGGACGCAACCGCTACCGATTCAATGTATACCAAATGTATATTAAGACTAAAGTACAATAATAAAGTATTCTGTTAAAACTTGAACTTGGTTTTCTTACAACATAGCAGCAAGCAGCTCCTACCTCAACAACCTCAAAATGAATGATGTCCTTTAGTGGAATACCGAATAGTTAAAACATAGGAATAGCGAAAAGTTGCATAATATTATCTAATATATATATATATATATATATTTACTTGCATGTAGAGCACTTATATGAATAGTTGTACATGTAATGTGATATATGTGATTGTGATTCACATGTGGCGGCCGCATATACCTTTCCCATAAAAGTAAGAAGAGGCAGCCATGAAAATGTGGTCCACGTGTCGTTTTTAGATGTTTCAATGAGATAACCTTAATGAAAAGATCCCTCCGACTGATAGCTGAGTGGACCGTACTTTGTGAGTTGTGTCACTTGCCTATGCCGACTACTATGACATTATCAAATATCGTTCATTTTTTCTTCTCATAAATATATTTTCATTATTTTTTTTTTAATTGATTAGCAGTAACATTATTGAATACACCAGGATCATTTTATTTTCATATACATATTTATGTATGTATATGTCGTATATGATTATCACTTATTGTTGTTTTGTTTGTTATTGATAAGTAGAAGGAATATATTTTTATTTTATTATTTTCATTTAGCAATTAATTGTAATTTCAAAAGATAAAGTTTTTATTCATTTCTTTAAGAATAATATCTGCACACAAAACTAGTAACACTTATTAGGTGGTTTTCCATATGTTTTGTGAAATAGCGGTTATTTTGAATTGGGAATAAAAAATTTTCATTCAATTTTAAATTATTTTCATACTCAAAAGTTGCTAGTTCCGACTAGGCTGTCATAGTGACTTGTAGTAGCAGGCGCCTCTAATAATGGGCCGCACACCAGCTTAACATCAAATCTGGTGCTGTCAAATGTCGAGCCACAATTAAACAAATAGCATTTAGTGCAAAATGTCACTTAAAAGTGTCATGGTATGTATGTTTAGTGATGTGTGTTACGCACTAGAAGCGTATCTGTATTGAATTATCTCCGATTCGATGGAGGGGCATTTTGTACTGATTTTGGGATGATTTTCGGATCATTCCCATGGACTTCTAGATTGTAATATAGTATAGATAAAGGATCTATTTGGATGTAACATACTATCTCTAAGTTATTGCTTTTGCAACTGTCACTGTTTTGGGTGGAAGTGGAGAGTGCACTTGGTATTGCAGCTGGTAACATTACCTATCTGAGCGTTATGGTTTATTTACTTCACAGAAAATAACATCTTAGTTTCTTTTTTATAAGTAGAATGGAGATTGTAGGTTTTTAAAGGGTATAATCAATCAATTAAATTTTCACGCTTTTTCCCCACAGGGATAGGCAGAGACAATGGAGCGCCACTTGCCACGATCCTGACACAGCTTCTTTGCTTCCTTCACATTCAAAATTCTCTTCATACAAGCTCTATGGTTATGGGCACTAGGCAACTCAGCTTTCTTAAGGATGTCTCTGATTTGGTCGGGGAACACCTCTACTAACGCATCCATTCACAAATAGTTACAACTACTGACTAATTTATTAGTAGAATCCAATTTGAATGTAATGAAATGCAACCATTTTACATTCAGCACAATATAAAAGCATTTAAATAAAATCTGGTTAAACGTATGATTTATTACAGTGTAACGCATTTGAACAATATGCATAGTTTTGCAACGCGAGAGAGAGAGATTAACAAAAATCGATATAAGCACCCCAATTGAGGGGCTGCTGCACACCTCACCGCCATAACAAGGTAACCCCTAACATTTTTGTCGCACGCGTCCTATCTCAAATGCATTGTGCACTTGCATTGTAATTTATTTAACATAACGAAAAATATTAACAAACAATTATACCACTTATGCCTTTCACATAAAGTTTATATTATCCTAATAATTATGATGCCTTTTATGACGTTTTGTTTCTATTATTAAATACCCCTATGATAACAGTGAAATATTATTTATCGCGTGGAAAATTGCAGTTATGCGACCTTTATTTTTATGTTAATCGTTGAGATTTAGATTTTGTAACGGTTTTCTGTGCAGGAAATCGATTTTATTATTATTATCCCTATTTTGTATCATAATACATTTTGCTTTATTAAGTTCCTACGGTGACTTAACATAACCAACATTATATTTTAGGAATATGAATTTGTCATTAATGTTTCCTCTCTTAAGGTCAACAATATTTAGAATCTGAGGTAAGTTTTAAGAGTGGTAAGTAGATTTATTTTTTTATTGTGACTCGACATAGCACCCCGCTTGCTATTAAGCTGGAGTGTGGGCCATGAATGGATGTCACTACTACTACAATTCAATAACTGTTAGTAGCAATTACATCCACTATGCCGGCCTAGTTGGAATCGGCAACTTACAAGCTGATCCCGAAACGCAACCAAATCATTTCACGGTCTGTATACTTGTACCTAAGTAGTGGTACAAGACCTGGATGCACTTTTAGACATGATGCTTGCAGACATTTATCAGTGGCAGCAGTCACCTACCCTACATAGATTATTTAATATTCTCAGTCACAAATCAAGTATTATTTTTGCTATTATACTTGTATAGCGAAAAATAAAGTGCCTTAAAAACCATCTGTTGGGACTTAATTATTTCATGTAATATATTTAAGCACGTGCACAAAAATCTATTTAAATACACATATATTACAGAAACTGAATTTCGTGAATCCCGCGGGAGTTATCCCACATTATTTTCTCACGTTCACACGACAAAATGTAATTAAATATGAATTTGAAATGGTGATTTTTGGCCATTGAAAATGTATATAGTTTGAATTTATTTTAAAATGAGGTAAAGTTAAAATTATATAAATTATATTATTTTATAAGTCGTTATAACATAATTATAATTTAAAATATATTAATTTGAATCATAGTCACTTAGAGTCTACACATGGATTAGAATTATTTAGAATTTTTAATATTTAGAATATTTTAGGATTAGAAGGTTTTATTATTTTGTTTGAAATACAGGTAAACTACTACTACCACGTTACAAATGAAATCGTAGAAGCCTTCGAATTGCAAATGATAAATTTACTTATGATAAATTTACTTATGACTCTTTAGATGGTCTACGTAATTTTAGGGAGGACCAAAAATTACGTAGATTTTTCCATAATTAAAAATTATGACAATCACAACAACAAGAGCACTAACATATGAATATTCTACAGATATCACTCACATCCACTTATATCACAGATATCACTCATCTTGGGCATTATATATGCTATATTATTATATTTGTTAAATATCTCGTACGGCGGGGGTTTGCGTCCGTCCTTTCATGCCGAAGGGGATGTTGCCCCGTTAATATTGTTTGAATGTTCCTCAATGGTCGCAACTAAGTGTATTAACTGCCTTTATCTACGTCTTGCCAACAGTAACACACAATTCTTGACGTAACAACTACGATTTCACCTTTTCGCTTTAACCTATTATACATTCATAAATTGTACACCAGTTAAACATAAGCGGTGTGGTAATATTTAACTTTGTTTTATTGTGGCTCGACATAATACAGCATTTCGCCTGGTGTAAAACTGAAATGCAGTCCATGAATGTATCAAACAGTCGTCGCATTTAGTATGCCGTCCTAGTTGGAACCGGCAACTGACCTCGAAACGCGATTATGTCAATTCCAATAACACTTTTTCTTTTTAAACTATATTCTGATGATCTCGGGATATTAGAGAAAATAAATCCAATGGGTAAATCAATTGCAACAGCGTATTGCAATTAATAAAATTTCATCTTAATCAAATCGTGTTAATAATAAGAATAGGCCTGTCGTAAGGATCTGTTTCAATTTCTAAGGCGCAGAAACACCTTTGTGAAATTTTCTCGAGTGGAAATTTGATTACATTTTAATAGCTTGTTGTATATGTATTGATGTTTTGTAAAAGGGTCAACAGTATAGCTTGGATTTAAGCCCTTCGCTAAGATTCCACCCTTTAATATATCTTCAGAAAGTTTTAGAGGTAAGCAGCAACTTTGGAATTTACCTAAATTCACGTAGCTACTAATTTATAGATTTAAGTAAATTGTACTGACCGTACTTATTCTTAATTGTTTTAAGAGAGCGATTACAATTTTGTATAGTTTCAAAATTACTTATGTTTAAAAAATTAAATCTATGTTTCATATGCCTAAACATATTATTATTTAAAATACAAATATGTATATTTCATATTTGGTTTCCAAAGGATGGGTGAAAGATTGACGAAAGGAATTTCTAAATCTCATGTGGATGGATGCGTGAAACAAGGCAGACTCACAAAAGTGTTTTCCGACCAAATCGGAGACATACTTAAGAAAGCTAGGTTGCCTAGTGCCCATTATTGTATAACGAGAATTGTGGATGAGAGGTAAGCGAGGGAGTAGTATTGTCTTTACCTATTAATTAAATCAAAAATATTCCATTGATTTTGAACTGGAGTACGATCCATAAGTAACCAGTGCTGCAACGTTGCTGTTATCCCTTGACATGGGGACAGTTGAACGCTGATGCTGAAACGCAACTAAGTCACTAAGCTAAGCAAAAGAAGTATCAATTTGCATATTGATAGGATTGTAAAATGAAATCACCGTTTGTTGTAATATTTGAGTGCGTGTAAAGTAATGCAAATTTGCATGACACCGCACATTTAGTGCCACCTCGCGCCACCGTTCGTTTGTCACTCGTAAAATTAACATAAATGTGCTTTTTATTGCGCAACACAATGTTACATTCACGAATATTCTATTTACCTATGTCTCAACTACTCATTTGAATACTTAGGGATGTACACGTCGTTGCTTATCCGTGGTCGATAACATTCTCTATTCTATAACCTACTAAGATAGATACTAAAACATTATGTTATATTTATTAATCATATTACATATTATTACTATATCGACGTCTTCTCGTCATATCCCTTTTTGCAGCCATGTCAGAATCTGATGATGAGTAAGTGCAAGCCTATACTAAAAAAATATTTTAATTTCATTTCAACATAGCATTCATTAATATTTCGATTTCACTCTATAAATGACGTTTTCATACGTACTTATATCTATTGAAACTCTTTTAATTTCTTAATTAGTGACGCATTAGTTATCTACACCAATTTGTTACGCGTAAAGTCCCGGGTTCTATTCTCGGTCGGAGCAAATGTTTATTTTATAGCTTTTGTTTGTAATATTATTTAATAAAAAAGAGGTGAATATTTGCTCCGGGTCTGGTTATCAACGAGTGTTAGGTAGTGGTACCCAGTCTGCCGATCCGGGGTAGTACCACCACTTACAAGTATACGGTGAAATAATGTCTTAAATCGATATTTGTAATGATTATGGTGCATCCCTATAATTCGCGTTAGAAGGAGTATGTCAGTAACAGGGTGAACGTTTGTCAGTTTTGCATAAAATTGTCATTTGTCAGAGCAGTAATGCGGCGCACAGCCCGCGTCCGGCGCACTCACTGCTCACCCCTAAAACGACGCGGCTTCATATTATAAACGAGACGTTGATCTACTGGAACAACTATGTATCACACACACATTGTAATCGCCATGCATTATGTAACCATCCACTATTACTTGAAGCAAAGTAATACTTACATTAGGTATTTTTAACAATGTACACAATTAATCTTAAATGGTCGGCCAAGCTTATGAACCTAGCCATTAGGAATCAGATGTAACCTATCAGAGCAAACATAGAAGTAAGTAAAACATATTTAGAATAACCCTAAGATCTATTTCACCTTAATCCGAAGAATTTAAATTCAACATATGAAGTAATTCAATTTGAAGCAACATCGAATACCTCAAGTGTACATGGAATGATGTCATAAACACTCCAATAAATACGTATTAAAATATCTAATGTCCATAATTAAAGTACAATTTATGGTCACCCCATAACCCTTAGACGTCCCCCGTACGTACGGGACTATCGCATAAACTCAATATACGTCATTTATACTTCATAAATTTTATACACAACTTTATATCACCAATAAAGTTCGATTTGACTATTTTGTTAAAGTACCTCCATGTGGGGTGTGATTAGATGTCTCTGCTATTTCAATTGCCTAACTATTGCATAGAGATATTGATACTTTCGTACTACAATCTGATTTTGGCGGTAAATGCTTAATAAGTATATCAGACTTGAGCATACTTTTAGATACATAAAATATATGTAAACGTCACAAAATACGAGTAGATATTACAATATTGAAAGTATACTTATAAATTCATTTAGCAAAATCTGAATGGGCAATAACAGCACAGAACGGCACACCTCACGAATAAAATGCTTTCACGAGACATCATTACCAAATAAATGGCATTCACTTTATTGCAAACAACATAATTTTATGTATATCGTAAACTGTTTAATGTCACACAATATGTTGCCATAAAAAATATGTATATTTAAATCATGATATTATAGGAAATCTATTATTAATATTTAATGCGATATTTAATGGTAATAATTTTAAAGTTAAAAACGTTGATTAAGGAAGAAGTCGTACACCTAAAAGATGGATGATTAATACTGCCTGCGCTCTATTGTAGGCCTATCTCCAGTTCAGGACCATAGAGCCAAAAAGTGGACAACCTATGGTTAATGTGATAATGGACATTAGGTGAACTGCTTCGGCAAGGATGTAATGAGAATCACACCAATTCAAATTATGCATGTACTTCTAGTTATACTGTCAGTACCTACATGCGAATGAAGAATGATAATGTAGTATACCTCATTTGGGAGCAAAGGCGTGTCTGTATAAAACAATAAAAGCGCCATGTTTAAAGACGCAATATCGTTTTATTTTCATTTCTCTTTTTTCACACAATACAAGCAACGACCATAAGTATTAATCAGTGTACGGTAACAAGATTTAGTCCACATAATCGGATAGTCCCAGCAGGACGCAATGTGCGATCACTTTATTAGATTTTGACCCTAACACAACCCGCTCGACTGGATTGAAATTATGAATATACTTTGCAACAATGACGCGTATTCTCGTTTTATACGTTGTTTATGTTTATTTTATTGTTTTGTCATTTTAGATATATTAGACAACGAGCCTTAACTTACTCGACTCTAACCTTAAACTATACTTAGGAGTATACAAGTATCATTAGTGCATAGGACCAGTTTTTATTGTTTTGACGTTTTTTTCGTCCCTAAAGTAAACTTGCAGTGAATGCTGAAGGGATTTAAATTAGATAAGCAATAAAGTGGCAAAGTAAAAAAATATCTCAAAACACAAATAAATGGGAATTATGTATATATTATTTTATTTTATTTTTCAGATACCTACGAAATCCCTTCCAATTTTATTTATTTCACATACTAATAATTTTTAATGTCTTATAAAAATAACATAATATTTGATATATATTTCGTTGCACATTGCTGTGATCTTGACCTATCCAATATGTTTTCACTTTCATCGAATCCAAGCGATTGAAATTTAAAATGTTAAAGAAAATGGTTATTCAGTAGTTGTAGTTTCAGTTGCACAAAAAGAGTTTGACTCGAATAGTCAGTGAACACTGTCAATAATAACGAGCGGATTGTCACACAAGGGTAACACCTCTATAACAATATGAAACCGGGATTTGAGACCGTTACACCGACAACAATAGTACACTACAACAATGAGTCCACCCCACACCTTTTTTGTACAATAAATTTATTTCATGAATGATTTTGCCCGTGTCGCACTCGCAACGACACATTCGTATGATTTATGATAGTTTCAACTATGAAATCTGTTAGTATTGGAGGGTCGTTGGCCATGCACCTCGTAATTAATAGACGCGTGCGCTTTAAATTATACTTTTCACATATTAAAATATATGGTGCTTTTTATATAACGACATACTATTGAAGATTAAACTCATGTGTTTTTTAGATCTAAAATTTTAATATTTGCAGCTGCTGTTATTTGCGCTACTCAATATTTGTAAATATTGTATTTCAATATTCTAAAAATTCTTTTCAAGATCGATTCTATAACTAAGCAACTTTGGAAGTCTACAATTAATAACATTATATCGTTTTTATTTTCAGTCTAAAGGAAACACCACTCATCAAGAAGGGGATGGCTAGATATATGGAATTATTGTTTAATGTACTATCTCTTTAAATATATTTTTCTTTTTTTGAATGAACAGTTTTCCCTGTGCACACGTCACGGGAGTACGCCATAAACAAAATCTAATAATCGCAAAGTATTCCCTCCATAGTGCTGCGAACATCCATACTTACTCACGCTACATTGACCGAGCTGCACACGTCAATAAAAACATGGCATTTGAAGTAACGGTCTCCTACTGTGACGTTTATATCGCCCCAGCAGCGACACACTATTCCACCCCTTGCCCAAGGTATTATAATTAAGCTCATTTGTTATTTTTGGTCCATTGTTGCATGGCGCAGGCGCGATAAGCCACCTCGTACGTCCATAGGTAAGTCATTAAAAGCACTTTTTTGATGTGCACGCGACCAGGGGCATTATCTTTTTATCTGCTCCCCCCATGCACACGGATTAGTCTAATAGTCAGGTACTTACAACTATTTGTTACTTTATCATACCTACAGTTTTCATTTGCTTTATATTATTATTTTAAAATTAATCTATATAGAAATATAGATAATTCAGAATTTTCTCTTATAGTGAAATTCGTCATAAACCATACATACTCACTGTCAAATAAACAGACAGAAACGACTCACGAGGTACCGAAAAATTAAACAATAAAATATAAATATTATGAAAAACCCGTTACAAAATACACTACGCTAATATCTAGAAAATTCCGCAGAAGTGTTAGCAAAATTCAGTGCGGTGAGTTTAATTCCAACGATCGCAGGGGAATATTAACCAGTGACGCCTAAAGGTTCTTCTTTGTGTTTATAGGTAGACCCATTTTCTTCCCACCATTAGTATTCATTATTTTTCTATAAGCCATAATCCCTTAACTGTAAAAATAACTTTAAAAATAAAATTAAACTTTAAAAGTAAAAATAATTACTGGTAATCTATATAATATAAATAAAAAATAAATCTCAGTTGAAAGCGCCAAATGTTGTCAATCCAAGTGTATAGGTGCACAATATTGGCAGTCGCGTGTCATTTGAATCTGAGAACAAATGCAGCATTACAGTGCGAACGTCCCCCTTTGCTGTCATTCGCTCTCACGTGTGTCCCATTGTTACTCATACATTGTGGTCACCCCAGCCGTGTGACTCCCAATATGGCATTATTCTTAACTAATTTAAATTATTGTTTGCGAAGATTTTTTAGTTTTAGTTCCCATGATTTTGGTGGTTAATGTTCATTTAAAATCTAACGACTTATTTTAGCTACGATTTACAGTAGAATTTCTACAGTACCTACGATTTATTAAACTATAAAGTTCTACCATATTTTAGACATGTTACAAAGAGAAACGCTGACTATCTGGACAAGTTCATAATAGCTGAAGATATTGCAGGCAAAGGCCGGATCTAGGTGGCCAGACTGAAAAATTATCTATGAGGCTTATTATCTATTGCGTTTATTACTAAGGTCGCAAAGCTTTTGAAACACAAATTAAAGAAATCAAAATAGCCGCGAGATATTAAACTGCAAAAATCTTTTATTTCATGAACCATTATTATATTTGAAAATGGATTATCGATAAAATTCGGTCCTCAATGCTGAGGTAGTAAACCGTAGGTATTAATTAAAACTAAATGTAATTTTTTGTCTCTGTATATCCCTATGCAAACAAAGGCGTAACATTTTTATATAGGTTTTGATGGCTACTTACATAATTATGTTAGATCTACATAAATTGTCAAATATTTAAATAGGCATTATATCAAATAGCCCATATCGCCATCTTGAAACGTGTGAAGGTTAACGATACATCGCCGAGTGGGACAATTGCAGCAATTTAGCGAAATAACTTAAAATAACTCTCAATTAGGAAACAAAACGCTATCTTGCCCCACAATCTGTACAACGTACCACAATGCGGGTGAAAATGGGGATATTATTAATTTGGACAATTAAAATTACCTAGTGGGACAATTACGGACATAAATGGACAAAAAGGTCCCCTTCTTACTACCAACCTTGCACTAAACACCTTCATATTAACATTACACACAAAATGCTAACTAAATCATTTATTTCATATACATTACTCGCTTTGTATAGACGCAATATTTAGTTGCAGTTCAAATGTAGCAATGTAAGTAATGCATTATGCGTAGTGTTGAATTGACCATTGTTTTTGTGTAAGAGTCGGGTTACCTTTTGATGGTTTTGTTTTGGATTTAGGGTTCTGTAAGAAATGGTCTTTGCTATTAATTAGAAGGAACCATCTGTTAATGCTTACTTATAATTATTATCTAATCAAGAAAATTGTACGTACGTATAACTTAATATAGTTATTTGTGTTTTTCTTAATTAGTGTAAAAAATAATATATTTGTGTATATTATATTACGTAAATGTGCTACTTAAATATAATATCTAACATTTCAAAGCAACGAAGCAATACTTACAATAAAAAAATGCATTAGGTATACAAAACACTCGTATAAAGAGAATTGTGGATGTGAAGGAAGCGAGGAAGTTGTGTCGGGATCGTGATAAGTGGCGCTCCTTTGCCTATCCCTGTGGGGAAAAGGGCGTCAAAATTTTATTGATTGATATTATTATACGGGGGCCTTGAACTATGTAGGAGTAATTGTTATATTTGCGGATGCCCTGCTCTTTCGTCAATATTCTAAATTGACTATGAAATTATACAAATTTGTGTGATTGCCTTGCTATTGAAGAATGAATCGACCTTCCCAAACACGTTTTTCTGTCTTATAATCCTAAACCCCCAGTGCATTAGGAAGAGGCATCTCACAGGCCGTCATGATGTCCACGGCTGCTGCCAGCACAGAGCTCAGTCCGTGGCAGCATGCGTTATTTAAAATGTGATGGCATAGAGTTTGAACAATGTACCTTTCGTGTGGTCTAAGCTACTCACGTGCTAGTATTAGTTCATTATTATTATTTGTATTGAATATATTGTGTCCATTGTGTTGCGGAACCACCTCACGCACACTGCACAGTGTTCCATGTACATTATTATTAGCAGTGCGCAGGCATGCGGGCACTTTGTACCCTCACACCTTATATAAATATATTTTAAAACTATTAAGGCTACTTTATGTGCGGGCTGATTCAACATTCACAATGGACCACCGTTCCAAGATTCCTTTTAATTAATAACGTACAAATTTTGTATATTTTATATATTATGCGGCGACATTAGATATTATTAAGCATCCCCTATGCTTGATTGTAACCTAACAACCCTTACCTCCTTTACGTTTGTTATCTATTGAAAATATTAAATCAATAAACAACGGTGTCCCAAATGTGTTAAAACCAGTAGCAAATATTTGAAACACCAATTTGGTGTAATATGCGCAAGAGTGGCTGTTGGTTGTGTTTGTTATGATGACGTCACCGTTCACCTTGAACAACTAATTGCCCCAATTGCCCAAATACCTGCCAGCGCACAAACAAAGCAATTGCGAAACAGATATAATGTACTTATGTGCAATTTGTGTTTCTACCATGAAACTACACGGAAGTAAAATAATTCAGATCGATTTGTGTTTTTTATTCAGACCCGACATTTGACCTGGTAACCTACCGACAACCCACAAATGCAGTTAACGGATACCACAGTCGTTGTCTCTATGCTGGCCAAGAATTGACCCTAAGAGTATTTTCCTAATTAGATAACTACTTGAAGGATCACTCAGGGCATAAACTTTTATACGAGTACGTATGTTTTGTGTTTAAATCCGAGCACCATCGGTTCTGGTATAGGCATTATACAAGAAGATATACATATGTATATAAATGTTCGGTGCGTCTTTTCTTTATAGAACCTTTGCCAGCCAATGTGTTCTCTCCATCCTATGAGCTTGGATCCTTCAAGCGATGCGCGGAGAAGCACCTTAGGCAGGCCGGAAACTAACTCTGTTTTTTCTGTCGTCATCACTCTTGAACCTCTTCTTGCTTATCATCAGGCGGGTCAAGGTCAAATATCGTGTCACATTAAAAATATATATATACAAAAACCGTTGCTATATTTATCACTGCCAATTGTTTGATATTTATATATATAATATTATTAATGCCACAGTGACTAGGTGTGGTAATGTATGTGGTATGACAGCAACACCGTGCGCCGTGTAATTCGTGTCAATTGTATTAAATGAAGCCACCTGGTGCAATGAACTCACCTTAACTGATATAAATTGATGACTATTACAACACAACAGCGAAACGCATACAGTTCACATTTCACATTGGTGTTTATTATGAATTTCATATTTCTCATAGACATCTCTTAGAAATAGTCACTTTATTTAAAATAGATAAAGCTTAAATGATAAAGCATAAAGCTTGTATGAAGAAAATTGTAGATGTAAAGGAAGCGAAAGCGCTCCATTGTCTCTGCCGACGGATAAAATTTCCACAGGGATAGCCCTGTGGAAAAAAGGCGTGACAATTTGATTGATTTATTTAAAAGGTGGCTGAATATTTCTGCATTTTTATTATATATTAATAAGTTAAAAAAAGAATAGATCGGCTTCAAAAGGATGCTGTCATATGTCGCGAACAATATAAAGTATATTGACAGGACACGAGCCCACCCTGTCATGTTGCTAATTCCCGAAATGCCCTATGGAGTGTTCTCTCCATCCTACAACGATGCGCGAAGAAGTCATGGCAGGCTGATGCAACTTTGTTATTTTTATCCGTCGGCGCCATTGGACTTTCCCTTGCTTACCATTAGGCAAGTCGAGGTCAAATGTCGCGTCCTTGTAAGTAACATAAATGCTATTAATAAATAAATGAATAAGTAGTGCGTGCAAAACATTAAAATTGCTTCGTTCAAACTTCCATTATAAACAATATAAATACAAAATATTTTAATGAATGAATGTCCCATATTAAAGTATGATTTAGCATCACTCAATGTGAGCCGTAGCCGCCCATAATAATAATACACATTTCCACGAAGCCCGCATGTCTGTCTGTTACAATTGCCACACTTAGGTGCCTTACAATGTTGTCGCTCGCGGCATTCACTACGACATTGAATGTTTCACTTGCAACTTGTGTGAAGTTGCCATGGAATTATATATTCAATCAATCAATCATACTGTCACGCCTTTTCCCACAGGGATAGGCAGAGACAATGGAGCACCACTTGACACGATCTCGACACAACTACCTCGATTCCCTTATATCCACAGATCTCTTTGTACAAACTCTACGGTTACGGGCACTAGGGCACCCAGCTTTCCTGAGGATGTATCCGATTTGATTAATTGATTGATAATATTAATATTATAAACCTACATAACAATATTATGTATTATAATATAATTAGGTAAATAGAAAACTAAAACTATCCGTTGTATATCCATATTCAATATTGTGGTGTAATGGAGGCATATTCACAAAAAAAGGTACTGTGTGTTTTTTTGTGAATGTTACAATGTCAGACTCTATAGATAATAATAGAAAAAACAAATATTATCTATATTTTTAATAAATATTTCAGTGCGCTTATCTGTTTTATGTGTTGGGTATTGTTAAAAAGATAACGTTTTGAGATAAAAGATAACTTTGTCATATAGCATACAAGTAGATATGAAGTTAATGTCTCTTATTGTCATAGCATTTTGGAAAATTTATTAAATAATTATTAATAAGTAATGTTTATACATTAAAATGACCTTCAAAGTGTTAAGCTGGTTTTTTTTTTTATTATTGAGACCACCATTTCTTATAGCATTATTGTTTTAAACATCAAATGTCAATTCGTACGTCAAATATGTTTATTTGAATAAAATTACTATTGGCAGTTTTGTGACGTCACATCATTATTCATTCCTGCAAAGCGTACCACCGCGGTAATTACAAAAGATAATATTAGGTTTTAATATTCAAATGCAGCAGCAATACATTTCTGAACGTAAAATCTATGCGAATTTAGCAATGAATTTGAAGGAATAAAATAAAATTGCAAATAAGAGATGGTGGTAAGAAATAGAGTAATCTTGTTTTATACGTCAAACAGTACTGTCTTGAAACATGCTTGTTTTTAAAAGTTGGTGGTAGGCCCCCAGATATAGAGAAATGTGAC
Organism: Tinea trinotella; assembly: GCA_905220615.1. NCBI lineage: Eukaryota > Metazoa > Arthropoda > Insecta > Lepidoptera > Tineidae > Tinea > Tinea trinotella. The sequence goes on from HG992313.1 coordinate 14,167,787, forward strand.
CTCGAGTTGCCTGATGGTAAGCAAGAGGATGATCCAGAGCGCCGCCTCAGTCGCCTGTGTCTGCCAAAATGTGTATTGCTAATTCTTTCACTGCATCTCCAGTCTCTAGACATGTTCATTGGCTCTATTTCGTAATAATTCGAAATGAGTTCGAGATAGTCGCGGGCGAGGATAGTGCCTCTGAAATATAATCTCAGGAGAGTATCACGGCATTGTTTGATGAATACACAATAACTTAAGAGCCCTCAGGTGTTCACTATATTAACCCGCCCTCAAATAGGATACACTTTACACACACGCACACACACACACAAACTTACATATGTGTGTGTGTGCAAACTATTCTCTATGATAATGGCTTTTGGAATTGTGAAGGTTAAATCACAATTACTATAGTGTAGAGCTCGCATCAAACATTAACACTAAATTATAAATTTAATATATTGACGATAGGCAACTATTAAAAAGTTAAGTGAAATATTTTTTGATTGTGTATTATTTATTATCAGAAATATTTTTTGTCTTTTTTGTAATAAATAATATAATAAATGCAGATTCCTTGAGAGTCTTGTAAAATAGGATGATTATTATTTGTTTAATATACGTTATCTATAATAACTTGAAACGAGTAAGCACGCATATAAGTACATGTGTAATAATGTTCTATTGCTGAAGTTTGCGAAGTTATGTAGGTGAGAGAGTAACCAACAATGATTCATGAAGACAATATCACGTTTAATGTTGAATATCAATTGTGCCCCAAAGGCTCCACATTAACTAACTTTATTGTACCTCTATTGCGTTCAATGAAATTTGAATATTTTATAATGTCCATTAACACGCTATTAGGTGCTCACGAAATTAGACATAATTAGTAATTGTATTTTTTAATAATTTTTTAACCTATTTTTTCCTATTCATTTATGAAATATAAAATAATATTAAAATAATATTAAAATAATACTGAAATTTTAATATTATTTTAACCACTAATAGGCACTATGAATGAATGGTAGTGCCTAAAGCTGATAGTACAATTCAATGAAGTTTTATAAATTTAATGAATCACACGTAAACTCATGCATAATTGTATAAATATACAAATATTAATTTATTTAAAGAATTTAACAATTGGTTATTATTATCCAATATTTATTATCTTTTTTTTTATTGTGACTCGACATATGTCAGCACAATGAATGTAGTGGCAGTGACAGCATGAACCAATGAATGTCACTGCCACTACAATTCAATAACTGTGAACAGCAATCACATCCACTATGCCGGCCTAGATGGAACCGGCAACTTACAAGCTGATCCCGAAACGTGACCAAATCACTTCACGGTCTGTATACTTGTAAGTGGTGGTACTACCCCGGATCGGCAGACTGGGTATCACTGCCTACAACTCTTTGATAACCAGACCCGAAGCAAATATCCATCTCTTTTTTTTTATTAACAAATATTTGCAATATTTAATATAATTATTAAATATTACAAATAAAAGCTATGAAACAAATATTGCTCCTAGTAGGAATTGAACCCGGGACTTTACGCGCAACAAACCAATCGTCTACGCCTGTCGTCAAAATCCCAGAGATTGAACATACAATTTAAATGATTTAGTGAAAATTGTCGTAAATTACATATGAAACATAACCACTTTCATCTTAGTTAATGTTAATAATGTAAGTATAGGTAGATTAGTGTTATTTGCATTAATCTCAGAACATCTACTAAAATGTTGTTTGCATAGCCGACGTAAGTGAACGTCCGCGGTTCACGTGTACAACTCAAACATTGTTATTAATCGATGGGTCGGATAGGCCCCGCTCTCGGCAAACATTCGAGGGTTTTAAGTAATTAACATTACACTCTCGCATGTTTTAATAACTTTCTGCTTCCTCTTAGGGCCTGCGTTGTTAAGCACAAAGCACACATTGTCACCATTATTGTGTGAGCACATTGTTAAGTTGCCATTTACATGTTTTTTATATGTTTGGGTATTAATTACTTTATGACACATAGCAAAGGAATGTAAGGGTGAAAAAACTATATTAGACTTTTACTTTCCATCATAAATTAAAGACGATTGGTTTTGTTGGTTTAGCGATTGGTTTGTTGCGCATAAAGTCCCGGGTTTCATTCCCACTAGGGTGCGCTATTAACATTTAATATTGCAAATATTTGTTATTAAAAAAATGGATATTTGCTTCGGATCTGGTTATTAAAGAGTGGTAGGCAGTGGTACCCAGTCTGCCGATCCGGGGTAGTACCACTACTTACAAGTATACAGACCGTGAAGTGATTTGGTCACGTTTCGGGATCAGGTTCTAAGTTGCCGGTTCCAACTAGGCCTGTATATTGTATGTGATTGCTACTCACAGTTATTGAATTGTAGTAGCAGTGACATTCATTCATGGACCACACTTCGGCTTAACATCAAGCGGGGTGCTGTCATATGTCGAGTCACAATAAAAAAAATGGATTTACTTTACAATTCGACTATATTACAGTGGTCGTATGTTATTATAATAGATATTATCAAGTAGTCAATTTATTTCTTGTAACAAAATTGATTAATAATTTTATTATAGGTGAAAAGAAAAGGGTTTATTGTGCGTGGAGGCCCTTGTCTGAATATCCCCAATAATATTAAATCATGTCCTATTGTTCTGATCGTGTGGTTGATTGATTTCGCTCCCGCAGGAATGGAGGGATCTTGTGCACGGAGACGAGAGTGACTACCTTTACATAAAGGGCGTCCCGTCTGCGAATGTCTACAACTCTATTTACGTTTTATGGGAAAGCGGAGACGCTCATATTCACGAGATTTTAGTTTATAGCTTCAAATGAATTGTGAATTATGTTAACTTATATTGATTTGAATCAGACGGGGTGCTGTCATATGTCGAGTCACAATTTAGAAAAAAACATATTTTAAAAAGTATTTAAAAGAAAATGCAGATAGATCTTTTCTTAGCCAGTAGGAAATTTTAATTAGTAATGATATTTTAGGTAGATTGAAATTATTAAATTTCTCGTCTATATAACTTTATGAATAAAGCGAATGGAACCATTGAGTTGTAACAGGAAAGGGTTGGGAGCATGCAACCCTCATCCAGTTATCAATTATAACTGCAACTATGTAGTAATGATAAAATGTGTCCATTGTCACAGATGACATTAATAAGAAAAAACTATCAGCGAAAGTGGACTATTGATATGAAACAGGCAACTTACTTGTACATAGATATACTTATGTATGGCAATGTAAGGGTTGTTTAGGAAGACATAGAACATATCAGAAATGTAATATTCTATATCCTTAGTGTTCATAATCGTAGAGCTTTTATGAGAAGAGTTGCGTCAGGATGGTCACGAAGGTGTAAGTAGTAGATTGGTACCTATAATAAACATATTACTTAGCGAATTGTAAATAAACGAGTTAAATGTTTCATAAATTGACAATGCCTTGTTACAGAAGCTAGCACTACAGTTTTATAATTTATCAATCAAATTGTCACGCCTTTTCCTACAGTAATAGGCAGAGACAATGGAGTGCCACTTGTCACGATCCTGACACAACTCCCTCGCTTCCCCCACACCCACAATTCTTTTTATATAAGCTCTATGGTTATAGGCACTAGAAAGTAGGCTTTCTTCGGAAAACACTCTCCTGGCCCTGCATTGTTTAACGCATCCATCCACATCAGATATATAATTTAAATTTTTAATAATTACAATTATATATTGTTGTATTATTGTGTCATGCAATAGTACTGAATTCAGTCTATTTGACTAAAAAAATTAAATTATTTGGCAACTTTAATGGCTAGTTATAATAAATGTTATAATACCGACCAGAGTCGTAGCACGTCGGAGTTCATGAATTTGTGAATTTATTTATTATTTATGTAACCTTTACGAAGAGAATTGTGGATGTGAGAGAAGCGAGGGAGTTTTGTCAGGATCGTGGCAAGTGGCACTCCATTGTCTCTGCCTATCGCTGTAGAAAAATGGCGTAACAATTTGATTTATTGATTGAAATTATTAGTTTGCATTATTATAAATGCCAACACAATCCAATGGCAAATGTGTATGCAATGAATGGCATCGAATGTGTATATTAGTCTGCTCACCCCCAATGTCGTAGCACGTCGTGATGTTATGAATAATACAAAACGTTCGGTTAGTGCAAGTATTGCCGCACCTGCGCATTCACTCAAATATTAAACAATGCGCCACTCCATCCATGATTATATACTTACAAAACGTGATTCCACTACATTTTAGATACTTGCATTGGTATACGAGTATTCGCGAATAACCTTACTTCTATATCAAATATAGGTGGAACAATATTCATTCATTTTGTGAATAATATAACGCGACCATGGTGTAGTGGCAGTGCATTCGAGTCCGAGACCACCCACCGGTACCAATGTATCTTAGATATATGTAATTTGGTTATCTTGTTTCTATGATACAAGCACTTTAGTAGCTTAGTATAGAAATGTAAAGATAAAAATAATAATATTGGTGACATTGAGATATAATAAAAATGTCGATATGTTCTCAAAAAGTCTTGTCTTATCATGTGTGAAATAAAAGCATGTCCAAGACAGAAGGCAATAGTTATGTGAAATGGTACAATTCCATTAACATTGTTCAAGGTGTGAATATGCAAAAGGGGTACGCAGGCCAAATAGTTTTGTCACGGAGGTCCTTACGAAACAAAACTAATACACATTAAACTATCACATGAGAATCGTAATGGCATGGTTACAATGCAGAGGAGCGAGTTTATGATGATAATTTAGATTATTTGAACTTATAATAACAAATGTATAAACAATCAATCAATCAAATTGTCACGCCTTTTTCCCCACAATGGAGCGCGACATGTATAAACACAATCAAAAATAATGCACAGCTGTCTCCTACAAATTCTAGCTTAATATCAGATAAAAGGCTAATCCAAAGTACCATCCTGTAACATGAGATCCTTCAAGCAATGCGTAAAGAAGCACCTTTGGCCGGCATAGTGACGGCGACTGGGGCGGCCGTTTTTGCAGTAGTCGGCACTCTTGGACCTCTTCTTGCTTACCATCAGGCAGGTCTAGTCACAATAATAATGAAAAAATGTATATAAGTATAAGTAAGTAATTAGCGGTTAAGATCTTACTGAGAATTTTCTCTCTTGTCACAGGAACTGTCACTTAATTATTTCATATTATTATTTTAACAATAGAATCGCTCAGTTTGTTGTGTACCACATCCTTATGTTGGGGGCCATCTTAAACTTAAATATGTCCACTTGACAATAAATATCACAGACGCACCTTCACAAGAATTCATCCTTAAGGGGGCCACTACCTCGCACCTCACACCACCACGTTCACAGGCACTTACTAACATACCTTATATACGATACACACTTTTAAAAATTAGTTTGCGTCCTCTATCGCCTATACCACGGAGAATGTTCCGAGGAGCTCTTTAACCTTGTTCCTACCTCATCTTTTCACTCCCGTAATACCCGCACAGGTCGGGGAAAGCATCCGCATTTTATCGACTGAATCGGCAGTCGAACTAAAAAGTTCGGTGCGTCTTTTCTTTACAGATCAATTGACAAGTGGAACGCTTTGCCTGCCCATGTGTTCTCTCCATCCTATGACCTTGGATCCTTGGCCGGCATAGTGACGGCGACTGGGGCAGCCGTGAACAAACCTGGTTTTCTAAGTCGTCGTCACTCTTGGACCTCCTCTTGCTTATCATCAGGCGAGACGGGATATGATGTCGTGTCACAATAAAAATAAGAATAAAAGATATAAGTACTACTTATTATATAAAATTGGGAATGCTTTGAATCTAAAAAGTTTAAAAGACCTTATCTGAATACCACTTTACAAACGCTATTTACCCTTATTTGTCACTATTAAAGGCGTGAGTGTACAGAGTTCGAATGTAGCATGTCGTCATGAGCACGAAGGTGGGTGCACCCCCGCCGACGAAGTAATGGACGGCCAAAATTAAAAATAAATGACTCAGAAAAATAGACGAGAGGAATTCATTTGTTCGTGATTTGATTAAATTATGAGGAAAACTGTTCACGGCTTTCAATATCAAAAGAAGGAAACGCTATAAAAGAAAACATTATTTTTTAGGAATACGCAATGAAAACCCAAATGAACTTACTTTCTCTGTGTTATAGATAATCTTTGTCTTATAAAATATATGTTATTTATACAAAACTAAATATATATTTAAATGTAGACATTAACCTAACTAATAGTAATAAATGTTAAGTTATTAATATACTCTTATTTAAGAAATACCCAGAATTTATTGAAATAGGTTATATGTGAATTTGACCTATTTATTGTATTTTCACACTTTGTGGTTTTGTGAAATAAATTAAAGTGAAAGGGACAATAGTTTTCCAATCGTAGTGTTTATGAATAAAATAATAATGAGCCGCATAAAATTTGTTTAATTTATTAATCTATGTTCGCGCAAAGACTAAGAAAATACTAAGTAATATAAGGATAAATAAAGTTAATGTAAAGTTCATACACAGATCTTTTCAAACTTACTCATTTAGAATCCGCTGAGAAATCCGTGGACAGCAAAACGCTAAAACGTGTCAATCCTGAAATGTTTGAGGATTGAGAGCATGTCTCTCCACTGGGTGTTTGCAACTTGTGCTGTAGTACTTTCGCCACATATCCTGAAGGAATGGGGATAGGCTACTTTTGCCCGAGGCATGGTAGAGCAAGTAGTCCACAGCCTTAATCATCATCTTGATGTGATCCACGTGGCGGAAGAGAGGGTGTCATGGAGGAGTAGTGAAGAATAACGAGAGTCATGCCGTATCCTCTCCTTTTGTATTTATCTAAGATGTTGAGATGGAGTTTAAAGTATGTATGTTATATTTGAACGTACGGAACCACATGCACCAATAAGTCTGTACACAAAGTAATGTCAAATAATGTTATTAAGCGAGATTGGTCAATTTATATGAAATTATTCGTGTTTTGTGATCATTTTATATTTTAATAAGATGACCTTGTTCAACTTCGCCCATTTGGCAAACCAATCAATATTTATTACACGGACATTTGCATTACTTACAATATACTTATTGTACGGTTGAGGCTTTTGCCATGATACTTGTTAAACCTACGAGTATATAACATAATAAGATAACTAATAATATATTCAAAGTACAAATTTACTAATTTTTTATGCCTCAATACAAACATAACAGATCCCAAAGCGCGACTAAGTCACTTCAAGGTCTTTATACTGTATACCAGGTCTGTATGGTGGTACTACTTCGGGTCGGCAGCTGTAGCACTCTTTGACAACCAGACCCGGAGCAAATATACGTCTCTTTTTTTCCTATTAACGAATATTTGTAAATTTAATCAAATTATTTAAAATTACAAAAAAAAAACATCAAACAAATATTTGCTCCGACCAGGAATCGAACCCGGGACTTTCCGCGTAACTGACTGGTGTGCTAACCAATACGCCATGTCTGTCGTCAATTGTTTTTACGATTCTATACTAAGCTACTTAACGTGCTTAACCATTAAAACTGGACGATCAAAGTAAATAATACTGGTATATCAAAGATACATTTAGTTCTCTAGAAGCCTTTATTTCTCCTTAATATTACTCGCTTATACTACAGTCGTGATTGCTGTAATTATTATTAGTTTATTGCGAAGCGATGCCTCACCTCAACTAGAGGTCCAAAGCGTCGACGACTGAAAAAATCGACACAGTTTACGGCCGCTTCAGTCGCCGTCATCTAGAGGTGTTATTCAACGCTCTTAAAAGCTTCAAAGCTAAAGGAAACACATGGGCTGACAATGCATTCCACTTGGCCATTGCTCGACAAACAAACGACGCGTCAAACCGTCTAGTTTTACTATTGATTCGGCGAATAGAACTTCTTTCGACCTGAGCAGAGAATTAATTTTAATAGAGAAATGTATGAACATAAATAAAAGTAGTCTATAATAAGCTTTCTGCTTACCCCGAGAAGTCATTAAAGCGCGAATGTATGTTTATATCCGCACACTGAAAATATACTGAAAGTTTATTGTAACACAACAAAGTAGTTTATTCGCGATAAAATCTTCAGCACTCACTCTGGAAACGCAATGCACAATGTAAACTCATTTAATAACTAACTATTTATATTTAGTAACAACAATTTAATTTTGTACAGCTTTTAATCATACAACTCGTTGTTTTGTTGTCACATGTGACAGCACCCCGTCTGATGTTAAGCTGGAGTGACATCCATGAATGGAGGCGGCTACTACTAAAGTTCAATAAATGCAAGACGCAGTCGCATCCACTATGCCGGCCTGTTTGGAACTGGCAATTCTAAAGCTGATCCCGAAACGCGACTGTGTCACTTCACTGCCATACTGCCCCGGATCGGCAGAGTGTATCATTTTGCATTACTAATATACAGTAATAATACTGGCATTGGAATATGCTGAAAAAATATGTGTATAAACAGTTAAACAGTATAATAGATAAGAATACAAAATGAATGTCCATAGGCTTAAATCCCTGTTGGGGGTTGTTGTTTTAAGATTAGTAAAAAATGTTGCGTGTGCGTTGTATGTTATCTATGAGTGACATTTAAAATAGTGAAACGTGTTTGATTTATATTTAAGCAATTAAAGTTGTTTTTACGATTTAATTTAATTGCTTCCTTTGATCGTAAAATTTTGTGACTTGTTAGTTGAGTCAAGACACAACTTGTTATTATTAAGTATATTTTAAGTGTGTTTTTTACTATTGATTATACAATGAGAGGCAGTTATAAAATAGTGCTTTCTTTCATCAATACCTTTCTGCAGTTTATGGTTGCTACAGTTTTATGTTAACGTATTATGTTTTTTTTATTTTGAAGTTATTAAAAATTTAACATAATTTATGTATCTATAAATTATCTTGATTTTTTTTAATTTATTTCACAACATATAAATTACCAGATTTAAATACTCGTATCTGCCTTAGTACCTGCCATAAACGTTAACTTTGAAAAACTTTAATCTATTTTAAATTTAAACTTTGTAGCGTATTAAAACGTAATCGCAGACGTAGTTATACATTGTGAAAATATTATTTATAAAATTCATTAGTTATTATTGTGTATATTTAATAAATATACAAAAAGTAATAATATGTATATGTTAGTGTCTGATATGTAAAACTCCCCGGAGGCTTATCTATTAAGTAACAAGTATTACATTATCCCATCCCAATCGTATCATAAGTCAGTCGTTAACGTCTTAAGTTGGCAATCAGGGATATAATTATGAGACAAGTGGTCACCCCTCACGAGAACACTAACGACCCCTACTTCAAGATAACAACACTAATAATAATACAATAATAAATATATACGTCACGCACAATATATGATACAAAAACACCGTGAAGGCGAGGCACTAATGGCTGTACTGTTTCTATGATACAATTTAGTAGCTCACATTTAGTAGCTTAGTAAAAAAATGTGAAAAACATAATTATAATCTATACCTTAATATACTTATAATACAAATCAAGATTAAATTATCACGCCTTTTTCCCACAGGGATAGGCAGAGACGATGGATTGCCACTTGCCACGAACCTGACACAACTCCCACGCTTCCTTCACGTTCACAATTCTCTTCATACAAGCTCTATGATTATGGGCACTGGCAACCTAAGATACAATATCAAGGTATATTGAGAAATATTATGATACGCTGCAGGAATAGCAGGTGGAATAGCTAACAGACAGACTGTTAGCTATTCCACCGTAGCTATACATAAAAGGTCAAAATTGTGTATAAATAGAATCTGTTTACTTTGAAATCTCTATGATAGTTATACCATATTAATGTGATACGACATCTCACTTCTACTTGCCTTGACTTGTTTTAATTATGTACTTAACAGAGTATAGATGTAGGTATACGCATGGTGTGTGGTATAGGTGGTACTGAAAAACTCTGAAATATAATAAAATAAATGACATAATTAAGTATTAGGAGTTATATAAAGTTTGAATTGTATTTGTAACCCCCCCCCAAGTGTAGGAGTCACCTTAAACAAGAAAGCCCTTAAAAACTAACTCTCAAGTCTCCACAAATACCTCTTTGTGGCTCCAATCTTAATATCTCCAACAAAACATAACCTTATTGTTTCTTATTGTACATACGACTATAAACTTTATTGCGTACGACATAAATAATAATTTCGAAGTAATACATTGAAGCCATAAGACGTTCTTGACGTAAGATGGAGAAGATTAAAAAGTAGTCTCTTTAAATAGGGTGAGCATGGTTTATAAATTTTTACAAAACTAATATTAAAAATTTTGTGTGGCTTTGAGTAAAACTATGTTTACGTATTATGACAGAAATAATTATGTTACCACGATTTGTGCTAAGCTTAATATAACTGTTGTAGCTTTCTATATTATTACTAGTAGTTATTGTTGTCCAGGTCAGCTTATTGGCAACACACCGGTCGGTTATGCGTGATACATATAATTTATTTGTAATAATTTGGATATTTGGGAGTGGTGGGCAGATCGTTGCTGGTCATTTACCCAGGCTGTTGATCCGAGGTAGTAGCACCACTTCGGATACGCTTGAAAGTTGCTGGTTCTAACTCCATTCGCGGATCGTACTCCAGCTTAATATCAGGTTAGGTGCTGTTATATGTCGGGTAAAATTTAAAAACAGGCTTTTTACTCATACTATAAATAAATAGTAAGTATTCGTGTGTTTAACTACTTTTATGCAATAATCTAAGTTTTCTTATTAGCATTGTATCCCATGCTTAGCCTTGGTCACTTTGGCCTTATTCCTAATTTCATCTGGCCCACATAGAATAGTCACTACTTCAAATGTGTCAACTGATGGCTTAGTTGCTATATATGTTGCTAATAATGTTGAATGTCCTAATATGTGTGACAGCATCGTGGTCGCCTTATTATAAGAAGCCGCGTGGTATTATTGCGAGCGGAAAATGAGAGTAAAATAAAAGCAATACATTTTAATTAGGCGAAAGGGCTTTAACTCCTTTTCATTATAAATAAATATAATACTATTCAATTAACTTAACAATACAACTCAGATCAGTGAAATGATTAGATTAGCTCAATTAATATCAAACTTTGCAATTATTATACTTTCTCCCTACATTATATTCGTTATATATTTTTGGTCGGCATTGTGACAGCGACTTAGGCAACAGTGAATTGGAACGACTCTTTCAGTCATTGGCTCTCTCGGAATTCCTCTTGCTCACTATCAGGCAATTAGTGTTCAGATGCCGCGTCTCAATTTAAAGAAGTTAATGTTGGCCATAAAATAATATTAGGAAATAAAATTAAAAATCGTCGATATTATTTTGACAAACTTTTAGCTTATAAAACAAAATGGCTGCAATTCTGACATTTACCATATTAGAAAGCTAGACTGAAAACCAAAAGAGTATGGAAACGAATTATTAGTAAAATTTGTATGTTGAGGTCACGATTCTCAACAGGAGGGACCAAATTGAAAGAGATAATGATACTTATATTTTAAGATTTTTACTATTCCTAATTTAACGTTTTCCATAATGTTTATGTAAAATGTTACTTGAATGTATTCGTAATACATATATTACGAATCTGTTGGCTTACATACAAACCCTGCTAAGAGTATTGCACTTCTACTTATGCACCCTGTATAACAAACTCTTACATGCAGCATGTCCGTAAAAACTTTTATTAAATTAAATAATATAATTAAATAAAACCTATTTATATTATTTGATATTATTGTTTTCTTTTTAATTAATCAATAAAATAAACAAAATAAAATAATTATTTCGCATAGGCTTTCTGGCTCTTGCGCTTTATTTGACTCTACCATGATTTCAGAGAGGCATATGTATATGAACTCGTCGCCTTTACCGAATAATCAATAACAAATCTCCCAAAAATCAATCCACATTGTAATAAAATACAAAAACAATAGAATACATATTTAAGATTTAAATATTTACAATTAAATGGACTTTAGATAAATAATAAATCAGATTTTTTTAAATATTACACAAGTTTATTTGCCAAAGAACAAGATGTTAAACTCGTAATATATAAAATGTAGATACTGTATGCATTTATAGTGTTTGTGTGTGTGTATCGCACGCAGCATGAACCTCGGACCACCCGGAGTGATGTTCAATCTAGTGCCACGAGAAATACTACCTTCAAAAAATGTTTATCTACTTGGCCCGGATATATGCAATTGTTTCTTATGTTGTGCATAAAGTCGCACAGATATTAACAATTGGCCTTTTTATGTTTCACATTTGTTATTTTTATTATTATTGTCTCGTGCAATAGAAGGGGTTGTGATTTGCACACGCGCGCATCGCTGCATGCAACGTATTGCATTACATAATTTTGGTGCAACATAGCAACCACCGGACCACTGCACGCTGCATGCATTCTACTGCAACCAATCACTCATATCTTCTTTCTTAATGTTATGCGTTGCGCCGATCTCAGCTTTTCTACGGGGTAGACAGTGATTGCCTTTAGTCGACGCAATCGCTTCACGTTAATTGTACTTCAGTTTCAGACCTATGGGTTTTTACTTATGTTTTTCAAAATTTTATGCGACTGTCTATGGGATTTAATAGCACGTAAATAGACTTTAGTTTTCGCTTTTTTATCTATGACAACTAGCGAGCACAATAACAAGTATTTTTATTAATCTAATCAAATTGCCGATTTTAATTAAATGTTCAAAAAAAAAGGATTGTACGAATTAAATATAGGAACGAAGTATTTAGGCAGAAATAGATACTCGTAGACACTTCCCGGTCGTAGTTGATTATTTATCCAACTTTTATTAGTAATTCATAAAATTACTTTCTATAAAATTACAATACTAATGATATTGAAACAATTAATTATATTACTCGTATATAATAATAATAAAATCGGCCATCTCCATCTATGCATTATGGTTGAAGTCCATCGCGGTCGACCTACTCGTACATCATCAGGTCATAGCGATATGTCGTGAGTCATGGTGAGTGAAAGAGAGAAAGGCATGTGCTCAGCAGTGGAAGTGTTCTAGTAAATAATAAATAAATGTTATAATAATGTTTGTATTGTGATTCTACGAATATAATATATGGCCGTATAACTTTGCATGAGCTCGCGAACGGCACCAATTTAAAAGCTCAAAGTGTCCTAATAATTCAGCAAAGTGCACCCACTCCATATGTATAATACATAATATGTATAAATGAGTGCACACATTCACATATGTCACATTAATCCACGACAACATGGCCGCACAACACAAAATACAATAACACAATCATACGCACAACAGAGATTTCATTGTGGAAACTTACATAAAGTCACCGTACGTATATTAATTTCATGTAAACCATAAAAATATGTCGAAAATCTGTATATCTAAACTAGACAGTTGTGTAAGAGCATTAGAAGGTGGCGCTCCATTGTCTCTGTTTACTCTGGCCTGTGGAATTTGAGGTTAAACATATAATTTAAATAGTATTTTTCCTAAGTCCTAAGTTCCTTAGTGTTGATCATATAACACAGCATAGAACGTCCACCCCCAAGGTGGACTGATGACGGCAGGACAGGTGACAGACAGGAAACCCCAGCAAGCTACTGTGAAGTTTTCTAAGAAGGTATCATGATCATTAATCCGAAGCCGTCCACATAGGCCTCCATTAGAACGCCATTCCGAACGCGTTCATATCCACCGGTTATTCGTGACTTTGACTATGTCGTCAGTCCACCTAGTGGGAGGTCTACCTACGCTGCGTCTCCACTCAAGAACCTTTCTTACCCATCGGTTGTCGGTTCTGTCAGGAGAGATATATGTACATAAATATTATATTATAATAAGTGATAATAATTTATTTGTAAGTTAGTGTGTTCTGATGTTGTGCAGTGAGATTTAACAACCTAATGCAAACTTAAAGTGCGTTTCGAAACATTCGTTATACACAATTTGTGCACTTTTTATTATTATGTTTTAGAATTGTGAAATAAAACCGTCGCGTTTAGTTGCCCACAGTTATAAATGGCCTATTGCTCGCACTTATAGATCACTAACAACAAGACATGATATTTACATACTACGACATTATAGCTGTCATTAAATGTCTACAGACAGCAGCTGCATCCACTATACCGGCCTAATTGGAAAAGGCGTCTTTCAACCTGAAACCCTAATGACGTGCTACCCTGGTTTGGCAAACTGGGCAACTGACCACCAACCTAATATAATATTAGTAAGATAAATTCTTTATTGCACAGTAAATAAAACAGATTTAACATGCACATAGGCTGGCTTATTATCTAGTGACATTTTCTACCGACTAACCTTTAAATTGTGTAATTTGTAATGATAGATTAGTTTTCATTGTGTGAATAAAACAAAAGTAAACGAACAGGGCGAACAATTGTCGAACAATTAGCGAGTGCTTTAGCTGTCCATGTGTTATCCGGCATCCAAGTCGGTGCTCTCTACCACGAAACAACTAGCAATTAGAAAAATGATAGTTAATAATTCTAAATATTAATCACCTGAACTCCATTCCTAGAAATGTAGTGAGAATTTAATGTTTAAAATTAAAACTACATTTCAAATATATATTGGTATAATATTTTGGTTAGTGGTATTTGACTCTAAGAGGCTGACTAGCATGATGTAAAAAACAATTGTAGTTAATAGTCTATGAGCAAAAACAATACACGTCTGAGAGGTGGAAGGCTGTTACATTTGATACATTGGCAACGATTCCATTGCAATGGGAACTTTATTTATAATTATGATGTTTTATATTACTTACTAACATACGAACACAACGCATTTAATATAGAACGCATTTGAACACTTTTCTAATTAACTTTAGACGATGCTTTTTACGTGTAAAGAAATTACACGTGTAAGATAGAGATAAATATAAATTATGTTTTATAAAGCAACTCTGTCTTCCTGTTACCTTCTCACGTTATCTCCTTATGCTCAACAAGATTTGACAAATTAAATTCTAAATTAAACAAAATTGCAGTAAAAAAAAAACAATTTTACAATTGTCTAAACCCTAAACCCTAACCCTAAAACATTAATAAACACAGAATAAAGAAGAAAGCCTGCCTGTCTCTTTATCATTATCACTGCAGCAGATTTACTAGTTATTTACCCATTTATTTAATCTTTTATTGCACAAATGTAAAGCTGAGTTTTTACATAGGAGAGTTTAATGTTTTTTCCACTGAGTGGTAAGTTCTCTCGGGCGTAATGTGTGCCGGTATTTTTCAGTCATAGATGTACGTCATGCCTTGCTTACAATTGAGTAAATCTATGAAATTTTACTTTAAATAACTAACATTTCAGTTTAATGAACAATATACATAATTATCTAAATAGAGCACACACACTGCATTAAGCACAATCTATATACAAAAGCCACACAACAAAATATACAAAATAATACATTTAAAAGTCGACAAATAAGTCCATTTTGTACCTGAAGGCATATTCTTGAACATTACTCCATTAATCCAATTTAAATCTTTAGAGTTTTATTCAACAACCTTTTATTTGCCATTTTGATGGTTTTAGTATTTTATATAATTGTTCACTTTTCAGTGTTGGTTACTAAACGCAAATTCAACTAATGTGAATTGTGTAAATGTGTGAAGTGGCTATTAATATAAGAAGGTGTAAGGTGTGTCAGTTTTCATGAGAATCGTGTGGACCAGCCAATGAAGACTAAAATTACTATGTTCACAAAGAGTGAACAATCGCAGCAATTTATATAGGATAACAAATAATAATATTTAGCAACTATTGAATTAAATCATGTGAATATATAACGTATGAGTATTGTGCGATGGCGCGAATAGGTGTGTTCCCGCTGCTGTTTTCAATCCGGGTGTTGCTTGGGGGCGAATATCCTGAGGATTTGCATGGGAATGTTACAAAAATTCACTCGCAATAAGTTAACGTTTTGTCCCCGACAGAACAATTTATTGTACACTTTATATGTACAGTCACAATCACACGCATCTATATTATATACTTTCTAGGTGAATCATACATATTTTTGTACACTATTTAAACTGAAATATATTTACAAATAACACAGAAGGATGTTCTCTTATGAAAGTGGAGACATTCGCAATAAAGGTGGAATCCGCATTACTCATATGAAGAGAGTTGTAAATATGAACGAAGTAATTAAGCCGGTCTCTCATGCTTAAAATGCCGGTGCATAATCCTAAAGGAATTTCATAGACATACATAGACATACAGTAGTACATGTGTGCGATTAAAATTTGCCCATTACTTATTATTATAGCTTGTATGAAAAGATAGAGAATTGTGGATGTGAAGGAAGTGAGCTGTGCCAGGACCGTGGCAAGTGAAGCTCTATTGTCTCTGCTTATTCCTGTGAGAAAAGGGCGTAACAATTTGATTGTTTGATTTAAAAGAGAGTTGAATTAGGATTGTCTGTAATTGTATTAGGATTGGTAATTGCTTGGGTAATGTGTACAGTCACGAACTTTAATTTAGGACCCATCTAAGGTCGAATTTCGTCTGGCAAACTTATATCTTTAAGAGCTACTAAGATATTATTATATGATTTCAGTTGGTAATGTTGGTAATCGCGTTGTTGTTTATGTATTACTAGGGGCAACTGCTCTTAGCTATGCAAATCTGACGTAACGGAGAGGAACGATCCTTTCCGATTTTTTCCGACAGTTTGATAGAAGTAGAGAGCGGGAACAGTTTCTGACAGATGGCTACTTAACCTCTCAACTAGTTATTTATTTCATTTTGTGGCATTTGATATATGATTTTCTTTTATTGTGATACAACATCTGACCTCGGGGTCGAGGCGGGTGCCTGATGATAAGCAAGAGGAGGTCCAAAAGTGACAACAACTGAAAAAACCGAGTTTATTCACGGCTGCTTCAGTCACCGTTACTATGCCGGCCAAAGGTGCTTCTTCACGCATCTTATGAATTGAAAATTGAAGGTTGTGTGCACTAATTCAATCAAAATAAAAACTAGTAGGGCTCAAGATTTCGGCATTTAAAAAAAATTACAATTTTTGCAATCAATATTTTTACTACATAAAATACCATTAAAACGAAAAAAAAAACAAGGTCTTTTTGACAAAATAACCTACAAGAAAAAGAAATAAACAAAGTAACATTCCAAATAAATGAGTTTTCAAGTTTTAGTATCGCGTGTATTCACCGTTATTTTCAATGACAGCCAGCCAAGAGACGTTCACGCATGGATCCAACCAATCGCTCGCATATATAAGTCCCACGGAAACCTTCCCAAATCCAATGGCAGTGCTCTACGAGTGCGGCCCTGTTTCTTTCATTTCGATTGCTCCACCTCTGCACCATCAAGGCCCATAAGTTCTCTATGGGATTTAAATCTGCAGACGGCCGGAAAGAGTGTGATCGGAGAACCAGCTCCGAACTATCCGTGCCGTGTGAATTGGAGCATTATCTTGCACAAAATTTATTACTGGTGTTTCTTGCTCAGGGTAAAAAATTCTCAAGGTCAGCAGCACACTTTCATTTAAGAGATCAACATAAAATTAAGCAGTCGCTTTTGGAGGCAAGTTGACCAGTTCTCCGACACCATCTGAACTCATCCAGCCCGAAATGTTGGCAGTGATATGACCGGACGCATGGTAAGCAATAACGTGGTCATGCGTGTAACCTGCCTGGTTACGTTTTTTCATCTGTAACGGCAGTCGAGCCCCAGTAAAAGTCTAAATAATCACGTGCAAAGTTAAGACGGATTGTCTTGTGATTTTCTGTTAATGCGATCTTTCGTGCCGGTCGCCTGTGATGCAGTCCCATACTATGTAGGTGTCTTCTAATTGTTAACGGGTGGACGTCAAACATCTCTGCAAAATGCTTTGTAGGCGTGAAACCTTCTATCTCATACTGAATTCGCATGAGGTGCCGTTGTTCTTCCGATGCGGCATGAGGGCGACGATTGTTTTGCCGCCGGTCATCGGATTTCCCTTCTGTTATATACCTTCGAGCCCATCGACGAACTGTCGCTCTGGTTACGTTACTTTTTTTTTATTGTGACTCGACATATGACAGCACCCCGCTTGATGTTAAGCCAAAGTGTGGTCCATAAATGAATGTCACTGCTACTACAATTCAATAACTGTGAGTAGCAATCACATCCACTATGCCGGCCCTAGATGGAACCGGCAACTTACAAGCTGATCCCGAAACGTGACCAAATCACTTCACGGTCTGTATACTTGTAAGTGGTGGTACTACCCCGGATCGGCAGACTGGGTACCACTGCCTACCACTCTTTGATAACCAGACCCGAAGCAAATATCCATCTCTTTTTTTTTATTAACAAATATTTGAAATATTTAATACTATTAAATATTACAAATAAAAGCTATGAAACAAATATTTGCTCCGACCGGGGATCGAACCCGGGACTTTACGCGCAACAAACCAGTCGCTAAACCGTTCGTCCACGCCTGTCATCATTGTCGTACTATTTCACGTACCCCTAACCCTTCTTCGCGTAATTGAACTCTTAACTGTTCCCGATTAACTGCACGCATTTTTATTTACAAATTTAAATTTCTTCAAATTATTTTCTTTGACACTGACACATGTCTCTTTTAAGATATAAGTCAAAGATTATCTGTCTTTCGAATAAATTGATTTAGCATTTTCGCCTTTATTGCGAATGAGTGATTTAAACAAATGTTTCGGGAAGTGGGTCCTAAATTAAAGATCGCGACTGTACATGTAGAGATTGTATGGACATGTAAAAAATGTCAGTTCAATGTGTGTATGATAAGTGGTGATTTATCGTCTCTGTTTATTTTAAATAAATAACTGAACAAAATTATATTAGTGAAATTTGGTAAAACTGAAAAACGTATATTTCAAATAAAATGCTCATATTCAGTTGTGAAATAAAAGTTCACATACAATTTTCATGAAAGATTTACTACTTTTGCAAATATATATGTCTTTTGTTATTTGGCATTATGAAATACATGAAAGAATGCGCGTTGAGTACTTGGTACACTTCAGGAGTAAGGATAATGGACATTCACTGTATATTATAATGCGCTATAATTTAGATTAAGAAATTAACACTAAGAACATTTAAAATATTATACTACGCTATTCCAGCTACCTAATTTATGTTTGTATCATAAATACTCAGCAATCCAAGAATTTGTATCAAACATAGCTGCTGGGGTTCTGACTTCAGTTTTGGTTTACAATTCCGTTTTAATTTAGTGGTATTCGATAATCACAAAAACTTAACCTAACTTAAAAACTTTAAATAAATTTATTTTTTGTTATTATTTAATAAAATTGCAGTAGTGAATTATAATGTAAAAGTATGAAAGGTGAATGTATTATGTTAAAGCGAAGACAAAGGAATGAGCCGAGTAAGGGGGAGGCAGGCAGGCACTATGCAATTAACAACTTTTTCTTAGAACCAAATTTATTTTTCATTATCCACGTCACACAGTCCACTGCACCTCAAAGAAACAACCAAACTACGTTGAAATAAATAGGTCGCGATCACTTTTACTATTATATTATGACCTTTACTTTTTGACCCATTAA
Organism: Tinea trinotella; assembly: GCA_905220615.1. NCBI lineage: Eukaryota > Metazoa > Arthropoda > Insecta > Lepidoptera > Tineidae > Tinea > Tinea trinotella. The sequence goes on from HG992313.1 coordinate 14,187,524, forward strand.
ATATTAAAATACATTTTGTATTAGTATGCAAGTCTAAGCATACCAAACTTTTGGTTTGGTTGGTTTTGCTTGTGATTGAGACCTTCGAAATACAAAAAACACCCATACAAATAGGTTGTTATTATTTTTGTGACGTGCAAAAATAATAACAACTTTACAACTTTACTTACTCGATGATAAGCAAAGCAAGGTCCTATTCACTTAAGTATATTTAAAGGTACGCATAATACTTAATCTTATTTTGGTTTCAGTTATGTTTACGCTAAGTTATTATTATATAATTTAGCAGCTAAAAGCCATCGGGTCAAAACGTCACTCCGGATCACAAAGGAATGCCAAGGAGCAATAAAAAATGGCAAAATTATCGCAAACAATTACTAAACACGAAGGAGATTAAAAATGAGGAATCGTTGAAGATAGGGTGGGTGATGCTTCGAGAATAAAAAAGGCACACAATAGTAAAGTTGCTCTGATAAACAAAAACAGTAATAATTGCTTTCTCTTTTATTGCCTCGATGCCTTTGAAATATTATACAAGAACCATTGTTCGGTGAAGTGACATCACATACATCCAGTGATAGTTCGCAAGATATATCGCAAAGTATTGCTATCGGTGCAACGACTTACTCCCGCATAAAATGGCTGAACTGTTCCCAAACGCATCGCTCATCGTACCCAAACACTGCTAATTCAATCTTTGGAGATGAATTCTCACTATATCAATATCTATATTTAAAGCCAACAAACGATTAAACTATGAACTTGATGCAATATCTGATACTGTTCTAAAAAAATAAATTAGAACAGTATCCGTTAAAAAATTAATTCTTTAACTCGATCATAACATATTAGGAAAGCGAGAAGGTTGTGTCAGAATTGTGCAAAACGGCGCCCTTGCTTATGCCTGTGGGAACGGAGGCGTATCAATTCGTGATGATGATGTTGAATTATTATTATTATTATAGACACGATTTATCTTTGATCGTATTAATCACGTGTATGTTAACATTGTGTTCGTCAAAAAGCACCGTGATCTTAATCGTTCCTCCTTCAAAAGGATTAGGGGATGAATCATTTGTTTCCACTTAAAAAAATAAGAAAACAAATTGTTCACAAATAATATTCTAGCTACGGTTTCTTTTTGTGGTTAAACTTGTATATACGAGTAAATTGTATATATTTTTATTACATTTCTTAAATTGTATTCTGTTTCTACCTATCCCTGTGGTAAAAAGGCGTGACAATTTGATTGATTGATTGACATTTCTTTTGATAACGTTTTCTCTTAGTTTTTATTTTTCTTTTAATTTAAGTTTGTCCAAATTTAAATATAATTGTCCATTTTTTTTATTTCTGCGTGAAATAACTATAAAGAGTTGAGGCTCAAATTAATTTATATAATTAAGAAATGCTTAATTGATAACACATTGTGAATGAATGGTATTGTTATTAAGTAATTTTGATAGTTTCTCTCTGCGAGGGTTAAACGAGCTTGGCAAAGTAAAGAGCCGTATCCCCATTGTGACCTCCCTGTCTTGGTGTATATGCGTGAACAATAATATATAAATCGCATTGTCATTGCTCCAGTATCAATTAGCTCGGGGTAATGTGAACTCGCGCGGAAATGGCGCGCGTTTTTCCTCACGCACTCACGCGTCATCGCTCCGCTGAATATAATAACTGCCTTTATATTATTAGATAGGACATTCTCATAAACACTGGCTTCGTTTCTTAAGTAATATTATCCTAATAACTAATTCTCTTGTTTTTAAACTCCTTTTCCAATAAGTTGCCTGAACTTATGTGCTAATATTTTCATCGATTTAAACATCGCTCGAGAAGTAAACCAATTAATTATTAATGGTGGATATTACCAAAATTTTGATGTTAAAATAAACCATAATAATTTATTACAATATCTATTGTACAATTTAGTATTATTATAATTATTTCAATTGTGCTACTATTGTATACAATATATATATATTGGCAAAATATATAAGTACTTATATATTTTTGCTATTAAGTATTTATATGTTCATTTAAATTTATGAATTTACTTGAGTCTTAATGGTAATGGCAGCTCTATGCATTTGTTGGTGCAGCAATCACGGTCGAGGAGCTTGTCATTGGGCAGACAGGATGAGATGTGGGTGACATGCGTGACGTCACCAGGGGTGATATCACACCAACTCACACACGACACAGTAGTGAGACACAAAAGACAATTAAATTATTATATTTATTTATATATTCTTAAATGATATATAGTAAGACTGTTGACGACCACCACTTCAAGTGTACAGACTACGAGTATAATGCAAATAAATTTCTTTATTTGCGAATTGATTGTAATTTATTTGTAAGGATCGTGGTAAGTGGCGCTCCATTGTATCTGCCTATCCCTGTGGGAAAAAGGCGTGACAATTTGATTGATAAGGGCGCGGACGACTCAAAAATGTTAATGAGTATTTTCATTTTATTTTATACTCGTAAGACATATATTTTAACCAACACATTATTAAGGTCATATATGTTTGATGCCGAAACTACAAACCTGTAATCTAGATACGTATTAAGGTTGTTATTATGAAGTTGTGTTAGGCACAGGGGAGGTATATCTGAGAGTTAATGTTTCCTTGCCGCGAATGTAACTGCTTAACTTAGGCCGTTACTGCGATCATATTAGGTGTTGCTGCTAACACTACTGCTGTACCTCATTATTGTTATGTATATATGTATATATAACGGTACATCACTTGACAATGTACCTGCAATAGGTGCAATATATCCTTTCTTAGCGATTAAGTAACATTTCTATAATCTCAATTTATGTAAATATAAAAATAAAAATTGTTTCTTTGTTATTTTAATGTGAAGTTCGGTCTTTTGTATTATATTTAAGTAAGTCTTTCTTTGTCTTATAGTATTTACCTATTCATGGACCGTACTTTAACTTCAAATTAGGTGGAATGCGGTTATACACGGATGCCAATATAAAAAATGCATTGCATGGCTGTACAATGGCAAAGGCCGATTCGATTCCCAGCTGAAGAAAACAAATGCGAGTGCTTGAATTACCTAATTATATTTTAATCCCTCTTGACATGTATTCCGTTGTCGCCAAAGTAACCCAAAAGTCATGTGCAGCATTCTGCATAAATAATATAAAATGAATGCAACCGTTAAAATGGTTATTGTCAAGAACACGAATATCTGGCCTTCCGTGAATTAATCACAAATATAGATTTGGTTGTATTTTTAGATAGGACATAATTCTATATTTAACAATATTCAAATGTACAAAATATATTTCTACACAAAGCTACTAAAAGTGTTTGTGTCATAGAAATAAGGTATATTTAATATATGTACTCTACATAAATATATTAAGAATACAGAACCAATGGTTTTGATTTGGGAATTTATAATTTGCGTTTACTGTGCGTTAAATAAATTTGTTGATTTTAGTACATATATCATTCGAAATATAAAATTTGAAAACAATACTAAATAAAAAAAATTAACTTGTATGTTTTAATAAACTTTATTCTTATTAATTAATACAAATATGCGGAAGTGATGTGATTGGCATAAATGCGAGCAGACATCGGCAGTGGCAGTGAATCGAATCATAAGTTCAAATGTAAATTGTATCTGAGCACCAGCTCTGCATGGCAGTGTGGCAATTGACAGGATGTATCTGCGAGCGGGCCAGAGAATCACGTCGCGTCAACTGCACTCGCTGAGGCGATGCCCACTCGAAAATGTTAGATGCAGTCCAATTCACTTGGGCTGTGCGCCGTTCTGTTATGACAACTGACAATTCACATTTTATGCACAGGTTCGCGATTTGGGAAACTATCGCTCTGCATTTAGTTTTAGATAATTATATTTAACATTTTATAATAGCTAATAATACATTATTTTTCATTTCTTTGCTAAGTTACTAAAATGCTTAGTAATCATTAGTATCTGCAAGTGGTTTTTAACCGGACCCTTGCTTGCACTACACCACGGTCGCCGTAATGAATATAATGTTCTCAGCATGCACTTGCTCATCATCATATTCTGCGATGGCTTCGGAAAGGCATATGACGAGAAGAAGGCCACAAGTAACTCGTCAATTGCAGCCTAAATAATGAAATCAAAAATAAAAAGTACTATCCATAAATTATGGAACACTAAAATAAATGTAGTCGCTGAATATGAATGAAAATTATGAATAGAAGATATTTGTGTTTATGTTAGTTGTGGTTGATATTGAACTTACTCATAATATTCATTGTGGTGATATAATTTAAGAGAGAGGTGCTCAATGTCATTTTATTTTATGTGTAGGCTGTGGGAGTGAACGTGCGTGGCCTACTGGTTACGTCTTCAACACTATGAGTACCTCCACGTATGTACAGGACGATGTTATAATATATTTATAAGTTATCTTACTATGGTGACCTAATGCTTGTTAGCATTCTCTACCAGCCAACCATTGGCAAGTTCAAAATGTGAGCAAAAGGAAAGTCAATTGGAGAAAAGAGACAAACAGATAAACACAAGATGTTGTATCAAAAAATGTATAAAAGTGGTTAGATACGTTTAAGAATTAAACTAAAGACATTCATATTGTTAATTATATTAAGACTATTTATGTGAAAAGTTAATCTTGAAATATATAAAATCAAATTGCTAAAATATTCAAACGTTGTCATTGGAATGTTCCCCCTTTATATGTACGAGTATGTGCGCACTTTCGTGTTGTTCCTCTCCATTTGATTGTATTCATTGTCGCGGATAAAATGTAATGAATATATCTGTGGATTTGTGCTGGAGGTGGAATAGTTTTTTTCTTCCTTTTTTTGCTTCCATTTCTTACGTATGACCCGTTTCCATTGAAGTGGTTAAAGAAGGGCGACGTGGAAAGCTATAGGTACTCTGTTACAATTCTATTTACAAACTTTGCAAATAGAATATTTGTACATTATTTTGTTTTGGTGTTTATAAGAAACTTTTAAACTTTTAGTCATAGTCTGTGTTTTAAAATTTAACGATAGGCGTGGCCGATTGTACAACCATTAGTTTGTAGCGCGTAATCCCGGGTTCGGTTCCCGGTCGGAGCAAATATTTGTTTAATTTATTTGTAATATTTAATAATTATATTAAATATTTGTTCATAAAAAAAGGGCAAATATTTGGTTCGGGTCTGGTTATCAAAGAGTGGTAGGCAGTGGCAACACCACTTATAAGTATACAGACCGTAAAATGATTTAATCGCGTTTCGGGATGAGCTTCTAAGTTACCGGTTTCAACTAGGCCGGCATAGTGGTTGTGACTGCTACTTACAGTTATTAAATTGTAGTAGCAGTGACATCCATTCATGGACCACACTCTAGCTTAACATCAAGCGGGGTGCAGTCATATGTCAAGTCACAATAAAAAAATGTAAAATTTTAAAAAAAGATTGTGGTAATATGGTGCTATAATTATCTCTGTCTATTCCTATGGAAATGAGGCATGACAATGTACATGTATTTTTTTAATATTTATAATAAATATAATGTTGTAATATGTTACGTTTGTTGTTTACATAATAACAATTGTGTTGTGGCATCGCGTGTACATGTGTGTGTGTGTGTGTGTGTGTGTCATATATCTCAGTTATGTTTGGTGTTTGGTGGGATTATAGGCATTGCTATGAATACTGGTTTTACGAATATTACACCCACTTGGGGGGAAACGATGTTATATTAAATAACACATTTTGTTAATAGAAAACATATTTTTTAACATTAATTTTAAATTAAATATATATTTGGAATATCTAAATATTAAAAAATATGTGACATATTGAATCCTATAGTAAATACCTTCAATGGGACTGATCCCCGTTCGGAATAAAACGAGCACCTCAGCTAATTGAATTAAATTTAAGTATTTGTTACCCTCACAGAAACACCCCTAATCCTATGTATATACCTACGTAAGTAGATCGACATAAGAAAATAAAGTAATTCTATAAATGAGTGTAATTCAAAGAAACTCCCTTTCTCTCTTTTTTTTCATTGCATTTAATATAAACAAAGTAAATATAAGAGCATTTGACCCAAATCCTATGATCACCTTAATTCACCTCTGCCATCTAACAAATTGAATTCACACTCATGAAACTCACTCGATGCTTTCAAGTAGCATCGTTTCACTCAACACTCGAATTTATTCAGTGCGAAAAGAAAATTGGTATCAACTGAAAAACATTAAAATTTTCTTATGTTACCTAATTGAAATTTAATTACAAATTGAAAACTTTTATTTAAAAAACAAGTGTCGATAAGTATTGAGGCGACTGTGCTTAGTGGTAGTGCAATGGTTCTACAAACCGAGAGCACGGGTTCAAAACAACTTGCCGGTACCAATGTATCTTTGATATATGCACTTTGTTTTTTTTTATTGTGACACAACATCTGACCTCGACCCGCCTGATGATAAGCAAGAGGAGGTCCAAAAGTGAGTTTCTATGACAACCAAAGTAATTAAGGTTTCTCTTTACATACCTTGTGTGATAAATGCAGTAATAAGTTCTAATCTGACATCAATAATGATCACTTTGCTTTGCCACAACATAATGAGTAATAATATCTTAAAAATCAGCAAATTTAATAATGAACCGGGAGTGTAGTGTCCCCACCGCTGTTGAGAGCCCCTGAGTGGTGCAGAGCGACATCTATATGTAAATGATGACAAATAGGAATGCGGACCCCTCACAATGAATGCTACATATACTTTTATTACCTCCAAACAGGAAACTCAACATTCAAGATATTGTTTCACGTGTTTTATGATCTATACTTGAGATTTCATGGTGGATGTACACAAATATTTTTATTGTTTCAACAGATTTATTTGTTGCGTTTCCGTTCAGGAGGGATCACATTCGCAATAACAAAATTACAAATATATTAACAATTGCAACTTGCAATCATATTATAAGCGAGAGACACTTTCCACCATCCTGACATTGCTCTCTAAGTCTGTGCGATTTGTGCCCCTAGAGATGTCAGTGAAAATAATTATGGATGTAAAGGAAACAAGATAACGTTCCGTAGGAGCTCTTTAACCTTGTTCCTATCCGTACAGATCGGGGGAAAGCCTCCGCATTCTGTCGACCGAATCAGCAGTCTGAAATGTTCGGCGTGTTTTTGTAGACCAATCGACAAGTGGATTGTAGCAGCCCATGTGTCTTTCCCATTACCTTGGATGCGGCGTGAAAAACTCCTTTGGCCGGCACAGTGACGGGTTTGCTAAGCATGGGGTGAATGGAGGTCAGTTGTTGCGTCCTAATGGAAAAGTGAATATCTCTAAATGTTGTGGAAATTGGTGCTTAACTGCGGGGTTTGATTTAAATCGTCAATAAAGTCATCAGGTACTAAAGGAATACTATAGTTAAAATGGCTAATGAAGCCCGGAAGTGTTACAGAGACAGTGAGCGGCATGTAATATAGTTGTAATAACAAACGTCTGATTGGTGGATCGTTTCCATGAAAATTGTCTGGAGTGGTGGTAAATCTCTCAGCAGAACGTTCGCGGGACATTTGTCATACGATTTATGGATAATGGTGCTATTTAATGCCATTTCATAGTTAACTATCTGTACGTCACACGTTTGCGTTCCTAATACTGTTACGCAATACATTATTAGAAATTATACACGGTTAATAAAATGTTACAGTTTATGATTGCCTTAGTCGTGGTCACTATGCCGGACAATAATCAGTATGCCCGACTCAAAGTACCTACGTATGTCAAAGACACATTAGTACCGTCAAGTGATTTTGAAGTAGAACTCTTTGGTTTGCGAGACCATCTCACTAACTAGACTACGATCGCCTAGAGAGCAGATAATTTATAAATAATTAATTTTAAAAAGTGCACCAAATATTAAAATGAATTCATCGCCATGGCCACAACACGCTTATCAATTGCACAAATAATTCATTGCACATTATCTCCGGATGTGACGCCATATGCAATCATATCTGCATGTCCAGCATTCCACCTCGGTGCACCTGCGAAACACACACTAACACACGAATAACATATTTATGCACAAAATAATAAGAACTATAATCCCACAACAACTATACTATTAAACGAAACCTACACAAACGAAATTCAACTCTTAGGAAAGAGTTATTAAAAATTGAATTTGGTTAATCAATATCTAACACTACCTACACAGAATTATAAGTCTTATTTTAATACATTTAAAGTTTAAAATTGTAAGTAATAATGAAGGTGTTAAAAGGTATTTCCCCGTGTATAATGTGTATGTCAAACCGCGGACAGGTTGTGTTTCGTAGCATTTAACATTTCAATTCATAAATATTAATGTTTTCACCACTTTTTGTAATTGTGAAACTTTGCTTTTATACTTCTTTACAGTACACTGAAAAGCATTGTGGCACGATGAAGCCTCTCCGTTTGTAATATATTCCGCCAACTAATATAATATAAATACTCATTCCACGACAAAATCAACTGAAAGCAGATAATAATGGACAACTAGTTTATTAGTTATTAATAGCTGTGGTGTGTATTTAGGAACCATTAAGTTTTGATGGCCGACTACGACGACATATAACCGCATTCTACCTGATGTTAAGTTAGTCTGCAATCTACGAACAGAGGAGACTGGTGGTGCAGAGTGGCACCAATATCGTTCGCTATGCCGGCATGGTGAGAGGCGTTTTCACGTTGTATATAAAGCACTTGAGGAATTAGTCCAATTGTATTCTATGAGCGAATTTGTAGCGAGATAAAAATGAATATGAAATTCGTCGGTCAGCCTCAATGTTAGTAACATTTGTGCTGCGTCACCGTTGGCAGAATTGAGGCATTGTACACCTGCCAACCTTCAGTAATTAATTATATACACCCTACAAATGCCCCCCGCACACTCTGCGCCCTGTCAAGGTGAGGACTTTGTTTCAGGGGATTATTATCACCAACATACTGTAAACTAGGTTTAATGATTATTTTACTTTCGGTACATACACATAGGGTTTTTTCTTTTGCAGTTTCCATATTCAATGAAAACTTATACCTACGTGTGTTAGCTATGAGTATGAAATATTACTTTTAACTTTAAGTGCTTGTATCATAGAAATTATTAAGAAATGCTTTACCTGCCCTTTCTTTAGGCGAAACGTGAAAATCCACCTTCGGCCACCTTAGTGACAGCGACTGAAGCAACTGTAAACTAAATTAGTTTTCTTCGACCGGCGCCGGCTCTCTTGCGCTTCCCCTTACTCACCATCAGGTAAGATATCAAATCACAATAGTAATATGCAAACTCTGTTGTAGTACCAATTCATTAGTTCTATTATGTTTAACCAGCGATTTAGGAATTGTGAGCACCGGGCCCATATTAGTACAAAAGTGAGGGTAGTCGTTGATTAACGATCATGTTAGACGTATTTATTGTTGCGCTCACCGTCATGTCACCAACAGTCACTATGTCACAAAGTCGCACAACCGACGCCATTGTTTCACACAAAGGTGGAAGATTGTGCACAAGTTTTGGAAACTTATACCTGTTTATGACGCCTGCTGTCAATAGTTTAAGCAGAGATGGATTAATTGTGTGTTAAGTATGTTAGTCTAGATTTTCTTAGATTTTGCGCGAACATTGATTAAATAATTAAACAAATTTTGGTTTTGATTTTATATTTTTTTTATTAGTCCGACGTTTCGCGAGCTTTGCCGCCATCGTGACCTGTAAAATCAAAACCAAAATAAACGCGATAGTAAGCCGCATAAAATTTGCTTAATTCAATAGTCTAGATGTATTCTAATGGTAATATGCAACAACCATTTTTTTTGTAAAACTTAAAACTATATATAGTATGAAACATATGTAATGTAACCTAACAAATCTAATGCCAAACTTGATATTCATAAATTTAAATTATAAGTAACGTAATATGTAATTTAATACACGCAGTACTATCGCCTAATTAAGTACTATCAATTATAAGATCATTTATTGAGGACCAGATTCAGCTACATGGAGTTATGTTGTAAGAAAGTGCTCCCGTGGGATATAGAGGATACAGGCCGGCCCATGGGGAGCCAACGGTTACGATATTTGACCGCTGACTTATTCTTTGAAACGAAACGATTCAGTTTTAGATTTATTTATTTTTACAAGTACAATATTTTGCCCGGCGACTGAGCCAACCTCAAACCATTATATAAAATGGTTTTTTTATTCATCGGCGCTTCTTTGCTTGCCATCAGGCATGTCGTGTCGAAATGTCGCGTCTCAATAAGAAATAAAAGAATAAACAGATAGAGTACAACATTATTTTATTTAAATTATGATATAGGTAGTAAATAATAATAATAATTAAACTATTGTAACTGCACAGTTATTAATCCTATTTCTTACAATGTAAGCGCGAGAATATGTGTTCGATGTAACCGGGCGGCGTCCCTTCAAAATGGGTGTCTTGAACATTTTAATTGCGCAATAAATTGTCAATCCTATCCACTGGTCATCTGATAATGTCAAATTCATCCATTCCAGATACTCCCATTACACACTTGATCACTGATAATAATATAATTAATTGCTCTCACTTTGCCGGCCCAATTATAATATATATAAGCAACCTTCCAATGTTTATACATTATGTTATGAACGTCACACAAGACACTTGAATGCCTAATATGTCCCAACATTGTACATTCATTACACAAATAGTATGTTTAACAATTAAGCACATTTTAGGTTTTATTATGTTCAGCAACAGCAATTTATTATATTTATTACATTGTATCAATTTATTAATATCAAGTCATCATCATTATCGTCCACTGCTGAACATAAGCCTCCCCTTTAGAACGCCATTCCGAACGACAATATGCCAGTTGCATCCACTGGTCATTCGTAACTTTCACGATGTCGTCAGTCCTAGTGGGAGGCCTATCTACGCTCCATTTGCCGGTTTGTGGTCTCCACTCTAGAAGCTTTCTTCCCCATCGGTTGTCGGTTCTTCGAGCGATCAAGTACAAAAATTAATATTATTTTCAAAATAAAATAATAATGCGGCGTACTGTCGCGTTTATTTGATCTTGAAATGAACACATATCTCCTGAAATAGCATAATATTAATATTATTTAAGGTAGATGAATATAATGAAAGTAATATAATTATTATTCAGTAGCAAACAAACGTTACCATTTGTTTCTTATCGATATTACCGGTCACGTCTGACGTCTGGGCTTTTTTCAGCTAACATTCAATATACAGCATGTGTTCGTTTTATACAACTAAATATGTAAAATAACAATTAAAATGATTCATGCAACACATAGTCGTGATCTTAATTATTTTCTTATTTCATATACAAAGAAATCATGAATATTAAATTTATTCAATAGATAAATTATTTATTAATTTATTATAACGAATTATATACCATCCTACAAAAAATTAAAAGTTAACCTAATCTATATTTGGTTAGTAACTGTTTTTATTGCCCCAAAGTAAAGAAATTTATTTATATAACGAGTAAATGTAACAAGTAACAACTCATATCACGGGCTTGCCTATTGTAGTGTCTGATAAAACAATTTTGATTGAATAATATTTAAATTTATTTTTGGTTAGTATCACAAAATTGTCATTTAGTTTTTATTATTATTGTTGTAATTTTTAAGAGCACTCTGTATGTGCATTTGTCTAAGGCGTAAATCCGTATTGATAACGACTATATGTGTCCATCTATCAAAGCTTTCATCACTACAGGGGGCTCCAAAACAGGGACACAATCATGGATTGGAGGGACACTTGCAAAAAAACAACCTCATATATCTTGAATGCTTTCAAACTGATTGTCACACAATGGCGCACCTACTAACAAAACAATCACAATCAATAGAGTTTTCTACAATTACTATAATATTTAAGCGCCTAACATTAAAATTAACATAGCCCATTCAGCCTATTAAAATGACAATTACAATTTTCATGATTCACGACACTGCGGTCTCACACCACGAGCTATTGTAGAAAGTAAATCTCGTCTTGGGGCTTACCGCAACCTCCACTCCAATGTTTATTGTTATTTTCCTAATTTAAATAATCATTTTACTTATAATGATAATTACAATATAATCACAAATTATTACTAAAAAATGGTAAGTAGATATGTTCGCGTAAAATCTAAGAAAATAAATTGTGTGTTGCGTAAAATAATTTAAATGTTATTAACAGACAGACAATGCATATGCGACACATATATATATTATATGTAGTGATATATGTTAGATCGTAAATATTATTGTGGTTACGTGGACACACGTGGAATTGTTCACAATGAAATATATACTATATTATATGTCAGTTGTAATGTAATTGATGCGTCGTTGCGGTCACATCCCCCCCAGGAGACATTTCACTTTACTTACGAATAATGCCAACCAACATTCTCCTATTTTAGAATTAAAGTCATTTTGTTATAATAATTTTGGCCACAACATCTCATGTTAGGCTCAAATGCAAGTGCTGTAACAGATCACATGCAGGGGAGTAGGATTCCTAACAGGTTATTATCAAGTTGATTCCTAAACTCAGTTACGTCACTGAACAGTCTTCACATCTAAAAGCAGTAGAGCCACTGCCCAAAGAAACTAGGGCAATAGAATAACCCTCTAATAATGAGTTGTCGCAACTATGGCTGCAAAGATTTCGAAACGAAACCATGAAATGAATAAAATTAGCACGAATGTGAAGCGATTCTTTTAAAGGTAAGATTGTGAAAATTTTATTCAATATAAAATATTATGTTTTTATTTAAAATGCATATAAGCAATATGAATGCTGTTGGGTGTCCTCCACACGGCGGATATTATTCACTTAAAGTTGGAACCTTCGCGACCCAACACGAGTGGGGCAATTAATCATGGCGGCGCGACCCCCGACAAAGGTATATTAATATTAATTGTAGAAACACAAGTTACAGGACTTTCATATTAAACAGAATAACTTCGCCATTGATGCGGTTAACATGTTTATTGAATTACTATAAATATTTATCAAATATAAAAATGTAATGCGAATGAAAATATTTTCATTAAATGCAAACATTAAATGCCTTCTAAATTTCAGGGACAACCAGAGACAACGAAGCAAAACTTGTTCCTTATAATACATACACTTGATTTCTACATTAGATTCGCTTAACGTAGTTCAAGGAACAGGCCCTTATAAATATTGCTGTAAATACTGAAGCCTATTTATTTATCTATCTATCTATCTAACTGTCACGCCTCTTCCCACAGGGATAGGTAGAGAAAATGGAGCGCCACTTGTCACCTGACACAACTACCTCGCTTCCTTCACATCCACAATTCTCTTCATACAACAAGCACTACGTTTATGAGCACCTAGCTTTCTTGAGAATATCTCCGTTTTGGTCGCAGAACACCCTACTGTGTCTGCCTTGTTTAACGCATCTATCCACATCAGATTTATAAATTCTATTATAATTTTTATGTAAGGGCTATTGAAGTGTATTTGTTTTAAATAAATATTATAAATATAATTTATTACTTGCCACTATTATAGTTTTATTGTTTTACTTCACTCACATTCTCTATTATTTCAGCTCAAAAATATACTAATCTTAATTAATAACATATTTTGTAAATTATGTTTATGCAAAGATTTCCTATAAATAACAATTTAGTAAGGTAAGAAGTGTCTGCGCCTGTGTGCACGAACTAGCAAAACTTATTAATTACAATATATTACTGCAATCCATTTTACTATTAAGTTGGCCTCTCTCATCGCTAATAAATTGGACACACCTTGGGTGGAGAAGTTGGGGTGACATACTGCTTGAGGAGTTTACATATTTCTCTTGGAACATGTTATAATACTAATATAAAAAACTTTAATTATGCGTATTAATGTTAGAGTAAAGAATGAAGTCGTGCGTGATAAATGTGATTTGAAGGATGATGTTGTGACAATGAATAAGAAATAAATATTGCGTTAAGAGATATTGAAAGGATGAATATAAAGAGATTGACGAAATAAATTTATAAATAAGACGTTATCAAAAAAAAATCAAATCGTAGATATTTTAAGAAGATATCATCTCTGCCTATCCCTGTGGGAATAGGCGTGACAATTTGATTGTAGCTTGATTGATTCTATTCGCAGTGCCAATAATATTGAATGAAGAGACGTGTGGGTAAAAAGGTAATTATTTATCTACATTTTCTGCCTATCCCTGTGAATACCCTTTAGTTTTGTTGATAATAAAATGTGGTGTTGATTGCATTAGATCGTGGTTGAGTATTGTATTTATATGAGAATATCCGTTAGTTAATCCCAATATATGCCTTTGCGAAGTTTCCTATCTTCAAAGATAAACTTAGTAATTACATTTCGTAGATCCATCTCAACCAGTTTCGGCAATCTAGATGCACTACACTCGAGACTTAAACCTATTACAACCTGTGCATATATATATATATATATATATATACTTCATTCATAATATTAAGTTAATGTATTTATGTGTTAATTTGTGGATTAGTTGGTATTACAATTTGAGCAATTAATTAGATTGTGTCTAATGTAAAATTGTGTAATGAATAAAATTGCGTCGATAGGCAGTTATGGGCCTATTATGTCTGTGAGATGCCACAAATCCATCTAATTCGAGAGGAATGACAGTGGAAAACTTTACGGCGACATTAAAAGCGAGTGACTCTTAAAAGTTTATCACCAATAACGGGGCCATTTTCATAATTAATTATTCCGATGGATCTACTTAACTTTGGGTTAGCCGCCATTACAATTATGGGCCGCTCTCGCACTCGACAACTGATTAAAGTTGTACGTGCATATATATTGAAATATATCATTTGCATTAGGAGTTCCAACTAGGCCGGCATAGTCACTGTTACTTATAGTTATTTGATTGTGCGCAGGCGGTCACTCCTATTTATGGACAATATTAGGCGAGCTGCTGCCATATGTCAAGAAACAATAATATTAAAAAATCTCTTGGTCTTTTCCTTACTTACCATCAGGTTAGATATCAAGCTTTATGAAAAAATAATACCGCAGAAGTGGAATGATACTGATAGAAAATAATAAATAAATATACCTCGATATTTTGAATGGTCATACTGAATATTGGTAAATAAATAATGAATAAACTCCGAAATGTGTCATTTGTGAGTGGTGTTGTGTTGTAGTCCTAATGTAATTGCCATTATTAAGGGTAACGTTGATTGCAAATAAAATGTGCCATCACATTCGATGTATTCTTTATTGGTGACATGTGATAGCACCAATAATTGCTTTGCAATACCATTTCATATTGCTATATCACTTAAGGGCTATTTTCGCTCACAATAATGAGCCAATCAATTGATGTGTTTTCCGTCCGATGTTAGAATGCGACTGCTACTACATTCACATAATTGCAAGTAGCAGTCGCATCCATTGTGGTTCAGCAGCACTATTCAATGTTCAGCAGCACTATTCGATGTTCAGCAGCACTATTCGATGTTCAGCAGCACTATTCAATGTTCAGCAGCACTATTCGATGTTCAGCAGCACTATTCGATGTTCAGCAGCACTATTCAATGTTCAGCAGCACTATTCAATGTTCAGCAGCACTATTCGATGTTCAGCAGCACTATTCGATGTTCAGCAGCACTATTCGATGTTCAGCAGCACTATTCAATGTTCAGCAGCACTATTCAATGTTCAGCAGCACTATTCAATGTTCAGCAGCACTATTCAATGTTCAGCAGCACTATTCAATGTTCAGCCATATGTAATTAAAGTAAATAATTTTAAACGTTCCAAATTTAAAACAAGAGACTAACTACTTGATATATATTAATATAATGGTAATTTATGACCATGTGGAATATGTCAAGTAAAGTCTGTGTAAAGAGCGTCAAGTGAATTAGTCGCGTTTTCAAGATCACCTTCAAAGTAGTATATATTTCTTCACATCAATAAACATAAATAAAATGGTTTATGTAAAATTGTTTACTTATTTTGTATCTAAATTGTTATTGTTAAGCAAAATGAAGATGTATATATAAGTAGGCGTTATATATATATGTATATGTATATAACAACGTGACTGCACAAGCCGCCATCTACTTTAACAGCGATACGAATAAGAGTATAAGTGATGTCACCAATATATCGATAATTTAGTGGACTGTATATATATGGTTTATTAGAATGGCATTAAGATTTTCATGGCATCTGACGTCACACGTAAATGCGTGTTTACTTAAAATATAAATGAATTAAGGCGCGAACACGATGTGTTTTATTTAAATGAACAAATGTAACAGTATCAGAGGCAAAATAACGCACCATTACAATCAATAAAACTACTTATAAAATAACAGATAAATATATTTTGAACTAGTGAACGGATTCCAAATACATTTTTAGGCGGTAAAGTGTGATAACGTGCTGGGACCTGAGTCCCGACACTACACTTTTGTCCGAAATATTGGGCTATACCAAACGCTAAAACGCAAAAATGTATAATTTACCCAATTACACGATTCCAATTTAGACCATACCTAATACCATACACAACAGCGAATGATTTGTCCACAACAACCACTGCTTTCGCAAGTTCATAGACAAGTCATTTCGCTGTTGTGCCCGTAAAATAATAGGAGCCCTGTACGTTTGTCGTACAACATGGCGAGTTTATTTAGCGACACAATTGGGTGTCTAATTTTCTGCTCTACTTCTACTTTACATTTGGAGTTAATATTAAAACAATTTTAATATTTCACCCAATTTCTCGATATTTTATTAATAGCTCATCCCTACAAGTGGTGCCTATGACAATTCGCGCTGATCTTATATAGGAGTGGTCTCACGCACACACGCACACACGCGCAAAATACCCAAATTTATGTTGTTCTGTGAGAGGCCTATCATCCGCGGAGTTTACGCGCAACGTCGCACATAAAAATCCTGAACGGGCTCAGCTTTTTACTTCAATCGTAAAGGGAAATGCTCGAACTGTAAACATTTCACTGACAATTGCATTTCACAACAATTACAATCTCACCAATTCAATTTGTTTTACTTACTTAAGCGACATAACATTTTTTAATGAAATAAAACATTTCTGCGGATTACTTTGGCGGTTATTACAATCTGACTGAGGCGTTTCGAAAGCTTCGCGGCCATATCGTGCCATAGCGACAATTTCACAAATAATGTTCGCGTTAAACATCAGAAAAGACTATGATTATCAGAAAATATTATGATAGTAGTAGTACCACCAAGTATAGAGACCGCAAAATGACTTACTTGCGTTTCGGGATCAGCTTGTAAGTTGCCTGTTCCACCTTAGGATAGTATAGAATGTGACTGCTACTAGCAGCCGTCCCCATTCATGGAGCATACTCCAGTTCACAATAATAATATTACAAATTAATTAATTAATACAAAATAATAATATTAACAATGCTTAATGCTATGCTAGAAATCACTATGAGTCTTAATTTTATGAATTAATTATAATAATAACAAACGCAAAGATATAGGTATAGAAATTTATAAGAAACTTTAATATTTCAATTGAAAACCAATTCAGATTTGAGTGTCAGAAAAAGTGTCAAACATAAATACAAAATTATTCATCAATAAATTCAACATTTCACACTTTGATCGCTACCTACCCCATCTTTGCATGAGCGCGAAGTCGTAATAATATTAAATTGTTTATTACGTATTCATATTTTTGCATTATTGCCAATAACTTTTGGCGAATAGAATTTATATGTTGGTGATTTTTTATAAGGTTGTTTATACAATTATAAGCAGACAGGAAAAGTATAAAATTGGAAAATAAATATATTAAATCAAGAAAAATACAATTAAATCTGAGGAAATGAAAAGCGCAGAAATAACTTCTCTTATTCCTAATCTATTTCCTAATGTAATATTTAGTTTCAGTTTAAACATTTGAGTGGTGTGGTGTACCTTTGCAATGAATTGAATCACAGGGAGCACGTCGCCATTAAGTACAACTTGGCAATGTCGTGTCATAATATACAATAAATATATTGTGCGCATGGACATTTTGTTACTGTTATTTCCATGCGTCCTGGCTACCCCTGTGAGGGTTATTCGCACAAAAAAGTGTACGTCCATTATAATGTGGGTTTATTTTTATCCATTTTTGTTTATAAAGAAAACAACCATTACATTGTGTGTGTGTGTGTGCATGAATAGGTAAGTTCGCTTTTACCCTGTGTAAATACACTTACTGTAAAGGTGAGGTCACACTGTGTCACGATTTGTAGAAGGACGTCGTTGCTCTACCACAGATTCGTTGCAACACCGAGCTATTACAGTTATAGCAGATGCAGAGGTCACGCTAACTCTGGAACTTTTTACAAACATGGCGGCTTTATGCGTTCTTTAACGCCTATACCATTGAAAGTGTTTTGAAGAGATCTTAAGCCTTATTCCTTTTACACTCACACAGGTTGGGGGAAGCGTCCGCATTCGACGGAATTTAGTCGAGACATTGACTCAGCAGTTAAACCATTAGGTTCGGTGCGTCGTTTCTTTGTAGAACAATCGACAAGTGGGATGCTTAACCAGCCCACGTCTCCGCCCTATCCTATAATCTTGGATCCTTCAAGCGATGCGTGAACCTTTGGCGTGCGTTGTAACGACGGCAGCCATGAACCAGATCGGTTGTTTAAGTCGTCGGTACTCTTGTACCTCCCCTTGCTTGCCATTAGCTACTTTGGCCGAACTATGATATAGATACGTTTCAAATAGCCTTAGTATAGATAGAACATAGAAAATAGGCAGTTACTTTTACTTTACATTGTTATCAGGCCACGTTGTAGGCTTTAATATAGGTGTATAAAATTGCAGTAAATATGTATAAATATTTATAGTTAAATGATTATTTATGATAATAATAAAAATCGCATTGATTGTGAACGCGCCCTTATTCAATGCTACCAAAAAGATTTCATCGGTCATTTGAGTGGACAAAAGCAGAAAATAAACATATTATTCTACCTTATTTTCTTATATAGTAATAGGACATATTAAAATAACAAAGACTCGCTCTACATACGTATATATAGGTACATATAAATGTACATAAATATGACTAACCCTTTACTTTGGATATATTCCTGCTTTGATATTATTATAGATGCTTTATATATGTGTTTACAAAATATGTTTTTAATAATAGACCATTATTCTAAGTTTTAAATTAATGTATGGAACTCTTTTAAACTTGAGTAATAGCAAATGGCAGAAGGGACGGTGACTGGGCTCGGTTTTTCAGTGGTTGCTGTTCCTGAGACATTCTCTGGCAATATGATTTCTATTACATATATAGATATATTTTTAAATTAAAACATATAGCGTGCAAATAATATAAGTTCCTTTAATAGCAATGAAATGTTCTCCTTTCAGTTTTTCAGTGCATCTTTTATTTACTTTATGATGAAAAATAGTGTAATTTATTTCGTCTAGTATCTAATTCTCGATGTTTATTTTTGTGCAATTCAAAGTTAACCACGTTTGAAAATAAGCAGTCATTTATATTCATGTGTTGGCTATTTGGAGGGGTAAGCAGGGGGGCGGCGGGGTGGTGAGTTCAGATACACGTAAAGTGCAATCTCGTTACTGTCACTCGCGTTCACTTCAAGTAACAAGTGCTGCTGTTAAAGTTATTTAAGAAAACGTATTTTCATAATACACAGCTCAAATGATATTGTTCTTTTTGTGTGGACAAATTCTTATGTTTTACATCTAGTTATTTCAATTTGATATGTTTTATTGCGTAGGGTTATTAGCAGATATAAAACATTTTATGATTCTGATAGAAAACCTCCATAGTGTCTATTATGTGGGCTGTTTAGTTGTAGATGCAAAGCTAGCGAGAATGGTGGCAAGTATCGTTCCATTCTCTCTGCGTGTCCATGTGTGAATTGGAATATTTTGATAATCTTTTAACACTTATAAATGCATGAAAAGTGTAAGTGGTATGATTGTTAACAATTCGTTTCGTTGGATGAACTTGCATACGAATGGCATAAATAGTATTTTGGGGTTATTTGTGAGATTATGATTTGCGGCGTGGTGGGATTGAGCCACCACTTTGGGGGCCTTTTATGGCCGCGGATGAATATAAACGATTCGATTTTTCCTATTGCCAAGAGGGCACCTACGCGAATAATAATTCAATATATTCCTATTTATATCTATGCACAACGCAATTATTCATTGGATTTAGTTGAAAATTTCTAAACTCACGGACCGCACTCTACTTTAACATAGTATAATAAATAGAAATTAAAATGTATTACTTCTGTTTTCAAAGTCTTCATAATACCAAGAATATATATTTCAATATTTTAATCTTAATAATTAATAATATTAGAAATAAATCTAAAATATACTTAATGCTTGACCTATAACTTTTCCATTTTTTCTTCATTTTGTACAATTTCCGTTATGTTTTTTTTTATTGTTAAAGCCCTAGTCCTGTCACGCCATCTTCCGGAAGAATGTGTATATAAGTCACTGAGTGTGAGTTGCGAGTTGACTTCCTTGGAGGCTCCCCTGACACGTGACTTCTGGCAATTAGCCATTGAACAATATAACCCTTATAGATCACATATTAAAAGCTTTCAATGCACTTCTCAATCCCAAAAAGTGGCCACCATTAATAAATGGTGAAATATAGGCCGACGTAGTGACGGCAACTGAGGCAATCAGTGTCTCAGTCTCGCTGACCATCAGCCAGATTAAGGTCTGATGTCGCATCGTATAATAAAACATGAACTGTCAACACAAAGAGAATAAATCACTAATTCATTAGTAATACATTTTAGAAGAAGGAAGCAAGGGAGTTATTTTAGAATCTTAGTAAATAGATGTCCGTAGTCTCTGCCTATCTAAGTTATGATAGAATCAGAATTAATAAAGTCAATCAATCAAATTATCACGTATTTTTCCCACAGGAAAAATCTATATCAGATATATAAAAAATATCTGCCTAGAGATAATGGAGCGCCACATGCCCCGGTCCTGACACAAAGCCCTCGCATCTTTCATATCCACAATTTTCTTCAATTTCATACAAGCTCTATTAAAGTATCTGTATTATATATTGCAGAGTCACTTGTTAACATGTATTTTTTTAACGAACAGTTTCTAAGCAATAAGCGTAGGTAGAGGGGGTAAGTAGGAGTTGTAATTTTGCATCTTTGTAATAAATTTGTTGGAGTGTGCTTGAGGGTTGAATGTTCAAGTCATCATAGAGAAAGAGGGTGATCAGCGACAATAGCTTTATTGCTGCCAATTCTATTCAACACATTAAAACTTTACAAATTTATGTTTTGTGTTAAGTGTATACATTTCTTTTTTTTGTTCATTGTAATAGACATTTGTTTTTTTTTATTATTTTATGGATAATAATGTTTTGTGTAACATTCGAATTACATTGCGTTGTATAAATTATTAATGCTTATTGCGAAAGCTATAAGGTTTAATTTAGGAAAAAAACAAAACCATTTCCAGCCATTTACTCCTAAATTTATTAAAGTCATCGAGACAAAAACTAAAACGAAAACAATGTACAACTATATTAATATGTAAAACGTAAATTTAATTAAGAAAATGTCCCACGAATTTTTGTACAACGAACATTTTAAGACAATATTTATGTCTATGTATTGTGTGCATGTGTGCGCGTGTGCGTGTGTGTGTGTCCTGCAAGAAACGAACATGTTTTGTTTAAAACTAACAAAATAAGACAATATAAACTTAATTGTAACACGACTTCTAAAGTGTGTTATTTACGTCACACAGATTAAGCAAACTGAAACGAAATCCATTTGTGCAATACAGTCAATGTAACAGCTTAGTTGGAAATGAATTAGTCTGTGTGCCAAGTTAGAAATGTAGTTTTAAAGGCCATCGGCTATTTTGGGGAATCTTCGTTCGGACAGTTAAGTTTTAGTTTGTTAAGGCAGAGTTCAGGTTTTGCGGTTGAAGCGATTTTCTTAGTTATTTGAATTGAACTTGCCCACATCTAAATATAAGTGAACTGGAAGTAACACACTTTCAGTTCACTTATAGAATATCCTGAACGCTATATAGAATAGTATATCCTGTGCCTATATTTTGAATATATATTTTAAAGACAAAATGCTAAATATAACAAAAATATAAAAACATTATCATCAATATAATAACAACATTGTATTAAAATAGCTAAATTCCATGCGATCGTACCTGACTTCCTTCCTCGCGAGCCAATATTCCAGATTATTAACTAACTTTATTCACAGAGGCGAACAACAACTCCCTGCACAAGACACACACCGCACACCATCACCAATTCATGCCATTAACTAGACAAAATTCATTATTATATGTATATATGAATTTTAGTATAAATATTAGTACTTATAGGCTTCTATTTCATTGTGCTCGGAAAAACATGACAGCGCCTCACCTCATATTAAGGTGGAGTAGGATCAGTTATTAGACGTAACTAATAGTGCAGGTAAATAACTGCATTTAGCAGTCGCATACACTTAAAAGTACGAGTACTACCCCGGATCGACAGACTTGGCATATGGACACCAAAAGTCTGCCTACTCCTTAACACCCTGCTCCGGAGGGAATATTTTAATATTGTTTGTAATATCCAATTAAATAGAAATGATATAATGCATGAGACAAAACTGGTGTGTTAACAAATGCAACGCACGGGTTATTGGAATATACTAAAAGATAAGAATCAAATAATATAAATCACTTATTATAATTTTACCCTTTTCAGACGTGAATAGATAATAAAATATTATTTCTCAATCAAAATAATGTAAATAATATTCATATAAATTTGTCTGGGTTTCGGAGATGTTGCCCAGTGTGCGTACATCCGGGGCCGATCCATGGCGTATCTCCTAATTTAGTATTGATTAAAAATATTTCGCATAGTTGGATGGATAGCTTGGAATGTTCGGCCGCGGCGGCCGGCGGCTCCTCACTGTTTATCTTAGAAGGGAGCAATGTTGTCTTAACATTCACTCCAAATACATGATTTACTTATATCGGTGTATGTTGCAGAGGAAACTCAGCATTATGGCGGAGTTTAAATATTATTTGTGTTTCTTAAATGGCCACTGAAATAAAATTGAACCAATGTTGTTAACCTAACAACATACTTTGGCCATAAATACTGTTACAATAATAAATAAAACAAAATAAAAATTACATCCAAATTTATAACCGGTCATTCTCATATTCTGATCTAAATTGTCGATACCAATGTATCTTTGATATAATTTCGATATAATACGTCGTCCTGTTTTTATAATACAAGCACTTTTAGTAGCTTAGTAAAGAAATTTAAAAAAATTTTTGTGTACCGGGCTTTTGATGGATATAATGAAACGTCATCTATTAGTGCGAGACAAAGATCTGGCTGTCCACGTAGTATTCCTACTTAAAATGGGAGCAAAGCAGTAAAACAATGTATCCAGAGAAGAACCCAGAACTATGGCGCGTATTTTAAAATATAACTTAGAATTAAAACTTGCAGCTTTTGATAGACGCGCTGCTCAAAATAACTTCTTGGTCGGTACGCAAAGGGAGGTCACAAAAAAATTACTGACGATACATTTGTACTCTCGATATTTTAATAAGCAGAACGGCCGAGTTTATGCTCAAATCTTTAGAGAAGTTACTCAATTTTTCAAAAGGGTACACGTGGGCACTATTCAGCTAGCGTGATGGTGACTAAGCCACATAAGATTCGATTCCTAAGAAGATAATTCAGTTTCTTAACAACAGTATGTTCCATAACCAAGAATGGTCCTTCAGCAAGACTCAATGTTTTATGGTTTCTAAAGAATATGACATGCTCTAAACGCGGTGATAATTAGGAGCCCCTAATATTATGTTCCATAAGAACATTGACAACAGAGCGCGTGATTCAATTGATAGGTGGCCACAATGATTACATCAGGGACAATGGAGACCATGTTTCATGAGGATATTTAATATGCTATTGTATTAATGTATAAACTAAAGCACACTTTTGTAATTAATGATTTATGTTAATAACAATATTTATGGAAAACTATAGAGTAAAAATTTTAATAGATAAGGTTTTTTGGGTTATCATCATCAGCTAGAAGATGTCCACTGCCGAACATGGGCGTCCCCCTTAGAAGGCCAATTTATTTTATTTTATTTTTTTCGCCAATATTTTCGGGTATTTAATTTATATAAATTGAGTTTATACTAATTAAATTTATACTAATTAAATTAAGTATTAAGGAAATTTATCCAAACTTAAATTAGGCCACAGTTATTTATGATGGCCTAATAACATATGTATTTTTAGTACAATAAATTATGTTATCATTTTGATGTTGCCAATGTGTTTTTATTAAATTATATCTTTAGTGCATAAATATATAAGACAAATAATTACGTATAGGATATTATAGGTAACTAAAAGAATATAATTGAATAAGTATAGCGAAGATTGTTCGCGTAGTTAAGTTAGCGATGGATAGAAAAGTTGTTGGAATCTTTTAGCAGTTAAAAGTTTTTGTCCACTTTGTAACTGCGAGTGTCTGACACCGCGCCACCGCCATCCTGCTTTTAACTATCGGTTAACCTCTGCTATTGGATTTCTTACTTAAAACTTTATTCTTTAACTTGTCTCAGACATATTATCTGCAACCATTTTATTTCACATATCACCTACATCATGTATCAATATTTTTAATATTTATGCTTATTGTATAAAACATATTAATTAAGTATAACGGCCGGCATAGTGACGGTAACTGAGGCAACTGGATGTCAATGTCACGTCCTTAATAAAAAGAAAACTCGTAAGATTGTAATTATGTTCATAATTTTTTATGATTTTCTCTTGCAGCACACGGGCAACATATTACCAAAACATCCCCATGGATTTAGTAATGTCAACCAATCAATTAAATTGTCACGCCTTTTTCCCACAGGGATAGGCAGAGACAATAGAGCACCACTTGCCACGGTCCTAACACAATTCCCTCGCTTTTCTTTCGTCAATCGATTAATGATTATAATAATAATAGAGCGCTTGTGTCACGTAGGTGTGCAACCGGAATGATTGTCAAAACAGAGAATGTTGTTATCGGAATGGTGCGGATGTCCTCCGATAATGGCCAATACTTGGAATTGGACACACCGACACGTTGTTGTGATAAACGTGTTGTTATCATACGTTAAATGTAGGTGTCCGTCCACACTGACCATGTATATAGAGATTGTGAATGTGTTGGGTCAGGATCGTGAAAGTGGCTCTGAGGTGTGACAATTCCATTGAATTATGTTATGCAGTTAGTTAATAATTTAGTTAAAGATCAAAAGTTTTAAATAAAAAATAAGTTTCGTTTCTACCTATTACGAGAATAAATTGAAACAATAATAATGATTCATAACAAGAACACAATTGCACAAATTTGCGCAAATTTATTATTAAATTATAGATAATAATAAATTTCGTTTTTAAGCATTTCATTTGTTAATTATTATAATATTTTTTATTTCTATACTAAGCTACTAAAATTCTTACATCATCGAAACAGGACAACCAAAGTAAATAATATAAAAGATACATTGGTACCGGTAATTGGTTTTTGAACCCGTGCAATGGTCATGCACTGCCACTACACCACGGTCGCCATTTAAATTATATAAGAACATAGTCCAAAGAGGTCACCTATAATATGTAGAACATCCCCCATTTGTATTTGTTTCTATTATAAAAGTTTATTCCTAATGCATTAGTTCGCGGAGTGCTAAAATGATTTCAGCTTAAGTTATGGACACACGCATTAACACGTGCACACACTAAATAAAACATCACTTAGTATTAAAACACTTCAATCAGGCGGGGTGATGCTGATAATACCAAACATATATATTATATATATAACTAAAAACATAATAATTATAAGACAGATAATGTATGGACATTTTAAAAATAAATAAATAAATCATTTCAGTTGGCTTCAATGGGCAATGAGATGAAACCATAGAAATATCAATCAATTATTATGCTAGGTACAGTCAGCAGCAGATATATGTGAGCATTCAATGCGTCAAGTGATGCTGACTGTACCACTTCACTTATATGATGCGGCATTTGTGCATCAGTTATAAACTGATTTTCATGAAAGTTTATTGCTTTCTGTGCTTTTAAATAATACTGGTCAATAAGCCATTGCAAGTGAAGTTCTTTGTCCGGCATTGTGACAGCGACTGGGGCAACAGTAAAGACTCGCTTTTTACAGTCGTTGGCACTCTTTAACCTCCTCTTGCATACCATTAGGCCGGTCGAGATCAGATGTCGAGTCACAATAAAAAAAAGTTATATTAAGGATTTATATTTTTTAATTTACTTGATATATCACAGCACGCCGCCTGATGTTAAGTTGAAATGCAATCCATGAATGGAGGTGACTGCTGCTACAGGCAAAGTCAGTCTATTAGATCAGTAGTTAAATCGCAGCTCTAGATCTAGATACTTTTTTTTTTCAAAAAAAAAACAATCGCTAAACCGTTCGTCCACGCCTGTCGTTACTTAATTAATGAACCAAAATGTGGCGCCTCCATTTGGACAAGTAACCGTTGCACCAAATTAACCTTTGACCACGATCCATCTTCTTCCACCTGTGCAATTCTCTTATTGCATAGCCCATACATGTTCGCGAGCATGCAATGTGTACATGTGCTAATATTGTTCTAGTGGATAGTTATTCAAAGGCAAAGTTGTTTATTCGCGGTCCCTCGGCCACTGATGGCGGTTACGGCTCTTCAATATTACTTTATTGTTTAGAACATGCATCCACGAGGTCAGCGAAACGCGCGTCTTCACTATTATTTCGTACATTTGTAGTGTTTTTGTAATTCGGTAAAATTTAATATCGCTTCCTTTTTTAAGTTTATTATGAGTAGGCCTTAATGTTATATAGATAAACAGTTTAACGCGTTTTGTACACTTCGTTTATAATTATTTAGAATATCTCTATTTTAATGTTTAATAAAATTGATAATTCATAATTAATGGTACTTTAAAAGACAGGTGCATGTTTGAATTTTCAAAGGACATCGAGGTACGTATACGAAGATGGCGGGATGAAATAGACTCCTCGTCTATAAGGCAAATTCCAATTGTAAAGTATCGTGAGTTATAGGAAAAACAGAGGGAGCCTTCTGAGACATTAAAATGGGCTAGTAATGATAAAATGTGAAATTAAAATAATCAATATAATGGGTTTTCCAATATAATATACAAAAAAACGTCGCGTTTTAATTTGCCTCGTGTACGTGTTGTGATAATAAGAATAGTTGTGAGTTGTATGAATTATTTGTGTGGTTTTGTGTTGCGAGGTAAACACGTTGTTTGTGTTGTTTTTGTGTTTTTATTATTATTATTATTTATGTTATGGCACTTGTTGTTGCAGGTGACACACAACTTACACATCGCATAGTTGTTACATAAAATCATTATTATCATTTATTATCAAAATCATTTAATAAATATTATATTTATAAATATTCAATACATGATTATTTATAAAACGAACGATTGGTTAAAACTACATCCCGGCTGCAGACACATATTTTCAACCAATGAGAACCTCATCGATTAATTCAATTTATTTAATAAATTTAAATACGATCGTGTAGCGTATGTCTTGCAAACCGAGAAATCCCGGTTCTTAGACACTTGCCGGTACTAATGTATTTTTATATTTGTGGATATATGTAGCTCAGTATAAAAATGTAAAACAAAAACACTATTTTAAAATATATATGTATTGTTCTACTTGGGAGGGTGATTGTGCAAACCTCTAACAACGCTTGGTGTCGTAATTCAATAATTTCCAAGTATTTAGTAGGAAGCCGCCATATTTGTCTTACGTTCAAAATCCTCCCTAAGATTAATACCAAATTTTGTTATCCCTTTGGTGAGTCTTGGCCGGACGTGAAGGGGTGACCACCACCCTACCGCCATACTGCCACACTATTGACCACGCATCACATCATACAATAAGAAAATATACATTAAATTAACATGGTAGCTACTCGCTTTTATTTATATATTATCATCTTCTTGAATTCAATCCAATCGCACCTAAATATGTCCTGCTGTGAAAAGTCTATTCCTGTCTTGTTGAAGATATGGAGTGCCTTTAATGTTGGAGGAGACTGTACCGTGTCCTTCCTTGATCCCTAGATAACAAAATCATGTACCTCTTATAGGTATATAAATAATTAAGTAAAGTAATCATTTAATGAATTTGCCTAATTCTAAACATGCAAATGAATGCGGCCGTTGTCCGAAATGTTGTAACATTGAACTGAGCTCCATGTTGTTTGTAACAGAATACGTCCCAAGTTTTGTTACCAAATGTAAATGCATCAAGTGACCCAAAAGTTGCGAGGAAGGAAAATGTCTTGGACAATGTTGCCCCCAACAAACCCCCCCTAAATACAACTAAACACGTTATGGGAGAAACCACCACAATTCACAATAAAACCACAAAATATAAACCCTTATTGCCTACAATATTATTACATAATATAATAAAAACATATATCAAATATAAAGACCTAAATAATTAAAATTATTAACAACAACTATATGTTAGAATTATAATCTTTGTATTTTGTTTAATTATGGCTCCACATATTATAGCAACTTAACAGGGCATATTGAAGCTGGAGTGTAATCCATGAATAGATGCGACTCTCAATACCTACAAGTGGCAATAGCTTCTGGGCTGGTTGGAAGCGGCAATTTCCAAACTTATAATATTTTTTATTTACACCTTTTATTTAGTGTGTTTGTAATTTTCCTTTTAATTTGGGACAATTTTATTAATAACGATTTAGTGAAGTAGAATTGCGCGAATATTGTTTATGATAAAAAATATATACATTGCGTTATTTTGACCATAAGGTTTGCAGACATCCTCTTCCTGCGCCAAGCAGCAAATTATTTCATTAATAGATTTTACTTATTTTCTGTTCTTCAATGATAATAAAACTTCTTATAATTTATAAATTCCTAAACCCTTCTACTATGAAACAGAAGGGGGAGGGGGGTTGAATATTAAAATGAGCCCGTACAACCAATTGTCGGCATTAACTGCTTAACCCTGCAATAATGATCCCTGGCCAGTTGAGTGTGGGCAGCGCTCGTGAATCAGAGGCCTCCTGTAATTATTAAGTCAACTCTTAACACGTGCCAACGCAAACGTTGCTCCCATTGTGACACCAAATTATTTATATATATATATTATATGCAATCATGAGCCTCCTGACTGATAAAAGACAGAGATAAACGACTACAGAGATCCGTAGCAGCCGACCATATTACAACCATACTACGAATTCTTATATTTCATCAATCAATTAATCAAAAACCACAGGGATAGGCAGAGACAATTAAATTTCATTTTTATTTAAAAATTGTTCACTCATATCATTAATATTTTTATTCATATTATTGCATTTCATTTAGATTAATGAAAAAAACAAATTAGTAAAGATATTGTTTATATTCCAGAAGAAAAGAAAACAAATATAAAATGCATAAGTGTGAATGCGTTACATTATTCAAAGAAATGAATATAATCCCCGCCTAGTTGAGAGTTGTAAGCAGACCCACAGAGAGGTATCCGAATGCGGTCACGTAACAAAACAAAGCAAGAAGTAAAGTTCACCGGTTGGCCCTCGGAGAGGCGGATTGTTGGCGTCTCAGGATTAAATCAACATTAGGTGAAACTATTTCTTAAGAGGGTCTGCGAGGGACCATTGTCCGAGGCAGGCTGTTACTGTTCCAAATGTCTTGAGTAATTAAAATTGCAAATTATATTGTGCCAAGATATTTAGGGGTTGAGGGCCCGATTGTCCCGCGAGCAGGTAGATACGGACACAACAATGGCATTACACTCAAACGGCTGAACGTACTCAGAGCAGCGTCATGAAATCATGTAACAATGATGTACGACGTGCACGTAAACATAAAAGATATTAAAAAACATATTTTACATGATTTAATGTCGTTGGCGGCTCACGAGCGACCCCTGCCTGGATTTATGCCTATCCTAGCTCAAAACTCATTAGACAACAATCCACTAAAGCTTGCCGCGAAAATTTTTATACAACGCTGCGTGTTCAGATATTAACAACTTATAACTACATAATTTTAATATTATAATAATATTAAAATTATTCCAAACACTTAAATTATTATATTACGTTTACTTTGTTGTGTATTATTAATTAATTATGAAATGTGCACAAGTGGTTATTATGATAGCTTCTAATATGTAATGTTATTGTGGTGTCTATATATGTACGTGTATTGAGTTGTATTTTTTCCCCTTAGGGAAGTTGTAAGCAGCAATAAGTCATGCGAGGAGTGTTCCTCGGCTTGCGGCACATCATCCACCTCACAATTTATAGCCAAGACCTGTCCCACCACGTCAACCAACACCATGTCTAGACTCTTTTTAACACTTCTAACACAACAATTGCAGTTTTGTTTTTATATATTGAAAGCAATATATTATGCAATATTGAATATGAACATCACTATACTTGATTAAAGTCACAGCCGTAAGTTATGATAATAATAATATGATATATAGAATGCAACGTAAATTATAATGATATAATGATATATTAATAAAAGCACGTTATAAAGCAACAAGAAATATGTTTGGTGAATTTAGGTTTAACTCATAAAGTGTACGTTATGTTTGTTTTATGTGAAAATCTCATGATGTTATTAAAAGCTATTTGTAGCTTAAATTAAAATGACAAAGCTTTTGGGGATAATAAAGACATCCTGTAGACAATGAGTACGTATTCTGATGCAAATGTAACACCCTCTAAGTGAGCACCTCCGGGTGAAAAAAAGATGCCGCAGAAATCGTAGAATTTATAATAGATTTTTTTATATTTTACGCTTTTTCACCCTCTCGCGGGGAGGTGTTGGCCTTTTTTGCGGCTTCACTTTTTTGCATATTTCGGTATTTCAGTGTGATCGTTATGAAACAAACAAATGAACTCATTCTGAAGCTTTTACTGAAATATTCAAATTCACACTTTTTTATGAACAATTTTCATTTATCCTTTCTTATTCAGTTTACTTATTTTTATTTTCTTTTATTGTGACTTGACATATATTATGGCTGAATTTCGGCAACTTTAAAAGTGATCCCGAAACGCGACGGAGATACATTGGTTTTATTGTTGTTGATAATAGGGCATAATATGCAATAATATATTATTATTGCATATTATACATTTCTATACTAAACATACTTGTATCATAGAAACTTGGCAACCAAAATGCAGAAATATCACATATACAGTGACACCGGCCACTGCTTTTAAACCGATAGTTCCAAACCAGTTGGTGTACAAGTAGTGACCATTTCACTACCACGGTCGCCTGTCTGCCTACAAATAAGTTGACTGTAAAAAGATTTCAATAAAAGACAACAGCGTCGGCATATAATATTAACCCTCTGATACGTGACGACATGTAAAATACGTAAAAGGTGTTAAAAAAGATGGAAGACAGATATTTTCCGGGGGGTAAGAATGTTTTATTTTTCACTTAAGCACCTCGTCGGCAATAAAAAGCAGACGCAAATGACGTAATATTTGTGGTTGTGTAGGGGGGGCGCAGGGAGGGGGCGGGGGGCTTGGGGGGCTCTTAAGAGATATGAGGTCATTACTTATGCTAATTTTTTTGGCTAAGTGATGACTTGCTCAAGTTATTAGGGTGGGGGGCAATTGCACCTGATCTTAACAGCCGCTTGATCTCTCTGCGTCACACGAGCCAATCGAAAACATTCAATTTCTATTAATTATAATGGCAACTCAAACAACTTATTTTTAAAATGGCCTTCACTATTTACCACAAAGTACAATATTTTTATATATTTTTTAAGTGCTTGTATCATAGAAACAGGACAACCAAAGTACATATACCAAAGGATACATTGGAACCGTTAAGTGGTAACGGCTACTACACGACGGTATTATTTTATTATTTTCAACTCGTACAAGTTGTCGCCAGTAACCCGTGGGCAGTATTCACCACTCCAGCACATCACGTCCAGTTTGCCAATGAGAATAAACACAGAAGATGTTGTATGTCGCCTCACCGTTAAGTGCTTCTCATAGGACTGAGTGTATACTGATTGCGATGTAATTTGGGGGCAACTTTCTCCCAAGTCACCGCCGCCTAATTGTGCCACTTTGCATAATGTATATTTTAGTGCGGGGAGCATTTTTCCAAATAGCCCGCTAATGAGTCGTGAACGGCCCCACTGCTGATTCTTGTGTCGAACACGACACTGTCACACAACGCACTTCTCAATGAACATTAAAAGTGTTACAAAGATTTCAATATTTTATTTCCATTAAATTTACCCCTTTTATATAACAATTAAAGTATGTTTTGAAAACTTGAAAAATAATTCGTCGAGAAGAAACCACTACTTAAGAGTTAAACGTTATAATTATAATATTTATTCATTATGATAGTAATTAATGGGTCAAGGCAAGTGTCGCTCCATTGTCTCTGCTTATCCTTAGAAAAGGCGTCACAATTTGATCATTAACATTATTTTTTTTTAAATACGTAAACATATTGAAATAAGTTTAACATAACAATTAAAAAAATTAAAATATAAATATAAATAATATAGAAAATGAACTGCAATATGATTTGTAACATGAAAAATATTTGAATTTTGTCTATATACCTAGTCGTAAGTTGTGATCGGATTGTAATCGTGGTGTTGTTTCGTGAATGGCGCGCGTTGATGTGTTGTTGTGAATGCGCTCGCGGAGGTATCCCGTCTCATTACGCGCACATTCGCCAAACTGATTTATAGCACAACTAAGTGAATTCGCAACGCAACCACCAATTCAATATACTCGCATCGGTGACTTTTTAATGGAACAATGCATGTGATACTATGCCACGACTCATGCGACTACGAGAACTGTTCATAATATATCAGCACGACTATGCAATATGCAAGCAACAGTCGCCACCGCTATGCCGGCCTCAATCACCTCCGGCACGTACACGCTCATCTCTCTACGAGACTGAGACACACGTGAGATGGATAATAGTAATATTATAATAACGTCTTGCACTTGGTTATATATATAATGTTAGTAAATAATAACAAAGTTCAATATAAAATTGATATTACAAGAGGCGAGCAATAACTCAAGTGTTGTGCAGAAATGTTTATTGGCCAAGTTGTTCATGTCGAAGGCACAGGTGTGACCGCTCGTGTGATACATTTAAAATCTCCGCGCATCTGGCAACACTGGCTATTTGGGAATGCGACCATTTGGACATTGGACTTTTGAACCCCCCAATTGTGATGGTAACACTATGATGATGGTCAGCCGGTTAAGGAGTATATCCTTTCACTATGCTTATTGTTGGTGCGACCATTGGAGTGTGATCCATTAGCGGAGAACACTGCCTCTGTCTGCCAATGTGAACATTTACAAGTAGCAGTTGCATCCACTATGCCGGCAATTACAAGTTCTTGTGGCCTTCTTCTCGTGATACGCCTTGCCATACTAAGCTCATGTCTATTTTAATTAATTTCATATTCTATAGCTATATTCTTGTAACGCTTCATATATATTTTGTGGTTTTATTGGACGCGTTAGTTAACACAGCTCCGCAACACTACGAGTCCCGGGTACGATTCCCGCTCGGAGCACATTGCATTTAATGATAATGTCTAATTAAAACTAGATTGAATATTACAAATATTTGTTAACAATACATATGAGGCGAATATTTGCTCCGGGTCTGCGTATCTGGGCAGACAGTTGGTGTTCATGTGCCCAGTTTGCCCATCACCATTTTCAAGTGTACAGACTCTGAATTAACTCAACCTAAAAGTTACCGACTGCGACTGCGACTTGCACTTATTGACCTCTAGGAGCAGTCGCCTCCATTTCAGCTTAATATCAGTCGGGTCGTTGTCATCGAGAGGTCAAAATGTGTGAATGTGCGAAGGTTGTGTTGGTTGTGTGACGTCACCGCGGTTGCGTCCCCGCCATTAATATTAGTTTAGCAAAGACGTCGAGCGGTGCGCACGTCCGGATCACCTCCGCGAGATAGCACAATTCTATGAGCTGAATTGCAAATGAGCCATTTGAAAGTTTGCAAATAACTGGATTATCACTAACAACCACTTTTATATCTCTTATGTTAATACCTATATTGTAATAACTCCAGTACACTTTACTTTTATTACCAAACATAAGTCGCAACACCTTAAGTTGCCTTCCAGTTTACAGTTGCCTCAGCCGCAACCACTATAAATTGTATTAAAACGAATACTGTATATTGATATGCATATTATGCGCTCGGCTGCTGAAAGAATAAACTATAATACAAACAAGTAATTGTAATGGTCACCTTTACACAAACTTACTCCGTTTTTCACTACTCCTCACTTTCAACATATTATCACTTACTTTCAGCGTTGTAAAGGTGGCGAGACTATTATTATATTTCAAGTACAACTTATGTCGCGCGTACACACTCCTCTTTTTACATACTAATCATAATAACATACTTATTTCAATTCCATAGAATCGCTCTCACTCAATCAGTTCTGACTGTCATCCAAACTAAAAGATTCGGCTCATTTTGTCGATCAATTGCCAGCTGGAATTAATTGCTATTCATATGTTCTTTCTATACTTTGACATTGCATTCTTAAAGTGTGTAAAAGCACCTCTGACCGGCGTAGTAGAGGCGACTGAGACGACTGTGGCTTTCTCAATCGCCAGTGCTCCTTTTGCATTATGCGAGGTCAGATTTGTTATTGTTATTAAGATATACATAAATATAAGTATTCAGTATTCAATTGTATCCTATTTATACTAATGTATAGAAATGCGCAAAAAAAGATATATGTAAAGAAAACTCTGGTGTTATGTTTAATATCCGGCTGAAGGTGAACTGGTTAGGTGCGCTTTACGAGCACATCAAACACACCTCGCGCGACCAACACAACCATTACATATACAAACAACTCGCACACAAATCAAGGTGCCACAAGACCACGTCTATAAGCGCTGCCTACGACACGTCTTTTAAATTATAAACATTTTATATGCCTCGATCCATTCATAATTTGTTTATCCACTATTTGATCAAAAATCGTTGGAACGATCTCGACTAGCTCAAAGCTTTACAGATTAAAATTAAGTAAAGTTATTAAAATGGTTTTTTTTTAACTTGTTCATATATATCATGTTCCTTCAATTCCAACAATTCCTTCCGGTCTTTTTAAATTTTATTACAACACATAAAACAATGCACATAATCTCATCAATATGCGAAAGCTACTTCTGCAACTGATAAATGTTATATTCGCTCTGCTACCCTCTCTGTACACTGGGATTTTTTAGGCTGATTTCGAACGCGTCCGAGTCACTTCACGGTAAAAGTGGTTCACAGCTTAGCAGGGCATTAAACAGCCTACCATTTAAACATGCAGATCCTAAGGTAGTATCCTTAATTTATGTATCCAACCTTTTAGTCGGGTAAATAGTAATTGTATATGTTTGGTCTCGCACGGTGCGAGGTGAATGTGTGCGAGTTGTGTTTGTCTCCTTTGTGAGACATCAAAGAGACACTACCTATTCGTGTGTAGTTGTCGTAAACATTTGGTTCCTGTCATTAAAGCCATGCGCGGCCACCGGTTGTGCACACCTGCTCACACACACACATTCACATAATATTGCATTGTCTAACAATTAATGTCGCTCAATAACAACATATTATGTATTTAACTTTTATAACATTGTTAATGTTATTTATATAAATAAATAATAAAAGCATGTAACAAATTACATATTTTTCTGTCGTCGTTACTCCCCCGTCCTTGCGTACCATTAGGCAAGTCCAGCCTCAATCAAAAAATTACAATTAATTATGTTATTTGTAATTTTAATAATTGCAGCTCTCCCTTAAGCAATCAATTTGTTACACCTCACATCCCATAGGGATAAGAAGGGGTAATGGACTTCCCTACTGAAAATATTCATGGCCAATAAAATTAAAACCTAAAGTGAGTCAATGGTAGTTTGGATTATATTGAGAGTTGGCGCAGTTCATCTACTCTGGCATAACGGATTCGACTGCGACTTTCTCAAGAATATCTGGTATAGCAATCAACTCTGTTCGTGTATCAAGCAGTAAAAAAATATCTTTAACTAACATTAAATTGCGGATGTGAAAAAAGCTATAGAGTTATGTCAGGGCCAAGGAGAGGGGTATACTGCCTACCCTTGTGGATATTGAGGAGTGATCATTTGATTGAACTTATATTGTAAACCTATTATTTAAACATGCATTTTGATTTTTCTCAGACATATTACTTTACGTTCATTAAATTGCTTTTAATTTATGAGACATCATGCTTAACGGTTTCCTTACAAAAAACTGAAACAACGTTCGCTTCAGCCAACATAAA
Source organism: Tinea trinotella (assembly GCA_905220615.1). Taxonomy (NCBI): domain Eukaryota; kingdom Metazoa; phylum Arthropoda; class Insecta; order Lepidoptera; family Tineidae; genus Tinea; species Tinea trinotella. The sequence continues at coordinate 14,224,218 of HG992313.1, forward strand.
TAAACACTAAACAAGTGAAGATTTCTTCAAAACAACTTGAGTATAAAAAAGTCCCAATACAGGTGCAGACAACCTTTCACATATTTACATTATAATAAGAGGGATTTTTTGCTGAAAATATGTTCTTTCATAAACTGACATCATTGTAAATATTTACTATGAGGGCTCTCCGACACACTGCCCTTCCACATGCACAGGTACAAACACATATATGTTTGTTTATATTAAACCATATGTCTTCATAACCATAAAAAGGAACTATTATTTTAAGTGCATCATTTGACATGACTCGTCATCCCAAAATGAGGTAATGATAAGCCAGTGTGTTTCATAACGTGACCATGGTCTTGTAGCAGTGAAAACCCCTTGCCCGTACCAATTGTATTTTTTATATAATATGTACATTGTTCGTCCAGTTTCTATGATATATATGCATTTTTAGTAGCTTAGTATAATAAAAATGCCATCATTTTCGTGTAATTGTTTCCCACTGAAATTGACTTCGTGTAATGTTTTTATTATGATCATGTTGCTTGGTCCTAATAAGCGGCATAACCTCACGTATACACAAAAACCAAGAATGAACGTTGACAAATATATCTAAATCGTGGTGCAATAAAACCTCTATCAATCTTTGTCTTGACTTACCTAAAACATATCATATTTATCCAACGTGTCCCCAACAAGGGTTTGCTCCTAAATGGAGTGCCTCGCTACAATTAAACGAACAACGTTGCCATTCAACATTACTTTTCATATACATTGATGCTTTTGTTCAAACACACATGTAATACAATCATAGTTAATAAGCAATGGTTGTTTCACTGCGCAAGTATGTCACACGTCTCTCTGCCAAAGGTCAGTAGGCGGTTGATAGTGACAAATCTGTTCCATTAGTGCACGCGACAAGTTCGTTACCTGACCGGACTGTCCCGCACTGGCCCCCCCTCACTATGCCGGCCTATGCATGCGGACACAAAAGTAGTTTTCGTAAACATAAATTGAGCAGAAAATTAGTTAGGTATTTTTTGGACTGTTCTCTTATAACTGAGATGAATACTGTTTATATGTATGTATACTCTGTAGACATTAGCATTTACATCGTATTTATTGAAAATGTAGATAGGTAGGTATATTCAATTTATAATGTAAAATGATTTGAACAAGTCTAGGTTCATTTCTGTGTTCGAATAAAAAGAAGAAATGTCAAAGCACTTGTATTGTTGGAGATTTTAATTTACAAAGAATATGTTTATAGTAAGATAAGACATTATATATTCTAAATAACAACATTCACAACTTTTATTATCTAAGTACTGCTTTTTTATAGCATTAATAGTGCGCTAAGGAAATAGTGCGATTGACACCGCGATTGACGCGATTGGGTCGGGGGCATCCTTCGCTTCGTATTAATATGTTTCTGTGATACATACTTTCCGCGACCTTTTGACGACAGACGTGGGCAATTGGTTTGTTGGACACCAGTTTGTTACGCGTAAAGTCCCGGGTTCGATCGGAGCAAATATTTGTTTTATAGCTTTGATTTGAATATTGCAAACATTGTTGATAAAAAAACGAGGTGAATATTTGCTCCGGGTTATCAAAGAGTGGTAGGCAGTGGCGCCCAGTCTACCGATTCAGGGTAGTACCACCACTTACAAGTAAACAGACCGTGAAGTGACTTAGTCGCATAGTGGATATGACTGCTACTTCTAGTTATTAAATTTATGGTCACCTTCATACATGGACCACACTTCAGCTTACCATCAGGGGGGGCTGCAATATGTCGAGTCACAATAAACTCACAATAAAAAAATGATACAGCCCTCTTGCTTCCTTTACATACACAATTATCTTCATAAATAATTATAATTAATTAATTAAATAAACACTAGCAACTAATAAAATGTATCATTCGTCCGCACTTAATATTAAATGTGTTGCATAATTGAATTTGTGTCACTTCTGCGAGAACATAATCTTTGTTCAAAGTTTAGGTCCTAGTGAAATCATGTTCCCGGTCAAGCCAATTAGTTCCCTAATTAAAGAACACCGCCTTTGATCTGATATTCAATGGGGCACTTTGGCCACTGACGCGAGAACACTCCCACCGCCAAGAGGGGGGGCCACTCCCCACCATACCTGCCACAAGAGACACTCCACGACAACGTTCAATCACTTTGGCTTTGTTTTGCTATCTATTCACTAATGCTCAGATATCAATTTGTGTTTATTAAGTTATTTTAAAAAAGGAAAAATGATCATTTGAAATATTAATGAATAAATTTTATGTTTACCTGTATAATTTGATACTTTATTTTATTTTTATTTTTTTATTATTATACATTTCTATAGTAAGCTACCAAAGTACATATATCAAAGATACATTGGTACCGGTGAGTGGTTTCGAACTTGTGCCACTCAGCTTACGTAGCCATTGCACTGCCACTACACCACGGTCGCCTTAATTAAGACGCGACAACTGGCCTCAACTTGCATGATTATAAACAAGGTGTAGTCCACAAGGGCCGAAGAATGAAGAAAACTACGTCATAATGCGCTTGAAATAAATAATAATGAATAATAATAGAAAATAGTTAGCTATTGTTATTGTATATATGTTAATGGGGTGGCATTTAACCCTGCGCGTGTGTATGTTAAGGAAGTGCGACGGGCCGCCTTAGTGCGGTCACTTTCCGCTTCCTGAGTGTCGCCTTTGACCTGCTTGTTGGCGGACACGGCTCGCCGACCACTTTTAGACACTACTTACACACATCATACATACCACACACTCATATATTATTTAACAACACAAACAACACAACACATTAAGTGAACATGTTGAATATTGTTCAATCACCATTATATTGTAAACCCGCGGACGGAATTTGTCTGAATAAAGTCAATGTCGCAGCTGAGGTTTAGGAGCGCCAACGACTTAAAAATCTACTTGTTGACGTTTGCCTAAGTTGTCTTCACTATGTCAGCTTGATTTGCTTTTTCAGGCTTCGCTTGAAGCATTCAGGGTTATATGTGAAGAAGTGAAAGGCGGGTAAATCCAATGCCAATAAGAACGCGCTAAACCGTTTTCTTTGAATTTTTTTAATAGACAAATGATCAACAGAACGCGAATGCTTCCCCGTACCTGTGAAGCATCGCGGGAGTAACAAGGTCAAAAGAGCTCCTTGGAATATTCTCAGTGGTGATAAAGTACGCATAGGCTCTATGCTAAAATGGGCTGCAGGGTTCTCGTAACCTCCATTTCACCAATAAGTAGATAAATATAATGAGTATTATTGTCTGAAAGAGATGTTACATAAAGTTAGAGCATAATGTAAAGAGAGTAAGTAGTTGCGAGCGGAAGTGAAGGCGCACACGCGACACACTTCCGGGCGGTGTCCTTTGACAAACAGCAGCAGCACTCGGGGCTTTAATTACCACTTGACAGTTAGCAAAAGTTATTCGGACAAGGGGTCTCGGGGACTTCGCGTGGAAATTTTGTACGTGACTTTTGGCCATGACATGTTACTGTTATTCTGATATCTTCGTCTTAAACTTAGCATGCTCAAACACAAGTAATTAATTAACTATTATTAATTAATAACAATAATTTATATATAAGGTTTTATCCAGACTACATTATTGAGTTCACAGATGTCTTAGTCGCATCACTATGCCGCCAAATATCTTTTTCAGAATCATGATTTAAATATAAATCTCTTCTTTATGTGTGTTTTTAAGTATATGTATATTAATATTCTAGTTCAAATGATGATTAATAAAATATCTTATTATTTTAGTTGAATTCTTGTGTTTTGTATTGCATATGGTCAATGCAATTGTTACCAATGTACCACTTAATTGAAGCTGAGTATCATCAGATCCAATTAATGAAGCTTAATCCAACTTTCATTACAAAGTCAGCATAAAATTATACCCAAGTTTAAGACGTGGGGTGGTCACCGTTGTGGGGGGGGTGGGGGCTATTAAGAAATAGTTGTGAATGTGCTAGAGAAGGGTGGGTCACTATTTACGCTAAGTTTCCAAGTGGACCCGCAGTGTGTGACGCCACCCTCTATAAAATCACCCCACGCGTACAGTACGTTTTACTTTCACTTCTACTTCAGTCCAAAAAGTTAAATAATAAAATATAAGATAATGTTAGTTAGCTCAAAGTCTACATTGGTTTCTCTCCAAAGTCCAATAATAGCCAAACTCCGATACATTGTACCTAAACTACGAGTATTAAGATACTAGAAAATATAAATAAACTGTGTAAAGTACATAATAGATAAGTAATGACATATATGTATATAAGTATTATTGTAATTCTCTTGCATGAAAATGTAAATTATAGAAATAAATAATATTGTTGGAGCATGCTGTACATAGTCAGTTTTAAGGCTAACTCCAAGTCGGAGGTTTCCAAGTGGCGTCCGGCAAATTGTATGAGGTGTAGAAAGTTAGGGCTCCATCCTTTGCCCCGGGACCGCCTCTTAGGTAAACTCCAACCGGCCTAAGCCGTAACACTCCTAACACTTATTTACAACACATTTAACACATATTACAGATTTTTGTTGGCAGACAAATGAGATCACACCTTTCAGACTATAGGAAGTTGTGCCGGCATATTATGCATGTGCTTATATATAGGTTACATAGGTGATTGAGCTTGTTGATGTCGCAGCAAGTGGGAGCACCCACGATCACTATTTATTATTAATACTAATGTGCAATAAATTGTATAATAAATATTACTTGTAGCATCACGACATTCTTCTGAAGTGTGCTCTGCTAAGAGTCCTTGATCTTACTTCGCAGTTGTTGCAGGAAACTTTTGTTAAGTTCAATAGCAATTGAATGTAACAAAATCATTATTTTGGCAACTGTTGCTCAAAACATAATTTGTTAACTGAATTGTGTTAAGTATACAAAAGTCTCTCAAATATGCGTATGTCAATTGACTTTACCATAGAGCTTGTATGAAGAGAATTGTGGATGTGAAGGAGGGAGTTGTGTCAGGACCGTGACAAGTGGCGCTTCAAAGCCGTCACAATTTGATTTGACTACAGCAAAGTAATATGTTCACCCCTGTTGCTATGCATGTATATATTATATAATGTATACATATGTATTTGTTAGCTATGTAATATATTAATGTGTATATAAGTTTTAAATTATCGTTAAATTGCAAAGAAACATGATAATTACATAATAAAGTAAAGTTAATAATAATTAATAAACATGTAATTTTAACAATGGATGAGATATCTTAGGTATTATTATATTGTTGGCCGACACTTCGACCGCAGACTGGTGACAATGTCAATAGTGGCAAAGGTTAATAATAACAATATAATACATATTATTATAGGTAACATCAATATTAGCCGAATCACCTTTAAGTTGTGAACAATACAATGACATCAAAATATTTAAATATTACTATTCATGCTAAAAGAACAGTTAATATTATATATTTGACAATACAAATTGATTAAAATAATCCTTTCAGAAAAAAAAACATTTGACATATATACATATTAAACATATTATATATGTATATATTAGTTTACAGTGATGACATCATTGAAGTGTTACGTGTACAATGTATGTAGCAGATGGACCATTTGAAGCAATCAAACCCACTTTCACACATACTACTTCACGTAGAGCATAAAGTTTTAGACCACGCATATCATCCAACCAAGATGCCACAATTAGTGCGCAGTGCAGCCGAGTCTAATTGGCTGTGGTCTGTGTTTGTGAGACGAGTGCACGTGTATGGAAAGCAGTGTTTGCAATAAAACTACTTGTATGGGAGAGATGTGTGTCCGCGACAGATGCGGCCTGTTCTCACGGCCGCCCGCCCGCCAGCGCGGACGTACACACCAATGTTACAAACGACAATCAAATATACATAGACAGGACATTTATCATGTTTATTACTGTTACGTACTGTCAGTCTCGCCCACAGGGAGAGCGATTTTTCTAGACTATCTTTGGAATGCCCCAATCTAAATAAATAAACAGTGACGGGCTTGCGACAATAGAATCGACATAATAGCATCCACAGAAACAAAACCGAAAGTTCGTGAGATTTCTGTTTTAAGTGGAACAGAAATCTCGCGAACTTTCGGTTTTGTTTCTATGAATTGGTGTTTACAAGTGGATTGGTTTTACATGGTATTTTCTGAATGTTCCTACTTATACGCCGGATTTCGGCATTATAACTACATTACGTATTTATAATGTTACTAAAGAACATTCATTTGACTAAAATGACAGGTGTGTTTTAGATATTTTTCTATGTGGCTCGACATAATTATCGATCCCTGCCTGATATAATGGAGTCCATGGCAATGAATTAACTGCAAGTAGCATCTCTCAATCAAAAGTTTATCAATCATATGTTACGCTTTTTTCCCACAGGGATAGGCAGAGACAATGGAGCACCACTTGCCAAGATCCTGACAATCCCTTGCTTTCTTCACATCCACAATACGAATAATTTTCTCTTTTGACAAAATTCATTTTTACCAATTTTATGTAAATCAACAACAAAGCGCTCATTGATACATGATCCTAAAATAAATATATTTTTTTTAATTATGTAATTATGAACAAAAAAATATGTATTAATATATTTTTTATTTTATTATAAAAAATATATTAAAATAAAATATAATACATATTTAAATATATATTTTTTATGTTTTATCAGTGTCCATAATGTCTTGTCTATATATATTACAATGGCATTGGTATGTTCACCTCCTCCCTGTTAGTATCGAGGTCGCATGTGCGTCTGTGAATCCCATCAACTCTTCGCCCGAGCACATTCATTAACACAATCTTCACCTCACACACACACGCACACACGCGCACACCTAATTGTATCATCTCCACATATACGAGGGGGGCTATAAAATGACTTTCTTTAAAGTGATTCACCATCACATCTAACAAGTTGTCAACATTATTCACACGATGCCATTTATTTGATAACACATCCGTTATTCTAATTTAGGCTGCTCAATTCTTAAGTTAATAATTACGGGTATACCCGTAGAGCTTTTTAGAGCAGTGGGCAGTGGGTAGTCATTTGCTCAGTCTGTCGATCAGTCTGCAGACGGACTACCATAAGGATGGCCACTGATGCAGCCGTCAATTGTTTCGGTCGTTGGCACACTTACCATCAGAAAAGTCAAGGTCAGATGTCAAATCACAATAAAAAACACCATAAAGTGACTAAGTGGCGTTTCAGGATTAGCCTGAAAGTTTTTATATTCAACTAGAGTGGCATAATGGATGCGACTGCAAATAGCAGTTGTAAAGCATCAGTGACTACTTCCATTCATGGAGCAGTTGCGGTGCCGTCGTGTGTCTGCCCTCGATGAATATTGCTTTTATCAATTGTACATTTGCAGTAAACAGTAGTGTTGTCGCACCTCCCTTTGCGAATGTACAACACACAATATCAAATCTACAAAACGCACCACATCACATCACTTTATGTGCAATAAATAATTTTAAATCAATTAATAAATATTAATTCTTACATTACATTAACTCAATGTCATTTGTGCAAGGGAACTTTGCCACATTTGATATTAAATGAACGTCAACGAACGGAATACTTCAAATTCATCTTAACTCCTAGTTTTCCATTATTATTATTATTTGTGTGCTCTCCAACAAGTGTATGCGACGCCTATTGAGTGTCCCTTTACAACATTTCTTTATTAAGAGTTGTCTGTCTGTGTGTGTGTGTGTGTTTATAATTGACACAACATTTAATTGCACTTTTTAGCCACTTAAATTAACTACTCTCACATTCACAAGCAATACTAATTTTTATAACCCTGTGTAATAAAGTTTAAATTGTGATAATAAATTATGTTAATATTTTAAAACCTGTTGAGTGTTTACATTGAGTGTAATGTCAATTTTTATATTGTTTATATCTAAGTAGTTATTATAAACAAAGAACATTATGTTTTATTATTTCATACATTGGTTGTATATGTTCAAACTTACGAGTTTTATAAATAATTTTTAGAATCAAATATTTTGTTGTAATTTTAATCAATCGCCCTTTCCCCACGGGGATAGGCAGAGACAATGGAGCGCCACTTGCCACGAACCTGACACAACACGTTCGCTTCCCTCACAGCCACAATTCTTTTTATACGAGCTCTACAGTTTTGGACACTAGGCAATATAGCTTTCATTGTAATTAAGCTACAGTTCCTGAAAGAAGTGTTTGAATAATATGTTTGTTGCACTTGATGGTAGCGAAGTCCTGTTGTATATAATGAAAGTGTGATTCACTGAAAGCTATTTGTACGTGTGACCTGTGCTCTGTTCCCACAACATGTCCAATTGTCTCAATTAACCGTTGTGCGTGCGACGGCGGCGGCGATGTTACGCATCATTTACAATTATGAAACATTACAAACTATACAGGCAAACATTCACGAGAAGCATGCGTACGTATTATATTACGAGTACACATATATTTCATATATCTACTGCACTGTTTTTTATTGTGACACCCCACTTGATGTTAAGCTAAAGTATGGTCTGAATAGATGTCACTGCTACTACAATACAATAATTCAATTCAATAACTGCAAGTAGCAATCACATCCACTATGCCATCCTATTTGGAACCGGCGACTTACAAGCTGAAACGCGAATAAATCACTTGTAAGTGGTAGTACTACCCCTGATCGGCAGACTGGCACCACTGCCTACCACTCTTTGATAACCAAACCCGAAACATTATATCAGCCTCTTTTCTTTATAAATAAATATTTGCAATATTTCATCTAATTAATAAATATGACAGATAAAAGCTATGAAACATATATTTGCTTCTAGTGGGAATCGAACCCGGCTAATCGTTCGGCCACGTCTGTCGTCTTCATACAATGACATTAGATGAATATGTTATTATATTGTTAACAATGATGAATGTCAGCCACACATAGGATATATTGAATGAGTGTATAATGTTTGTGTTTTATGAATGATTAGTCATATTTTGTATAACTCTGTGTGTATGTATATACGTAAATGGTGCTTTTAATAGCTTCGTGAGTAATTGTTTCATGTTATATTGTTGTTTGGTTCATTGGCAACAATTGCTATACCTATCTATTGTAATAATAATAATGTTATTAAAATTTACACAATCACAAAAAGATGTGGTGACAAAAATTGTCAAAAAGTGTGTGCGATGGAATGAATTGACGAAATCATAGGAGAAAGAGTAAACGTGGACGACCCAGAAGTCCCCATATTCACACGCCTGCACCGCAGTGCCCTGTGACCAAAAGCATAATATGAAAAAATAGTTGACGTAGTGTTGTGTTTGCCTATCCCTGTTAGAATTGATGCGTGACAATTGATGCAGGATATTTTTAAATTATTATAATTGAATAAATAATCTCCAAGTTGTTATTAATATATATAATAAGTAACGAAAACACTTGTAGGGGGGCGTTCTGCATCAAATTGTAATTAATCGTACCTTCGTGTGGAGGCTGCGCGGCGCCCTCAGCGACATCACGGCGCCAACCAATATATACACCTGTAACATACAATTACTTTATCACCGGCGATTAGAACTTCACGCAACTTTATTACAACTTAAATATCATAAAATATTATATATATATATATATATATATATATATATATATATATAAGTTAAACTTAGTTATTTTATCTATTTCCTAACAATTATCTAGATTTAGCTGATACGTACGTTAACATGAAGTTTGCATTCTACAATAATTTTTGTACAATTTAATGTTCAAATATAAGGAAATTTATAATAAAGACTTAAAACTAAAAAAAAACGATAAAATTCTTTTATATATACATATATATTATTTATACCGGGTGTCCTGTAGGTAGTGAATCAAATGATTCTGGAGGAAGAGGAAGTTATTCCCCATTAGAAATAATAACTAAATTTCTACTGTAATATCTTGTAAATATCAATCAATCAATCAAATTGTCATGCCTTTTATTATTTATTTAACGCGATTGTTTAGAATTTTCCTACAGATAATTTTAAAACATAAAAGTGTGAATCAAAACCAACCTCGAATAATTTATATATTATTTTATTATAAACAAATATATGATTTAAAAAAGATTCGCAACGTTTCATAGCATTCACACGTTATGCTTAATAAGATTGAGGTAAAGTGCGCACACACGTGTCACTAATAAGTTGTGGCAAACGGCTATGTTACTTGATATAACATAAATGCGTATTTACTATTATTTACAATTTTATTATTCATAAGTGAGTGCTACAACTGTTAAATAATGTTCTCATAAGTCGTATTTGCCAATGTGACGTGGTGTGCAGTGAGCTGCCTGCCATTCAGGCGTAGAGACCGTGAAGTCACTCACTCGTAATTCGGGTTAAACTCTAAAGTTGACGGAGTTGTGCAAAGAGGGTGATTGGGAGGGGGACCGCTGCAGACACCCCTATTACTGCAGGTCCCCAAATGTGACCAAAACTATAATAGGCCGGCATAGCGGATACTACTGCTACTCGCGTATTACATTAACAGTCTCCGTTGCAGAACATCAAGCGACATTCAGTCATATGTGGTCGTGGTCAGATGTAAATAAGAATTTCTTTATGATTTAAGGTGTAAATTATTATTTAACAAATTATATAAATATATTAAATTAGAAGGAAAATAAATTTAATTAATAGGTTTTGTGGTTAACAATAGCTTTTTACTTTATTAATAATATATTAATTTATTTATTTAAAAAAATAATAATATATACTTTAAAATAATAAAAAAAACAAAAAATTATCTTAAAATAGTAAATTATTTCCAAAAATGAATACGAGTAGAACGTTTATGTATTACTTTTCTGAAGAACGAACAATACTAACATTTGGCTTATTCCCATTTTCTATTTGTAATTTTAAACTTCCATATAACGATTCCTGCTGTATGCATTTATACAATAATTAATATTATTATTTTGTTGACATTTAGCTCAATAGGAAATTTCAATTTCAGACGTCGTCACTCTTGGACCTCCTCGTGCTTATCATCCCGACAATTTATTCATTATAATATACATATTTTCACATCGCCCATAATTACGCACTGATCGCTAACGTGCCACTGAAAAACTTCCCTGTGATTCCATTTACCACTGATTGGCTCCCTGGTAGTCCTGTAAAATAGGACTTGGTAGTTTTTACATATACTCACTCGTATGTTAGTAATCACCTGCAATCACCTGCAACGCGATGTCAACTCCACCGTGGTTGCATAGACTTTCCATCAGGCGGCCAGTCTATATATATATATATATATATATATATATATATATATATATATATATATATATTATTTGAATCCGTGTGTCCCCACCCTATTATATTACAGTGCATACCTTAGGTGGTTGTCTGGCGTCACCGCAATGAGTCTCGTTTGTATGCCATACTTAAACATCATTACTTTACAACGCAGGAATGCTCTGTTTAATAACTGCTCTTCATTCTAATTCACCATTCCTGCCGCTCTTTGTATTATTCACTTTTTACAATATTGCATTACAAAGGACTATTCTCTCGCACAACGCAGCAATGGTAAGGCACATACAAGATGGACGGGCGATCAGCTATAAGGAGGGGCCATGTCCAGCAGAAGCAGACTTACAGCTGGCATGGTGGTTATGAAAATGCATTAACAACATCAATGACTTTCAATTATTACAGTTTTCAGTTCACTGAAATAATTAAACCTAATCAATGTTAATAAATATTCATTGAGATGAACATTTCTCGTGAAACATTAAAATCTGTTGTTTGAGTACATGTCTGTCTACCTCACAAAGGTAACATAAGATCCCCTCCTAACATGATGAATGTTCCCAATCTTAGTCCAGTGTTAGCTACACTGGTAATTGTTCAACATATACATTTATATATATATGCATTTATAGATATATGCGAAAAACAGATAAAACTCGATATTATGAAACTTTGACCAAATATATTTTGTAAGGCCGTGACGACAATTATAGAAAAAATAAAAGCTGCATTCATAGATAAACTGTTATCGACTTGTAAATTGAGTCTTTTGATCACTCATTAATATTGTACCTTTAATTTAAATATATTATTATCATTTTTACATTTCTATACTCAGCTGCTAGAGTGCTTGTATTATAGAAACAGGACAACCAAAGTATATATATCAAAGATACATTGGTACCGGTGAGTGATTTCGAACTCGTGCTCTCGGTTTGTGTAACCATTGCACTGCCAGTACACAACGGTCGCATTATACTCTTTATTTCTTTTACTTCATTATTTAAATCTTACTTTGATTCATTTGGTTATCTTATATTATCGCATATACTGTGCAGGTGTCGGCAACGGATGCGGTCGGCGTCTGTCGATTTTTCCTTTTTCCGTTTATCCCCACATCTTGTTATAATTGAACAGCCTGTACCTCGCCTGCTCTACAACTAAAGCGCACACCCTCTATGTATTCAACGCCAAATTCACTTTGTTTTTCGCTTCTTTTGCAATTAATTTGTTTCCAAGAATATGGATGCCATTTATAATTAACATAAACATTATAATGAAACACAAAAATGTAGCTATTATAAAGGCAATATCAAATGCAATGAATGAAATGCTCTCAATTGAATTATCAAATTAGCAATGCTTCTCCCCAAAATGGTAACGGCCATTATTGAGCTTCTTAACGATCTGTCAAATGGTGTAATATCAGATGACAATTAAAGTTTTGTCACATCAAATGTAAAACGAGCTCGTAAAATTAATAAAGAATACTTCGGGGGCTAATAATAATAATATTTATGCGTTACTATTAACGCACGCGGTTGCACATTGTCTTTGTGTATATATACATACATATACCAGATTATACATGAACGGAAGCAATGCAAATAATATTGTGATATAAGTGAACATTCTTTACTAAGATACTTAGTGCTTGAATCATAGAAACAGGACAACCAAAGTACATATACATAAGATACATTGTTATCGGCAAATTAAATCCGTGCTCTCGGTTTTGCTAACCCTTGTACTACCACTATACCAAGGTCGCTTTAACATATTTGGATAGTGACAGTGACTGAGGCTAATGCAAAATCAGTTAGTTGTTTCAGTCGTCGTCATGCTGATTAACAGACGAGTCGATGTTATATCTCAAAAACAAATTATCAAAATAATAATTAATAAAAAAGTATACGTAAAATATATAAGTGATTTTGACTTAATGTTAAGTAAGGATGCCATCACTAAATTAATCTGGTTTATTTGTATGTAATGTTAATTGTGATGGCGATCGTGATTGTCCTGTTGTGATTGTCCACAGGAGGGAAATTATATTTTTACGAGTTTAAGCTCACGGCCGCCATCTTGTGTCAATTACATGCAAATCACAATCAGCAACATTATGTGACAACGAATCACACACTTTTATAGTATATTAGAGTAGCTGTAAAGAAATACAAATCATCACATTGGCCATCGATTTTAATATATTAAATAAAATTGTGAATGTGAGGGAAGTGAGGAAGTGGCGCTTCAAGTGGGAAAAGAGCGTGATTGATTGATAAAATTTAATAAGAATGTTTAATGAATTATGTTTTGTTAATATTGGGGGCATAATGTTGTTACTACTAACTTAGGTTATACTTTTTTCATTCACTTTAATATTATTTAATTTGCTTTATCATATACAACTATCGCTAAAAATAGTGACCGCCCTAATATGACATTACAGATGCGCTAACAAACTGCCTCTCAACTGCCCTCCCTTCAGCTCATCCATTCATCTTATAAAGAATATTATTTATTACAAATATATTTTTTTATCTTTTACTTTTTTATAACTTTATTTCTTTTGCAATAAATAGTCGATAATGCTGCCAAATGTAAAGTACTATTTTTATTTTGCATCTAATTTATTATAAATGTACTACATTAAACAACAATGAAGATTGTCCTAAACCTCGGCCAGACTCAGTGGAGGGTGGGCAGCAGCGTCCTCTTGACGTGTGATGTGTATACTGCGATCCTCAAGCCCCCGGACAAGCAAGGGGATTATGGCAAATTATGAACGACAAATAACTGGTGGGTGCAACTGGCATCTTGTCGTTCGCAATTACTCTCTAAGGGGGAGGCTTATATTCAGCAGTGGACATCTTCCGGCTGATGATTAAAAACCAATGATGGACAATTAATGAGCCTTAAATTAGCAAATAGTATTCTTAATTTAAGGTCATATATCTATAGATAACATCAAAATGTATAATCTTAAACCCACCACAGAGGTGTAGGTACTTTGATGCAGTCGGCTGGGTTGGGGGTGATATACCTTTTGCGCAGTAATGATTTAACATATAAGTATATACCTAATGATAGACATGTACATTAATAAACTCAATAACCACCATCTCTGCCTGCTCCTGTACAAATTGAGGCGTGACATTTAGAATATATAATTATCTTAGTAAATGACAATTAAATTGTAATAATAAAGAGTACCATTGTTCATTATTATAATTAATAAGAGCGCGGGATGTTGCGTCACACGTTATTACCAAATTATGACATCACCTTATTATTATTATTATGAGCGTCGTGCCATATCGCCATGATCGCGCTTTGGCACACAATGTATCAATTAATTGCTACTGTCACATATACACACTGGACAACAAATAAACAAGGTCACACCTTCCAGTTATAATCCCATTTCCACAAAGAGTATAGTAACTATCAAACAGAAAGTGCGCTTCACGACGTTTTATATTAATGCAAACACATTGGAATTTATTAAGTTTTTATTAAGGATAATCGTTACTAATCACCAAGTTAAAAATAGAAAATATAACGATCAGTATTCCGTGTTCCCTCCTCTTGCTCGAATAACTCCTAGCATCCTCGTCTTCAAAGATCTTACGAGCCTGACGTTTAAATCTTGAGGATTTTCATCCCACTCGTCTTCAATACAAAACCAACTCCGCGCAACCGCAGACAAAAAAAACTATAATTTTGATAATCAAAGTATTCCGGTGCTCTTCTCTCCATCGACAGCTCATAAAGTGATGACTCTCATAATCAAACACCTGAAATACTAATAGATTTCACTATACAATACATGCCTATAAAATTAAAAGGTTTTTCTCGATATTTTATCTAATCTCTTCATCATATTTTGACTTGATGACAATAGGACCACCATGAGGGTATATCTTTTCGAAAGAAAAATAATAATTTAAAAAAAATTAATACATAATTGACGAAGAAATCTGTGAACATACTTAGGAAATCATAGATTTCTCTCGATTTCCATTAGATCACATCGTCAGAGCCTGACCTGTAGTATACTATTTTAATGAATAAATAAATCCAAATCGGATCAGACGTCTTCGGGTAATTGAGAAACCTTTTCCTTTTTTTGAAGTCGGTTAATTATAAACGCGATAAAAGCCACAAATATATATTTAATTTACTAAACAACTTTAGTGCACATAAAATAAAATGAACTATTATATTAAAAAATACATAATATATTTAGCATAAAGTGAATGAGAAAACATTTGTAACACTGTATCATAAATGTGTACATATTAATAATTAATATAAAACATCATGTGAATACAATTGTGCGCGCTGAGGAGGGCAGATGTTGTGTGCGGCTCATCTGCGTTCATCCATTAAGGTGGCAATACTTGAATCCCCCTTCACCTTCGCATTGTCCACGCACATGTGGACCAATGTGTTCCACCAATATCTCAACTACCCCTTAGCTTAAACGCCACTCAACCACATGTCACGCGATTCGCTACTCTCCCGCCCACACAACAAGATTCCCTTTCGTCTGTCACCCGCTCCACTGCGCTGCCGTCATTTAAGTGGTAAGTCATAAGAAAGCAGCTCATATCGCAGTTTATTTTGAACAATTTTGTACTTTATATTGTTTGATCATTAAGGCCGCATATCGCGTGTCGTTCACTGAGATGCACTTTAGTGAAATGCGCTTTGAGCATGTGATTTGTTGAGGGGCGAGTCGGAGGTAAGATGATACAGATGTTAGTGAGGGTAAGGTGGGCACTTTGGATATTGGCCCACGAACGCACCCACACCGATGACAACTGTAATTCTGTGAACACTCAATTTAATAAAAGGGAAACTTTGCAATTCATCTTCATCGTTCACATCCATTTAGTGCAATGCAATCTCATGGAATGTTATAATTGCCAATTAAATTATATTAAAACACATAAAGGGAAAATAACAATGATAGTCATTACATTACTATCACCTTCCTTTAATATTAATTTGGTTAAAACCACAAAATTACAAGGAAACTAAATAATAAATATATAATAATATATCCATTTTCACTATAAATTATAACTAATTTATAATAAATAACAACTAATTGAAAGATATTCGTATAAAACAGGAAGTGGACGAAATGTTAGCTATGGGTTTGTTGCGCGTAAAGTCCTGGGTTCGATTCCCGGTCGGCGCAAATATTTGTTTTATAGCTTTTATTTGTAATATTTAATAATTATACTAAATATTGCAAAAAAATATTTTAAAAAGTGGATAATTGCTTCGGGTCTGGTTATTAAAGAGTGGTAGGTAGTGGTACCCAGTCTGCCAATCCGGGGTAGTACCACCACTTACAAGTATACAGACCGTAAAGTGATTCTGTCACGTTTCGGGATCAGCTTGTAAGTTGCCGGTTCCATCTAGGTCGGCATAGTGGTTGTGATTGCTACTTATAGTTATTAAATTGTAGTGGCATCTATTCATGGACCACACTCCAGCTTAACATCAAGCGGGGTGAGGTCAAATATCGAGTCACAATTAAAAAAAACACGGTGATTATATAATTTAAAAATACATTAAACTCCACAAGTAAATTAGCTAATGGAAAGTTGATAGCTTTATATAAAAAAATCCCCGCATAATCTCATTGTTAGGAACAATCGGACAGATGGCGTCACTCCCCCCATCAGGTAATACAATACGTGATATAATCTGTGAGCGATTAAAGCGCTGCAGTTGTGACATATGGAATATTAGAGTTATAGTAATGGAGCGATGCAGCGCTTTGGGGTTGCATCGCTCACAAAAGATTTTATGTTAATATTGTGAATTGCTTTGTGCAGTTGAATATGTCAACGTAATCAGCTGTTAGGTGTTACACCCATGGCTGTGATTATATATTATATGAAATTGGTGATACAGGCTTCACATATATATCATACAGCATGGGTAGTAGCAACCTCTCTGATGGATTACACAACCTCGATTAGTGCTCACCTACAATGTAATGCCAAACACACACTCAATATTATTATTAACATTTATTATCAATTCCATATTGAGTGTTTATATATATATATATATATATATATATATATATATATATATATATATATATATATATATATTGTATATGTCATATTTTATGTATATTGATATATAGATATATAGATACAATATACATGTGTACATATTACGAACGAGATGACGAAAAACGAGTTTAAAAATCAGCTCTACGCAGTGGAAAAGGTGCAAGGGGTATACCAGCAAAAACCTTGCAACATCTTTTAAAGAATGTTGGCCTGCCAAGGTCAGCCGTAAGCACATTTTTAGATTGTATATCGAAGGCGGCAATGGTGGGGTCTTACAATATTTGGTTGGGTAGAGGGGATAGTGAAGGCAGAGAAGGTGAGTGTTGACATGTCACAAAAAGCTTTGAAACCTACATTTCGGTCACAAGTCCGCTGCCTTCATTCTCCCGCCTGCCCATGGATGCTAAGAAATTGTTTCATTTCATAAATGCGTATGAGCTATTTATTATAATATATATATTATATATTTACATTCGTTTAGTTGAGTAGTATATGTTATTGTTATGGCGATGTTGTAATTAATAACAAAGTCACTATCTCAATGGCCAGCTGATCATTGTTTACTAATAATAATAATTCTGTATATGTATATATATGTGTGTAACGGGTGTATAATACCTGTCGGACGTCCGCCGGCTGCTGTCACGCCGACATCGCTCATTACTTACGACCCTTCAACACACACACACACTCATTTAATATTATTTATTACACAACAATATTAAATATTAAGTAAAAGCATAACATATATATATATAGATATATATATAGATTCGTACAAAATAGGAACTTATTTGGCGCAGACATGTTAATCAGATGTTGAGCACCTCAATTACTGCGAAGGACTGATAGATATTTTATTACTAAATGTTATTGTCAACTTTTTTTTATTTACTACCAAAATTATGTTAGGCTACCAAAATGATTGTATCATAGAAACTGGACGTATAATGCAGTACTAAATAATATTGTATCATTATTATTATACAATGATATACTTTTTGATATTAGGACGACAACATATATATATGTTAAATTTATATATATATATATATATATATATATAATAATAATGATACAATATTATTTAGTACTGCATTATACGTCCAGTTTCTATGATACAATCATTTTGGTAGCCTAACATAATTTTGGTAGTAAATAAAAAAAAGTTGACAATAACATTTAGTAATAAAATATCTATCAGTCCTTCGCAGTAATTGAGGTGCTCAACATCTGATTAACATGTCTGCGCCAAATGAGTTCCTATTTTGTACGAATCTCGTAGTGCACATGTCCCAATCTTTCAGTAACTACGCCGAACATCCATTTACGCCCACAGCGAATATCGTAGTTCCAAGCTTTTACCTTTTGGCCAATTTCAAAAGGTTTTCGATGATTTCCTTGTGGTAATCTCTGGTTGACTAAGATAACTATTATTTAGTATAGTATTTGACATAATTGAAATATCCATCACAATATTATACTTGTTACAAAAGCAAGTGAATATAATTAATAAAGTGGAGCAATTATTGTATGAAACGTTGGTGCATTCTTTCAGGTAACATGATGAGTTGACGAAGTGTGTTGTGGTGTAACAACAGTTCTCCTGAAACTTAAATTTAAGCATATTTTATTATTCGTGTTACATTGTATGCAAAGTGAGCAAAGGAAATTCATTTTATAAACTGAAACTGTCATTTCAGCTGAAAATATCTACTTATCATATATAATTCAATAATGTGGAAATATGTTCTACAATATTGAGTTTGCGTCACTTGCGAATAAATCATCACACAAAAGTGATACGTTGCGATATGAAGTGGTCGTTCTTATTGCGGACAGTGCGATGGCGGTGGTGGGGGGTGGCCTATGCTTGGCATACTTTAGCTATCAACATTATAAACTGAGCTCTTCGTCGAATTATACACATTTTTTTTTTTTTTTTTTTTTATTGTGACTCGACATATGACAGCACCCCGCTTGATGTTAAGCCAAAGTGTGGTCCATGAATGAATGTCACTGCTACTCTACAATTCAATAACTGTGAGTAGCAATCACATCCACTATGCCGGCCTAGATGGAACCGGCAACTTACAAGCTGATCCCGAAACGTGACCAAATCACTTCACGGTCTGTATACTTGTAAGTGGTGGTACTACCCCGGATCGGCAGACTGGGTACCACTGCCTACCACTCTTTGATAACCAGACCCGAAGCAAATATCCATCTCTTTTTTTTTTATTAACAAATATTTGCAATATTTAATACTATTAAATATTACAAATAAAAGCTATGAAACAAATATTTGCTCCGACCGGGGATCGAACCCGGGACTTTACGCGCAACAAACCAGTCGCTAAACCGTTCGTCCACGCCTGTCGTCAAAATATAGCACATTCGTCATATAGCACGAACAATCCTCGTATATTGATTGGCTCACTACTCACCACAGCTGGGCAAAGGCCTCCCTCTCTTTTTTCCATGACTAACGACATTTGGCGATCTCTCGCCACGAACTATTGTAGGAGTCCATCTCATCTCGCCATCTCCGTTTGGGTCTGCCGCGATGTATTCTGCAATTTCTATATAATTAAATATGTTATATTAGGTTTGTAATGTATTGAGAACGTATCGCAACTGGTGAATAGCATTGCGATGGTGTATTGCAGTGCGCGCGTGCTTTATATCACATTACAATGTACACTGTTTCAAGTAGGCCATAATAATAATTACATACATACAAGTAATAATACATATTATAAGAATGCCTGCAATAATAATGAATGGACATTGTCCACCTGAGTGATTTGATGGCATCAGGTATATTTTTAGGACGGCATAGTTACCGGCCACCTCTTGTTTTCCATCAGGCGGGTTTAAGATCAGATGTCGAGTCACAAATTAAAAAAAATGGATGTTGTTACCAGTATGCATCAGCGAACTTATAAAAACATGTTTTAATTATTTATAAGTTCGCTGATGGTGCAGATTACGTTACTTTTTTAATGTGTCTTGGCATATGACAACATTCCGCTTAATATTAAGCTGGCTGTTACCACAGTTAAATAACTGCCATAGGCAATGCATCCACTATGCCGGCCAACTCAGGCCATGATGGAAGATATAGTTTTCATGACAGCAGCGGCTTCTTTTACAAATATATAACAGAGGTTAAATTTTATATAAAAGCAGACACATGAAATCCGCACGAGTTTAGCCCAAATGAAGTGAAATCAAAAATATGAATAAAAACTTGACATTTATAATAATGACATTGTGATTGTTGAAAACATGAAAGAAACAGATTGTGTTATTAAATGTAATTAGGGAGGCCGCACGATTTTTTGTTTAAACTTATTACCTTTCAACGGGGATCCTCTTAGCGATGAAATCCGCTCCCTAATTGTGCACACAATTTGTGCTTTCTTAGATATTTATTCAAGTTATGTAATATATTTCTAGAATAGGAATGTCCGCAATTTGTAAACAATATTTTCTTAATAAGAAATAGTAAGAGAGTTCACATGTTGAAGTTGGTCGTTTGTTCACTCTAACATATGTTTTACTTGAGCCCATTTTCAACTCAACTCCATTCATAGATCATTTTTATTTATTATTATTAATTATTATATTGTAAAACTAGTATATAGTTAATAAATAAATTTTAATAAAGTTTAAATATAAATTTACAATTAAATACATATTTGAAAGAAGAGGTGAATTAGAATAGGGCATTTCACTGATTCCTGGATAACTCGTATTTATAGTTATTGTAAAATAAGAACAGCTTACTAAAAAAGAACAGTGTTTAAATACGTTGTGCACGTCATTTTTACATTTATTTGTAATTACAAAAGTGACTTGAAACATATTGAATGCCTGTGTAAAGCGCGTTTAAGTTTTTTGTGCTAACACGGATATTGTTAATGTTCTTTAAGTGTTTATGTTATTGTTATTATATATGTTTAATTGTTATAATTCTCAATCAATCAATCAAATTGTCATGCCTCCTTCCCACAGGGATAGGCAGAGACAATGGAGCGCCACTTACCACTATCCTTACACAACTCCCTTGCTTCCTTAACATCCACAATTCTCCTCATACAGGCCCTGTGGTTATGGGCACTAGGCAACCTAGCTTTCTTGAGTGTTTTGCGACCGATTTGGTTGGAAAACACTCTCCTGGGCCTGCCTTGTTTAACGCATCCATCCACATTTGATTTATAAATTCCTTTCGTCAATCTACTTTCACTCATACTTTCCATGTGCCCAAACCATCGAAGCATTGTCACATTTTCTTTCAAATCTATCACGCAATGTGCTATTCCTATACACTCCTTAACGACCGCATTTCTACAGCGTTAATTCTACCCTCATGCTTCTTCTGCCATACCCAACCTTCACTTCCATACAATAATGTAGGAACAAGCACTGCATTATGAACAGCCATCCGTGACTTTTGGGACATTATTTGGCTGTTCATTATACTATGGATGGCGCTGTTCAATACGTTACCCTTTTGCACTCTTCTCTCAATATCTTCATCACACTTTCCATCCCTAGTAAACATACTTCCCAAGTAAACAAATTGTTTGACTTGTTTCACTTTCTTTCCGTCTATCATAATCTCACATTCTGTTATTTCATCCTCTCTCTCCAAAACCATTACTTTAGTTTTACTTACATTCACTTTCATACCTTTCTTTTCTAATTCCGCATTCATTAAAGTAACCATTTCCTGTAACTCATACGCCGAAGATGCAAGGATAACTTGATCGTCGGCGTACAAGAGACATTTGATCACCAAGTCATTCATTCTTAAACCATACTTCCTTTCACGTAACTCTTTCAGACAACTGTCCATGAATAGATTGAAGAGCCATGGTGACGCTACACATCCCTGTCTGACACCTTTAGAGATGCCAAACCAGTCAGATAGTGCCCCATTAATTCGAACACATACACTGGAATCCTCAGAGAGAGATTTCAGTGCACGGACCAAACGGGGACCACTGCTGCCACAATTCACTTCAGTTCACTCGATCCCATCATACATCCCATACATCCCATCCCTTTCCTAAATCCTGCTTGCGCATCCCAAATTTTATAATCTGTTTCATGCATCACCCTTTCAATCAATACTTTCGCATACAACTTGCCAACAATACTGAGATGATGCCGCGGTAATTTTTAGGTTCCTGTTGCGACCCCTTCCCCTTATACAGTGGAACTATGACAGCCTTGCGCCAGTCACCTGGGACACGACCGTTCACCCAACACTTACTGAAAAGGAGACACAACCAGGAAGCCACCAGCTGACCACCGCCCTTCAGCATCTCGACAGTTATTCTGTCACACCCAGCCGCTTTTCCAACTTTCATTCTTTTTAATGCATTCAAAAACTCTTTTACATCTATATCACATTCAGATTCACTTTCATTCAGCGTGGAGGAAACATCAACACACTCTGGTGCTGTATCATCATCCCCCACAAATAAACTTTCAAAATACTCCTTCCATAGTCCTATCACTTTCTTCTCTTCAGTCACTAAATCACCATTCGAATCCCTAACCACATTCACTTTAGACTTCTCCAGTCCTCCCCGGGCTATCTTAACCTGTTTTTAGAACACTTTGATGTTATCCCGGAAATTTCTGGAGAATTTTATAATTCTCTTTTGATTATATGCCAATAATTGGCTAATTTCGCAATGTCATGCAAATATATTAATTTGACCACAACGTCCTCAACACTAACAAACCGCAAGGAAGGAAATGCTTTCGTGTTGACCCCACTTACCTACATTACACTATTACAGGAATTAATAACTAAATATATTATTATTATTATTGCAAACACTATTTAATCAAATATATGTAATTAAACTTGTAATACGTCACTTGAACTCGACTTGTCTGGTCCCAAAAAGGGAATCGCCAAGATCGCTGACGACTGAAAAGACCGATTTCTTCACGGTTGCCTCGTTCATAACTATGCCGGCCAGCTACTACTTTACGTTTCGCTTCAAGTATATATATTATGATGGTAAGAAGACACGAGTAATGCATACGTTCACGTGTTAGCTTTCATTATAAAGTTATATGATACATATGACACTAATGGATTATATTATTTTGAGGTTGTGCCTATGTAGGTTACCTATGTAGGTTCGTGTCCATGTTGCGTCCAGTTGTGCATTAAGTAAGAGTAATGTCTATATTTATAAGGGAGCCACGAAGGGACCAAAAGGGGTGACCATTTTGTAACTAGCATCTAATAGGATTAACCAAACATCAATCTAACTAAACTGACACACATAGATAGCATGTATGTGCAGCCGTCAGCGCTTATGAGAATTTCTCGAATAATTATTCGATTACAATAATATGAACAGATCTAAAAACGCGTTAATGAAATGGTGTAACACATTTGTATACGTACACATTATGGCCGAATTGAATGACTGCTAATGTTGTCGGTTGGCATCATCAATTTATGTGTGTCATTTTAATGGTCGTATTTCGCATGTGCACGCAAATGCATTGATTGTTGTGTAATTAGTCCCAAATGAGTGTGCATTCACTATGCCGGCCGTTGATTAGAACGAGCCCTCACAAAGATCCCGCTCATAATGCTGACAACCACATTGCACACACGCATGCATGGAGACGACACACATACCATATTATTCATTTACATAATCACACTCTATATAGGTATTACTCATTTTATAAAAAGCGACTCGATTAATTTATTTTTTTATAATACGAGTATAATTGCAACAATAAGATAAATTAATACAACAAAGACAATATTATAATTGTCCAGTAAATTTCAATTCAGTAGCATTCATAGCAAAACGTATTTACATTTCATTAAAAGCATCTTATTTAGTATCTATTATTAATATAATATTTTTATATTCTGTTTACTATACTACTTGACCCGCTTGTGTGATATAAACTGGGTACAACCAAAGTACGTACTAAATTGAGGATTTACATTTACATTAGGCTCTGGATTTACAAAAGTTTGGGGCTTAAAGGTTTACTACATATATTTTATGTTTTAAAACAGGTAGTTTTTAAAAAGATGAACACGGTGACAGCAAAGCTCTCGAAACGTCGGAATAAAAAAAAATTATACAATCAATAACCAAAAATAAACGTGATAGAAAGCCGCATATTTTTTGTTTAATTAATTAAAAAAAATTTTGCGTTTGTACTTTGGCTAAAACAAATTAAATTATATAAAAAACGCAATATTACTTAAGTCACATATTTCCATTGTTCAATATCGTAATTATTTATAATCAAATTGTAATATATGTCGTGTGCATGCGTGCCGATGTTCTGGTTCATTGCAGTGGACAACAATTTTGCCTAGCGCTCCTCCACCGGCGCGCCCGAGTGCCAACATGCCCATCATGTGTCCCGCCGCACAATTCACACAACTCACATGTACAACACATACCAAATCACATTCATTATAATAAATATTACTATATACTTGATACGCCGCTTATAACCGAGACATGGTAAGCAAGTGCAGCTCCAAGAATGCCATCATGTTGGCCAAAGGTGCTTTTTTATGTTTACATTTACGTTTTACTACGATATTTAAATCCCACTTACTCTACGAATTGGCAGAATACCGCTAACAGCACCACTTGATATATTATGTGAAGCAATCATAAAAGTGTCCGTAGTAGTTGTGTAGTAAAGAAACAATAATGAAATGAATATAGCGTTATGTGTATTTATATATATATATATATATAGTGGCCAATAACATTGATATGTGTTATGTGCGAGTGTTGTCTAATTGTACACCTTGGTGTCACACACACACACACACACACACGCACACACACACACGAAGGGTTGCTCTAATATTATGTTCTTATATCAGTTAGTGGCGTCGGCAGCGAATGTTAACTGCTTTCTTGTGCGGACCGCACTTACGTGAGAGGGATGCCACACACGTTCGCGTCACATCAATCATATTTCACAATATACAAACAATGATGGTTTTTATTATAGCCCAACAACACCGCAGTAGTAGTGAAGTAGCAGTAGCATCCATTATGCACATCTAATTGAAATCACCAACTCACAAGCTGATGCCAGGTTACGGCTGAGTCACCACGCGGTCTGTACACCTGAGTGGTGGTATTGCGGATTGGTAGATTGGCCTAACACTCCTAAAAATGCAAAGCAAGCGATTCAATGAGAAAAACAATCAATCAAATTGTCACACCTTTATCCCGCGGGGATAGGAAGAGACAATGAAGCGCTAAGTGCCACGATTCTGACACAACTCCTTCGCGTCCCTCACATCCACAATGCTCTTCATACAAGCTCTACGGTTATGGGCACTAGGCATGGGCAGAAGCATTCTAAAAATTAGTTGATCATTATAATAATATTTGTATTATTGTATGTGTGTTGTGTGGCAACCCTGCATGGAGGCGACATTGTGCGGCAATATCACAGGAAGGTGAATGTCGCCCAATTTGCATAGAAAGCCAATAAAAATATTATAACACACAAACACACACACACACACACAGACAGAAAGACCATTTAATAATAATGACACATTAACACTCGAGCCTCTATGTTAATGCCAACGTGCACAGATAAAGGACAAATTACTCCTTCACGACGCTAGGCTCCCCAAACTGACTACAACTGTGAATAATATATGTACTACAATTCCTTCTTGTATTTTTTTACAATTCTATGCTATGCTGACGTGCTTCTACGTATACATTGGCGGCACCACTACGCCACGATCGCCTGCTCTATTTTGGAGTGTTATCCATATTGTGGAATGGTTTTATTGTGTGTGTGTGTGTGTGTGTGTGTGTGTGTGTGTCCACGAATTGGCCAAGGAAAGTATCCAAAGTGAATAAAATGCAAATTTATGATCTTCGGAGGTCGCTTCCACACACAAAATAAGGATGTGAATAGCAGCGATGTCGATAATTAGGCCACTCTAAATACACTGAGACATTTCTTCAATTTAAATATCCTTTAATTTATTGTGGCTTGACATATTTGACAACACCTCGTCTGATGTTAAGCTGAATTGCGTTCCACTGCTGGTGGTGGAGGTTAATAGAGTTAAACAACTGCGAATAGCAGTCGCATCCACTATGTTGACCCAGTCGGAACCAGCAACTTTCAAGTTGATTCCAAAGCGCAACTTAGTATATACATTGTCTGTATACTTGTAAGTGGTGTACTACTCCGGATCGGCAGACTTGATTTCACAGACTATAACTCTTAGATTTTTTACATATTTAAGCAATTAACTGTGATAGATAAATATTAAGTCGACCCTGTTACCTTGTTGTTAAATGTCATAAATATTTTATGTGATGCAACATATAAATACTTTGAATTCAGCTGTTAATATATAAAAATAGTGTTATAATCAGGATCGTGCAGGTGAGGTGGTGTCGTAAACTAACAACTTATACAATGAATATGTGAGAATGTACAATATCGATATGTGCACATGTTGCCGGGACTATGTAAACATATTCGCCTGTTTGCGATTCGTTCTCGTTTTATGTTCTCAAAGTTGTAAAATGTAAAAATGTTGCCCACACCTAAATATCACGCGCGCGCAACTAACAATTGCCAAGCCATTGGAACAAGAACAGCGGAGTAGAAACAATTAATTGACTTAGAACAAAGGTCACTTAAAAGCATTATATTATTTGTGATAATAAAAAAAGAGGCAGACATTTTTGTTTAGGTATGGTAGACAGGCCGGGGTAGAACAACCACTTACAAATATACAGACCGTAAAGTAACCTAATTAAATACGTCTCGGGATCGGCTTGATAGTTGCAGGTTCCAATTAGGCCGGCATAGTAGATGCGACTGCTCAAGAAAAGCACTCCAACATTTTATATACATGCCGTGAAATAATAAACTTATTTTGACCTTATTAAAATCGTCCAAAACAAATAATTAAATAAACTTATATTCTATTAGTGAATAGAATTAATTGTAAAACAATATTATTTCTAAAGTATTGTTTGTTGCAGTGAATGTTGTCCATTGCAAAAGTGTGCTCATAAACACGTCCATGTAATTGTGCGAATACCACTAACACAACTGACCAACATCGAGACAATCGCCTTTCAGCCATTTTAAATGTTCTTTTATTAGCTTAGTGCGGCTGAACATTTACATTAACTGAATTATCGTACATATTAAATAAAGCATAATATATATAAAATGCAAATAAAACAGTATATACAAAATTAATTATTGTATTTTTTCCGTCTGTGTCCTCGTAGAATGGCGGCGGGCAGTTTTACGATTGCCAAAAAGTGACGTTTATTCGTATTTTGATTTATGTATTTTGTTAAGAATATTATTTTATTGTCTGTACTTGATTATTCTATGAAATTGAATTTACGAAAGTCATCTCTCATGAAATGGATACTCTATAATGTTTTACAAACGAACAAACATTTCTAACAAATAAATTATTCAACAAAATTGAATTCATATTAATATTTTTATTACTTTTATGTGCACTCTTATTAATTGATTTTATTGATTGATAGCTGTGACATTGCAGTGTTGAAGGGCCTTCAAACCGGTGACAGGGGTTTGTTTTCATATGAAAAGGCACTTCTTCAGCGAAATCATCGACTACTTAATACTTTTTGACGTGTTCGCCGGTCGCGTGTTCTGTTTGGCTGTGGCAGTTTTGAACAGAATTCAACCTACCTGATTAATTGTATAATTAGAATAATCAATATGTATGTAACTGTAGCTCGTTTCACATCGTAGTTATTGTTTACAATTTGTGTTATTTCGTTTGTGACCGAGTGTATTATATTAATGTTGCAAATATGCTATTGCCTCTGTCCGCCATATTAATGGTGATGTTTTGGTTATTTTTTATGGACATTCGGGGCCAACGCAAATCTACATACAATTATAATAATCATATTATTGCTCTATGTATGTATGTTATATATGTACACAACATGTATGCTATATAGCACTATGATTGTCGCAATTGCGTTTGTCACCGCGCAACCAATATATTCCATAATAACATTTATACATCGACATAATCCAACAAAAAACCTCCAACTATGAAAATCCCTTTCGTTTATTAACATTCTTTGAGATCACGTCTCCGCTGACGGCTTAACTGTCCACCGGCACGCGAACGACACGCGTCCTTTTTGCCGCCGACAATAGAGTGCACAATGGCGCGGCAGGGCCGTTGTGTGTCACAAG
Source organism: Tinea trinotella (assembly GCA_905220615.1). Taxonomy (NCBI): domain Eukaryota; kingdom Metazoa; phylum Arthropoda; class Insecta; order Lepidoptera; family Tineidae; genus Tinea; species Tinea trinotella. The sequence continues at coordinate 14,252,973 of HG992313.1, forward strand.
ATTTTGCAATAACCGTACACATAAATAGTATTAAGAGCAAATAGATTTACATACAAATTGCTTTACACAATATTGCTGACTCAATGTTCACTCATCTGCTCCACGAAGGGTAGGCACACACACAGACACACATTATTGATAACTATGCATTTATATTACACATGACATTATTCTTTATATAATAAAATAACCTATATGTTGAGCACTCCAACTTACTCATTTATATGTAATAAATGTTATTTTAATTCACAAACAAAAGCATCATCGCGTGTGTTCGTGTGTAGACATCTCATTTTAGTAAACCAAATAACAAACCAATTTTGAAATCAAAGAGTCTCATCTCTGCGAATAGGAGCCTTGATCAATGTGCACGATTGCGCGCAATAATCACTCTTAATGTTGTGCACAATAAGGGCGGTTGTCGCGCGGCAATGCGATGCTAACGTAGGGAAATAAAAATAAACAGAGTTGTCTCAATCAGTCGCTACAGAATTGCAATCAGGTGCTTCTGTTCACATACACATACATACATACATACATATGTATATATAGTTAACTCTTTCAATAATAAACAAACTGCTTGTGATGGAATTACAATGGGTCAATGTCATGCGGATTGTTGCTGGTCACCACTTTCAAGCGTACAAACTGTGAAGTGATTGAATTGTACCGGTTGCCGGCATAGTGGATACAACTGTCACTTACAGTTAGTTAACTGTAAGTGACAGTAGCCACCATTCATAGACCACACTTCAGCTGAACATCAGGTGGGATGCTGGTAAATGTTATATATATTTTTTTATAATATAGGTCATAGAATAGCCACCTATATCAACTAATTAATCAAATTGTCACGCCTTTTCCCACAGGGATAGGCAGAGGCAATGAAGCGCCACTTGCCACGGTCCTGACACAACTCACACCTTTCCTTCACAGGCACTAAGCAACTCAGCTTTTTTGAGGATATCTCAGATTTAGAGAACATCCTCCCGGGCCTGCCTTGTTCAACGTCTCCATCCATTTTTATAGATTTATAAATTGCTTTCGTCAATATACTTTCATCCTTTCCATGCGCCCAAACCCTTATAATAAATGTAAAGACAATTTATCAAACATCAGGGGCCCAGTGTTCTGATCAGGAGTATGTGGAGTGACCTTACTCGTGTTTTGGTTCACAATTGCACAAAGTTGGTGAGTAGAGGCGACCGTTGCTTGCACTTTCGTTTGTGGCAGCTTCCTCCATTCATAGATCGCATATACAACACAAAAACAACGTCGCAACATAATGAAAGGATGTAAATTATGTTAATAAAAGCGAGAATATCAATTTAGTAAATGTGTATGTATATATGAAGGACGTGATAATTGTGATAATAAAATTAATCCTAACAAATGTACAGACAACAAAACACTATCAAATGGATTTGCCCAATACAACGTTATTACTGTTTCAGTGGTGCGGGCGTTATTCTCGAATATTGCAAAGCACACCCGTTAAACATACAACACTGTGGTTATTTATGTAACTCTCTCTGGCCGGCATAGTGACGACAACTAAGGCAACCGTGAACAAATGAATACGTCACAAATAAATGTAAATGGAGTAATATTGATTCAACTTATAAAACTTTAGCAATGTTTTAAACTGGAACTTTAAAATAGACCCAAATAATATAAACAGCCAACAAATACGATATATTTTTCCACAGTGAACAATATAAATATGGCTGTGTGCAACGTGAATAGGCCGTTGTTGGGCGAATTGGTGAATGTTGTAATAGAAATGCGCGAGCACACATATGTCATATAGGGCAATTGGCCGGAGAGAGAGCACATCCAACAGTGGACATAACATGAGACAATAAAAATGAAAAGTAGCCCCCACCATTCGGATGGGGGGACACTATGCAAATATAATGAGCTCTATCTTCATTTTCTTCTCAACTACGCAGAGGTACATTTCTTTATTGGCCAGCACGGTCAGCAAAACAATGCTCCACAAATATAACGCAATTACAATTGTTAGTGTAGGTACATATACTATAATGAAATTGTATTCAATCTGCAATATAATAATTAATTTAATATAATTTTGCATTGTAATTAAATAACATATTTACATCGTGCAAGTGAAAAGGGTTAATGATGTAAACTATTCCATTTGCGAATTGTATAATAAAGTATATTTCATTATAAATTACAAATTGTAATTTATAATGGAATATACTTTTTGTGCTGTCCATATTAATCTGTGGCGGACAGATTTTTATTCATTTTTTTCTTGCTGATTACATTCTGCTCTATGACAATGTAATATAACAAACAAAGAGGTAATATTACATATTTACATATCCACTCATATAATAATGCTTCATATTATTTTGTTTGTTTTTCTCAGCAGCATTTTACGAGCAGCCATATTAGCACATGCTTTTGCTTTTGTTACAAATGTTACAAATACCTTAAGTTTAAATTAATGTGTTTTCATATTCTATATTTAAACTAATAAGTAATAATTCGTGCCTATGAATATAATAAATCAACAATAAAGTAAACAAATTGTTATATTGTTGTTAACCCTTTGTGTGTGTGTGTGTGTGTGTGTGTGTGTGTGAGTGATTTTTATGTTCGGTTGTAAGTGAAACAAGATTGCGATAAGGTGGCTATGTTTACAACGCGTAAACAATTTCAGTGCACGAGATGGTCACTCGTAAACTTACGTACATATATATATATATATATATATATATATATATCAAATAGGAAAGTTACTTGAATGCCCCAATACAAATTGGCAAATATTTTCCCTTCACTTTAGTTGGCCATTTCTAAAATTACAAGTTAATAGAAACTTATGTAATGTTGTATTATACATAGGTATATATTATAATGCAAGCGAATATACATAATATTATTATTCCTAAGTTTAGTACGTAAAACGTAGAATTTATCCTCAGTTGCCGCCAATAAACGATAGGCACGTATAATTTTGGCCATAAAATCGTTCACATTGGAACACAACCTATTATCACTTTTAATATTGAAACTTTGTATTATTTATTCAGAATATTACATACCTACCTACATATATATATTATTAATTTATTTTAAAAATATACACATAAAAATTTACAATATAAATCTGTGATTTGAAGGTCTTCTTTTCCTGACTCATAAGCATTTTTATCTGCCAGTATGTCCAATGTGCCCACTTGGCCCAATGCTGATCGGGCGCACATGAATATTTCAATATGATTTGTTCAGCCATGTGTAAAGTGAAGTCATCCACTCTCACCGTAATCATCACTCAATGATGAACAGGTACCTACCTAACTCCGTTCATTTGTTTTTATTATTTGAATCCCTCAACTGCCCAATAACTTTTCTCAACTATTATTATTATAACTTTGAGCATATAATTGAGTGAGTGTAGTTTTATGTGAATTGTTTTATTTGTTGTGTTTAAGTATTGCAACAAAATTGAAGAAGCAATTAATGGCAAAGCGACGTTCAATTGAATTAGGGGAGATGTCCGCAAATGTAGAGCGGCGGGCGGCGGCGGCGGCGAGCGGGGCGGACAGCGATCTCATTTGGATTTATAGCGCAGCACTGATTTATATATTGCTCGCCTTACATTACAATTGTATTACTTACTCTTTGTAATTAAATAACACAAGCGATCTCTTGGCAATACATACATTCAGACTTCATGCATTCGATGTTATATATATATATATGTGACATTAACAAATTGAATGAACATTTTAATAGTTCAGTTGTTTTAGTAATAATTGTCCATAATATTATAGATAATATAATAATTTAGTATTTCTTTCTCTCTCTCTTGAAATAAACATTAATTGTTAATACATTTAAGAGACCGAAAAGCGAGAAGTAAAATGTGAATGTTTATTTACGCGGCGGCCATTATTTATGCACCACAATGTAAACAGGACAACTGCATTTGAAATAATACAACAACACACTAAAACACATTTCACATTATTACAATATTAACAGTCACATGGATTTGCGTTCATAATAAGGGACGTTACGAAACGCAAACAACTGTCATAAATTGGTTTAAGCGATGTGAACAGGAATGGTTGTGTTTCAATATCAATATCAAGTTAATTGAGCAGCTGAAGCGCAGGGAGAACTATAGCAACTAGAAATTCGCGATGAAAGCGAATCTATAACTGCTCTTGCTGTATATGTCTCTGTTTAATGGCGTAGATACGCCTGCCAGGAGCTCTCAAAACCACCAGCCGAATATTGAACGTTCGATTATATGTTTAGTGTGTCTCAATGCATTGATCGGATTATATAATATTGTGTGCGAGAATTAAAAGTACATGCATCCCCGAGACTGTCCACTTTTGTTAGTTTAGTGGGCTTTCTGTGTATGTACACACATCGATGCACAAATTAATTCATATTAATGCACATTCCTAGAATTATATTATCTTTGGGCATATTTTTAGGAATGCACATACGTATGTTATTAGTTCACATGTTCTCCAATAGTATTTATTCACATCTATTTCATATTAAGGTTTAAGAGAAAATAAATTTTCATCTTTAAATCATTTGTAAACTCTTAGTTTTGTGCTAATTTGATAAAACTGCGGATTTTATTCAAATAACATTTAGTTAAACAACATGCAAATAGTAATTAATTTTTTTATTAGAATATCTCAATATTAATTAAATAAATTTTATGCAGCTTACTATCTCTCCGTGACCGCGATGGCTGCAAAGCTCTCGAAACGTCGGAATAATAATAAATTGTAATATCAAAATAAAAGCGATAGTAAGACGCATAAAAGTTTGTTTAATTTAATATTTATTGTTCGCGCAAAATCTAAGAAAATCCTATATCTCAATATATTATCAGTAGAATATGTTTAACATAAAGCAAAATGGTAAGGAAACCATCGACCGTTTCAGTGCCAATATATTACATTGTTTAAATTATATTTAATAATTTGTTTTATGTACACACTAATATTCTAAGTGTGTACGTGCAAAATGTGCTCGCGGTAGAGGGCGCTCTAGTTATGCGCGGAGGATGACTTAATTTATTGCACCACAATCCTGATATTACTTACGGCTACCAAGTCACAGCGTATGCCTCTGTTTGGGCATTGCTGCATTCGCATACGTTCTACATTTCTAAAATGCACAATAAAAACAATTAAGAAAATAATCAACTCTCAGAGGGAGCATAAAATATGGCCACAACAAATTCAATGCTACCGTGGTCCGTGGTGTATGCAATGGTCATATTTATAACATGAGCACTTTGTTCACTCAGTATCTATGACCACGTTAAGTAGTTTAATATAATCAATCAATCAATCAAATTGTCACGCCCTTTTCCCACATGGTTAGGCAGAGACAATAGAGCGCTACTTGCCACGATCCTGACACGACTCCCTCGCTTCCTTCACATTCACAATTCTCTTCATACAAGCTCTATGGTTATGGGCACTAGGCATCCTAGCTTTCTGAAGGATGTCTCCGATTTGGACTAGTTTAATATAAGCATATGATAAATATGATAATATAACAACGAATTAATAACAAAATTGTTATTAATGTCATACGGACACATATATATTTTGCACATACATACATACATATACGTGTATACAAACATTATTGGTAATTTGGCTAATTGACGGCGAAGTTAAGAGGGCCGTCTTACGAGTTAACGAAGTCTCGAATTAGTGACCGTCTCCCGGACTATATTTGTATACGTTCTGCTTGACCACCACCGCCGTCCACCAAAACTATAACTTATTCTAACGGATTATACTCACGGAGTTGACACGCACTAACTTGTACTCATCATAATTCCATGCACTCCTTGCATTACACAAATAAAACTCATTATTTACAAGCGCATTGACCAAAATACAAATTCATTAATTTCAATTTGTATATTTTTATTGTAATACAAAACATTTATTTACCTTTAAATGCATATTTAGTTTTATAATAGATTAAGTGTTTCCTATTTAATGAATCCTGTTAACTGTCCATTGTTACCCTTTGTACATTTCTGCAGGGAATGCACAAAATATTAATGTGTTCAGTATTGTGCGTTGTCGCTTAGAGTATATTATATATAAGTAAAGAGCAAGTTTCCTCATGTCGCATGCGGTCCTCAACCACTTCTACTAATCCTAACATTCAATACATACAGGACCCCTCACACACACACGCGCACACACACACACACACACGCGCACACACATTATGGAAAGCCTATTTAAACTATAGATTAAATAGATCCTGTGTGCACAAAGCTCAACATTTGTAATTTCAATAAGTTAACAATTACACAATAATTAACCTATATCCCATTAATGTCGCCAAATGAGTGATATTTTGTCAAATTCCAATGTTAGTATGTTTATAAGAGCTGCCAATATGCAACGCGGATCGAGCAGTTGAAAGAATTGCTCGATACCCAAATAATGGACGCGACCACTGAGACGCCGCAGTGTAGCTTAACCAATCAACATTACGAATTTATACCGTTTTGATGTAATTGAATTTAAAAAATATATAAATTTCATGTATATACTTTTTGATGCATTTCATTATATTTCCTTTACATTTGCTTGATAAAAAAAGTTATGTTGCGATAAATAGTAATATTACATGATTTCAAATTAAAGTTACTTCATTAAAATTCATAATATCCACTCTTTGAAGTGACTCTTACACCTGAAGTATATCTGCATAAATATTATTACTTTAAGATAATAATGTATTTGCAACCCACCGTCTGGACTATTTTGGAAAAAGTCATTAAAAACAATAATGATAACAAGCACACTGATCATATTCTTCTTAAACTACACAAATAACAATGAACTTATAATATGTTACGTTATCCGCATGTTGTGTTCCATATCATTATAATGTGATATCAATCAATCAATCACAATATATTATATGGAACAATAACACACACATACATTAATAAGCAAACAAAATGATTTGCCATATTTTTTAAAGAATATGATTCATGTTGTATTGTGTGCTTAGTATAGTAAATATTGTGTTTGGTGAATTCGGTTGTCAAAATGTTGTATTACAACACAACATTACAATTAATGAAGTTTTATTTGTGCGATTGAATGCTAGATAATTTGAGTGTTCCTCAGGGCTCGATGCTGGGACGATAGAGTTATTAAAATATTTTCAAATATTCTTTTACATACGAAATCTTTTACAGACCCTAATTCTATAATGGCACAATAATTAGTATAAGATATCAAAAATTGTTATATTATTACTTTTGTGTGACATTAGAACAAATCTCAAAGTAATAAGGCACAATTATAACTTTTGTTCTCCACTTTTCATTAAGCAGTAGGAGTATATTGAGAGAGAAAGTGGAGGGAGGGGGGATATGGATTGTTGTATTGGCATCGGCAGGCAGAGGCGAGCAACGGCGGCGGCTCCTCAAAACCTGCCGTAATCAAATTTATGTTTGTTCATGTCGAAGAAGTTGCCACCCTCGCCCCCCTCTCTACGCCACCACCTCCGCGGGTCTGAGAATTATTCCATTTGCACTTCAATCCTACCTCAGTTTGGCTGGCGGCGATTTTTCGCCTACAATGGCTTCTTCTGCTTTGCACACACGTTTTACATTCATTTCAGGACAAATCATTCAATATAATAATTAAATAATATAAGCAAATAATAGACAATAACAGACAGAATTCCAAAAGCGCTGATGACTAAATTTAGCCTACGGTTATCTCAGTCGCCGTTGCTTTTTTGAGAAGCTTAAAGATTATAGAATGAAGATATGGCCAAATGGGCTCGTATATTGTATATTAAAGATGTTGTTCTTTTTGCGTTTTCCATTCAAGCCATTGTTTTATTTATTCGATTCGAATTCGTCTGATAGGATTTCTCTTAAATATATTAAACGTAACATTGAGACATTGACTAATTATAATAGTATGGCCACCCTATTATATGGTAGCATAATATTGTCTAATGTGGCGGAACGCTTGTTTGTCTGTCTGTTACATTCTTGTGTTTTGATACTTTGATGTTGTATCATTTACATTTTGATGAGTCGACCTGTTTCTTTGTTACACCTCTCCCCGTACAGATTGCGCCCCACACAATACGGAAAAGCATTAAACAAATACATTTATTATATTTTCAATAAAGCATTAAGTGATAGTCACTGCTCGGTCGTAGTTGAACGATGTGCACGTGTCATTTGTTATTTATTAAAATAACAATAAATAAATTATAATTCAATAAATAAATTCAAATCTGGTGAATTGCAAGCAACCTGTGTGAAAGCAGTGTGCCTCGATGAAGTGGAGTGCATTATCCTAATGCAATATATTTGGTGAATTAATTATTCATAAATGGGTTATGGAGTTCAATAGAATGCGGCGCCCACTTTTATGAATATAAGCCCATGCTTACAACGCATTCGGTGCGAGCGATACGCGTTATAAACTAACTGAGGACATTATTATTAATATTCTAATATGTCGCGTATATCTTTGAACTGCTCGCTTGTGTGCTTCGTATTAATTAATATTATTCTGCTTCATAATCATTTATATTATTATTTGTTGCATAGCCGTCGGACCACATTACTGCTGCTTCACAGATATCTGCCAAGTATATATTGGTCATCAATTAGACTGTTGTGTCATTGTTATATTAATTTAATGTGTAATGTTGTAATACAAAAATCGCTATCTGTTATGCTACGTGTGCGCCATGTTTATCAATACACGCGGATCCATCGCACACAGGTATCTCATCATTTTATTAGAAGCTATCAAATATTTGCTATTACAACTCCCCCAATAGATTAAAAGCGAAAAAGTTAATAACGATGGTGTCTCTGGACATAGAGGGAGCCTTCGACAACGCATGGTGGCCCGCTGTGAGAGTAAGACTGGCTGAGGAAAACTGTCCGATTAACATCAGGAAGATTATGGACAGCTACCTTCAGGACAGGATTGTCAAAGTAAGGTATGGTGGTGAAGAGCATACAAAGAGCACCAATAAAGGATGTGTGCAGGGCTCTATTGGCGGTCCCATCCTGTGGAACCTTCTGTTGGACCCGCTCCTAAAGGAGCTGGAAAGACGCGGTGACTACTGTCAGGCATTTGCCGACGACGTCGTACTGATCTTTGACGGGGATAGAGCAGCAGATGTGCAGAGACAGGCCAATGCTTCCCTTGCCTATGTTCGGGAGTGGGGTGTCAAAAACAAGTTGAACTTTGGAGCTCATAAAACCAAAGCTATGGTTTTAACAAATAAATTAAAGTTTGACACACCACTCCTGACCATGGGCGGGGTCAGCATTGGTCTCTCTAAAGAGATCAAGATCCTAGGTCTCACGATAGATCATAAATTAACATTTAAGCAACATGTTGTAAGCGTTTGTAAAAAAGCAGTTAACGTTTACAAACAACTATCGAGAGCCGCGAGGATCAGCTGGGGACTCCACCCTGAAGTAATACGCACTATCTACACTGCAACTGTCGAACCTATCGTGATGTACGCCTCTGGAGCTTGGGCAGATGCATCAAACAAACTGGGGGTGCAAAAGCACCTAAATATGGTGCAAAGAGGCTTCGCGCAGAAGCTCGTCAAGGGATACCGGACCATCTCCCTAAACTCGGCACTGGTGCTGGCTGGGATGTTGCCACTGGACTTGAGAATCCAAGAGGCTGCCGCACTCTATGAAGCCAGAAGGGGCGAATCCCGGCCGACCCTAGGAGATTGGGAGATAGAAAGGTTAGGAAAAGTTCTCGAGGGTCCGCATCCAGCAGAACATGTGAGCCTGGAGTTCATAAGTTTGATAGACCAGGAACAAGTTCAGAGCCATAACACCCAGGCCATTAGAATATTTACAGACGGCAGTCGGATCGATGGCAAAGTTGGCGCCGCATTGTCCATATGGAACAATGCGGCTGAGACTAAATCCATTAAACTGAAACTCGCATCGTACTGTACGGTCTATCAGGCGGAACTCCTAGCTATATGTGAAGCAACGAGGTGGATCCTTGATAAAAATGAGACGAGTTTCGGGATCTACAGCGACTCCAGATCGGCACTAGAGTCGGTGGTCGGACTGGGTTCCCTCCATCCCCTTGCGATAGAAACAAGAAAAAACCTTAAGATCTGTGGGGTCCAGAACAAGGAAGTATCCTTGTTTTGGATAAAAGCGCATGTGGGATTGGAGGGCAACGAACGAGCTGACCGTTTGGCTAAGGATGCGGCTCACAAACTAAAAACAAAGCCAATTTACGACCAGTGCCCGACTTCATTTGTCAAGCGACAACTCCGGAAGCGGTCGCTTGACGAATGGAACCGGAGGTATAAGTGTGGTGAAACAGCTGGGGGCACCAAGATGTTTCTGCCTGATGCGATAGAGGCCTACGGAATAGTACGGCAGTTGCAGCCGGTGGGCGTGTTAACACAAGTGCTGACAGGGCATGGTGGGTTCTCCCAATATCTATGCAGGTTTAGATGTAAGGAGAACCCATCGTGCATCTGCGAACCGGGTATGGAGGAATCAGTGGCGCATGTTCTTTTTAACTGTCCCGTTCACGAAATAGAGAGGTATAACCTGGAAAATAAATTAGGTATAACGTTAAATGAACACAATGTTCATAACATATTTAAAAATAAACAACATAGGATAGAAATTGTAAAGTATTGTGAAAAAGTTGTAAAAATAGTTATAGATAGAAATAAGACTAGATAAATAAGATATGATAAATATATATTTGGATAAATATATATCAAAGCATATAAAGATAAATAGATATAAGGTAAAATGTACACAATAAATATTTGGGATAGATTAGGTAAACTATAGATATAAGACAATTAAGTAAATTATAAGGTAAAATAAAATTGTAGTAGTATAAAAGACTCTGAATAACCTGTAAATCAGAGGAAAAAGTTTAGGTAGAATTTAATTAAAAAAAAAAAAAAAAAAAAAAAAAAACTCCCCCACCCCCACTCCCGGCCCCCCTTACGTGGAATTTATGAAGCCGGTGTGTTTGCCAATTGGATTTATTATAATTTGAGGATCGAACGTGAGCACGGCCGTAACAAATGTATTATAAGCAAGAGCTATGTTATGTTGTAATATGTCGCACACTGCTGAGGGCAGCCTCCATGGGTGTCACACTAACAGACATTTGTAGCAGACAATTAAGACAATTATTTGTATTATATTTTATAGGGCGACCGTGGTTGTAGTGCAAGGGTCACTCACGCAAACCCGATGTTTAGTGAAACATAACATACTAAAGCAAAAAGTTACATCACAAAGGTACTTACAATATACGGATATTCATATTGAAACCCTACAAAGTTCCATCACAACCTGATCCTGATGGTTTAGGAACGCATAGAGGAAACAAACATTAATTTTTAATTTATATGATATATTTGATTATATATAAACCGCATATATAATATATACCATATTACACGCGTCAATGTAACTATGCTTATTATTATAATATTTGTGATAAATATGACACGTGTTGGTTGACCTCTGCCATTATTATTATTACATCTCAGCTGGAGTGTAGCTCGCTGCTGCCATACAAATGGCTGAAAAACGCAACTGTATCTTTATACCTACTCAGCGGTTAGGTCAAATATTACCTGTAGCACTATCATCCAAAATGATTGTGTAATTATTAAATTGTTTGCACGTACGTTGTGTTTACTTGTTGTGCATTAAGAGCCGCCGCCGCGCGGGCGCCGTGACGCAACACTTAACACTGTACACACACTTGTTACAATTAGCAAACATAATAATAATAACAATAACACAAACATCGCACATATTCGGTTATATTTAATTATAATGAACATACATTTAATAGTTATTATGACAACACTTGCTCACTGCATCTCAATGACATTTTGTGCAATAAACAATTTACCTCATTTGACATCCTGCTTATACCGATGGCCAACCAAATGTGATAAACAAAGGTAAACAAACTTTTTACTTCACAAAATCAAACACTTCCATTATAGATGTTAGAACAGAGAGTTCATTATTTTTTATTGTGGCTCAACATATTATGACAGCACCCTGCCGGATGTTAAGCTGGTGTGCGGGCCATGAATGAACACGGCTTCTGCTACCGCTACATAACTGCAAGTAGTAGTCGCATCCACTATGCCGGCCTACACGCAACTAAGTCACTTCATGGTACACTTGTAATCGGCGACACTACTCATAGACAATCAGCGCCTGTGATTATCATTTGCATATTATGTTATTGTATTGTTATGTTATTGTATTTTATTTTGTGTCTTAGTGAGAAATATTATAACATTAGGTTATATTAATGTTTAAAAATTCTTAATTATTGTTATTTTTTGTACCTTCTGTTGTTTTTTCTCCGAATTAATAAATATTACAAATGAAATGTCCTCAATTTATGTTAATACAATATACTCGTACATAGAATAAGTGAATGTGTTTGTCTTTTTGTGTTGAATGTAATTTATATATTTTATGTGAAGTGCGCGCTTCTCCGCGAGGTCAATGAGGATGCGGAGGAGGGTGTCTAAGACGGGGTCCTCCTTTTTCGTGTTCTCTGCACAAGGGTTAGTGCGGTCAGCAAAAAACGCACCCGACGAAGGTGACATAAATATGTGGCTAGTGGAGGGTTGACCCTTTCGCTTTTGCCTGTTTATCTTTTTGCGCCGAAATAGGGGTGAACGCCGCGCACAACATACGCGCATCATAAACAAATCACCACATCGCTCACACACTAGGTATACAATCATTATTCAATTATATATATTCAATTAAATTGGATTGCACAAATCGGCAGCAACTGAAAATTGAACCCTCTTACCTGAACATCATTTGAAGCTGAAACATTTTTTTTAAATTAGGGAATACCTAACAGATTACCTTTATGTACCTTTATATTTGTTTATGATAATTGTTTGTTTTTAATATTAATATACGAGTGTAATATATTAAATTCATTATTTTATTATCATTTCTTTTTGATAACAAAATGATAAGTAAGGGGATTTAGGACACAATATTTGTTTAATATGTTATATTATTAATTTATTAGCTGAGAGGAAAACATATATTACAACATGTGTTATTCGGCATATATAATATGTACCTCTAGTAGTTGTGAGGACCAAACCACTGAGCATCCATAACAAACAACCGCAAGTATGGGCAGTTAGAAAGAACAATGTTTGTATCACAGCTCTTGCGCGGAGTTGCGTTCGCATTACTGGGAGCGCTCTGCCAGATGTCTTCTTGATGCTCTATATTCATTACTGTCCGAGTAATAGGTGAGACAAAGGTTACTGCAACTTCGCAGAGACATGGCGGCTCTGTGTGTCCTGCAGTCACTTGGTGTTTCTTACGAGAATGGATATTGAATTTGGAAAGCAGTATAACCCTGTCACAGGCTGCGGTCTTTTTGGGTTAGCACAGTGTGTACCGTAAGAAGAAGTACTCCACTGTTTTACCTGGGTCTTTGATGGTATTTTCAATGTATTCTTTTATATTTGAAAATAATTATATTAAATATAAAAACAGTTAAAAACTGTGTATGTGAATCTGAATGGTCGTTCCTTGTTCGAATGTGAAATATCCGCCACTTGCACAACCATGCATTGGCAAGTGGCGTTACCATGGCAACGTCAGGTGTTGTATGAAGACAATGACACTTGTTATATAATGAGTGTTGAGGTGTTGTGCGTGGCAGGTGTAGGCGTGCCCACCCACCTGTGCGCGGCCGCCCGCTTCGCACAATGCCCGCCCACCGTGGGCGGAGTACACCTGCGCTCAAACACCTGCCAGGTGAACACAACACTCACATACGAAGAACTGTTCATTATGTGCTATTAATATATATTGCAAACAAGTGAAACAAGCAAATAAAGTGGAAGAAGAGAAAAACACAAGGAAAACTTAAGTAATAATAGAAGGACAATTAAGTTATTTAATATGGCGCCGCAATGCTGTCCCCAACACACACACACACACACACAACGCTAATTAGTTAAGTGGTTCACAAAAGAAGTTTCATAAAAAGTAGAAGGCAATGGCGCACGCGAATGTGTTAATGTTGGCACCTTTGTGACACTTGCAACTACAACATGCGCCTCTGCGAGGGGGGCACGCGGATGTAGGGCTAAGGGGGAGTACTGCGCGGTCGGGGTGGTGGACGCTGTGAAGTTATTTTTAATAATGAAGGAGCCATCTGCGCGAAATCTCCACCACCTCAACCCTTCCGGGGTTCTCAAGGAAATATTAAATAATAATAAAACACTAATTACTGGCGGAATTGTGCCAATAAAGTGAATGCGGCGCCGCGCAGACACAAAAATAATAAAATTAATTAATGAAAAACAGAGGTTTGCCCAACGAGGGCGACAATTCCGCGCTCAATAAATACTTGCCCTTCCAAGATATTCGCCTCACTTCGATATAAATCACTTCCTAAATTAGAAAACTTTTTCAATTTTCAGCCGACCATTGTGAAATAAGTGATTTCATTGAGCTCACTGAAAACAATTAGATATGCACCAATTATGTGATTATTATAGCTGCACATAGACATGGCGGCGGCACACTACAACAATATTAAACAATTGGCCGTTCGCAGTGAAGAATAACTTATAACATTATGGATAAGGAGAAGAATGAAGGAGAACCACACTAACAGCACAGTGTACACAAATCACATAGTGAACATAGTTCCTTCATCAAATAAGATAAATCTAAACATAATGACTCTATATATATTTATTTGCAAATAGGTTTACTCTTACATAGAGTGTAGCATTTGCGCCAAACTAGGCATCGCCTCTATTATATCAATCTTTAGCAGCTTATGTGATCTCATCATAACCGTGGATATTCGAACGAAGCGTTTGGCGAATGAGGTAACCCTATAATGAAAGGTTGTCGGCGCTTATAGACCTCCTCTTGCTTAAGTTAGTTCATAAAAGAGCCTCTTTATGAACTAAAAAAGCCAGTTTTTGTGGCAGCGTCACAGCCGCGGGTGCATCACATAGCGCATTATAATATTAAAAACTCCAAATGAATGATCAACACGTTGACAAGTGGACGCGCCCCTCCGCGGCACCCGTTTGCGTCATTCTGTTTAATGGTATCGTTTTGCGCGGGAAATGTTTCACAGGTCACCACATTTGCATAATGAGCCTCACAAACGACACTTGTCACCTTTACAACAGTGATGGAACAATCATTAACACATACTTCTCATTATACCATAACATTGCATAACATGTGTTTGGTTAATTGCATTCAACTCGTATTATTATGTTTATTGATTTAACATTATCCACACAAATAATCAGACATGCATTAAACATGTTTTATGTCAAATTTGTATCACACAATAACGTTTGATTTCATACAAATATTTATACACGGTTTTAAATATCTATTTAGTAGTAAGACCATAAATGTTTAAAGGTGCTAAACTTGGCAAACGTAGTTCTGTAATATATTATTAAATTGCAATTTCTACACTTAATAATAACAAATATGCGAGCATCGTCTCTTCACTGTTCATCAATATGCTTAGAGGATTTGTTATCACCCTTTTTTGTTCTCTGCAAAGTTATAATTAAATTATAAATTAAGTAATGATGGAAATATTTAAAAAGATTTATTTTATTGGCCAATTACCTGATACGTAACCGCGACCCTTTCATTTAATTTAATGTCTAAGTTAAAAAATCATTGAAAACATTCGTTTCAATTCTTTGTAGTATTCGATTGCATGTTAACGCGGGGTCAGTTTTCAGTTGAAGTATTTGAAACCGTGACTTAATTCAAGATGTTGTTCCATGGTGTGGTGGTGATTTTTTCTCCCTTTGTGATTTATAATTGGCGAAAGCAATTAGTCGGAGGCTGCAATCATTTGAAACGGAGGGCCGACTAATTAATTCTTCCAGTGAGGTTTAATGCTCAAAAATGGCGCCGCCTAATTAGGCTTTAATTGGTTTCATTGGCTCAAGTAATGAAATAATGGGCACAATTTTAAGTTTTCTTAAACAATGTTGCAACCCTTTCGCTTAGCACCCGTTTCACTCTCTTCGATGTGCTGGCTTTCACTACATATTCGTATTATTGAATAATCACTTATAATAAATGTAAGCATTGTGATACGTGTCACATCTATATTAATGTGGAAATTGTGGCAAAATCAATGACGTCACAAAGTGTGATTTTTTTCTCAATCGGTAATCGCTTCGGTCATTAGGGCGGCGACAAATCTTTGTGTTTTTTTTTTCGTGAGAAAACTTAATGACTTGAGAAAATGACTTCATTCACTTCAATAGATATTCTTTAATGGCGATCACATTCAGGTGCCCATTGATTATTATTATTATTAAATATATATTTGTTTGTTCTAATTGTCTGTTTATCTTATTATTGTAAAAGAATTCTTCCTAATAAAACAAGGGCCGTCGTCTCCGTAAAGTTGAAAGTATATTTTTTGTAAGAAAATTCTTGCTCAACGGATAAAAAGTTATAAAATAGTTGAAGCGAACATTTTTGTTGAGATAATTTTAATATTAATAAATAGTATAATACATATTATTTGTGATACTCTTTGTATGACTTTATATGTTGTATAATGGCATACGAGCGCTTGGTGTTGTTGCATCCACTATGCCGGCCTCAATTTACTTTAATATAACATGATTATAATTATAATATAATATAATTTGTATGTAGGTATATAAGTGATATAAATGTGTATTGTAAAAGTATTGTCGAAGGTCGTCACAATAGTATGATTAAATGGTGAATAAAATGCGATGTTATGTTTGATTGTTAGGAGCGGCTGCCATCCCCGCGGAGGTGTTGCCCGCAACCATTCCATATATACACGAGTATAAGAGACGCTGACAGAACAAAAAAAACACATTTCACATTACGAGTAATGCATTCACGAGAAATTA